>CM060249.1:57009356-59409356 GCA_030684275.1 Acipenser oxyrinchus oxyrinchus
TCTGCTACAGCCAAATATTTCAAATTTTGACTCATCAGTCCAGAGCACCTGCTGCCATTTTCTGCACCCCAGTTCCTGTGTTTTCGTGCATAGTTGAGTCGCGTGGCCTTGTTTCCACGTCGGAGGTATGGCTTTTGGCCGCAAGTCTTCCATGAAGGCCACTTCTGACCAGACTTCTCCGGACAGTAGATGGGTGTACCAGGGTCCCACTGGTTTCTGCCAGTTCTGAGCTGATGGCACTGCTGGACATCTTCCGATTGCGAAGGGAAGTAAGCATGATGTGTCTTTCATCTGCTGCAGTAAGTTTCCTTGGCCGACCACTCGTCTACGGTCCTCAACGTTGCCCGTTTCTTTGTGCTTCTTCAAAAGAGCTTGGACAGCACATCTGGAAACCCCTGTCTGCCTTGAAATTTCTGCCTGGGAGAGACCTTGCTGATGCAGTATAACTACCTTGTGTCTTGTTGCTGTGCTCAGTCTTGCCATGGTGTATGACTTTTGACAGTAAACTGTCTTCAGCAACCTCACCTTGTTAGCTGAGTTTGGCTGTTCCTCACCCAGTTTTATTCCTCCTGCAGAGCTGTTTCTGTTTCAGTTAATGATTGTGTTTCAACCTACATATTGAATTGATGATCATTAGCACCTGTTTGATCATACACCTGACTATATGCCTACAAAATCCCTGACTTTGTGCAAGTGTACCTAGAAGAATTGATGCTGTTTTGAAGGCAAAGGGTGGTCACGCCAAATATGGATTTGATTTAGATTTTTCTTCTGTTCACTCACTTTGCATTTAGTTAATTGATAAATATAATCTATTAACATGTCTATTTTTGAAAGCATTCTTACTTTACAGCATTTTTCACACCTGCCTAAAACTTTTGCACAGTACTGTATATATATATATATATATATATATATATATATATATATATATATATATATATATATATATATATATATATATATATAGTAGCGATCTGTGTATTGTGTCTGCGTACTGTATTCCTTCTTGTTTCTACTGTCTGTTAATGCCGCTGTATTGTGTTCCTCTCCCCCGTCTGTATTGCCTGTAGCTGCGGGGTCGCTCTGTCCCTGTCATTGGCTGTTTGTTGTATGTGCCCATTGGTCCTGGTGTGCGGCTGGGGACCAATGGGATAGCTGTTCGCTCTGGCACCCGATTAGAATAAAGGGCGGGGCTAAGGTATAAAAGGGCGTTGCACGCTCATTGGGTTTGGAGGCAGAGCAAGGGGCTAGAGCAGTGGGCTCTGAAAGAGGTGCATAAATAAAGCCTTGAACTTGGAAGCAGCGTGTTGTCTCCTTCTATCCCTTACACTCGTGAAACGCTACATTGGTGTCAGAGTGGGATGAAAACAAAAGTAACCCAGCGTTGAGCAGGAGTAGATAGAGGGCGGAGATGGACCAGTGGCTGTGGTGCGACCCGAGCCGTCACTGAACCGGTGGGATGGCGGACTGGAGGATCTTCGGTGGCTTGGAGGACCAAGGCTGGTGCCTTGCCTGCAGGAGATCGGGCACCAAGTGGCGTGCTGCCCTTCCAGGAGGAGCGGGACTTACTGCCTGCCCGAAACGCAGCGGAGGAGGGTGGCCGTTCGAGGAGGCTAACGAGGGAGCCTGGATCATCTCCAGTGTGGGAGATGGGAGACCTGCCGCCACCGCCGCCGCCTGAGAGCGCCGCCGCTGCCGCCGCCGCCGCCGCCGCCGCCTGAGAGAGCGCCGCTGCCGTCGCCGCCGCCGCCGCCTGAGAGCGCCGCTGCCGTCGCCGCCGCCGCCGCCTGAGAGAGCGCCGCTGCCGCCGCCTGAGAGAGCGCAACTGCCGCCGCCTGAGAGAGCAAGGGGATTTCAGTCTGAAGCCCAAGTCTGTTAAAAGTCTGAAATGTGTTTGAACACTGGCCTAAGTATAAAAGTGTCTTTGTTAGATGTTCTCCGAGTTAACTAGCATGTTACCTAATTAACCTTTTGTCACCAATTATTGTTAACAGGTGAGGGTCCATGATTACTATAAATATAGGTAGCAAGTTTGTCATTCCTGAATGTAAGGGAGCAGAAAATGGCAAAATACACTCAGTTAAGCAAAGAAAAAGTCTGTAATTACTTTAAGAAATGAAGGTCAATCTTTAAGACAAATCGCAAGAACTTTGCAAGTGTCTGTAACTGCTGTGGCCAAGACCATCAAACGATTTGAAGAAACTGGCACTCATGAGGACCGAACAATGTCAGGCAGGCCAAGGGTGACCTCAGAATCAGAGAACAAGTTCATTCGAGTCACAAGCCTGCGAAACCGACGATTAACTGCCCCTGAAATACAAGCTCAGCTAAATGCTACTAGAAGTACAGATGTTTCAACATCAACTGTTCAGAGGAGATTGCGTGAAGCTGGCCTAACTGGAAGAATTGCTGCAAAGAAACCATTGTTAAGAGTGCAGAATAAGAGGAAGAGACTTGCCTGGGCCAAAAAACACAGAAGCTGGACGTTTGAGGAGTGGAAGTCAGTCTTCTGGACCGATGAGTCAAAATTTGAAGTATTTGGGTCCAACCGCTGAGTATTTGTAAGATGCAGAGAGGGTGAGCGCATGAGTTCTGCATGTGTGGTTCCCACTGTCAAGCATGGGGGAGGCAGTGTCGTGGTCTGGGGTTGCTTTGCTGGTGACAGAGTTGGTGATCTTTACCGTCCATGGCAAGCTCAACCAGCATGGCTATCATAGCATACTTCAGAGGCATGCCATTCCATCAGGATTACGGCTAGCTGGGCAGTCCTTCATTCTTCAGCAAGATAATGACCCGAAACACACCTCAAAGTTGTGCAAGAACTATCTGGCGAAGAAGGAAAGTGAAGGACAACTCAATCTAATGACCTGGCCTGCCCAGTCTCCAGACCTCAATCCCATAGAACTTGTATGGGACGAACTAGACAAAAGAGTCAAAGCAAAGCTACCCACAAGTGCCCTACATCTCTGGGAATTGCTGCAGAAAAGCTGGGAAGACATGTCGGGTGATTTCCTGCTGAAACCTGTTAACCGAATGCCTTGTGTCTGTGAGGCTGTTATTAAGGCAAAGGGTGGCTATTTTGAAGAATCCAAGATTTAGAGACAATTTTCAATTTTCTTGAACATTGCTTTGATACTCCTTATGTTTTGTTTTTTATATTGTAACATGTAACATGTGTTTTCATTTTCAAGTATTTACAGAAACGTATACGATGTAAAACATTGTCAATTATGAAAAAAAATGAAAAAAACCTAGTTTCCAGCAACTGTACTCAAACTTTTGACTGGTACTGTATATATATATATATATGTAAAATGAGCCGCACCCACTCGTAGTTCGTTGCTCCTTTAAAACAAGACCCAGGACACAAGAATGGAGTTTTCCAGCGTGGTTGCGCAATTTTTTTTAATAAACAAAACCAAACAAAACAAAAAATAAACACCTAGCTCCTGTTCAAGCACTAACTAATACAACGACAGGAACCTAACTAAAACAGGACAGCTAGGCTGTTTCCCTGTCACAAAAGCAAAACCAAATGACCACGGTTTTCTCAACTCACAGATTTCACTATACCTTCTTTTGTACACACGCATGCACGCACGCACGCACGTGCACAAGCAGGCTCTTCACACTGCAGCCCTGAACAGACTGCCTGCTTCTCTTTTATACCCTGCACCCAGTCCTAATTTACAATCACTACCCAGGTGCAGGGGATAATTAGACAATAAAACAACAATGTCTTACGCAAGGAGGATTTTAACCCCCTCCCTGCTGTGTTACAATATATATATATATATATATATATATATATATATATATATATATATATATATATATATATTGTGATTGAGCTGCACTCTCTCACGTTTGTTGCCCCTTTTAAAACAGACCCAGAACACACAGACTGGAGGTTTAGCACTCTTGTGTACTTTTAACCTTTGCGGTCCATTTATTAATTCTCGTCAGGCTCGCCAGGTCCAATTTATTTTCACACGCGCAGTTAATTTTAGGCAGCTGTTTAAAAGTATTTTTCCACAGTCAAGCGGGTTTAAATGGCTCTGCATATCAACAAAGCACTCACTAGGGATCTCCAGCCCCGCCCCACCCATTCGTTTGCTATCGCTTTCACATATGCTACCAAATAAAAATAATAATAATAATAGTCGTACATACCGATCAATCGTCTCCTGATGACTCGTTTTATCACCAAACTCCTCAATAATGCAATCCAAGTCATTATTTTATTGCTATAACATCTCAAAAAAGCTCTGCAAATGTCCGTGATAGTCTCTGTGCGCTGATACTGTAACTCCCAGCTTGTTTCCATATGACCGCCCCATATGGAAACAAGGGGCTAATATGACTATTCATGAGATCGCCTTTTTTTTTTTTTTTTTTATCGGCTTGTCTCCGCTCCTTTCGTTCCCACTCGGCCATTGAATGGTTTTCTCGGCTTTTTCCGTTGAAAAACCGACTTTTTCGCGCTTTTTGCGTTTTTAAAATGATGTCGGACAGGGTCCGACAAAGGACCTGATGGGAATAATTGCAATGTCGGACCCAGTCCGACAAAGGACCGCAAAGGGTTAATATTTACAAAAATAAATAAAATGAAAATAAACACCTAGCTCTTTTTTGAGTACCAACTAAAACACAAATAGGAACCTAAACTAATTACCAGACAAGCTAGACTGTTTACCGGCTGAAAAACAAAGAAAACACACAGTATTACACAACACTATTCACAAACAGGCTTCACACAGTACCTTTCAGGACTACGGCACACAGTTGGGCTCTTCACAGACTGGCTGCTTTCTTTAAATACCCTGCACCTGGCTCTAATTTATAATGATAGCCAGGTGCAGGGGATAATTAACCCTTTGCGGTCTTATGTCGGACCTGGTCCGACATTGCAATTTCCCTTTCCAGTCCAATGATCAATGATCAATCATCAAAATGACGCAAAAAACAGGTCTTTAGTCGTTTTTTTTCTCCGGAAAAAGCAAAGAAAAGCATTCAATGGCAGAGTGAGATTGATAGGAGCCTAGAGAAGCCGAAAAAAAGGGGGCGTATCTCAAGAATACAGCCCCGGCATCACAGAGATAACTCAGACATAAACAAACAAGATAGCTGCTTCTGCATCCAGCGCTCAAAGAATATCACAGACATTTGCAGAGCTTTAGGGGTGTTACAGTAATAAAATAATGACTTGGATCGCATTATTGAGGAGTTTGGTGATAAAACGAGTGATCAGGAGATGATTTATCGGTATGCACTACTATCAAGAGATATGTGAAAAAAACAGCGAACGAGGGGTGGGGTGGGGCTGGAGATGCAGTACTGAGTGTCCTGTTGATATGCAGTGCCTTTTAAACCTATTTTCTGTGAAAAAAATACTTTTAAACAGCACATCTAAAATAAACTGCCCGTGTGAAAATAAATTGGACCTGACGCGCCTGAGACGCGTTGAAAAAATGGACCGCAAAGGGTTAATAATAAAACAATAATACAATTATAATTAAACAAACAATATACACATGTTTTTATGCAGGGAGGATTTTAACCCCCTCCCTGCTGTGTTACACATCCTCCCCCTCGACGGCCATCTCCCTCCACCCTTAACCCTCTGCGGTCCTATGTTGGACCAGGTCCGACATTACAATTTTCCCTTTCCGGTCCGATGTCAGACCCTGTCCGACATCAAAAAGATGTAAAGCACAGGTCTCTAGTCGTATTCTCTCTAAATAAAGCCGAGAAAACCATTCAATGGCCGAGTGAGACCAATAGGAGCCGAAAAAAAGGGGGCGGATCTGAGCAATACACATAGCCCCGGCACCACAGAGATAACACGGCCATAAACAAACAAGATAGCTGCTTCTGCATCCAGCACTCAAAGAATATCACGGACATTTGCAGAGCTTTTTGAGATGTTATAGTAATAAAATAATGACTTGGGTCACATTATTGAGGAGTTTGGTGATAAAACGAGTGATCAGGAGATGATTTATCTGTATGCATGACTATGAAGAGGTATGTGAAAAATACAGCAAACAAGCGGGGGGTGGGGCTGGAGATGGATATGCAGTGCCTTTTAAACCTGTTTTACTGTGAAAAAATACAGCGTGTGTAAAATAAACAGCGTGTGTGAAAATAAATTGGACCAGACGCGTCTGAGACACGCTGAATAAATGGACCGTTAAGGTTTAAAGGACTACCCAGCCTCAAATCCCACCACTTCTATCTTCGTCCTTTTCCACACGCAAACTCGAGAGTGGGTCAGTCCTTCCGGCGCTTCCAGGCCAGGACCGTGAACCAGCAACATGGGACCCCACCGGGATGACAGGGGTGACTGAAGCGACGGCCGGGGAACATGAGGATGCAGCAGCGGGCAGAGGTCTTCACCTGGGGACCGGCGCAGCGATGTCCGATCACCCGAGGGGAGCAAAGCAGCTAACAGGGGGAGTACCAGCGACATCTGGCAGCAGCCCAGGGAGAGCTCGGGGAGAGCGGAGTAGGGCATAAGGGGCAAAAATAAATAAAACAAAAATAAACACCTAGCTCTTTTTTGAGTACTAACTAAAACACAAACGGGAACCTAAACTAATTACTGGACAGCAGCCCAGAAGAGACTGTCTGCTTTCTTTAAATACCCTGCAGCTGGGTAGATAGATAGATAGATAGATAGATAGATAGATAGATAGATAGATAGATAGATAGATAGATAGATAGATAGATATTAAAAAAGGGGGGAAAATAGTAGACTGATAGTGCATACAGCACAATTAATAATTCCCACAGCCTATTTAGGTCTGTGGCAAAGTGGTGAGTAAATACAGGTGAGTGCAGTGCAGAGCGGATACAAAACAGACGACAATGATTTCCAGGTGCAAGGGTGTTTATTGATTTAATTAACAATGTCCAGAGCCTTATGACAAACACCTGTAAATAATAATGTTGGAGTGATACAGCGGCGTGTATCACTCGGTATTTGTAATTCCCCGGGTTTGACCCGTAACCATACGCCCAGTTTTGCACACCAACACTAAACACAAAACACAAACACAGTTCTTAGTGATAGTGAATATGTGCAAGTGGTGTAATACAGTTCTCCGTGAAATGCAGGGGTGAAAGTGATGTCCGGGTTTATGCTGGCTTCTGCTACAGCTCCAGATCGTGTTGTAGGTAGTCTAGTTTAAAACAAACAGACAGTTAGAACAAACACTAACAGACAAAACAAACTCACGGTTTACAGTATGGTAACACAGGCTCCTTGTAGGTTGTCTCTAACCATTTACCAAGGACAGATCACGTACGCTATGTCCCCTATTTATATCCTCGCTCATGACCCCTAAGTTAACAAGCGCATCCGCTCCTCCAATCCTCGGATGCCACGCCGTTGTCAGTCTGGGTCATTGAGTTTGAGCAGTGTCCCCCAACTGAGATTGAACCCACGACCCTCCGGTCAAGAGTCCAGAGCCCTAACCACTACTAGTTAGACACAATCTCCCTTTCCTAAAACCATACTGACTGTCTCCCAGAACACTTTTACCATATAGGTAATTTTTCATTTTGGATCTTATTATAGTTTCCATAAGTTTACATATAATATTAGTCAGGCTTGTTAGTCTGTAGTTACCTGGTTCGGTTTTGTCTCTCTTTTTGTGGATCGGTATTACATTTGCAATTCTCCAGTCTGTCCATACAACCTCTGTGTCAAGAGACTGTTGCATGATCTTGGTTAGTGGTTTGTAAATAACTTATTTCATTTCTTTGAGTACTATTGGGAGGATCTCATCCGGCCCAGGGGATTTGTTTATTTTAAGAGCTCCTAGTCCCTTTAACACTTCTGCCTCTGTTATGCTAAAGTTATTTAAAACTGGATAGGAACAGGTCGACATGTGGGGCATGTTGTCCATATCCTCCTTTGTAAAAGCTTATGAAAAGTAATCATTTAATATATTTGCTATTTTTTTCTCTCCATCTATGATTTTGCCATTTGTATCTCTTAGAAATTTTACTTCCTCCTTGAATGTTATTTTGCTGTTATAATATTGGAAACACTTTTTGGAATTGGTTTTAGCTCCCCTTGGCAATGTTTCTAACTTCCTTTTCGACTTGAGTTTGCAGTTCCAAGTACTTTGTTCTTGGTCCCTTTTAATGACTCTGTAAAGTGGCTTTTTTCTCTGAATATTTTTTTTTAATTGATTTTGATTTGTCTACTTTGGAATGCAAGTGTTTTGTGCCTCTAGTACTACATTTTTTAAAAATAGCCATCCTTTTTCTGTGGATGTTTTCTCTATTTTACTCCAATCTACTTCTGTTAGTCTCTGTTTCATTCCTTCATAGTTTGCCTTTTTAAAATTGTAAACCTTAGCTTTAGTTGTGATCTGAGTTTGCCAATGGTTCTCTGACCTCTGTTTTAGTTATTCTGTCTTTGTTATTTGAAAAGACTACATCAAGGCATGCCTCCCCTCTAGTTGGTCATTGACAAATTGCGTTAGCAAGCAGTAATTTCTACCATTTCAATTTCAGCTGTCGTGCTCCCCACTGGGTTTTCCCATTTTATATGAATTTGGTGTTATATACCATGCCCCTATTATTATGCCCTTTGGATTTTTGTCCATTATTCTGACCAATATTGATTCTGCGTTGTTTTGTTCTTCCGGATTTAACACCTGGGCTTTAGACTATTTTTGATGCAAAGTGCTACCCCTCCACCTCTTCTGTCCTGCCTGTCTTTCCTATACAGTGTATACCCACTAATATTATATTCGTCTCCATCACTCTCAGATAACCAAGTTTCTGTAGCACTTTATCACATCGTAGTTACTTATTAGTGCAGTAGCTTCAAGTTCTAACATTTTGTTTTTGAGACTTCTAGCATTTAGATAAATACATTTAATGGCTATCTTTGGTGAGTTGTTGCCCTTGTTTTGATGTGGTCTTCCTTCTGTTTGTTTGTCTCCCCCCTTCCTTTTTTAGTTTAAAGTCTTAGTCTTAACCTCCTCTAGAATCCTTTCTCCAAGTAGATTGGTTCCCTTTTTATTTAAGTGCAGTCTATCCCATCTATATAGATAGTCCTTGTTGTAGAATGTGGTTCAATGTTCAAGGAAGATGAAGCCTTCCTGTGTGGACCACGATTTCAGCCATGCATTTAGATTATTTATTTCCAGCTGTCCATATGGTCCCATGCAAGGTGCCGGCAGTATCCCAGAAAATACCACAGTTTTGGTCTTGTCTTTTAATTTCCTTCATTGCTCTCTTAATTTGTTTTGCAGGGATCTTGGTCTGCCTCTTCCAATGTTGTTTGTACCGATGTGGACAACTACGACTAGGTCGTCTCCTGTTTGATCCCGGAGCCTGTTCACATTCTCAGTGATGTGCGTGACAAAGGCTCCCGGAAGGCAGCACACTGTTGCTGTAAGGAGGTCCAGACTGCGCACTGAACTTGCTGTGTTTCTCAATATACTGTATGTTTCTATTCTCAAAAAAATATTGCTCAACAGAGAAGCAAGAGTTAATCTACTGTATGAAAAAAGTTCCAAAAGATTGTATCTTTAATTTAACTTGACTGGCATGTACAATTGTCATATGCCCTGTGGTTTTGCTGAGAAGGTCACTATATGCAAAGTTTCACAGTTAATAGCCAGTGCTACTTTGCATAGCAGCATAGCACGAGTTTAAACACAAAAATCTTTGGGAAGTTAACAACCTACTGTCATTCTCCAGGCCAATTTAGTTATCCTATTTTCTTTGAAGACCCTGGGCTTATTTATTCTCTAATTATATTAACAATTAAGATTTATCCTGTTTTTTTCTTTAAAAACAAATTGCACAGTATTTTTGCAACAATTTTGCAACTCTTTCATGAACTGAACGTGATAATAATATGTGCCAGGAGAATTTATATTCACATACTATTGTAATGTAAGCTTACTGTGGCATACCATGTGTAACACAGCAGGGAGGGGGTTAAAGCCTCCCTGCGTGGAAAACATGTGCAAATGCACATTTGTTTTAGTTTTTTTGTTTTGCTTTATTGTTTAATTTATTTTGTTAATTGTTTTATTGCTTAATTATCCCCTGCACCTGGACATTATTATTAAACTAGAGCCAGGTGCAGGGTATAAAGAGAGAGCAGTCAGTTTGCTCGGGGCTGCGGAGGAGAAGGAGGCAGAAGAGGTGCTCTGCGTCCTAACAGTCAAGAGGAAATAACGTGCACTGTGAACCTGTGTGGTTTGAGTAAAGTTGGTTTTTGTGTGACAGGTAAACGGCCTGGCTGTCCTGTGGTAGTTAGGTTCCTGTGTGTTAGTTAGTGCTCGTAAAGAGCTAGGTGTTTATTTTTGTGTTTTGTTTTGTTTGTGTTTTGTTTGTTTTGTTATTAAAAATAGCGCAACCGCGCTCAAAAATCCAAGTCTGTGTCCTGGGTCGATTTTTAAAGGGGCAACGAGTGGTGCGAGTCTTCCACATTTGGTGTCAGAGTGCGTGGGCGACCCAGGGAAAATGGATTTTAAGGACTTGATTGACAAGATCAATCAAAACACTGCGGCTCAGAAAAAGCAGATGGAGAGATGGGAGAGAGAGCTGGGGTTGGCCCTGCTGAAGAGACAGCAGTGGGAGCCGACCGAACTAGAACTGTTGCTCCAAAAGTGGGAGCAGGCGAGAGGAGCCCCGCTGACTCCAGACCCAGAGCCCAGAGGGCAGGAGCCGCCGCTTCCGGAGCCCAGAGGGGAGGAGCCGCAGCTTCCGGAGCCCAAAGGGGAGGAGCCACCGCCCGGAGCCCAGAGGGGAGGAGCCACCGCTTGCAGAGCCCAGAGGGGAGGAGCCACCGTTGCCAGAGGCACCGGTGGAAGTCAAGGGGGAGGACGTGCCGCCACCCCTGCAAGCCAGTCTGGCGTTACCGTGGCAGGTCCCTTGGCCCGGCAGTGTAGACACTGGGCCGGAATGCCCAGACCTCTCTCTGCTTGACCTAGCTCCCAGGTTGCAGTACAGCCAAGCACAGTTGCCTGCCTGGTCCCTTGCTCCACTCCCCCTGAAATACCAGACATCGCTGCTCAGGAGGAAGACGTCACGGTGCAAGAGGCAGACGTTGCTGACGCTCCCCCTGCTGGTTGCTCAGTTCCCCCTTCCTACTGATCCGCTCCCTCTGGAATCCCAAACGTCGCTGCGCCGGTCCACAGCTACGCGCCTCTGCCTGTCAGTCCGTGCTCCAGGTCACCGGCCTGCGCTGTGGTCAAGCCGTCTGGGTCCCTCCTCGCCGGTCCTTGGTCCCTCCCTGGAAACGCCAGAGGGACCAATCCACCCTCAAGCCCGCCCGTGGAAGAGGGCGAAAATTAACATTTCTGGACTTGAGGGTGGGTGGTCTTTTAAGGGTGGTGGGAGGTGGCCGTCGAATGGCCGGTGTCTTGAAAAGACAAGGGGGAGGAAGTGTAACACAGCAGGGAGGGGGTTAAAGCCTCCCTGCATGGAAAACATGTGCAACCGCGCTGAAAAATCCAAGTCTGTGTCCTGGGTCGATTTTTAAAGGGGCAACGAACCCGTGAGTGGTGCGAGTCTTCCACACATGATAAAAGTAAAGCATATTGAAAGAATGGTAAGCACAGATAAGCATAGTAGATAATGGTAAACTATGGTAAATGCACAGTTAAAACAAAGAAAAGGATGGTAATACGCAAACTTGCATAGCAAAACCATGATAAACATTTAAGTGGATGCATTCTCGGTCATATTTATTTTGTTGTTACCCCACAATATACAAGCCAGTTTGTTATCTCTACCTCCACTTTTTTTTACAATTTTGCATGTACATATACCAGTTTACACAATATTTTATTTTCAAATGTTTATTTTATTATAGTTTTTAATTTTTTGAAGTCATGCGTTATATGTGCTAATTTTGTATATAATATATATGTTTTGATCGAGCTGCATGTTCGTTTCCCCTTTTAAATATGACCCAGGAGACAGAGAAATTGAGTTTTAGCACTTTCGTGCTAATATTTACAAAAAAAAATAAAATGAAAATAAACACCTAGCTCTTACGAGCACTAACTAACACAGGCTGGAACCTTCTCTAATAACCGGACAGGTAAGCATGTTTACTGGTTGCAAAACAAAACAAACACAGTTTTACTCAGCACAACACAAAAAGGTTTTACACTACCTTTCTTCTATAATTACGGCTGTACACACACCAGCACAGTTGGGCTTCTACACACACCAGCAGCCCAGAACAGACTGGCTACTTTCTTTAAATAAGAACATAAGAAAGTTTACAAACGAGAGGAGGCCATTCAGCCCATCTTGCTTGTTTGGTTGTTAGTAGCTTATTGATCCCAGAATCTCATCAAGCAGCTTCTTGAAGGATCCCAGGGTGTCAGCTTCAACAACAAATACCCTGCACCTGGCTCTAATTTACAATGATAGCCAGGTGCAGGGGATAATTACTAATAAAACAATTAACAAATGTAATTAAACAATAAAACAATTAAAGAAATTAAGGCTTTCCAGCCTGTGACCTTCTGGGAGGTGTAGTCCTTTGCTCCCCATGACTAGACTTTCTCACACATCCTCCCTCTTGTGTGAAACACACCCAGCCATTCCAAGGCCACTTCTCCTCCACCCTTAAAGGACCACCCACCCTCAAGTCCCATCTTTTTGACCTTCGCCCTCTTCCACGGGCGGGCTTGAGGGTGGGTCAGTCCCTCCGGTGCTTCCTAGGAGGGACCGAGAACTGCCGAGGAGGGACCAGGATGGTTTGCCCTGGGTGACTGTAGTGCAGGCCGGTGACCGGAAGCGAGGAATGCGGCTGTGGACTAGCACAGCGACGTCTGCAGCCTCAGGGGGAACACAGTGGGAGGAAGGGGGAGTGCATGCGACGTCTGACTCCCATGACGTGACGTCTGCGGCTTCAGGGGGAGGGGAGCTGTATTTATATCAAATGCTATGGTGTAGTTTTAAAGACATCTGAATACGTTTTAATACAGTTAGCTTGTTATTTACATAGCCTACTACTGTATTTATTTGAATATACAGACATCAGTAGCCTAGTATCTCTGGTCATTTATATCGCAGGCTTTCATTTCAGTAATGTAAGGCACAGTCAGTAACAATTAAGGGGATTCTCAAAAATATTTTGGAAAGAAGCGGACACTATGTGATTTCAAATCACTGATTTGACACAATGTAGGATAACTGAAGAACAGTATATCGTGTGTAAGTAGTATAAAACGTTTCTATGTTATTCGTGTATGTGGGACAGTTGAAATACGGAGGGGGTTATGGTTGGGGGATAAAAAGAGTGGTTCTCTGACGCCCCTCCCCGTTCAAAGTTCACCAGCCGCCACTGATTATTATTAGTAGTAGTATTAGTAATTATTCTCAATTATTACTATCCAAATATACATCAGTTACATTTTTGCTGGACTCAAGGACTCGACTCGGACTCGGTCTTGACTCGAACTCAGACAGTCCTGGTCGGACTCGGATAAGGTGGACTCAACTCCAACACTGATGGTAAGTTCCGGAAAAACAACTTCCCATACCTCATGCTTTTGGATGGAGCGGCAAGCCTTCGCAAAATGTCCCATTTTGCCACATGTGTTGCAGTTTGCTCTAGAAGCAGGGCTGGAAGGTGCATTTCCCAAGTGACTTGAGGAGCTGCACCGATAGCAAGAAGAGCGTTTTTGCTTTGCAGGAGAGCCTGACTTTTTGGCTGAAAGCTTATCTCACTGATGAGCTGTCTTCTTTGAATGTTTAACATGATAGTTTGATCACACTGGCATTCTGAATAGCTGATTCGATTTGGCAGGCCATATCCATAGCTTTCTCCAATGTAAAAGCTAGTTCCAGCATCTTTCCCTTATTCTGAAGCGTGTTCCACAATCAGATCTTGTAACATTTTGTCCTCTTTATCCCCAAAGTCACATGGAATGATTAACTCATGTATGGCAGCTATGTACTGAAAAATGGTTTCGTCTGGCCTTTGTGCGTGCTGATGAAATTTGTAGCGTTCAGCAACCACATTCATTTTAGGGGTAAAGTGTCTCTCTAAAGCAGTCATAGCAGAATCGAAAGTTGTACCTGTATTCGGCAGTGTGTAGAAAATCTGTTGTCCTTCAGTTCCTAGGCAGTGAAATAAAATGGCACGCTGTTGGGCTTCAGGCCCCGCGTCCCTGGTAGCATGTATAACAAGTAAGTTATTTTCTAACATTTTTATCATTGTTTTGAAAGGAATTGTAGGGTCTCCCGGGCAAGGCAGAAAGGGAGCAGGTAGGGGAACAGAAGTAGTGGCCACCCTTGTTGTCAGTTTGTGGTATTTAGCCAGAGAACAGGACAATAAAACACTGTGATAGTACACTGTGATTTATTATGGAATGTTGGTATTTGTTTTTATTTATTAGGCTTCCTAGCCAGAATGACTGGGAAAGCCTGTTGTTCTTGTAAGGATTTTTATTTTATTTTTTTTTTCTCTTCCGCCAAAAGTTGCTCAAAAACTCATGAAATTTGGTAGGTTGGTAGATGCCTATGGGAAGTTGTCGGTGAAGAAAAAACAATTGTCGTAGGTCACATGGTTCAGCAGCCGTATTAGATTTTGCGGAGATTGTTAAAACGTCTACGTATCGAAAATCACTTATTGTGGAGTTCTGAAACTTGCTATACATGTTTAGGGATAGTCCAACATTAACTGCTGTTCAACGTAAAATCATCAAAAAACAAACATCTTCGTCTCGGAAATGGCTTATTCGATTGAAAAAAAAAATGCTATACATGATCTAAGTATGGTTGGCTTTTATGTTCAACATAGTAACCCATGTATGCTCTATAAAAATGTATTTGCCTGTGACCTTTGACCTCCTAAAGGTCAAATTTAAAACTGAATAATAACGCCATAGAGAATGCAGATAGAGTCATAGTTACTATGGAAGACATATAGTAACATGTATGCTCTATCAAAAAATGTCATTGACCTTGACCTTTGACCTCTCCTAAAGGTCAAATGTAAAACTGGTTTATAACTCCATACAGAGTGCAGATAGGGTCATGGTTGGTATGGAACACATATAGGAACACATGTATGCTCTTACAAAAATTGTCCACTAGATGGTGATCATTGGTCACAGCATGGACATACCATATATGCTCTATAAAAAATGTCATTGCCTGTGACCTCTGACCTCTCCTTAAGGTCAAATGAAAAGCTACCTTATAACCAGTTAGAAAGTTTAGATAACACCACTGCACAAAAACCTGCGAAACGTTACTCTATAGTAGTACCCTATGGGAAGTAATGCCCACAATTGAATGAAGGATATTGCTGCTCTAGAAAGCGTGCAAAGAAGAGTGACCAGAATTATCCCAGGTTTAAAAGGCATGTCGTATACAGACAGGCTAAAATAATTTAATCTATTCAGTCTTGAACAAAGAAGACAGTGATGTGATTCAAGCATTCAAAATTCTAAAAGGTATTGAACAATGTCGACCAAGGGGACTTTTTCGACCTGAAAAAAGAAACAAGGACCACGAGTCACAAATGGAGATTAGATAAAGGGGCATGCAGAAAAGAAAATAGGAGGCACTTTTTTTCCACAGAGAATTGTGAGGGTCTGGAACCAACTCCCCAGTAAAGTTGTTGAAGATGACACCCTGGGATCCTTCAAAAAGCTGCTTGATGAGATTCTGGGATCAATAAGCTACTAACAACCAAACAAGCAAGATGGGCCGAATGGCCTCCTCTCGTTTGTAAACTTTCTTATGTTCTTTTGTCACATGGATGGTGACCATTTTTTTTTAACTCTACAGTATATACAGTACTATATGGTTTTGTGAACCTTGGAAAACTGTAGGACTAACCGTGCTGGTTGTGGCGCTTAGGGGTTTGGACATTTTTCTATCTGAATATCTTGGTATCACATTTTAATGAAATATATTATCAATGCAGAATGACTGGGAACAATACCACCCCCAAAAAAAGTTTCTGCAATGGTAATTGACAAGACTGGTACAAAATGTAATGTGACATATATATATATATATGTAATAATAATAAGTATTTTATTTGAAATTCTCAATTATTTTAGTATATATTATAACGGGGTTAGCAGTAGTTACTTGATTACCTTGCTTAATTTTTGCACTTGGAATTACTGCTACGCTTTTTGCAATACTGTCCTCTTTAGCCTTGCCATAGCTTTTTTTATACAGGTCTCGTTTCCTTACTGGTAGCCGGGTAATTTAAAAGATGGTAGAAAAATCTTTTCAAGGACTTGCCGTTCTTTTGGAACCTTTCGTTAAGTTTTTCTTTTTCTCTATTTCGTTAGTCTGGGTTTTAGTAATGTCTATTGGTTTTCAAGATGTAGTTTCCTTTGTTGGGATTAGATATTCAGTCTTTTCATGGACACTATCTTTTACTCAGCTTTACTAACGTTTGTTTTTTTGTCTTTAATAGTAAGTTTAATATTTTGTTTTCTTTGATACTTTCGTTTTTGCCAGCCGTGTTCTTTTTCTATATTCTTTTTGGTTGTGGTTTGAAACGCACTTTTGTTTTTTTTTTCCTTCTTTCTGCTGCTATTGGATTACAATTTTGAGTGGCCATTTTTTGTTTTGATTTTTGGGACTTTTTTTTTCTTGTTTGAGGTATTCCGATCTCTGGATTAAGACAGACTGTTTTTCTTTTGTTTTGTTTTTTTGTTTTTGAACGTTATTTTTCCTGTGCTATCCCTTGAGTGGACTATATTATATTAGGTCCCTAAACTGTAATTGTCAGTTACCCTTATTGCTGGGTGCAGGGATTTAAATCTCTAAAATATGTATGTGTGATTGTTGTTTTTCTCTCTCGTGGTGTTAATATCTAAATGGTGAATTTAATTGTTCAACTCCGCCAATCTAGTCAGTATACTCCTGGGTCGTGATATTACTGTCTTGACGTTTTTTTTATTTTATTATATCATTATACAATAACTTTGAGTCAGTTATATTTATAGTATTTTTAAATATATAAATCTTTAAATATAAGATTTATTGCAGTGGACTTTGATTATCTTTTGTCAGGGGTTGCCAGACTTATTATTATTTACATAAGACCTGAGGGTTAATTGTATATTGTTTTGCTATTGGCTGGATAAGTAATTGCTTTGTTTATTTATTAGCAGACACCCTTATCCAGGACGACTTACAATTGTTACAATATATCACATTATACAGATATAACATTAGTTTATTTTATTTACATACAATTACCCATTTATACAGTTGGGTTTTTACTGGAGCAATCTAGGTAAAGTACCTTGCTCAAGGGTACAGCAGCAGTGTCCCCCACCTGGGATTGAACCCACAATCCTCCGGTCAAGAGTCCAGAGCCCTAACCACTACTCCACACTGCTCCCCTATATCTACTACCTGCCCTAGATTCCCTTTTTTGTGCTGTGGCTGATTACTGACGGAGTTGTTTCATTTTTTTTTTTGGTAAAGGGATATTTCTAACTTCTGTTAATACTTTAGAACAAAGTGTTTTAGCAATTCGCTTAAGAAATCTGTTACAACGTGTCATGCTGCAAGTTTGCCCAATCACATTTTAGTATTTTCATGCTTTACCGTAGTTACAGTATTACAAAAAAACTGGAAAAAGGACACATCATATGGATATTGAACCATATTTTAACACCCTGAAGTGTGTTATTGCACTTATAAAATGGAATGCCCTCCTTACCCAACCCATCCCAAATTGAATTGGTTGTCAAGGGAACCAGCTGGCTTTGTGGGCATTAGAATAAAAGCAGTGGACATCTCAACTAAAGGATAACACCTCCCAGATAAATCATACTGTCACTCTACTGTATATCACACACCATACAACAAAAAAGTTATTTTGTCAGAAGCTTGGGATTTATGGTAACATTTTGGTTAGATGAAAAATTACAGTACAGTATGTGTCTAGCTGGGAAGATAAATAAAAATCTATTCATGGTTTGGTAACATCACCAATTATATTTTCTTTACACAAAATGGCCCCTTGGAATCTGACCAAAAGTACAACCACTAGAACATTATTCTTCTGTCTGCCTTCCGTTCAGTTAGAAATGCTTCAATAATGATTACAGTCCTCTGTATGAGCCAAGAAAATGCATTGTGCTTCTGATAGGGTGATATGTATTCATGAATAATAATTTAAGTCAGGGCAGGTTTCAGAATACAGACAGGTGTGTAATGCACCCCCTTGCTGATTGCCAGGCAACTATAATGTGACTGCAGGTGGGAATTCCTTATGGGTTTAATAGAATGCAAATGAGAGTTTTCTGATTCTGAGTGGCAACCTGTGCGTAGGCATGGCTTTCTCCTGTAGATTAACTGTAATTAAAAAGCACAAAAATCAAGTTTTATCCTGGACTCCATTCCCACTTAAATGACTGAAACTGTCATTACCAAATATGCTTTACTATCTAACTGAAGTGGTTTAGTGTGTGCTGTAACCCCAGTCTAAACATAATGACACATTTGTTCCCCCTTTATAACGCTGTAGTCAAGAGCTAAAAGTTGAAGAGTAAGTAGATTCAAATGTCACTGAAACAGGATGAGGAGCCCTGTACAGTTATTGTTTATTTATTTTTAGAACGGGGTTTCCCCCTCCGCCCCTGTGCAGTGTGTTATTTTGTATTATGATTTATTTATGTGACGTGTTTTTATGTATGTTTTTGTTATTTTATTTATTTAGAAATGTATTTAAATGTTATTGTTTAGTAGCATGGATGGAAAGCCCCATCCACACAGTAATTAATAAACTCGTGCAGATTGTGGCCGAGGGGTAATAGAATAATTACTAGCCAGTTAAACCCCTCGGCCACAATATAAAAGCCTGCAGCTCGCTGCACTCGAGGTGGGTGTTCAAGAGAGGAACGAGAGCGGAGAGAGAGCGAGTGAAAACGAAACTAAACTTAAAAGAAACGCCAGGATCACTGAAGGCTACTGCCCAGCCTGACCTGGATCATTTATTGTTTATTTGGTGTTCGAGATTTGTTTTGTTTAAACCTTTTATTTTTGCTCTATGAGCAAGTGTTTTGTGTTTTAACTTTTTATTTATTTTTGTGTTTAAATAAAACGGCGCTGCCGCATCTCTTTGTAGTACTTGGTGCTTTGACGTCACAGTCACTTTAATTGCTTTTTTGCATTTCCCTTACTATTTGATATTGTTTGCAATACAAAATGTTCCTTTAATGTTGAGTTATTCTAATATTTCTCTAAATCTATCTGGAGAATCATAAGTGCTAGAATTGGACAAATTTCCTAATTGCATTCAAATCATGTGACAATGTGATTTTTAACTCTTCCAGCCACACCCACTCTCTCTATATTTATACAGCGAGAGAGTAGGCAGGGTTAAAATGTCACATGATTTAAATGGAATAAGGAAGAAAATGAATCTGCTCTTTAATAATTATATTTATGAAAATGATGTTATTTCACAGGAGTGATTTTTTTTTACTGGATACATTGTTAAACTGTTTTTACTTAAAAAAAGCTAGGTAGGTTGGGTAAAATAATATACCCATTGGTCTAGTTTTATGAGAATCTTTAAACCAACATGCAGTTTGCTTCATTGTTTGTCAAAATAAAACTAAATTATGAATTATTTAACCAGGATAGTACCCATTGAAATCAAAGGCTCATTAAGGGGGTACTGACACAAAAAGGTGTGCATAATCAGCAACTCAGCAGCATCAATCGAACACAGAATTTAAACATATTACAATATTTAAAAAAAACTGGGATAAGTGTCAGGAGAAACAGCACTACAAATAACCAATCACATCAGAGATACAGTATTATAGAACATCAAAAATGACAAGAAGTCACCAAAGTATCCCATGCATAATATAAAAGAATTGAGAGTGAGTTAATGCAAAGTTCAGTTTCAGGTTTGCAGGAAACTGCTTCCGTGTCCAAGAAAGTTGATAGGCGAATGACATAGTAACAAACTATGTGTGAACCTTTGGGATGGTAAATTAAGAAGTGTCTTTAAAACAAGTATTTGTTGTGCTAATAGTAACCACAGCAAACAAACGTAAGTGTAAGTCAGAGGGTCGCATAGTTATTACATTAAGCATTAATTATTTAAAGATTGTTTTAGCTGCGCATGTCAAAGGGGTTTTTAATGAATACAAACTCTAACTGATTATACACATCACAAAGAAATCGTGCCGTCCTACTCGAAAAAGTTAGTAAATGATTGCAAAATGCAGCCGACAACTGCTGCGCGTGCACATCACTCGTATTTTACCTCAGACACGAGCAAAAGAAAAATTAGACGTGCATGTGGGAAGAACTGATTTTGGTCATGCGCAATGCGCCAGGGGATACAGATTTCTGAGGGGGTACTGAATTGGTTACAACAGACACCTGATGCATTTTTTTAGACTGATAAACATAGCCCTGAGCCATTAATCAGCTTTGGGAGCCTGATCTGGGATTTACGGCCACGCTGACCGCTTCAGCAGAGAAAAGCCGGTATGGACCGCTGATGTTGAAGTCCAATACGATTTTTTTGGACCACTGTACAGGGCTGACCCCGATAGCGCACCGGTTTTTCCGGTCCAATATGCATCCTTAATAATGGGGCCCATGTAGGCCAAAAAGTTCCACTTTTGACTCATCTGTCCATAGAACATTGTTTCAGAACTCTTGAGGATCAACCAGGTGCTTTTTGGCAAACTTGAGACGAGCATTCATGTTCTTCTTAGTGAGCAATGGTTTCCGTGTCTTTCTGATGGTGGAGTCATGAACACTGACCTTAACGATTTTACGCCTTGCTCTTGGAGAGATTTTGGCAGAACGGTCACTCCTGGGAAGATTCACTACTGTCCCAAACTTTCTCCATTTGGACAATATGGCTCTGACTGTGGTTCGGTGGAGCCCCAGAGCCTTAGAAATGGCTCTGTAACCCTTTCCAGACTGATAGGCATCAGCAACTTTTTTCCGGAGGTCTTCGGGAATTTCTTTTGTTCGTGGCATGATGTGCCTCTAGAACCTGTGTGCGGACAACTTCACTCTGATGGTAAGGGCCAAAGTTAATCAGATTTATATTGGGCAGGGCTGGCCCAAATCAGGCCTGGTTGTTAACCAAAGTACTCAAACAGCTGACCCTAATTATCCCTTTAATTGGGTTGAGTTAACTAGGGGGGGGCAATAACTTTTTCACACCTGAAGATTGCATGTTTGATTACCTTGCACACCAAACAAATGAAAGAAGCACCAAACTTTGGTGTCATTTTTTCACTCAGACTCCCTCTATATACTACTACAACCCTACAAAATCAGACAGGGGGCAAATACTTTTTCACGGCACTATATATATATATATATATATATTTTCTGCATTTTTGCACATTTTTGGTCAGATTTTCTTCGCCCTCCCGAGTCAGCGCAGGGGTTGTAGCGGTGAGCTGAGCATAATAAAATAATTGGCGATTCCAAATGGGGAGAAAATAATAAAAATAATTGTCAACGACTAAATTTATTTAAAAAAAGCACCTGGATGATCCTCAAGAGTTCTGGAACAATGTTCTATGGACAGATGAGTCAAAAGTGGAACTTTTTGGCCGACATAGGCCCCGTTATGTCTGCCGAAAACCAAACACTGCATTCCACAGTAAGAACCTCATACCAACAGTCAAGCATGGTGGTGGTAGTGCCATGGTTTGAGGACGCCTTGCCATCGTTGAAGGAACCATGAATTCTGCTCTGTATCAGAGAATTCTACAGGGGAATGTCAGGCCATCCGTCCATGAGCTGAAGCTGAAGCGCAGCTGGGTCATGCAGCAAGACAATGATCCGAAACACACAAGCAAGTCTACATCAGAATGGTTGAAGAACAAGAAATTTAAAGTTTTGGAATGGCCTAGTCAAAGTCCAGACCTAAACCCCATTGAGATGTTGTGGCAGGACCTGAAACGAGCAGTTCATGCTCAAACTCACAAATGTCACTGAGTTGAAGCAGTTCTGCATGGAGGAGTGGGCCAAAATTCCTCCACAGCGCTGTGAGAGACTAATCAATAACTACAGGAAGCGTTTGGTTGCAGTTATTGCTACTGAAGGTGGCGTAACCAGTTATTGAGTCGCGATTACTTTTTCACACGTGGGCATTGGGTGTTGCATAACTTTCTTTAATAAATAAATGAAATATGTATCAAATGTTTGTGTTATTTGTTCACTCAGGGTCCCTTTTATCTAATATTAGGTTTTGGTTGAAGATCTGATAACATTCAGTGTCAAAAATATCCAAGAATGCAGAAAATCAGACAGGGGGCAAACACTTTTTCACGGCACTGTGTATGTGTGTATGTGTGTGTATATTGCAAAAGTATTCAGACCCCTGACCAATTCTCTCATATTACTGAATTACAAATGGTACATTGAAATTTTGTTCTGTTTGAGATTTTATTTTAAAACACTGAAACTCAAAATCAATTATTGTAAGGTGACATTGGTTTTATGTTGGGAAATATTTTTAAGAAAAATAAAAAACTGAAATATCTTGCTTGCATAAGTATTCAACCCCCACACATTAATATTTGGTAGAGCCACCTTTCGCTGCAATAACAGCTTTAAGTCTTTTGGGGTAAGTATGTACTAGCTTTACACACAGTGTCGGAGTGATTTTGGTCCATTCTTCTTGGCAGATTTGCTCAGGTTGGTTGGATGACGCTTGTGGACCGCAATTTTCAAATAGTGCCACAGATTCTCAATGGGATTGAGATCAGGACTTTGACTGGGCCACTGTAGGACATTCACCTTTTTGTTCTTGAGCCACTCCAATGTTGATTTGGCCTTGTGCTTTGGATCATTGTCCTGCTGAAAGGTGAAGCAGGTTCTCTTGCAGTATTTCCCTGTATTTTGCTCCATCCATTCTTCCTTCAATTTTAATGAGCATCCCAAAAGCATCCCCATAGCATGATGCTATCCCAACCATGCTTCACAGTAGGGATGGTGTTACCTGGGTGATGTGCTGTGTTGGGTTTGCGCCAGACATAACGCTTTGCAGTTAGGCCAAATAGTTCAGTTTTTGTTTCATTGGACCACAGAATCTTTTGCCACATGTTCTCAGAGTCTCCCACTTACCTTTTTGCAAATTCCAAGCGGGATTTTACATGGGCTTTTTTCAGAAATGGCTTCCTTTTTGCATCTCTTCCATACAGGCCAGATTTGTGGGGTACCTGAGCTATTGTTGACACATGGACAGTTTCTTCCATCCCAGCTGTGGAACGCTGTAGGTCTTTCAGAGTTGTCATTGGCCTCTTGCTGGCTTCTCTGATCAATGCCCTTCTTACCTGGCTGCTCAGTTTGGGAGGACACCCTGCTCTAAGCAGATTTTGGGTGGTGCCGTATACCTTCCACTTCTTAATGATCGACTTGACTGTGCTCCAAGGGATATTCAATGCCTTTGAAATCTTTTTATACCCCTCACCTGATCTGTGTCTTTCCACAACTTTATCCCAGAATTGTTTTGAAAGCTCCTTGGTCTTGATGGTAGTATCTTTGCTTTGAATACACTACCCAACTGTGGGACCTTACAGAGACAGGTGTATTTAATCTGCAATTCATGTGAACCACTTTTATTGCACACAGATGGACTCCATTTAACTTATTGTGTGAATTCTGAAGGCAATTGGTTGCACCTGAGCTTATTTAAGAACATAAGAACGTTTACAAACGAGAGGAAGCCATTCGGCCCATCTTGCCCGTTTGGTTGTTAGTAGCTTTTTGATCACAGAATCTCATCAAGCAGCTTCTTGAAGGATCCCAGGGTGTCAGCTTCAACAACATTACTGGAGAGTTGGTTCCAGACCCTCACAATTATCTGTGTAAAAAAGTGCCTCCTATTTTCTTTTCTGCATGCCCCTTTATCTAATCTCCATTTGTGACCCCTGGCCCTTGTTTCTTTTTTCAGGTCAAAAAAGTCGCCTGGGTCGACATTGTCAATACCTTTTAGAATTTTGAATGCTTGAATCAGATCACCACATAGTTTTCTTTAGGAGTGTCATAGCAAAGGGGGTGAATTCTTATCTAATGAAGACTTTTCAGGTTTCTATTTTTTTAAATGATTTTTTTTTTTCACACATTGAAAGTGTTTAGTAGGTTGTGTAAATCAAAGGGAAAAAAAAATCCAATTTAAATGCATCAAGATTTCAGGTTGTAACACAACAAACTGTGAAAACATCCAAGGGGGGTGAATACTTACTATAGGCACTGTATATGTTAACAAATAACATGTACAAAAAAAATTCTCCAAAGCGGTTAACGTTCTTGTTTACTATTTAAATGACCAAGTTTTAATCAGCCTATCAGTACGTCTACAGCTTTTATGTGACCTGTACTGTGCAGTAGGCGGTGGGACAAAGTTGGTGCTGCATTGTTTTGATATAGGTTGCTAAAATCTAGTTTTCAGCATTGGAGGTAAAATAGTAGAAAAGGACAACAAAGAAAGCAAAGTATATTTCAGCTGATGATCGTTTCAAGATATTTCCCAAAGAAACTGTACATGCAGACTGAGGTAATTGTTTTGCATATCTTAATGTGTCTTTGGGAGAAAATACGATCGATCGCTATTTAGCTTCAGAATCACACATTAAACAAAAGGCTACTACAGAGGCTGCTGAACAGAACGTAAAATAAACAGCTTTCAGAAACCAAACTGGAAAGTCAGCGCAGACAAAGTATTCCTGTCTGCAAGTCAAATCAGTACTAAACCGATCCAGCACAGCCACCTCGCTTCAACCTGCTGCTTACATTTTAGCAGTTGGAATGTTAGACCTGAATATCCACGTTTCCTTTGTTTTGACTCAGTACTAATAAAATAAATTATTGGATGGGACAAATAACATGACAACGAACGTGCTGCATTCATTGCCTTTATTAAAGTATGCCAGATGCCCTTGTGTAACCGAGTTTTTGGGCTATTTCTAATCGGTTTCCACATCTGTATAACTTGGCAAAGCTTTGCCTTAACTTCCAACCAATTCAGTGGATGCAGACGTGCAGTCTCAATGTATGGGCAAGTCAACTGCAGGGGGATGCTGCATGCTCACCTTTAACAAATGACAACACTGTTTTAGTAAGGAAGCAAGTACCACTATTTTTAGGTTTTTATAGTAGGAGTCTGTGTGGTCCAGTGGTTAAAGAAAAGTAGGTCCCTGGTTCAAATCCCACCTCAGCGACTAACTCATTGTGTGACCCTGAGCAAGTCACTTAACCTCCTTGTGCTCTGTCTTTCGGGTGAGATGTAATTGTGACTCTGCATCTGATGCATAGTTCACACACCCTAATCTCTGTAAGTCGCCTTTGATATAGGCGTCTGCTAAATAAACAAATAATAATAAAATAATGTGTTCTGAAATACTGTCTACTTGGGTTTATTTAATGTTTAAACAGGTCCGTAAATTTACCGCGATTTAAGTAGACCCCTAACTATAACTATACATTAATATGGAATAGGCAGCCTTTCAAGTAATGACATAATAAAATTAACAAAATTATCTAAAATGCTTGAAATTTCTTATCTGAAGCCATTTTTAAATAATTGCTCCTGTTCTCATATTATGTGGTTAAAGGGCTTCTTCCAGTGGTTTTTCATGGGTACAAAAGTTGATTGGACTTGCTCTCCTATGGAGATTCCTCTGGAGACAGGGATGGACAAGACTGAAGGGATCTCAGAGGCTCTGCAACACACTCAAGTGAATTCACATCCTACACAAAGCCAGTGATTCAATATAGGAACACCAGGAGCATGTTCTTGACAGCAGCATCCCAGGAAACACGCTGTACTGAATGTTTACTTGAATGTAATATTTGATTGAAAGCAAAACAATGGGTATAGACAAACAATACATTTGAAAGAATGATTGATTTGATCAATCTATACCCCGTCGGGATAAGTGCAGATTGATTTTTTTGAGCATTTAAAGCACTGAGGAAATCACCCTGGATTGCATCAACCACCTAGGAGGACGCCTAAAAATAGCAAGGATTTTTCAAAATGCTCATATGCGATCAAAACAACCTCAGTCTTTATTTTTTTCTTTTCTATCTGACAAAATTCAGTAACTCACAGTCAGACTAGAAGGTATTGGAGTTTGACATTCTGTTGATAACCTTAATAACATTTAACACTTTGCAAATGTTGAGGCTTCGCAATACAATGTATTACCTTCTGATACTTTTATTAATTCAGTCAGATTGGTCATTACACTACAGTACTGGGTGCTTTACTGTAAATTGTGAACTGGTAAACTGTTAACATCTTTGTATTGTTACCTTGCTACCTCTTGTCTTACAACCTCAATAAAGATGATATGTTTTGTCGCAGTGAATAACCATTCTAGTTGCATAATCAGTTGATTATTTTAAAATAAGGAAATCTGAGAGATGGAAAACTTTGCATAAAAAGACTCCTATCGTAAAACAACTGTTTGTTAATAGTTGCTGAAGGTATGCTTTTTAGAAGCTTTTCAAACACAGACTAGAATGTAGTTTAGAAAAAGGATAGCATAGTTCCTCCTCTGGAAAAGGTTAATGCAATTGGCATTTATTGAAAACAACCAAGTTTTTGACTCCCTTAAGCAAGTACTCTCTGCAACAGGTCCATCATGTATTTACTCGAATGTCAGCCTTTTAATTTCAGCTTGGTCAGAGTAATGCAGTAAGAGATATGAAGACACTGTTTAGAAGGCTTTCCAGTATCAAGCATAATAGATGACTGCAATATTCAAGGTGGCAAGTTATGTTCAGCAATTTTAGCAATAACAGTGGCAATGTAAAGCTAAATTACTGTCCCTTGACCCAGTCGGACAGCCCAATATTTAATTAGGGTGGTTGCTTACCATTGAAACACATCCCCTTTTATGCTGTCAAAAAAAAAATTACATAAGATCAGTGGAATGAGCTGTATGCAGTTCCTGAGACACAATGCACAACATTATATATAGCAGAAGATAAATATACTACAGTACTGATCACTGCCAAGAAGACCAATTAAAAAGGGTACATTATTCTATAATTTGTACAATTTACTTGTCCTTTTTGGACAATTTCAACTAACAATATAGTGCATCACTCCACTGTCATTGTGAAATGACATGTATACTATTAATATCATACTGTACCCTTTGTCCCAATACTTCTTTGGCAATATATATTAAATAAATCAACATTTTACATGAACAAATAAGGATAACCCATGTATTAAAAACACAATAAAAACCAAATGACCTACAGCAAAATGTGATTTGTGAGAATATTGTGCTAATAAAAGCACCCAAAATGAGATAGTAGCCTAGATCAAACATCTTCATTGGAATGATCTGGCATCATCTTTAGATTTCAATTGGAATATTTTCCCCACCGGAACATGCTGAAAATGTACAGTATATAAAACCTAGTCTTCATTTGTGGTCACAAGTTTGATCACATATTACTTTTCAACCACAGACAGCATGCACCCTTAAACAAGCTATGAAGCTGCAGTCTTTTTTACACATCGGGCATGTGAGGTTTATGTATATGCTGGGCCATAAGAAGGTGTGGTGCTGTTGTTTTGAGAGTTGTTAAAATCACACCAAATTACGCTAGTCTGTGTGTATATGCTAATATTTATTTTATAAGCAAAGTCAAATCCAGATCTTCTGCTCATCATTTTGACCTGCAATGGGACACACTGACTCACATGAGTCTTCTGCAAAAAACTCTCCCACCCCCCAAAAAAAGAAAATTAAAAGCCAAGTAGAATAATGCTGGTCTTGCTGTAACCTACAACATTATCTGTGATTAATGGTATATATGGAGAACCAGGCATTTTGCAATTACATCTTAGTGCAGTCACGACAAGAGTAAGTGTGTCTGCACTAGGTATTGGCAACAAAGGTAGCTTGTGTCCTCTTGTTGAAACTTTCTGACTTTCTGCTCTCTAGAGGTTGTTCTGGGGAGGCTTCTGGCACAGCTCCTTGATCCTGTCAGCCAATTCCAGACAGTGGAGGATACGTCTTCGTTCCGCCTGAAGCTGTTCTGAGAGGACCTGTCCCAGAAGTTTCTCACCAAACCAGTTGAGGTCCTGCATGAAGATACCCACCGGTTCCTTTGGAGCATTGGGAATGTGGTCAAGGGTGCCAGAATCAAATCGGAAATTAATGTTTTTCACACGGCCTAATCCCGGGGCTCTTTCCTCAATCCAGGTGAGCGGCCTACGAGAAACCATGAAAACAATTTGGTGAAAACAAAGAAAAGAACCAAACTACATACTGTAAGGCTTGTGGTCAACTTGTTTCAAACTGACAGAATCTCAACTCAATGTCTTCTGCTCAGCCAAGGTACACAATCTGTTTATCCTGTGTGATCACCTTAACAGAAGGCCTTCAGAAGGAGTGAAACACCTTGAAGCAACTGCACAGGGGTGTAGCTAGTCAGTGGAGATGCCTTTAGACAGTTAACTGCCCAGATTGGCAGCTCCTTAGCATTCAGCTGCAAAGTGAAGTCTGTAGGTCTTGGCCTATTGCCAAAGTTGGCACTTTTTTCTGTCCATAACTATGAGTGCGCCAGATTTGGCTTAGCATTAGAAAGTCTGCTGTGTGCCTTCCATGCATGCAGATTTTGGTGGTGAAATTTGCATGGTTTACATACAGTGAGGCTTCTAAAATATTATGAAACTTGGGGCCTCACTCACCACACCTTAAAAAAAAGTTGTTAGATTGATTAGCATCTGCGGAATATGCCTGATGCATTGTAATGTATTGCAATGCTGTGGAAACATAGCACTAATAGGGGGAATGGTATGCACATGGTATTTACTACACCGTGCTAACCATAAGGTGCACCTTAAATCGTGTGCTTAGTAGCACCCGTGGAAAGCAAGTGTTATGAGCTGAGATCCTTCTTATAAAAAGCTGCCTTTCAGCAGAAGTTTATCTTTCTCATCATGGAGGCACTCCTTGCTAACACAGAAAGGCAGTGTTTTGAAAAGGAGACAAGAAGAAAGGGGTCTGGTCAGTTAAGTCTGTATATTTTAAAAGTACAACTTTATAAAACTATTAACTGGTGGGGGGTGGGGGGGGGGGCAGGGTGTCCTGGGCTCACAGCGCCCCAGCGACCCCTGTAGTCGGAACGGGCGCCTACGGGCTTGCCTGTAAGCTGCCCAGAGCTGCGTTGTCCTCCGATGCTGTAGCTCTGAGGTGGCTGCATGGATGGTGGGTCTGCAGTGTGAAAAAAAAGTAGTCGGCTGACGGCACACGCTTCAGAGGACAGTGTGTGTTCGTCTTCACCGCTCCCGTGGGGGTGGTAGCGGTGAGCTGAGCCTAAAAATAATTGGCTATTCTAAATTGGGAGAAAATGATAAACAAAATTTGGCGACTACTAAATTTAAAAAAAAACAAACAAAAAAAAACACAAACACACACACCTGTTCATATGAGAAGCGTGTGTAGTAGCGGAAGTCTTCATCTGATGCACAGAAACGATTCATTTGTGGCTGAACGAAAGATCATTTCTAAACTTGGTTTTCCAACTCCTTTATCCTCTCCAGTGTAGTGTGCAGTGTCCAGTGCAAATATGACATACACCTTGCTTTAAAGTTAATCATATATGCTATATTTATCACATTCTATGCAGCACATTAGTTACTCTGATCATAGATAAATAAAACAAATTCTGTAATGCGCATAATACACAGTCATTGTATATGTAGAATTACAAAGTGTTAGTGTACTAAATGTTATATAGTACAACACAGAATTTGTACTTTCCAAAGTACAAATTGCTCATGTAGTCATACTCCATCATGCTTGCAGTGGGTTCTGTGTTGTTGGTTTCTTGCGGGTCTGTTTCAGCAACGAACATGGCTCACACCAAACCGAACACTTGCCTGTCAAAAGGAGATTCCCAACTTGGCTATCTTTCTTCCCAATAGTTCCACTTAAACCGGCAGGGCGCGTCCCTTTCTTGAGAAGTGTTTGCCCGTTTGGTAAAGTAAACACATCAGAGGGGTTGAAGTGCTGAGTGCAGACATGTGCTTACTCATCTTATTTGAAAATCCGTGCCCTCGTCTTTTAATTGCCTGCAGCCACTTGTTCCGCAGCTCAAGGTCGCTTGGGAAGTCGTGGAATCCAATGCTGCTTCTGTCTAGTTTTGAACACTTTGGTACACTGAAAGAGCTTTTACTTTTCATTTCCGCCAGAGCGAGTCACAAACACAGACGGCAGAAGAAAAGATACCCTGCAACTCAAGCTTCCGGTTTCATGAACACGGAAATGTGTCAGTTATAACAATGGCAAAAAGTTTTGCATCACCCTACAGATTTAGCTAATTTTGCTTCATAAAGTCAAATGAAATCTGCTGAATAATGTTATGTTAACATATTGGATTACATACCGCTTTGTAGTTTTCCCCATATACTGGATTCTGCCAAGTCAATGCCCCGGTTTGAACGGATTAGAGGATACAGATTCCGTAGTCTGCTTGATTACGCTTTCCTGTTATGCTACAATCCATATTTTGGATTATAATTATTATTTTTTTAGACACTGCAAGAGCTTGGAACGAGGGCATTTTTTTTTTTTAAGTGAACATCTGAATACTATAATGCTACTTTATTATTTCGTGTTGTGTTTTCACACTGGACACTGCAATTTCTTACTTCGAGATTATGTAAAGCCCTGTATTTTAGTGGACCGAAAATTTTACGTGTTTATATATTTTTTAAATGTAGCAACGTTTATTCTAGTGTTTTTTAACCTACAACTGTGGTTTTTCATGATGTGCTTTTGCACTGCACACTGTGTGCTGTGCTCTACCTTTGAATTTTGGAAAATCCAACATGAAATACTGTATTACTATTATGGCTTCCGGTACATGTTTGCAATATAATTGTGCAGTTTCTTTGATTACATGATAAATAAAATACCTACATTATGTTTACAGTATGTTTAAATCCTAAAACTCTAGGTGTTGCACAACCTTTGGCCATAGCTGTAGAGTATTTGATTGACATATGATATGTGTCATTAAGTTTTAATTAAAGTGCCCCGTTCAGGTAGAATTGTCCTGCGTTGATTGAGAGAGAGAGAGAGAAAGAAAATAAATAAAACGTCTTTGTTGGATAGCTTGTGTCCATCAGCCCTGGCAGTCCCTCTACTTGTTCTGTGCGCAAGAGAGAATATTTTCTCCTCTACACTTCCTCTATCTCAGCTCTTTGATTAATAGGTTGTGGTGTCATTTCCTTAAGGCGCACCTTATCAGATAAGCGTGCGCTATGGTATGCTAATGAATTCCATAGCGCATGCTTTATAAGGAGCATTCATCTGAGTGAATGCCACCTTGCTCGTAGAAATAAGACATGCGTTGAGACAGTGTAAATGCACGCCTTATTTTTACCTTTAAGAAGGTTTAGTGAATGATGTATATATAATTTGCATCTCATTGATCTAAGATATGTACGCCATTCTGTTAGAAACTTTTAGACAACATGGCAGACATATTACAGGAAATAGTATTTTTTTATTAAACCAAAATGACCAGATATTGAATATTAAGTAAAAGAAAAAAAGAGCATAATTCCCCATGAAAATTACATTTTAAAGTATTGTAACTACTGCACAACACCCACCTCTTTTCCTTGGTTAGAAACCGTGCTGTTAATTTCATATATTTGTTCTCTTTCTGTTCCTCCATTTCAGCTGCTGTGAGAGTCAACTCTCCAAACAGGTCTACCAGCCAGGTCAGACGTGCCATCCCACCAAACGAGGCAAAACCAAACCCTGGCTGAAAGGGGCCCCCTGCAGGACAAGAAATAGAAGAGACAATCAGCTCATTGTCAAACAACTATTGACCAACTGATACAATACAAAATGTGGAAAAGTCCAAGGGGGGTGAATACTTATGCAAGGCAATGTAAAGAAATACAATATAAAAACTATAATGGGATTAGTGACAATGGTAGTGAAATTTATTTTAAAAGGGCTAGCGTGTATACAGTACCTTTAACATAAAACTATACAATGAATTATCACTATAAGCTGGATTTCTGGATTTCTCTATATTAAAAAAAAAAAAAAGTTTCACTTTTCTGTAGCAAGCAGTGGGTTTCCGTGGAAAACTTCCCCTGCGCCAGGCAAATCTGCAGTACTGGGGGGCACAGCAAAGTATATCACAGTTATCATGCAGTGCAGCTTGAAGTGCAAAACCAATACTTTCTCTTTAAATTAGTTACAAAAGGTCTCGTCATTAAATGTACAACGGCTCTAAAAAAAAAAGTCATACAGCAATTAATAATGGGTGGGAGGCTAAAAAATATTCACAATTTCCTTTTTAAAAGTTTGGTTTTCAAACATATTTCTCCGGGTCCCATCTTTTTCTGCAGCGCAAATCCCATTCCAGAACAAGACCCTTTGAAGGTGGTCAATGTATCTGTTACAGTCATCAGTCTTCAAGCGCTCATGCCAAAAGGGTTTAATGGCAACCACCGATTGAGCTTTTGTTTCAGATTTTTTTGATTGACAATGAGGCTAGTATATATATATATATATATATATATATATATATATATATATATATAGACTGTATTGTTTAAAATAATTGTTATAGTGTTATAAAATGTATAAAAAAGAACATTTCTGCTTGCATTAAATCTTATTTAAAAATATATGTAAATAACACAAAAAACATATTTACGATGGCAAACATATTTATGATCCTTTCCCATCTCGAAACCATCCCCGCACCACAGCCATCACCAGGTAAAATAAACTGATTTCACCTCCCCCATTCTTGCTTTGAAGACAGGTGTTATGGAATTAATTAATGGTCCAGGGTCGGACGCAGGTATAGGGCTGAGACTACAAAGTATACAACCACCCCAACTCTCCCCATGGAGCACGACAAGTTTATTCCCTGTTGTAAGGCTTTTATTCTACCCAATGTCCACTGTTATCATAATATAATTTTAGAATGTCGTCTCAAAGCTTCAGGTGTACAAATCCAATGCGAAAAGGTCCTTCCCTTTAAGGGTATTTTCCTGTAAACCGTATCTTGTTTGAGCACATAGTGAATAAGTGTTGGATTAGGTTTTACAGTTTCCTGTATCTCTAATCACACAGCCTGTACTTCATGATCATCGGGCTGAGCTTGCCATAGTACATCGTCATCAAAAGGCATAGAAACCACATCATTTATTACCCCACATACATTATTACTCCCATCCTGTGGCACAGAGGTCCTAGACAGGGCATCTGGCAGGGCTCTACATTTAGATTGTTTAACTATTGGCCCCTTAGGCCACTGAGGTAGTGTTTTTACAAAGGAAATTAGCCCTATTAGAATGATCACTTTTACAAAATCTTCCCGGATAAAGTGATGTCGGTAGTGACTGACACTGAACTTTCTCCAGTGTGAATGTGTTATGCTCTCAGTGAAAACAAAGATCTTGGTAGGCTAATTCGAAGATACGGCTGATTGATAAGGTGTGTTTACACTTGCTTTCCGGAATCCTTCCGATTGTTCCGGAATCCTATCTGTTCCAGAACGGTGTGTTTACACTTGTATGAAACAGCAGGGGGTGCATCTCTCAGGACAATAGTCTGAGCATGTGTACTTTGTAAACTAAAGATGTGCGGAGGCTATGCTGTAATGACAACATCATTTGAAAATACAGATTAAGGCGTTTTATATTACCTCGCTAAATGTCATACCCGAATTTTCAAAACCACTTTCGTCATGCGTGGTCGGGCTTTACTAAGTAAAGATAGGTTGCGGATGCAACCCCGGTTCCCTAAAAGAGAAAATAACCATCAAGTATGGGATATTGCCGTCAGGCAGTAGGGATTGGCTGAGCTTTATAGCAAAGCTGCCGATAGGCCTCTGCGCGAGCTGCCACGTAAGCCCGCCCCCCTGGGAGCTTACTATACGCAGCGCGCAGAGACTCTCTTCCTCTTTTGCTCTTCAGGCCGTGAAGGCTTCCGGAGCGACCTCGCGGCTTGATGGTTATTTTCTCTTTCAGGGAACCGGGGTTGCATCTGCAACCTATCGTTCCCTTTCAAGTCGAAAATAACCATCAAGTATGGGAACAGTGTACCCAAGCCGTCGCGAGGGAGGATTCTCGGCAGTAGGACAGACTTACGTCATAACGCAATTGCGTAGGCAACACATCTACGCGTATGCGGGACCGCGCCTCAGCTCGCAATGACACCTGTCCTAAGGTGGAACAATCAACACCGTATCGTGACAATACTCGATATGACCGCCAACTAGGGCGAATGACTGAGCAGAAGATTCCAGTACATTTAAACGGTAGAACCTCATAAAAGTATGTGGTGTAGCCCAACTGGCTGCAGCGCAAATGTCAGACACCGGCACCCCTCTAAAGAGGGCCCAGGATGTCGCCATACCCCTAATGGAATGTGCCTTCAACTGCCCTAGTGGCGGAAGGCCTGCAGATTCATATGCTAATTTAATAGCATCCACTATCCAATGGGAAAGGTGTTGTTTAGACAACGGCTGATCCAAAGTCCTAGAACCATGGCATATGAACAATTGTTCTGTTTGCCTCACAGTCGTTGTACGGTCAATATAACACCTCAATGCCCGCACGGGGCAGAGCATGTGCAACCGTTCTTCCTCTGGGGAAGAAAAAGGAGGAGGATGGAACGCCATCAACTCGACTGGTTGGTTCATATGAAACGGGGATATGACCTTGGGTAAAAGGCGGTTGGGCGCATGGAGACCTTAGAACCGTCTCCTGCGAAAGCGAGTACATGATGAATGCACTGAAAGTGCATGCAACTTCGCCCGTGTTTTGCTGATACTACTGATAGCAAAAGCGCGAGTTTTCATAGACACCGAGCTTCATATCCCGCGCTGTGGAGAGGCTCGAACGGTGCCTTGGTAAGGACTTCTAACACCACGTCAAGGCTCCATGACGGTAAACTGGTCATCCTTGGAGGCCGCAAGCGTCTTGCGCCCTTCAGGAACTGAGATGCCAGAAAATGGCAACCTGGTGATAAACCGTCAATGCATACATGGCAAGCCGATATGGCGGCTAAATACACCTTAAGCGTAGAGGGAGATTTCCCTTCATCTAACAGTTTCTGTATAAACTGTAATATCACTGCCATAGGGCAGGATATTGGGTCATGGCCCTCCGCCAGACACCAATCTTGAAACAACTGCCACTTGTACGTATACTGCGACCTAGTAAAGGGTGCTCTAGCACTCTGAATGGTCGAAATCACCGCCGTCGAGAGCCCTAAGGCTGACAGGCGCTCCCGCTCAGGGGCCAAGTCCATAGCTGCATGAGCTTGGGGTTCGGGTGCCTGGGACAATAGGTCCGCTCGCAGGGGAAGCTCCCTCGGGCAACCGTGCAGCAACTGCACCAGGCTCGGGAACCATATCCTCCGAGGCCACCGAGGAGCGATCAGGATCACTGTTGCTTGCTCTATCCTGACCTTCTCTAAGAAGGCAGGGAGCATCGGAATCGGTGGAAAAGCATATAGGAGCCCTGGCGGCCATTCGTGAGCCAGTGCATCGACTCCTAGGGGGCTGTCGAGGTCCCTCACCGAGAACCATAGGGGGCAGTGCGTGGTCTCTCGCGAAGAGATCTACTTGCGCTATGCCGAACCATTCCCAAACGCATCCTACCACCCGAGGGTGAAGGCGCCATTCGCCCACAAGAGGGCCTCCTCTGGAAAGGAGATCCGCTGCATAATTGGCTTTGTCCGGTAGGTGAACTGCAAGCAGAGAGGTCAAACGCGGTTGCGTCCATAGCAACATCCGTGTTACCATCCGGTGAAGGCGAGGGGACCGTAGGCCGCCCTGGCGGTTGATATACGCCACAACCGTGGTGTTGTCTGACCGCACTAACACGTGCTTGCCTAGAAGCACTGGCAAGAAGTGCCGGAGGGCGAGGTCCACCGCTCTGAGTTCCAGAGCATTGATGTGGGCTGACCTCCAGGGTCCTGACCACACTCCGCGGGTCCCTGAGCCGTTCCAGACTGCTCCCCAACCTTGGTTGGAAGCGTCGGTCGTGATAACCTCCCTTCGGAAGATGGGACCCAGCGTACGCCCTGGCGGATGTTCGACGGAACTTTCCACCGGCGCAGCGCTTCCCAGCAGGTTCGGGATACCGTCAACCTGCGGTGTTTGTCTCTCCACGGATGCAACGCGAAGGCATTGAACCAGGCCTGCAGAGGTCTCTGGTGTAGTAAGCCCAAAGGAAGGGCTTGCGAGGCGGCAGCCATCAACCCCAGCATGCGCCGACACAGCTCCATGCTGACTGTTTCCCTCAACCTGAATAGGGAGAGACACCGCTCCAGAGGCAACTCTTTGTGTCGACAGGGTCACTTCCATGGACACTGAGTCCAGATGCAGACCCAAGAATTCAGTCTGTTGGCTTGGCACAAGGCGGCTCTTTTCTGAATTGACCTTCAGACCTAGCCGCTGAAGATGGTCTGTAACCATCACTGTGTGCTGTGCCGCATGCTCCTTCGACTGCGCGCAGACGAGCCAGTCGTCTAGATAATTCAGCAGTCGGACACCTTGAGTCCGCAAGGGAGCTAGAATGGCATCCATACACTTCGAAAAGGTTTGGGGAGCTAGTGACAGGCCGAATGGAAGGACACAAAACTCGTATACCCTGCTCAGAAATGCGAAACGCAGATACTTGTGTGCACCGAGCGCCGATGTGCGTGCACCGAAAGCACCGGCGTCGAAAGCACCAAGCGTCGAGGTGCGTGCACTGAGCCCCAAGTGCCGAGGCACTAAGCACAAAGCGCCTAAGCGCTACACCAAAGCGCCAAGGCGCTGACACCGAAAAACACCGGAGCGCATGTACGGAGTGTGAAGACGCTATGCACTAGACGGTATTAGATGGTACTTGGAAGTTGAAAATATTTTCTGGTTTGTGTTTATGAATTATGGGAAGACAGCACTGTAAAATTTTCCTGAGCGCGTTTACACTCACAGAGTATATTGAAATCCACCCCCTTGTCCACTCAACTTTTGTGAAGAGAAGAGGACGGATTCCAGAACTCATTCGGTAACATTTACACTACTAAAATATTCCGGAATACTTCCTCTTGTCCGTTTGTTTCGGAATACACGTGCTTGTGTAAACACACCTATAGACAACCTATTGTAGTGCGAATCATGTGCGACGTATGCAACCATTGCCATCTTCACACAAACTGCAACCATGGCAACAGGTGTGAGGCGGTAACAAGATTGAAACAGCGTGCATTGAGAAAAATATGAAGCAATCTACGCTGGATATGTATTCAGCGTGTAAGTGTAATTTTTTCCCCCATTTCTTTACTGTTTTCTTTTAAATATACAGTTTAAATGTTGATCAATGTGAAGTTGTCTTGAAATAACTACTGCATACTGTATAAAGATGTTCAATTCAATTTGGGCGTTTCTTGATCTTTCTGATACAGCAAATTGCCAAACCCTATTATAGTGAACAAGTTGATATAACGAACATTTCTCCAGGTCCCAGGGGGTTCGTTATAATGAAGTTAAACTGTATATATAGATAGTTAATGTATATTTGGTAGCATTTTGTTACCCAAAACTCTTAATTTGCTACTAGTTTTTTTATACAGTAGCATTATTCTGATACCTTAAGCTGCAGTTTATATAATCAACCCTGAGTGAACACGTACATACTTACCGGTAATTAACCTTTAAAACAGGTACATTATCTTTCATAAAGCGGAAATCCATTGCTAATAGAGCATCCTGACAGATGACTGAGGTTTGTACCGCCCCATGTAGATGCGCGCGAGGCCCACAATGCAAATCGTACTGTGTCACAAATCACAACGTGGATACAATTTGAAGGTATGAAGTTTATTTTATAGACCAAAGTAAAATTAAATAAACTGTAAAAAAAACATTGTGATTTTTTAAGATAACAGGATATTAAGTTTATTATAAAATGCTAATTTAATCTGTCATGGAGAATGTCGGCTCCAGTTTTGTTATAATATTAACCCAACCTTCACCCACACTAAAAAATGAACACATAATAGGCAGATAATTATTACTTTATCAAAATTCTGAGTAAGAAAAAAAAAAGGCTTCCTTGTTTTATCAGTACGAATAACAGAAGAAATACAATCTTGAGGTGCATTCATTTATGGCAGTTGCTATGTGTACGGCTGTACATAATTTAGAAGCATTCTATTTTTCTGTCGATGTGTCAATTATGTCATTATTCTCCTGGAAGGATAGGGGGTATTTTATTAATACAGCTACAGCAGCTAGAACAATAACATGCACACAGCTGCTGTACATTAGAAGAATGCTGATGAGCCACACTATGGCTACACATCTTACATTGAAGTGCCACCTGATGATGATACCAATGTATACACGTCGTGTAAATGCTGTTTATTATTTATCACTCAAAGGCATGTGGTGATAACATATTTTAATAAAGACTTAAGTCATTCAAACAAACATATTCTGTAACTAGTACTTATTTTAATAACCCAGTGCCAGGAAGTTGTCGATTATTTGGCATCCCAGGAGTAGGCAGTGGTCCTGCTGGTCCCATCAATAATTTATCGATAAATATGTTTCCAATTTTAATTATGAAAACTCAAAGGTCAGCAGAGGCTTAAAAATATAATCCAAGATGACCGCTGGATGAAACTTAAAGCGAGGTTTAGTGCATAAAAAAGTATTTTACACATTTAAAATATTGTGTTTTTTTTTATTTCAGATATGTTTAAGTTACATGAAAACTGTTTACAAAAGTCGATTTGATTTTTTGATAGTTAAAATCAGAAATTACGTTTGCCCACCCTACTGTAAGTGGATAACTACCGAAAGCCAGGACTGTGTCTCAGCTCAGTCGTGCGCACCTCACTATCTTGTCACACTCGCACGCTTCCCAACCCAACCATGTCACGTGATCTCCACGTCCCACGTGACCACCTACGGGAAAAATAGAATACTGTGCATTTTGCCGAAGCGCCATACCTGGACACACTACGTTAACTTATCTGTTTTCTTTTTATAATAGGATTATCACTACCTTGCGTACTTCTCCTGCTTAACTAGTGAAATGTGTGCTTTAACTTTATACAGTCAGCACTCACATATCCGACCCTATACAATTTTGACTTCAGTTACTTAACACGTGTGATGCATATCTGATGATTTCATTTTGGCCCATCTTCCATTTAGATGTACTGTATTGGTTTTGTTGGTACAGTACTATATTTTTAACAGAAGTAGTACTTTAATTCAGAATGATATGATTCTGAAAATATCACTTGCCAAAAGAGGCGACTGAACATGTGGCCTGTAATACAATACATACTTTTAAATCCAGTACGTATTGTAGCAGTATGTAAAATTCCCCATTAAAGACCCAACAGCAAAATGAAATCAAAATGTTACCCATGCACAGAACTGCGTACAACGTAAAAAGGTAATGCAATTTAGCAAAAGAAAAAAAAAAAGAAAAAAGTTTCCCGAATTAAAACAGTAACCAAAGTCAGTATTCAAAATTGCATAACATAGTGCTTGATAAGGCCCTAATGTCACAGTTCACTTGCAAATGAAAATGCACAAAAACAATTAAATCACTGATAAAAAAATAAATAAAATACATCAAAGTATTTAAAACTGTTTAATGAATAACTGTTACATTACCATAGCTTGTCTTGTTCACTTTGTTTTGGCTGCATTTTCATCAGGTGAAACTGGAGGAAGCGCTGTGTAACTGCACAACATAAGACAGACTGAATAAAGTGATTTTTACAGAATAACTGAAAACAGAGGTCAGAGAGCCATTGGCAAACACAGACCACATCGTCTCATTTGAAGTGATTTTTAAAACCCAAAAAGTAATGACTAAAGCTAAGGTTTACAATTTTAGAATAGCAAACTATGAAGGTATGAAACAGAGACTAACAGATGTAGATAGGAGTAAAATAGAGAAAACATCCATACAAAAAGGATGGCTGTTAAAAATGTAGTACTAGAGGCGCAAAACAATTGCATCCCAAAAGTAGACAAATCTAAATCTAAAACAAAATGGTTTAATAGATCAATTAGAAAAAAAAAAACAGCGATAAAAGGCACTTTACAGAGCATTTTAAAAGGGACCAAAAACAAAGTACACTGAAAGAGTACTTAGAAATGCGAACGCAAGTCAAAAAGGATGTTAGAAAGGCCAAGCGAGAGATAGAAATGAACACTGCTAAGGGGGCTAAAACCAATTCCAAAATGTTTTTCCAATATTATAACAGCAAGAGAACATTCAAAGAGGAGGGTAAATGTCTAAGAGATACAAATGGCAAAATCATAGACGAAGAAAAAAAAATAGCAAATATATTAAATGATTACTTTTCACAAGTTTTTACAAAGGAGGATACGGACAACATGCCCCACATGTCGACCTGTTCCTATCCAGTTTTAAATAACTTTAGCATAACAGAGGCAGAAGTGTTAAAGGGTTTAGGAGCTCTTAAAATAAACAAATCCCCTTGGCTGGATGAGATCCTCCCAATAGTACTCAAAGAAATGAAAGAAGTTATTTACAAACCGCTAACCAAGATCATACAACAGTCTCTTGACACGGGTTGTACCGACAGACTGGAAAATTGCAAATGTAATACCGATCCACAAAAAGGGAGAGAAAACCGAACCAGGTAACTACAGACCAATAAGTCTGACTTCTATTATATGTAAACTTTTGGAAACTAAAAAGGGAAAGGGATATCGTGTCTAACTAACCTGCTTGACTTTTTTGAGCATGCAACATTGACAATGGATAATTGCAAAGCATACAACATGGTTTATTTAGATTTCCAGAAAGCTTTTGACAAAGTCCAGCATAAAAGATTAATTCTCAAACTGAACGCAGTAGGGATTCACGGAAATTCATGCACATGGATTAGGGAGTGGTTAACATGTAGAAAACAGAAAGTACTGACTAGAGGAGAAACCTCAAAATGGAGTGAGGTAACCAGTGGTGTACCACAGGGATCAGTATTAGGTCCTCTGCTATTCCTAATCTACATTAATGATTTAGATTCTGATATAGTAAGCAAACTTGTTAAATTTGCAGACGACACAAAAATAGGAGTGGCAAACACTGTTGCAGTAGCAAAGGTCATTCAAAATGATCTAGACAGCATTCAGAACTGGGCAGACACATGGCAAATGATATTTAGTAGAGAAAAGTATAAAGTATTGCATGCAGGCAATAAAAATGTGCATTATAAATATCATATGGGAGATATTGAAATTGAAGAAGGGAACTATGAAAAAGACCTAGGAGTTTATGTTGACTCAGAAATGTCTTCATCTAAACAAGGTGGGGAAGCTATAAAAAAGGCCAACAAGATGCTCAGATATATTGTGAAAAGTGTTGAATTTAAATCAAGGGAAGTAATGTTAAAACTTTACAATGCCTTAGTAAGACCTCATCTAGAATATTGTGTTCAGTTCTGGTCATCTTGTTACAAAAAGGATATTGCTGCTCTAGAAAGAGTGCAAAGAAGAGCGACCAGAATTATCCCGGGTTTAAAAGGCATATTGTATACAGACTAAAAGAACTGAATCTATTCAGTCTTGAACAAAGAAGACTACGTTGTGATCTGATTCAAGCATTCAAAATTCTAAAAGATATTGGCAATGTCGACCCAGGGGACTTTTTCGACCTGAAAAAAGAAACAAGGACCAGGTGTCACAAATGGAGATTAGATAAAGGGGCATTCAGAATAAAAAAAAGGAGGCACTTTAACACAGAGAATTGTGAGGGTTTGGAACCAACTCCCCAGTAATGTTGTTGAAGCGGACACCCTGGGATCCTTCAAGAAGCTGCTTGATGAGACTCTGGGATCAATAAGCTACTAACAACCAAACGAGCATGATGGGCCGAATGGCCTCCTCTCATTTGTAAACTTTCTTATGTTCTGATGTTCTTATGAGCAGGTACCACTGTAAAGAACCTTCGAACAACATATGGTCTCCATTTTTCAATGCCCCATACAACTGCCACACTCTGAGTGGTGGAATAATTTCTCAGCAGCAGATTGTGTTCTACTAGCATATGTAATCACCTTTTCTTGTTCTTTACCTACTTGTGGCATAACAGCCCCTAAACCAATTTCACATCAATGCTGCTTTGTTACTTAAAAGCAGACTGACAAGCAGCTTCCCAATTCCACTGAACTCCCTTTTTCTTAAGATTGTTCAGAGGATAAACAATCCTAGAAAAATCAGGAATAAACCAACCGGAATGAACAGCCTGCACAGGGTAATCAAAAGATAACTTGGGTTTTGTCTAGATCAGTGTAAATCCCTTGTGCTGACCACAAGTCCCAAAAACTTGCTAGATTGCTGCAAAAACATACATTTCATCAAATTTAAAGCCAAATTAGCCTTTCACAACACTGACAACAAACTCTAAATGTTCTGGAAATGCTGCTGGACTGTCTTAGAATAGATCACAATATCAATAATGTATATGAAACAAATATTTCCTTGCAGCTTGGCTAAACCCTTCCTATCACTGTTTCAAAGTAGCAGCCGTATTGACTAAAAAAGGCATAACTTTAAAATTGGAACAAACCTTGGGGAGTGGAAAAAGCAGTTTTTTCCCTATTTGCCTGTTTGAACTTGACCTGTCAATAGCCAAGATCAAGGGTGCTAAATACTGATGCACTTTCGCTCAAGTTTCCTGTATTGTTGGCATCGGATAAGCAACAAACGTCAATACAAAACCAAAAATTGCCATCCTTCTTAAGCGGCAACACTACAGGAGATGACCATGAGGAACAAGAAAGTTCCACAAATCCCTTTACCAACATTTCTTGAAGTTGGACATTCACAAACCCCTGTTTCCTTGGTTACAACCTGTAGTTCTTACTACACACAGGACAATTGTCTGTCAAATCAATACAATGCTCCATAGCATCAGTACAACCAACTTTCTCAGTACACACCAGATCAGAATCCAACACCAACTGCTTCAGTCTGTTCTGGTTCCTCATATTCAAATCAGATCCACTCACTACACTGTCAATCAGTTGAACATAATCTGCGAGATCCACAGCTACCGCCTGGCTAAGTGTAGTACTGGGGCCAGCAACCAAATACAGATTCACACTAGCATTTTGTTTCATACAATGGACACCACGACCAGACATCAGCTGTACCTCCTGCAAAAGGAAATTACTTGAATTTGTTTAAGCATATTTGTTATTCTGGACCTCCTATCTGTAAACCAGGAATAGCCAAGAAATCTGACCTAAGCAGCAAAGACAATGACAAATGCTCCTTTCTCATTACAGTTATAATCAGTAGTTTCCCCATGTACATTATACTCTATAATTAACAGTACCACATTTCCCTGGAAGGTGATATTTTAAACATGTTGTACATTTCTTTTCTTCTACTTTCATTTATATTCAAACTTTGAAAACCAGGGGCGTGTTTCAACTGATTTTTTTGTGTGCAGATCGCAAAACAATGATCACAATCAACGCACTTGCAAAGTGTTTTGTGAAACACAAAGCGCCGACCTCTGCATCCTCGCAACCTCATCGCAATTGCAGGACCTTAATAAAATGGGCCCAAAAAGGTTAATTAAAATACATTGTGTCAACAGTAAAACCAAAAAGTTATATACATTTCCTCTGTTTGTCGTCTTCAGCACATTTTTAGTCATTTTTCCACGCCCAATACAACTATTTTATATAAAATATTCTCCACCATTAAATTAAACGTTCTTTTGCTTGCTGGTTTCTTTGCTCTCCAATACTATTTGCAATTTTTTTGCATTATTTATCTTAATATTTACTGTTTAGATCACCACTTTTTCCCACCCCTCAACACAAAAAAGAAAGTCGTTGATGAGAAAGCAATGCCTTAAGTACGATGGCTTAGAAACACAAAAAAGAAAAACATTATACTGCAGTACAAAATGTACATTAATTTGAGATGTTGTAGTATTTAACAATAAGCTTCCATACACATATTTTACACAGAAGTTCAAACTGGACATTGACATTTTATGTGTTTAACACTTAAATATGATTGTATAAATTACTCTGTACTACCATTCAACCATGATACCATTGTAAAGAGGCTTGCGTTTCTACACAGGTAAGCTAGAGAAATTGACACGAGTGGAGTACTCCAATCTGATGCATCATTTAGATAACAGATATAAATAATGCCTTTTTTTAAAATCCCCCAAAAATTGAATAAACTCGAAAATGCAAGGACCGTGGAAAAGGTAGAGGGGGATTTTGAACATACAGATATTAAAAAGACAGAAATAAACCTAAAGAAATATTATGGAAACAGGTGTGCATCTTTATGTCTTCTTACACACACAATGAGCACAGTGATTGACATTTTCAAGTATCCAGTGAATTTATATGTCGGTCCCTACAAGGTCTGATAAGGTATAGTAGCGTTTTAATACCAGCTGAGGAGGGAATATTCTGCATAAATGAGTTGAATGGTAAACTCGTGCTGATCGAAAGACATGGTAAATACTTTCTGAAGCTTTCTTATTTATGGTATTTCTGTGTTAATAACCCAGAGTCAAACTTCAAATAACCAGTGTACTAACACTGTGAAACAACGGTTCCACAATTTTTCCACAAAGGCTTTTCCAGGCCAATCCAAAAAAAAAACAATCAAATTTAAGGCTTTCAAGGCCTTGAATATTACCAAGTGAAAATCAAAGCTTCCAAGATTTTCTAAGCCCCCCTGCATAACTCTCGCACTTGATAGGCAAAGTCTCTAAAACTTTCAAGTTTCTGTTGAATTATGTTCTCTCAATCTATCTGATAATTCATCTTTGTAATTCAATCTAAAAACATATCTTAACTGAGCAAATGTCTGTATCTGATCCCAAACATCAAACCACCAACTTCAGTGTTTCACCACCAAAAAAACAGAAATTTTATTTTAACAGGTAATTTACCAGGTGGAGCATTAATCACAGCAGTGGACTCACACCCTGCTTCAACACTTGATTAGTACCTTGTTTAAGTTCTTCAAGTGTTTAATCCTTACAAACTTTCCATCCCAATTACTTTCATATTGGTAAAAACATTTAGCAATTTTTCTTTCAAATTCCAACAATCCTTGTTCATTGTTTTTTCCCCAATCTTACATTTGGGATTTAAACAGTTCCAATTCATTAATTGAAGCATTTATCCCCACCAGCTTACTACGGTTAGTTTGTCAGTTGGCTTTTAATGCAACAATTTGTTCAAACATATCAGACAAATCAACTAAACTGGTTTCCCCTCTAACCTTAATACCAGAATCTCCTGTTAAACAAGCAATTTCATACTTCGATTCCACAAATACAGGTGCCTCTATCATAGCTGTTTCAAGTTCTACATTTTCTTCTTGAAGCATAAGGCCTCTAACAGACTGGAAAGGCCACTTCTTCCACCTCCCATTATAGGAAACTCTGTACCTAAAACAGCATCTTATTCAAGCAAATCATCACTTTATTAAAATCAGGTTTCCCTCACAAGGACTAAATTAAGTTGCCATATCAATTGCTTTGATTTATTTTAACTGAACAACAATAGTTGTCCCATCTTGCATAAAATAAATATATTATAAGTTTAACAATTTTAAAGGTTTTGGGAGATATTTCTAAAATTTTCGTGACCTTTTTTTGGTACTATTTGGTACTAAACTAGGTTAAAGTTCTCAGTTTGCTTGCCTTGCTTTCACATCTTAGTTATTTTCCCCTCAGTAGTGTCTTCTGGGTCAAAACATATTACTGAAAGCATGTTAGCCAATAGGGGAATCCGCCAGGGAAGGAATACTTTAATTTCATATTTTCACGAATTTCCATGAAAACTGTAATGCTGATAGTTTATCTTATAAAATGAATGTAAAATATTACACATTTATTCAGTCACTTAATTATTGCTTGATATGGCTAGGGCTTGTAACCAATAGCATGGCTACACTGACAAAGCAATAGGGTTGTAAAATATACAAAGTAGCACGTTATCAATAAACAAAGGCTTGTATCATGCTTTTAAAAACGAATATGCCATTAAAAAACCTGTCACAAAAATGAAACCTCTATGATGCTTGCAGTTGGTAATGACCTATCCTTGTATTGCCCAAGGACAATGCTTTCCACATTTATTACCGTAAAAATCATGGTATAGGTTGTACTGGCGTGAAAGTTGCTCCCCCCTTTTTGAGACTTCAATTTTAGGAAAACACCTTTTTCGTGTTTAAAATACTTTTTTTTACAATTGATTTTTGTCCTCTACATGGTTAACACCGATAATTAAAAGATACACAGGTTTAGTTTCAAAATAACCGTTGTTTGCAACATTTGATTCCATTAATAATTTTACAGTGTTTTTTTTTCAGTTAAACTGCTTGTACAGTGTTTTTTACAGTACCTCTCAACTCTCCTGCTGTGTTTATAATAAACAAAGACATCCTCTTCTGCATGAATGATGAGGAGTCGCTTTCTAGACAAAACTATTAAAACAAGCAATTCTCTCTCCTACAGTACTTAACTACTCTTTGACATCACCTACTTCAAGTGTCCTCTGGTTTTCTTACTGAACTGCACACTGAAACTTGTTGATCTCCAATAATTAATTTACAGTGTGAAAGATAATCAATCACTGTTTGCAAGAAGAAAATTACCCCTGACAATAGCTTTATGACATTAAGGTCACTAACATTAACAGCCCAAGGCAAAGATCATTATGTGAGAAAGACCTTAATTAAACTGTCAACCTCAATATTACGCTGTCAGACCATACAGCGTATGCATAGGGTTGTTATTGTCTCAAATTTGTGCACCTGTGCTTTATACCAGCTGAATAATTTTTTCTATCACTTTATTATTAATGTGTTTTCAATCATCATTTACTACTCTTATTTGTCGTGTTATCTAAGCAAGCCTGAACAAAGCACAAAATTGGGTGCACTAGGACCATTAATTTCTTCCACTCTTTCTAAAGATTTACTGAAAAGGGACCAACATGTCTTGTCTTCTTATGTTTGAAGATAGACTCACCTGTAAAGTGTAAAGTCCCCTCGAGAATCTCCTTCCTACTCACTTCCTTCTTCAGCTGCTTGTAATCGGCTGTCAGGATCTCAATGTGCTCTTCATGCAGGATCTTTCCTGCATGAAACAAGACATGCTAGAGGGGTGTCCTGGAGGGCCGGTGTCCCTCCTGGTTTTTGTTCCAACTGTACCCTAAATTACTTAAAAACCAGGAGGGACACCAGCCGTCCAGGACCCTGGTAGAGCAATGGGACAGTGGTTGTGCTCACAGGTGTAGATGCACCCCGAAAGTTCTTAAACATTAACAACATTTTTCATTTTATTTGAACAGTTTAAAACGGGTAAACTACCTGCAAGCAATAGCACATTCTAAAAATAACTTGGAAATCCTGTAAGCAAACAAATATATTACCCATCATATTGTTCTGAGCTAAGGTATTGGTAGAAACCTAATTTATTAGAAACCTAATTTATGTCAATACCAAGGCCTTACTCTGCGGCAGGGGCGTAGCTAGGAATGGAAATTTGGGTGGGCCCCAACTTTGGGTGGACGGGCAAGTACCAAAGGTCTGACGTCACAGGAAATAGTTTACATTACAAATATGATTTAAATCAATTAAAACTCTGAATACATCAAATATCTCTGCGGGGTTTGAGCAGCGCAACATAGCCAAGACTGAAAATGTATGGTGTCGAGTGAAGCAAGGCGAACATGTTTTGCAGTTTATAACAGTAGTTGCACGTATACACTACAAATACAAAACACATGAGCATACATACAACCTACAGAAACAAACACACTGTGCACAATAACTGCAAAAACCGTTTCATTTGACAAAGTGCAATCAGAAACTAAAAAAAATCCCTAAACAAAAAAAGCTGTATTGCTTTTTTTTCTTAGCTGTATTGTAATCTTTTAGTTATATTGTAATAACTTGTTACCTCTGTAAGTCACCCTGCATAAGGGCATCTGTCAAGCAAAAATTAAAAATCAGGCTAAGCTCCTGCTGCCTTCAAACCAAAACTAAAATCTTAGCTGTGCTGAGAATACCTCGTTTTCCAGCTAAATATGGCTGCTTTCATTTTCACTGCATTTTCTCAGGTACAGCTAAAGAAAGATATTGCGTTGGCTGAAAAAACGTAACAAGCAGACAAAAAAAAGATTTTTTTAAAACAACACTTGAGTGACACATTGAGCAACATGTTCAAGTTTTGTAAACCTTTTAAAATTATGTTGACACGCTAATGAGAAGGAACGTGCAATTTCCATATTTTGCTGCCTTTAAAATAAATCTTCTCCACGGGAGAAATGTTAACAGCAATGCAATGAAAGAAAAGTTCCTGTATGTATGCTGCCGATGCGCTGTAATTTCGATACTATAGTATCGAAGATGTAAAATCTGATCTCAGCCATCCAATCACCAATCTCTTTTTTCATAACCATGACAACGCTGCTGAGGTGGGCAGGACAGATATATTTTTTGAACCACAAGGATGAGCTAGACTCGCCGCAGCAGATTACAGTCTGATACGGTTTGGCATGAAATGTTTTTAATTGTCAATCGCTCCATAACTGGGTGGGCCCATGAGCAAAATGGGTGGGCCCAGGCCCCTCAGGCCCAAGCGTGGCGCCGCCCCTGCTCTGCGGGACCAGCAGGTAAAGGTTTCGTACCCCATAAGGCTTTAGGCAACATTTAAAAGCCAGGGCTCTGGAGGTGAAATGCTTGTATATTAACTTATCACCAAACTAGCTTACCCTTCTTATCAGCAAGATCCCAGAGTTCTCGAGCAACTGCGACCGACAAGCTCATTGGATATTCTACACAGACATGTTTTCCAGCATCAAGGAATTTTCTGTGCAGTAAAAGAAAGAACAAAAAAAATTAATAAACTATACTGCAACAACCATATCACTTTTATCTAGAAGGTCTGGTGTAACTAGCTGAATCACAGAGGTATTTTCTCCAAATAAAAAAAACAGATAAAATGTTTGAAATTGTAAACAACTCTTTTCAAAATTAGAGGAACTAGACAATTACCACCATCTAGTGGTGAGTTTGGAAAGGAATGTTCTGTGTTCATTATTTAAATATTGGTACTTTAAATATTTACACACAAAAAAGACAACAAGAACAGGTCCCCCAAACTCTTCACATAAAAGCTGCATACAGCAGAATCATTACCTGATGTATTCCTCATGGGTTACATTTTCTGTACAGATGATAGCTGCTTGAATATCCTCCCTGTCAAGGGCCTCTTCCAGGGTGATCTGTTTCACACCCTGCTGGTTGTCCAGTGTCCTCCTGTGGTTAAAACAACAGTGGGAATTTCAAAAGGGGGCCAACATTTAGAAAAGAAAAAAAAGAAAAAAAAAGAAGTCTGTAGTTTAAAACACGCATGCCCAGACTATCCAAACTAAAAAAGTTTGTAAAGTCCTACACTGGCAATGTGTTGCCACATCATTTAATTATGACCTCTTGATGTATGGACAGCAATATGATTATATTATTTTTCCATATATTAAAGTATGATATAGGTTTTGTTTATGGATAGATTTTATGGCTGCTCAAATAAACAATGCAGATTAATTTTTTTCAGTTTGAACAAAAGGGTCAGGAAGTAAAACTTTTTTTTAAAACTGTATGGGCATAACTACTAATAAGGTCCTCACAAAACATGTAGCCAAGTGGATTAACTGCTAGGAGACCAGAAGATGATATTGATGACACTCCCTCCTGGTAGTCTGTAAAATTCAGAACTATAGCTGCAGTAAATCACCATGACCTACAGCCACCTTATGTACATGCAAACATGTGGGTGCGTATATATTAATAGAAAAGTAAAATCACTGAGTCTCATGATGGGTTTATTATTGAAATTTAAAAACACTTAGGAAATGAAACCAAATTAACAATGCTGAGTAATAATACTTTAATTACTTGTTCACCAAAAAATAACATTTAACACTCACAACAAAAACACTCAAATTCCAAGCATTCTCTTTGGAAAATACAGTCATTAGTTACGATATTAGTTACAATTCAGTTGGTTCAATACACAATTAAAACCTTGCTAAACTCCTTAACCATAAACAGGATAAATAATCTATATCTGCAAAAACAGAAGAAAACCTTAGTGTCTGCAGCCCAGAAAAAGTATAAACATAGTCTCTAAACACTTATTTAATGATACTACCACTGGTACTTTCTCATTTTGGGCTTGCATTTGAGTTCTGTGAAATAAATTGTACTGTAAAAGACCTACTGGTCTTAGAACTTTAACAAAAAAAAAGTACTTCAGGATCCAATAATCCGTTCTACTCCCAGCGATGTAAATAGTAGTATCTATTATAAGAACAATTTCTATTTAATAATTGAGGGGTGCCCTGGAAAAACTAAAATTTGCTTAATATTACCATCAATGTATTGTGTATTTTGGAAAATTAAACATGTGATGGATAAATTCAATAACCCACAAACATTTCATTTTTCAAGAAAATATATTTGGTTGTCAAAATTAAGCTAGGTATTTAATTACATTCTCTGGCAGGCCAGATAAGGCAATGTCCAAACATGGGGGGTCCACAGGATGCTCATGATGTGTGTAGCGGTGGGGGGTTGTGTTTAAACAGTATGCAACACTACCCTTGCACCAATCAACTAATACATTTCAGAAATAACCACTTACTATGTTACAACGTGTGACCACCATTTAATAATAAACATATAAAGAAAATAAATTTTTCTTGAAAATATTCAAAACGACATCTTACAAACAAATAATTATACAAAGCCCACTAATGCTATTAAAATAGCTTGCTATTAATCTTCATTTTATTTAAACTATGAAATTAAAATTATATGTTAAATTCATGAAAAATTAATGGACATCTAATTTCCCTTTCTTTTCTTATTGCTTTAACACTCCCTTGCACTTCTTTTTGCAGAATTCAAGCTAACTAATGAAAGCACATCAATTATTAAATCGCTTTACTTAGGTTACATAAGCATCTTGCCCCAAAAAATGTAGCACAGTGTCCAAACATGTATCAACATGTTCCAGTGTGTTTAAATGCAAATGAAAAGATTCTAACTTAAATACATGGCATGACAGTAAACAGTGGAAAAGTATATTTAACGTGCCATCTTCACAGGCGTGCTATAGGTGCATTTGTTACTGTGATAAAAGGGGTTTCTCTAAATGAGACGTTTCTCAATGGCATAAAAAGTCTGTTTTTTTTCTTTTTTTAAGCATAAAGGTCAATTTCACCCATGCTCTGCTTGAATTGAAAAATAAAGATTGAAAAAAACCTGTAAATTCTTTAAAGAATAAACATCAATATTAATCGTCGATTTGGCAAAAAATCGAATAGTAGCAAGCCTATATACTGCAAACTTTAAGCGATTGTCCTTGTGACGTTTTCCTAAGTGTGGCTTTTTCCTTGGCCTGTGACCATTGAGACCTTCACCATGCAATAGTCGACCTATGGTTGAAATGGAAACCCCAGTCACACTTGCAGCCAATTCACTTTGAATATCTTTGGCAGTCAATCTCGGATTGTTATTAACCTTCCAAACAATTCTTCTACTTGTTCTTTGTGAAAAGAACCTTCTTCCAGACCGAGGGAGTGTTGTGACTGTACCATGAGTCTTGTACTTCTTGATAATAGAAACAATAGTTGAAACTGGGGTACTCAAATGCTTGTAAATCTTCTTGTAGCATTCTCTCGCTTTATGACAATAAATAATTTTCTGCCTAGGCTCTTCAGCTCTTTACTTTTTCCTATATTGACTAGGAAAAAGTATTAGGAAAAATACTTAGTAAAAGTATTTCATGTTAGATTTCAAAATGTCACATTTATCAATTTTTGGAAAACTACAAAGCGATATGTAATTCAATATGTTATCGTAATGTTCTTAATTCTATAGGGTGTGATGCAAAACTTTTGGCCATAGCTGTAATGCCCCCCATATAATCAACTAAATAAAAATACTGGTTTGTTTATCAAAGTTGTTTTTCTGTGATCTATATGCAGATGTATGAAATACATACAATACATTGCTGACAGCATGACAGCAAGCAGCCTACTACTAAAGTGTTAGAAAAAACTGACTTGCCTGTCCTGGTATGAAATATGGGAGGGATCTAACACTTCAGGGTGCTTGGTCACCTCCGTAGACAACAGTTTCATTCATGATTTTTCCTGCCAAGCACATGTTGTCACCACTTGGCTGTGATTGGCTGATCCACCGACTAGCGATATCGTCCCGCGCTGATCTGTACAACACCATATTAAAGCAATAGTAGCGATACAGGCGGCAAAATACCCTGCATGCCTCACCATGCCTGTCCCAGGCATTATGCAGCAAAAAGCCCAATAACTAAACAGAAAAGTAAAAAGGTTATCGTACCAAGCTGAAAAAAAGTTTTCTTTGTGAACTCCAATAAGCGTTGGGTTATTATCATAACCCTGGTTCACTGAAATAGAAATATTAACAATTACAAATGGGTGATGTCTCTTTAACAGCACCCGAACCTGACAACTATACCAATGCTGCAAGTCAGAGCCTGAGTCACAGGACAAAAGACGCCTTTTTTTTTATATGTCTAAACCGCAGTGACCTAGACTATAATGTTTAATGTTTCTATTTCAGGGAACCAGTGTGATGATAATAACCGAACGTTCCCTTTTAATGGGAAATATGAACCATTATAAATAGGTAAGAATACCATCGCTGTCGCGGAGGACACTCTCAGGACTCTACATCACAAGTTAAAAAGTTATCCCAGCATTATATGCAGCATAGAAGTAACTCACCTCATGACTGCATTGTAGGGGTGGACTGGGAGGCTGAAAACAGGTGGAATGGCCAGTGACCTTCTCTCGAGGTGGCGGGTTGGATGTAAATGGCGGAGCTGACTGTATCAGTCAACCACTTAGACAGCCGCTGTTTTGAAACTGCCTGTCCTTGCAACTTAGCCCTGTAGCAGATAAAAAAAATGTTCTGCTCTCCGCCAACTATGCATCCTGTCAACGTAATACGCTAAAGCCCGAACCGGGCAAAGCATATGAAGCTTTCGCTCTCTGTCGGAAGGAAAAGGAGGGGGGTGGCAAGCCTCCAGTTCCACTAATTGGTTGACATGGAATGCTGATATGGTTTTCAGCAGAAAGCCAGGGTTGGTATAAAGGGAAACCTTCGTCCTACCCTCAGAAAAAATTAAAGCAAGCCTTCAATATGGAAAAAAGCTTGCAATTCACTCACCCCCTTAGCGGAGGTGATTGCTAGCAAAAAAGGCAGCTTTGAAAACAAAAATGTGACCTCTGCTGAGTGCAAGGAATCAAATGGAGATCTTGTGAGCGCATCGAGCAGTCTCCAACAGGGAACAATGTCTTCACAGGGGCGGAGCCTCGGGTTCCTTTCAAAATTGTCCCGCAAAGAAGTGAGCTCCTGGAGAGACCCCATCAATTCTGATGTGGCAGGCCGAGATGGCTGCCTGATAGACCTTCAAAGTCGAAGGGGATTTCCCTTCATCGAATAGGTCCTGTAAAAATTGCAGTATAACTGCTAAAGGGCAGGTCGTGGGTTCAAATCCACGCTGCAAGCACCATGCCTGACACACGCCCCTCTTATAGGTGTACTGAGAACGAGTGGAGACTGTTCTGGCATTTTACAGGGTGTCAATCACCCTATTTGACAACCCTAAATGGCTCAAGTGCAGCCGTTCAGGGTGTGGTGCCACAAGGTACCCTGCGCCTGATTAAGAAGGTTGCAGCGCTTCGGCAGCTCCCACGGCTGGCCGCGCAGATGCTGGATCAGTGAAGAGAACCAGATTCATTTGGGCCAGAACAGGGCTATTAGATGGACCCAGGCCCTGTCTAGTCTGGTCTTCTATAGACGCAGCAAGAGCTGCGCAAGCAGTGGGGACAACAGGGACCAGTTGGCAGTCTATACCAACGCTGCAATAGAGGCTTCCACTGGTGGAAAGTGGTTCAGCCCGTTTGTCTGCATCAAAAACCTTATAAAAGCGTGTCCACTACACGTGGGGCAGCTGCGGATGTAGCTGGGTGGTCCCAGAAGGACTGCAGCTCAAAACAGGAAGTCTGGATGAGCTGGGGGAGCCGCATGAGGAATGGGAGGCTGCACATATATATACATATATATATATATATATATATATATATATATATATATATATATATATATATATATATATATATATATATATATATATATATATATATATAGAGTGCCTTTCAGTCAGAGCCGCCGGCCATGGGACCTGCAGGGCTGTCGTTGCTGTCTGCATCAGGGGTATGAGCTCGGCTGACAGCGATGGTTGCTGCAGAGGAGCTATATCAGATTCCCTTTCCTCCAGGTATAAGGCTCGATCTCCTACTCCTTCGGAGGCAACAATGGAGTGAGCGTCCTCTAAGTCATCCAGCAGCTCTGGAGGTGGGACAGGGGGTGACTTGGAGCGGAGGGAATGACTGTGCTTCGGATGGAAAAGCCAAGCACCCTTGTATCAGCTCTGTCAGGATCCCTTGTTGAGACAAGACTGTGTCCAAGATCTTGTTGATCTGATCAGGGCTGTGAGAGTGATGTTTTCTCCTCTTAGCGAATAGGAGGAGGAAGGAGGAGATCTGGGTCTCTCACTTTTTAGTGTGCTGCTTGCCACGAGGTGAAGCAGGCTCCCACTGGGACGCTGAGGAGCTCTGTGCCAGGGTAAGGGAGCGGTCCCTTGAGCGGCGAGCTCGACTCTCTAGTGAGTTTTGTGAACTTTGCAATCTTCTAGAGCTGCTTGGTGTGCTCTGGGCCTAGACAAGTAGCACACTAGGCAGCTTTGCCTTGCAAATAGTGCAGTGATGAAACGGCATGGCTGTGGAGCACTCGGTGCTGATATATCGCACTTGGTGTCGAGGATTGAGTTCGGTGCCGACATTCGGCTGTGTGTTTTTTTCGGTCACAGTACAAGCACAGGACCAAACAAAGTGGTGATCACCTCTGAAAACGGGAGATCAAACCACTAGTGGCAATATTTGAAAGGCTACTGGAACGCTCAGTGCAAACCGGAGGCAGAACCAGGGCCAGATTAACCCATCACTGGGCCCTAGACAAGCATACACTTGCGGGACCTCTGCCCCTGAACAAACAGCCACACACACACACACACACACACACACACACACACACACACACACACACACACACACACACACACACACACACACACACACACACACACACACACACACACACACACACACACACAAACATACATATACACACCACTATATACATTATAGCCTTGATAACTAGCCACCCTTTTACAACAGGTATAATTCTGAGTTGTAAGTTATTATGAATTAATCTGACAGAAAATTAAACTGTAGGGGATGTGCTAAATACATTTCAGAATAAAAAAAGACAACTCCTATTACATAGCAGTTTCACCTATTCCAGGTTTTACTACAAGCTTGATTAGCCTAGAGGTAACATGCTCAGTTGTGTCATGTGTTTACTCATAGTAAAACCACAAATGGATCAAACTGCTATGCAATGGGTCTTATTTCCATCCCTGTCACACACACACACTGCCAAGTTATTTTTAACAGGAGAAAAGTTTCCTACCTAGATACAAAACCCTTGATGCTCATCTTCTCAGAGGCACTGGATGGCAGTGGACTGAGGAGGTCCCGGATCCTCACTCTTCCTGCGATTCCAATCCCAACAACCACGGTACCAAACATGTTGCTCTGCTGGAATTTAAGCAAGGGACTTACAGATGGTCAAATAATAATAATCATTATTATATAATTACTGGAAAATAGGACCAAATATCACATACATTTACAGTACTATTTATAATCACAATTAAGAGCAAGATACAAAATACAGTGACTTCAGTCCTAATAAGAGCAAACACATAACACAGGACAATTTGATATCGGGGCAGTTCAAGAGCAGATAAGTGTTGATAGTTACATCAGGATTAGATACGAGTGCAAGTGAAATACAAAAGTAAAATAGGGAGCAGATAAGTGCAAGTTAAAATGCATTAAAGGCAGAGTGCTATATTGTCCAGAAGGGAAGAGTTGAGTTTTACAGGTGCCGTCTGAAGAGGTGAGTCTTGAGGAGGCGCCGGAAGGTGGTCAAGGACTGGGCAGTCCTGACATCCGTAGGAAGGTCGTTCCACCACTGAGGGGCAAGGGTGGAGAAGGAGCGGGCCCTGGAGGCAGGGGTGCGTAGAGGAGGTACAGCCAGTCTTCTAGTGCAGGCGGTACATACTTCCGGTACATTTTTATGAATGTTTAAATGCTATGCCTGTGTCAGTGTTTAAACCGTGTCTACATACACACACACACTCTTTAAATTACATTATGATGTATACGGACAGCCCTGGTTACTATTTTCTAAGCAAAGAAACCCTAAATAAGCAAATAATGTTTTAACATGGCAAAGACTTAACTACAAAGTAAAAAGAAAACCAACAAAACAACAACACGTACACACCAAAGTATATATTGAAATTAGGGCAGTCACTCGATTCAAAATTTTGATTGGTTAGCCTAATTTATGGACATTTGTTGATTAACAAGTAGATTCATCGGTAGATTCACATTTTTAATAAAGATAACAATCTTATAGCGGCTGTCCTGCATGTAATACTAAAAAAAAGAAAGAAAAAATAAGCCCAATGGATGTAAGGGCTAAATAAATGTCAGTTGCCATCTGGAGCTTTCTGTTTATTATGGATGTTTGCTTTTTACTGCCATTAACTTCCATCCACAGTAATTTCTGAATGTTTTCTTTTCAAGTGGTGAAGCATTGCATGTGTTTTTGTGGTACAGCAATTTTGTTTGGCATAATTATTTACATACCAAGTTTTGCTTTTGTGGATGAGGAAAACAATTACAAGAAATAGATGCCTACGGGGGCTCCCGAGTGCGCCCTATAGCCTGGTTGGCGCCGGTTCTGGGGGTTTAGGTCGGCCAGCGTGTCCTCGGCTCACTGCGCACCAGCGACCCCTGTAGTTTGGCCAGGCACCTGCAGGCATGCCTGTAAGGTGCCCGGAGCAGCGTTGTCCTCCGACGCTGTAGCTCCGAGGTGGCTGCATGGTGAGTCTTCAGTGTGAAAAGAAGCGGTCGGCTGACGGCACACACTTCGGAGGACAGCGTGTGTTCATCTTCGCCGCTCCAAAGTCAGCACAGGGGTGGTAGCGGTGAGCCAAGCTTAAATAATAATTGGATATTCTAAATTGGGAGAAAATACAAAAAATAAAATTGCCGACTGCTAAATAAAATAAATAAATAAATAGATGTCTACAATTATTTATTTCAGCCATTTTTTTGCAAAAATGCTAATTCAAAAGTATTCATACCAACAAGCAAAATGAAATTAAGAGCTAATTGAGGCACCTTTAACAACAATAACCTCTTTTAAACGATTAGGATATTTGTCAATGAGCTTTTGGCATGATTCTTTAGTGATTTTTGACCATTCTTCAACGCAAAATTGTTCCAGTTCATTCAAATTCCGAGGACTTCTCTTGTGCATAGCCTTCTTCAACTCATACCAAAGACTCTCAATCGTATTTAGATCGGGACTTTGACTAGGGTATTCCAGATTTCCATTACACGAGCAGAAGTTAAAACTTCATGCTGATTTGAACTCGGCTCGCGCCAAGATAAGCACCAATTAAGACGTAGCTTTACAGTAAACTAATGTGATCCATATGTGTCTCCATCCATTTGCGCTTCCTTCCATATGATGATGTTGCTATCCTTCTGTCTGGTGTTGTTGGCTGAAGTGTAATGCTGGCTCCAGGGATCAGCTTATTGCCTCCCTAGCGCATTAGCACACACAACGGCTGCGATGCTGGCTCCGGGGATCAACCACAGTGCGGTCTCCGCAGCACATCAGCATGACAACCGTCCGGATTGAACTAAGTAGGGTACATCTCTGGGGTCTTCAAGTGGGCACCTTCCATCCTCAGTGTTTCGTCGACTAGCCCACGACACCTCAAGAGGGCTCGATGGTGATTCTGGCGTCCCAGAATAACCCCTCTCCGTCCCCCACTCAACTCAGCCCAGCTTACTTACCCGTACATCAGCGTTTCTTTCTTTCTATTGTGCTTTAGATCCCCAGCCAGAATCTCTCCGTCTCAACCACAGCCGGTTGCTGCTCCTCTCTGCTGCTTCAGATAAGTTTGTCACTGCGCGACGCAACTCTTGGCCACTGAATCCGACGTCTCTGAGAAACCGGGTTGTAGAGTGTGCCACAAATCCTCGACAACCCACCTCCACTGGGTAAACCCGGACTCTCCATCCTCGCTGTTCCACTTCAGTGGCTAGTTGAGCATACTGCAGTTTCTTCCTCTCATACGCCTCATCTAAAGCATCCTCCCATGGCACTGTTAACTCTACCAGGTGAACAAGGCGTGCTGATCCAGACCACAAGACAATATCTGGTCGAAGGTTAGTGGTGGCAATCTCAAGTGGAAAAATAAGCCGTTGCCCAACATCTGCCAGCATTTTCCAGTCTCTAGCAGCTTACAGTTGTCCTGGGCAAGGATTGGTTTTAACACCTTTTCTTGGTGGTTGCTCTCCTGGGCAGAGGAATGTTGTCTTTTGTGTGTAATGTTTTGATGGAACAGGTGGCAACTTATTGGTCATGTTACGCTTGTCTTCCAATGCTAAGGCCAAACATCGCAGCACCTGGTCATGGCGCCAAGTAAACTGTCCTTGGCTAAGAGCCACCTTAAACCCTGTCAAAATGTGCCTTAATGTTGCAGGTGATGAACACAAAGGACATGAGGGATCCTCTCCTACCTTGATTTTATTATTCTTTACCCATTCTGAAGTAGATTTTGATGTGTGCTTTGGATCGTTGTTGTGTTGAAATGTCCAGTTGCGCTTTAAACCAAGTTTTGTAGTAGAGGGTTTAAGATGATTGGCCAATATCTTTTGGTATGCTATGGAATCCATTTTACCATGTATTGGAACAAAATTTCCTGTGCCATTAGTGGAAAACCAGCCCCATAGGCTATTACCACCTCCATGCTTGGCAGTAGGTGTAGTGTTCTTTTTTTTGTACGCCACACCAGACTTTCTCCAAACGTAACAACTATCAGTGTGACCAAATAGCTTGATTTTTGTTTCATCACTCCACAAAACCTTTGACCAGAACTCATATCCATCATTCAAATGCTGTTTTGCAAACTTTAAGCGATTGTCCTTGTGACGTTTTCCTAAGAGTGGCTTTTTCCTTGGCCTGCGACCACTGAGACCTTCACCATGCAATACTTGACCTATGGTTGAAATGGAAACCCCAGTCCCACTTGCAGCCAATTCACTTTGAATATCTTTGGCAGTCAATCTCAGATTGTTATTAACCTTCCTCACAATTATTCTACTTGTTCTTGGGGAAAGAAGCTTCTTTCTTCCAGACCGAGGGAGCTTGTGACAGTACCATGAGCCTTGTACTTCTTGATAATAGAAAGAAACAATAGCTGAAATTGGGATACTGAAATGCTCGGTAATCTTCTTGTATCCTTCTCCAGCTTTATGACAATAAATACATTTCTGCCTAAGGTTTTCAGATAGCTCTTTACTTTTTCCAATATTGACTTATTGCTAATGACAGCAATCACCCTATGCCTAACCCTTTTATACTCTCTAAGGATGTTAATCTACAATCCAGCATTATCTGTTCTGTAAAAATTGCTGAAATAAATAATTGTAGACAACTATTTCTTGTAACTTTTTTCCTCATCCACAAAAGCAAAACTTGCTACAAAAGATTTTATCTATAATTATTTGTTTTCGAGAAATTTCAAGAAATTATCAATTTCCATTGGGGTATGTAAACTTTTGACTACAAGTGTGTATATTTATATTATATACAGTACTGTGCAAAAGTTTTAGGCAGGTGTGAAAAAATGCTGTAAAGTAAGAATGCTTTCAAAAATAGACATGTTAATAGATTATATTTATCAATTAACTAAATGCAAAGTGAGTGAACAGAAGAAAAATCTAAATCAAATCCATATTTGGTGTGCCCACCCTTTGCCTTCAAAACAGCATCAATTCTTCTAGGTACACTTGCACAAAGTCAGGGATTTTGTAGGCATATAGTCAGGTGTATGATGAAACAATTATACCAAACAGGTGCTAATGATCATCAATTCAATATGTAGGTTGAAACACAATCATTAACTGAAACAGAAACAGCTGTGTAGGAGGAATAAAACTGGGTGAGGAACAGCCAAACTCAGCTAACAAGGTGAGGTTGCTGAAGACAGTTTACTGTCAAAAGTCATACACCATGGCAAGACTGAGCACAGCAACAAGACACAAGGTAGTTATACTGCATCAGCAAGGTCTCTCCCAGGCAGAAATTTCAAGGCAGACAGGGGTTTCCAGATGTGCTGTCCAAGCTCTTTGAAGACGCACAAAGAAATGGGCAACGTTGAGGACCGTAGACGCAGTGGTCGGCCAAGGAAACTTACTGCAGCAGATGAAAGACACATCATGCTTACTTCCCTTCGCAATCGGAAGATGTCCAGCAGTGCCATCAACTCAGAACTGGCAGAAAACAGTGGGACCCTGGTACAACCATCTACTGTCGGAGAAGTCTGGTCAGAAGTGGCCTTCATGGAAGACTTGCGCCAAAAAGCCATACCTCCGGCGTGGAAACAAGGCCAAGCGACTCAACTATGCACGAAAACACAGGAACTGGGGTGCAGAAAAATGGCAGCAGGTGCTCTGGACTGATGAGTCAAAATTTGAAATATTTGGCTGTAGCAGAAGGCAATTTGTTCACCGAAGGGCTGGAGAGCTGCATACGAATGAGTGTCTGCAGGCAACAGTGAAGCATGGTGGAGGTTCCTTGCAAGTTTGGGGCTGCATTTCTGCAAATGGAGTTGGGGATTTGGTCAGAATTAATGGTCTCCTCAATGCTGAGAAGTACAGGCAGATACTTATCCATCATGCAATACCATCAGGGAGGCATCTGATTGGCCCCAAATTTATTCTGCAGCATGACAACGACCCCAAACATACAGCTTAAAGTCATTAAGAACTATCTTCAGCGTAAGAAGAACAAGGATTCCTGGAAGTGATGGTATGGCCCCCACAGAGCCCTAATCTCAACATCATCGAGTCTGTCTGGGATTACATGAAGAGAGAGAAGCAACTGAGGCTGCCTAAATCCACAGAAGAACTGTGGTTAGTTCTCCAAGATGTTTGGGCCAACCTACCTGCCGAAGTTCCTTCAAAAACTGTGTGCAAGTGTACCTAGAAGAATTGATGCTTGATGCTGTTTTGAAGGCAAAGGGTGGTCACACCAAATATGGATTTGATTTAGATTTTTCTTCTGTTCACTCACTTTGCATTTAGTTAATTGATAAATATAATCTATTAACATGTCTATTTTTGAAAGCATTCTTACTTTACAGCATTTTTTCACACCTGCCTAAAACTTTTGCACAGTACTGTATATATATATGGGTTGGGAGATATCTACATCCTTATTGGCTGATAGGCATTCCAAGCCATAGAATTATTACAGTACAACCAACGGGAAAAAACAAGGTCCAGCAACTAAGACTTCAGATATTATTGCACAGAGCGTTTAAAAAAATAATTTTGAATTGGCCGCCATTTTTTCCCCCAATAAAAACAAAATAATAATACAATGTCAGACCGTGTAAATTTTAACTTGTTTGGTGACTCCAATGTCCACACATTTCAGGAGGAGTTAGACAGCAACAGTTCGGTAACGGAATCGACAGTAATAATTTTAAAAAACAGGTCAGGAAAAAAATGTAACTGTGAGTACTACAAGACACCTCTCTCTCAGTACTGCTGAAATTAATACAATTGAAGCCAATAAAGAAGAGCAGAAAAAATAATATGGACTGGAAAACTTCATCTAAGACTGTAATAAACACAGTTAAGAAGTTTTTTTGCTGAAGTGATAACATCAGCTGGCACATAATATTCAGTTAGCAGCTACACAAGCTTGCGAGCTGACCTGAATCGCTTTTTAAATTCTCCCACAGTGGGACGACCTATAAACCTAATTTCAGATACCCACTTTAAAACAGCAAACAGCGTCTTCATTTACATGTGACAACAAAAAGACAAGTCACAACATCACCCTGCTGTACTCCAAACAGCATCAGGCTTCAGGACACACCGGCACTTAAATAAATGTGTTGTTTTCCACATATAGGGGAGAGTTAATGTTTGGTCACAATGGGGCTTGTAGCCTAAAAGTGTCCATCTGTTCATCTTTCTGTCCTTTTCAAAATCATTCCAAAATGTACCTCAGAAACTGTTGGAAATACTGAAACAAATTGTCCATCAGTTCACTTGACAATGTCACAAACTTCCCCAGTGACATTTGAACCTGGGGTCTTTATTCAAAACAAGCCCCAAGCTTGTATAAGAGATAATTTGAGAAGTTTATTTCTTTCATTACTTTTCTTGCTAATGATGGTTTGAATTAACACTGTATAATTACTAACAAAATATACTTAAGCTTAACAGTTAATATGAGTATGCATTTTTACTGCCTGTAACAGAAGTTGCCTGGAGTTGATAAACAGTTAAAAACAGATGTCTCAAGAGAGAACAGACTGTAAGAAGGTGGGGTGGAGGCTAGTAGATAACAGGAAAGTACTGAGACGAACAGTTTGTGAAGGTTAACGAAATGCACAAACAGTTTGTGGGGTGTATACTGATGTTGTTTTGCATGCATGTATAAACAAGCTGTGTGAACTCTGCTGCGTTAGAGAATTTTGAAGTTCTCTCTAGCGCTGTAACCTCGCTCTTGTGTGATTACAGTAAAGCAACCTCTAGTTTTGAAACTGGAACTTGGTGTGTGACATATCTCTTTTCTTACATATGGATGTCACAGACATTTACTTTTGTACTGTGTGTGTGCGTATAGTGTTTCTAGCAGACATTGGAATGATTATGGTTGAAGAAATAAAAAATGAAAAAGTAATACATGTAAATTATTATTATTATTAGTTATTAGTTATATTGAGATTCAGTCGTGAGTCACCAAGACGAATGTTCGCAACTTATTTTTAGATGAAATTACATCTCTACAAAAACAGCCTAGAAATGGTAGAAATGCGATCATAATGCATTATATTACTTAGTTTACAGCTTAATTGGCGGTGGCCCAATGCCCTTGACAGCTAAAAGTGCTTCTCCTATCATTGTTAGAGCCAACAAGAAATAAAAAGGTTTCAATTTGCCAGTGAATATTTGTGTTCTGTCTACTGCATGTGTTTTCTAGTAAAATATAATGAGCATTAGATACAATTTCATCATGTAAATTAATCTTACTACGGAGGTGACATTGGTACGCAATTCCCCTATTCTACTTCAGTTATGTTATAATTCCCCTGGTAAAAAAATGAAATGGCGGAACTACCTCCCAACTGAAGCTTACTTTTGGCTCTATTTGTGTGATGTGATATTTGTGTTTGTTCATTTCAGTGCTTTCAAACTTTGGCTTTTTATTTTCAGGAACTTCCTGTCAAAGAGGCTACATACCATATTTTGCAGAATGTGGTTAACAAGTGACTGCTTTACTCCCCAGGTAGGGAGGGTGTAAGAGGCTGTAGATAGCCATGAGTGATGGCAATTCAAAGAAGAACCCCTCACCCCTTGTTTTTACATTTTAAACAAGTCATTTTGTAAACCAAGAACAAATCCTTAGAAAGTGAATTTAGGATACCTTCACAAATTATTCTTTGCAAAGAAAATGCTATAACATCTGTGTAAAGTGTTTGGTTGTGTTTTTTTATATTTTGTATTATTTAAGATACATGCATGATTGTAGACAATGTTAAAAGTTTGGATCAAAACTGTGAAGTTTAAGGGCAACAAAAGTGAAGAGTTTTACAGTAAGCACCTGTTTGTCGATATTTTTAAATTGTTTTGTAAACAATGTTTTCTGATAAACAAATGTGCTTATTGTTTTTTAAAGATTTCAGTTAGCATAACTGAATTACTAACGCTACATTTTTTCAGTACTACACAGTAGTTGGTTGCAGAATACTGACACAAAAGTGTTTCTGAAAGGACAGTCATATGAATTTGCTCACAAAATCCTCTAGACAGGTTTTGCCTTAAAATTCCCACTCTTGCTCGTTTCGCCTTAAAATTCCCATATATGCGTCCCTGCTTCCTGCATACATTCAAAATAAAAACTAAAACTAGTCATGCGATGTATTGGTATTGTCTATTGCGGTGTTTGAATGTCAACACCGCTAGAGTGCACACATCTTTACATTCGTGATCTACAGTCATAAACACTGTGTATTTTTCACAAAAGACCCTCATCCCATGAGGGGACCTGTCACAGGCGCAATTGTCTCTCATTTTGCTCATGCACAGATAAGCATATACACAAGGTTTCTAGCATTTTATTTTAAAACTTTTTTTTTTTTCATTTTAAGTAAATATATGGTTGCCTTTACAAGCGGTTGGGCCTACTTAACAGGGTCTGCCATTATTATTATTTAATTATTTATTTATGTATTTATTGGGTTTGTCATGTTGAGAAGTACTTACATTTCTTAAACAGTTGAGTCCTTATTTTTAAACACTGTGTCTTTAACATACACGCTAAAGCCAATCTGCATAGCTTCCTTCTGTATCAGGCAGTATAGCTCTCTACATCCAGCCTCTGCACTTGTTAACACTTCACATTTCTGCCCTTTTTAAAACTGTTTTTCATTGAAGTAAATGAATTGTAAAATAAAAAAAAGTTGAAAACATAAAGATATTGTAAATCGACAAAAAAAAGTTTGTCTTGAAAATGTTTCGATAATTCTATGCTTCAGTGCGTAATTCGGCTGGTCAAGAGTACTCAATTTTGTTAGGTTAGCCTCCGTGCTGGTCTTAGTCGCTCCGTAAATAGTGCTGCCATAAACCACAATGCTGTTACCAAGCATAAAAAATGCCAATAATGTATTTTTGTATTGGCTTCTCCGGGTCAGTGGTAGTAATGCGCGGATAGTGAACTTTGTCTTAGCCTACTTTTCTGTATCTTTTCATTATCAACAAAAATACATGATTGGCATTTTTAAATGCTTGGTCACTAACAAGACAAACATTGCGGGTTTGGACTGAGACAGAGGCTTCATTCATTTAAATTACTTACAATAAATGGAAAAGTTGAAAACCTCTAGTTTAATGTTTACAACAAATAGAATCCTGTTTGAGGGATTATTTGTTCTCCAAAGCGGAAGGATATATAAAATGTGTTGAAAAATAAAAAACACTTTCTTTATTGTATCTGTTTTATAAGCAGAATAACACTCCAGGACTTGTGCATTGTGTTGCATACAGATTTGTTGGCTGAACCAACCCAACTACAGCTGTATGTTATAGCAACAAAACACACGCCCTGTCGTGTTACCTTTACAAGCTGCTGTGTTGAGTGTACGTGAGTGCAATACACAAAAACGCCCTTGTAAAGAACACACTTTAGACACTCCAAAAGTATATATGATGGAGAGTTTAGACCTTTTTTAACTTGGAGATATTCTCCATGTAGCATTTTCTTCCTGCTTCTGTAGCTTAGTGTTTAAGGTCTCAAATTTTGGGTTTGGAACGGGATCTATAAACTATGCTGCCGCTTCCTTTCTGTAAAAGGCTCTATATTTGCTTTAGAGCCCTTTTTAGAGTAGTGGAAGGCAGGGGTATTTTATCTGAATAGAAAAATGATAAGAAAGTAGTTTTTTGTAAAATATTGAAGATTATCTCTCATTTAGATAATAGAGACAATTGTCTTGCATATGGTGCACCATTTGCTTTTCTGCGTGGACGTCTGGGGCATAAATCTGCACTTTCGGCAGACCGGAAATGGAACATCGAGAGTTTTCATAAAAGGAAGCAATGATTACGTAAAATCAGGACAAATGTATACAGAAGTGGAGAATCTGTGTAAATATTTATTTATGTTAATAGAGGAAGCACAATATGATAAATCAACATTATATGTGAAGGTGTCGTATGTTTTCACGTAACTGCCTGTTCCAACATGTTGTGTGAAAATAAAAGTCTCTTGTGAGACAGAAATAAGAATACCAGTTTCACAAATAACATACATTTGCGTAGTAGAAGGGTGGCGTTTATTAGTTAAAACTGAGATCTATGAGATAATCTGGATCAGATACCTCTGTCTGTCCAATCTCCCAGACGTTATGTGAATTTCTCTTGCAGCTGAAGACGGGCTTTCAAATGATAGCCTTCTTTAAGGTGTATGCTGAGGAGAAGTGCCGGTAATTTGTTAACGTTTTCAGTCCATCCGCTAGTTAAGTGAGATAGTCCAGTTACATGAGGAAGAGGAATTGCCTAATAATTCTCGGTAATATATATTCTACATTCTAATTTTGCTTTAACAATTTACATTTTCATAATCGTAAGTGTTTGAGCTATGTAATAAGAAATGTAGGTTTTTATTAGATTGTTTATTTATTGACCTGAGTACTATTTTTGTTTTGTTTTTTGTTAAGAGGATGCACACTTGGTAATGAATCATGTAACAGTGATAGAATTGTTAACATTCGTCCAAGTTACGTGAAACTAGGTTTTTAGATCTTTCTTTTTAATAATAATTTGTGTGGTATTTGTGAAAAATAAATTCAAAATGTGATATGTGTGTCTGTTTCTATTTCCATTCTGGTGAATGAAATGTAATTAAACTAAATAAATGAACTGAGAACTACAGAAACACAGCTACAAGTGTGTCTTTTAGTCTGAAACAAGTTGTTATACTTAGGGGCGTGTTTGATACCCAATGTCATCAATATGAATATTCATTGCTGTTGAGCCACTCAACTAAGGTATTTTTGCTAGAGAGGTGGTAATATGATGTGCGCTCTGAGCCTGCCTCATTGACTCTGACACTGACAGTCGGAGTGAGACAGTGGACAGTCACTGACAAATCGGACAGTCAGAAGGTGCCGCCTTCTTTTTCTGTAGCACGCCTAGTGCAATGGTTGATCAGATTATGAGGGCAGGTCCTCCTAACCAACCCATAAACAAAACGATTGAGTGTTTTTCTTTTCCAAATATGATATTAAACTCAAAACAGTACAGTGTAATACGAGAATCCAAGGCGACTTTAAAAGAAAAGAAAAAAAAAAACATTGCTACTTCGGTGCATAAACTTTTGTCTACATTTATTTTAAAATGCTTAAATTACAGCATGATTGATCATTACATGTTCTGATTTTGTGTGTTTGGATCTATAAACCCGTTTGCCCACCATAGTGTTGTAAATCAGTATTCGATTTCAGCTTTTTAAAGTAGGATACCTGTTAATCCAAATATTTATTAAAATAATTATCTTTTTGGAGAAGCTCATAGATATACAAGCAGCCAGAACATTCAGAAAACAACAAACCAGTTTCATCCTGATTGAGGCTCACCAGCGCAGTGTGACCTACTGACAGCTCTAGTTATTGCTAAGTACAGGGATACCCAAACATGTTATTTGGGTATTTGCAGTCTTAACAATGACTGGAGATGCCAGTTGAAATGAAGGGAACAATTACTACACTGCTTGTTTATCTTATTATTACTGTATTGACTGCTTGTTTAAGTTATTATTAAGTTATTTAGCAGTTATTTGTTAATCTATGAGATTCTCCAAAAAGAAAAGTGTCACATTATGTCATGTTATTAAATTTGTTATTGATTTTTTACTTCATCCTTTATGCCTTTAAGGCCAACTGAACAGTATAAAACTAACAAAAAATACTATTTCCTTATTAGTATGTATTCAAGACTTATTGTATGTCATTTATTATATATTAAAGACTTGTCTGTTGTTTCAGCCGATCTGATTGAAATCAGTTGACTAAACGGCACGTTATCATCAAAATCATTCCATATTAAATGGGCCAGTAGGTACCTACTAGCCCCTAAATCTACCCCCTACCCCTAAACCTAATGTCTACAACTAACCTAACCTATACCCCTAAACCTAATCTCAACCCCTAAACTTTACTATTAAAGTAATTTTTACTATTATTTTAGCACCGGTTTTTAGCTCCGTCTAACGCCTACTACATCCGATGTCCATTAAAGTGTTTCATCCCAACCTACTGTACCTCTTGGGAGGCTACTAGGTACCTACTGGCCCATTCCTATGGGATGATTTTCCTTGATAACATCCCATTCAATCGGTGGATTCCAATCAGATCGGGTGGTTGTTTATTAATTTGTTGCAAGACTTACTGGAAATAATTTATATTTTGAAATTAAACAGTTGTTTCAATAATTAAAGGCTCTGTGTCCATCCTGTTATGTGAACAATAATATGGCATCATCACTTTCACTTTTTTATTTTTTAAAATTTCTATAATATCAATGTTGTATTAATTGGAAATCACATATTTATGTGCCTGCAAGTAGTCAAGTGAGTTTCCAGTGTAGGACATAGACTAAAGTGAAGGATTAAAGTTTTGATCAACAGTGAACTTACTGCGAATTCATACCAGGCAAGGACAAATTTATGTGGTAAATCAAGTAATTAATCATTAGCTTTTATGTGTATTTAATATCCATGTTCTAGCATTTTGTAACACAATTATCACTTTTAAATAAAATTAGATGAGAAACAAAAAGTGTAGTACAAATTTACATGAATTCATTTCATTATGTCCTTCCTGTTACACAAGTATGAGATTGTGTTATGAAAGAACCAATATGTAGGAAGGCTGCTTTATAGTTATCTTTTTAGTTACACAGTTTGAAACAGTGCATGTCAGAGTAAAAGAAACACACAGTTTCAAATGATTAACACTACCTTGGTTTCTTGCTAGAATGTCCCCACAAAGAGCCAATCTTTCCATGGACCACCTGAAAAGAGCCGGCAGACCACCAGTGGTTTGCAGACCACAGACTGCGAACCACTGTATTACACTATTTGACTGATTAAAGGTTTTCAGTCATTTTGTGAAATGGCTGTTTCACTCGGTTATTACATGGAATGCCTAAAGGTTTGATTGCATTTCATGAAATGACTGGCATCAAGGGCATTTCTATTACACAAATTAAAGGTTCATTAAAAGAGTGAGGATAATCGGTCATTTTTGTGTTAGCATTGATTACATGGATTTTTAAAACGTCAACTTTTCAGAATGTTTACTGCATTTCTTGTGGTTTATAATAAAAGATGATTATAATGAGAGATTATAAATCAGGGGTTCACATCATTTTTATCATTAGGTTCTCACATGAGTACCAGCAGAAATGGTTTGGTACTCACCAAAATTAGGGGTCGTTAGCCAAGTCCACCTCCTGCTCCGACAGTTCAAACAATTGGGATGTCAAGGATCAGGGGTGCAAATCTGGAGCTATATTCTAGTGCCAGGGTACGTCATATACCGCGATAGGACAAAGAAAACAATGCCGAATCAATATGGGTCAGAATAATGGACAAAAATTCAAAGGGCATAATAATAGGAGCATGCTATAGACCGCCAAATTCAGACGTTGAGCAAAATAATCTGTTATACAATGACATTCGAAATGCGTGTAGAAAAGGAGAAGCCATACTAATGGGGGATTTCAACTTCCCCCGTATAAAATGGGAGAACCCGTTGGGGAGCACGACGGACGAAATTGAAATGGTGGAAATGACAAATGACTGTTTCCTAACGCAATTTGTCAAGGCACCGACTAGAGGGGAGGCATGCCTTGATTTAGTCTTTTCAAATAACGAAGACAGAATAACTAAAACAGAGGTCAGAGAGCCATTAGTAAACTCAGACCACAACATGGTCTCATTTGAAGTATTTTTTAAAACCCCAAAAGTAAATGACTAAAGCTAAGGTTTACAATTTTAGAAAAGCAAACTATGAAGGTATGAAACAGAGACTAACAGAAGTAGATTGGAGTAAAATAGAGAAAACATCCACAGAAAAAGAATGGCTATTTTTTAAAAATGTAGTACTAGAGGTGCAAAACAATTACATCCCAAAAGCAGACAAATCTAAATCTAAAACAAAATGGCCAAAATGGTTTAATAGATCAATTAAAAAAAATATTCAGCGAAAAAAGGCACTTTTCAGAGCGTTTAAAAGAGACCAAAAACAAAGTATACAGAAAGAGTACTTGGAACTGCAAACACAAGTCAAAAAGGAAGTTAGAAAGGCCAAGAGAGAGATTGAAATCAATATTGCTAAGGGGCTAAAACCAATTCCAAAATGTTTTTCCAATATTATAACAGCAAGAGAACATTCAAAGAGGAGGTTAAATGTCTAAGAGACACAAATGGCAAAATCATAGATGAAGAAAAAAAATTGCAAATATATTAAATGATTACTTTTCACAGGTTTTTACAAAGGAGGACACAGACAACATGCCACACATGTCGACCTGTTCCTATCCAATTTTAAATAACTTCAGCATAACAGAAGTGTTAAAGGGACTAGGAGCACTTAAAATAAACAAATCCCCTGGGCCGGATGAGATCCTCCCAATAGTACTCAAAGAAATGAAAGAAGTTATTTACAAACCGCTAACCAAGATCATGCAACAGTCTCTTGACACAGGGGTTGTACCGACAGACTGGAGAATTGCAAACGTAATACCGATCCACAAAAAGGGAAACAAAACTGAACCAGGTAACTAGAGACCAATAAGCCTGACTTCTATTATGTGTAAACTTATAGAAACTATAATAAGATCTAAAATGGAAAATTACCTATATGGTAACAATATCCTAGGAGACAGTCAGCATGGTTTTAGGAAAGGGATATCGTGTCTAACTAACCTGCTTGACTTTTTTGAGCATGCAACATTGACAATGGATAATTGCAAAGCATACGACATGGTTTATTTAGATTTCCAGAAAGCTTTTGACAAAGTCCCGCATAAAAGATTAATTCTCAAACTGAACGCACTATGGATTCAAGGAAATGCATGCACATGGATTAGGGAGTGATCAACATGTAGAAAACACAAAGTACTGATTAGAGGAGAAACCTCAAAATGGAGTGAGGTAACCAGTGGTGTACCACAGGGATCAGTATTAGGTCCTCTGCTATTCCTAATCTACATTAATGATTTAAATTCTGGTATAGTAAGCAAACTTGTTAAATTTGCAGACGACACAAAAATAGGAGGAGTGGCAAACACTGTTGCAGCAGCAAAGGTCATTCAAAATGATCTAGACAGCATTCAGAACTGGGCAGACACATGGCGGAGGGAGAGACGAAGGTTTTGGTTTCGTTTTGTTTGCACGGGGGTGGAAAACTTCACAAACATTTTCTTTTCTGTTTTATCCCCTTTTTATGTCCGGGGTCACCGTGAAGAAGACTAAGGACGTTTCCAATTCCAATTCTTTTTGACCATTACTCCAGCACCCCCTCCCTCACGCCATTCTTTTTTTGTTTTGTTTTACTTGTTTCGTGTAGCGAATAATATTAATAAAATTTGTTATTTGGTTACACGCAAATTTCTGTCTGGACATTCCTTTGTTACTGTGCCAGGATGGCTGCAGTGATGACGTCACACTGGAAGAAGACGCAAACACACAGCAGCTGGGGCAAAACCCGAGACGCGAATGCACTCGGTTTCTTTATTAAATAATACTGAAATCAAAGGTTTTTACACAAACCACAAAACAAACAGGCACAAGGGCCAAACAAACCAGACAGACAAACAAACAAGTAAGTGTCGTGCTGGCTAATCCAGCACGTTTTAGCAATTGTTATTTTTAAATCCTGTGTCTCTTCTCTTTCTCCCCGTACCTCCTCACTGTACACCCAACCCCGAGTGGGTGAAAACATGCTGCTTTTATGCAGTTGTACTGAGACTCGATTGCTAATCAATCATTCAATTGGAATCTCGCTACAACTGCACATTAATTAAGTGCAATCCCGTGACACTCAATATACACATTGTATCTGCACGTGAAGTGATGTGCAATCCTCGTGCCTAAATACAAATCTACGTTTGAAATCACTCGTGTTACACAGACCCATTTATATCCCGTGTACCAATGACTATACACCAACATTTAACACACTATATGCAACATATAAACAAACAATACGCACGAGGCGGGGTCACACTGCCACAGTTACTCACACGCCTCACACGTGGTGTCATTGTGGGAGATGGATCCAGCTACAGTTTTTGCAATGTTTAGGGAGCAGCAGTTGAAGCGAGAGGAGAGAGAGACACGGCGCCAGGAAAAGCTTGCCCAGTTCTTTGGACAGCTGGTGGAGAAGCTCTCAACACCTCCATCAACATCAGAGACAGCGGTTGCCCGGATGTTTGCAGCACAACCGAAGCTGCAGAAGATGACTCCGGAAGTTGATCCCGAGGCTTTCTTGGTCACCTTTGAGAGAGTGGCGGAGGCAGCAGAGTGGCCTAGGGAACATTGGGTCATGAAATTGGCACCTTGCCTGACAGGGGAAGCCCAGGCGGCTTATAGAGCCTTGATGGCCACAGAGGTTTTGAATTATGATAAAGTGAAGGAAGCCATTCTCTCACGCCTCGGGATCACGGAGGAAACATACCGGCACCGTTTTTGGCAATACCAGCTGTCCAAGGGGATGCGGCCCCAGGTTGCGGGACAGTATCTTATGGATCAGTGCACCCGGTGGCTGCGGCCGGAAGAATACACACCCCAAGAACTGGTGCAGAAGATTGTCATAGAACAGTTTGCGTCCATATTACCACCAGGAAATCGAGAGGGGATTAAAAGGAATCGACCTACCACTCTCGAGGATGCCATCATCCTGGCGGAGGCATATGAAGAGCCTTGAACGAAGCGCCGTCTCAGACCCCACTCCTGCCCCTAAACTAAAATCGGACCAACCAGCCAATGAAGCCCAGAGGGGGTAACCAGACCGTCAGACCATGGAGGCCGAGGTTAGCCCCATCCTGGGCGAGAGAAAAATCCCCTAACCTGCCGGTCATTGACTCGCAGGACAGATCAACTCTGTTGGCGCCTCCTACCCTAGTGTGTTACCGCTGTAATGAGCCTGGACATATTGCCAGGAATTGTCCGGTAATGGAGGTGGACCTGGCGAAAAGATCCTGGTCAGCAGTAACAGGTAAGAACACTGGGGAATATCGGGAGGGCCCTTATCAGTTAAGAGTACAGGTCGGGGAGAAGAGTACTTACGCATTTGCAGACTTTGGGTGTGCACAAACATTGATTCGGCAAGCTCTCTTGGATGGGGTAGCCTGGGAGCCACAGGGTGAAGTGGCTATCTCCTGTATCCATGGAGAAACTCGGGTTTATCCCACCACTAAAGTTAGACTTACTGTAGGTGATTATTCAGCTTACGTTAAAGTGGCTGTAGCGCAATGTTTACCATATCCTGTTCTCCTGGGAAGAGACTGGCCGTTTTTTGATCATATTTTAGGTCGGGAAATGGTCTCAGTTTCTACCAGGGGACAATCTAAGCAACAGGAGAAAATAATTGCCGAGATTTTTCCGTTGCAATCCGACCTGTTTAACCCTAAAATCCGCCCAAGAAAAACAAAAAGAGACCGCCGGGTGGAGAAACATGAGGGAACTCTAAGACGACAAGGGGAGGGGTCTGACTCAAAGGTAAACCAATCTCTTAAACGGCAGGGTAAGGGAGTAGGTGTTCAGTGTAACCGGGGCTGCGAGGTTACTGATGTGGAAGGTCACATAATAAAAGACACTCCTCTCAGTATACCTAACCATTGGGACCGAGATATTCACTTGGGATATGAACAACAAAATGATACCACGTTACAATATGCTTGGAAACAGGTTAGATATGTTGAGGGGAAGGATATGCAGGAAGGACAACCAGTGGTATTTCTGCATTTTTCTGTATCTGGGCACTTATTATATAGAACAACCCGGGCTCCCGGGACGGGACAGCACGTAAAACAGTTATTGGTTCCTGGGCCTTTTCAGTTGGAAGTCATGAGATTGGCGCATTATATCCCATTTTCAGGTCATTTAGGAACTGAAAAGACCCAGGAACGAATTCTGGCCCGATTTTATTGGCCAGGGGTTTATGGTCTTGTGCAGAAGTATGTATCTGAGTGTCCTGAATGTCAATTAGCTGCCCCTAAGTCAGTTCGCACCGCACCTCTGGTTCCACTGCCAATTATTGGGGTACCGTTTGAAAGGATTGGTGTAGATTTGGTAGGCCCTCTGGAGGGAACAGAGTCAGGATATCGGTATATTTTGGAAGTAGTGGACTACGCAACATGATATCCAGAAGCTGTTCCCTTACGCTCTATGAATGCAGAAATTGTAGCCAATGAATTGGTAAAAATATTCTCTAGGGTGGGAATCCCGAAAGAAATTCTCACTGATCAGGGCACTAATTTTATGTCTGGCTGTATTCAGCAACTATATAAATTATTGAAAATCCGTTCAATTCGAACCTCAGTTTTTCATCCTCAAACGGATGGGCTTGTTGAACAATTTAATCAGACTTTGAAAAGTATGTTGCGCCGCTTTGTAGATCAAGAAAAACGCAATTGGGCCAAACTGCTTCCCTACTTGCTCTTTGCAGTTCGTGAGGTACCACAATCTTCAACAGGGTTTTCTCCGTTTGAGCCCTTGTACGGTCGGCATCCGCAGGGTATCTTGCATCTCATAAGAGAAGGCTGGGAAGAACAGTCAAAAGAGTCTAAAAATGTAGTAAAATATGTGTTACAGTTACGCGATCGCTTAGAATTAGTCGGTCGATTGGCACATGACAATCTCAAAGCGGCACAGCAGAAGCAGCAGCAAAGCTACAATAAAAATGCAAGAATTAGGAACTTTCTACCTGGAGACAAAGTGTTGTTGTTTCTTCCCTCATCGGAATATAAGTTGTTTGCTAAATGGCAGGATCCCTTTGAGGTTATTCGAGCGATTGGAAAAGTTAATTATGAGATCCGACAGCCTGGGCGTCGGAAAGAAAATCAAATTTATCATGTTAATTTCCTCAAACCGTGGAAAGAGCGGGAGGTCCATTTTATATCCCACACTGGAGGGAGAGGACTTTGGACCCTCAATTGAGCCAGTGTGTCAGCAATTGAGGTCCTGATAGGGGAACAATTAACTCCTGATCAGCGCAAAGAGGTAAGCAATCTAATCAATATGTTCAGTGATGTGTTTTCTAACGTGCCTGGAAGAACGCATTTGATTGAACATGCTATTATCACTCCGCCAGGTCTGAGAGTTAGACAGAGACCGTATCGCATTCCAGAGAGTCGGAGAGATTCTGTTCGGCGGGAGGTGGAGTGTATGTTGAAACTTGGGGTAACTCAACCTTCCCGAAGCGAGTGGTGTAGCCCAATTGTACCAATAGACAAGCCAGATGGTTCACTACGGTTATGTATTGACTTTAGGAGGGTGAATGCTATCTCTAAGTTTGATACATATCCCATGCCCCAGGTAGATGAACTCTTAGACAAGCTGGGGCGAGCTCGGTTTATTTCCACTTTGGATCTGACGAAAGGATACTGGCAGATTCCATTAACGAAAGCCTCTCGTGAGAAAAAGGCATTTTCAACCCCAGATGGTCTTTTTCAATTTTGTACTATGCCGTTTGGACTTCATGGAGCGCCTGCTACTTTCCACAGACTGATGGACAGGGTATTACAACCTCATCGAGAGTATGCAGCTGCGTATATCGATGATGTAGTCATTTATAGTTCTTCCTGGAGAGAACATTTGAATAGATTAGAAGCCATCTTACAGTCTCTGAGGAAGGCAGGGCTCACAGCGAACATGGCAAAGTGTGCTATTGGAAAAGAAGAAACTAAATATTTAGGTTTCATAATGGGTAAGGGTAGAGTGAAACCGTTGGTTTCAAAAGTCCAGGCTTTGTTGGATTCACCGGTACCTACCACGAAAACCCAGGTGAGATCATTGTTAGGGTTGGCTGGTTATTACCGCCGCTTTATTCCACACTTTTCCACTATAGCCGCCCCTCTCACTGATCTCACTAAAAAGAACGCTCCAAATAAAATTAAGTGGAGTGCAGAGTGTCAGATGGCTTTTGAATCTATTAAAACTAACTTGAGTCAGGCCCCAGCATAAGTAAGCCCGGATTTCAGCCGAGAGTTCATTCTTCAGACCGATGCATCGCAGACTGGTCTGGGGGCAGTTCTGTCCCAGGAGAGATGGTATAGAACACCCGATACTATATATCAGTCGGAAGTTACTGAAGGATTCAAATGCTAGGATTACGCGGTGGTACCTGGCGCTCCAACCCTTCGCCTTTCAAATAAGGCATCGTGCACGTAAGTTACACCAAAATGCTGATTTTTTTTCCTGGGAGGGAGGGAAAAAGGAGGAATTAGAGGATTCCGAGTGTTCCTTCGGCTCCACTCTGAGGGGTGGGATATGTGATGAGTCAAAGGGGTCTCAGTCTGTAATTCAGCCTCCCAACAATAGAAGGCAGCAAACCAACTCGGGACTTCCCTTACCAAGGTCTCGTGACCATGGCGAAAGTCATCTTTGTGAGGGGCGTCACCTTGGTGAGGGGCGGAAGTGCGAGTGTGTAAATTCTGGCCACTGGAGTCAAGTGAGTTGTAAGGATATTTGTCATTTGGGATTGGTGTTCCACTGACTACAGGGGCGGGGCTTTGCATACTAAAGGGAACGTGCTACTGTGTTCGGGGTTGGTCCTAGAAAAGATAGGCGGGGTAAATAGGCGGAGGGAGAGACGAAGGTTTTTGGCTTGTTTTGGTTTTGTTTGCACGGGGGTGGAAAACTTCACAAACATTTTCTTTTCTGTTTTATCCCCTTTTTATGTCCGGGGTCACCGTGAAGAAGACTAAGGATGTTTCCAATTCCCTTCTTTTTGACCATTACTCCAGCACCCCCTCCCTCACGCCATTCTTTTTTTGTTTTGTTTTACTTGTTTCGTGTAGCGAATAATATTAATAAAATTTGTTATTTGGTTACACGCAAATTACTGTCTGGACATTCCATTGTTACTCACACACCTCACAGGGGGGCTCCTGAGTGGCGAACCCGGTAAAGGCACTCCGCGTGCAGTGCAGGATACGCCCCATAGCCTGGAGGTCGTCAGTTTGAGTCCACGCTATTCCACTGCTGACCGTGGGTGGGAGCTCCCTGTGTGCGGTGCACATTTGACTGAGCGCCACCCAGGTGGGGAGGGCCTAGGTCACCCAGGGTCTCCTCGGCTCACCGCACATCGGCGACCCTTGTAGACTGGCTGGGTGCCTGCGGGCCTGCCTGTAAGCTGCTCAGAGCTGCGTGGTCCTCCGATGCTGTAGCTCTGAGGTGGATGCATGTCGGGCCTGCAGAGTGAAAAGAAGCGGACGGCTGACGGCACACGTTTCGGTGGACGCGTGTGTCCGTCTTCGTCTCGCCTGAGTCAGCGCAGGGTTGGCAGCGGTGAGCTGGGTTTAAATTTAAAAAAAAGAACTGGGCTTTCCAAATTGGGGAGAAAACAAGAAAAATTAAAATAATTGGCAAATCCAAATTTAAAAAAAAGAAAATGATCGATATTGCTATGAACTACAGTGCTTCCACCTTTCCCATAAAGCCTTAATTTAGCCAATGATAGCACTAGCAAGAACAGACTTTTTAGTGAATTGGAACCCACCAGCCTGAAGTGAAATATGGGGACTGGCATTTAATTATGGTCAGCGATAATAAGCTCAGTTACCCAGATATCGTTGACAGATCCCAGAGACCTCGAGACTCAATAGAAAATCGGGAGGTTAGGCAGGTATGGGTCACAGCCAGATAATATACTTGACCCTGTAAGCGTGAGTTATTACAATTTGTAACAAATCATTATTACTGCCTATATGAAAAATGCTTTCCTTTTAAAAATGTATGTTAAAAACAATATGGAAGTCCGCATTTTTTTTTTTTTATTGGTGCACATGAGTACTAGTTATGTGAACCCCTGATTATAATGATTAGAATGAGAGATGCTTCTATCATGATGTAAGGGGTTTGGGCAGCCAGAACATTATAGTCCCAAATGACACAGAATACGAAAGTGATTCTTTTTTTTTTTTTTTTTTACATGAAAATGCATGTATATCATTAATTGCTCTTAAAACCAATGAACAGCACAGGAACTTACTTAAAGGCACTGCAGTAAACTTCAACAAAAGAATGTCATAATAATCAAAATATTCCTGCTACAAAGCTACAGTTTCAAACATGGCAAATGAAAAAGAGCTCTGTGTGATATGCAAGATTAATATACATATATATAAAAACACACACGATCAACACAGCCTCTATTTAAAAGTTTTATATATTTATTTTTTTACTTTTTTTTTATTTTTATTCCTTGCCATTGCCATTTCTTCACAATAAACAGTTGCCATAGACACGTTTTCATAAAGTAATAACATGAGGTTTACTTGTGCCTTTTTGTAGCTGAACAAGCAAACAAAAACTGAAATGTAACTTTAAACACTTCAAATTCAATAATGACGGGCTTGCAGGTGTGAAAAAATGCTGTAAAGTAAGAATGCTTTCAAAAATAGACATGTTAATAGTTTATATTTATCAATTAACAAAATGCAAAGTGAGTGAACAGAAGAAAAATCTACATCAAATCAATATTTGGTGTGACCAGCCTTTGCCTTCAAAACAGCATCAATTCTTCTAGTCTTCTCTTCACAGTTGAAACTGAGACTTGCTTACTTCGACCAGTGTTAAGCTGTGCTTGAAGCTGTTGTCCTGTGAGCCGCCTATCACGCAAGCTGTTGACTCTCAGAAACTTGTCTTCTGATTCTGTTGTGGCTTTGGGTCTGCCAGACCTCTTCCTGTCAGAGTTTCCTCCAGTTTCTAAGTGCTTTTGATGGTGTAGGAAACAGTACTCACTGACACCTTGGCTTTCTTTGCAATTTCTCTAAAGGAAAGACCTACGCTTTTAAGGGTTATAATGGTCTGTCTGTCTTCCTTTGTTAATTGCCTTTTTCTCGCCATTATGATAGCAATATACTACTTCCTGTAGTACAATACTGTCAAAATAATGCTTAAGAGGGTGTAGTAACACAGTCTGTTCCAACACTGCTTTTATACAGACAGAGGGTTTGTAAGTAATCAACAAAAGTTGGGACACCTGAAGGAATTGTTAGCATCAACTTTCAAGGCTTAATTTACTTCCATTGCTGCAGAACAGCTGTAAGTTGTTAACCCATTACTTGTTCCCTGAAAAAGGCCTTTTTGCATAACTCTGAAATGTACATTATTTTTCAGTTTTTGGTAACCTAAACTTTTTTTTTAACCTCTGGCAGTTTACCGCTTACCTTTGTACCATTTCAGGTTATTCACTGGACTTGAACTGCTTAAATTTCAATAAAAACTGGAAAAATGGGGGTGTTCTAAAACTTTTGACCAGTAGTGTATATATATATATATATATATATATATATATATATATATATATATATATATATATATATATATATATATATATATATTGTTAATTATAATGTAATGTATATATAATATATAATGTTGCAGACTAGTTGGTAGATTTCAACTTCTCAGCGTCAAGTTCGTGACGTCACTCGCGTTCAACCAATCACACTCATTTCTCTCCTTTAGAATTTTACAAGTAAAATACAATTTACCGTTTATTATTTGAAATAAAATATTTGTATAGATGTACCGGAAAATGTCTAAAGAACTAATAATTAAACATGTATGGTACCATAAATAAACAGATAAATAATCAGAATGAAAACTAACAACTCTGGAATTTAAACCATGTTTGATATGTGTCTCTCAGCAGCCTATGTACAGTGTTTACTGAAAGCGGGATGGTTAAATTGAGCGGGTCAGCTCAACAAAGTCTGAGCGAATGTCAGTGATTTTACCATGAAACTGAATGGTGGCATTTGCTGTCAATCACACAATAATTATTTTTTATTTTTTTTGGATCAGCTGTTTATAAAAGCGGCGCTGCGGTTCTACAGTGTATAAGTTAAATGTGGCTGTGTGCACGACTCCCCGAACCTACAGAAGAGTGTTCTCTTTTTTAAACCAATCAGAATGAACTAACACAGGGAGAAGATCGCTCAGTGTGAACTACAGCTTGCGTCCGTTCGTAGCGTCCGTCTGAATCATATACCCAGTGTGAACCAGTAAATTATGCAATTAAGTACAATCGAAGGTCAAAATGTAGTCTTCGTTGCCGTCCTAATATATATATATATATATATATATATATATATATATATATATATATATATATACAGTACTGTGCAAAAGTTTTAGGCAGGTGTGAAAAAATGCTGTAAAGTAAGAATGCTTTCAAAATAGACATGTTAATAGATTATATTTATCAATTAACTAAATGCAAAGTGAGTGAACAGAAGAAAAATCTAAATCAAATCCATATTTGGTGTGACCACCCTTGCCTTCAAAACAGCAACAATTCTTCTAGGTACACTTGCACAAAGTCAGGGATTTTGTAGGCATATAGTCAGGTGTATGATTAAACAATTATACCAAACAGGTGCTAATGATCATCAATTCAATATGTAGGTTGAAACACAATCATTAACTGAAACAGAAACAGCTGTGTAGGAGGAATAAAACTGGATGAGGAACAGCCAAACTCAGCTAACAAGGTGAGGTTACTGAAGACAGTTTACTGTCAAAAGTCATACACCATGGCAAGACTGAGCACAGCAACAAGACACAAGGTAGTTATACTGCATCAGCAAGGTCTCTCCCAGGCAGAAATTTCAAGGCAGACAGGGGTTTCCAGATGTGCTGTCCAAGCTCTTTTGAAGAAGCACAAAGAAACGGGCAGCGTTGAGGACCGTGAGCGCAGTGGTCGGCCAGGAAACTTACTGCAGCAGATGAAAGACACATCATGCTTACTTCCCTTCGCAATCGGAAGATGTCCAGCAGTGCCATCAGCTCAGAACTGGCAGAAAACAGTGGGACCCTGGTACACCCATCTACTGTCCGGAAAAGTCTGGTCAGAAGTGGCCTTCATGGAAGACTTGCGGCCAAAAGCCATACCTCCGGCGTGGAAACAAGGCCAGCGACTCAACTATGCACGAAAACACAGGAACTGGGGTGCAGAAAGATGGCAGCAGGTGCTCTGGACTGATGAGTCAAAATTTGAAATATTTGGCTGTAGCAGAAGGCAGTTTGTTCGCGAAGGGCTGGAGAGCATACACAAATGAGTGTCTGCAGGCAACAGTGAAGCATGGTGGAGGTTCCTTGCAAGTTTGGGGCTGCATTTCTGCAAATGGAGTTGGGGATTTGGTCAGAATTAATGGTCTCCTCAATGCTGAGAAGTACAGGCAGATACTTATCCATCATGCAATACCATCAGGGAGGCATCTGATTGGCCCCAAATTTATTCTGCAGCATGACAACGACTCCAAACATACAGCGAAAGTCATTAAGAACTATCTTCAGCGTAAAGAAGAACAAGGAGTCCTGGAAGTGATGGTATGGCCCCACTGAGCCCTGATCTCAACATCATCAAGTCTGTCTGGGATTACATGAAGAGAGAGAAGCAACTGAGGCTGCCTAAATCCACAGAAGAACTGTGGTTAGTTCTCCAAGATGTTTGGGCCAACCTACCTGCCGAGTTCCTTCAAAAACTGTGTGCAAGTGTACCTAGAAGAATTGATGCTTGATGCTGTTTTGAAGGCAAAGGGTGGTCACACCAAATATGGATTTGATTTAGATTTTTCTTCTGTTCACTCACTTTGCATTTAGTTAATTGATAAATATCTATTAACAATGTCTATTTTTGAAAGCACTCTTACTTTACAGCATTTTTTCACACCTGCCTAAAACTTTTGCACAGTACTGTATATATATATATATATATATATATATATATATATATATATATATATATATATATATATATATATATATATATACACACTGTTGCAGCTGACCCTGAACCAGTTATTCTGTGCAGTAAAACATTGGACCCTTTTGCGTGGTGGATTTCAGTAGCTAAGGTTCACGGTTCATCAATTGATTCAGATTCAGTTGTGTTAAGTCTGCCAACTGATGATGTGGAGCAAAACAGCAACTGGGTGCCTGAAAATATGAACAACAGTGAGTTTTGGCCTCCTTCAGGATGGAGGGCATACCTCGCAAAGTGACCCTATGTGAACAAAATGAAATGTATAGAAACAATATGTACAGATCCAGAACTATTGTACAAGGTGCAGAGCTAACCCTGACTCGTGAAATGAAAAGTAATCCTCTTGTCATGTGTGCATGTAATAGGTGCAGAGGTAAATCACCAGTGATTGGGCCCAAACCTTGTTCAGCTTGCATTCATTTAGCTAGACACTGTCGGATCTTGTTTGAATGTAATGATTCTGAAGGATTTTCTTTCTGAATATAGACCCACAGGATGTTAAAAGGACTGAATGCATGAACTGTGAAGGCGGTCACTTAGTGAAATGGGCACATTTAGGCAAGTTGGAATGTGTAGAAGGTATCTCAACTAAATGTGTCCAAGTATCTTGTAGGTATGAAGTCAAGACCATGGCAACCCACACCTGTGATGCAAGGTGTTGGATCAAGGGACCTGTTGTGGTGTTTGCAGAACCAACTCGAGCTGAACCTGGCACAGAATTTGAATCCTGCTGTAAACGTGCTGATATGCTGGACATGTACTAGACGATTTCAAATATGAAATGTATTGATGAAATAATATGTGTTCTTATGGTTGTTTTGAATAATATAGACTTTCTGATATGAAAAATAAAGGGTTAGGGGTCTTTTAAAGAGAAAACACAAAAAGGATAAAGAGAGAGTACCCTTGCATCGCCAGTAGATGGCTCCCTTGCTCCATGAAATAGGTCAGTTCACCCGTTATTTCATTAAAACATTAAGATGAAAGCTTGAGATTTAGTGTTGGTTAGATAAATAAGTAAAAATTGATTTAAAAGGCTTTAATGAACATGGTTAGGTAGCTTTGAAGTTAGGAGAGAGAGTTTAAAGAAAAAATGTTGATTTGTTTTTATATTTTTATCTTCATAAAGCATGACGCTTGATAAAAAAGGTACAATTTCGGCTGAAAAAGCAGACACTATTCCTACCTATAGATTTATGTTTCCAAGGACAAGATTCAAAGGGGAGTATTATTTTCTAGATATATATGTGAGAAAGCAGCATAGAGAGGGACTTTTTGAAACATATTAATTAACACTGAAATTGGCAACAGCCGAGGTCTTAAGAAAAACCTGTTTTGGCTGGATTTTGTGTGAACAGAGGACAGGGTCAGACTTAGTTCAGTTATTATAGTACTATAGAAGTTTAATGTATTAATACTGGCCTGTATTTAAATATAAATAACTGGACCATCCATTCAAATCTTAGAAAGAATTACCAATGAAATAAAATAATATTACAAATTCTAGGAGCAACTGTTAAACTGAAGCAAATTAATTAAAAGTACATCTTATAATGTTATAGTTAAACTATTATACAAATAATATTTGAATATGGTTGAAGACGAAAGAAGTTCAGTAATAACTGACACTGTCTGAAGGTTATAATGGTCAAGGCAATAGAAATTAGACACAAAGGCCAAGTATTGCAAATTAGTAAAAATAAATGGTTACCCTTTTTTAGACAGAATGATATTTGAAACTAAAAAGATCTATTTGATTTCATAGGATTAATAATATAGGTTAAGTATTTTGGTCTAATAAGAAACATAATATTTAAACTGGCGAGTGTTATTGCTTGTTCATGACTTTACGGTAGTGCCAGAGGACTGTGGAAGTGGGAGCGAGCATTTAATTTAATCAATTTAAGGATTAGTTCAGTTTCTTTCTCCAACTAAATAAAAAGTCCTTTAGACATTATAATATCCATCAAATTACAGAATTTAAAGGTATTATGCTATATTCTTTGTGTTAGTTTGTAATAATATACTATCATGTATCTTGTTGTTGATTCTCTTTATTATCATTTAAAAAAAAAGTTTTTTTGGAGGTCAATGTCCGTGGAATTAGTATGGTTGACTAATCTGTGTAAAAGCAGTTCTTTGATAGAAACTTCTGCTAGCATTGGGAATGTGGCCTCTCTCTTATTAAGATGCAAGAGCTATAAAATAAACAGGGAGCCTCCTTTGCCTTCCACCCCAGTAAAGCAAAAGAGAAGGTAATTAATCCTGGTATTCCTCGATTGTCCATAACGTCAGGCTACAAGTTTATGGGTTTGGAATTTAAGATTTATAGAATTAATGGTCTAATACAGATAAGAAATATCTCTTGGAAACAACATGCAAAAATTATAGCATAAAAGACCATAGTAGGCCATATATTTGAAAAAGTTCTTACAATGGTGTTTTTCATTAATCAAAGACATTAGCCTTGAAAAAACAGGGGTGTTTGGAAATCTGCTTGTGCAGGCAACTCTTAGAATCAGATAAAGGTCAGAGCCTCTTAAATACAAGACTATTATTATCACTTAAACTTAATGAACTAATTAAACTGACCATTGTATGAGGCAATCTTTTGTCAAATACTTTGTTAGACATTAGTATACGGAGTCAAAACTGACTCATTAAAAACATATTGAAACACAATACGAGGCTAGGAGAAATACATATTTTTAATTTAGCAAAATATAATCAATTAAAAAACATCTCTCATATATACACATATAAGAAATAGTGTTTGCATGCACATATAACAGTAGTATTTTTGTATTACATTATAACCAGGATTTTGTGAACCTTGATTCACCTAACTTTTCAGATAAAGGAGGGGGTCGAGAAAAAAGAGGATGAGATCATGGTTTAGTGTTGGACAAATATAAAATCTTAAATTTATTGGTACATGACTCCAATTAATTCTGAAAAGTTGGCCGGATCTTTTTGAAAATTGTTATTTGCCAAAAAGTTAAGAACTGTCTAAACAGATAATGGATTGGATTTAATTGAGGCTTCTCATGTATTCCAATGAGAAGAATCCTATAAAACCCCTAGATAAATCACAATGGAGTACCACAATCATACCTCTTAAATTGGCAGGGTAAAGTGGTCCATTTTCTGCTGACTTACACATTTAAGCTGATCGAACTCAGTTTCATCTGCTTCTTGAAGACAGTTCAGTTCTTTTGTTTACGCTGCACTTCTTTGTATTGAAGGGTAAGCATTTATTCAATTATTTTTATCTCACATGTATTGAATGCATTGCTATAAAGAATTTACACTATGTTTTAGAATTACGAGAGTATTCTGTTGAATGTGCTGAGATATAGCAGTGGGTGCTTTAGGCGATGTGTTCTTGGCTGGCCTGCGGGCCTTGCAAATACATATAATTGTATTGAAGTGTTAATGCTACTATCTGTTAAGACACTGGACTGCCCAGATTGTCTGTCAGCTGGGATTCGACATAGACCGTAACTACTCAATCCAATATTTAGCAGTTAATAAACCGAATGAGTACTGATCATACTCTGATTCGTAAAACTTCAAATACATGAGTCTGTGTGAATTTCTTGATTGTTAAAAGTCATCTGGATATGTTGCGGGTCCAGTGCACAAACATGAACCACTAGGAGTTATTAACATCTCTGTCCTCCAAAACGTCTCCCCTGAGTTTAAGAGTGTGTGCAGAGCAAATAAAAAGAGTACGTATAAAATCTGAACTCTCAGAATTCTGACAACACAATACACAGTGGCGACTCGTGGCTTTCTGTTGATGTCTCTGGTGTTGGTGGTTTAGCTTTTTTGTTGTAGAAAAACTCAAAATGTAGCTGTCTTTTTGCCATTTTAACAGGGCTACATCAAATTCACTCCGTTCTTAGCACATATTTTTGCTGACTGAAAAAGTGAGTGTCTCACACGAGAACAAATATAATGGTGAAGGGTCTTAGACACTCTTTGGTTATATTATTAAGGTTTGAAAGTTTGAAATAAACTGCACACTTATTCTCTAACCACTTACGAAAAACATAAAAATATATATTTTTATTTTTAAATAATAAACCCTGGCAGCAGTGGATTTTTTTTCAGGAGGGGATGGAAATGGTAACTTTAAGGTGAGTAATCACAGTGGTGCAATTGGCAACCTGATTTCTTATTCATGCATTGACGCTTTATTTTCGAAAAATAAAGAACAATCCTTTTTTTTAACATTAGATCCAATAACCAAATACACTCTTGTGCAAAGTAGTTAAAAAAAGATTCCGTTTAGAACTCTTCTGATTAAAAACAAAAAAAGGAAATACAAAGCAAAGGACTTTGTGTTCAAAGCAAAGCAAACCATTTTATTTAATCTCACAAATCCTGACTAATTTAATTCCGGTTTGACTGGCGCAGGACTGCAGGTGGTAGCTGCTAGCTTGTTGTCTTCAGGCAACATCATCAACAGTTTTCTGCCGTTTAGACAAATTAGGGCGACCAAAACAAATAGCTAATTTTTTAATTATTTTCCCTTTTCCCTACCGCTGTCAGGCCATACTTCACGTCTCTCACTCAGTGTTACGTCACATTGCGCGTCCGTTTGGACTGTAAAGTGTTAAAGCTGTGTGCATTGTCCAATCAGAAGAGTTCAAGGTTGAACCTCTCATGAATGCCAGTAAATAGCCCAATCACAAACAGAAATTTGAAACACGCACTTTGGCAGACAAATCTATATAATGCTATATATGTGTGTGTGTATTATATATATATATATATATATATATATATATATATATATATATATATATATATACACATACAACCACACACCACACACACACATATAGCATAATAATATATTAATGTTCAATAAAACAAAAACAAAAATATTGTCTACAATGCAAGAAAAAATAACATTTTAAACAAATCCCTAGACTCAACATTCCTATATTCTGGCTCCTCAGAGGAGGTAAGTCACCATTATAAACTTCTATCTCCTATTAACCACAGTACTAGCGGTACTAGCAATGGCTGATGACGTAGTCTGATCCCTGGTTTTAATTGGAGGAGCAGCTCAAACCCTCTTGCCCCCTGCTGACACACTGCTTTACTGACAAGCTGGAAGGAGATTTTGACCAGAAAAAAAAAAAAAAAAATCATCATAACGGTAGGAAAATTTAAAAAAAAAAAACATCTGGGACGGTAGACAAAAAATAAACTCCGTCACTGATCGATGGCGTGGAAAATCCCTTGACAGTTTAGTCCCATTAAACCAATGTTAATCAAAGCCAGCGTTGTTGCCATGCGTGGATTATGGGAGTTGTAGTTTTCATCTGCATTTCCACTGATTGGAAACACCTTTAAGCGTGTGTGCCCGTATGCCCAATGCAGTGTGACACTGGTAGCTTCTGTTAGTTGGAAGTCATATTTATATTATTTTAGCCCTTCCCCAGCAGTATTTGTTTATTTTCCCCAGAGCAGGCAAAACTTCTTCACTCTCTTTTGTATGGTATATAATTATTTTGTTGGTCATTAATTTAAAGTTTAGTAAATTAAGTCGATAGGATGTGCTCGAGTTTTTGTCTGCCTTTCTCCTGCTTTAACAACTTTGTTTAGAAAATATTGCATGCAAAGTTATGTTAGTGACGTCGTCTTGAAATCTAAATGCTATATATTTATGTTGTATACACTGATTTTTAAACATACAGTACACCGGCTGTTTAGTATAGTAAACTATGATGGGCTACTGTTTTCTTTTCTCCGTTGGCTAGTGGAGAAAATTTGCTTAACATCTGAAATGGGGTCAAACCTGTTTTGACTGCACTTGTAGAACTCTTGCTCTACCCCTCCTATGCACTGGACTTGCCTGACCTAAGCACCACATTACTGAATCCTCAGCTAATGCACTATCCTTGCACTATTGCACTACTAATATGTAATTGTAGATACAACTTGTTGTAATCCTAACTTAGTTCATATTGTATTTTAGTAGCATTATTTGCACTTACTGTAAACTATACTGTATTTAAATATTAATCTTACATTGTAACCCTGTAAAGTACTGCCCTGTAGCACTTATAAGTCACCTTGGATAAAGTCGTCTGCCTAATAAATAATAATAATATGAACAGTGTTGTCAGTCAGAATACAGTAATAAGATTCTGCTGGGGCTTAAGATCACTCCAAGCCCTCTGCCTTTTTTCTTCATCCCCATTTTTTTGGGCCACCAGCCCCCAGTGCTATAGCCACACACAAATGTATATTCTCATTCTCTCTCTCTCTCTGGTTTACTTTACTACAGGTAGTTACACGTTTACAGAACACGTAAATGTGTCAGCTTTAATTGTCACAAAGAACCATGTATTCCGACTGACAACAATGAGAAGACGCGCCCACAGTGCAGTCCTACAACAGTATTTTTTGTATGCTTGGTCAGAATTAAGTCAATGAGAAAAGAAAACCCACACAACACCTTAGAAATGTTACATTTAGAACAACCATATGAGCACTTATTTCCGATGCATATTTTAACACCATAAATTAACTAATATAAATGTCTAAAGCCAAGATTCGTTGGGGACATTATTTAATCTTACAAGGTTAATAATACTATTTTATTATACTGTATATTACAAACAGTTTATTCATCTTGTATTGTCGGCCCTTTCATCGTTGTAATAAATCATACTAAACAGGTTAAATTGACCACTCACCCGTTTATAAAAACTGTCTTCCTGTCCTTGTTGCACTAGCCACCAATGCCAATTCAAAGCGAACTTTCATAACTCCCACATGACAATAGGTAGCGCTGCTGTGACGTCAAGCCCTTGTGCGCAGCCAAAAGAAGCAGATACGTCACCTGATATGGGTTTTTCCTTATACATTTTCAGTAAATCAGATAGAATCAACGTATGGGCTTGTTTTTAATTTGCATAAACACCTCCAGTACTAACATAGGTTGCGCTTGTTTTGGGCTTGTTTTTAAAGGCGGTGCCATTTTTTTTTTCTTGTGAGACTTGGCAACACAGGTCTAAACAGAAACTGCACGGCCACTATAAGCCGCTGGACTCGGCATGCGGATGCTAACGTCACATCGCCGTGGTACTGCCTGGGAGTTGCTAGACAGCAAAGATGTTGTTAGACTCCATTCAAGGATATTGTGTTATTATATAATTTGTTTGGTTCATTTCTGAGCAGGAGCAGTAGCATTCAGAACCACGTTCATGGCTCGTTCCATTACTGCTTGGAATTGTAACGTAATAATTCTTAACATTACAAGCTGGGTTGGGTGCTGGATTAAAAACTGAACAGATGTTAACAATAAATATATTTTAGGGTGTTTTTGTGAGGCTGAAACTCTTGCTGGCGCAACTTGAAACTTCTAGATTTCTTAATCTTAATGCATCTTATTATCTTATATACTAATTTAATGTAAATGTATTTATTTTAAGGTATTTAGGTCCATAATTATCCCCCAAATTGTTTAGTTTTAAAGTAATGGCATGTAATTCCTGCACACTATGACTGGACAGCCAGGAAAAATCTGCATGAATTAATGTTTTTGTAAGCCCACAGATTTTCAATTTATGGAATGCTTAATGATTTAGAACAGCTGTTCTCAAACGGACCACTTGAAAATTGTGGGGGGTCTCGGCAGACCACTTAACTTTTTTTTCCTACAAATCAAATCACATAACTCATATCTTAATAACCATCGTCTTACCTTTCTAATGCGATGGATGTGTGTGTTTTTGTGAGCAAAATTCTGTGAAGTCGGGTGTAATGTTTGTCAGCTTCAGCCTCAGGTCAGGTTCAGCATTCATCCTGCTTCTGTATTTGGACTTGAGGGCAGCACTGATGAAAATCCTGTCTGGCACAGGAACATAGTAGCAAATAGCATCAGCAGATGCACTGCTTTGTCTGCAAGTTCTGTGTACTCTCAATTTCTCTGAATCCAAAACTCCAATAGGGAATGTCTTTTAAATTCTGACTTTAATGTTTCGTCGCAGGAAAGCTCCAACAAGCACTCTTGTGCCTTAGTGGAGAAACCAGCAGGCAGCTCGCTGATTTCAATGCTGAATGGGTTACAAATCCAGTTGTTGGGTTTGGCTTCAACTGGAAAGTAATCTTCAAACTGTTTCTTGAGAGCAACAAGGTGTTCTTCGATGTCATTTTTTTGTTGTTGTTAAGAGCCAGTTCATTTTCAGACAGAAAACCTTCCAATGTTGGAAATGCGCTGAAGTCACCCGTCTTTACGCGACTTGCAGTGAAGTTTCTTGACCATTGCATTGATTTTGTTTTGCATTTCCAATGTAGTCACTGAAACTCCCTGCAGCCCCACGTTCAGCTCATTTAAGCGTGTGAATATATCGGAGAGGTAAGCCAATCACGAGAGCCAGGATGAATTGTGAATTGGAATGGATAGTCTGTTAGAAATAGCTGTATTTCTGAACGTAGGTCAAACAAAAGAGTAAGTACTTTGCCTTGATGACCACAATACTTCTGTATGAAGAAGAAGTTAGACAGGGGCACTACCCATTGCATTACACAGTAGACAAAAAAATTTGACAGCTAGGGCCTCTTGATGAATGCTACAGTGCACCCATTTCACATTAGGTGCCGCTTTGTGGATACGAGCCACTACCCCACTACGTCTTGCCGTCATTGCTCGTGCACCGTCAGTACATACTCTGACACAACATTGCCAATCAATACAAACTCATCTAATAACTGAAAAATATGTTCTGCGGTTGTTCTTGTTGGCATTGAACGACAAAACAAAATATCTTCCAGTACTTTCCTTTCCCACTCATACTTGATGTACACAAGAAGATTTGCAAGGTTAGCGACATCAGTGGTCTCATCCAGTTGCAATGCAAAATACCTACTGCTGCTCACACGTTTCACAAGAATGTCTTTAACATTAGCTGCCATGTCATGAATTCTGTGTTACACAGTGTCATTTGAAAGAGGCACACAATCTAACTGCTTTGAGAACCGCTGATTTAGAATATTTCAAAAGTTGTTTAAAAAAGACTGTATACCAATACATACATTTACATCCTAAAATAAAGTTAAGTTATTTTAACTATAGCCAAATTGCTGTCTGTTTTATATATTACAGTGATCTCATTCTGTATCTGTGGTGACTGGTATTTCGCATTTTAACTAGCAATGTCAAGAAATTCCTTGAACAATTGGTCTGATTTACTTCTGTGGTCAACAAAAAACTGAACTGAACACCCTCTTTCTGGTGTTCTTTCTGCTAGTTGCCTCTAAAGCAAAATCACCCTGACCACAAATCACAATAATTTCTAGAATCTGCAACAAGCCATGTGTGTTCCTCTTGACTGTGGCTGCATATGATTCTGACAGACTTTCTGTGATGCTAGAAGCTTGCTTATTGCAGATAGCTAAAAATGCTGTAGCTTGTGCCATAGCATTGCTATGTTGATCTGAGTGCCCGTGACTCTGTAGAATGCCTCTTTTCTCTTCTGCAGCATTTTTCCAATCTCTGAAGCCACATGTAGCAGGCATTAACTTTTTCAGCTGATCCAAGCACAATACAGTAGGAAAAAAAGGCTGCGTCAGCCATCACAGAATACAGAATACCTCAACCAAGGGTATTTGTCATCCCATGCCTGGCAATATCTCCTGCTCTTCTTGCCGTCAGATATACGTATATATATATATATATATATATATATATATATATATATATATATATATATATATATATATATATATACAGTACTGTGCAAAAGTTTTAGGCAGGTGTGAAAAAATGCTGTAAAGTAAGAATGCTTTCAAAATAGACATGTTAATAGATTATATTTATCAATTAACTAAATGCAAAGTGAGTGAACAGAAGAAAAATCTAAATCAAATCCATATTTGGTGTGACCACCCTTTGCCTTCAAAACAGCATCAAGCATCAATTCTTCTAGGTACACTTGCACACAGTTTTTGAAGGAACTTCGGCAGGCAGGTTGACCCAAACCATCTTGGAGAACTAACCACAGTTCTTCTGTGGATTTAGGCAGCCTCAGTTGCTTCTTTCTCTTCATGTAATCCCAGACAGACTCGATGTTGAGATCAGGGCTCTGTGGGGCCATACCATCACTTCCAGGACTCCTTGTTCTTCTTTACGCTGAAGATAGTTCTTAATGACTTTCGTTGTATGTTTGGGGTCGTTGTCATGCTGCAGAATAAGTTTGGGGCCAATCAGATGCCTCCCTGATGGTATTGCATGATGGATAAGTATCTGCCTGTACTTCTCAGCATTGAGGAGACCATTAATTCTGACCAAATCCCCAACTCCATTTGCAGAAATGCAGCCCCAAACTTGCAAGGAACCTCCACCATGCTTCACTGTTGCCTGCAGACACTCATTCGTGTATGCTCTCCAGCCCTTCGGCGAACAAACTGCCTTCTGCTACAGCCAAATATTTCAAATTTTGACTCATCAGTCCAGAGCACCTGCTGCCATTTTTCTGCACCCCAGTTCCTGTGTTTTCGTGCATAGTTGAGTAAGCGGCCTTGTTTCCACGTCAGAGGTATGGCTTTTGGCCGCAAGTCTTCCATGAAGGCCACTTCTGACCAGACTTCTCGGACAGTAGATGGGTGTACCAGGGTCCCACTGTTTTCTGCCAGTTCTGAGCTGATGGCACTGCTGGACATCTTCCGATTGCGAAGGGAAGTAAGCATGATGTGTCTTTCATCTGCTGCAGTAAGTTTCCTTGGCCGACCACTGCGTCTCGGTCCTCAGCGTTGCCCGTTTCTTTGTGCTTCTTCAAAGAGCTAGGACAGCACATCTGGAAACCCCTGTCTGCCTTGAAATTTCTGCCTGGCAGAGACCTTGCTGATGCAGTATAACTACCTTGTGTCTTGTTGCTGTGCTCAGTCTTGCCATGGTGTATGACTTTTTGACAGTAAACTGTCTTCAGCAACCTCACCTTGTTAGCTGAGTTTGGCTGTTCCTCACCCAGTTTTATTCCTCCTACACAGCTGTTTCTGTTTCAGTTAATGATTGTGTTTCAACCTACATATTGAATTGATGATCATTAGCACCTGTTTGGTATAATTGTTTAATCATACACCTGACTATATGCCTACAAAATCCCTGACTTTGTGCAAGTGTACCTAGAAGAATTGATGCTGTTTTGAAGGCAAAGGGTGGTCACACCAAATATGGATTTGATTTAGATTTTTCTTCTGTTCACTCACTTTGCATTTAGTTAATTGATAAATATAATCTATTAACATGTCTATTTTTGAAAGCATTCTTACTTTACAGCATTTTTTCACACCTGCCTAAAACTTTTGCACAGTACTGTATATGTTAATGACATTTGTGGGTTCTGGGACAGAAATGAGACTGAAACTGAGTAGATGAAATTGAAGACGCAAGCTGTATATCTTTGTACAATAATAAATCAAATAAAATCATAGTGAGGGAAGGAAACTGGGAGTCGAAAATGAAATAAAAAGATTGCAATTTGTATTTGTTTTCTTTTGTCCTTTCCCGCTCTATCTCTCTATCTCCCCCCCACACACATTCTTCTGTGTCACTCTTGCTTTCTCCAATTCTCCCGGTCTTTTCCACACACCCCCTTTCCACGCACACATACACCCACTATGCAACCCCTGCACGCACACGCACCCTCTACACTGATTATTTCCCCTCCCCCTCAGCATCGCTAATTATATATATATATTTATATATTATATATATATATTAAAATCTGTTTTTAAAGCGGCAACGAACCCGAAGGGTGCAAGTTTTGTTGCAGTGTGTGTGTGTGTGTGTGTGTGTGTGTGTGTGTGTGTGTGTGTGTGTGTGTGTGTGTGTGTGTGTGTGTGTGTATATATATATATATATATATACAGTGCCTTGCAAAAGTATTCAGACCCCTGACCAATTCTCTCATATTACTGAATTACAAATGGTACATTGAAATTTTGTTCTGTTTGATATTTTATTTTAAAACACTGAAACTCAATCAATTATTGTAAGGTGACATTGGTTTTATGTTGGGAAATATTTTTAAGAATTAAAAAACTGAAATATCTTGCTTGCATAAGTATTCAACCCCCACACATTAATATTTGGTAGAGCCATCTTTTGCTGCAATAACAGCTTTAAGTCTTTTGGGGTAAGTATGTACCAGTTTTGCACACAGTGTCTGAGTAATTTTGGCCCATTCTTCTTGGCAGATTTGCTCCAGGTTGTTCAGGTTGGTTGGCCGACGCTTGTGGACCGCAATTTTTAAATAGTGCCACAGATTCTCAATGGGATTGAGATCAGGACTTTGACTGGGCCACTGTTGGACATTCACCTTTTTGTTCTTGAGCCACTCAAATGTTGCTTTGGCCTTGTGCTTGGGATCATTGTCCTGCTGAAAGGTGAATTTCCTCCCAAGCTTCAGTTTTTAGTGGACTGAAGCAGGTTCTCTTGCAGTATTTCCCTGTATTTTGCTCCATCCATTCTTCCTTCAATTTTAACAAGAAGCCCAGTCCCTGCTGATGAGAAGCATCCCCACAGCATGATGCTGCCACCACCATACTTCACTGTAGGGATGGTGTGTCTTGAGGTATGGGCAGTGTTGGGTTTGCGCCACACATCGCGCTTTGAGTTTTGGCCAAAAAGCTCTATCTTGGTCTCATCTGTCCACAAAACCTTTTCCCACATCGCAGCTGGGTCACTCTCATGCTTTCTGGAAAACTCCAGACGTGCTTTCAGATGGGACTTTTTGAGTAACGGCTTCTTTCTTGCCACCCTCCCATACAGGCCAGTGTTATGCAGAGCTCTTGATATGGTTGACTGGTGCACCATTACTCCACTCCCAGCCACTGAACTCTGCAGCTCCTTCAAAGTGATTATTGGCCTCTCTGTGGCTTCTCTCACAAGTCTCCTTGTTTGAGCACTGATTTTTGATGGATGGCCTTTTCTTGGCAGTGCCTGGGTGGTGTGATGCAGCTTCCACTTCCTGATTATTGATCCAACTGTGCTCACTGGCATATCCACACACTTGGATATTATTTTGTACCCTTTCCCTAATCTATGCATTTGTATTACTTTATCGCTAACTTCTGTAGAATGCTCTTTGGTCTTCATTTTCCTTCAGATTCACAGCCTGACCAATGATCCTTCAACAGTGGGGTTTTTATCCAGAAAATGTGACCGCAACTTTAATGGTTCACAGTTGGAGGCCAAAGGTAAGTGTGTTCTTGTTAGGTCAATTTCTTTCATCGGTGTAAACTGGGAGCTTCCACAGCACAGGGGTTGAATACTTATGCAAGCAAGATATTTCAGTTTTTTATTTCTTAAAATATTTCCCAACATCAAACCAATGTCACCTTACAATAATTGATTTTGAGTTTCAGTTTTTTTAAAATAAAATATTAAACAGAACGAAATTTCAATGTACCATTTGTAATTCAGTAATATGAGAGAATTGGTCAGGGGTCTGAATACTTTTGCAAGGCACTGTGTGTGTATAGATATAGATAGATAGAGTGAGTGTGTGTATATATGAGGTCGGCACGGGTAGAAAATCCGGAACTATTATGTTTTAAGTACTGGAAACATTGAAATAATAATAATAATAATGAGCAAGTTGTGTGTATGGAGTCTGAAGGAGCAATCCATTATTATTATTTATTATTATTATTATTATTATTATTATTATTATTATTATTATTATTATTATGTATTTCTTAGCAGACGCCCTTGTCCAGGGTGACTTACAGTCAAACAAAAATAGCAATCCATGAAAGAAAAGAGGATCTTTACATCCATGCAGAGTGGGTAATAAAATGTGGATAAGTGAGGATTAACTGAGTACACATTAAAATTATTTGCTCTAACTTTATTTGAAATACTGAATTTATATTGTCAAAAATTGGCCCCTGGGCACAATTACCCGGCTCCTCATCAACCGGCCCCTAATGTGTTTTGTTATTGCACCTTCTGTCAAATATAAGTAAATACTCAATTAAAGAAATCCTGATAAAATAGCATTTTTCTTTAATGTGGAGAAAAGACCTGCACAAAATTTCCAAACAAAGAGTGCCAGCTGTGCTGATGAAATCTAGATAGCTTTACCAGAATCCTAACCAGAGAGTAGTTACACTTTAAAATAAACCAAAGCCCTCCACATTTTTAAAAAATATAATCTGGGATAACAAACCACATATAATCAGGTGTCTAAGGTGACTGAAGCCTTGATACATTTTGTTCCAGAATCAGTTTGTTACAAAAAAGATAAATATGACCGACAACTTCCCGTCGCACAGCCACAAATAACTCGGTAACAGTTATTAGCTGTGTTAAAAATGGTCACTACACATTTAAAGTATGTTTGTTATAGATCTGATACTGTCAATAAAGATTGTTGTTGAAAAACAAGATGGCGGCCCCCTTGGAGGAGAAACTCAATGTACATTTTTGTAAGTCAAGCGTAATTGAACTGTAAATATGTTTAGAAGCCGACAGTTGGTAACACAATGCTTATATTGTACACTGTGACTTCCTGAATTACTTTTGTTTAAATATGATACAGATTTTTGCTGTTCGCTACGTTGGTGTAAAAAATAAGTCCATCCTCGCTCTTTGGTTCGTGCAGCCTATTGAGGGCGAGTTTTTAATCGAATCTTACCAACTTTGCATTTTTTTGTATCCTCATTTTAGCTATTATTATTATTATTATTATTATTATTATTATTATTATTATTATTATTATTATTATTATTATGGTTTTTTTTTGTTTGTTTTTTTAATCATTTAAAACGGATTCATGTAATCCGTTTTACGCTGAATTGTTTTCAGAATATTTGGAGGCAGTCGAGCAAATATCGATCCATTGACATCGAATTTTTAAGCAGAAATTTAAAGAAAAAATAATATTTTAACCCACTTAAACTACAAAAATTGTTATAGTTACATATACTGACTTTTCAAGTCTGGATACACCTGCATGTTAGATTATTATTATTATTATTATTATTATTATTATTATTATTATTATTATTATTATTATCCATCTAATACTAGTAAGATTGGTACATTTAATTTTAAATGAAGGGAGTAGTACATGGTTGTGTTACCATAATATTGGCACCAGGGGGCAGTGAGAGCATTCTACTTTTTGCAATACTGTATGGATGCTCTTGGGTTCCTCTACTTTTGAATTACAGTTTGACAAACAGAACTACTGTACACAATAAACCGATTTGTTCTTCAAACATTAGCAGTGTATAGTTTTACATTTGAGTGATCACATTATTGATTACAAAGTGGGAAGGGTGTAAACTTATTCTCTTCAGCTATGCAGATACATTTATTCCCCCGTTATCCTACTCGGAACCCTTACTTACTGAATAGCCCATTGTCTTTTATTTAAAAATATGCACAGTCATTCTGCATTGGCAGTAATTTTATATTTGGAATACCACTGGGATGGATTTTAATTCTTCTTCCTCTTATTGAATATATTTAAAAAGGATATATAATATATTCAGGGATACCAAGATATTTAGGTAGCAAGTGGGGGGTGGTGGCCGATGACAACCCTACCCTTAGTCATTCTACATTCCTAAAATATATAACATAGTAAGTACGTTATTTTACATACAGTATATTTAAAGAGTAGTTGATTTGCTGTTCAGGGATAGCAAGATTTTTAGTAAGTAATTGTGAGTGGGATAATAAATGTTCCACCTGTTTCAGCATTTTCACCTGTGACAGCAGCATTTTGACCACTACATTATGTATATATACATACAGTTAAACATCATGAATGTAATAGTCTACCTAGCTATTTCTATTGTTCTATCTGAAGAAGGCGGAATATTGCAGCTGATTATTAATATAGTGAATTTTCAGTTTATCAGTTATATATATATATATATATATATATATATATATATATATATATATATATATATATATCTCTCTCCACCAAAAAATAATTCCTATTTCTCACACACACAAATTATAACGCATTCGCAATGGCCTCCCCTCACTTTCTGATAGCTAGAAATGATAATGTTTTGCCACTTGCACATTAGCAGCCCAGCCCTAATGGGGAACCGAAAATCAGCACGTTACAAGTACCCCAGACCTTTAAAGTGAGAGAACAAAGAAAGAGACACATTAAAAGTAACTGCATGTCTGCAGCTGGTGCTGACATTATGTACATGTGTCTGACTTAATCCTTGAGCAAATACAATTTTAAAGATTGGAGGCTCAGTTCCATAGATTCTCACATTGGTTGTTTGTTTAGGGTTACAGGGTTGACACATTGTTGGAGAATTAGGCCTATATGGCAACCCCATTCAGACAGCTGCCTGAGACATAGAGATGTACGATCTAAATATTAACCGTCCATTAGATGGCGCTAATATCATTCAACAAATTACTGATAAAATATTGAAATGAGCTGCATTAATTTCTGGCTTTTTATATGGTCTCCATATTGAGAGACATGTACATTTTTTGCCTGTTACCAAATACAAAGGTTCTCCAGGTTTACTGCTGTGTTACCTTTATTGTACAGTTTGCTCATACACATGAGAACATTTTTATCGAGTGTTATCAAAGTGTGAGTAATCAATAAGAAAAACATTGAGCTTTTCTTACACTTTCTTTTTCATGTTATTTTTAGCACCTCGGAAATTGGATGAATTGAAGCAGTGTTGACTGGCCGGTAGAACACACAGATCAGGTAAATGTTTGTTTGGGTAATTTATGATACATACAGTATCCTAACCATTATTTTTAATTGTGCTGGGGGACCTTACACAATGTTTGTTCACCACTAAAATTAGACATTCATAATAATAATATTAATAACAGTGATTTATCCCTAGCAATAAATATTCTATCTTCAAAAGTTAATGTGTTCGTTTAGTTAATTAACAAAAAAAATGGTATTATAGGGTTTATATAGGATACATCACAGCAGCATACAGTGCAGAAATGCTGCATGTCAAAATGAAACTGCGGCATAAAGTGGTTTCTCTTTGCTTAATTGTAGCAGCTCAATAGGAATCACTGAAACCTCTTTGTACAGCATGACAAATTAGTAATGACATTACAGAAGTAGACATTTAACCCTTTACCACCAAGTATTTTTAACCTACATGCGCCAAAACCCAGTATTTTGGGCTTTTAAATCAAACATGGACATTGGCAGGGGAGACAAAGCAAGGTTCTCTCAGAAGCCATTGAACACCCTTCTAATATGAAAGTTTCTCCTATGAGTTGCATTGCTATGTGATTTCCACATGATTCCAGCAACCTGGAAACCATGTGGACGTAGCATGAATGAAAGAGATCCTTGAACACACCCGTCTGATGACGGTTGGTTTTGGAGTAGCTGTAGGTTCACACACTGTACAGTAGCTGTTGACAGGTTCAGCATCATGAGGATGATGAGTTCCTGGGCAGAATTAAATGCATTTTCATTATGAGATTTACAGTAAGTCTCTGGGTGCTGCTATACCCAAGACTTTTTAGGTGTTTGATTGCAGAGAGTGCAATGTCCTATATTTAAGCTAGGTGGGCTCCTTATGTTAGAGCAACTAATTAATCCACCCCTGTTGTGTTTCTTCTCTATTGTGTTACCACTAGCAGAGCATGACATAGCAACCAAAGTCTGGCCCAGGCAACTTTTACAGACATGCTTTCCACCTGTCCCGCATTCAGTCAAAAATATTCATAAATGTAAAGGTTGTTTAAAAAGTGAAATTAAGTGTTTTTCTATCAGATATACAGTACCAGTATTATTTTCCTGTATCAGTGTATGGTTTTTTTTCACTGGAAAATGAAAATTGGTCACATTACAGTTTTCTTAGTTTGATAAAATTAAATTTAGATTGAAAATATTTACCCCAAAGTAGCCTGTACCACACTAAATATGCCTTTTGTAGTATTTTGTTTTATATTTATATCTATATATAACAATAGTAATAACCATATGAATACAACATACAGAGACAGCTGTAAATGTTGTACACAGTATCTTATGATTAAGATGAAAAACCATACACTGATACAGGAAAATAATACTGGTACTGTAACTGATAGAAAAAAACTTTAAGATTGTATATCAGTTCTGAATACTAGGATTCATATTAGGGAGAGTGTACTTTGTTGTCAAAAGTATTTGGGGCGGGGATGACTAATAATGTGTCAAAGTTTTGGCCGTCTATAAAATGTATAATTACTTGAATCCACCAGTGCAAAAAAAAAACAAAAACATGTTCGCTTACATATGAAATTGTTTACTTTACACTTTAAATGAAGGGAAATAAGTTACTGCATCAGCTTTTGTTTTGACCTGATTTTGTTTGAGCTACATTGTAAGTATAATACATTTACAGTCAACCCACTTTATACCTCCAGGTAAGGGCCATGGGCAATAAGCGAGGGTGGTGTTATAGTGAGGGTCAAATAAAAACACACTCGCACACAACCTTTATGTTTGAAATTAAATTCAAATGTTTTATTTTTTATTTTTTTAGTTATACAATTACAGTATATCCAGGCCATTTCAATAAAATATTAATATTTTTAAAAACTACAGTACTAGTTCTTAACACAACAGTAGGCCCCAACTGTATGAAACATACATGGTTACTTTTGAGGATGCTTTAGTTTGTCGGCCTTCATTTGTGCAGAACTTGCACTTAAACAAACCTCTTGACGTACTTTTTTTTTAAAAATATTTACTGTGGTTTATAAAAGTCACTTATTCTAGACTGTGTAAGCCTTTTTCAGGTTCCATCTTGTTCCATCAAGGTAAGCCGTTTGTTTTTATCCGTTAGAATGTCTCCAATTGTCCTTCGATTAACAGTAATTGCCTCATTTAGGCGAGAAAACATTTGTGATGTCTTGCTGACTTGCTTTCTTATTTTCATACGCATAAATGCAGATTTTTTTCTTTTGCTCTGGTGTTAAATGTAGGGTCGCCATTTTGTACGTACTTTTTTGCTTTGGGAGCGGGAGTGTTTATACGTTCAGTTAATAACGAATTAGGAAAGCGAGTCAAAGGTTAACAACGTTGTTTTAATTGGCCATGATTATTTCGCTGGTGCTACATTGCTTTTACTTACGTTTACTTGGCTTGGGAAGTTGACAGGTGCCGGACAGCGGGGTGGCGATATAACTGGTAAAAATAGCACTGTTTTTATATTGGTGACATTTGTTCAGAGAGAATAGTTGGCAGTATGCGAGGGCGGCGTTATAAAGGGGGATGGTATAACGCGGGACAAGTGCATGATCTTGGAGAGCAGTAATGTGAATATTATCTGGTTTATAATCACAGGTAACCTTTATGGATTTATAGCACTTTGAGGACGCTGATTTGTTGTTCTCTGTTGAGCCAGCATAGTTTATTTTTGGGATATTGGAGGCAATTAACCTGTAATCTGTCAAAAAGTGCAGCATCCTTAGCGATGTTATGTTATTTCACGCTACTCTTTTTAAATTATGTAAATTATTCTGTTTTTTCATTCTCTGGCTGTTAATGAGGGATTAATAATCAGTTTAAGAGGTTTATTAGATTCTCTATTAACTCTATTTATGACACTGGAATATGAATTCTATGATTACTGTTTTGTGCTACAGTAACTGGCTGAAGACAAGGAACAAATGTGCAGTATGAGAAGAGATGTTACAGTTGTTATTCAGACTGGTGTCATTTTATTAACAAGAACATGTGCTATTGATGTAAGATACACTATTTAAAAACAAAGACTGATATGGCTAGGCTGTAACCCTACAAATCAAATTCGAGAAAGTATTAATTCATTTGTAGCCTAATGAATAAAGTTTTTTTTGGTAATTTCAAATGTGTTATAACAAAGAAGTCCCAAGTCCCATATGCAAGTTCGTAACCCCTCCGCTCCAAGCTAGTGCCATTGGAAGCCCACATTGTTACTTTTTCCTGTAGATCAATCCTCAGAGAATGCACAATTAAAGAAACAGCCGGTTTTGATAGAACTATGTGGTACTTTAAGCTCACCAGTGGCCATAAGCAATGCTCGAAGAATGCATGACAAATGCAACTTCAAAAATCTGTCAAAAATCCCAAATCCCCGGATACCAACATATTTTGCTTGATGCTTGTAGATCTCATTAACATCTATCCAAACATATCTTTGGGTGATTTTTTGGTGTCCCCCCACACAAGTTATTACAGCCTAAACTTGGTACAAATAGCAAAAATTAAAATTTCAAGGGGGGTTAATGACCAGTGGTGGGACTTGATACCAAATGTTTTTCACAGAATTTGGTAGACTGGTTCCTAAGGGTCTTACAGCAAGACTTACATTTTAGGACCCACATACCCTACAGGGTAAAGGGTTAGGCGGAAGTTCAAATAAAACCCATCAGTTAAGTGAGTAGAGTGCTCCTAGTATTTTCTTTCTGAAAAGCCCTATTCAATACGAGTAGAACGAGGTGCTACACACGATGGTAGCATCTAAATTGAGGGTGATTTTTCTGGTCAAGGTCCCTTTCTCACTTTAGGTTGCCTTTGCAAGGTCACAGGTCGAAGGGTTTTTTTTTTTTTTTTAAATGGCTATCATTTCTGAACTCCGCATGTCTGGAAACCCCCAGGTGAATTTTTCGGGGAAAATCTGAGATGGACGGGCAATGGCACTGGTTGAGTTATTATTATTATTTATTTCTAAGCAGATGCCCTTATCCAGGGCGACTTACAAGATATTGCATTATTTTTACATACAATTACCCATTTATACAGTTGGGTTTTTACTGGAGCAATCTAGGTAAAGTACTTGCTCAAGGGTACAACAGCAATGTCCCCCACCTGGGATTGAACCCACGACCCTCTGGTCAAGAGTCCACAGCCCTAACCACTACTCCACACTGCTGCCCTGGCGTGGAATGACCCGTAACTAAATGTAACTTTTAAATTAAGAAAAAAATATATAATGTTTGACCAAATGATTCTTTTCTAGAAGTGAAAGCGATAAATGGCAACAAGGAAGCACAGTGCTTGTTTGTTGATACGTTTTGTGTTTACATGTAACTTAATAGATCATCATTTTAATATGACAGCTTTCCAGATGGCAATTCTGGTGGGCTAGGGGTGCAGTAGGTCAATGTATCTTTAGCCTTTTACTGTAAATAAGATTTCTGGATTTGATTCTGGCTGAGTTTGGAAGTGTCACCATAGTCAACCTTACAAAAGTAACAGCAGTTTGCTGTTTATGGACTACTTTTACAAACATCAAAATGGTCAATGTTTTCCGTATTGAGACCATTAAATACACTAAATAATAGATGTATTCAGGGCAAGGCTATGCTTGACTGTTTTTATTCAATTATAGGCAATTAAGAAGGGGAAAAAAGACACTATATAGAAACATTGAAAACAGAAATTTTAACAAATAAATATTTATATTTTATTTCATTTCTGAGGGTTATGTCAGTGGTGGTGTCCGTGTCCTCATAAAACTAGCCTTGGGAGGGTGGAACATTGTCAGCTATCCAGATGAGCAGTTAGGCTGTAGTGTGCTTTAGTGTCTGCTGTGTTCTGTATTATAAGCGATGAGATGCAGCATGAGAGAGGATTTCCCCCCTCCCAAAACAGTAATGCAGAAATGTGATGTTCTATTATTCACTCAACCCAGACCTCTTTTTCAAAGGGATAAACCATTTTAGATAAATTTAACATGGCCATCCACATCAAGTGCAGAAATGTATCGGTACTGTATCAGTAACTATGTATGCTCTTTTCAAATGCTTTTACATAATATACTGTTGTAGAACACCTCTCTGTACCAATGGGTTCATAGGTTAGTTGTGAGAGATGCTAACTCTCATTTTCCATGTGCACAAGCTCTGACTAATGCTGAAATAAACTGAACTAAAACTCACATTTCCAATTGCAAAACACCTATATGAACTGATCTGATTTATACACAGAGGGCTTGTTTAGCAGTGACTTGTTCTTGAATCACCAAAATAACCATTCACAGAATGTGCATTTGCTAGACTCTTCAAGAATAGAAGTCTGGTGTCTGCAATTACAAGCTCAGCTTGTTTTCCATCTTAAAATAGTGTGAGTTCATATGATGTATTTATCCTGTACATTATTGAGATAAAAACCAATACTGAAAAAAAGAAACCTATTTTATAAAGGGAAGATATCATATGCACATCTGTACAAGCTCCTTATTCAAATCACTTTAGCAGTAATCCTTTAGTGCATTGGAGGTGGGATTGGGTTGAAAGGTAATACAGCATTATCTTATAGAAATTCCCTTATGGTCACCACCATATAGACATTAACCTCAAATGAAGAAGCCAAGTTTTCAGGCACTGAAAGCAGATGGATCCTGTCATGGTCAGGCAAGTTATTTTAAAATGAAAGAATCTGAACAATAAAAGCTGCTAGCCAAATGTGGTATTCAAATCAGAAGAGAAAAGTCAAAAGCTATGTTATTTATGACAGAAACGGTCTGATTTACAGAGAAAAAAGGTTATTTTTTAATAATGTAACTAAAAATAGCTCCTGTAGAGGCCAACTTGGAACAGGTGGATTGTCAAGAACCCCCCTCCACTGAAGAACATATTTTCCTTACTTAACCACAAGGAGATGGAAGAGCAGTCTAATTACTACCCCTTTTCTCTTAATCGGTTATGAAAATGATTTATGTGAAACCCTGTCTTAGCATACAATGTCCAGTCCAATTAAATCACTGTGCATTGACCTTTCAACTCTGCTTGCCCAAGAATAATGTATGAAAAAGATGGGCCCAGCAGAAGTGAAGAGTGGTGGCATCATGCGACTTTTATTTGGAATCAGAAAGTAGTACAAGCACAGATAATGCAAGGTAGATTCTGGTACATGACTGTATTGGATCTTTATAAAGTACAGCTAGTTTGTATTATCCACAACCACACAACCTGTTACTAATCCTCACAGACGTTTTTTATAGCAGCTTACTTCAAATGTGGTGATTTATATATTCATTTGTAAATTTGACGTACAGTGTTCTTGCTGAATGTCGGCACTGAAGCTTAGCACTGAGCTCTAGAAGTGCACAAGCTGTCATTTATTTGTCCTGTTTTTTGTTTAGTTTTTGAAAGAAGTAAAATAAAAGAAGATGCCAGCTTCAATAAACAGCCTGCACAAGATGGCCGTCTACATGGGGATAGTGTCTGGAGGAGGTTGTGCAATGATGTATTATCTGATGCAAAGTAAGTGCATTGAAATCGTGGAGCTGTACTAAACCTGTGAGCTAGGAGATTAAACCATTCCAGTGAGCTTCTCCGCCAGCTCCTGATTGCATCAAGCGTAGAAACCAAGCCCATTCTAATTCAAGGGGTGATGTGAGGAGAGTTTAAGGACACGACTGAAAATCACTAGCATTTTGTTTGAGGATACAAGTCCAGCCAATCCAACATACCATGTTCCATGCAGTGTTGACAAGAACTAGCATGCAAAAAATCTGTGGTTCATTGTGGATTTCCTGTAAATTGTAATTTTAAATGAAACCTGATGCTCCCATTATTATTATTATTATTATTATTATTATTATTATTATTATTATTATTATATTTTCCAGTAATGAAAAGTGCCACTATGCAGTCATAAAGGTGGGTTTCTAATTATGACACCTTTTAAGGTGGCGCTAGACCTTGAATAAACCAAGCAACTAGGGAGCATACTAGTGACTTGCGGTGGTCTTTTATATTCTGTTTAGTAACTACTACTGTATAATTTCTTTCTTTCTTTCTTTCTTTCTTTGTTTTTTTAAATCTCCTGCTCAGAAAACTTTGCTAGGTCAGAATACTATCACCGTGCACTGGAGCAGCTCCGAGATAACCACACAGCAATGGAATCTCTCGGGGCTCCACCACTGCAAGTACACAATGTCAGACTGACAGACAGACATAACAGAGTGGACAAAACAAGTGCAAAGGTGAGTAAACATCACAGCCTTGGCCTGCTAGAAAATGGTGGGTAATTGGCAGATCTAAATACATCAGCAGGGCTCTTTCTGTACTGTCATGTTCAGAGAAGGCAGACACGCTGCCAGGGTTTCTTAATCACTCCGGCTCCACTGCACTATGCCAGCCCAAACAAGATGAGATATTAATCCACTGCATTCTTTAATTCATAAGCCTTTTTATCTAAGAGCCTGCCAGCAATCCATCACTGTAGTAGATACCTGTAGGTTTGTCATAACTAATCACCAGTTTCAGATCAAATTTATTTTACTGGAGCCCTGGATTTGATTGCGACTATTATCACTCAGCGACTCCTTAATATATCTGAAAGGGAATTCATATTCTGCAATGGACTGGCGTCCCATCCAGGGTGTAGGCCTGCCTTGTGCCCTGTGTCGGCCGGGTTAGGCTCCAGCTCGCCACGACCCCCTATAGGATTAAGCCGTTACAGATAATGGATAGAACGGGTGGAATTCATATTATAATGCTAGCAAGAAACAACTAGGAGCTGTTCGTTTATTTTTCATTTAAATAATGGATGCATTTGTTGTATGCTTTTACCACCCTGTTCTCTTTTTCCAGATCAAAATCCCAGTGTCTGGGACTAAATCTGCTGGATATCTCTATACCTACTCTATCAGGGACACAATAATGAACAGGTACAGTAGGTGTTGCCAAGTTTGGGATGAATTTATATTTGTGCAAATCACATAATACCAAATTATTTTCGTTAGAATTGTTTTTCTCTTGAAGTGTGATTTTGAATTGCTCTAAATATGTTTTAATTACAGATGATTTCTAAATGATATTTTTGCTTTACTAGTTTCAATATTATGGATCGGTAATTTACTTTCTCTTGCAATGTTGTCATAGAAATGTCACATTGCACTACAAAATAGTTTTCTGATGGCCCTCCTTTTTAATGGTCAAGTAAATGGTGTTTTTGTAAGCATAACCAGTATAATTTTACATTAAAAATAATCATGCTACACGTGACATCATGCCCCTAGGGGTGAGACCTGCCTGCATGTTACAGAATACACCATTTTGCATGTTTTCATGAGCCGCAAATGCAAAACCTGTTTGCATTAACCATAGAACAGCTGCATCAAGCATATGTGCCTGAATAGAAGAATCACTTTTGGCACTCTTAGTTTACATGGAATGTTTTTTGACCATTTAAAGTGAATTACTGTCCTTTTAGATCTGACAATAAAAGTGATCTCAGGATGAAACTGTCCTGACCACTCTTTTCCTGTACTTAAGGCAGTGTCCAAGGCCGAGCCCATTTCCTGCTGAAGTGCCCCTCCCCCCCATTCAATTTAATTAGCCAGATCTGTACTGTGCTTCGTTTGGCTCTGGGAGATCCTAGTGCAGAAAGCAGTGGAGATTCACTTCAACTATGATTGTCCTACGTAGTTTAAGTACCTTTGCAGACTAATTTCAAACAATACTTGGTACTTCCAGACTTAAAGCAAATCTTTACATTCCTCACTCTATCCCCTTTTAAACAGGCTAGTAAAACAAAGTTCAGGTGTGAACTGGAAACAGACGTAAACTTGTATGTGAATCAGTACGGCTTATCCTATTCTTTAAAATACAGTCTAGGAAGTTTTGCAGTCCTAGCACTTTATTAGAAATGTGCCACTTTAAACTGGGGTGGTCTGGCACACATATTGTGGTAGAAAGCCTTCAGAGTCTCAGCTGCACACAAACATTTTGTGTAGGCAGACTTGGAATTGTGAAAGGCCTAGCTATAAACTGTATTTAAGCTGGGTTAGACAGTGCTGGCAGCAATCACATGGACATCTGGCAACCAGCATCCAGCAGCACGTTGCACGGAATGCGGCACACATCCGCTATCAGAAAGCCTTGTTTGATTGCGCCATATTTTACCAGATGGCTGTAGGGTGTTGCAGGTCGACAAAGCACCACTGGGCAGATTTTGATGAACACATTTGAGATGTAATGTACATCACAAACAGATGTCTTCCTAATTAACCCTTTGCTGTCCTATGTCGGACCAGGTCCGACATTACAATTTTCCCTTTCCAGTCCAATGTCGAACCCTGACATCATCAAAGATGTAAAACACAGGTCTTTCTCCGGAAAAAGCCGAGAAAAACATTTGATAGCTGAGTGAGACCAATAGGAGCCAAGAGAAGCCCAAAAAAACAAAAGGGGCAGATCTGAGCAATACACATAGCCCTGGCACCACAGAGATAACGCAGACATAAACAAACAAGATGGCTGCTTCTGCATCCAGCGCACAAAGAATATCACAGACATTTGCAGAGCTTTAGGGGTGTTGCAGTAATAAAATAATGACTTAGATCGCATTATTGAGGAGTTTGGTGATAAAACGAGTGATCAGGAGATGATTTATCAGTATGCACGACTATGAAGAGGTATGTGAAAAATACAGTGAACAAGGGGTGGGGCGGGGCTGGAGATGCAGTACTGAGTGTCCTGATGATATGCAGTGCCTTTTAAATCTGTTTTACTGTGAAAAAAAACTTTTAAACAGCGTGTCTAAAGTAAACTGCGCGTGTGAAAATAAATTGGACCTGACGTGCTGAATAAATGGACTGCAAAGGGTTAACATTTGTATCAGGCATTACCAGGCACACTAAACAAAGCCAGTTGACACTGAGGACATTCTTTAGTTCTGATTTATTGAGCCCATGAGCCTCGGGTTATATGGAGACTATGTTACATTTATATTTGTACATACTTTTCAATTTTTTAAATTTGGTCAGGGCATTCTTTAGTTCCATAAAGTTATTAAAATAATCTGATGTTGGAGGCATCTGTATGGCAAACTTGCATCTTTACATGTGCAAACAGTGAATGCAAGCCATGGTGAGCTACTTTTTTCATGGTTATTGAGGGCTCCTATTTTGTATCTACAGTCATGGAGAGAATATATACTGTATCACTGACATAATGGTTGCTATTATGAACCAAAGAATATGTTTCTGACTCGTCATATTCAAATTTCAAACAATGAACAAATCCCCAATCCTGCTTTTTATTTTAGGTGGTGTTTACAGGAGGTTGTGCTGCAGCTCAGGGATGGACAGAGAATTGAAGTTTATGAGCCCAGCGTAGACGATGATGAGGTGAAGCAGGAAGAGTGTTTTGGGCAATCGGCCATGGCAACTTCCTAGTGAATTGTGAAATGATCTCCACCCATCTAATTGCATCTGTCCAGCTTTGCCTGCAGAAAAATACAAAAGCTGCTACATGTGAACAAGAGGCGCTTTAAAACTTAGCAACAGCCCCATCATACTTTTAACATTGCAAAATAACATCCTGTGATGACTTCTAATTATTGTACATTTGAATCAACAGATCTTTTGAATTGTGGTAGTCTTACAAAACATCTTTCTGGTGTGTTTTGTACTCTTGTAAAATAGTGTGGTAAACAAAGACAGCTTGAGGAATGAAACACATTGTTTTTAAATGACAATGCAATAAAAAATGAAATAGCTGGAACCACCACACTGCACATAACTGATAATCTTGATGTGATTTTTTTTATACTGTTTTTGCTTTCTGTACTGCTACAGAAAGTACCCTCCAGATAGGATTCTATGTTTTGGAAATTACAATTGCAGTATACTGAAACTATGAAAAAGGGAAAAAAAGGGAAAATAATTCCAGTTACTCTTGCCAAATATGTATTGCCATCATTTCATAGGTCTCAAATGTTAGTATATAAAACATGATCACATAATGGTAAAGGTGAATTTACTTTTAGTTTTTTTTAATGGTAGTGGTTAGTTATAGAAATGTATCGATAGCTCTCTGCAGATACATTAAGATGTTTGTTTAAAATCAGGAGTTAATTGCATGATAGCCAAACACAGTCTGAAACTTCTAGGATGCCAGGAGTGTATAATACTTGTTTGTTGAAGATTGTTGCAAAATCCAGGCAGGTAATGTGTGACTGAGAGTCAGGCAAGATCAGCTTCATAAGCGTCCCCTATTTTTTAACGAGGCCCCAAAAAACAAAACATTCTGAATTGATTTTCCTTCACAAGAACTTAAATTCCCAGACCCAACTAGTGTATTACACTGTGTTTATTCCAGGTTGGAAGTGCAGCATTGAATACAAGAGTGCAAAAGGCATTCTCCATTGTTTTGTTCACTAATAGCTATGAAGAAAATACTATTAAAATAATGTGTGTATGTTTAATACAGGACCATGTGAGACCTATGAAGTAATGGTAATGATTCCCTGGAATTATTTTCTTAGCTCTATGTAAAAAAAAAAAAAAAATCTTGCTCAGCAATTTAAAATCTCTTAACCAGATGACAGCAATGAGTCTACATTATATGTAGGGCTTCTGATTTTCAGTTTTAACTGATAAAAAATGATAAAACACCTCTGATACAAAAAAATGAAATCTGTTTATATATTTATGTGTGCACAAAAAAAAGACTAGAAAACAGATAAACCTCTCGTTTATCTAGGAAATAAAAAAAAGATGTTCAACAGGAGTCTGAAGTATTTTGTTTAGCGATGTTTAGTTTTGGAGAAAGTATTTATTTTCAACAGACTACTTGGGTACAGTGCATTGTGGGAAATAGTTTCAAGAAATAAAAAGTAAGTGCCCGCAAGCAAACGCTATATGTATATGAAGATCACACCCGGGAGTTTACAGTATATGATCTGTGTTCAGAATTTCAGCAGCCGATTAGCAGGCAGAAAGCAAGAGTTCAGACAATTTTATAAGTAATTCACAGGCCATGAACTGGGTATGTAAGGATAGGGCAGAGGAAGCAGAAAGAGCAGTAAGTAAGACAGAGTGCCGCTGAAGGAACAGACTTAGGACAGAGGAGCGGGCTGATGGCTGTCAATTAGGATAGAAAGGTTGTTGCTGACTGAGGATGGCGTAGCCAACGCATCCCAGGGGCGAAGCTCAGCTACTGAAAAACATATACGAGGGTTAACACTCGAAGAGCCGACCCTCGGGATAGAAAATCGGTCCTGGGCATCAGGACACGAAATGGAAGTACCGACCGAGACTCCGCGCTGCCTTTGACCTCAAGTAAAGAGAAAGCATGCAAGTTAGTATGGGACTCGAGCACTGGAAGCGTAAAGCAACCACGGCCTGAAGAGAGGAATGAATAGAACAGAGCCTCATAAGCGCATGAGCTGCGATAGGATAGAGTGTGGCCGGGGGTCCACTCTGACTCGCTCTCACTCTGAGAACCTACCCCACCCCACCCCCACCCCCATTAGAAGGAAGGTAGGCGGATGCCTGAACCTGAGGTCAGGGAAGTGAGATCACTTGCCCCTAAAGGATGGATCCCGGCTCTCCCAAAGCACCTGCACTGAGAGACAATAACGAAGAACACATGTCGACGCATATCATATACGAAAGACTAGAAGATGGTTAGGAATTATTAGTAGGTGTGACTGTGAATACCTGCTGCTCAGTGGAGAGGAAAAAACCCCTTGAGGCTGATTAGGGGAAAACCTGTGGTGGCCGTGGCGGACAGGAAGCCCCCACGCCGGGCATACTAGCAATTTTAGAATGGGCTGCAACTATATCAGAGGAGGATGAATGACTAAGAATCCACTGCAGAAGAGGACCAGCTTCCCATATTCTTGATCAGGCTGTGATTGATTTTGGCCCTTGCGGCGGAGGTGGCTGCGCCTATATGGAATGAATGGGGGTGTAGAGCCGAGGAGGGAGGGCTGCTCTGGAGATGAGGGTGGAGAGGTGGGTTGAGAACCAGTGACGAGTGATGATAGAGCGAGAGGAATCAATGAACAGCGAGTTGTGGGGGTGTTCCTGCTGGGGAGATACCTTGCTGTTAAAAAGAAGGGATAGGGGACTCGATACTTGATGGCTGAATGAACTGACCACGCCGAAATTAATCCATTTTTGAGGTACGTAGCCGAATGATGAAGGCATCTGTAATAAAAGAAAGGTCACAGAAACGAATACCTGCCGCGGGGAAACTAGAAGCAGAAGAAACAGTGAATTTGGAGCTTCTGAGAGGACCGAAGAAGACTTAGAGGCAGAATGTCTTCATAAGAATCCCACGGAGGGTCAGGCGAACTGCTGGTATGGAGAGAATGGAGGGAGAAGGCATAGACATGATACAGTAGTGATATTGGATCCTGGAAATGTAAGATTTAATAGATACTAAGACGAGATGGAGATAATCCCTAGCGTGGATGATGAAAGCCAGAATCCAATGTTGATTGAAGGAATAGGATGAATCCAATTCTGGGTGCAGAAAGTTAAAGACGCTGACCAGGCTATAGAATAGGAAGCTCTTGAAGAAAGGGGGGGGGGCTGCAGACATGTAATGCTGAGCAGATTGAAGAGGTTACTGAGAATAGGATTCAGTCGAATAGCAGCTGGTGAAGCTGGGGAGTCTGGAAGGGGGTGGGAGGGGAGGGGAAAGCAAGTGGGACCTTTTTTTAATACATCTGCAGACATTGCTCCAGTTTTCCTGTTGTCATTTGATGTACTTTTATACGCATGTGCTGCATTTTCCTTGTTCAATTTAGTTTTGTTCTTAGATAACAGTTGCAACTTGACAGATTTAGAATGTGGAATTCCTTCCAAAAGGCACCACAGCACTGTTCATAGTCTGTTACATGATCAACAAGGGCATCCAAGAAGGCACCGACTCAACATGGCAAGATGCTTAGATTGTTCTGATTAAGTGTTGGCTCTAATTCCATCAAGGTCTGTTTCTCTGCAGTATACAGGAGCTCCTGTCACTATCAAAGTTTGTCAGACCTACTGTCTTGCCCATTGTGACTGAAACTGTTGAAAAATAGGGAGATGCAGACTTTTATATATTGCAGAACACATCATGTCAATGACTCTATTCGAATGACAGTTCACAGGGCGGAAGCAGGCGGGACCGGCTGACGTAATTTAGATACTGAAAGTAGATGCAGGGGGAGTGCTGGAACTGAGAGATGAACGAATGTAAGAATCGACTGCTAAGGAAGCTCAGCACCCTTTGCGCCCCATTCTGGAAACGAGGGCAGCAGAGATGAGATGCCGACCATCCTACGTGTTAGTTAATACAGGATCGATCGGCGGTTTGCTACTATCATGTGTGCTTGGAATGGAAAAGGTGAACTCACATTCGGAGATTTGGGTTTTGCAGCTCCAGTCATTCTCCTAATAGTGGAACTCTTTAACTCATAATCAAGACAGATTTCCAGTCTCGTAATACGTCTCTCACCATGTATTAATGCTTATAATATCTGAGAAGATGAGCGGACATGTGACTAGATTGCTGAGGAAGTCAAGCGCCCCGTATTTTGTTTTTTAAGCTGGAGCATTGGAAGCTCAGGAGGAGGGCAGTTGCAGATTTAAACAGTAAACTAAAGCAACTTTTGCATGCTGCAATAGTGAGCAGATCTGAAGAGGGAGCTGAGATTTGCTGTAGTGAGGAGTGATTAACAGCAGAGGGCGGGATCTGCTGAACAGGCAGAGCTCTGAGGAAGTAAAAGATGGAATGCTGTCAATAGTGTTCAGTGGCCTGCTGTAGAGAGCAGAGATCGCCTGAATGTGATGGATATTGGTCTTTGAGAGTTAAGGCGGTTTTAGATGGTGCTGTAGATGGGGCTGCCTTTGGGCAGAGATGAAGAATGCATAGATCTGAGGCTGCTGCAGAATCTGAGAGGATAAGAATGCATTGCTCTGAGGCTGCTGCAAATCCTATTGATTTGGTCAGAAGCAGTCTATGAGTGTATTGTCTATTGCGGGGTAGGAGGACAAACAAACGTTGATAAACACATTGAATGAAATGGTGACTTTGAAAGTTGTATTAAGTGCCTTGATGAAGTTGGTCGGTTTGAAGGAGCAGAGGCCAGCATCCCGGCGTCTGTTTCTCAAACTAGACACTCTAATGTATTTGTCCTCTTGCTCAGTTGTGCACTGGGGCCTCCCACTCCTCTTTCTATTCTGGTTAGAGCCAGTTTGCGCTGTTCTGTGAAGGGAGTAGTACACAGCGTTGTACGAGATCTTCAGTTTCTTGGCAATTTCTGCATGGAATAGCCTTCATTGCTCAGAACAAGAATAGACTGACGAGTTTCAGAAGAAAGTTCTTTGTTTCTGGCCATTTTGAGCCTGTAATCGAGCCCACAATTGCTGATGCTCCAGATACTCAACTAGTCTAAAGAAGGCCAGTTTTATTGCTTCTTTAATCAGCACAACAGTTTTCAGCTGTGCTAACATAATTGCAAAAGGGTTTTCTAATGATCAATTAGCCTTTTAAAATGATAAACTTGGATTAGCAAACACAAGCGTGCCATTGGAACACAGGACTGATGGTTGCTGATAATGGGCCTCTGTAAGCCTATGTAGATATTCCATTACAAATCAGCCGTTTCCAGCTACAATAGTCATTTACAACATTAACAATGTCTACACTGTATTTCTGATCAATTTGATGTTATTTTAATGGACAAAAAATTTGCTTTTCTTTCGAAAACAAGGAAATTTCTAAGTGACCCCAAACTTTTGAACGGTAGTGTGTATATATATATATATATATATATATATATATATAAGACAGCAGGGAGGGGGTTAAATCCTCCCTGCAGAAAAGCTAGTTTTGTTAATTGTTTAATTGTTTTTGTTAATTATTTGATTGTTAATTATCCCCTGCACCTGGTGGTAATTGAAAATTAGAACCAGGTGCTGGGTATTTAAGAGAGGCAGTCAGTTTGCTCAGGGCTGCTGAAGTGTGTGGAAGCCTGACTGTGCTGGTGTGTGTACAGCCGTAAAACAAAGGGAAAAGGTAGTGTGAAGCCTTTTTGTGTGTTGCTATTTTGTTTAGTTTGATACAGGTAAACAGCTTAGCTGTCCTGTCTTTTAGTTTAGGTTCCTGTTTTGTTTAGTTATTGCTCAAAGAGAGCTAGGTGTTTGTTTTGTTTATTTTGTTTTTGTAATGTTAGCCTTTAGGCGTAATTCGGGGGATGACGTAGGGGGCTCTCTCCTGCTTTGCGCTGCTTTTTCTTATCCTATATCCTTTTCTTTAGCCAGTCTTACCTTCCCTCCGTGGCGTCCTGTCCGGTAACGTCCGCCGATCTCTTCCGGGTGGAAGCTGATCCCAGTTCAGCCTCATTTAGTATTTCCAGCCAACCACACAATGCAGCGCTCGCCTCGTCAATTATTAGGGCATGGTCAGCGCAGCTCCATGTATGTCATTGGCTGCCCCTCCTGTCTATCTCTCTCTTTTTCTACTTTAACCCAGCACTATTTCCTCTTCCTTGTCTGTGTTTGTTTTTTGTTCGCTCCTTTCACTGCAGGCCATTTCACTGCTCAGCGCTCGCAAGATTGTATCAGCTATTTTCCTACCTGCTCAATCTGCGCCGTTCAAAGCACAGCGACATTCAGCTTGGTCTGCGTTTTCATCAGAAAGACTGTTCCAACGTCACCGCTGAACTGCAACTCTTTCCCACCGGCGCCTCACAGACCATGGTTACCACGGCAACGCCTCATCGAGTGACTACTGGGAGTGGTAAGTTGCCATGGCGACCAGGCAACTTTAACAGGCAATGCGAGCCTGTGCCTCACTACTGCAATCTTCTGGTTCCTGCTGCTGCGCTTTTGCAACATGAGAGCTTCAACTCGCCGAATTGTGACATCTAAATACTGCAGGCTCCTCTTCTAGATCTACGTTAACTTATTTATATCATCACTAACTGTTCTAAGGCTAATGTTTTATACATAGACAAGGATTTTAATCGCAATAACCAAATATATGCTACCCTGCTTTACTGAAGCCAATAGTTTCAATTTCAATCACAACCTCTAGATGGCAGCATAACACCACAAGCTCTATATAATTTAAGCTGATTTGCTATTGCTGCGAATCTCGCACACTCCAAACTTTCTATCAATTCCTGCAGTTCGTTGTCATTCCAAGGGATTCTCAGTACCCTCCTGAATTTTTCAAATCCAAACCCCTCCCCTCGAGGACCTTGTCATGAAGCCAAGCTTATCAGCTTTCTGAGATGTTAAGAATCCACCGTCACATTAATTTCCAGCTTCCCTGCATCAGGCCATTCCTGCAACCTTTTTGTTCCCGGATTTGCACTTTCTCATTTGCCCCCAACTTCATCAAGGCACTTAATATAACTTTCAAAGTCCATTTCATTCAATTTGAGCTACCAGTCACATACTGAAACTATGTGCTACGATTATCAACATTTCAGTCAAGCGTCCTCCTACCCCGCAATAGACAATACACTCTTAGACTGCTCCTGATCAAATCAATAGGTTTTGCAGCAGCCTCAGAGCAATGCATTCCCATCCTCTCAGGTTCTGCAGCGGTCTTAGATCTATGCAATCTTCATCTCTGCCCAAAGGCAGACCCATCTCCGACATCATCTAAAAACGCCTTAACTCTCAAATACCAATTTTCACCGCATTCAGCAGCTCTCTGCTCTCCACAGCAAGCCACTGCACACAACTGACAGCTTTCCATCGTCTACTCCCTCAGATCTCTGCCCGTTCAGCAGATCTTGCCTCTACTGTTAATATCTCCTCATTACAGCAAATCTCGGCTCCCTCTTCAGATCTGCTCACTATTGCAGCATACAAAAGTGGCTTTAGTTTACTGTTTAAATCTGCAGCTGCTCTCCTCTAGAGCTTCCAACGCTCCAGCTTTCCTCCAATACTTGGATCAAAAATATATATACACAGAGAGCTTGAATTCCTCAGCAATTTAGTCATATGTCTGCTCATCCTCTCAGATACTACAAGCTTTAATACATGGCACAAGACCGGAAATCGATTTATGAATTAAGGAGTTCCACTATTTGGAGAATGACTGGAGTTGTGAAACCCAAATCTCTGATTTATGAGTTCACCTTTTCCATTCCAAACAGACATGATGGTAGCAAACCGCAGATCAATCCCGTATTAACTAACACAGGACGGTCGGTATCTCATCTCTCTGCCTTTGTTTTTAGAAACAACTCGGCAGTCGATTTCATATATTTGTTCAGGTCCAGCTGCCACCTCAGCCCTCATCAAACTCTGCAACTCCAACATCTGCTGTTCAACTAAATACAACACTCTCCAACTTTCTGCAATCTGCTCATCACTACATGGCCATACCCTTAGCCCCAGCGACCAAATTTTCATTTACCACTGGATGGAAAACATTTACAACTTTCTGCACTCAAAACAAAATACATCCCATTCGATTTAATGAGCAGCAGATTCTAGCCTCCATCGCCCATGCAAGGGATTCTCTTCACTTAGCCACTACCGTTAAAGCCTACATCTCCGGAATTCAGTATTTCTGCCGCCTCATCTCCGTCCCTTCTCCAACACTTCTACCATCCCATCAGTTTGCTGACACTCAGAGAGATCCTCAAGAGCCCCTCCCCCACCCCTGCTGCTCCCTCCTGGCTCCCTATATCAATAGACATCCTTCACTCTTTAATCTCTACCCTCAGAAAAAGCTGCTCTGTCTATGCAATGACCTGACCATGGAAGTATTATGTCTAACTGCTCTTGTGAAGCACTTCATCTGCAGGACTCCTGAAGGAACAGAGTGCACCCTGTGAATTTACTGTGACAACACCAGTGAAAAAAAAAAAAAAAGTGTTACCAGGACATCAAGGGGAATACAATGGATAGACTCGGCGCATTAAGCCATTTCAACGATGAGGTTTGTGAACCATTCTGCGCACCCAGATACTGGACTTTGGCCAGCTGTAGTAATTTTACTACAGAATACTACACCTTGCAGTAAAAAAAAAATAAAAAAATAAAAAAGTTAAACATGGTGGAGGTTGTGTGATGGTCTGCAAGTTTCACAGCCTGGTCCCAGAAGCAGACCCCAACCCGTGGCAAGTTCCTCCTTTCAATCCACTAAACTCCACACTCTCCAGCCTCCCCCAGTCAGCCTGCAGCTTCAGGGAGAATTGCCTTCGTCCCTTCCACTTGCTCTTCTTATTCTACTGCCTGGTCTTCCTTCTCCACATTCTGTGCCCAGATTCGTATCTCTCTCACCACCTATAACCTTCAGCACCTCCTCGCCTTTATCACAGACCTCAGGCTAACCTGGACCCTTCCTCCATCAGGAATTCTCTCAGGGATCCAGCATCAGTCCCCCCCCCCCACTCCTTTCAATCCCGGAGGTCCGTCTGAGAGTCTCGCATCCTCCTCTCCATCAAGACAACTAACCTCATCGGAATCTCCAGTTTCCCAGCCATCAGCCTGCGGCACTTTGACTTCACTCAAGTCCCCGGAAATAACTTCCTCCTATTCATCAGGACTTCAAAGACAGACAGTTACATCAAGATCCAGAAGTTCCGCAACCTGGTCCCAGGAGCAGACCCCAACCCTCGTCTCGTACCACCCTTCAGCAAAACAATATTCAACTGAATAACTCTCTCTCCGGCCTCCTTCAATCAGCACGTAGATTCATGGAGTACGCTCTCGCCCCATCTACCCGTTCTTCCTACTCAACTGCCTGGTCTTCATTTACTCACATTTGCGAGCAAAAACAGATCTCTCACACTTCTTTCAACCTACAGCACCTCCTCACCTTCATCACTCACCTCAGACTGTCTCTACGTTTAGCCCCGTCCTCTATTTAGATGCTACCTAGCGGGCATTCAGTATCAATTTCGCGTTCAATCTATCTCCGCTCGTCCGTTCTAGAGATGGTGGATCTCTAGAGAGAATGCTCAGAGGCATGGAGAAAAGTCTGCTCCCCTCCTCTCCATCAAGTTAACCAATCTCTACAGACCACCTTCTTTGTCTCATCACTGCTCTCCGGCTAGGATGCTTCAACCTATTCGACGACATCGTCATGGAAACCCTGTGCCTGACCGCCGCCTTTGGATTTCTCCGCTGTGCAGAATTCTCAACTCCATCAACTTCCAGCTTCCTAGCTCAAGCGCTCCAATCTCTCTCAAATCCCCGGAAACCACTTTATCCTCCACATCAGATCTTCAAAAAACAGTCCATTTAAGCCAAGGATTCTGTGTCTTCCGTCGGATCCCCTCTTTATCGACAGCTCCAGATCTATACTTACGAGACACTGGTTCTCATCCCGTTTATGCACCCTCTTGTCACGGATCGGGCTTCAAACTATTTCTCCCCCCATTCATTCTGGATCGAAGCAGCTGCCTCCGCGGCCAGGGCAGGAATCAATCAACACTTGATTAAGTCTGTGGGGTGCTGGATCTCTTTAGCTTTTGAACTTTATATTAGATCATCCTCTGCAGACATCGCCACAGCTCACCAAGCACTCGTTAGCTTGCCCGGAGTGGGGGGCGCCCTCTCCGCCAGGCCCACCAGAGGTTTCCTCCCTGCAGGGGGGTTTTTTCCTCTCCACAGTGCGGACGGCTTATAGGCATAGGTTGTCTACTAACATCTCTTGTCTTTTCTCTTTTCTTCTAGCTTTTGTCTATGTGTGCGGCTCTGTGATCTCTTTTCTATGGTGCGGTTCTTGCGGGGAGCCGGGGGTCCTCTTTTGGGGGGGAAGTGAGTCTCAACCTGTCCGGGTCGGCCTCTCGTCTCAACCACTGCCGTCCGGCTGTTCCTCGCCAGCCTGAGGGGACCCCCGGCCACATTCTATTCTTCTGCTCCTTATGTGCTAAGCCTTCCAGGCCTCAACCTTGCTGTCCCATCTCCTTTCTTCCATTTCAAGTCCAGGACCATTTCAGCCCCCTCATGCAGTAGGCCTTGCCTCCACCTGCTGAGCGGGCCCCGACCGAGGGGGGGGGGGGGTTCTCTGTTTTCGTCTCTCCTAAACGGACCCGAGACACTTTTCCTAAGCTCTCCACGCCGCCCAGCTGCCAGCTTAGCTGCCTGAGGATGCTGCACTGAATTGCGAAGGATCTGTCCTTTTGTCCTGTTCGTCCCCTTCCTGTCTCTTGCTCCACTAAACACCCAGCAGCCAGAGGATGCTGCCTGACCCGTCGGGAACGAGAGTCAGATTTGTTGTATGTTATGTGTCTAAACTTTGCTCTTTCTCTCTCACTTTTACGTCACCCAGCAGGCGGAGGATGCTGCCTGACCCGGCGGAAAGTGTTTATATCTAATCCTTTGCTCTTCTTGTGTCTCCCTCTCTACGTCGCCCAGCAGCCAGATGATGCTGCCTGACCCGACGAGAAAGGAAAACTCTTCGTCCCCTATCTCGTCCTGCTATCAGTATCTAACCTCAATGTTACTAAGCACCATTCCCAAACTCCATCCCCAATCTCGCCATCCCTCTCAAACTCGTTTCACTCTTAAACTCCCAAATCTCTCGCCCCTCTCAAGCCTCCTAACCAACCGGAGAAGTCCTCTCATCTTGTCTCATTCTTAATATCTCACTCCCAATTTCGCCTCCTCTCAAGCCCTCGTAGGCATCCAGTGAATTGTTTATTAAAAATTGCGTAACCGCACTTTAAAAATCCATTTCTGTGCCTGGGTCAGTGTTTTTAAAGGGGCAACGAACCGCGGTGAGGGGCGATTCTTTTACATATGGTGGCAGCGAGTGTGGGCGCCCCTAGAGACCCGAAAAAATGGATTTTAAAGAATTAATTGAGAGGCTCAATAAAAACACCACTGCTCAAAAAGAGCAGATGAAGAAGATGGTGCGGCAGAGACAGGAGCTGGGGTTCGCCCTGTTTATAATACAGGAGCGGCTGCTGCAAAAGTGGGAGCTGCCGTCCCTAGAGCCAGAGGGGGTGGAGCCGCCGCTCCCAGAGCCCAGAGGGGAGGAGCCGCCGCTTCCAGAACCACCCACCGTGCAAGTGAGTCCGGCGTTGCCGAGGGAAGTTCCCGGTCCCGTCATCGTGGACACCTGGCCGGAATGCCCAGACCTCCCTGCACTGGACCTTGCTCCCAAGGTCGCAGCACTGCCAGGAACAGTTGCTTGCCTGGTCCCTTATTCCACTCCCCTGGAATCCCAGACGATCGCTACGCAAGGGGCAGAGGTCACTTGCGTTCCCCCTGCTGATTGCTCCGCTCCCCTTGCCTAGTGCTGCACTCCACCTAGGATTCCAGAGGTCGCTGCGCAGGTCCACAGGCGCACGCCTCTGCCTGTCAGTACTGGCTCCCGGTCACCGGTCTGCACTGTGGTCGCCCTGGTCAAGCCGTCTGGGTCCCTCCTCGCCGGTCCTGGGTCCTCCCTGGAAACGCCAGAGGGACCAACCCACCCTCAAGCCCACCCGTGGAAGAGGGCGAAAATTGACATTTGTGGACTTGAGGGTGGCTGGTCTTTTAAGAGTGGAGGGAAGTGGCCGTTGAATGGCCGGTGTCTTGAAAAGACATGGGTTGTGGGGGATGTGTAAGACAGCAGGGAGGGGGTTAAATCCTCCCTGCAGAAAAACATGTGCGTAGGCACATTTTTGGTTAGTTTTGTTAATTGTTTAATTGTTTTTGTTAATTATTTGATTATTAATTATCCCCTGCACCTGGTGGTAATTGAAAATTAGAACCAGGTGCAGGGTATTTAAGAGAGGCAGTCAGTTTGCTCAGGGCTGCTGAAGTGTGTACAGCCATAAAAGGGAAAAGGTAGTGTGAACCCTTTTTGTGTGCTGTTTTGTTTATTTTGTGTTACAGGTAAACAGCTTAGCTGTCCTGTCTTTTAGTTTAGGTTCCTGTTTTGTTTAGTTATTGCTCAAAGAGAGCTAGGTGTTTGTTTTGTTTATTTTGTTTTTGTATTTATTAAAAATTGCGCAACCACGCTTTAAAAATCCATTTCTGTGCCTGGGGCGAGTCTTTTACTATATATATATATATATATATATATATATATATATATATTCTGGAAAATGAAGAACAAACAACATTTACAGATTTGTTTTATTACAATGCAGCCATGGTATGCCAATATAATATTACTGTATGCTTAAGGTTTAAGAATTATACAAGTACAGTGCCTTCCAATGAATTGCATATATGATAATTGCATATTCCTGTTAAAAAAAAAAAAAAGTGAAGCACGTTTCCTATGAAAATGCACATGCAGTAGATTCCTGTGAAATGCATACCCCGTGTGCCTCTCAGTTTTATACATTTAAACCAGAATAAGGACCATACATTTTCAAAAGAAATGTACTTCACAATTGTATGCAATTATCAGGTAAACAATTAAATGTATTACACTGTATGTTACTGATAATTGCATAAAATTGTTACAGCGGGCACCTGGGTTATGCAATTACCAGGGATTCTTTCAAACCTCATCATACACCACCCTTTAATTCAATAAAGAGATTCAACATATCAGGGATATTACTATTTTCCTTTGTAAAGAGAATTCCATGCATATTTGTTAAGATAGGTTTGATTTATAAATTTATGTACGTAAAAAAAACAAAAAAAAACACGTTTCACTATTTTTTATGCCAATAAAAAAAAGGTACAACAGAGGTACATTTGGAAAGAAGCACCATCAGTTATAGCAAATATAGTAGTACAAATGTGTATTCTTTAGTCTAGGTCTTAAATGAACCTTCTATAGGAAATATACATTTTATAAATATAATTGATATATAGGTGTGCGCTGCCTGTTCAGTAGGGTTTTTATTGATCATTTTGGTATAATGATATTTTTTCCAGTGCATCTGTACATGACATCATAGTTAGCAGGGCTTCTATTCTACAATATTGTGTCCTGGATTTGTTTTCTTTCTGGTCTCACTATTGACAGTACTTTTACAATAATGAAAAAATGATGCTCATGCTGCAGAACCCTGAACTCAAGATAAATGAAATTAATGAGTACAGTAGCTAGGAATGCACTATGCTTTAGTCATGTTCTTTCTCTCACTAACAGATAATTCATTTTAAGCTTGTAATTTAACCTGGCCATCAGAGTAAATATTATGTGTTATTTAGGCATCTTTGAACAAGAAAAAACTATTCTCATTTGGATTTATTTTGTTGATTTTGAAGAAAAACAATACCAACATATGACAGTGTTTAAATATACACCCAAGGAAGGTACATTTCCCCTCACTTATTACATAATTCAATTATATATAAAATAAACAGAAATTAACCATAGTGGGAAGGGAATAGGGAACATCCAAAATATGCTGTATATGCCAGGACTGATCTAGGAAGTGATTACCAACCAAGGACCACAAAAGCAAGCTGTAGCATATTTCAATACATGCTGTTGTCATGAGGAATACCTAAGTAATAATTGCAACATTTCAACTGAATGAACACACCATGTGTGTCACTTCACTGGTACTACTAGATTTGAATGATGTCTAATGAAAACAGGTAACACTGAAATGTTGGATTTTAAAAGGGAGAGCATTAATTGGATTAATAGTTGTCTTCTTAGTTTTCCCTTCACCTTTATTTGTCTATCCCACTCCTCTGTTGGGACTAGCCTTCTTCGATTTAGTTTATAAATATTTTCAGTTCTGACATTTGTATTAAACTGGCTTGCAATTCTGCTGTAAATAAGACTTTATTACATACATTTTTTTGTAATTAATAGAATGTCAAAAATACCTTTCATAAGTTACAAGCTATCAAAATTGAACACAACTTAATACAAAAATGTCCAGTCCTCCCCAAAATATTATACAAAATAGTAACCTGTAATAGGCATAGAAACTGTTACACAAAGTTAATTTTAAGAAATGTAATTGGGAAGAGCATTTTGAGCAAGAGGCAGCCAATTCAGATTTTCAGAAAAATCGAATTTGTAACAGCAAATACAATAGTTACAATAATATTCAAAATATAGTATACATTTTTTAATGATAAGCTTACAAAACACATTACTGTACAAAACGAACATAAGCTTAAGGAATGTTATAAAATATAAATTTAACACTAGTAACAAATGACTGGGCACTCAGGTTTGGAACTTTATATTTATTTACAGTGCCATGGTTTCTTTTCTAAATCACTACTATTGTAAAATGTCTGGCTAGATCTATGTGCAGTTGTGCCTTGTTTCATTTCAAAACATTTAGCCTTTACAAAGCATATTTTTGTGGAAAATGTGAATATGAATGTAAACCCAAGAGTGCCAGTAATAATGGACCTACAAGAGGGAATATTTTTGCAATGGCTTTTAGAAGTTTTTAAATGATCAACACACAAAATGAGTTTGTAATTTTGCTTTTAGCTTATACATATTTTTTGTTTGAATATAAAAATGTAATAAGCCACAGACTGTGACATCATTTCTGGACCGTAACATTCAGATTTAAAGCATGGCACAAAAACAAATCACAAAACAAATTTTGTTTCTGTCTTAACCATTTAAAACAAACTACCATAAACATACAGGTTGGTTAAAAAGTCTCTAATCAAACTTGAATAAAAAAAAAAACAAACAAACAAAAAAACCCACAGTGTCCTTGGTGGAATATATTAATATATGAACTCTCCCGGAATCTCCTGCAGCGAGCTGAAAGGTTCTTCAAATTTGAAGCGTTTAGAGATGGCCTTTTGATCAGAGGTAATGTTCTCCTTTTCTGACTGCCTGCACTGTCCAAGTGTGTATGCCGCCATGACAATTAACTCCTCTGTCACCGAAGTCTGTGCCTCTGGCTCCTCAGGGGGCGAGACTGGACTTGCTTCCTCAGGGATGCTTTCGCAGGGACTTGCTGCTTCTGAAGCCTCTGCCTGTTCTTGCTGTAACCACTGATGCTGCAGGCAGTCCTCAGCTGTGGCTCTGTCTCTGTTAAAAAAGCAATGGTTAATAATAGATTATTTCTATATGGCAGCTTCCTTTTAGCAGTTTCTAGGAAATAATGTCTGTAATTTGACTGAAAGAAAAACATACTTGCAACAGAGGCAGTCAATTCAGTCTATAAAATAGACTTTGTAACAGCAAAAACAAATAGTTCCAATAACATTCATAATATATTCAAAATATATTATGAATGTTATTGTAACTATTTTTTTTCTGTTTATCTTACAATATCCATTACTGTACAACTTTAGCCTTATGCCTTTGTATCGGCCACATGATTTGATCTGTGTTTAGGGTACACAAGACTTTATCTGAGTTTATTCTGAAAGCACAGCATAAAGATATCAAAGGAATATCAATACCACTGTTGAGAAACAATAACAAAGTTTCGCCTCACAAAATGTTTAGAAATAAAAAAAAAAAAGTGTGCCATATGATAATTTAGATAAAGGAAAAGTTTAATTACAGCACTAATAAGCTATACAAAGGTAATAAAAAAGGGTTAAAGTAGAGATACTTTTCTTACACTGGTTCTTTAATTAGAAGTGCCTTCATGAAGTCAATTGCTGATCTGGAGATTTCTTCAAACTCCTCTTCAGAGTAGCTAACATTTATCTGGGAAATATTCAAAAAGGTTTCTTGTTTGTCTTCTCCCAGGAAAGGGGATGTCCCTGTAAGCATCACGTAGGCCAGCACACCTATACTCCTGAAAAGAAACACTCAAATTAAATCCTATGTGTAAATTCATGCAAGTACAACTAGACTCAGCATGCAACGGTAAATAGGTTCCTTACCACATGTCTGTTGCTGTGCTGATTGGCTCGTAATTCAGAATTTCTGGAGCTGCAAACAAAAAATTGTGTAAATGTAACATTTTTACAGATAATATTCTTAAAACTTGCATTCTTATGATCTTTTTGGAATGGATATGTCATTGTATGCTTTATTATATAACAAATCGGACAGCAGTTATTTTATTACTCAAGAACGGAAATGATGACATTAATTAAATGACACCTGTTCTAAAAGTACTGCATACCATTGAAATGCTTCACATGATACTTCAGCCTTGCACATAAAAAAAAAAATTCTCTTTCAGTGGACTACAATGATTTTTTTTTCAGACAAACAGGCATAAATCAACAAAACTTTAATGTAACTCCCATGGCTTTATTGACATAGGAGTTCCATTATTACCTTATAAACACACCACAGCAATACCATTACCACTAAAATCAATTCTTGTTAATGCTGATGGGGCTATTTTTTGTGAAGGTAGTTTTATGCAACTTTTAGAATCCCAAGCTTAAAACGCAACTCCACCACAAAAATCCTACAATGAAATGGACTAGTCCTGTAAATAAGTATTTTATGCATAAAAAAAAACAAAAAATGAAGTGTTAAATCATTAGTTGCGATGCTACCCCCTCATTCCAAACTAGACAAGAAATACATCACTCCATTATTTTATGGAGTTACTTACCCACATACTCGGGTGTTCCCATGATTTCTCTCAGCTCCTCATTGCTGCTCATTATTCTAGAAAGCCCAAAGTCAACTATTTTGATATCTCCCAAAGGTGACTCGCTGGTTAGCAGAATGTTCTGAGGCTGAAATACCATTATGATAAATTAGAAAATACCCATGCCTGTCAATTTTTAAAGGAAACCTCCCTTTTGTTCAATAACTGTTTCCATTTTCCTTCTGTGCATATAATGAGTCATTTCACAAGCACCTTTAACATTACATATTGTCTATTGCTTTAGGATATTTTCAACATTTGAAAAAAATCACAAATGTTTGTTACTAGATTCATAATAATGTTACAAGAATAAATCCAATCTGAAACAACTGCAATTCAAAAGTAACAGTGCACATCAGTCTATGGATTTAAATGTTTACATGTGCATTACAATTAAAGATAAGTCAATGTAAACCAAGAGTTTTGATGGGATTTGCCTTTTACCAGAGTATACAAGAGGAGTCACATTGAAAAAGCCGTGGTCCACCTGTCCTACACAGACAAGTGGCACACCAAAAACCCATGACCTCCTATAAATAAATCTCCAAGTGGATCACTGTCAAAACCAATTAGATTGGAATCTTAAAGGAGGTTACGATTGTGCAGCGTACTTTAGAGCCTCCCTGCTAGCTTACATGGTCCGTTGCCTTTTGGTAAAATGCCAGACAGAAGCTGCAACTCTTAACTTAATAGTGAGCTATTTTTTTAATTCATTACAATATATAGACAGAGAAGTTAATTTTATATACGCTACATAGAGCTTCCCTACAGCTTTCATTGCCATAGAAAAAGCACACAGTATAAATAAAAAGATAGATTCGGCTCATACCTTCAAATCAAGGTGGACCACATTATTTTGGTGTAGGAATGCTACACCTTCCAAGATTTGCTTCATTAGTCGTTTAACATCTTTCTCCTTGAAGGCCTCGTCTCGGTCAGCGACACACTGGTTAAATATTTCACCACCAGCAGCACTGTGAACAAAATGAATACCGAGTAAAATCAACTATACCCTCTGGTAAAGGGAACTCAACAACAACAGCTGTCACAAAACTTGAACCCAACCTTCAGCCCATATCTAAAATAATTGCTTTTGATTTGTTTTAATAATGTCTGTCGTTTATATCAACATGTTAAAGTGGGATGTTTACATGCTTTTGCCTCAGTCTACAGTTTTGATGGAAAAGCCACAGTACTAAAAAGAAACAGATTTTAACATTTCACTTTATTATTTTCCTTTTTTTTTTTGCAATACTACAATTTTAATATGTGAGAATTTCTCACACATTATAAAAAAAATATTCAGTAAATGGAAGCTGCTTTTTTTAACATTCCTTTTTGTGTACAAAGTTCTGTACCGAAATAAGATTAAGAAAAGGGCTTTTGTGAACCAAGGTCAAGGGTTCAATCGATTTCTCAGCTCAACTGTAAATCAAGTGTCATTTTTCTATTAATTAAAACATGCCAGTGTTAGGCATCGATCAGAACAGCAATGTAGCCTAGCAACATTTTCTTGTTTAGCATAGGATTCCACAAGCTAGCCGGGGGGTTCCTTGGCCTGGTTACATTTTTCTCAGTATCTGTATTAAATATTTGGGATGTTGATTAATGCTTTATGAAGCAATCATTACTTCCTGGGTAGTCTGACATGCAGCAGCGACTGTCGTTGATTTACTAGCCAATGAATCTGCTGATTAATCAATAAACCAAAACTAATTTTCATGCTACAGCAAGCAACACTCCACAGATCACATCCTGAAGTCAAAATATACAGTAATAAATGCCTGTTCTCCCTCACATGTGTTGCACAGTAAGAAAAAAAGAATCAGTTTCAAAGTAAAACTAAGTTTACTGTGTGTTAGACATTATAATGCAACTGCATGTTATTTATTTTAAAAGATGAAACATTAGGGTATGCTTTTGTATAGCCAAAGGGCAACAAGCTACTGGAGCAGACTGTGATGTACCCCCAATAATCATTACTAAAAAAAACATGCTCACATTTCAAAATTTCTGCTCGAGGAAAAAGTTAGTCCAAACTACATAACTGCTTTTCATCAAAAGACTATTTGAAATCATGCTCCTGTAAAAAAAAAAAAAAAGTTTCAGATTTGTTTTATTTTTATTGCCCAAATTTTTACTAATGAGACCTGCTCATTTTATTAATTGTCATTCTACTCAATTTTCAAAACATCCTTTTTTAAGGCCATTTTTAAGACCCTGCATCCTAGAACCATTTGTTAAATTGTACTTGCTCCAACCTCAATGTGAGAGATTGTGTGATTTATAAAAACAACAATCATGTGATTTATAAAAAAGGTCAAGTTGAGCTCATATCTCAGTTCAGCTCAAACAGATATGCAATAGTAGCATGTTGGCCCTCACTGTTCTTCTCTATTTTTCATTTCAAGCTGCAATATAAAATGAAAGCGTTAACTCAATACCCTCCTTCTAGGATGGATGCATTTAGTAATTAACAGACACTTCTCCACTCACTGTGCACTTGGTTACAGAGAAGCAGCATCTGCAGTCATTGGTTAACAGGGAAGCTTAAGTTAATGCTGCTCTGCTTAAGTTGCAACAGGGGTCACCGAGGAGCAAAGGCAGATTTCCTCAGACGGGACAAGGAACTGTATGGGCTGGAATAGGAGACTTCACACAAGTAAACAAAATCAATAGCTTCAATCAAAATTGATGAAAATCTCCCTTAGATATTAGTGTTTAAACTGTTTTTATTATTATTATTTTTTATTGCATTCATTAATTATGGTCATTATACCAGCTGCTTCTTTTTTTTGGCCCCAGATAGTTCCCAGTACATTGCTGACCAGAATAGATTAGTAAGCAATTCAAATTGATATTTATTGTAAAGGTTTCATCATGAAAGTATGGCACTTTCTACCGATAATAATACTATTTATTACCTTCTTACACTCAATAAGCGATTTTAATAAAATAATAATAGCAAAACCATTCAACTGGATTCATAAACTGGATGTGTCCTACTGTAGATCACTCAATGTCTAGACTGAATTAAACCTGCAATTTCAGCAGAGAGCAGCAAGCACAGATTATTTGCAAGAGGCACACCACACTTGGATCAGAGCTGTGTAATTTTAAACTTCAATAGAACAGCAGCTCATGAGCAGTGGTTGCTAGGGTTCTTTGTCACTATTTCCAGAACTGCTTTATGCCTGCATTCCCTATGACAGTCAAATACCCAGAGGTTTCTGTTTAAATGGGAGTCTGTAATTACAATCTACTCATAGCATCTTAAAGCCATCACAAATCTTGAAATCAGAAACTTGAGGCTTTGTAACTAGGGCACTTACTTTAGAAAAATACCAGCAAGGGTCAATAATATTAAACTACATGAAATGAACCTGCATTGGTACTGCAACAATTAATCAGAATACTATTAAAACTGTTGCATTAATCGATTAATATGTTCATGCAACATGCCAAGTATTATTTATGTACATTTTTTTTTGTTTAATCTAAAATCTGCTTATTGTTTGGAATTGTGTTGTTCAAATAGTTCTGCCATCCTTCATGTTTATGTAACCATGTATTTGCTGGTCTTTTGAAAATGTGGTGGAAATACAAGATTATTCAACCTTGTTGTATAGAACCATGAAGTATTTTACACACATATTGTCCTACATTTCTTGTTTTGATAGTGTGCATTTTGCAGGATTCTGACCTTCAACACCCAGAGACCACATTGTGTGTAAATTCCCAGAGATACAGTATTATTATTATTATTATTATTATTATTATTATTATTATTATTATTATTATTATTATTATTATTATGCAATTGAAAAAAGAAAATATACCAAGTTGAAATAATGTCAATACCTGTATTTTTTCAAGACAAATCAAAAACATCTGACAAACTAAATAGTACCATAAATTGTCAAAAATAAAAACAGAATACACATATATAGGAGTGTGACAAGGTGACAACCATACAACACACGCTATTGACTAAATTCTTGCAGCATTGTCGGCACATGCAGGAGAGGATTGGTTGCGTGGAGTTCTCTGTACTATTGCATACTCCAAAAGCAGTCTGCAGTTATGAGTTGTGTATCTGTGTAACAAGCTCTGCAGTGCTGAGAGTTAGGAAAATCAGTAATTCAGAAACATTTTCATTATGCTCAAAAGTGTCACAGGTCTTGAAATATTAAAAGGAACAGATATTTCAAAAAGTCTTGAGTTCTTACTTCGTTCCAAGGCAGAACCACAGTACCCATCACATGAAGCAGATTTTCTTTTTTTTCCTCTTTCATTTAATACATTTTTTTTAAAGCTGTAACAGCAAATTATTTAACTTCACACTTAACATTATTAGGGTCTTGCACTGGTTTTTAACTTTTTCAGTTTAATCATGTATAGTATATTGAAACATTATAAGCCATTGTTTTCTTACTGTATATTAGGCCTATGTTAAATGTATGAAAGAGACAGAAAAGAAAAGTAAAATATAAAAACACACTATAAAATACCAAAATCAAGTCTACTTATTTATGTATATGAGAGTTTACTTTAAACAAACATTTACACTAAAACTATAAATGTTTAATCTAATAAGCTATACAACCCTAGATTTGTAGTATTAATAATGTAATTTACTTCCACTACATTTGGACAATTCCAAATTGCAATGGAAGTCAAGCTGTGCAGTGAACTGGGGGCCTCTCTCATTTCCATCCTGCTCATGCATCTTTTATGTATCATTCATTTAAAATATTGCACGCCAGGTTTGTTCTATGCAAACAGTACAGATGTTAACAGCACTATTCACTCTCAAGAAATACTGTCATATTTTACAGGTTATACAGCATGTAACAAAAAACTGTTTAGTTGAATCTAGAAGACATAATTTATGTGATGGAACAGCACTTTTCTCCCCCTTAGGCCAAACAGGCTACAAGCCACAAATTGGGGCCATCACGTGCCGGTGGAAAGCACAGTGACATAATGAACTCTCAGCTGGAAACCAGAGAGCAACGAGGCCACGTTTTTCTGCTGGCTGGAGAAATGCCTCAACTTGACTGCAAGTCTATACAACAATCTTTTTTTTTTTTTTTCTTAATTTCACGTGCTAGTTTTTCATAAAAGCAAAATGCATTCCGCTCTACTTCCCACAAGCACAAAAGAGCTCCATTCTTTTTTTGCACACTGCTGACAAAGCCATTTGTATGGATCATTTCAATCCACCACTAAGCCCCTTTTTATTAAATTTCAGTTTTTGTTTTATATTGCACCCACGTTGGCAGTCGTGCTAAGTTTATCATAGGATGTTATGTACACTTTCATTCTAATTTTAATGCAGGTTTCGTCCTCAATCCAAGCTCAGATGGTAAGTTTAGTGAAACAGAAAACAGAAATTAAATCCTGAAATCAAAACTGTTGTTAGAGTGCACTTCAGGTGTTAGTTTTCCTAAATATATGTATTAGATATCCTGACGACGTCTGAGCGGCAGATTTGCAAAAATAACAATTTTATAAGCACTTCTACCTGGAACTGCCAGACGCGTAATTTTGACGTGCATTACAGTACAGTACTTTTTTTTAATGTATTTAATGGAATGTGGGAGGTGGTGTGGTCTGGCTGTAATTCAATTAAACTGCGTCTGTTTTACGTGACCGCTTCTGGATGTAAACCTAGGATTAATTTTTTTATATATAGACAATGTTAAGGAATCGTTTTCGCCAAATCTTGAGATATTTGCGTTTTGATTTGAGAGAAATTAGAAGCATTTGCTCTGGCAACGAGGATTTGCCCACTACAATTGTCAATGGAGGTGCGCTGTTTCCCCAGAAGCACTCTGCTGCAGGGTCACGCTGTAACTATCAGCCCTTAGCCTATAGCTAACTATATACGTTTCCAGAAATTAGAACTAGTTACTGTGCCAAATTTAAGAAAATCTAAAATATTTAAGTACAAAAGGATTGACCGACAGCGAAAAAAACACATAACTTGCACTCCAATAAGGACATGAAATTAAAAAAAAAAAAAAGAACAGCACTTGCACAGGCAAGCGCGCACAATTCAATGCAACAACCACAATAAACAATTCATTCAGAATGAATAATATTAAATATAATATTAAATATTAGAGTGTACATTTAAACTTCATCCCCCATGAATTAATTGGCTGTAAGGTTGCAATGTTCCGTTTGTTTAAAGCAAATCGGCCAGTACAACAAAAACAAAAAAATACAAGACGTGGGCTACTAGCTCAGTAGCAAAAAAATATGTGCATTTAAAAAATAATATCCAAGTTAGCCGTCCAGCAAGAAAAAATGATTAAACTGTGTTTCTCTCACCCATTTGAGAGAGGTGTAGCAATGAGATCTTCTGTGTTTTAGCGTCTAAATTAAATCTTCATTCTTCATTAGTTTGTAATCCACAAGGGAAAGATAAGCAGGCAATGCAGGTACACAGCGGCAGTGTAGTGAATCATAAAAGCATGAAAGTCTGGAGATTGTAGTAACCACACACCGGCCATGACTTTTGCAGACATTAAAGGTTTGCTGACAAGGCTTTTTTTTTTTCTCGTGTATTAGTCGACCCCCCCCAACTTCAGGTAAAATGTATATTTTTTCTTTCAAGGTTACAGTAGGGTAAAACGTTTATGTTAAGGGAGAGATAACTTATCATAGATTGTACAGTACTGGGTTACCCTGTCACTTCTGCTACTACAAACATAGCAAAACGCAAGGCGTGGCAATATCTTATAGTAACACCATACTGCCCATCATGCACTATTTCAAAAGATCATGAAATTCATGCATTGAACTGTAGCTTAAAAGGGATATGGAAAGCTCCCAAACCTTAGTGAATCTGAGGTGTTCCATATCAAACAAACCCAGTGCTATGGTAATGTAAAGTACAACCTGCTGCAGACAAATGACAAACCGTAGAGCCCCTGCTTATCAGCTTACTGTACGGTACATGTGTAGAAGGATTATTTGAACTACTGAGTACTCAAAAGGTCTTTTTACACCAAGTGTGTCGCATCAAAGTGTCAGCGTCCAGTGTATTTTGACACCATTAGGTTGCTTTCACAGTAAAGGCGTCAATGACTCTGAAGCACTGTCAATGAACACATTTCCTTAGAAGTATAAAATTATATTTGTATTTCTTTCAGCACTAAGTACTGTAACAGAAATTATATCTCACGATAACTAATTAAAGTTGTGTGTTTTGCAGAAAAAAACAGTATACATTATTTATACATTTGATTAGTCTGCAGTTTCCAGTGGTGCTATCTTTGTCACACTGTTGTCTTTCTTTACAGTATGTCTTCACTGCTGAAAGTTAAGGGAATCCAGTTATAAGGATGGTCGTCATTATGACTACAACCCTGATAATATTTATGACATTGTTTGAACACTTCTATTCGTTGCTAATCAACTCTTGAAGTACACTGGCTATTGATCACCAGTAATTCAGAATACATGAAAGCCTCCAGTACAGTATTATAAAAAAAGAATGTTATGCTGGATTCTGACATTGACTTGACAAGCTTGGAGTGAATTCTTTGGAATGAAATGCTACAATATCGTCTATTAGGCATACAGTATTGTACATTGGTAAATGAACACGTCTGTCTGTAACAACAACACATCAGTGGCGCATCCAGTAAAGGCACTCCACGTGGAGTACAGGATGTGCCCTATAGCCTGGAGATATTCCACTGCTGACAGTGGGTGGGAGGTCCCAGGGGGCGGCACACAACTGGCCGAGCACCACCAGGGTAGGGAGGGCTTAGGTCGGCCAGAGTGTCCTCGTCTCAATGCGCACCAGCGATCCCTGTAGACTGGCCGGGAGCCTGTGGGCCCAGAGCAGACGGCTGACGGCACATGTTTTCTAACACAACCACCAGAAATCCAAACATCCAACAAATTTGAGCCACTTCAACATTTAGATGACCAAAACCAACATCAAGAGAATGAAACAAACAACATCCAGGACCCTATAAACAGTGCTGGCCAGGCAGCAAAAAGAAAGGAGGTCATGATCGTTGGGGACTCCATATTGAGAAACACAGCAAGTTCAGTTTGCAGTTTGGACCCCCTTACTAAAACAGTGTGCTGCCTTCAAGGAGCCTCAGTCAAGCACATCACTGAGAATGTGGACCCGCTCCTAGAACGAACAGGAGACGACCCGGTAGTAGTCGTCCACATCGGTACAAACAACATTGGAAGAGACAGGCCAAGATCTCTGCAAAACAAATTCAGAGAGCTAGGAAGGAAATTAAAAGGCAAGACCAAAACTGTGGTATTTTCTGGGATACTGCTGGCGCCCTGCAAAGGACCATATGGACAGCTGGAAATACAAAATCAAAATGCATGGCTGAAATCGTGGTGCACCCAGGAAGGCTTCACCTTTCTTGAACATTGGAACACATTCTACAACAAGGACTATCTATACAGGTGGGACGGACTGCACTTAAACAGAAAGGGAACCAATCTACTCGGAGAAAGGATCCTTCAGGAGGTCCAGAAGCATTTAAACTAGAAAGGAAGGGGGGAGAAAACAAAAAAACAGAAGGGAGACCACATCAAAACAAGGACAACAACTCAGGTAAGACAACTATTAAATGTATCTATCTTAATGCTAAGAAACAAAATGTTAGAACTTGAAGCTACTGCACTAACAAGTAACTACGATGTGATAGGTGTTACAGAAACTTGGTTGTCTGAGAGTGATGGAGACGAATATAATATTAGTGGGTACACACTATATAGGAAAGACAGGCAGGACAGAAGAGGCGGAGGGGTAGCGCTATACATAAGAAATAGTCTTGAAGCCCAGGTGTTAAATCAGGACAAAGAAAACAATGCAGAATCAATATGGGTCAGAATAATGGACAAAAATTCAAAGGGCATAATAATAGGAGCATGCTATAGACCGCCAAATTCAGACGCTGAGCAAAATAATCTGTTGTACAATGACATTCGAAATGCGTGTAGAAAAGGAGAAGCCATACTAATGGGGGATTTCAACTTCCCGTATAAAATGGGAGAACCGGTGGGGGCACGACGGACTAAATTGAAATGGTAGAAATGACAATGACTGCTTCCTAACATAATTTGTCAAGGCACCGACTAGAGGGGAGGCATACCTTGATTTAATCTTTTCAAATAATGAAGACAGAATAACTAAAACAGAGGTCAGAGAGCCATTGGCAAACTCAGACCACAACATGGTCTCATTTGAAATATTTTTAAAACCCCAAAAGTAATGACTAAAGCTAAGGTTTACAATTTTAGAAAAGCAAACTATGAAGGTATGAAACAGAGACTAACAGAAGTAGATTGGAGTAAAATAGAAAAACATCCACAGAAAAAGGATGGCTGTTTTTTAAAAATGTAGTACTAGAGGCACAAAACGATTACATCCCAAAAGTAGACAAATCTAAATCTAAAACAAAATGGCCAAAATGGTTTAATAGATCAATTAAAAAAATATTCAGTGAAAAAAGGCACTTTACAGAGCGTTTAAAAGGGACCAAAAACAAAGTACACAGAAAGAGTACTTGGAACTGCAAACACAAGTCAAAAAGGAAGTTAGAAAGGCCAAGAGAGAGATAGAAATCAATATTGCTAAGGGGCCTAAAACCAATTCCAAAATATTTTTCCAATATTATAACAGCAAGAGAACATTCAAAGAGGAGGTCAAATGTCTAAGAGACACAAATGGCAAAATCATAGATGAGGAAAAAAAAATAGCAAATATATTAAATGATTACTTAGCACAGGTTTTTACAAAGGAGGACACGGACAACATGCCACACATGTCGACCTGTTCCTATCCAATTTTAAATAACTTTAGCATAACAGAGGCAGAAGTGTTAAAGGGACTAGGAGCTCTTAAAATAAACAAATCCCCTGGGCCGGATGAGATCCTCCCAATAGTACTCAAAGAAATGAAAGAAGTTATTTACAAACCGCTAACCAAGATCATGCAACAGTCTTTTGACACAGGGGTTGTACCGACAGACTGGAAAATAGCAAACATAATACCGATCCACAAAAAGGGAGACAAAACCGAACCAGGTAACTACAGACCAATAAGCCTGACTTCTATTATATGTAAACTTATGGAAACTATAATAAGATCCAAAATGGAAAATTACCTATATGGTAACAATATCCTGGGAGATAGCCAGCATGGTTTTAGGAAAGGGAGATCGTGTCTAACTAACCTACTTGACTTTTTTGAGGCTGCAACATTGAAAATGGATAACTGCAAAGCATGGTTTATTTAGATTTCCAGAAAGCTTTTGACAAAGTCCCGCATAAAAGATTAATTCTCAAACTGAACGCAGTAGGGATTCAAGGAAATGCATGCACATGGATTAGGGAGTGGTTAACAGGTAGAAAACAGAAAGTACTGATTAGAGGAGAAACCTCAAAATGGAGTGAGGTAACCAGTGGTGTACCACAGGGATCAGTATTAGTTCCTCTGCTATTCCTAATCTACATTAATGATTTAGATTCTGGTATAGTAAGCAAACTTGTTAAATTTGCAGACGACACAAAAATAGGAGGAGTGGCAAACACTGTTGCAGCAGCAAAGGTCATTCAAAATGATCTAGACGGCATTCAGAATTAGGCAGACACACGGCAAATGAAATTTAATAGAGAAAAGTGTAAAGTATTGAATGCGGGCAATAAAAATGTGCATTATAAATATCACATGGGAGATAGTGAAATTGAAGAAGGGAACTATGAAAAAGACCTAGGAGTTTATGTTGACTCAGAAATGTCTTCATCTAGACAATGTGGGGAAGCTATAAAAAAGGCTAACAAGATGCTTGGATATATTGTGAGAAGTGTTGAATTTAAATCAAGGGAAGTAATGTTAAAACTCTACAATGCATTAGTAAGACCTCACCTAGAATATTGTGTTCAGTTCTGGTCACCTCGTTACAAAAAGGATATTGCTGCTGTAGAAAGAGTGCAAAGAAGAGCAACCAGAATTATCCTGGGTTTAAAAGGCATGTCGTATGCAGACAGGCTAAAAGAACTGAATCTATTCAGTCTTGAACAAAGAAGACTACGCGGTGATCTGATGCAAACATTCAAAATCCTAAAAGGTATAGACAATGTCAACCCAGGGGACTTCTTTGACCTGAAAAAAGAAACAAGGACCAGGTGTCACAAATGGAGATTAGATAAAGGGGCATTCAGAACAGAAAATAGGAGGCACTTTTTTACACAGAGAATTGTGAGGGTCTGGAACCAACTCCCCAGTAATGTTGTTGAAGCTGACACCCTGGGATCCTTCAAGAAGCTGCCTGATGAGATTCTGGGATCAATAAGCTACTAACAACCAAACGAGCAAGATGGGCCGAATGGCCTCCTCTTGTTTGTAAACTTTCTTATGTTCTTATGTTCTTATCTCTCTTAGTCACCATCCTCTAAGTTGGAGGAGCCCCTTTATTACTTGACATCTCCCAGACAATGACTCCCGCTTCTTTGAAAATGGCTGCCTGTATGTCATGGCTGATTCGAGATTGGGCAGTGGCGTTTTTGTTTGTCTTTTCTCAGCAGTCAGTCACGTTGCTGTCAGGTCATGTTTGAGAAAAAAAAAAAGGTTTAAAAAGTGTGTGTCTTAAATTGGAAGGAATACAGTAATTGTTGCCAACCCAGATTTGTATTATGTGACCATGACTGGGAGGTCAAAGATTTCCCACAATCCTTGTATATGATCCTTGTAGGTTTATCAAAATGGCAATTACAGTGCAGACACAGTAAGAAAAAGTTTGGGACAGTTGAACCAACAGAAGTTCACTGCAAACACAGTACAGTGCACTTTTCTGCTGCTACCTAAACGGTGTCCTTTCTAAGAATTGCTGTATAAATCCTTCATACATATGAATTCAGCCAGCACAGAAACAGTGTGCACTGTTCTGGAAGGTATCATACTATATAAACATCTGCATTAGCTTTGTACAATTGCCTATGAAAGATTGTTCCTTGGTTTACCTGCTTTGGCTTTGTTTTGATTAGTAACACAAATTTGATAATGAGTTTGTTTGGACTATTACTGTACCATGGGAACACTAAGAAAAAACCCATTTGCAATGTATCCACACACTTTTCATCCTACAGTCAAATTATATCAAGCCATTCCTCCATTATGAGAGAGTAACTTGGCAAGTTGTTCAAACAGGAGGGTCTACTGAGTTACAGTACATAGAAGTGCTGTGGCTTTATTTCCATTTCCATGAACTGGGAGACCAAGAGTCACAACACCTGCCCAAGATCGACAGATCATTTTGCAGCATCTTCGTGATATCAATTGTTAAATCAGCACAATAAAAAGTCACTGCACTTGCTCTAAAACAGAGTTTGTCATTTTTTGATCACATCTAGTGAATTTTATCCTAATATAAGTGGTAAGTTTCTTTTGATGCTCAAATATAAGTGTTAAGTTTCTTTTGATGCTCAAATATAAGTGATATGTTTCTTTTGATGCTCAGTATAGTAGTGGTCTCTAAAGCACTGGGGGGGTGCTGCAGTACATCATCTGGTCTTAAAAAATTAACTAAGATCATTAAAATGGTTTCAGGAAATATACAAATAAAAATAAAAATAAAAGATGTACAGTGCCATATTTTAATGATAGAAATACTATTTACCCACTGTTTAGCTCAGCTGAATTAAATCACTGTGTTTATTAAAACAAAACCACAAAAAGACAGATCAAAACTTGCACTTTAAAATATCAATCCAAAATTGCACTAAAATGTAGACCACCACCTGATCTTTAAACAGTTCACAAAACTATGACACAAGGTCTTATTGTACTTAAGGGCATGTGTTTTTGTAACTTGCAAGGTCACCCTAGGTTTATTATTAATAGAGAATCTAAGAAGGGAAATATAGTCAAGAGTGCATTCTGACCATGACATAAAAGCATTGTGTTAAATAAAGGATTCTAGTGCATAACTCAATAATTACTATTAGTGTCAGAAACAACAATAACCTAGAATGAATCTTTTAGATATTTAGACATCTCTTAGATATCAGACTGTAAAAACACTTACTATTCCAGCACCAAGATCATTTCTGAGGACGTCTCGTAGACTTCATGTAGGTCAATGACCCAGCAGTTGGATTTGGCCAGCTCTAGGACGGCAATCTCGTGGATAATCTCCAAGCGACAGTCTTGTCCCTTTCTCCTCTTTCTCATGCATTTAGCAGCATACGCCTTCCCTGTGCTCTTCTTCACATACTTCTTCACCACAGCAAATTTACCCCTGTGAATTACAATTTAAACATGTTTAAAAAAGAAAAAAAAAAGTGCTGTACCACTGTATATCTCTTCCCATACCCTACCAGTACAGAACAAAACATGCTTACTGTACAGTATGGCTAATGAATGTTGTTACCAAAATAATTATTATTCCATCTGTTACAGAGCAATAGAACATTTGGACAGAAATATTATTTAATTTGTACAGTTGCTTCTGACCCTACAGTATGGCTATAACAGGGCTACTGATTTTCCATGATCGCGGAATCACGGACGGAATCGTGGAATTAGGCATTGGAACAGAACTGGCATTTCGGGAATGGAATTCTGCAACTGCACCTTTTAAGCAAAAAAAAAAACTAACTGCACAAACAGTCTTTTACCGCTGTTATTCTCCTATGAAAAATAATGGATTGCTTTGAAAACTACACTACCCAGAAGCGATGATACGTGTATAAAACGTTTTTTGGGGCGATACGCTGATGGACTGTGTGTCTCTGTTGCGGTGCTGCCTGTGTGCTGTGTGAGTCGAGTTGTTTAAAAAAGCAACTAGCTGTTTTGTGAGAGTTCTATTCTGTGGAATAATTTTGGAGTTGTATACAGAAAAGTACCGATCGTCACCCCCCCCCTTAAAAAGCTTAATTGAATTTATGTATTCATTTATTTAGTTATTAATCGCAAATCCCTTACTCTGTCACCCACTCAACACAAGGAAACGACACAATGGTTGAGGTGAAACCTTTAGGTTTTATAATTTAACATTAACTCCTTAATAATACTACATACTTAAGAGTGGGTTTTAGTTTGTTTTACTCGTGTTGCTATAACATGGCTCTCTCTTTACTCTAGCTAGTAAGAACAGAAAATTGTGAAAATTGTAGATTCAACAATGAGTGGACCAATAAATACTTATTTTACCAACTGTACCAAACACAAAGCCAATGTGTTTATTGTGCAATGAATGTGTGTCAGTAGTTAAGGAATACAATATGAAAAAGCATTTTGAAACCAAAGAAGGAGCTTTTGGAAATACGTATCCAGAGCAGAGGGCACAGTAGTTAGAAGCTCAAGAGTAGAAGCGCTGATCTCTTAACAGTTATACTATTAATATGTCACATACATTTTAAAATGTTTGTAATGATACTCTGTTAAATTCTCACTAACTTAATTTTTTTTTTTTTTTTAAATACAGCTAACTTCAATATCCAAAATATCTTTTTTCTTGGTAACCCAAACAGCATAATTTATTTTTACATAGTTGAGTAGTGTAAACCCCATGACAATATAGCAAATTAGTTACAGGTATCATTTTACTTCACCAATGCCCTTGGGTATGAAACGGAAACTAGATAAAGATCACATGTACTGTACAGTGTTGCTAAAAAACTAATTCCCCTGTTTGCAGTGTAAATATACACAATTCAGTATCTTTTCATCAACAGTAAAGGGAAGGCTTGCTCTTCAGTCCAGCGTCTGTGGGTACTGACACACTGCTGTTATCTAGGGAGCTGAACATCCCTTTGTCTCCCTGCATTTCTAGAGCATGAAGTCACCTTCAAAATTACATTGCCCTTTCTACTCATACAACCATATGCTTTGTATGGTGACCCACTTCTGTAGTGCGAAGGTACACAATCCAGACCAGTGTGAAAAGCAAATTTTGCAGGCACTGATGTGAGGCTTTCAGAAATAAAGCAAACGATTTGTCTGTATAAATGCATTCTCTAGAAAAACACCTACATTTATGAACATTGCATGAAACTGATTTACAGAACTAACCAGACTGACACAGTTTCACAGTAATCTGGTTTGTTCAGCAAAAAAAAATAAATAAATAAATAAAAAAATCCAGGTTATGGTTTAATAAAGTAATTTCTGTATATTACTGCTTATAGACAGTCCATTGAAACTGTATTCTAGCACTAACACAGTATATCCTCCACCATGGCTGTAAACTAAACTAGCTATCATTACTGTATCATGAAGCATCAACATAAAACTATAGTCAGCCTCAACTTTTTTATCACAAGTCTTAACATTGCCAACATGAAGGACCAATTTAAGCTATTTAATGGTGTGCGAAAAACATTTATGTAATAGTGATATGGTTCCCCCCCCCCCCATTTAGTTTTTTTTGTAGTACATTAAACAAAATCACAAAAAAGTTGTGGAATCGGATCCATGTGGTGGAAACATACTGTACTCAGTTTTGGAGTAATGGAAGAGGCTCAGGGTCAACTACTGTATTTGAGAAAGAAGGATGACAACGATGCACAGACAACCAATTTGCTAAAAAACACTAAATTATAACCATTATAAAAGCAGATGCTCCAGTAGGCTGACCACACTTGCAGAATTATTTGGGGCCACAGTAAAATTGTTTTATATACAGTATGCAAATCTTTTGGTAGTGTTTGAAAAAAAAAAACACAGTACAGCGCCCCAAAAGGGGGTACAAAATACAGAAAAGGAAATAGGAGTTTATTCCTCCATATGAGGTCAGTGACACAGGTAATGGAATGTTATTAGGCTGTAATCCTGGAGTACCCACCTCCAAAATACTGTGCTGTATGCTAACCCCCACTGATACAAATCCAATAATGTCATTAAATACTGTACAGTACTGTGTGTGCAACAATGTCAGGTGTACTGAATGTGTATGAAACAATATAGTATAGTATGAAGTATGAAGCTGGTAGGATGCCATTTTGGATGCCCTAAAGGTTGTATAGGAAAAAAGGAGTTATATACCTAAACTTTAGTGATACAGATAAGTTCATCCTATCGAATAATGTATTAGATTAGCAAATAACTGAATTTATAACGATGTATGCAGGACACAAAGTCACATATTTACTGCCCCCCTGATCTGTTATACAGTTGTATGCAGTTGGCAAAGCCTGGTTAAATGTTACTGGCATTTTGTAAAACTATCGTAAAGTTACACAAAGTTACGCAACTCAGATCATGATGCATTTGATGAACTATTGTATGACCTAACTTACATTCCAACATGTTACTGTATGTCAAAAACAATGTTACAAGTACCTCCAAATAAGTGCAAATGACTGACTGGACTCATTCTGAATAGGATACTGACAGGCCTTGAATCTGCTGCATGACAGGCCAACAGGGGTGTAGCGGACCGGGTAATTTTTTTTTGGGGGGGTGGGACAGCACTCTTCCACTAATTTATAACCTACAGACAAACCAAAATAAAATGCTGAATTTTATTCAGACTTTTCTTGGATCCTAGTCGCCATTCAAATTCATCAATGGTAAATTGCTTGTACTACAGTCACTCACTTTCATAGCTAGCAGGCAAGGTTTTTATTTTTTTATATATCGTAAATAGAAATGCCCAGGCTGTGAAGAACAACCTAATTCATATAACATCTTTCTTTTTATATGAAGAAGTGTTAAACCTTTCAGTTAATTGCTACCTTCTTATTTAGACTGTAGCCTATCACTGCTTGCGACCCATTATTCATGGTATGTCCTGTTAACACTGACTTTCCAAACACAGGTGTAGAGTGTATAAACAACTTTATTTACATTGAAAAAAATGCTGTATTTCATGGTTACGCACTAATGAGGTCATTTGTATTTTACACTGGAAAGAAGTCTTAAAGAAGCTACCGTTTGGATTTCTTATGAGGAAAAAGTGCAAAACAATGGAAATGTATTAATGGTCTGTCTAATTTTCCATAAGGAAGGAACTTGTACCTGCTTTTGTTTTTGTGTAGTAGACATCTTTCACACTGTACAGGTTTCCTTTGCATGTTGTATTTTGGTGTATTATTATAATTAATGCTGCATTCAATAAAAAAAAAAATTTAAAAATTTAAAAAAACAACATCTGTGCTGTGTAAGTGGTTGCGGGGAAAAGAAAACCCAAGACAGAGTTGTTCTCATTTCCAACTCATGAAGGGACCTACCCACAATTATAGCAGCATTGTGTTATTTCAGTATACGTCCCCAAAGTCTTAGATATAGCTCCAGCTGATTCGGAATGCTTGCAGAATGGACACATATCAAATAAACTAGCAAATGAGATTCAGAAACGATGTATTTCCTTTTGGAATGAGGTCTTTGAGGATGATCCGAGCTAAAAAAAAATAAATATTGCATTTTTTCATCTTTCATATTTGGTTTTCATTTGCATTTCCTGACACAACACATGCACAATCATCTACACACTGTTGAGTGGGAAAGCCAAATTCGGCCATAAATTCCATCTCCCTATCAGTATCTGAACAATCTGAAGTTGAAATATTGTCTGGCATTATTTCGGACGTTCCCTGTGTACAGTCACACTGTGTTGCTGAGGAGAATTTGAATGTAAACTGTTAATGACACAACTTCAGTATTTAACAACGAAATCACACATGATGCATTTTACTACACGTTGTAAGGTTTCATTATAATAACGTTCGTGGTTCCAATTCAGCCTTCCCTCAGCACAACGATTGCCCAAACATTCGCCAAGTACCAGCTACATGGGAAAATGTGGCCTTGACTTGCACAGATTGTCCTTCATCATACATGCCAGAGACATTATTAAATCAGAAACCAGAACTGCTACGCATCATATTCCACATCTAAAGTGTGTATACTGAGATTTCCCAATTTTTACTGACGTTTCAATTAAAAACTGTTTATTACCGATTTTATCCCTATTTTAATATATGTAAAAAAAACACGAAAATGAAACACGAAAATGCAGAACACTATGTATACAGTACACACTGTAAACACATTTTATGGTTTCCCCAAGATGATGTAACTTTGCAGTATTTCAATCAAACATTTCAAACAGAATCTAAAATCACAGTACATGCTGCAACAACATTAATATACAATAGTACAGTACACTGTATTGACTCCATAACTCAAGCCAACTAACTACTGTACAGTATACCTAAAGCTGTATTCAGTCCTTTTTTTGACTAACATGTTTCAAATGAAAATCCTTCAGTTTGACTGAACATGTAACTTTTAAACATCTTTGTCTTTATTACTGGCATCTCGTGTCTATTACAGTGCATACTGTATCAGAGATCAAACATAATGCTAATCCATTCCAGGTGGTGGACCCTAAACTGCTTGTTTTTTATTAAAAGGCACCATCAATAAAAATATCAAAACATGTTCAGGAGACCCTATATGTAACTACCAGTAGCACATGATTACAGCATCAATCTCTATCATAGTTTTTCCAGTCTTTGTTTTCGTAAAATACACTGGCAGAGAAGGTGCAAACCAATACTTAAAACATTAAATCAAAGCTTTTAATTTGTAATCTTTTCTGTATAATCTTACTCCCTGCCAGCCATAAGCATTGGTGCATACTTACTACTACCATACTTTCAAACAGTATAAATGTGTCTCAACCCAACGTGTTAGTGTTAGGACTTTGTTTTCCTTCTTCAAACACTAAGACAGTTACCAGGATTAACATTTCTACTACTAATGATAAACCACACATATATAAATCTTTTTTTTTAAATTTTTTAACCAAATTCTAATGATGCTGCACATTGACTACCAAATGGTCTTAAACAAGGTGCAGCATTGTTTGTAACGGTCATCACTGCTTGCTTGCAAATGATCAATTAGAAAATATACTGCAATGGATTGCCAAATTCAGTCATGAGTACACTGACCTACAATATGTCTCAAACAAGAATACATTTCTACAGTAAAGCTCAATTATTAAGTGAAATGACAGCACCCTCCACGGCTTCCTGTGAAGTCATTTTAATTATCCATTATAATGTAACAACAGCCTATGAATAAAGGCGAACAGAATTGATTCAATACATACGTTACATCGGAGTTGGTCAGATTGCATTCATAATGTTACTGCACAAGCCTCACAAAAAGAAACACCCTTTCATAAGTTACTAATACAGTAATTTCAACACGGATATTGTTTAGAATCTCTGTTTTTCACACAGTATATAGAGTATTAAGTATAGGTAATGTGTAATACGCCTGTTAAGGGCTTCGAGGGGTTATGGGACATCATAGGTTGAGTGGCCTCTGATGACCTAGAACCACGAGAAGCCCTTAACAGGCTTAGTACACACACTTACCTATAGTTAATTCTTTATTATATATGGAAAGTTGTAATCGACCAAACATACAAAACACAAATACTGGAAGATCTGCAGAGAGCTGCATGTTGTGCATCATCTGCTGTATTTTGTTTATGCCCACTCTCATATTTTTGAACCACAGCGAATGTCCCCCTGCTTTCAGCATCAAGTTTGGTGCAAGGTAATAGGAGGAATCCGGAGTTTCAGGTGTGGATAACATTTAAAAACGTGTTAATCATTCTAACAGGCTCTTCAGTTAGTTAAGACAGCCTGCTTGCTCTGAGACTACTGTAGAATGACTGGTTTACTTTATCAGCATCTTCCACTCCTGCATGTTCTTAAATACTGTACAGTAATTCAAACTCATGAGGAATTAAAACAATTGCGCAATAATTCAGCAAAACATTAGCACTCCAATGAAAAGCTCTACCATTAATGCATCATTTATTATGTTAAAAAACAAACACCTTGAGAGTGCTTAATGTCATTGCTTGCTCTTGTGTTCAAATAATGAAGACGGTGAAACAGAAACAGCAAGCCAATCAGGACATCAAGGTTAAAAGAAGCGACTTTGTTTAGTACTTAACAGTTTAATTAAGATATTGAAATCAGCTCAAAACATGGTCACATGAACAAAAATAAAAACCTACAACTTCAAGCTCTAGTTCTTCCCGTTTCAAAATCCTGTATCTGCATCTTTCTAGTGACAAATTTTTCAGCAGTTTTTCTGGCACTTACTGTCTTCGCAAGTTTAATAACTTTAATTCTGTCATCTAGGGAGGACCTTTTGTTTCTCCACGTTTTCTCTCTTCCTATACAAGAGAGCACTGTGGTTTTATTGATTATGGATAAAAGACTGCTAAAATGGTTACCGTATTCCTTTGAATTTAGGACGTACCATTTAAAACCATATTTTTCTTATAACAATAGCCCTATGTAAGGGTGCTTAATACAGGTTTGAGTCCGTTGCTGGGTAAGAGTTGCTGGGTAAGAGAATTGTGGTCGCTGGTCGCATTAGACAGGTGGTTGCTTAATACAGTTAAAATAAAAGCACAAATATCATTGGGAGGAATTTAAAGTGGTCACTTAGACCAGATGGTCGCTAAATAAAGGCGGACGCATGAGCAGGTTTGACTGTAATTATATATATATATATATATATATATATATATATATATATATATATATACACACACACACACATACATATATATATATATATATATATATATATATATATATATATATATATATATATATATATATATATATATATATATATATGTATATTATATATATAGTAACGGATGTAGCAGGACATGGGGGCCTGCAATATGAGAAATGTTTTGTTTTATGGTAGGGAAGGTAAAGCCTCCCTGCCAAGGTAATTGCTTTTGTTTAATTTTATTGTTTCATTGTTTTGTTTAATTATCACCTGCACCTGGCAATTAATGAAAATTAGAGCCAGGTGCAGGGTATAAAAGGGAAGCAGTCAGTCTGCTCTAGGCTGCTGTGGAGTGAAGAGCCCGACGGAATGTCGTAAAGGTCTGTGTAAAACCTACGTTTGGTTTAACTGTTTGTAATAAAGTGTTTTGTTTGGGGTTATATGTCAGGTAAACAGCTTAGCTGTCCTGCATGTTAGACAGGGACCTGCATATAAGTGAAGGTAGGCTCTACGTTTGAGCTAGGTTTTTGTTTTGTTTGTGCTGTGAAAATTAAAAGTGCGCAAAAGCGCTCAAAAATGAAAATCCTGGGTCTGGGTCTATGTTTTTAAACGGCAAACAAGCCGACGACAGAGAGGCTACGTTACAATTTATACAGTGCCTTGCAAAAGTATTCAGACCCCTGACCAATTCTCTCATATTACTGAATTACAAATGGTACATTGAAATTTTGTTCTGTTTGATATTTTATTTTAAAACACTGAAACTCAATCAATTATTGTAAGGTGACATTGGTTTTATGTTGGGAAATATTTTTAAGAAAAATAAAAAACTGAAATATCTTGCTTGCATAAGTATTCAACCCCTGTGCTGTGGAAGCTCCCAGTTTACACCGATGAAAGAAATTGCCCTAACGAGGACACCTGTGAACCATTAAAGTTGCTGTCACATTTTCTGGATAAAAACCCCACTGTTGAAGGATCATTGGTCAGGCTGTGAATCTGAAGGAAAATGAAGACCAAAGAGCATTCTACAGAAGTTAGAGATAAAGTAATACAAATGCATAGATTAGGGAAAGGGTACAAAATAATATCCAAGTGTTTGGATATCCCAGTGAGCACAGTTGGATCAATAATCAGGAAGTGGAAGCTGCATCACACCACCCAGGCACTGCCAAGAAAAGTCCGTCCCTCAAAACTCAGTGCTCAAACAAGGAGACTTGTGAGAGAAGCCACAGAGAGGCCAACAATCACTTTGAAGGAGCTACAGAGTTCAGTGGCTGGGAGTGGAGTAATGGTGCACCAGTCAACCATATCAAGAGCTCTGCATAACACTGGCCTGTATGAGAGGGTGGCAAGAAAGAAGCCGTTACTCAAAAAGTACCATCTGAAAGCACGTCTGGAGTTTTCCAGAAAGCATAAGAGTGACCCAGCTGCGATGTGGGAAAAGGTTTTGTGGTCAGATGAGACCAAGATAGAGCTTTTCGGCCAAAACTCAAAGTGCTATGTGTGGCGCAAACCTAACACTGCCCATGGCTCAAGACACACCAACCCTACAGTGAAGTATGGTGGTGGCAGCATCATGCTGTGGGGATGCTTCTCATCAGCAGGGACTGGGCATCTTGTTAAAATTGAAGGAAGAATGGATAGAGCAAAATACAGGGAAATACTGCAAGAGAACCTGCTTTAATCCGCTAAAAAACTGAAGCTTGGGAGGAAATTCACCTTTCAGCAGGACAATGATCCCAAGCTCAAGGCCAAAACAACATTGGAGTGGCTCAAGAACAAAAAGGTGAATGTCCTACAGTGGCCCAGTCAAAGTCCTGATCTCAATCCCATTGAGAATCTGTGGCACTATTTGAAAATTGCGGTCCACAAGCGTCGTCCAACCAACCTGAACAACCTGGAGCAAATCTGCCAAGAAGAATGGGCCAAAATCACTCCGACACTGTGTGCAAAGCTGGTACATACTTACCCCAAAAGACTTAAAGCTGTTATTTCAGCAAAGGTGGCTCTACCAAATATTAATGTGTGGGGGTTGAATACTTATGCAAGCAAGATATTTCAGTTTTTTATTTATTTTTCTTAAAAATATTTCCCAACATAAAACCAATGTCACCTTACAATAATTGATTTTGAGTTTCAGTGTTTTAAAATAAAATATCAAACAGAACAAAATTTCAATGTACCATTTGTAATTCAGTAATATGAGACAATTGGTCAGCGGTCTGAATACTTTTGCAAGGCACTGTATGTGTGAGTATGTATGTATGTATGTATGTATGTATGTATGTATGTATATATATATATATATATATATATATATATATATATATATATATATATATATATATTATATAAAATAATTAATTAAACTAATCTAACCACTCCTAGGAACTCATGAGAGTGAACTGGACTGATGGTTTTCTCCTCCTGAGAGGAGGACGTCGGCTAAGAAGAGAGACCTGAGTTCTAAAAGTGCTTCAGCTGGAGGGGCTGATGGAGGAGATAGAAGGAGAAGTGCAGCAGAAAGTAAATGCAATATTGAGTAGAATCCAGCAGAGGGTTTCGGAGTGAATCAAACAACTTAGGGCTGCTGCAGCATCCAAAAGTTAGTTTAGTAGCAAAGTAAAATTGCCCCTTCCAACAGATAAGTCTGGGTCTGCAAGTCTGCGTGGTAACCGCAAACTGAAAAGCAAGACAAGAATTAGGAAGCTGGCTACAGTTTAAATATGGTGACTGACAGGTAATTAAAGGGTGACTGACAGGTATTTTAGCAGGATGACACAAGGGAGGAGCCCCAGCTCCAGCCCCCCGAAATACACTAAGGTTCTACTTAAAGCCAGGAGTTCAGTAAATGCTTTGAAAGCATGGCCTCAAGTTTGATCATCTTGATATTGATGATCTGTTAAGGAGTTGCACAACAGTCTTTAATAAAAGCATATTTGGAGTGTATCCTACAGTACCATGTTATCAAATACTGTACAGTTTATAACTGGATGAAAAATCGGTGTATGATTCAGTTGGTGATCAGAAACACACATTTTAAAGATTTTTATTTATTGTAGGATTCTGATGGAAATCAATTTGATTGGTCCTTAAAGATCTGAAACAAATGTACAAATAACATTCTAATTTTCCACATGTACTTGTAAAAGATTATTAAGTATTAAAAATATACTTTGACACAACCAGCCTGCTCATATATTATGAAGCACATTCTTTGAGGCTGAGGACATTCGAAATATGAGAGTGGTTTGGCAGTAGTATTTTTGTTTCCAGTAAACTGTGAATACTGTAATATAACGTGATGGATGAGTGTCTTTTGACAGTGGGTATTTACATTCTAAATCTTGCTATATAAACTGCAGTGGCATTTACGTACTCAATAGCTACTTTTATAGTTGTACTTTTCTTTATTATCTGTTGTGTGAGGCACAGCTACAATAGGATGTGTGAATCTTTGACTCCAGACAGACCAGGCTTATTCAACTCTGGGTTAACAGAAGCTGTGCATTTTCTAACACCCGTTTCACTGACCTTGCAAGCTTGTTTACCCTGCATGCCCATGACATTGGTGAATAATAAGCTTTAAACATGTGACTCAAAAAAGGCAAATGTCATCTGTCTAGGGTATAAAAACATTCTTTAAATTCTTTCTTTTTTAATGTTCTAATTTAAATGGAAATCCTCTCCATTAATCTGAATTAGTAGTGCATTGTTGTTGTTATTTATTTATTTATTTATTTATTTATTTTGACGTGTGACATTGGTTATATACAGAATAATTGGCAAGCTGGTTTTAAAGACCTTCTTCAAACTTCAAGCAAGCTACGCTAAATAGCAAAAGCAAGTAAACTACCTTTAAAAATGGATCAGTTTGTATTTGGTATTCAAACAGCAAAAGACACAATGTGTTGAATTTGCAAGTCGATGTGTTTGACAAAAAGTAAAATGTTTATATGATAATACTCAGGATCAGCAGTGCCTGTTGCAATTGAGTAGTCCATCTGCAGGGTACTGATTTTCTAGACCCCCTGCGGTGGATAAAGGAGTTGGCCCATTTAGCCAACAAGCTTATTCAGATGGTTGGTTTGTACTCGTAAAATAAAAGAATATGGGTTGGGGCTTTACTGTGCATCTGGGGATACAGTACTTATGGAAAGCAAGAATTTAAACACAGTATAATTAAGTCCTGTGTTTTGGCCCTGTACTGTAAGATTGCTAAAGTGTAATTAATAGTCTTTGGAATTGTATTTACAGAAAAAATGTAAAAGATATTTTGAATCAAGACGGTATATTCATTGCAATAAAAATAATTTGCACAGAAGAATCGTGCTACAGAACAGCATGAAATAACATTGTACAATCACAGAAGATTTATCTTAGGTTATTTAGTATTATTATTACTATTATAAAAGTCTGATTTCCACAACATTTTTAGGTTGTATTGAACCACTGCAAGTTCAGCCTGCTGCATTTAGCCACCAAAAAACATAATAAAAAGAGCACATCTGTCCTTAAATTTTACCGAGCTTCGATTACATTTTGGTGAATCGATGCATCGAATTAGAACCCAGTTTTAAGTCTCCTGTTGCTGGTTTGCATTAAAACCTTGAGTGTGAGTGCGCTGCTTCTAGTGCTAGTACAGTAAATTAGCACGCTGCTAGGATACACACTTCAAGCCTACATTATTATTAGGCTTCCAGGCCAGAATGGCCAGGAAGCCTATTGTTGTTGTAAGGATTTTTATTATTATTATATATATATATTTTTTTTTCCTTCCACCCAAATTATAAAAGCCTATAACTTTTAAATGGCGGCACCAAAACTCACGAAACTTGGCACGGATGTAGAGGACTATGGGATGTTGTGCCATGATTTAATGAAAATTTTGGGAAATTTTCAAATGTCTTCTCATGAACGGTAAATAGTACAGATGTGAAATTTTTTGTACATATTGCGCTCATGTCCACGATTGATTCTGCTTAAGGAAAAATTGATCGGTCACATGGTGTGGAATCTATGTGCGATTTTGCGTAAAACGCTTAAAAGACATCTCCTCATGAACCCTTTGGCCGATTGACGTGAATTTTGGGTATACTTTATCTTTGTAGTGTCCTCTAAAAAAAAGTTATTCAGGAAAAGTTCCTACATGAATAAACATGGCCGCCATGAGCCAATCAATATGGGTGACATGTAAGTTTATTACCATATTTCACTCTGAAATGACACATTCCCACCACTGGGGACAGCTTTTCTGCTGTAAACCTTAACCCTTTGCTGTCCATTTATTAATTCTAAGGCCAGGCTCGCCAGGTCTAATTTATTTTCACACGCACAGTTAATTTTAGACGCGCTGTTTAAAAGTATTTTTTCCCACAGTCAAACGGGTTTAAATGGCCCTGCATATCAACAAAGCACTCACTAGGGATCTCCAGCCCCGCCCCACCCTTTCGTTTGCTATCGCTTTCACATATGCTACCAAATAAATAATAATAATAATAATAATAGTCATACATACCGATCAATCATCTCCTGATGACTCGTTTTATCACCAAACTCCTCAATAATGCAATCCAAGTCATTATTTTATTGCTATAACATCTCAAAAAAGCTCTGCAAATGTCCGTGATAGTCTCTGTGCGCTGATACTGTAACACTCAGCTTGTTTCCATATGACCGCCCCATCTGATGCCAGGGGCTATTCATGAGATACGCCTTTTTTTTTTTTTTAAATCGGCTTGTCTCAGCTCCTTTCGTTCCCACTCGCCATTGAATGGTTTTCTCGGCTTTTCCGTTGAAAACCGACTTTTTGCGTTTTTGGATGATGTCGGACAGGGTCCGACAAAGGACCTGATGGGAATAATTGCAATGTCGGACCCAGTACGACAATGGACCGCAAAGGGTTAAAGTTGCCTGCAACTTCTAGTTGTTATTATTATTTATTTCTCAGCAGACGCCCTTATCCAGGGCGACTTAAATTGTTACACGATACCACATTATTTTTACATACAATTACATTTTTTTTTTTTACACATTTTTACATACAATTACCGATTTATACAGTTGGGTTTTTACTGGAGCAATCTAGGTAAAGTACCTTGCTCAAGAGTACAGCAGCAGTGTGCCCCACCTGGGATTGAACCCACGACCCTCCAGTCAAGAGTCCAGAGCCCTAACCACTACTCCACACTGCTACCCTTACAACATTACACGTTGGATAAGACAGATCAGAAGTAAGCCAAGTATTCACTTTTTGTTTTATTTAAAAATTAAGGCAACACGGTTTTGTTTATCTATTAAATCTACCAATTACCTTTTGTTTCAAAGTATGTTGTTTGGATTATATGGCAATATTAGACAAAAAGAAGCTAGTTAAAAGAAGATAGTTACATTAGTCAGGGTTTGTGAGATTAATTAAAATCTGTAACGTTTTTTTCACGTGGGACTAAGTTTGGCATTTATTAAATGGGAATCAGAGTTATAGTGCAAATTAAATACAATATTTATGTGTATTGTAAATGGTAAGGTCTGGCATTATATGGCAAATATCTATGTGTTTTCAAATAAAATACACGTCGTTTTGCCTGAAACAGTATGTTTATAACTTGTTTATAGTATTATTAAGTGGCTAAAGTTTTTCCAGCGTGGCTAAAAAATGTTGTTACTTTAGCCACAGTGGCTAACTAAATGAAAGTCTTAGAGGGAACGTAGTTATGGTATAATAATAAAGATCTGTAGTGGTGTTGGTTGTTACAGAGCTGTGTATCGGAGGCGCACCCAGGATCTAGTCTCATCTGTCAACAGGGGGGAATGTGCTAATAAAGTTCAGTGAAGTTCAATCTCGTCTCTGTGTCGCATACATTACACGCACCAAACCAAAGAACATGTTGTCACAACCAACCCATTGAAGAGTATTGAGAGCTGAAACAAGTATTTTAAGTTACCCAATTTCTCACACAAAGGAATAACCAACAGTGTTTCACAGGATTATTATTATTATTTTTTGGCTATTACGCAAACTGAAAACACAGCATAGCAGCCTGAATACAGCATCATTTTTCCAGGTAACAACGTAACGGCTCATTACGCTCAACAGCGCTGGCGAGAACTCTGTGTATGTGTGTGTTTGTGTGTGTGTGTGTGGATTTCCCATTTGTGGCACCGTTCCCTGAACAGTAGCGTTATTACAATGTATTGGAATCTGTGCATTTCATAGATTCTGTAACACATGTAAACTTCTTTTTTTTTTTTTAATTACAATTGGTTTTGTTTTGTTCTTTGATATAATGTTAAATATTAACAGTTAATAGTGCAGTACAAACACAAAGAGAGACATTTACTAAGATCAAAATAATAGACCAAATTCCATTGTTGGGTATTTTTTTTTTAAGATTCTATTGATTTTTTTTTAGTATTACATGCAGGACAGTCGCTATAAGTGTTGCCTTTATTAAAAATGTGCATGGATGAATCTAACGGTTAATCAACTTATGCCCATAAATTAACCAATCAAAAATTTGAACTGAGTGACAGCCCTAATTTCAGTATATTGGTGTGTATGTTGTTTTTTATTTTGTTTTTTTAAAACTTTGTAGTTAAGTCTTTGCAATTTTGTTAAAACGTTATTTGCTTATTTAGCGGTTGTTTGCTTGGAACATACTAACTAGGGCTGTCAGTATATCAGAATGTAATATAAAGGGTTTGTGTGTCTAGATATGGTTTAAACGCTGACACCTGCATGGCATTTAAAACCTTCATAAAAATGTACCAAAAGCACATCCCTAGCAAAGACATGTTTTTGTTGTTGAATAAAACCATTTCAACAGTATATATTTAACAGCATAAAATTAGTTGCAGGAAGGGCCTGGCAAGAGTTGTTTCCTGTTTTATATAGAAATTGTGTGTCTTCCCCCTGATTTATTTGCCATTTCTACACAAATCATAGGAATGGACCTGGGAGAGGCCATTTTGACTGAATTCTTTCACCCATGATAACCTATCACAAACCCCACAATGATAAGCAAAAACCAGTGGGTATGCGCCACTTAAGGTACTGTAGACGTTTTAGGCAGAACAACAAATATCCCCACAGGTAACAGGGACTGGGCAGAATGCCAGACCTTTACTAAGGTAGGGCAGTGCTGTACTAGTTTTTTGCTAGAGGAAAACCATTATGGAAAACCAAATGCAAGCTATAGAAAGACAACATGAACAAATTTCCACTCGTGAGGGAAAAGAGCAGAATGGTACTGGGAGTATTTTTCTTGGTAGACTATCAATAACTTCATAGCATTGTATATCCTCAATGGTTCAAAACATGACCAATTAATACCCCTTACGGAATACTGTACACTGATCACAATGCAGTGATGGGAAATAAAGACTACATAGCAGTTTAAGTATTTTCCGTTTTACTTTGATCTTAAATTATCCACCCCTGAGGTTAATTAGACAAATGACAGCAAGGAAAAACTTTATGTGGCTACAGTAATTTAAAGTCACAGCTAAATCCCAACTACTATGCAACAATGGGAGTATTCAGTCCCTGCAAGGATTCAGAGGCACACTATATTATTATTATTAATAATAATAATAATACTACATCCAAATTCCACAGGGACAGTGCAAGGCTTTCACCAGTAGTTGTCTTTTTGAACAAATTCGCGGAAACTAACAGTTGTTTATTCTTTCATGTTTTCGTACTTTTAAAACAAATCTTGCTCAGTGAATTAGGCTCAAGTCTGATGTTGTTGGCAGCCCACCCACAGCAATAACACAGCTCTGCTAATTTAATACATATTTTTTTCCTTGGTAGATACCCAGGATAGATGCTGCAAGGCTAGTGTACAATGTATTGCATCTTATTGCCAAGGGACAGAAAATTCTAGGCTTAAAGCAATCAGCTATCCGATGACCAATCGGCTTCATTATATATTTATTTATTTGTCGCAAAGGGTATTTTTTTTTTATTTGTAGTAGCTTCAGTATTTTTTATAATCTTGCTTATAAAACAACTATAACACACTTTATTTAGTCAAATGTCAATAATTTGAAACATTGAATAAATTGTTATATTAAACAAATACAAATAAAAAAAAAAACCACAATGAAGGTCTCTAAACCCCTTGTACTGTATGCTTAGTTTTTCCTATTTGGTCAAAGAAGCTTGCCATGGCTACATCCAGCAGATCTCAGACTAATAAAGGATTTCTTGGTAAATAGTAGAAAGCTGCGTGAGGTTATGTCACAACGTGACTTTCACTGCTGAAATCTCGTAAGCATATAGGGCATGAAGTTAAGGTCATGAAGGGCAAGGCAATGTTGCCTTCGTTGGGAGTGAAGATTCAGGGGCACCAAGGCAGTTCTAGGGGGCAAAAAGGCAAAACATAAATCCAACCCAAGGGCACCAAGGCGATTTCATACTCATTCATAAAACAACAAAAAAGAAATAGAGAAATTTATTAAATTTTCAATCAATGTTTTCCATTGTAAAAATGAAATGGTCTAATTTTTTTATTTTATTTAAAAACAACAAACTTTCATAATGGAAAAAATACAAGGTCACACACCACTGACTAACACATAGATTACACAAAAGGCTTAGATACAGCCTTAGTGATACAACACCACAAATAAGAGATGTCAGTGAAGGGGAAGTTGAAATGTACAGTTGCAAAGGATTTACAGTATTGTTATGGTGAATTGCTGGACATGATTAAAAAAAAAAACAAAACAATATGCTGTTTTTAAGCATAAAGATTCTAACCCCTTTTGTGAAAGCATATGTTTTACTAGTTAAAAAGTAGAAATACGTAAGGTAGTGAGAATGTATTACACAAAAATAAATGAAAACAGAAACTGATGCACTTCAAGATTGTATTTTGTTCACTATCTCCTAAGCCCCTTTCACAGTGGCATGCTCTACCCGGGTCGGAACCTACCCGGGTCAGGACCCGGTGTTATGCGGGTCGGCTACGTGATTTCACACTGCTTTTGATAAAGCAGGGTTTACCTGAGTGACAGACGCAAGTAAACAATGCGTGTATCAATGCCCTGGAAGCAGCTTGTTACAGACGCTTCAATCTAAGCTGGACTGAACCGTCGGCACAAATGTTGATTAGAGCAAACGTTTCTTCACTCCTAATGCAATCTGGCTCATGGTGTGTCTCAAGCAACAAAAATATGGCTAAACAGAATAAACAAAATCATTCCTTGCGGAAGTGAAACCTTCACGTTGGCATGGCTGTTTGTTATTTCGTCCGCCGTCATGCATTTTGTCACGCTCAGCCCAGGATGTGGGTCAAAGCAGGTTGACCCACATCCTGAGATGGGTCGCTGGGACCCGGGTATGACCCAGGTAGGTGGTTTCACACTATGCGGGATTGTGACCCAGGTAGCCAGAACCTGGGTAGGAGTGCCAGTGTGAAAGGGGCTCTACTTGTTTCATAACGCAGGGAGCTGCTACTTCAACCATGTCATAGCTACTTGCTCATTTTCTTTTTTTTTTTTGGTGTAAGAAGTTGAGCAAAACTAATAATTCATTTTTATAATGATAATACATTATGATAACAAGTCATTTTCTCACAGTACGCGATTAGACAAAATTACATTGAATTGCGACAGAACGGGCTACCTGACACTGAGCAAGTTTGTGACTGGGTTGTAGATCAGATGTGCTGACAGACTGCTACAGGCAACTTTTGCGTATGTGTGGTTTACTATTATTATTATTATTATTATTATTATTAGAGAGGCATTGTGGCAATTGCTGCCAGTGCCGTCGGTTATTTCGCACCCTGACAAAGTATCGCTGGGAGTGGAGTAATGGTGCACCAGTCAACCATATCAAGAGCTCTGCATAACACTGGCCTGTATGGAAGGGTGGCAAGAAAGAAGCCGTTACTCAAAAAGTACCATCTGAAAGCATGAGAGTGACCCAGCTGCGATGTGGGAAAAGGTTTTGTGGTCAGATGAGACCAAGATAGAGCTTTTTGGCCAAAACTCAAAGCGCGATGTGTGGCGCAAACCTAACACTGCCCATGCCTCAAGACACACCATCCCTACAGTGAAGTATGGTGGTGGCAGCATCATGCTGTGGGGATGCTTCTCATCAGCAGGGACTGGGCACCTTGTTAAAATTGAAGGAAGAATGGATGGAGCAAAATACAGGGAAATACTGCAAGAGAACCTGCTTCAGTCCGCTAAAAAACTGAAGCTTGGGAGGAAATTCACCTTTCAGCAGGACAATGATCCCAAGCACAAGGCCAAAGCAACATTGGAGTGGCTCAAGAACAAAAAGGTGAATGTCCAACAGTGGCCCAGTCAAAGTCCTGATCTCAATCCCATTGAGAATCTGTGGCACTGTTTGAAAATTGCGGTCCACAAGTGTCGTCCAACCAACCTGAACAACCTGGAGCAAATCTGCCAAGAAGAATGGGCCAAAATCACTCCGACACTGTGTGCAAAGCTGGTACATACTGAAGGAGGTCTATATCAATCCCAGATTTGGAGCAAATTATCAATATTCAACTTAAAATCCTTTAACAGTTAACTATATTCTTTTTTCATGTATTGTTAATAAAGTAATACATTAAAAAAACGAGTGCATGCAGAGTGGTACAGTCGGAACCAATTATCCTGTGTTGACAGCAAACAGAATTAGTGCAAACTTCCTGTGCAGGTTTCCTTATTAACCTTAGTTTTAAATTACAACGCACAGTATTTGATAGTTTAGGACTGACGCAGATAAGATAATAATATTCGCCTTTTAATGGCCTTTTAGCAATTCCGCTCGTACACACCAAATACTTCCAGAACAGTAAAATACTAAATGAATGTGTCAAAAGTATATGCAGAATATACAATAAAACGCACTAAGGCTTATTCAAACTGCCGTCGCAAAATTAAAATGCATGGCCAAAACCCCCGAAGTATAAACAAGATGCCATTTGGGGATTTAACAGAAAACCAGAGCATTCCAGTAGTTAGTCATCAGCGCCAGGCAATTTTATTCAAAATGCAATTGTGTACACTTACCTGCCCAGTTCTTTCCCTGGGATGAGGCTGTAGCTGTTGCTAAAAGGCTCGGTCCGGATGGGAGTTTGGATCTCGGACAGTAAACCAGAGCGGCTCGGCTGGTTCTGTTCCCCATTCTGGCTGTGATACCGGGAGCGGCCCCGGGTATCGGCGCTCTGAGGACATTCAGTGATCATCACACCGGGTCGATACACACACTGGAAACCCCTTGTGCAAAGCACACACACGCTAACAAACACAATAAATAAATACAAGTTCCTTAAAAACTCGAGGAACCCCCCACTCCGACGTAACCAATAATACTCCGGGTTCCCCCCAGCTAGGTAAATAACATTTGTCTTTAGTGGCACATATAATACTTTATATTTAATTAAACGAATCCTCTAAATATGCTGACCTACTTTAACACTCAGGATCAGTAGGGTTATATACTACAAACTGAATGTCTCTCTTTCTCTCACCGCTCGTCACCGTGGAAACGCCGCTGATTGACAAGCTCATTTTCCTAAAGTAGGAGGAGCCATCGCACGAGCCAGTTATAAAGTACTGTATTACATTACACCGTGCAGCAGTTAGCTCTGTTTGAACTGCAAAATTATATATGTATTTTTAAAAATCCTATTTAATGCACTGTATTGTTGTTGTTAAAATAGTTATCCTTTTTAATGTAATGCGGTACACAAAATAAACTTATTATTATTATTATTATTATTATTATTATTATTATTATTATTAATAATAATAATTATAATAATAATAATAATTTATTTTTTAATTAAATATAAGTGCATGTTTATGTTGCTATATTTATTGACAAAAGAATACTCCAAAAACTCGGGAGCAGTACCCAACAGTTCATTTTTAGGTTGGCCAGAAATTCACACATTGTACAGCCCCATGTTTTTATTTTGCCTTTTCTAAACTATTATTAACATATTGTAGAAGCCAGATACATTTTCAGACTGAAGTTTGCCACATTTCCCTACAAAGGAACTTACATTATACCGGATGTAAAGACCAAAACCTCTTTTTACGGAGGATGGTTGGGGAGGGGTTGATGTGGCTGACTTGATTTTAGGACAGCATTTCCGTGGTGGGGTTTTATGGGCGGGACATAGTGACCTCTACTGTTAAAATAGGATATTACAGGCCTACTGTCGCGCACAGTCCTGATTCTATAATTCACTATTCTTTGCATGCTGATGAAGTGTGTTGTATAATGGTTCATAGACCCTTTATGAGAGTGAGCAGCCAAAATACACTGTTTCATTTAAAATAAATTACAATACTAATGAACATGAATAACAGTGGTGACGGTATTTTATAGTAAATTCCCAACACAAAACTACAATTTGTTTGACTAGCTTAAATGTCACTTTATGTTAAAAAAAAAAAAAAGTAGAAGTTGGTCTTTAATTTAAAATTAAAATTAAGAAAATTAAAATATGCTGAAACAATAACAAAAACAAAAGCAGGCATTTTAAATTCATTTTACTGTGAAATTCTAGTCAATTCTTGTCTATACGTTTAAACAAACATAGTTGGTGTAAAATTAAACTTAACAAGTAAATGTATCAGTTCCCAAATTTTGCTGGTTACTAACTGCCCAGTAGTTTCCGAATTTTTAGCAAATAAGCATTTTGGTAGATATTTATTTGTGTATTATTACTAATGCTGAAGGTCCTGTAATTACAGTACTTGTCCATGTCCATTGTTGAAGGTCCTGTAATTACAGTACTTGTCCATGTCCATTGTTGAAGGTCCTGTAATTACAGTACTTGTCCATGTCCATTGTTGAAGGTCCTGTAATTACAGTACTTGTCCATGTCCATTGTTGACAGAAATGCTGGTTTATTCTCTTTTCTACAAGACTTAATATGTCTGTTTATGGCCTGCAATATAACCTGACTACAAAACCACAGTTCCCAACTTATGCAGCCATTAATTGACACAATAGCTTTCTTTAAATACAGTGTACCCAGAGATGTCAGTTAGTGGCTAATCTAATTCAACTCCTAAGAAAAGCTGTTATAAAATCAATTTCTTTGGGTTGCAAATTTTGACTATAAGACTGTTAGTGGTTTTCCCAATCCAGAAACCTACACACATAATTGCAATTGATTTACTGTAATTGCAATTCAAATTTAATGTACAATACAGTAAATGACAGAGTTAATGCATGTATGACTATATAGCAGAGGAGCATTTGGATAACAGTGTTGGTCATAAAACCAAGGTTGTCAAGGGACAGGGACTGTTACATTTTGACTTTTGTCTTACATTTTACCTTCTTGTATGGGTACAACAGCTTTAGTTTTGCAATGCAGGTTACTGTGAAAAAAAATGTTGTGGATCATGTAGCACACAGTTTTGTTCCATGAGGTTTGTAATATAATTAACCATATTAGTTAAGACACTGCATAAGTTTACAACCTGCTATAGTTTCTGCAAATAAAGAAAAAAATGAAGTGTAAGATTGCAGGTTTATTAAAGTTGCAATTGCTATCGCTGGCTTGCAGTGAAAGAAATGTGCAACCATAGAGCCATGTTAAAAACAGTGAGAGGTTTGTGTTTGTTGTGGTGTTCTGCACTACAAGGATGGATCAGTTGGTTTCGATGTACCTGCAACCCCCTTCTTATGATTCGTGGAGAAGTGGAAAGAAACACAGCCCACAATACATATACATTTAGTAATGGACAAGGCCTGTGTGCATTCTGTTGAGGATTTTGGAACCAAACCAAAGGAAATAAACACTGAGGTTTCTATCAGCACAAGATGACAAGAAGAGGTTGTCTCTGAAAATCAATATACTTTAAGTGAAAAGGCTGTTCCGGTGAAATAAACAATTGACCTGAATAATGAATAAATATTGATTCACAATATTGTCAAATATGGCATTCATTAAGAATTAATCAAATGCATGGGTGCCTTCCGAGGGGACAAGTCAATAGATAAATAGATATCTCAATGGGGCAAGACCTATGGAGGAGCTTTACAGGGCACCACAATTGTAAGCATCCTTTCCCTGTATGTTAGTCAAGCAGGAGGAAGACACCCTTTAATCTGTATGCAAGAGTTGTAGAAGAAGGAAAATAGGAGGTTCTAAATAAAAAAAAATGAAAATAAAACCGCTAAAAATATATATTTTGAGTTCCTTGCCCACAATGTTTCTAAGATTTCCAAGGAAATGTTAGGCCAGATCTAAGGCTAGACAGATTATTGGTACTAAAAAGTGCAGGTACAGGGTGATTCAGCTGTATAGACCACTGACTATAGGCAGTATAGATTTTGTCATCAGGGGGTCAGGTGCTTAACAGTGCTGCTTATGAAGAAGGGTAATGAGATGGTACGGAAAATCATTAATGTATGATCTGTCTTAGTATTGGGATCACAAACGGTTTTGTGCTCTGTTATGAGATCCAGATTGAATTGATTACTTTCAGTGGCACCAGACACTTTGTGATTAAACACATGCATTATGTTTATTTTTAATGTAATTGAATGGGTATCACAATGTTGCCATTCTTTTACTGCTATCTGTGTATAGCTTTTAATTGACTTAAACAATATAAAAGCTTGTGTAAAATGGGGCTTATGTTTTTTGATCAATGTTGAAACTGTATTCATAAGAAGACATAAATAAAGACTTCTTGTTAAAGCATTTTGTTTCTTATTAGTATTTCTACATCTCTTCCCACTACTTCATAGCTCTGGATGAAAACCTGGGTTTAACCTTATCATTTGCTTGTATTGAAGCTGTGATTACATTGCGATCAGAATATGTAATTGTAATGTTTCTACTTAATAACATGGCAAAAAGTGATTTGTTATAGCTAAAATGTTTTATACCGACATGAATGAAGAATTCTATCAATTTTATCACACTCAAAAAAATGTTTTAATTCTGTTAATTCAGAACTGATATCCAACCACGTTTTTATTGGCTCATGCAATTCCATTTGTGAATTGTCGAGGATAGTTGCATAGATAGTTTTAAAATTAAGCTAGCCCATTTTCACTTTTTTTTTGCTTGACGATCAGTAATGTTTTCTGCGCTCCAGCATCTGTGTGCACTGCTACCACTAAAGAGAGACACAGATGTTATCTGAGAACTATATTTCAAGAAGTTAAATTTGCCATTGAGAGGCATCCACTTCTTTAACCCTAATTCATACATGAAGCTTGAATTAAAACCACCAGAAGTACTTCATGAATCCATATTTTTTTTAGAAACTTGGAAATGTGTATATTTGAATACATCCTTTGCTTACTGGTACTGTTTAAGCCACTTACTTACAATAGAACTTAAGATAATATGAGTACATTGTTGGGTTCATGGTGTACACTACAATAAACGTTTGAACAATGTAAAGATGAGAGAAATTAGTTATGAAAAGTCTACTGTACATTGGATATATAACAGTAGCCAAGAAAGTTGGGAAAGTACTGTAGGGTTCATTGTGTATAATGTGGGGTAAATGCCTAACTTGAAACAGTGTACAGGTGGTAGATGTTTTCAGTCACAAGAATTTCAGGAGACTTCACAACCTATGTTTTGTAATAAATACTAACAACACAGTGCATAACAGTGCATAACAAAGTGATAGTTTATTGACATTCCTCTACAGTGATATGATTCAACAGAAAGCACAGCCTGAGAATTAAGTGACCTGTTATTAAAACAAAGCAAATCAGCCATTACTTGAGTTCACCCTTGTTAAGAGACCTGTGTGAGTAATCTCATAAACTAATCAAATGTGGACATCTACAAGTCCATTTAAATCTGTCGTTTAACACTGAACCTGAAGCTCATTTTGGATAATGCACCTAGTTCTTCTGAAAACAGTACCTTATCTAGACATGGTTTACACACTATGCAGGTGAAAAGGGGATGGAGGAAAAAAATGAATTCTCCTGTTAGGACATCTTTTAAACACAACTTCAATAAAAATACTTTATAATACTACATTACATTCTACAACAACTCTGCAGGAACTTGATTGAAATGTTATTAATTGTCTTATTGTTATTTACATGTGTGAAATGTGGATGAAAGGAGAATATCAGTGGGAAAACAGTCACATGAACAGAACAGATAAATTAATTAATAAATAAACAAACAAATACATAAATAAATAAATATAACAAAAACTCTATGGCAATGAGTTTGGGTGGATATTTTATATTCAGTTTCTCTAATGCTTAGTAGTTTGACACTGGGATTATTTTTTTATCTAAGGAGAACGTTTTTCACATTATACTGGAACTATTCTGAGGCCTTCATGTCATTGTTTGACGTGGCTAATATTTTTGTAGCTAGGCGCCAAGATCCAACCTTTTCTATGTTCCCATATGTCCTCATTTTCAATGACACAAACAAGCAGATATGGATTCATTAAATATTTATGTGTAATCTATATCCCCGGTTTATAAATGTAATCGTTTATAGATTTATAAACCGTCACATAGCCAAACAAATGTAGATAGTATATAATTATTTTTTTCTTGAGTCATTTTCCTCTGACTTTTCTTTAGATTTCACCTCCTAGTGCAGATGAAAGCTTTTCTTGCCAAACAGCATAATTTTTTAACATTGTTGGGTAAACCAACATAGAATTAACGATAACCCCAACATGAAATTATTCAGGTTATTTTTTTTGGCTAAAGAATGTCAATTTCTTTGTTACAGAATTAGCATAATTTAAAAAACAATTATTCCAATTACATTTTTTGCACGGACAACAGCCGGCCTCTAGTCTGTCTGGCACCACCACATGGAATACAGCAATGGCCCGCTGAGAGTACTATAGTTAAATAAAACTGAACAGGCTGAAATTGAAAAAATAGCTTCTGTACACTAAAGGGAGATCATTCTTTCAACACAAATACTATTTGTTTTAAAAATCGCTTCCATTAAAAGGATATTAATAGCTGGGTCTATTAAGGGCAGAACAGCTGGTGACCTACTATTGTGTGGGTCGCTTATTTCGTACTCAAATTTGCACATTATATGGGGGCTGTATGTACTGAAATGTTCATTCAATGTATTTTAAAAAAAAACAAAAAACTGTTACATATACTGTTTTGTTTTTCTTATTAAGGATCTATTAACATTTGGCAACTTTTTAACTGAAAAGGTTGCACATCACAAATCAAACTTGACACATCCTACTGTAAGAGGATGTACAGCTGGCTTAATCCCATGTGACCAAGAGCATTTCTTTTTTTTTTTTTTTGCATTGCTCCCTGGTATGTATAGGCATAAGAGGCCATTTGGCCAACTTGATAAGGACGGATGGCATTGTATGAAAGACATGCTCCTGCTTTCTCCCCAGATGTATTCAATTATTCTAAAGAAACACAACAATCGCTCTCTTTAACCCACTTATCTTTCAGTAGGCTTCTGTAGACTTAAGGCTTAGCGTTATTCAATTTGAGATTCCCTTACAACAAAATTGTCTTCTTTAAGCAAACTTTAGCCCTGTCAAGCTCACAGAAAAAAAGGAAAAAAGCTGCAATCTGTAGTGACTAGGCCTCCTTGTTGCCTTAGTGTCCTGTACAAGGTGTCCTCCTTGTCTGTTAACATAGATAAACTACAATATTTGTTTGTATATCGTAGTGCACAATTAGATCTGCCACTGTTTCAATTGAATATAACTCATTTGGGATATGTTACTAAAAATGCGGCATGCTCATCCGTCTTTTTATTTCAGCAGGTTCTCTGTTCCTTTAACCGTTAAACTCTGCAGCCACTACGAAGGTATTAACTCAGAACCCATCAGTAAAAATACAAATAAAAATCTATATCCCTGGCAATAATAAATAATCAAAAAATGGATTCTGATATTTAATAAGAAGTTTTCAGTCAGAAGTTTTGCAGGAAAAGGAAGGAAACACACAAATAAATAAATAAAATAAATCCTAATAACCAAATTGTAACATTATTATCATATATAAGCATTTGTCCATAATGTTTGACAATCATGGGGTTTCCATCCGGGTCAATTTACACGTGAAATGGCGATGCGCGTGCACGTTTGGGAGAATTACTCAGGTAAATCAGGTTTGTGGCTGAAAAAAATAACCAAAGAGAGTGATAGGGTAAATCTCATTTACTCGTGTAAATGACGAAACACACGGGAAATCCACGCCCAGTTTTGCAAGGAAACCCACATTTCACGTGTAAATGTTAATGAGCCTGTTTATCCTTAACTATAAATATTGCAAGGGAGCAGGACAGTTGTTTCTGTGGATTCCAAGACAGCAGAAAGTAGAGGCTGATGGGTGATTTGTGGTTAGCAGTGGAGTAGTTCACCTTAATACTAATGCGGGCGGCCTTTTTTTATTATTGTTTTTTGCTGTGTCTGGTCTGTCATGTTGTATATATCTTGTGGGTTTACAGTTCTGTATAAAACCACTTACCGTGAACTGCGTTATGCATTTGTTATAGTATTAAAGCAGCTGTTTGAGAATACCCTTGCTGTAAAAAAGCTAAAGTTAAACATGAAGAGCAAGTGAGCTGCTTAACTGAATTAATTCCCGTTCTTTTTTTGATCCCAGCTATGTCCAAAGACAATGCGTGTCTGCCCTCCACGTTAATAAATACAGTTTGTGAACTGGATATCATGAGCCAGCTCAATCGCCCAAAACAGCGCAACAACATCCAAGTTGTTGATGCCCTCTCAGAACTGACCAAATAAAATTGCAAATTAACATATTGATTGTGTTTTATTTGTTTGAATCATTAATATTTATCACAGCAGTAAATCCAACACAACTTAAAAGAAAGGAGAACATCTCTGACAGCACGAACCTCCTCAAATTGAAAAACAATTTCGTCAAGAGCAGTAAAGCACATTATTAACCAACCAGGCACAGGGTATTTAGCTTTATTACAGCAGCTTAGATTCACTCGTATACCAGTTCTCTGTGCATGGAAACCACATTTTCACAAAATGTCACTAGTAATCTTCAAAAACAGCACAAGTACTTTACGCAAAGCTAATTTTACATATCAACCCCCACCTTTCCCATTCATTTGCATGACATCGGGTGAATAGCCCGGTTTACTCGAGTAAAATAAACTGAGCGAATGGAAACCCAAAAAAGCATTTGACATGAGACATTTTTCTCGTGCAAATGTCTCGAGTTAAAAAAAAAATGCATGGAAACCCCATGAATGAGACCTCTTCCTGGATTTGCAGATCTTATGCTTCTACTACAGCAAACACAAAGATGCCTTCTGGACTGCCGATGCGCAAGCTACACTTCCTTGCATGGTAGAAAGGGTACATACTGTATACGCTAATGAGTAACATGACCTCTTGGTGTTTTACTTTGGCTGACGGACTGACAGGTGTGCAAAGCAATAGTTTATATTAAAAAAATCTTCCATTTCTTTTTTTGCAAAAGATTTTAAATGTAATGTACAAAATAATTCCACAGTCAATTTTTTTTCCTGCAGTCAATCTGCAAAAGTCTTCAGAAGTAAGAGTGATGCAACAATGGGTTGGTCAGCGATGAGCAATGGTGGATAGCGTTACCTGGCAGAAGACAACGGGTTTCATGTCAATTCTTGCATTGTTCTGGTGCAATGAAGGGGACGATGAAGGACAGCTGTGTTTGCTTTGTAGTAAAACCTGTGTGATTGTATCGATGGTGGTTACCTCAAGGCTTTGAGAAGGCTGGAGACAGTTATTTGCTATTGCATATACAACTTATGTTGGTTTTTGCAAGCCCCCAGGGCGGATACATTATATCAGATGATTTATACATGCAGAGGTTCTTTTCAGTCCTGATTTATTTTTCCATATTTATTTAGAAAAAAAAGAAGAAAAAAAAGACGATATTGTCTTCTTAAAATTAAATAATATGAAAAGGGTAATGTCAGCAACCATTGAATTGGACATCAGTCTCTGGTCTTCACTCCAGCCCAAACGTGCTAGTTTCCTCCACGGCGATCAGCAGCTTCTCATACAGCATTGTGTAGGATGGATAGGGAGGGAGATCAAGGCGGTTGAAACACGTGTGTGCCCTGGAATAGACAAATAAAAGCACACAATGCTATAAGTTAGATGTATGCGCTGACACAGAGGCATTAATAATAATAATAATAATAATAATAATAATAATAATAATAATAATAATAATAATAATATATCTTTGTGTCGCAGGGCTGCCTCATCATTTTAAGAGGGCATTGTGCTTGTGCATTCTTTGTATGTAAGGCCTGCTAAGCAAATCAGACAGTACTTTCAAAACAATAAGAGTTATTCTGTGACTTGTATAAAGATATTAAGTCATGTTGCAACAAAATAACACAGTATCTAAAGAAAAGGTTTACAAAGCCAATAAATATGTTTGAAATTGAATCGAATACTTGTTTTCTAACTGCAAATTATCTACAGCTTTCTTTTGCTTTAAAATATTTGATACAAATGACCATAAATGTCCTTAACTGAAGAGGCTAGTATTTTTAACTCAAAGTTTTCTGTTTACATTTGTTACCAGTAAAATAGGGATTGTTTTAATTTTAAAAACAAGACAACAGTCATTAGATCAGTGGTTGCTACTGACAGGATCGAATCGGTGTCTGGATGAATCTCATCACTCTTGAAACTTGTTTGCCACGAAGTGTGTCATGCCAAAAAGCTCATGCTGTTCTCTTTATCCCTAGTGATTTCCACCTATTAAAATCAGCTGAAGGACCATCTCGGTGGTCAAAAGATTAAGCAGAGAAGCATAGAGTCCAAGGTTTAAAATGGGTGCACTCTCGTTATAGTGTCGACCTGAGCATTTTCTAGTTGGTCTAGTAAAAGCAGTTTTTCTTCCATGCTAATTTGAAGCAGATATTTATATTGGCCCAATAATGCATTGGTTCTAACAGATGATATTACATTGGGTAGGACATTTCTTTTTTTTAATCTTTTTCGTTTGCCATTCAATGCATTTCCATTTAAAAAAATATTTCCAATCTTTGATGCAGCTGGTGTCTTTTGTTGAAGACATTTTAAAGAAATCGTGCAGGTCTATGCAATGAATTGTGCAACTTTAAATATGCACTTCCCGTGCTCAATCCTGGAAGAGCAGCACGACTCTCAAGTTCCTGTTTCATCAAAGTCTGCACTTACGAGGCCAATATCCTGCATTACTCCAGGTAATGCGGTACTGTACTAACATTCAATGCCACCAACTCCTTTACAGTGCTTAAAACTCCACCATCATCCCTCTAGCATTTTGGATCTTACCTGCTTCCACTTGCTCATTACTATCACTAAATAAACTGTGCAAATCAATAAGCTTAATAATACAAATAATTAAGACGTCTGTTTCGCTTCAACCGATCGCACAAGATCACGAGTCCACACCTGATGCCGACACTTTGCAAACCAGTGTGTAACGTGCATACTGTGCAATGCGGGCGCCATTTTTCTAAAAGGTCAAAGGTTACTACTACTTAAAAATGTTAAGATTTTATATTTTTAGATGTTCAGTAATGTAAAAAAAAAAATGATGGTCAATTCCTATTGTTTACCTTTCACTGCTATACTGTGCTTAAAGTTCTGAGAACTAAAAACATTGCTAGTGCATTATCTGGCCATGGAGAAAAGCAGGCGACAATACATTTGTTTCCCTCTCAAACAAATGTTATTCAAAGTATAGGAATTGCACAAGAGCAATAAAATGGAAAATAGTGGCTACCCACGACTCAATTTGTTTTTTTGTTTACACTTCATTAAAACAAGAGCAATTATTAGGGAGTCCAACTTTAACTTAGCCAGTGCTTTTTAAAATGTGTGTATAAAGCAGAGAAAGCAAAACAAACATTGCCTTGGGTCATTGGATTGGGCCAGGCCTTGCTATGGGTTAGCAATGCTTTAATGACAGCTTCTTCTTCTCAACCCTTCAATTTGCCAGTTCTCCATAGAAAACAACATATGGAGGCAATTAAACCTACAGCATTCCTTCTGGCTTTGCAGGGTTATTATTTCTGGAGTGTAAAGAGTTCTTATGCACTAGGAATAACAAATAAAGTGCATATGAATGGTTTGAGACTCCTTGGCAAGGGTTTAAATGTGCCTGTGTAATCTGCCGTCTACTTGAAAACAATATTGACCACTGAAGGATATGGATGAAACTTTGTAACATTTCAGAGACTGACATAATAATTTGTGTATGATAAACAAATATGCCCAAAATAGTAGGCATTACAATGATAACACTCTAGTGTTGGTTAGTTTGTTTTAAGAAAACTGTTCTTATATTTAACATACCTACTCCACATTAATCTAAACATAAGTTTCATAAAATAGGCCTGTGTGGCAATGTGCTCCGCCCCTGTGTGCGTTCTATGTTGTATGTTGCGTGTGTTAATGTTGGTGTATAGGCTTTGGTACACGGGATATAAACGGGTCTGTGTTTCACGTGTGTTAAAAGATGTAGAATTGTATTTAGGCACGAGGATGGCACATCACTTCACGTGCATTTAAAGTATTTAATATGTGAGCACGAGGTTGCACTTAATTAATTCACGTGCTGGGATTCAAGTGAATAATTAATTAGTAATTGAATCCCGGCACAACAGTATATATAGATGCACGTTTTACTCACTCGGGGTTGTGTGTTCGGTGAGTGGAGAACGGGTGTGGAGAGGAGGTTAAAATAAACAAAAAGAATAATAAAAATAATAGTAAGTGTTTAAACTCACCGTGTTTGTTTGTCTGTGCATCCACCGTTTGTTAATGTTAGTCCGTTTTGTTTGTCTGTTTATTTTGGCGTAAAGTGCCGTGTCCTGTGTTCTGTTTGTTTAAACCTTTTATTTATAATAAACCGGCGCAAGCAAGCGTCTTCATCATTTCATCCACCGTCTGTCTGTGTACTCCTTTCTGGTCTGACGTAACCACTAGAGCCTTCTTGTCACAGCCTGTCAATTAATCGCAGTTAACTTCTGTGATTAAAGCGTTAATTTCGTTGGAGATATTTTTATTAACAAGCGTTAATCGCACTCTTCTATTTTGACCCTCTTAGCATACCGTAATTCATTCTCTGCGGCACCATTTTAATATACAATAATACTCGAGTGCCTGCAACGCAATGAGTGCAGTCAGTGTTTGCATAGAAAGTAGTCATGTAACTGCATTATGGAACAAAGTACTAAAAGTATAATACTAGAGTAGTATTATAGAATATAACCGTTACTCAATGAACGATTTGTTTTATTTAGACAATTAAGTTATTAATAAAAGAGAATACTTATAAGAAAATATACAGTCATTTGAAATGCATTGAGGTGAGTAATAAACAGACTCTATTGTGATCTAGAAGTTGGTTCAAACAATTTAACAGCAAATGCTGGAGGTTTTCTGTATAATTCTGTGTAAATAAATATAAAACTATAAAGAAGGGACAACAATATTAATCCAGAAATAGGACAACAGTTTTTTTTTTTTATATGCTGGGTTGTTTTTTGGATAATAATAATAATAATAATAATAATAATAATAATAATAATAATAATAATAATAATAATAAAACAACAATGCAATACAAATTTCACTTGTATAGCACTCTTCATGCAATCACTCCAGGGCGCTTTACAAAAGAAATATAAAAAAATATAAAAAATATATATATATATATATATATATATATATATATATATATATATATATATATATATATATATATATATTTCTCAACTGGTGTACTGAAACGTCAAGCATTCATATCTATATATATATCTATATATATATATATATATCTATATATATATATATATATATATATATATATATATATATATATATATATATATATATATATATATATATATATATATATAATATGGCCGCCAAACTATGCTACAGATTTTCTTCTCGTGAACTGATCTGAATGTAGGCCATGAGGGGAGTATGTGCCCAAGTTTCAGATCTTTGCGATTTCGAGAAGAAGATTTTGAAAATAGGCCGATTTTTGCGAAAAATCCAATATGGCTGCCACACCATGTGACCTATGACCTTTGCTTTCTCTCTGACACAACTTTGCTTGGACACCTAATAATAATCCCAGCAATAACAATAGGCTTCCCAGCCATGGATGCAGTAATTCTATCAATTAAAACCAAGATTAAGATAAAAAAATGTTAATTGCTTGACAGCCCTATAAAATAATAAATAACTGTATCATAAATATATAAATGGAATGCCTTATTACTAAAGGGGCAGTATTTTAGGCTCAACATGCTATTTGCGTTCAGGATGGCACCAATTATATACCGTAAAGTGGATAAAGAAACATGCGTTGGACAAAACACCTGTCTTGGGCAGTCAGGATGGCACATATTTGATGTAATGAGTCTAAATTATTATGGAAGTACTGTACAGTATATTCATTCTTCAGTGACTAGCAATTACAATTCCTTCAGGGAAGTTGGAATGGCAATCGGCAGAGATTATCATCTGTTAAAAATGAAAATGCGGTGTGTAGGGCGTCTCTTATTGGTATGCGCAGTTTAAGGGAAGCTGAATAGTTATGACTGCTCAAACTGTGCAACACTATTTTTGTTATAATTACACCCAACACATGACATATTTTATTATAAATCACAAAAACGTACTGAAATTTTAACAAATCCTTATTGGCGAACAATTAGTTTTACACGTGATTTATAATTATAACTTTTCAGAAAGTTTCTTGGGAAACATAAATATTTTGTACATTATTTGATATCATAAAGCTTCTATTAAATACTGTCAGATGTACTGCCAGGCTGAAAGGGGATCATTTTATGTCCAACAAATCCCACAGATATGCAAAGGGATTTAGGGTCACTGACTGACAATTTATACTGTAATTTTTTTTTTGTGTAAATCAACTTTTATGTTACCAAAACAGTATGATAACCTTTTGTTTTGGTTTGCCATAATTATGATATTGTTGAATAGTTGTGGTTTCATAATGCAGTCTCTATTTTCAGTTGTGCATTTATTTCCAGTATTCTAGCTAATCTTCTTTCCTTAGCCACAAACACACGATGTGTCAACATAAAACACGAAAAACAAAGTTCCTATTTAAATTCTAAAAATATGAAGTCTCCACATGTTTATATATAAACCGCAGAATCACACAACACTGCTCCAAGCATTTCTTGTAGCCATGTGATGACAGAGGGTAATGAAGCACATGAAGTTTTCACATTAGGACAAAAAAGGATTCCCTTGTAGAAAACTTCAGCCACAAAAAGTCCTATTACATTCTAGTGTTTTCTTCTACTTGTGGATATTAATATGATTCAATGTTATTAACTGAATTGAGTTATTAATCACATTGATTAATCTTGCTACATAATTGATATTAAAATGTTTGGATATACAGTACAATGTCGCATATCCGACCCCCTATGGACTGGGGTATAGGCAGATATGTGAAAAAAGTTGGATTTGCGAACATCTATAGAAAAAGGCATTTACACATCCATAAATAGGTTAGTGAACAAAAACAACACACAAACTGCTTTAAACATGGGGACATTTTTTGCTTTAAAAGTAAACATACGTAAACTAGGTTAATTAGGCTACAAATACACAGTGTTGCTATGCAGTTTACTATAAGTCATCTCCACGCAAAGCTTTTAAAAAAAAAATACAAAATAAAACGGTAAATGTACAGTAACCTGCAACTGATGGCTTCTTTCTTAACTCTAGAAGTCCCTGCCTCCCTGGTTCTGCTTTCTTAATATCTCTGTCACGGTACTTTGCGCTCTTTCTTGATATTGCCAACAGCCGATAAGCAGCTCAGTTTGAATATTGCTTCTGCTATTTTAAACAAACGGCTGGTAAGCATTGCGTTTATGAAGCTTGCTTTATTTAATTCAAATACATTTAAAAGCTAAAACACGCTGCCAATATCTGCAACCTTGCGCTCCATCATATAAAAACATTGCACAAAAAAAGAGTAAAACACAAACACAAGGCTTTCTCAACTGGTGTATTGAAACGTCACTGCTACACACAGCTGACTGACACATGCACACAGCCCACCTCTCAAAGGGGAACACACCAAAAGGCTGATTGCTATAACGCTTTCTTTCTGTTTCAATCGCGGACGCTGCACTTGCTGCCAATACCATTACTCTCGTAGCCTAATTTAAATATTTCTTTATTTCTTTCTTTATTTAATTAATTATTTAGCGAGGCAGTTGATTGATCAGGGCGGTCATGTGATCTGCGACGTTCCACTGTACTGTTACTTGATTGATTACTGTCTTGTTAGAATATGTTTTTGACCGGTTCAGATTTTGCTGCGGATGTATTTATTTTCAAAAGGTTTTCTTTAGGTTGTGCTGCAGCAGCACTCTGCATTTTTTTCTTTTCTTTTTTTTTTGAGGGTGGGTTTACTTCACCTCATCCTATTGCTGGCACTGGTCTCAGTGAATTTATTTTGTTAGTTATTTCTTTCCATGTTTCGTTTCTTAATGTTTTTTGGCCCTGAGAAGTGGTAAATAAAAGTTCATGATTTTTCTTTCCTTTTCACTAACTAATAAGTTAATGTTGTCTTTGTGGAAATGTGTTTTCCTTCTCTTTTTGGTCGGTGCCATAGTTCAATCAAGGTCGGAGTCTGCAGAAGCCATAGCTCGCTCCTATTATATTTGCCTACTACTTCTTTCTGTTCACTGTACCACTCATTTATCTTTGCCAGAAGAAGTTCTAAATCTTGACTTTCGCTGTTGCGAATCTAATTATAATGAGATGCAAATTCCAATCTCTCCTGTAGAAGGAGCATTAATTAAGAGCATGCGGTGCCCTGGCGCTCCAGAGTTAGACACCCTCATGTTGGCCACCCTCGGTGCTTTGGCACCCTCGGGGCTTCAGAGCCTCGGTGCACACGTGTCCTCAGTGGTTCGGCACCCTAGGTACTCCATTATTTAGACACTCCTCTGTGCCTGAGCACTCCAGTGTTTAGAAGCCCTCCGTGCTTCGACACCTCAGAGCCTCGGTGCCCTCGCTGCTTCTGCGCCTCGTCGCTCCACTGCTTAACGCCCCCCGGTGCTTCACACCCTCAGGCCTCAAGGCCTCAGACCCCTGATACCTTCGGCACCCTTGGGGCCTCAGTGCTCTAGTTAGGCGCCCCTCAGTGCTTCTACACCCTCGGGACCTCAGAGCCTCGGTGCCCTCGCTGCTTCGGGCGCCGCCGCCCACTGCTTAACGCCCCCCGGTGCTTCACACCCTCAGGCCTCAAGGCCTCAGACCCCTGATACCTTCGGCACCCTTGGTGCCTCAGTGCTCTAGTTAGGCGCCCTCAGTGCTTCTACACCCTCGGGACCTCAGAGCCCCAGCTTAATTCTTTTGCGAGATCTGTCATCAGGGTTACATTTCATAGCCTTCCGACTATTGACTTGGGCACAACAGAACCTGCTATCCCTCCGGGCTGTTCACCTTCCCGGAGTGGTGAATCGAGCGGTGGACCTCCTCTCGAAGGAGGGTCCTCACCGATCAGGACCGAGTCAATCTCTTCGCCTTGGCGGAAAATACTCACTACCCTCTATGGTTCTCCCTCCACCTCTTCGGTGGTCCACTAGGCGTCGACGAACTAGCCAACGAGTGGCCCAGAACGCTCCTGCCAAAACTGTTGCTCCCGGCCTTCCTAGAGAATGTCCGGAGAGAGAAGGCAACAGTTCTCCTGATGGCCCCCCTGATGGCCCAGGAGAAGCTAGTTTTCGACCGTCTGCTAGCTACTGCAAGGCCAGCCCTGGGAGAATGCCTGGATCACCTCAGTCATGCGAGAAGCACTCTCTGACACCCAGAACCGGGCACTCCAGTTATGGGTCTGGCCCGAATGGGACTATCTGTCCGCTTTAGGGCTCTCAGACGCGGTCGTAGGTACACTGCAAAATGCTAGGACTTCCTCCACAAGGTCGCTGTACGCCTCCAAATGGAGGAACTTTCAAGATTGGTGTCTGACCCGGGGTCATGACCCCATATCTTGCCCTATAGCAATTATTCTGTAATTCCTGCAAGAACTGCTGAAAGTGGGTAAATCCCCTCTACGCTGAAGGCGTACCTGGCAGCCATATCTGCATGCCTTGTCCCCGTTGACTCGGTGTCCCCAGGCGCTCATTATGTCCACCTAGAAGGGACGTCATCCCCGAGTGGAGTCTAGTGAGAGTGGAGGCTCTCAACATATACATTCCATAGAGTTGAAACACCTCTCTATGTGCTATTTATTTTCAGTTCTGTATTTTGATCGTAGATCAAGCATACCTGGAATCTGAATTCCATATTTTTAAAAGTCGGTCATATATATTTATTTGATTTAAAGTAAAAAAAAAAAAAAAAAATATTGTAAATATTCCATTGCCATATACATAATATGTCTAACAAGCAATTTTGTATGCCATTTTTATTTAACTATATATATATATATATATATATATATATATATATATATATATACTTTATGCAAGGTTTTCTCTGTTGAGATTAATGGCAGGGAGTACCTGGGAAGAGAAGTAATTTTGCCCCACTTCTCTATGCAGAATCTCCTGAGTCCATTACTTCCTCTGAGGGCGGCAAACCCCTCGTAGGGTACACTGGAGGTGCCGGTGACAAACTGCAGCAGCCGCAGCCTCTGCTCGTTGTTAAAACGCTCCACCGTTCCCCAGAACCACCGGATTACAATGTGACCATCGTGGTAACCTAAAAAAAGGGTATAAGATAGTCAACAATATATGGCTGTGCAAATTCTCAGTCTAAGGGGGATGCAATATATAACATGTACACTACTGATAAATAAGTAGCTATTCCAAAAATGTTTAAAACATGTATCAGACACCAGCGATTCAATTCCTTAAATCGGGTTCTTTTTGTTGCTTCATTATTAATCAAATAGTTCATTTTAGCATATTTCCTTTTTAGTAATGTATATTTGATCAAAGGGAAGCTATAAAAAAAGCTTTTTTTCCTTCACTGTGCAAGGGTCTCTAGTTTGTATTTATTTGCAATTTTGGAACAATCAATTATTTTCTGAGTATAAACTGAAAGTACAGTAAGAGTTCAGTTGATTACAGTGTACACATCTACAAAAAGGTAACCTTTTCTATAATATCTAATCTATGAATACTTTTTAAATATAATACTATGTGTTTCTATAATAAGGATTCCAAGATTCCACTCACAATGTGACTATATCTATGAACCTTTATACACACAGTTAATGCTAAGACACACACAATGAAAGAATAGAAAAAGGAATGCTAATGCATTAGAAAACACAAATACAAAATGATTACATTATACCATAGATGTTTACCATTGTTAACATTGATATGGGAAGCAGCAATTCAATACATTCTTCTCCATGTAATATTTAGTGAGCCTAACCACTAGAGATGCACGTCAGGCAATTTATTTAATACTCACCTCCCCGATACTCTGTGTTATTTCGCCAGTCATTCAAATCAATCTCAGCAGTACCAGCTATAACAAGCTCCAGTTCCCGGGCGTCAAAAACCGACACTAGCCTTGAATCCACAACCTGCAGCAAAACCAAGCTATGATTTGTCACCCATACTTCAGCACATAAAGTTTATTTATTGGAAAGCAAAAATTAAGAGGCGGCCTGTGTTAATGCTGGAATGAGTGAATTAAACAAATTTGTATTTAGTGGAAAACAAAGTAAATAATGTCTCCCCAAACTAAAAACACTGTGTCACTGCGATGGTGGAGGTGCTAAACTAGGGTTCCCTTTACTTTGTTAAAACATAATCTAACATCCATATAACCAGATCAAGGAAGATATGGCCAATTTTGATATTCCCTCCATTTGTAATGGTGTATTTGTCTGGTTATTTCACTGTTATGTAGATATGGCTGGACATACCTGAAGTTTACATTCTATACTCGCATACTTCTAAATTGGTAAAGCAAAAATAATCAATGAGAAATCGAAGACGTTGCAACTGGAGGTTGAAGTTCTGAGTTGGAAAGTCCTGAGATTTTTTTCACAAACTGATTATTTTTGCCTTACCTTTGCAGAACCATCACATTTCCAGTAAAATGAAAATGAATCTGAATGAAGGTAATGTGTGTATCTACAGATCTTTTGCATTGCCTACCTCATAGAAGCCTCTAACCAAAGCTTCTGTCTGCTGAACCACTCCTCGTTCCACTCGCCATTTCCCCATTCGCTCTATGTACTCCTTTTTGTTTTTCTCCGACACTTGCAGATTGGCGCCACCAGATTTTAACTCCCTTTCTGTAACCTATTCAAAACAAATTGCGTTACAGCAAAAGTCAGAAGCCCCAAGTTATCTTAATGATAATTGCAACTCTTACTCTGTGGGATCGTTTTTTTGTATTTAAAGTTCAATTGACAAGAACAAATAGAGCACAAACACACGTATATGTTAAACACATATACCCACATACATACACATAAATGTTGAAGTCAACCCATATTTAATGTTTTTTTTTTATATATATCAAACTACAGATTAATTTACAATGTTTATATTTTAGTAGAGTTTCAGTATTAGACAAACAGTAAAAAAAAAGTTGAAAGGAGGTTAAGTGACCTGCTCAGGGTCACACAGAGTGAGTCAGAGCTGAGCTAGGATTGAACCCAGAACCTACTGGTAACAAGCCCCTTTCTTTAACCACTGGACTACCAAGCCTGATATATTCAGTCAGTTTGGATAAGGTCATTCCAAGCCAACTCAACCAGAAAAGGGTCATTTTGTTGCCCGACCGTCTCAGATTTTGCTAGAAAAACGTGGGGTTTTACGGGTCCGCTGTGTTCAGAAATGCTAATCTTTTTTTTTTTTTTTTAAATTTCCCCTTCGAGCTGTGACCTGGCAAAGGTCAACCTAAAGTGACCCTGACCATCATGTGTAGCACCACTTTTGACTTGTAATGAGTACAGTTTTCGAGAAAAAAATACCAGGAGCACCTAACCCACTTTTGCCAGGTGAGCAGTAAGTTACAAGTTTTATTCGAAATTCAGCCTAACCCTTTACCCTGTAGGGGATGCGGGTCCTAAAATATTAGTATTGCTGTAAGAACCTTAGGGACCACTCTTCCAAATTCTGTGAAACACTTTTAGTTTCAAGTCCCCCCACTGGTCATTAACCCACTCTGGGGCGTGGGGAGGCTCCAAATCACACGAAGATAGTTTTGGATAGATGTTGATGAAATCTACAAGAATCAAGCAAAACATTTTGTTATCCACGAATTTTGGACACATTTTTGAAGATGCATTTGTCATGCATTCGAGCATTGCTTATGGCCACAGTCCTAACCGAACTGGTGTTATTCTTCAATTTTGCATTGTCTGGGGTTAGATCTGAGTAAAAAGTGACAGGGTGTGCTTCCAGTGGCACTTGGAGCTGAGGAGTTATGAACTTGTGTGTGGAACTTAGATTTCTTTGTTACAGTGACACATTTGAAACTACCAAAACCTCAATTAGTTGCATTTTAAAAAATGACAAACTGATAGAAAACACAAAAGATAGATTACCATGGTAAACTTAAGGAACTTGAGGGGTTAACAACTTTCGGCATCACTAGAGGTTCACGTCTACTGCTACTGGAATCAAACTAAAAATCTCAGTTCTTCTGACAAGTATATAACTACGCAAAAAGGAAAGGATCTTAAACAATTTAAAAGTTGCATTAATGTGGTTGGTTAACAACTGCTATAGAAACCACACATCACAAAATTCAGTAATCATCAAATTTAAAATTATTGCAGGCGTGAACTGAAACGGGGAGCGAGATTTTCTTCATAATGTTCTTCCATTCATAGTACAGTCTGTCCTCGGGGAAGGGCCACTTCAAGGTGTTCGGCCCAGCAGGATGAATAACCTTTACTTGTACTCCATCATCAGAAACGTTCTCAACTTCTCCAGGGAACATTTTATTTTCATACAACACCTTCATCCAGTCACCAACTTGTAGACGCAGCTGAGCTGAACCCTCCTGGACAACTGCGCCTTTCAACACTGTCACCACATGGAATTCTGTACTTTGACTGGTAAATGAGACCTTTATCTTGCCTGGGGTATCGGGTACAAAGTGGTGCCTAGCAGCTCCATCACTGAAGTAATGTATAGGTTTCAAGTCAGGGACCTCCCTCTTGATCAAAGGAATGACCTCCTTCTGAAATGCATACACTGTCGACGTGGAGTGTTGCGTTTCATTACTCATCACTGCAACACTCATGTGCTTAAGTTCACCGTCCCGACAGAAGTAGAACACAAACGGATGGAGTGTTGCCTGAGAACTGTCCCAATGAAATCCTTGGGCAGTGTCTTGGATTACAAAATTATAATTTTCTGCAAAATCAAGCAGACAGGTGGCTGATTATCTATCAGGTTTGTAGTTTTTAAAACGCAACTAATTGAGGTTTTGGTAGTTTCGCAAAGCTAGTGCCACTGGAAGCACACCCTGTCACTTTTTACTCTAGCTTCTAACCCCAGACAATGCAAAATTGAAGAATAACACCAGTTCGGTTAGGACTATGTGGTACTTTAGCTTCACCAAAGTGGCCATAAGCAATGCTCAAATGCATGTCAAATGCAACTTTTGCAACAATTCAATGCAACAATTCAAATTTCAGAGGGGGTTAATGACCAGTGGGGGGACTTGAAACCAAAAGTGTTTCACAAAATGTGGAAGAGTGGTCCCTAAGGTTCTTACAGCAATACTAACATTTTAGGATCCGCATTCCTACAGGGTAAAAGGGATTTTTCTGGTCAGGATCACTTTTTCACTTTAGGTTGACCTTTGCCAGGTCACAGCTCGAAGGGCAAATTAAAAAACAAAAAAAGAAGAGCATTTCTGAACAGCGGGCCCGAAAACCCCCAGGTGAATTTTTCTAGCAAAATCTGAGACGGTCAGGCAACGGCTGTGGTTGAGTTGGTATGGAATGACACGTAAGCTTTTTAAACTCTCAGACTTTTTTTTAAGCACTGTCAACTTAAAAAAGAATTATGTCAGTAACATAAATTCCACACCATAGATAATTCAAAATAATTCAAAATAAGAGCTGTCAGTATGATGGACAGTATGTACAGAATAGTATAGCGTAAGACTTGACAATTAAATATTGAATCACAATTTGAAAGAATTCACCAGATATAGGCAAGTGTGACATACAGATGGATGGATGGATGACTGAACAGATAGACTCCCTACATCCCCAGAATCTTATCATCTCAGTAATGTAGGCGTTAATACCAAGTTTCATAACAACTGGGTAAGTGGTTCTTCAGATACATAGAAACACATGAAGCGTGACATACATACAATGGCCTGCACTATCTCAGGGCTGAGACTAAATCAGTATGTCAGTCAGGTATGCTGCAGTTTTGTGAGCCTGCTTATATACAATAGCGATTGGAAAATTCAACATACCTGTCCAAACACCTCCTCGTTTACAGTAAAGGTTAAGTCCAAGATGTCAGTGATGTCGTTGTCCTTCATCCACTGTAAACTCTGATGGAACTCCTCATCAAGGTACTCTAGATCACTCAGGTCACACGGTCTGCAATACAGAAGACAGAGCTGTGTGAAACATAATGGCGTCATGGCTCTGTTATGCAAGTTTTTTTTAACATCAGGTGAATGGCGTTAACAAAATCACCTGCTTTCGTTGCCTGTTTTATTTTCCAAATAAAACACACAACCATGTTTACTATATACAGTTCATCCCTTCAAAGTCTGCTAGCAGATACCACATTACACTGTGATCTTATCGGATCTCTGAACCTTAGTGAAGGTAGGCCTAGTCAGTGATATTAGTTGCTCTGAGGAGGTTAGTATCCCCAAAAAACAACTAAGGCCCGACATAGGTTTAATGAGAATATGTCCTTGCCCTGGGGTATTAACCCCAGTTAGCTGGAGAAAGAATTCCATTACAAGTAATGTATTTTTGGTCTAGCTTATTTCTTCAAAGATAGATTTTCATCAATCCCTGTTTCCCAATCAATTAGTTCAGGGCATCCCAAACAAATACTTACAGTCTCAGCAGAGCCTTGTAGAAAGGTCTTGTAAAAAAAGCATCCAGCAGGTACTGGTGAATCAGCGCCAGGCCAAGGATACGGCCACTGAACCTGAACCTTTGGATCAGAGCACAGGAAAGGAGTTGGCTTTAGACAGTTGTCTCATACTAAACAAAACAAACAGTGTGGCATCATTTTCCCTGGTTAATTTGAAGGAGATCCACCCTGTTCTTCACAGCAATGCCAGTAGAAAAAGGCAGGGCTTGAATAACCTTGGGTTTTCCTGCACCCACTGCCTGCCAACACTGTCAGCACAAAAGAAAACCCTGCCTGACAGAAAGAGCTAGGCTTTACACTCATAACCCCCAGGAGTAAAACAAACCTTGAGCTTGATTCATGAAGAAATGCATACAAGCTCACAGAATATCATTAAACTTGGGCCATTTCTTAGACTTAGAGGATCAGTTCCTTTATTATTTATTGTGCATGATTATACAGTATACCATGTCAAAGCCTCAAGGACCTTGAATACAATTACTGCAGTCATTTGAACTTAAAGAAGCACTTCTGAAACTTACACAAGGTATTTTAAATAGTCATTTAAGAGATATCTCTTAGATAGATGATCCAGCTATTACAGTATTACATGTTGAATAAGGAAAATACATTCTGCCAAGGTACAACATTTATTTAGGGTTACACGTTTTGTGTTTCGTTTTTTAAAATGGTTTCTGTATAATTGTTTTGTGTAAGGAACAGGCCAATGGCCTTCTAGTAACAGCTGAGATATTGTGTAGCTGTTACAGCTGTTTCTATTCCAGTAACAAAAGAGAACTGTTAAACACTACTGAAGTCTCTCTTCACTTGTGCTCCAGAGCTGCACTGTCAAAATGATGTGTCACTGGCTACTCAGTCTTGCTTAGACGCTGGAGGGACAACTACTGCCATTTGAGAAACCTATATGCCTTTGACAGGTGACCAACATACCAACAGCATAACAAGTGGTAAAACAAGATATATTCAAGAGACATTTTATCTTGTGTTTTTCTTAAGGCATAGATACTTGCTTTAATCCAAAATATAAAAAAGGTACAGATTATGAAAACCTGACACAGTCTGAGCGGGAAAAGAGGCAATATGGTTGTACTTGTGATTAATAGTCAGGGGATCCTCATTTAATCTCACAAGTGGATTTGGGGAAATTACCTTTGGTAAGCCATATGTAAACTACAAGTAAGAGAACACAGAGGAACAGTGTGAATGAAAATAAATATATTGTATTGGGCTATCTCATATTAATAAAATCTATCTGAAACAACCTGTGGGATTAGAGCTTGACTGTACAAAAGTATTCTATAAGTGTAACAGAAATGTAGGAACATAACACCCCCTGTTTGGAAAATAACTATTATTTACAAATAATATTCTTCTATATAGTATACTGTAGTGTTTTTGAATGGGTTGTATACAAGAGCTGTGCTTAATACAAGATGTAACCCATCATGCAGGTGTGTGTTACATTATGAAATTGATGGTACTCAGTCAGTGTTTGTCAAGAGAGACAGTTGTCCCGAATTCGTAGACACAGTGCAATCTTACAGTTTAGAGCCACAGTCAAACCATAGCATATCTGTTTATAACACATCACAGCACCGCCCGTGCTGTATTATTTTGCAATGCCTTACACTCGCTTGCTCGCTCGCCAGTTGAAACAATAAAAAAATGTATCTTGATTCAGCACACTACCTACTACCCTGCCCCCCCCCCCACTCCCCACTCTCGCTCTTCGGGATAACATAAAAAAAGTTTTAAAACATATGTAAACATACCCCAACATTAGAAATGGCCAATGTCCCGTTTTTGAAATTTGAAAAAGTGGTCACCCTACAGATACGATCTAGCACAGCCACTTCGCTTCAAACAACCCGCTGCTTACTTTTTAAACACAGTTAAAGTTTTAGCCCTGAATAGGCACGTTTTCATTCTTTTACTAAAAAATAAATTCCTGGATGGGACAAACATGACAATGAACGTGCTGCATATATGGCCTTTATTAAAGAATGCCAGATGCCCTTGGGTAACCGAGTTTTTTACACTGTTTCTGATCGATTTCCACATCTGTATAAACTGGCAAAGTGTTGTCTTACACTTCCAACCAATTCAGTGGATGCAGAACATGCAGTCTCAATGTATGGGCAAGTCTTCACAACACAGAGGCAAGAGAATGTCGGCAGCAACTGCATGCTTGCCTTAAACAAATGACAGCACTCTGTTTTAGTAAGGAAGCAAGTACCACTATTTTTAGGCTTTTATAGTGCTTTTTAGGCTTTTATTATCTACATGTTTAAACAGGTCTGCGAAATGTCAACGGAATACTAATTTTATTCCATAACCTAATCTGGGAAAATCATGTAAATTCTCTGCGATTTCAGTAGACCCCTAACTATAAACAAATGAGACTGTCTCTTTATCCTTGTGACAGTGAGGACCCTGTCGCTGGTTCTGCTGTGCTGCTGCTTTGGTAAACAGAAAAGATTGCCCAGAGCTGAGCTGATTGGCTGGGGAGGTGTGCCCGGAGAGCTTACACCTGTTTAAGAAGACAGCAGCGCCAGCGTTCGAGGCTACTGCACGGCCATTGATATGCAGATGGGCGCTGAGCGAAAGGAGAGCGACGCTCCGTGGACAGGATTAATACACAAAACCCTTCCACTGCAAGACGTTGGTAGTGAAGGCATTGCCCAGCAGAGGCCGTCGGAAAAGGCCGGAGTCGCCAGGAGGAAGCCGGGACTTCACTATTTATTTATTTATATATTTTATTTATTTACATTTATATAGCGCCTTTCATCAAGGACCTCAAGGCGCTTTACAACATTTTACAATATTATACACAATTTAAAAGGCAAAGATAATTCCTATAAAACAGTTAAAACAGTCAGTGCTAAATTTATGGTAAAAAAAGCCATTTTATAAAATTTTCAATGCTGTTTTAAAAGTAGAAATATTCCCTGCTTTTTTGACTGAAGATGGTAGAGCATTCCACAACATTGGGGCTTTACAAGAGAAGGCTCTCTTTCCTGCACCATCTTTATTCACTCTCGGAACAACCAACAGCCCCACATCCTGCGATCTTAGAGTATGACTTGGATTGTAAGGGGTCAACAATTCCTGTAAATAACTTGGTGCTAATTTATTTAGGGCTTGTGACAGAAATACAATGATTCTTGGTAGTAAATCTTCCTCCCGGCCTGTGAGGGCACTAAGCAGCGAGAACAGAGTTCCCTGGACGGCTTGGCATGATAGTTCTTTCCCAGGGTACAAGGGAAGTCGGCCAGCTAGGAAGGGGGCGGAACTCCGCTGCATTAACGCATTGACCCGGAAGGGAAATGACGTGGCAGTCGCAGATTGGAGGGGTGGCTGCACCCGTTTACCAAGGGGTCATGTATGACGGCATAAAAGGGGGCTGAGAGACGCAATCTATTCCTTCGCTTTGGTTTGTAATTTGAAACCTGAAAGGACCGTGAGAGACCATGTGACTTATACGTGTTGTGAGTATTTTGTTTGTTTGTCTGTAATTGTCTTGTTTGTGATCATTAGACGGCTAACATGTTCCGGAGCTCTCGCCGAGGGCCAGCACAAAATCCGGAACAGCACTCCACTACTGTCACTAATAAACTTGCATCACCCACCATGAGCACTACTGCACACACCCAGGACTGGTGACCTTGCTGGTATATTGTGGGGCGGATATATACAGTACTGTGCAAAAGTTTTAGGCAGGTGTGAAAAAATGCTGTAAAGTAAGAATGCTTTCAAAAATAGACATGTTAATAGTTTATATTTATCAATTAACAAAATGCAAAGTGAGTGAACAGAAGAAAAATCTACATCAAATCAATATTTGGTGTGACCACCCTTTGCCTTCAAAACAGCATCAATTCTTCTAGGTACACTTGCACACAGTTTTTGAAGGAACTCAGCAGGTAGGTTGGCCCAAACATCTTGGAGAACTAACCACAGTTCTTCTGTGGATTTAGGCAGCCTCAGTTGCTTCTCTCTTCATGTAATCCCAGACAGACTCGATGATGTTGAGATCAGGGCTCTGTGGGGCCATACCATCACTTCCAGGACTCCTTGTTCTTCTTTACGCTGAAGATAGTTCTTAATGACTTTCGCTGTATGTTTGGGGTCGTTGTCATGCTGCAGAATAAATTTGGGGCCAATCAGATGCCTCCCTGATGGTATTGCATGATGGATAAGTATCTGCCTGTACTTCTCTGCATTGAGGAGACCATTAATTCTGACCAAATCCCCAACTCCATTTGCAGAAATGCAGCCCCAAACTTGCAAGGAACCTCCACCATGCTTCACTGTTGCCTGCAGACACTCATTCGTGTACCGCACTCCAGCCCTTCGGCGAACAAACTGCCTTCTGCTACAGCCAAATATTTCAAATTTTGACTCATCAGTCCAGAGCACCTGCTGCCATTTTTCTACACCCCAGTTCCTGTGTTTTAGTGCAGAGTTGAGTCGCTTGGCCTTGTTTCCACGTCGGAGGTACGGCTTTTTGGTCGCAAGTCTTCCATGAAGGCCACTTCTGACCAGACTTCTCCGGACAGTAGATGGGTGTACCAGGGTCCCACTGTTTTCTGCCAGTTCTGAGCTGATGGCACTGCTGGACATCTTCCGATTGCGAAGGGAAGTAAGCATGATGTGTCTTTCATCTGCTGCAGTAAGTTTCCTTGGCTGACCACTGCGCTCACGGTCCTCAACGCGTTGCGTTTCTTTGTGCTTCTTCAAAAGAGCTTGGACAGCACATCTGGAAACCCTGTCTGCCTTGAAATTTCTGCCTGGGAGAGACCTTGCTGATGCAGTATAACTACCTTGTGTCTTGTTGCTGTGCTCAGTCTTGCCATGGTGTATGACTTTTGACAGTAAACTGTCTTCAGCAACCTCACCTTGTTAGCTGAGTTTGGCTGTTCCTCACCCAGTTTTATTCCTCCTACACAGCTGTTTCTGTTTCAGTTAATGATTGTGTTTCAACCTACATATTGAATTGATGATCATTAGCACCTGTTTGGTATAATTGTTTAATCATACACCTGACTATATGCCTACAAAATCCCTGACTTTGTGCAAGTGTACCTAGAAGAATTGCTGCTGTTTTGAAGGCAAAGGGTGGTCACACCAAATATGGATTTGATTTAGATTTTTCTTCTGTTCACTCACTTTGCATTTAGTTAATTGATAAATATAATCTATTAACATGTCTATTTTTGAAAGCATTTTTACTTTACAGCATTTTTTCACACCTGCCTAAAACTTTTGCACAGTACTGTATAAATATATTGTTTATTATTTGGGACTGCAACCCCGTTATTATTTACCCCGTGCAGTACACATTGTTGTGTATTGCCGGGGGATTTGGTCACCAGACTTGGATATAAAAAAAAGATACAACAATAAAACCATTTCCAAACTGGATTATAACTATCTCTGTCTGCTTCATTAACACACTGCAGCACTCCTGCACCTGTATCCACTCAGCCATTTTGCCACAGGGCTTTATAAGTTCAAAGCAAAATCTTATAATCAATTCTGAAATGCACAGGGAGCCTGTGTGAAGAAGCTAAGACAGGGGTAATATGCTGTTTTTTTGGTTTTAGTTAGAATTCTGTCAGCAGTGTTTTGAACTAGCTGGAAACAAGACACCACACATTTAGGAATACCAGTATACAGAGCATTACAATAACCTATACTGGATGAAACAAAGGCATGCATTAGCTTTTCAGAGTCAGGTACAGAGAGAATGGGTCTAAGTTTGGCTATATTCCTCAAATGATAAAAAGAAACTTTAGTAAGTCAGTTTAGGGGATTTTATCCCAAACAAGTATAGAGAGTGTTTTGTTGAGTAGGTTCCTGGAGCGGGATGTCTTTTTTATTGAGGCTAGCGCTCGCCTTATGTGGCAAACTTTTCTTTTTAGCTTTGCTTTGTTTTCTTTATTAAATCTGACACTAGGGCTATCATTGCTGGTACCCTAGTGGCAGTACTTGTGTTGAATAAAATCTGCCCACCTGTGCAGCGTGTCAACACCCACTGCTCTGTGTCTGATTCAGTATTATTCAGTGACGACCCACACATGTAACATTGCCCTGTTGCAATCCCCAAAACAGTCAATCATTAATCAGTGCTGGTGTAAAGCCTTTCATTACAAACACACTACCATAAATCTGAATATGGGTTATAGTGGAAAAATAATACTCTGAAGATACTCATAACTTTTCTCCACTGGCACATCCGACCCATGAGGGCTTGGAATGGTACGTGTACGGGTGGTTCTCCACTGGCTATTTGTCGAGCCGAGCGAGAACCAAACAATGAAATACCGGCCTCACAAGACATCTGAATCTGGCTAGGAGCCAAGCTCGGCCAGGGGCGGGGTTAAGGATTTTCATTATTACGTTGCATCAGTCAGTACACTCCAGAAAGACAAACAACAAACAACACGCGGGCAGCGAGTGTGATGAGAGAAATGTACAGCCTTGGGACACTGAGGAAGTGCTGGCTCTTGTTTCTCTGTGGGCAGATAGAAGTGTTCAAGAAGATCTGGAGTCGTGCGTCAAAAATGAGAAAGTTGAATGACGATTTGAAGCAAATGGGCATAAACCGTGGGTACGGTATACTTAACTCACACACTCAAAAACACAAAAGTCTACAAAAATTTCTCATCCTTGACCTTTATTATATTAATATAAAGAAAAAAAATGTGGAAAATAAAACAATTCTAAACTTATTTACAAAATATAGTAAATGTAGTAAAACAAAATACAGCTGTACCATACATACAACTACGGCTCTCGATGCGCTAGTGCAGCTTCTTTTTTTAAGCTGCCAAACAAAAAACAACTGTAGAAAAAAACAACAACTATCCTCAAAATGGGCAAATTATATTATTAAAACCTTTTTCCCCTTCAATAGAACTAAATCAGAAAACACTGCAGCTTAAAGTCTAACAACTGTGCGTCTTTTTCTGATAACAAGCTGAAGCTCAGAGCAGCTGATTCAAATTCGCCGCCGTTCTGAGACACGGGGGAGGGGTGGAGCCAGCAGCACAACAGATACAAACAAAAGCCAGGCAGTCTTCCCAGCGACAGCGTGTGGAAACGACAGGGTGGGAGAGGTACAGTCGTGGAAAAGTACAGAGCAGTTAGAAGTAGTTTGAAAGCAGGCTGACAGCTGCAGAAGCTAAACTAAACTTCAAAAAAAAAAAAAAAAAAAAAAAAAATTTAACATGGTCTTCAAGCTAGTAATCTGTGACACCTGCATGATGTGGGAAATTCGAGAAAACCCAGCAGAGCTCAACCAAGTGTGTGTAAAGTGCTGCAAGATCCAGGACTTGCTTAAACTAGTAAGTATGCTAGAAATGGAGCTGCAGGAAAATGAGACAGCAACAGGAGCTTGAGGAGCTGGCACACCTACAATTCATGCAATTCATGGAAGTCAGCACCCCTAGCAGACTGAAAGCCACCAGGGAGACAGAAGAGGGGCAAAACAGCAGTTCAAGTAGGCAGAAGCAGGGAAAAAAAAAAGAAACACAGCCACCAGAAATCAAAACATCCAACAATTTAGATGATCAAAACCAACATCAAGAGAACCATTTGTTTGCACATCTTTTGGCAAACTGAGTTAATTAATAAAAATAATTAATAACATTGCGTGTGACGTCAGTAGCACGACTCTGCTCTGTAGTGGAAAAACAACCAAGGCTCCCCTTAAACGCACCGTGAGGGCTCGGCTCGGTCGTACAGTGGAAAAGAGGCTGCAAACTCTGATAGACCCACCAATTACTTCATGTGTTGCCAACACTGACTCAACCTGCTTGTGAGCAAGGCACTGGAATATGGGTGAGGGACATGCCAGATGTCAGTGAAATATTATGCAACTATCAGCTTTAGACAGGGAGTTCCTTCCTTTTTAGAATTCTAAGGAAGCCCCCTATAAACCAGAGGCTGAGGATTTAGTTCAGCTTTTACGTCAGTGTTATGGGAACCTGTTCAAGCAGATTGTGCAAAGGTACAGGTTAAGATCCTTTAATACAAATTAACCCTACAGAACACAGATATGTTAGCACATATCTGTGTTACATCCTGGACATGGCAAAGGAAAGGTATATACATTACAGTCATGTTAGCTACAGAATGATTATTAAGGCAGTTGGCCACTAGGCTTTGCCACGGAGACATTTAAAAAGACTACAACCTATGTCTTAGATCAGGGGTCTCCAATCCTGGTCCCAGAGGGCCGATGTCCCTCCTGGTTTTTGTTCCAACTGTACCCTAAATTAATTAATTTGACCAATTAAGCTTTTAATGAGCACTTAATTGGTCCAATTAAGTAATTTAGGGTACAGTTGGAACAAAAACCTCCAGGACCAGGATTGGAGACCCCTGCCTTAGATAGTTATGTAGCCAATGCTTTAGCATTACATGCTTGACAAGGCTGCCATTCGTCTTCGTCTAAGGGTTCCAACATTGAGAAAGGTTGTTAAATCAGGGTTATGACTCTATTCATAGTTCTGACTGATTCTTTCATTATTGTTCAACTACAGACAAAAATCATACAGTACTAACAAAAAATGTGTTTGAACTATGTAAAAATGCTGCTTGCTTAAAAGGTTTAGTAACGACAAAAAAATGGTAATACTGTACCCAGATGATTGATTGAAGCAGGCTGTAGGTAATTAGGAATTGACCTTGAAAGGCAATAACCACAAAGCTACCTACAGCCCACCCTAGCCCAAGAATTTCTTGATTTATGAGCCTTGTGTTGTTTTAGCAGGGAAAGAAAAAGAAAGGAGAGAAAGACAACTACAGATGAAAACAAAGACTATTTACCATTCCAGATGATTTTCGACAAATGCTGACATGGGGCTGATCTGCACTGTGTACGTGTCATTGGCAGAGTACTCAAACAAGCCATAGTAGGGGTTGAACAGTTCTTGGGAAAGCAGGAAGAAGAATTCTCTTGAGGGTCCACTGTAGTCCAAGCTGTTTAAAAAGAAGGTGAAAGGATCAGCTCCCTGTACACAAGACAAGGAAGTCTATTCAACTGAAATAAATGCTGCTGGATCCAACAACCACTGCCGTTTAAATCATTAAAATAGGATCCTCCCAAGTGATTTACATATTTGTACTTATAAAAACAAACAAGCATTGTTGTACATTGGATTTTGATCACCATTGTAAACAAAATTATCTACAGTATTTCAATTAAAATCGGTCTATGGAGATCCACCACTGTTCAGATCTGTACATAAAATCTATTTTTTTCTAGTAACCTGTTCACAAGGCCCCCGTACTTTTAATAGGGCGGGGGCGGGGAATAAACTGCCTTCATTTTTTTTCTGTGTGGTACTCATCCGCTGTTGTGTAATGGTCATGTTTCATGTTTCACACTCTTAACCCCCCCCCCACACACATATTTAGCAAGGCTCTGCCACCGTTGATACAGATATACAGTATGTTTGACAGTATCTACTTATGATGACTTACAGCAATTTCAATGTGCATATTTATCATAGTTTTTGGCTCACTGTGTGAACCGGAGGCAAAACACACCTCATTTCAATCTATGTTATGTAGTGGAACTGTGAGTAAGCTTAGAATTGCCTGTCAGCAGCAACATGGAGCCTTACCCTTCCTCACCCACGAATGAGACATAGAGCTTGTTTCGCTGGAGTTCCTTGCGTGAGTAGGCCATCACCTGATTAAAAGTGCCCTCCAGTAGGTGATCTCGACGGATAATCAATCTGTAAAAGACCAAGAGCAATGGAAATTGCAAGTAAGTCCAGATTCATTCACAAAATCTATGTCTGATACACTGAACGCTTAAACTGTAACAACTGCAAATCAGGACACACAGTTCCACTAAAACGAAGCCCTAATAAGTCCATGTTAAATTGCATCTGTAAAACAGTTTTAGAAAAGCTTTAAAACTATTATTGCATATCTTTTACTGACAGAGGGAAGATATCCTTTATACTGTGTGGATGTCTAAAGCCTGCCACACACGTCTCACTTCTGTTTTACTGCGCTAAAACAGAAGTCACCGGTGTGTCGATCTCCAATAGGTCACAAATCACAAGCCCCTAGATCCACACGCTGAGAAAAAAACGCCAAAGTCAAATAAAAATCAACAGGTTGGATTTTATTTACCACAGGCTAAAGTGTAGTAGACAAATTATACAAAAAGTTAAACACTGACTGAAACGTTTGCACTGTGTAAATGGTCAATAGCTAAATTAACAGGCTAAGCACTTCTTTTGGTTGCCTTGCGGCGCTGTCTCCGCCGTCTAATCAGAATTCGATGCCATGCATACTATGAAGGTCGTTATGTTGTGTTAAGTTAATACAAAAATGTGTACAGGGCAGTGTTAATTAAATTTGCTAACATAGTAATCACCAGTATCTATTTGTGGTCAGTAATTCAGTCTTAGCAGTGTGCGACACCCAGTCAGGAAAAACTCAATTATGACGTCAAACCAAAACTGAGCACAACTGATCACAGAATCTGTGCATACTCAGATGAGATGAGTCGGGATGAGTCTTCAATTGACTTTAACAGTGAGGGAGCTGTACTGCTTAAATATTAAAAATAGAAACAGACATTTTACATACTTTTAAAGATTTTCAGAATGGATTATTCTAAACAGTGATCATATGAATATAGTCCATATTATAAGAAAGTGGCTGATATTTGAATGTATTTCAAATATTGCATGCCCTGTGCACCAGAAACATAAATGTATTTTTAGTTATGAAGGTTATTTTAACTACAATAAGGTATGGTAGTACATAAGTTAGATAGTGTGGCATTCTCATCATGACTTTAACCCCCAACATGAGGGCACAGATGAGGGTCAATGCATTTAGGTATAACAATGCTTGTGTTTTATTGTTCTAATCATTGGTTATTCTGTTACAGGACACAGAGGCAGGGCTCTGGATCCCACAGAAGCTAATTAGGTGTCAGAATGACTGGTGTGGATAATCTCATACTAAAATAAAGTTTCTTAAATGAAGGTGAAATTTTGAAAAACAGCAGGATATATAAGCTGGTAAAACTGAGCTGGATATTCAGTAAATTTCCTCACAAGATGTATTTGCTGAACTGGAAGATTCTAATTTGTGAAAATTTAAGAAGCTGACACTAATTAAAAATTTAATTTTAATATGTACATATTCAGCTGACCCTGTTAAACTGTATACCCAAAAAAAAAAAAAAAAAAACAACAACATTTGTTGCAGATTACTGTAATATCCAAAGCATTATATATCGATGTTGTCACTTTTGCAACCCTCAGCCAACAGTTAACAAGCAGGAGGCCTCTTTATTAAAACATATTTTACACTATGCCGTATAGTGTACTGAAAAAGTATGATGATACAAATGAAAATAATTCAAGCACATCTTATTATAAACATTAAAGCAGGTTTTGATGAATAACACAATAATACTGGTTCAACCACCAAATTCAATGTCCATTATTCTGGACCCAATGCTACAATCTAATTTTAATAATGAAATCTCAGTTGGGTTGTGCAAACCATTTCAAGGCTGCTGTTCTAACACGAAGGCAACTTACTTGATTTTTCCTGGCCCTTGTCCATAGCCCTTTGCCTCCAGCTTTCTATAAAAGTTGCGGAGCTTTGCTTCAAAATCTCTGCGGTACGGTGCAGGGGCCCTGGCACCAGCTCTCTGCAATCCTGCCAAGACAAACAAACCATTCTTAGCACTCGGTGTGTCCACAAAGTATCAGACAAACTACCGACTCATCAATGTTTTGGGAGGTCAGTTTTAAATGGCACCTATGGCTTGAACGAGAGACGACTTGTTTTTAAATCTTCTGCAGAGAACACATAAAACCAAGATATTTTATAGCTTCTGACCCCGTTGCATTTATCATCCTTACACACTCTTACTTTGAACATATAAGAAATATAAGAAATGTGGATAAATGCTTTACTTTAATTAGTACATGTTTGGCAGTAAAACCTGCTCTTTAATGGCCAGGCTATTTCCTAGTTTTGCTCTTATTCTTTGTGATTAATTTCAATGACAATCTGCAAAGCAAATCTCTTAACAGATTTAAATGTTTATTACAAAAGTATTTCTTAGTCTTAAAATATGTAAGGACTGTCACACTAGATTATATTTTGTTATACTTTCTGTACTATGTTAAGCACTTCTGCTGTGATTATAACAAGTAGAAAATAGAATTATTACTTAAAATGATGCATCATAGTAAGCAGCAGGAGCTCTGATTTACAGTCATGTATTTTAAACATTAAATAGGTTTTTGAAATCACAAAACAGGCTATTTAAAGTATCATGTTATTATTTTATTTTGAAGATACACCGATGATACACCATGTTAGTGTGTGCATCTCAGCAAAACTAAATTGGGCCCAGGCTAAACACTTGTCCAGCCCTGTTGCTTGTTAGAAGAGTCTCCCTTTCCAGGACATCAATAATATTGGCAGGTGTCCTTTTTCGTACAGGGTTATCATAATGTGGAATATCTGCAATATGATTTAGTAGCCATTCAGAAATAAGTAAAATGTTAATACTTTGAAAGTGATTAATGATCAAGTTTTGGGAATGCTCAGAGCTTTTTACAGGAACAAGGGCGTCAATTGAAGCATTACCTATGTTGTGCATCTTTTGGCCCTCCCTGTATATGTATATATTCATATTTGACAGCCACAGTGACAGCAATTTATTGTCGTCCTGTCATATATTATTCCTTAGAGAGATATTTCGTGAATTTACATTGAAAACAGCTACTCATAAAGCATTCACTTCCTAAATGGCAAATAGTTTGGTTTAGCTAAGTATGCGATACATCCCTAGAGAACACAGGCATTCACAAAATCTCAGATATGCATACTGCTTGACCAAATGGAATTCACAAATTTGCTTTGTTGTTTTGTCTATTGACCTTGGCTATTAGCTCCCTGCAAGAGGAATTCCTGAATGTATACTTTCTGTGTTAAGCAGGCAACTCTAAGATTAACCTTCCTTCAAAAACAGTGACCTGGGGAGTTCTGAGGTGAGGACCCAGGAGAGCAGCGGGGAGAGAAGCTGAAGCCGGGGTGAAATGAGGAATGTGGATGGACGTGACGACATGATCTCTTCTTCGAAGAGGCTGTAAGAGAACAAAGTATGACAGGTTAGTGGGGGCAGAAACAAATCACATGTCAGGCTAGTGTGAAGATCAGCCCTCACAGGAGATTTACCTGTTAATTTCTGGATTTAGAGACTTTCAGTAAACCTACGGTACGCCTCAAGGTCCCACGGCTGAGAAAACTGAGACTGATGGTGATGAAAGTGTACAGTTTCGATTTTGTTACAAAAGCCATTTAATACAAAGCAGTTAATCTATCACTTAATACATTGTCTGCCCCTAAAATTGTTAACATTTACATGTTTCACATAAAACTACACCTAAGTGCTTATTAAGGACCTTTACTTATTGTTGTATATGTCACACAAATACATCGAGCGAAGTCTTGGAAAAAAACACATTTACTGCTCTTAAGTCATTGTTTTTTGATTGAGAAAGACCCATATACAGTAACTATACTGTATACATACATGACACACTGAGCATGTAGTTTAACTTTCTTTGAATGAACACATTACTTTTTTTTGGACAGAACAAAAAGATAAACATATTGTATTATTTGACTATTTGTAGAAATATAACATGACGATGATGCAAAACAATCTTTCATGTGACAGAATACAAGGATATTTATACATAGTAAAGTATAAATATTTAAAAATCATTCAACACGCCCATTCAGACTTGTTTAGTAAATTTGGCTGATAGCAAAAATGCCTTTATAAATGTTTCTACATTAGAACAGTACAAACTATAAACTTTTTGTTTTGCCATTGGAAGCTATCCTAAATATTTTGTAATATGATTCTGAAGTGTACACTTATATGAGAGTTCTGTTCTATGGCCACAGTTGTGTAGTGACAAACAGTAAGAAACACACATTATCAAAGAGACACATATTTTCCTTGGCTGGGCCAGTGTGATTTTATTTAGGTGATAACACGTAATTGGATTATATAGGCTTTGGGAACTCCTTTTGGGAATTTCCCAGTGCTCAGAATGGTTAAACTCTGCTTTGAAGACTGTTTTGCAGAGAGAGAAGAAATACTCCCCCCAAGGAGATCAAAGGGTTAAGCAGGATTGTAATCCAGTAAGGGTTTTCAATGGCATGTTGTGATCCTTGTTTGTGTCATAATTTGGCATTGCACACAGAACTAAAATAGTTTTGTAAAACACTGACTAACTTTTTCACTCTTTTAAATATTTTAAACAAAAAGGAGTCATGAATACCAGTACGTTAAACTTTTATATCTTCACACATTAACATATTTCTGGTTTGGATTTTCAAAAGAATGACAAACCAATTTGTTCAAAAGCCAATGTTCCTTCTGCATACTACATCCAAATGTAAATGTAATGTACATTAATATGGACAGGAACATTCCCAATAACTTGTGGATGATGGAGTCAAGATTTATCACAAGCTGCTCTTTTGATATATGTAACAATTTAGCTATGTATCTGTAGCACGGTTCTTTAGATGTTCAGGTAAAAACTTGGTCAAGAAGACAAACGTTTCGGCAAGTACCATTGTTGGTATCTCTTCTTAGCTATACGTGATATGCGTAACGGTAAAAATATATATATATATATATACTGTATATCTGAAAAAATCTGGTAACAGTTCCAGCTAAAAAAATGAATTGACTATTAGTATTAACGATAGAGTGTAGAGTGTTAATGATTTAAACATAGAAACTTCATCAGACAGATACCTACTGTAAATGTCTTACCTTAACAAAATGACTAGGTCTGCATCACACGATAACTTTTCTACTCCGTGAGTGCCTTCTGTTCTTATGTAATGAATCTTCTCCCTTGAAACAAAGTATCCAGGACAAGAGGACAGCAAGTATGTTAGTAACCTAACCCCTCTGCTATGGCTGTAAAGACAACATTCTTAGCTGTAAAGAACCATATCAGTATCATGGAAAAGTAGATCACCATGACGTGTCTCAATCCATTACTTGCAAAAATATGTGGGGGCCTCCTCTACTTGTATACCCTGTATTAAAAATGCAACGGTGCACACAACTTTCTTCAGTGCTAATACCACACTTCCATTTATGTTGAGTGCTGCTCTGATGGAGCTTGGATGACATTCCTACTTTGAAGAAATCAGTGTGAAATTACAAGAAATATATAGGATGTGATGGGATAATGAGAGCAACAGATATCCAATTTTGACCTCTACAGGTGCGTGTTTGTCTCACTTTGGGAATCCTTCATTACCATTCTCTCTAATGTTGAAATAAACAGACTTGCAGAAGGGAGGGAGTCTACAATTAGAAGAGCAATCTCAACAAACATGACTTCCTCAATGGTCTTTCACTGTGGAAATGGTATAGAACTTCAGGAATAGAAATTCAAACGTAATAAAACTTTGCTCTGTGGCCAAAAGAATGTTTAGAAACACCACACACAGTATATATACAGATTGTTTAATATGATGTAACAAAGCTATAAGAGGGATAGAGAGGTAAGGTAAGTAGTTAAATATGACAATTACAAATCTATATCTTTTCAATTCTGAAGTAGAAAATCATTGTAAAACTAGTATATATATCTACCTACCTAGCTATACAGAGGCCCTTCACAAACTCCCAGATTTCGACATCTAATGTGCAAGTCAGATAGCAAAATAATTAGGGAGTGCTGTAGATGTTTTTACTTCTCAAAAAACAACAAAATAGTACCGGTAGATATTGAACAGTGGCCTCTTTTAAAACCCTTTAGACGCGTTCCTATTAGGTATAACATTTTCATGTTGCCAACAAAACAGTTTTGCGAGTGGAGGACCAGTGCAGTGCAGTTGAGTACATACCTCAGTGCATGGTTTCTAGCCAGGCTTGGCTGTCTCTCCTGAAGTATCTCAAAAATGTTCGGTTGGCGAAGGAAAGCTACTATCTTGTCATTATAGCCTGTAATTACAAAATAATTAAATATACATGATTCCTTAATGTATTGTACATAATTCCACATACGCATTTTATAAGAAGCAATTCTGCTCTTTTAATACTGATGTGTTTTTAATACTTTCTGTATTTCTTGCTGTTGCTGCATCTTGTAAAGCGCTTTATGATGGTGGTCCAATATGAAAAGTGCTATATAAAATAAAGATTGATTGATTGACTGATTGATTGATGTGTTTAACCAGTATACCTATAATGTATATTTTCACAAAGTTGACTCTTCTAATTAGTGTCCCAGGTGTCAGCTCTCACCAGCCCAGTTTTCTTGTTACAAAGAAAACACTCAAACAATTACTTTCAGTTGAAACAGGACAATGCCAGTGTATTTATTTCTGATTACATCCAAGTCCTCTAAACTTTTCCCCAAGTCTTTACCGGATGGCTAAGCCGTTTACCGGTCTCCAAATCAAACAATTCTCTTCTAGTTTTATTTCACCTCTTTTCCTTTGTTCACACTCCACACACAAACTCATTCTCCAACCCCCAACCACCAAAACACTCAACTGTCGCCTGTTTTATTAATTACCGTGATCAGTCGCAGCTGATTATCATTTTCTCATTCTCATTCATTATTCAATAAATTAACTAATGTAGGAGACCTTTAGCAAGATGGCTTCCTGGTAACTTCAGTTTTACTAGGATGGAGTGTCCACTCCTAACCCCCCAGGGTCCTAAAGCCTCCGCATTCTTGATAGGAGAGTTCAGGTTCACTCCATCACTATATATATATATACAGTGGCAATAAAGAAGCAATTAACCAAAAAGCCTCATCTTAAAGCATGTAGATGATACTGCAGACGTGTGGAAAAAGGTTTTGTGGTCAGACGAGACAAAAATTGAACTTATCGGTCTAAATTCCAAGCGTTATGTCTGGCGCAAGCCCAACACTGCACATCACCCAGTCAACACCATCCCAACTGTCAAGCATGGTGGTGGCAGCATCATGTTATGGGGATGCTTCTCTTCAGCAGGGACTGGGAAGCTTGTCAGGATAGAGGGGAGAATGGATGGTGCAGAGTACAGGCAAATCCTTGATTCAGTCAAGACTCTGAAACTGGGGAGGAAATTCACATTTCAGCAGGACAATGACCCCAAGCACAAAGCCAAAGCCACACTCGAGTGGTTGAACAAGAAGAGAATTAATGTTCTTGAGTGGCCCAGTCAAAGTCCAATCGAAAATTTATGGTGAGACTTGAAGATTGCAGACCATCGACGATCCCCAACAAACTTATCAGAACTGGAGCAATTTTCCCATGAAAAATTGGCAAAAATGTCACCATCCTACTGTGCAAAGCTAGTAGAGACCTATCCAAAAAGACTCATAGCAGTAATTGCTGCAAAAGGTGCTTCTACCAAGTACTGACTTAAGGGGCTGAATACTTATGCAACCAGTAAATTTCATTTTGTACATTTTCTTTGCAAGTTTTGTGACATTTAATCTCCTCCTCATATAACAGTGTTCAGTTTAACCACTACAGCTTTGAATAAAAAAAAGTTTGTTTGAAAAACTGTGCATACATTATTTGTAATTCATATAGATACAGTATTTGGGAGAATAAAACAAGGTAGTCCCTTTCATTGGTAAATGCCAGTTTAAATAATAATAATAATAATAATAATAATAATAATAATAATAATAATAATAAAATACCTTCATTGCTCATTTCTTGTAAAGGTGTCGACATATCTGAATTTTGTTCATCGCGGTTTTCTTTTGAAACTTCTCCAATCACATGAAAATAATTTGTTATTTTCCTCATCTTGGTTTGGCAAGTTTTCAAACTGTCTGGAAACAAGTAGTCAAGTAGCCACTGCCATTTCAGTTTTTTCGCTCTTATAATAACATTGCATAATTTTGTTTGCGCTCTTATCCATTCCTTCCTTTTCCTGTCTCTTGTATTCCCTGCATGCACCTTACCATACTTCGTTGAGTCGTTTGTAATTTTTGACTCATTTTTTAATTGAGGGTCCAGGTTTCATATCTGTAAGTTAGTAATGGCAGCACGCATTGGTTGAAGACTTTCCTCTTAAGACATACGGGTAGTTTCCCTTTCAGAACCATGCTTAATCTTCCAAAGGCACTCCCGCCCATTTTTGCTCTATTGTTGATTTCGCACATTTGGTTCTCCTTTGCCGAAACTAACTGTCCTAAGGTGATTCAAGTAGGCTCCATTGATCTTCAGCCCCTTATTTTCCCAATCCAGTGTTTTGAAAATGTCTTCTAGGGTGGATGTGAACAGCTATGGGCAAATTGTATCTCCTTGTTGGACTTTAGGAGAGAAGTGCGTGTGTGTGTATATATATATTTATATAAAAAATATTATTTTTTATATTATTATTATTTTTTTAAATACAGGAATACATTAGTGTAAGAGCAGATGCTTTTCGATTTGGCCAATGCAACTGTCTGTCTAAGGGTTTGAATGTGCTCACAAGCTGTCCATCTATTAATGGAATACTACTTTGGTTTGTAATCCATTATATTTTCATGAACAACACTCCAAAGTAGTTTTAATTAAACATTACAAGAAATTTAAAACACTACATATTTTTAACAGAACAGTAAACCAAAAAAAGCAAACCTTTTTATCATTGAAACAAATCACACCTTGCTTCTGTGTTTGTTTAGAAGACAGTAAATATCCTATCTGGAGACTTTTAATATAGCAGTGAAAGACAAGGTCCTATGGGTGTTACTCAGTTGGAATTCATGCAGTTAATGGCTCGCACATTAGTAACACATACAACTCAATATGCCTGTTTTATTATGGAAACTACAGTAACTGCTGCTCATTAGATCATGTAACATATTTAGCATCAAAGTGGAGCAAGTTTATTAGTGATGTGTACAATGCTTACTGAAATTAAACCATTTATTTTATAGTTGCATTTTAAGGTACACATGTACACTTTACTGGGCACACACTTATAAATAAAGGTAGTCATATCCTGATGCTATTCTATGCAAGTGAACTGAAACAAATTAGGTGTAAGGGGACTGTGGAGTAAGCAGTATAGGCCTAGAGCAGTTAGTGTTGGACGAAAGCAAATATTTTTCAGAGCTTGAAAGGGGATTTGGAGGCTGGTGGCATTGGATTGGTGTAATTCAATAAGTACATTAACCCAAACACTACAGGCAAGTAGTTAGCAAGCTGTATCAATCAGAGATGTGTGGATTGTCACCAAGCTGCAAACATTTTGTATTAAAGGCCTTTGAACATCATTTAAGCACAGAAAATACATACTGTATAAAAACATGCGCTCAATTACTAATTTTGTCCATCACCCAGTACCACCTGCTCTGCGTTCAGAGTTCTGTGCGTAATATAAACAACTAGAAAATGCATACCTTGTCCTAACTTTGTGGGATAACATGCTGTATAAAATTATTGATTTAACAGTTATCTTTTTGTGACTGGAGCTCAGTTTCTTTGTAGAAGCCTACTATTAAAATACACTATATACTGCATTACCATGGCATCTCATGGCTCTTTACATAGTAGTCAACCTAATTATAAGGTCTGGGAAGCAGAAATTACTTGAGTTTTTATTTTAAATTTAGAAAAGGCGTCAGAGTCATGAATGCCACTGGGATGGGAATTCCATAACGTGGGCATGGTGACTCAAATCTTTGTGCTCTGCCCATGTAACACAGCCACAATGCTTTATGAGGGTCAAGCCCAGCGTGAAAATACATATAATCTTGTGGCCTGGTACATACCAGGTAAATAAATCAGACAGCCTGGCTAGACATGGGTCATGGCAAGGACGATCATTTATGTTTAATGCAAAGTCTAAATCAAGTCAGAAAGCCACTGAAGTTGTGTCAGTATAATGTGGATGGAGTGCTTGTGGAGAAGTAAAATACAGGCAGCTGAACTGAGGAAGATCTACTGTCTGTAAATCAATTTGCAATGTCAAGAACGTGAATATACCTATTTTTAATTGTTTCAAGATTCCATTTGAAAAATCATTACAACTAATAGTAAAAACACTTGTCCTGTCCTCCCCAAAATCGTGCCCTGTCCTTACCAAATATTATTATTATTATTATTATTATTATTATTATTATTATTATTATTATTATTATTATTATTATTATTATTATAGCATTACTGAATGCTGATGTCAAATGAGTGTTGGAGTAATGATGCTTTTTTGATGTGACAGGTGAAAGATGGATGTGATAGGTGAAAAATAACAATTTGAAATAGAGGAGGGCACAGAAACAACACTAGTACGACTACGCCTGCTACAACTCCACTGAGTCCCTCTACTAAGACTACAACTACTAAGAACAATGTATTTGGTTACATACCTAATGGTACTGCATCATGGTGATTTTGGTTCCTGATTGCCGCTACCAGGCTATTGCCAGGTCTTGCTAACAAAGACGCCCCTCGACTTCTGGACACCTCGGATGCCTACAAAGCAGATGGTAACAAACACAATAAACAAAAGAGCAAACAGAGCTAATAAAAGACACAGGACTAAATCCAAGGGATTGTGGTTTTGATGACACTAGTTTAGATCTGCATTTGTATGTCTGTGAGAACAAGTAACTATGACCCCATTCACACTTGCGATTTAAGTGTCAAGGCCACCTTTTCTCATATGTGAACAAAAAAAGAAAAGACAGCCCAGGGCCGACCTAGAGTTAGGCCTGCAATTACATATATATGAACACAAAGCAGACAGGGCCGCCTTTTCGTATCACATGACCAATTTGGTTACGTAGCTCAGTACTCCGATATTCCCACGTGTGTGAAAGGTGAATGCTCTGCTAGACAAGACGGCAGTGGATCAATATTGAATGGTAATTATTTCTACATCATACAACTTTGATTATAAAAATATTAAATGGAAAAAAAAATAGCGGTTTAACGTTCAGGTTGTTTCTTTCACATACTGTAATATAAGAGCTGCAGTGCATTCATAATTAAGCTTAATTTGTCATAATTACCTTTTCTTACTGTTATTTAGTAACTAAGTGATAAATATAAAAACTGCAGGATTGTGGATCTCAATAATGATCAATAATGCGGCGACTTGGCATATTCAGCCACCATTTTTTTATTTTGCACACAACGATATACATAGCTACAGAAGTGTGTGTCTTTACATTAAAATGCTAATTATTTCTTTTAGCTGCTTGCTTTTACACACACACAAAATACTCTTCTCATCCACAAATATTAAGATCGTTGATGCACCATAACATTAAGTCAAAATAGTCAATAATATAGTTTTTTTTATCTATCTATCTATCTATCTATCTATCTATCTATCTATCTATCTATCTATCTATCTATCTATATATATATAATTGCTACTGTGCTACATTGAAAAAAATATATTAATAAGAAACATCTGCTACAAATCAAGGATTACTGTATATCCCGATAGCTCTTCCATTCTGAGTGCAGGCTATCGTTACAAAAAAAAAATAAAGCAATTCGCCACATTTTAGACCTGCTTTTTAGTCACATATGTGAATGCGCAGAGGCGCCTTAAACCACAAATGTGGGAAAGCACAGTAGTGTGAACTGGGTCTATGTCATAAACATCTAGTATTACAATTTTAACCAGTTTAAGTGATACAGAAAAGGGGACAGATCATAGCTGGAAGTTGTTGTACATTTTACGTTTGCTCACCTCCTTGTTAAATTATCCCAGAATCTCTCTCAGCCTATTACTATCACTTCATTATTTCAGACTGTTTATGTTAATTTATTGCTCTGTATTATGTTAGACCAATTTCATGATTGTCAGATAAAATGTGTTATATGGAATAATAATATATTTTTTCAAATGGAATTGAAATATTTGTGTTGAAAAGATCTACCTCATTATTGTTTAATTATGTATTTTTAACAATGTGTAAAAAGACCCTACAGCATATAAGGAAGCAAAGATTATTCTGTAATTATTTCCAGATACCTTTTCACAAAGCATTAAGCTCCTGTTTTTTAAAGAATATATTTTCAAAGTTTATTTCTATGAATTAAATATCCTTTGATATTCATGGAACTATTGTACAAAGTTGTTGACTTCTTTAAGAATATTCTAGAACAGGTATATGATTATCAAGCTTCATTTTATTGATAAAAACAGACTTTTTTAAAAATTAAATATTAGCAATTTTATTAAAACGAGAAAGACTAAAATATCTATAGTTTCAATACCAGGTTGGTTCAATTTATGTCAATCACATATTCTACAAACATTTTAAACAAATGGGTTTTCCCTCACAACTGAGCTACCCAACAACTGAAAGAAACTCTTGTTTGTTCAAAGATGATAATCACATTATACCATGATGACTAAAACAATGAGGCCCTGGCATTTCTAAGGGGGGAAATTGTTCTTAGTTCAGGTACAACAGGAAATGTTGGAAATGTTCTCTTAGTAACAGTAATCATGAAGAGCACTAGGGATTAGACTGAGCCGGAACACATCACAATGGCATCCATCCTCCTGGAAAAAATGTTCCCATTTGCTTCCTGTCACTTGAATAAGACCATGTCTGGTTGATAAAATAAAAGCAGTCATTTTTGATTTATTAAATCAGAAATCTACTCTGCCTGGTAGTCTATTTGAACAGCTGATGCTCAGGCCAAAATATATCTACACAGGTATACTCCAGTATTTAAATATATTATTTTAGAAAAGGCATAATCCTGTTAATATGATGTAGGACAGTGTTAGACTCGGGTGGACTTGGGTGAACGTCGTCAACTCACTTTTTTGTAAGGGTGGACTCAAGTCACCCATTATTTTTGGTGAAACGTCATTTTTCACACTCCATCTTCATTGTTATTTATCTTCAATAGTAGCCTATTTTATTTCTCCCCAATATTTCATTGTTTAATGTTCCTAACGCAACTTTTCCTTTTATAGTGCGTCTGCGTGTGCTTTCTGGCTAAACAGTCACTCGAGTCTTGTACTAAAATTGATAAGTCTGCATCGAGAACTGAAATTGACGTGACAACTGGTTTTTAGGGCGATTACATTTGATTTTTTTTAAAGAATGCTACCCCATAATAATAAGACATTTCTAGTGAAAATGAAAAATAGTATAATGTTGGACTAATAGTCAACAATTTGTTATGCTTCAGTTTTTATTTGCGACCTGCAGTTGCATGGTCATTTTTTTTACGGTTTAGCATGCAGCAATAATATTTCTTCGATTGGATGTATTCTATTAGTGTATTGGCTATATTGTGGTCATTTTGAGGACTTGACTTATTTGAAAGAACTGAAAGAGCTCCTTTGCTATACTGTATAGTGACTGACTGTGCTGTGTCAAAGGATAACAGTGTGTCATTTTGAGAGCTGTCCTGCAGTGTGTTGATACCAAGCCTTTTCTATTTTGTGGACGAAATCTCTTTGTTCTCCAGTTTTAAATAATCATTGTCTAATCCTAACTTTTTTTTATACATTATTTCATGTGGGTACATCTGACATAAACATTTTTGAAGATATAGCCTTGCAACCAAATAATATTTCACAAGAACAGGTAAGAATAGCCCTCCTAGTTTAGAAAGTGAGAGTCTCCTTTATTCTGTGCTGGAACCTTCCATAGAAATTCTACCCAACAGTGAGATTGGCAGCATTTTCCAGTTCAGCATTTTTTACTATTAATTATACTGATTATTGGTAGCCTAAAACTTAGTTCCAATCTTCACTACATATAATTATTAACATGCAAATATATATTTTTTATTCCAACTAACAATTTTTTCATAAATCATCTTTTTTTTATCTTCTTAGGTAAAATTGACTTCACTGGCACTGTAAATGTGAAAAATTCCTTAGGGCCTTTGCCTCTGCACCCTACCAGGGGCCTGAAGGGTCCCAAAATCCCTTGCGCATATGAAGACGCGCATCGTTGCTCCACATTGGGTAACCTTATAGTCCACCCACTATTTTCTGTAGGAGTCTAACCCTGATGTAGGACCACCGTGGACTACCATGGTCAGTCAGGATAGTTATGTATATCTGTCAATGTTATTTTATGAGCTATATTGCAATTGTAAGAATGTAATTGTAATTTTTTATAAGTGGGATGAGTGTGACTGTGTGTGGCTAATCCTTACCTCTCCAGCACTGTAACTGCGAAGTCTTTGCAGATGCTGCCTGTGTGTCAAATGGTTCGGCAAGCGGCCATTTTGAAGAGGAATTCTGGGATCAATGAAGGTTGTTGCCCGACTGTTGTGGTCAACAAAAAAGGACTGCAATGAGAAAAGAGCACAGTTTGAGTCATATGTAATAAAAGAGAAACAGTAGCATGGTCCTTTGTATTTCTAAAATGTATTTATCCCATTCAGCTGAACAGCTTTTTTCCCCCCAAGAGTGTTACTTGTGTATGACAGTGGTACTTAGACAAATATGCTTGGTTTAAAATAATTCTTATATCATAATTAAAGACTTCTAATTGAAACATGTGTCATTGAATGCTTCTTTTAGTATTTTTAAGTTCAGCACTATTGAGTCTTTAATAGTTAAGGATGATATAGCATAATTCCGATAGTATAATTGTCCACATTAATGTACATTTTCATTTAAATGAACTTGAAAAACACAGATTTCCACTGAACACAAATTTGAACAAGATGCTTTTCTGTTTATTTTAAAATACAGAACTGGTAATGTAATCTGATATTTTTTCTTAATCCAGTAGTTTAAGTGTTTTATGTACAATATACATTTAATTTAGTTCAGTGGATACTGTATCTGCAGTGATATCATTGTACATGCTGCCATAACTATTTGGAATAGACTCCTGATAAGAATAATAAGAATAAGAATAATTCCCGATAAGACTTTTTTTTTTCTTCAAATTGACCTGCAATAACAGGTGATAGCATATTTGAAGGGTCTTACTGTTTGAATTCATTTTTCTAATTTCTTTAGCAGCATTGTGACATCATTACATCTTTTCTGTTTCAAAAAAGCTGAAGCTGATGCCAAAAATGGGGGTTTGACAAGAGCAGATTAATTTTTTTATATAGAAGGTTATGTGTCTAGCTTTTTTAGGACATACATTTAAGATACATTTTTTTTCTACCAGGATCTGAATTTGAAGGTTACAGCCATGACATTGAGAACTCCCTTGTGCCTGATAATTATCCAGCCTCAGTTCCGCTTCAAAACCACTCCGGAAGGTTCAATGCTCTCTCTACGAGCACTCCTGAGCTCCATGGATGGCTGTGCGGGTCCGAGGGCAACTCTGAACACTCTAGCCACACCTCTCAACAGACTTGCCCCTTCCCTCCAGGATTAAACCCTGTCAACTCACTTTGGACCATTGTTCTACCTCCCAACCCCTCCTACTTACCTATAGATCCCTCCTGTACTACTATACCCTCCTCTTCAATCCCCTCCCCTGCTCCTGTGACAGAGGAAATCAAGGAAACTCAAGAAGCCACTGATTCCTTTCACTCCTCGGCAGAAAATCTGACCTCAGAGAACTGGGTTACTGACAGTCTACTTGAAGAGTTGATGAATCCAGAGGAATATTTGGCATTCGACCTGCTAGTGACATTGGATACACAAATGCTCTGGCAAGTTCCTTCCTCAGGGACTCAGATGAGGATGAGTCGATAAAATTCCCCCAGCACTCCATACTATACGCCTCAATTAAGCCTTTCTCATTACTTTGATGAAGCTGGTGACAGATTTCATTCTTTGCACTTCTTCCTTAGCATAGCTGCAGAAGAAAAGACCAGAGATTCTCTCTCAGTCTTATCAGCAGCATGGAGATGGTTGTGGAAGATAAGGAATCAGATGATCTGGATGACAGATTCATCTGGTTCCACTCCAACAAGTAATGGGTAGATAACGAAAGCCAGTACAAGTGTGCCGACTGCCTTCAACGCTACAGGAGCCTGGTGTCTCTGCAGGTACATGTGGAGCAGGGCTGGAGAAAGGGGTTCAGCTGCAGGGTTTTCTAACAGAAGCTGAAGTACAAGTGGGAAAAGAGCATCCAAAATTAAAACCAGAAGAGTGTCCGTGAGCAAACCACAGAGTCCATGAGCAGCTACCAGGGAAAGACATCTAAGAAGTGCAAAGCAGGTGAAGAGGAGGAACCAAGCCCAAAGAGGAGAAGGCTGGTCTGATGAAAGTGTCAGTGTCAGAGTGAAGAAACCAATACTTTCAAAATACGGAACTGGCACCTGACATTTTTTTTTTTTTTTATGTATATAAAATACTGTTTTACTTACTTAATAAAAAATCTTAAAATATAAAGCTTCTTGGTAGTTTCCTTATTTCCATAAACCTTTACTCCAGCTGTAATATACTCAAAATGGATAAGATGAACAGTTTGTACTGAATTTGAGCATTCATTCCTTTAACCAAAATGTATGAGTTGCAATATAATGTGATGTTGTTTAAATATGCAATAAAGATAATGGTCTCCATGGACCCAAAAAAGGCTGCCACCTATGGGTGAGCTGGTAGGCCTCCTGCACAATTTATTATACCATTCTTGTTATACACCAAACTTGACTATAATTCTGCAGTTTTCTTTTCTATGTGTGTGTGTGCTTGACACCTTACCTACCAGACTCCCAGACAAGAATCCTGAAACCAAATCAGTTTGGGAATAGGGTATCAAAGCTCAAGACACTAACTTCTACAACCCATTTAGGTCAACAAGAAAACAGATTGGATAAACTGAATTGTTAAAATATGACAAAACTCAATAATGTTCACAACCCAGAACAAAAGAATGGTTACTTTTGTTCTTGAGTTTAAACGCAACATAACATTAGTGTGAATACGTGCCTATCATGCAGAACCATTTCCTTTATTTTTTTTTATCAATGGTATAGGATAGAAACAAATTTATTTCCCTTAGCAAATGGGAAAACAAGCTGTCAGAAACCTATTTGCGTTCTACTATGAAAAGGTATCTTTTTTTTTAAAATGAGGACTGAGTAGTATGGTACCTGACTGCTATACCTGGGCACCAGCCATTTTTTTTAGGAGGAAAATAAAGCATGCGCTAGCAGCAGAGTTTTCTACCTTGCCTTGCTGGTCAGTTTTGATCTCCCAGCCCCGTGGCAGCTCCAGCTGAGTGTCAGCAAACTTGTTGAGGAATGTCACCAGGTCCCTGTTGTGCTGATAGCGCTCAAAGTTGCGAGCATCCCTGCGGACCTTCAGAATCATGTGCTTCAGGCAAGTACTGCTCGTAAACATTTGATAGGCAGCCTAGGGAGGAGGTGAACAACAACAAAAAAAAGTAGCTATAATTCTACTGGAAAACATTGCAAGACTTGTTTTTGGTGGACGATGGTCTGTTTGTTAAACAAGTTTTTAAAATCAATGTCCTCCCTATTATTGCATTATCACTGGTCTCCCATTACTTGTGTTACATATATTTCTGCTCTTTGTTGTGTTCCATACTATAATTTGGAATTTGCATGCATTTAAAATAAGTACTATATCACCTCACTCTAATCAGATCATGTTGTTTTTTTTAACAATAGAATTGCATTTGAAATATTTGCAAGATAGTAGAAGATCTCACACAGTATATCCCAAATTATAGTTTAATTCAACACAATGAAACAGGGACCACTGATGATGTAGCCTTGGTTATCACTCCTTTACACCATGTATGTTATACACTGTTATATCAGAAACATGGTGATGGAGTTGGCAGACATTTGACAGATGGTCGAAGATCTCCTAGGTATTATGCTGAATACAAATCTGTGCAGTCATAATGAGGAAAGGAGAGATGATCAACACTCTAGAAACCTTGGCTCTTGACCAACTAAAGCTAATGAAATGCAACAACCATGAGGCTTTTCTGGGAGACAACATGGCTTGGATCCAAACAACTGTGCATCTGTTAAGGAGACTTATGGTAGGGTCTGCTGACATAGCAAACTGTAATTCATCAGTAACAGGCAGACAGCAACAACACTGGCCATTACATCACCAAACCCTGCCAACAAGAACATAGACACACAATGCATGAAATGCTGATATTATTAGTTTTGATGCACCGCTTTCTAATAGGTCTTTAGGGCAGCTTGTGTGGGGTTGGCTAAGGATTTTGGCAATTACACCAAGTATGAAACAGCAACATGCATACTGTATTCATTAGCTTGGTCCTACTTACATAGTTTGCATGGAGCACTGTGAAGAACTCGGGGTGTGTGATAAACTTGACAGCTGGGGACTGCAGTAACAGGGTGATCTTCTGACTGTTGACAGGAGATGAGGGCCCTTCTCTTCTTGTTTCTAAAACAAAAATAAGACAAAAAAGGAACAAATCTTTTGATGCCGACTTTGTTAAAGATGTCTCATATAATTTTGAAGCCTGGGGCATACAATTTAATGGCATACAAGTCAAGGTACAATTTCTTCTAGGCAATAAGGCTATAGAAAAGTAAACATCCTATCCCTGAAAAAGCTATCAGACATCTTCCATACATTAGGACTAGCATACCTGTGGTTTGCAGTGGGCAATCTGAATCAGTTTCAGTTGTCCCTGGTCTTTCGCTGCTCTGACTGCTTGCCTCATCCTCAGTTCTCTCTGTTGCAATGGTCCTCTGAATGTTCTGGTACCTATTATGAATGAAGCAGATCCCCCTTATTATAGGCTGCTAAATAAAAGTTACATTTTCTGGGCATGATAAACATAACAAGAAGGCATTATAAAAATCGATTTGCTTAAGTGGACACATTTTACAGAGAATAGTTCATTTTATTTAGTATACTTGTACTGAATTGCATCTGAGACTGAAAAAGATGTTACAACTTTCACAAATGCAATCTGGAAATGCATCTCAGCTCCTTTCCTCTGTCAGTTTATTACAAATGTGATAACTATACCTCCTGGAAGCCCAGGTAGTGGTTGCCAGGTAGATTGCTGTTGAATTGGTCAGCCTGTGTCACCCAAGCTTCAGGTGCATCCAAGCTTGCTCTATAATAGGTATTTCTGCTGCCACCCAGTCACGGAAAGTTTTTGCAATTGATTGTCTGAATAGTGATTTGGTCATGGTCATGCTGGTTCTTGCTTGTGGAATAATGGAATAAGAATTGGGCTCCAATATAATCAAGAGTTTGCATTGTGTTTATAGGGCAGTGCCGTGCCGTCAGGACCTTCAAGGTATTCTCTGCTGACCAGACAGTGCCACGTAAACCGCCAGTCAAATGACATTACGTTGCCTCACTCACTTGCGTACAGTGTGCTTGCTTATACTATGAAACATACTACTCTAATTATTATTTGTTCATTTGTCTGACGCCTTTATCCAAGATGACTTACAGGGTTTACTAGAGGTTTTTTAAGAGTCTAGGGTTTCCTGAAGGGGATGTGATCAGCCACTAAGAGATCTGCATTTCCCCTGCATAAGTCTAAAACAACGACCAAACGCTAGAAAAAAAACAGCTGAGGGTATTCTCTGTTTCAGTTGAAGGGCTTGAGTGAGTTTAACCAATAGGCGAGTCGAAGAATGTCCTTTTTTTTTTTAGACAGGCGACCAATCAGGAGTGAGCAGAGGTGGGCCATAAATCTCTCTGCCTCATTTGAAGGCCTGCTTTAGCAACCAATGGGAAAGTCAAAGCTCTGACAACACCAAAACATGAATATTCCTTGGTTAGCACTGCAGTTAGGAGGATAGCTAGATATTGCTTATAAATATACATTGATAAATACAAATACCTTTACAACAGCTAATTATTTCGAATTTTATTTTACACTCAAATAAAAAAAAATGTGAGAAAGCGGAGGCATCATAGTCAATTTGGGTATGAATCCTTTTTCAAGGAGAACTTTCTCTGAAAAATTGGAGAATGTTAAAAAAGGGGAGATATACACCACAGATCCCCGAGCTGACACAGGAAGGGAAAGGATATACTTGGCACTTTCAGAATTCAAATTATGAAAGGTATCTGTGGCTTACAGGTAGCTGCCACTTAAAAAAAGGAGGGGGGGTTGCGACGACTCTGCTCCCCAGTCCATTTTGTCACGGCACGCCACTGTTATAGGGCACCATCACAATTATTATTTTTTTTCTATAGAACTATCTATGGTTGCAATGGGATATCTTTAACTGTTCGTATGTTTCCAATTGGCAACCAAGTCTGGTTACTTACATTTCAAGTTATTGTGCAGAAGCCATGCTCTAATCCCCTATCACAGGGGAGAGGTGAACACTCTAATCCTCTGTGGAATTCAGGGCAATATTAAAAACTCAAAAGACATTAAATACTGAAATTTTACCGACCACTGAGAGCTGGAGCCCCAGGAGGAACCTACATTCCTTTCAATGGCCTGCCTTAATGACGTCTCTATGTCAGAGATTAAAGAATTAACTGGTTTTCTTTTTTTTTTTTACTGAGACAGGAGAAAGATTCCACAAATACCACCTAATGTGCTTATCCTCCACCAGGGATTCCAGTAAGAGATGTGGTACCAATGCAAAATCCTTTTACTTCCTCCCAAGTCTAATTTCTATTTTTAAGAAGAGTCCCTGAACAATTTAGCTAAACAAATAGCTTTTGCTTTAAGGTATGTGGCCTGAAGCTGCTACTTTGTGAGAAATGTTAACAAAATGCTGCATTTCCGACACAGTACAAAAGGACACTAGCTCTGGCTCACATGCTTATTTCTTGCCACACATTATTTAATGGTTAACTGGTTACCACTGGAACCTTCAGATTTGGGGCGTCAGATCCCCTGTCAGCCACTCAGTCTATTAGCTTCAGTTAAGACAACAAAAGTGGACCAAGTCAAACACAGTATGATAAGGGCCTGTAAACTGCAGGGCCTCTAAACTGATCAGTGGCACAGGAATAGACAAACATATGTACAGTGGCAAAAATATTCAGGAATAACCAGGTAACATTCTGCTTTTAGCCTCTGGGTGGCAGTCCAAGTTTGTAGTGAATGTCCACTTTTAAAACATGCAGTTTTTTTTTTTTGTTCCTGACCGCTTCAGCCCTCTGTTCAGCCCTAATACCAGCAAAAGAACTGAAAACGAAATGTTGTGCAATTAAAAAGTGTCGGCAGTCTCAGCACTAAAGCCCACAGCGTTTACGGGAGTTCTTCGCACAATTGTGTGCATGTAAACGGTTCGTATTAACATCCCTTAATAATTTAAATATGGTAACATAACATAAAGTCATGACAAGACTTCCCTGATTATCATTAATAGGGGTAATCACAGCTTCATACTTAGTCTGTTTTCTTATTAAGTTTCTAGAACAGTTTGCTGATGAAAGTACTAGCAGGCATAAGCAAGCCTCAGCCTGCATACCTTAACCTAAAGCTTTTTAAAAAAAATGCATCCTAAGAAGTGAAAAGCTGAAGCTGAAGTTTTTGTTGTGTATGTCCTGTCTGTTAAATGACTCTGTGTAGACCTAACACAAATGAAATAATGATGCTTAACTGACGAAACCATAGTGAAACTGTAAGCAGTGAACTGGGTGAAGCTGCAAAACAAGCAAAAGGGATAGTTATTTAAAGGGGCGTTGTAGCCTACCGCATGGAGTCTGGGTGCAAATATTTGGAAGATGCTTTAATGTAGATGCTTCTGTGAGCAGGTCAGTTTATGTTTTATAGAGGTAGCTTAATTTACTGTGCATGTGTTGAAAACAGTTTTGTTTATCTGATTATGTTGTTGCTGAAATCTATTGGCGTATCGATTGAAATCAAGTGTAAAGGCTTTATCCACAGGGTCATGCAACGTAACACATACTTAGAACATTATCTTGGTACTACATTGGGGCTTGGTTCAACCCCAGTTAAACCATTAAATTGGTTTAAATTAAACCCTATTCCAACATACCAAACACTTAAACCAATTGCCGGTAATTGGTTTAACAAGATCCATTTAGTGGTTTATTTTAGACCCGTTATAAACCAGTTCGATTAAAGATACATTTTTGTTGTCTCACCTAAGTGGGATAACATAAGTAGAATAACATAAGTGGAATAACATGCCTTCAGGGACTAGTTTCGAATGTGCCTTTGCTTACATTCCAATTCAGTAGTGTTTTATATGCGTTTTTACAACTTTACAAAATGTCTGAATTTCAGATTTCTACTGTTGTTTTGATTTGATTTTGTGTTTAGTCAAGAAATGCCAGTTACCAATCTGCTTGTGTGTGACTTATCCAAACAGCCTGTAGCCCCTTCATTAACACTAGTAATCAAAGGACACAACAGAGATCAGCTTCAAGGTTGCAAAGAGCTCATAAACAGGGTTTGAAATGAATCTGTGTTGAAGCATTGTCTGTTGAAAATGAAAGTTAAGATCTGCCGGGTAAAATAATCCTGAATGAATTGATTTAATATTTAAAAAAATGTACAAATGTATTGCTATGTATTTTAAAAATATGCTTGTGGTATAAACAGAATATTGAATTAGTGTTCGTGGCATACGATTTTAATTCGCCTCTGGGGGATGTCCTTACATAAAATGGGACATCATCCTGTGGCGAATAAAACCTGTATACCTCGAACGATCATTCACTATCCTCTATATGAATTGTGCTAATGTGACTGGTGGTCAAGGCTGGCCAGCGGCAGACCTAGAAAACACCCAGAGACAGTCCTGCAGTTCAGGATTTTTCTTAACACAAAATAAATAAAATACAAAAACAAAATAAAGGTTTTAAACAAAACACTACAAACTCTTTAACACACAAAACACAACAAAAGCCTATCTTCACTTGAAGATACTAACTTCACTTTACAGGTGGTCCCAAACTCACACAGGACAGCTAAGCCGTTTACAAAACATGTTTTAATCCCACTGTACTTACAAACCACACCACCCACACTCCCACTACCCAAACAAACACTCCTTAACAATTAAACACAATTTCCATCACTAGACACCCAAACACATGTGCACCCATGTGCAGAGTCTCTGCTTTGCACAATATGTATGATCCAGGTCTGTCCATTACCTTAGCTCTCTTTATAAAGACAGACAGCAAAGGTGTCCTGCACCAATTGTGTTGAGTTTTGTAATATGGACTATCAACAACTACCAAAGGTGTTACATTGAAACCACCAAACTCATTTCACCTCTGACCAATTCCAGACTGTAACCCAGGCTTTCAGACTGTGACAAGCTAGTTAATCCTCTTTGCCACATATTGCAAATAGATATATAAACAGTCGTATCCCTGTGTGTCACTCACCTCCTGTTCAGCTGTTCCATTTGATGTACAGAACTTGACCGTCGGATTCCATCTTGAGTGGTTGCTGTTGTGGGCTGTTTCCAGGTTGTTGTTCGGTTTATATGATCCACGTAAAACACTCTTCCATGGCTGTCAATTCTCGCTTCCCAATCTGATAACAGAAAAACAAATAAGTTGCAAGAAAATTTTAATTGTCTCAGAAACCTTACATATCATTTCTTCAACATTCCTGGAGATTTTTGCTAGCACTCGAAGACATACAAATTTGTATCACAATATATTGATGGCTGGATTCAACAGTAATGCATGTTAAAAATACATTGGGTAGAAATCCTAGATTGCTCTGTTGTTTTAAATTTAGACTGCAGTCCCTTTTCTGCCTCTCAACAGCTAGTAACCATGGAAACGAGGTCTCAGGCGTGAGAGAGAAGAGAACTTCAAATTAACAGAACATGAGAATTCTCTTTATTTAAAAATTCAGGAGGACAGCATGCAAATCCTCAAAGACAACAGACTTAATGGAGGGCAATGTCGAGAAGAAACAATATGTATCAGTTTTAATTTGTAAACTGTATATCTGATTATTCAGAATGTAAATCAGGGCAGACAACAAGCAAGAAAGTCTAAAAGCATCTTACTGATCTCCTATCAAATTGGGGAACAGCTGAGTGGGTGACATCACAGACCAGGAAGTTGACAAACACAAATACTATGGGTGGGTCGCCAATGTGCTCTTTTCTTTATTGTAAATAAAATGTTTAAACAAAACATAACACTTCATAAAAGAAAACAGCATAGTGGCCAAAATAAACAGGCACACTGCTTCAAACAAAAAAAACAAAAAACACAGTGCTGGTCGAAATCCAGCAGGAGTAGCAATTGTATTTTTTTTATCTCTTACTTCTTCTGTTCCTCATCTCTGAACAACCATGAGCGGTTGATCTGCTCTTATATATATATATATATATATATATATATATATATATATATATATATATATATATATATATATATATATTTATATATATATATGCAGCCATCTCCAAATTGGTAATCACTTAATTAATTTGGAGATGGTCACATTATGCAAGTGTTTAGCTGGGGAATTTTAACCCCATCCATGCTGTAAAACAATAATAGCAACCACTTGTTTCAAATAAACATTTCCCATGCCCTGCCACATATTTACACACAGGGCTCACATGGCCCCAAATTAATGAATTCATAATATTGTAGCATTTAGTAGGAAAGGAAGGAATTAAAAAAATAAAAATCCACACTGATCTTTCACTTGTTTTTTGACAATTCATTTTAAGAAGCCACTTGAATATGAATTTGGCAAATAGCAAAGCTTTCAGTTTTCTCCAACAAGTTTTATGCAGAGTGGTCGAACACAGCACCACTAACTGGCAAGCTTGCTTGAATTTGACACCACTTAATATTGCTTATTCTAACCAGATTCGTAATGAGTTGTTGTGTATACATTTATTGTATGCTGTATTGTAAAGTACCCCAAAGGAAAGCGCTCACGTGTGGTTCACCCCAAGTGAAGTGAACTGTAAAATAGGTACTTGTTTTAAATTTAGGAAAGAGCAAAGTTGTTAGTGACAATGGCCTTGTTCTCGTTCAGAGACTGGAAAAGCTACAGCTGTGACCAAACATTTTGCATCACCTACAATTTTAGGATTGAGACATAATTAAAAAAAACAAAAAACAAACAAAAAAAAAACTATATGAACATAATTTAGATATTTTATTTAACATCATGTAATCAAAGACACCACAAATGATATCACTAAAGTCTACCAGAAGCCATAATAGTGCAGTAGTCTCCGGCTAAGAGAACACCCCTCAAGAAGCAAGCGAAGTGTTCTTTAAGACAGAGTTGACCAACATTACTTGTCATGACACATGTGCATCAACATATGAAATTAATAGAATAAGTAAGACAAAAGGAAGAGGCAAGTGTATAAACTATAATAATAAAGTAACAGACAAAATAACATTAATAAACTGTCAAACTAAATTAACACAGAACCACAAAACATGTTAAAATGCAGCAGGAGCTCCAGATTAATGATCAATACTGGTACAGGAGCAATATTCAAGACATGCACAACATTATAACAGAATGGAAAACGCCAAATTGCTAGGCAAGTTGTGTTTGATTCAGGTTTTTTTCAGGAGCTCCAACAATTTCCAACTTTTTGCAACAAGAGAAACAGCTTTTCGACGTTTGTTTACATGCCATTTTGTAGCGATGAGATGCACTCGCGGGAATCAGAATACAAAACTTGGCAATGATATGACGTGATTGTGGAAAAATTTCATAAACCAATCAGTGTGCCTCAAGACACTCTCGCGATGACAAGTCACATTTGAAAAGACTGAATAAACCATTTGAATTTAAGTTCGATGATGATGTGTTATCTGGTTACAAAATGATTTATTTCAATTGATTTATTTTAAGCGAAGTTCCTGTTCCTTTAGGTGGAGCATTTACAATGGGAAAAATCAATTTCACCACAAGGGTGTTCTCTTAGAAGTGTTCTCTTAGGAGGTGTTCCTATACATGGAGACTACTGTTGTACGGTATTTCATGTTAGATTTCGGAATGTCACATTTTTCAATTTGTCAGTTTTTCATTAAGTATATGGAAAACTACAAAGCGGTATGTAATTCAATATGTTATTCAGCAAGTTTCATTTGACTTTATGAAGCAAAATTATTAAATTATATTGGGTGATGCAAACTTTTGGCCATAGCTGTACCTGTAATTGTCTTATATAATGTTATATAGTACTATTTTAGACTTAATTTTTTACAAGAAAACAGATATATTGAGTGGTGTGCTTTGTGTGGAAAGCCCTACTCATATAATTTATATAGAGAAGGATACCAACATGGTTTTTAAAATAATAAAATAAAGATATTCATTAAACTTTTTGGACTGTTGTTAAATAAGTCAATAATATACTAGAACAATTTCACACATATCACACTTATTTTATTAATAAAAAGAGTTTAAATAACACACAAGTAAAAGTTTTGTAAATAGGGGCCCTATAAGGCTTGAACTTCGTGAACAATAAAAGCAGTCTCTAACCAAAGAAGGTAATAAAAACAGAAGATTTTTTTTTTTTATCAGTCTGATGCGATTTTAATATTTTACATACAGTAAAGATCCCTATAAGAACCTTGATGGGCCAAACGGTCTCTACTCATTCATATAATATCAAACACTTGTAAAAAGTATATAAAGCCATCTCATACTTGTAATGCCTTCAGGTTGTACTGCACGCTAATGCTTAGGTGGGTGTCAGTGCTTTAGAAAAATAGCATATTTGATAATCTGAGAAAGTAACAAAAGTGTGAAACTAGATGTGATTAGCTGAAAAGTATTAATCTGCAAGACAAGGAACACAGCCAATTGTTCTATACAAAATCAATGCAGACTCTTTTTCTTTATGGCTTGTGCGCCTGTTGACAAGGAAATGATAATGGTTCCCAAATGTAAACTGGGCACAAAGGAAAGCTTACTTGGTGGCAACAGTTCATCAATAGTTGGGTAATGGTGGGGATCAGGTCGCAAAGCAGGCACTTGGCTGACTGGTGGATGACTGGATGGCAAGGGGCAATCGCCTACAAAGATGAGGGGAAAAAAACGACTTCATGACTAAAACGGGAACTAATGGAATTTAGTTATTTAACTTTTAAACTGGGATGGTTGAAACCACAAATTTGGTATCTTAGGAATCGTCTGCCACACTGGATGCCTGGGTTAAAAGAAAATGGCTTTGTTCATAAAAGAGGACTGAAAATAATTACTGCTACTGTGTGAAGCTGAAAGCAAAGAAACAAGTTCATCTATTTATAGAATTGTCCTGCTAATGCAAGCTAAAATTGGATATTAATCATACACGCTGATGTTACATATTGTCTAGTTTTAGAACATACTTTCCAATTTTATTGTTTGTTGTTGACTTCAGCATGTACTGAAGGATTTTCTTTTCTTTGAGAAACAGTTTGATATCTTGCCCTTTGTTGAAATAAATATCTTTATATTTTGTACATTTTAGCCAACAGTGCCAGTAACAACTGTCCATTTTATTAATTAATATTTATCATCATTCTGTAGTGTATGTACACAGGATCATTTCCAGAAAGGATATTCTTATTGTGTACAGTTTTCTTAAGTGGGCTAAGTAAGATCTTATTAGTTTCCTTCACAAAATTGTGTATGCAGTCCAAAACACAACTGAACAGATGTAAAAAAAAAATACTTGACAGTGGGACTAAACAAATTCTACAGTGTACAGAACATATGAGAAGATAGTTTCATATCTCACTGAGAACTCTAGTTTTCTGACGTTTCTGACATCTGTGAGGACATCTTACAGCACATTAATGCCATCTACAGTTCAGGTTTTAACCCTTTGCCATTATGCAGAGCTTGGATACCACAACCCTTTCTGAAAATATTCTTTTTGGTTTTTCACTAGAAAGGTAAATGTAAATTTCTGTTAAACACATCCAAATGACCATTGATTAAATAACAACTAAACTAATAATATAAATTTAAGTTCCACTTACCTTCCGTTCTATTGCTTGGTCCTGCCACTGGTGATTCGCCACTTTCAGTGTTACTCTGTGGACTCCCATCTTGCGCAATCTGGTCTTCTGGACACTGGGTGGTGCTGTGACCTGTCTCCCGATCGTTGGGGTCCAGGCTCTGCGCTGAATCAGGAACTGATTCAAAGGCACTGTTCTCTTCTTCTTCGTCGTCTTGCGAGGAAAAGACTGTGCTCTCGGAAATGCGAGCGCTGTCCACCGAAGAGAAACGGGTATGGCTTGAGAAGCGGCTGGCACCCTCGTAGCCCGAGTTGCTGTAGCAGGAGGTGCTGTAACAAGACGTGCTGTAGCAGGAGGTGCTGTAACAGGAGTTGTCACACATGTCACAGTCATTCTCCCCTGGCGGCCTCAGACTTGATTCGCTCTCACTCTCCATCCTCGGCTGCTCACTTTCCAGCAGCTGGTTCAAGTCTGAGAGGCGCTCAATGGACAAGCTGCGGGTTAAAGTCCTTCGTCCACAATTGTCTGAGTCCAAGGTGATGCTGTGGGACTGAGTCTCAGAGGAACTATCTTCTGTTAGATCTGTTAGGTCCTTCTCTTCTGTTGGCTTCAGTGTCACATCCTCTGAATCAGGGTTGGCAATGTCCTCCTCCGTATCGTCACTCATTTGGGCCGAAGGCAAGCTGTGAAGCAAATGGTGAATGCGGATGTAGTGAGTACGCGGTGTTTCGGGTTCCCCGCAGGCAGAGGCTATGACTGTCTCCAGTTCGGAGACAGGCAGCGAGCAAGGCCTGTTTTTCCGTTTTTGGGCTGTCCTCATCCGCGGTGAACAGCCCTCGTCCTCTTCCTCTTCCTGCTCCAAAGTGCCTCCCATTTGTTCAACTGATGCCTCTTTGTCCTCTACTGCCGCTTCGCTTACTGTGCTGTCTGAATTGTCCATATCAGCTGGAGGTTCTGAAGGGGCTTCCCCCAATTCTTCTCTAGTAATACCTTCATCTGTTTCATTTTCCACCTGTAAGTTGACACATACATCTGGGTCTTCTGATACTGTTTGAGGGTCTGACGGTGGTTGCTCTTCATTTGGTTTAGGATCCCTAAGAATACCTGTCTCTTCTGCTTTTGGTTCACTTTCTTCCTTTTCTTCACTCTGGACTTCACTAATAGCCAGATGGCTGATTTCCTTAATTGAAGTTGCTGCCTCAGGACTGCTGGAACCTGTATTCAGAGAGGCTTCATCACATCCATTTATCTGCTCTGGCGCTGCAGGCTCCATGATGACGCTATGAGCTGCTTGGGGTTCGCAGCAAGGATCTGCATCCAAGTCCTCTATATGATCCTCCTGGGCAGCTGCTGTTTCAGGTTCAGTGCTAATTGAGACCTCTTCATCATCTGTCAAGAGAAAGAAAGTATATTATTTACTGCTTGTTAGAACTGGGTAAAGAGAAAAAAAACTGTAGTGAGTCATTTGAAGTATTTGACACATCTCATCAAAGTATTGCTGCATAATGCGAAGGAGTAGATGATCTCTCATTACTTGCCCGTCAGCTTATTACTCTGAAAAATCAATGACTAATGTTTATTTTTGTTTTTGTTTCCTCTCTCCATCCTTTTTGTCCTTCAAATCATTTTTCCAGTGTTCTGTCTAAACTATGCTGCATAAATATAACTCCGCCAGAACCTTGCATTTGACTTTTAACTTTCAAACTTGCAGTCCTGGGGTACATTGTCTTATTATGATTCTAGTGCTTACTTTCCTTTAGACTCATTCTTAAGGTACTTGCTTAGCATTTCTTTTAATCACTATTTTGTGTCGCTGCAGTCTTAGCCAAGCTATTACTCTTACATCTCAACAGCATCAACACTATTAATCTGTGTTCTGGAATGTATTCATGGAAAGCAGCATATTATTCTATACAGTATTAAATCAAACCCCTTTGCAAATTATTCATAGCATAAATACCGCTGTTTCCATCTGCCATCCCTTTTGTTCCAGAACAAATGTCCAATATGTATTACAGTATATGAAGAATCCAGAGGCAGTGGATATGTTAGACACACAGTTCACCCACAAGTAATACTTCTCTCTGGGTAGGTCAATGGAAACTTGACTAAAGAGGTGAGACTAACACTGAAACCTAATCAGGAATAGAAACACAATTCTGGAATAATAGGATGCACTTGCTTCGATTGTTTCCACCTTTTCTTATGAAACCTACAGTACACCTTTTGCGCTTTCAGTCAAAAACATTACTTCAGATGAGTTTAGATTAATCCCAAACAAACAAAGTCACCCTATCTTAAACATCATATTTTTGAAAATAACCTAAATCCAGCAACTGAATCTGGCATGGCCTGATCTTACATAGCTGAGTGAACGTTGAAATAAGAATCACCTTGATGAATGGAAGATGTTATATCGAATCTGAACTGCAGCTGCCCACTGACATGATCTGTTGGCAGCCTCCTGCCCAGGGTGTAGCTCAAGACTCTGTCCCTGTAAAAGAGAACATCAGTGTGATATCACACAGGAATTGCTGTTTATGAAATCAGCACTAATGAAAGGTACAGTAAAGGGATTATAACACTGATACAGCCAGACATGTTAATAGCTGCTTCTTCCAACGCACTTCAGAAAGAATCCCCATTGCAAGTCTGACAAGTTTAACAGGACTGTAAAAAGAGTCTGTTATGAATGCACATTTATTGTCATGGCTGTACAGAAATCATGAAAATGTAGCTCACCATGACTAATATCCATACATACAAAAAGACAGACACCTCTGCATAAACCCAGACTCATTTCCGAAATGGGTTTCATCAAAATTCTACACTCTGAAGTGTGTCATGCATACATGCATATCTCAGTTTACTAATCCACAGCACAGACTTGCAGTTAATGTAGCACAATTGGCATTACTACTTGGGAAGGACCTAGCTGCAGTTTTGTTTTTTCAGATCACATTTGAGCTGCATATATTCTGAAATCGCATACTTCCACTGTACTGGTTACATAATGCACTTATCTATACATTATTTGTATTGTTACTGTGTGTGTCCTATTAATACATATTTGTTCTAAAACAGGTTACATTTGGAGAATGTTATATAAGCCATTACCGTAAGGTTGGAATTTGAAAAATAATTTAATTTAAGTTACAGTAAAATAAATGCGAACAAATAAATATTACAGTAATAATAATAGGCTTTGATTCTGGAATTATTGTAGGCAACATGACAAATTGTGGTTGCTACCAAAAATAAAATATTTAGACACCAGTTTAACAAATCCTCTGCACACTTCACTCAGGGAAGTCATGTTCTGTTCTGGCTATATCTTCTAATCACACACTCAGTTCAGCTGTGATCTGGAACCTTGATGCACTCTTATTATGCTTGCACTAGGGTGAAGAGGGCTTGCACAGACCAGCGGTGTATTAAGTGTGGGGTCCACCCAACTCCATACAAAAAGAAAATATATTTGAGAATTGGGTCACATGCAACCCGAGAAAGTACAAATATTCACATTTATAGTTGTAGACTGTGTTACCTTAGATTACAAATACTATACATATACATATACTATACTATACATGTTGCATCATCTTCTATGCATCTATAATGTTTTAATAAAATAACTACACTTGTAATCCACACCTTCTTTGTATATGTGTCAAATTATTTACTGTGTACTGCTAGACCAGTTGAAAAGAAGATACAGATATCAGGGTGATAAATTATGGCATACATGATTGAATCATTCAGTCACTAGACCAGGGGAGTCAAACTCAGTTCCTGGAGGGCCGTAGTGTCTTCTGGCTTTCGTTCCACCCGAGCTCTCAATTACTTAATTGGTCAATTATTTGATTAACTGGACACATTTAACACTTCTCTTCAGGCCTCACAATGTTTCATAGGTAGTGTACCTTGAATCAAGTGCATTTTTAAAACCATCAACTGTAAAAGACCTTGAAAAATATGAAATATGTCAAATTCAACAAATAATTAATCAATTATGTTAATTGAGAGCTTAAGTTGGAATGAAAACCAGAAGACCCTGCGGCCCTCGAGGACTGGAGTTTGACACCCCTGCACTAGACTAATCAAAAAAGAAATTAATTTTACGTTTTAAAGACACACACCCCTCTTTATCATAGTAAACACTTAGCAGCACATACCCTATAGCGTGTCTCTCCAGGAGCCTCTGCACTGGCATAGAGAGCTTTCCCAGGAAGCGCTTTATGATCGGTCGGCTTTTGGCAAACTTGTCCTTCACTTCAATCTCCAACACATCCGTGGGCACAGAGACGAAACTGAACTGCTGTTATTAGTGGAGAACAAAAAGAAAAGTTGAAAACAAAGCATATCTGGCAGGATCATGAAAGGGGACTCTTATATGTATAGATGCATAGGAGAATGTAAAGCATGGGTAAATGTTGTAAAGCCCAGAGGAGGTTTTAAAAGTAGATTAAAAAAAAAACATGGAAAACTATGGTAAACTATGATGAATGCCTAGTATAAGCATGGGAAAACTGCAAAAATACTAAGGAAAAATAATGTGATACATTTTTTAAGGGGAATAGCATCTCTGATAGAATAGTTTTAAACATGAAGTACAAAAGATATGCAGCAGAAATATAGCCATTGGTTAAAACTAGGGTTGCCACGATATCAATATTACAGTTTTTGATTATTGAACCATTTTTATTCTACGATTACTGAGATTTCGATATCTACGATACGATATTTAAAGTAGTTTACATAATGTTTAGCATTACAAATGGCACACTTAACTTTCAACAGTACCAATCACATTTCTACAGCCAAGCTAATAACTTCCCATCCTATTTACACTCATAACTGGCTTATAAACTGTAATACCAAATCAGTAAACAGAGTGATATAGGCCTAAAGCAAGGGTTTTCAACCTTTTTTGATCCTGTACCCCTTCTGTCGGGAGGTTTCAGCTAAAGTACCCTTTACAATTTTTGCTCACTGAATGGTACCAGTTGCAATAAAAGTCTGAATAATCTGATTAACAATTTTTTCCCTGTTTTATTTAACATATAATTTTTCACAGCTGGTTTAGAATACCAACCAGTAGGCTTCATTCTTAAAACCTAATTACATGTCTTTGGATGCACAGAATTAAAAGACAGTACTTAGAAATGTCTTTGGAAACACTTGTATTCACTTTCTTACAAAATAGTCTACACTGTAAATGTTTATCACGTTACCATTTACTTCCCACCTCAGTATGATTATGTGTTATTTCAAATGTTTCCAGTATCAAAAACATTAACCTCAAGATTAAACTATAATAACAATGATAAACTTTTTTTAAAAAAATTTAAGCCAGCATAAACATTATCCAAAGGGACTCTGTATAACTTTCTGTCGCTTTGCACTTTCTGTAGACTTTTGTGTTTTCTTCCTTCGTTTTTATTTTACAAGTAAGAAATGTATCCATTTCAAACACCGAAAACATATTGCTGTTACTAAAATGCAGCCGTGGTAATAAATACAATAAAAAAAGTCAAAGTATGAGTATTGTGACTATTATTTATGTTTACCGGAGCATTTAGACGTCTAAAAAATGCACGTTGTGCTTCACTGATATGACAAGCTGAAAACAGCAAAGATCATGAGCAGCACAGAGCGCTCTCTATAGGCACAATTGCTAGCTTCACCTATCAGAGCGCATGTATAGAGGTGGAAAATGTGGACGTGATAGAGTCTGTGTTTTATTTTATTTTTTTCATCTGCAGTTCACTTTGCTATTGGCAATGTGACTAGTTAATTTCCCATTATCGCGATTATCAAATGGTTCGATTTTTATCGTATTCTACAGTATTTTAAAATCAATACGATTAGTAGTATCGTAGCAATACAATATCGAAAATACCGTAGTAAACGATAATCGCGGCAACCCTAGTTAAAACAATGTGGCAGTGAAATTATCGTTTTTACTGGACAACAATGGTAAATGAACTTGACTGAAAGAAAGATAGATCGGATTATCAAAGTGTGATTATCAAACCGGATTATCAAAGTGTGTGCTCTGTTTCATTGATATGGCCAGAGGTTCAAACTATGTGGCAGTAAAACCGTGTGGCAGCAATGCTGATAAGGGAACTTCAATGAAAACCATTGATTTACCAAACTTTAAGAAATGTTTTCTTAAGGACTTTGTAAGGCCTATTATTATTATTTCATTGAAGTTTACTTTTCACAAAACATTTTTCTTACGGTTTAAGAGAAGGTTACTAGTTGATTGTCAGTTTTGAACTACTCAAATACTTCAGTATACCAAATAAGTATTCTGGATAATCTGTTCATATGGAAGTGGAATGTAATATTCCAGTATTGTTTCACATTTACAGGAATATCCAGAACACTACACACATTGGGCATGAGCAATGGCTGAATTACAAAGCAAGACTGGTTTAACAGGAGTAATCTGAATGTTGTGTCCCCAAGTGTATTCATTATAATTAGTAATCACTACACAGACGATCCCAGCGTGGTTGCTTCCAATAAAGTACTTTGGAAGTATCTGTAGTCCAGTAGATCAAAATACAAAGCAAGAGAAACTTCGACCCAACACTATGACTATAGTATTATTCAAACCAGTTTGGAGGGTGTTACATTTTTGTCTCCATTAATCTTTGTATACATGCTGTTTTTCTATTTTGTACTGCAGCATCAACCGGTCAGCTCAGGAAACACACATTGTTTATACTGGGTCCCTAACAGTACGGAGCCAGGTTAACAAATGCCAGAATACACCAAAATACACTGATTAATACAGGGTTTTCAAAATCCCTGACTACAGACTCGCATACAGTATGTTCAGGGATAGAGGACGGCAAGTATTTGGAATACGGTGTTGACGTGAACTAATATTTCTCAATATTCCACATATCTTATTCTGAATACTGATTACCTTATTCTGAATATGCTGTGTACATGACTAGAATACTTTTTCTGAATACTAATGGAATAATAATCGAATATTAGCCTGTATGTAAACGTACTGATTCACTGACTCTTGTTGGTTTAGACTGCAGTCTAGAACAGTGAGCTTGCACATCATACTTATATTTTATTCATTAAAGCAAACTTTTTCAAATAGACTTTAAAAGCGCACGAGTTAAAGCCTTATACTAGGGCCCATTAACTCTGTCTGTATATCCAAGAAACTTAAAGTTTGCAACCTACTGAGCAAGTCCGAGGGCATGCTTGAGGCTGGCAGGGGAGAGTGTAGCGTGCACAGGGGGTCAGGGCTGGTAGGTGACACTAAACATGAGGACATGAGCCCGATACCAGCTCCTGCAAGGGAGCCTGGCTCGTTTGTACAGCGGTATCGGTGCTTCACAGCAGGAGGCCACGGGTTCGCGTCCGACCTTGGCCTGTGAGAAGCCCCTGCTTGCGGGAATCGAGGTTCGCCACAATATGATTGGAGCCAAAAACTGAAAGCGTTAGATCTTCATAACCTGGAAACCAAGAAGTCACATGGCCACAATATGTCAGCCATCTTAGGTCACAGGTCATGGTGCAATTAGATTTTCCCTATCTAGTTTTCATAAATAGAAAGTTGGCATCTAGTTTGAGATAGCAGCAACTACTCAAATACCTCAGTATACCAAATAAGTATTCTGGATAATCTGTTCATATGGAAGTGGAATGTAATATTCCAGTATTGTTTCACATTTCAGGTAGTGGTGACTTTGTACAAGCCCACTACAGTACAGAAGTAATACGTTTGAATATTCAGAATTTCTATTTAAAAGGCTAGGAAATGCAGCAACTACAGGCAGACCTCAAAACATATACAGCAGTCTCTGGCTAAGAGACCACCCCTCGGGAAGCAAGAGAAGTGTTCTTATAGCTGAAATGGAGTTACCCACCAGACAATAAGAATGAATCAATAAATAAATAAATCATGACACAGGTGCATCAACATAGAAATGAACTGAATAAGTAAAAGAAAAGAAATAGGCAAGTGTATGTTAATAAACTATAATAATAAAACAACAAACAAACTAACGTTAATAAACTGTCAAACTAAATTAACACAGCATCCCTACATGTTAGAAAATGCAGCAGCAATATGCAAAGACATGCACATTATTTAATAGAACGGGAAACACCAAATTGCTTGGCGACTTAAGTTTGATAATGACGAGTTATCAGGTTACAAAACAGTACTGCATTCTGTTGTGAACAAATCACTATCGCTGCCAAGAAGGTGTTCTTTTAAGCGAAGTTGCTGTTCCTTTAGCCAGAGAATTTACAATGGGTAAAATATGTTTCCGATTCCCTTAGGCGAAGTGTTCTCTTCGGAGGTGTCCCTATACGTGGAGACTACTGTACTGTGAGCTCCTCTTCCAGGTAATAAGAGTTTGGGTACATGTACTTGTTTATGGACTTACAGCGTATGGCTGTATTTATTAACATATTTCTGCTTATACTATTATGGACATAAAATTACTCACAGGATGTACAGTGTCACCTGAGTGCACACTACCGTTCAAGACTCTTGTACTCGCCTACAGATGCCTTAACCAGACTGCACCCAGCTACCTCCAGACCCTCATCTCTCCCTACATCCCCACTCGACCTCTCTGCTCCTCCTGCACTAGAAGACTGGCTCTACCTCCTCTACGCTCCCCTGCCTCCAGAGCCCACTCCTTCTCCACCCTCACCCCACAGTTGTGGAATGACCTTCCTACAGATGTCAGGACTGCCCAGTCCCTGACCATCTTCCGGCGCCTCCTCAAGACCTCTTCTGATAGCACCTGTAGAACTCCTCTTTTCCCTCTGGACACTTATCACTCTTCCTTAAATGTGCTTTACTTGCTCTTATCTGCTCCCTATTTTACTGCATTTAATCCTGTACTTTAGAGTACTGAAATCTGTCAAGTGTCATTTAATCTGTAGTATTTTGTATTTAATTATATCCTGATTTAGCTATCACTGACACTGTTATCTGCTCCGTTATTGAATCGTATTTTGTCATATACTTGTACTTGCTAGAACCAAAGTCATTGTATTTTATCTTGCTCTTAATTGTATTAATACTTGTACTGTGATTCTTGAAATGTATTTTTGTTTGAGACTGTAAGTTGCCCTGGATAAGGGCATCTGCTAAGAAATAAATAATAATAATAATAATAATAATAATAATAATAATAATAATAATAATAATAATAATAATACATTTCATGTACCCAGGCTTATGAAACTAAGTACACTCACAAGTAATGCATTTTGAACTTAGAAAGCAAAGGACAAGGGTAAGTGGAGATTTATCTATTTTTTAAGTGGTCTGGCATTGCATCTGCACTCTTTTTTTGAACTTATTTGAAATCTACATGTGATATTGTAGGATTCAATTATTTAATGCATTTACGTATTGCGACGTATAGAGTGGGTTGAACTGCAGCCCTCCATTCCATGCTCATTTAGCAACATGCTCAGGCTTCATAGAAAAACATATTTAATTTCAGAGACACCCACTCCTTGTTACCTTCTTCCTTTTAAAACAAATGAGATTAGGAATTGGCAACTTTCCATATTGACTTCACAGGATTAAGTCCCCTGTCTGACCTCAAACGTATCAATCAAGAATGTAAAGGATATATGCTACAAATCACAGTGTTTGCCTGTGCTCTGCTTTTTATTAGTGCTGTGGATATATAGGTTGGAGGTCAGCTATGCTGTATTCTTTGCTTGTCCATGTTATATAAAGAACAAAGATCCTGTAGAATTTTTGCAAACTGATAAATTAATAGGCCTTATGTCCAGCTCTAGAATCTGCCCAAAACATTAGGTAAAATATGTTTTGCACATCTCTGTCTAAAACAGTAGCAACAAATTACATATGTAAGATACATGTGCATATTAATTCTAATACATTTCTCAGCAGGCATTATACTGTAAATACACTTAAAATAATTGACAAAAATAAAATACATTTTCTAAAGCTAGAAGAAATTATGAAAACAAAAAACAGCACTATAAAAATAACCCCCTGCACACAGAAATCATTAGCATTGTTAGCATTATTCTTTATGCTAAATATTTAATCCTGATTCTGGGTAAACTTGGTGCCTCCTGACACACTGCAATGCTTGAATATATGAATAAAAACTACATTTTCAATGAATTTTGGGCATATTATTTCTCTTAAACTGAGAAATGAATAATTATTGATTTTACCATATTTAGTAAAAATTCTGACCATAAGTGGATGTATTACAGTATTCTTTTTGAGGGGATGTTGAAGCAACCTTTAATAACTACACTGAAGCTATACTCGCAAGGGAAAGGAATGAATAACAAGGAGAATATATTATCAAACAAGGCTTGTTTGGAGACCCCTTGCTAGTCTTCATTACCGTAATTAACATTTTGAAGGTTCAGGTCGTGCTCTCTCAGGAGATTATAAAATGTGGCAGGGCAGAAGAGAGCCCAGCATATAATATTGTGGTTTATGGTATTATTATTTAAAATAAATGTATTGTTTGGTAGTAATTTAAATGGGTGATGTTATTGGTGTGGTGTTTAAATGTATTTTGTGTTCATTTAAAACACAATGGTTTGTTTGTTATTGTTTGGCATCCCTCTAAACTCATGTGGAATGTGACCATCTCCGAATTTATTAATTTATTGCTAATCCGGAGATGGTCACATGTATAAAAACCCACAGCTTGTGCTGGTCGGGTGGGGGTGGGGGTGTTCAAGATGAGGAACATGTGTGTGTGAGATGGGAGAAAGAAACAAAAACAAAAGTAAAAATAAGAATTGCTGATTGTGCTGGAAGGAGCAGCACGGTATTTGTTTGGTGGAGGTATTTTTGCGTGTGTTCAAGATTGCTTTTTGTATGCACTTTTATTTTGAGCGTTGTTTTTGTTTAATTGTTTTATTTTTGAATAAAAATGCATACCAGAGCATCAACCTGTAGTACCTGTGTGTCTCTGTCAGCTTCCTGGTCATACCCAACGTCACCACAAAGCCGTGCTGCCACATAAGCCCTCAGGCTTATTGATAGAATAATTCTCGGCACACATTGAACATTCACTATATAACCTGAGTATTTATTTAAATACATTGTACCAGGATGTACACCAAAATAAGGATGTGAAGAAAGCCATCTGGGCAACAAGGCACTTTCTCATGCAAATTATAATACATTTTGCATGACTTTATGAGGTAACAAACCCATTAAAATAAATACTGCTTCACATTTGTTGTATGAATATATATTTCCCAAAGCATAGTTTCCCATCTAAAAAGTTATTTAAAAAGAGTTGAATTAAGCACTAAGAAAGAAGAAACATGTCAGTATCTACAGGGATAAAAATCATTGCCTTAAAATGTATATGTGATAAACCCCATGCATAGATATAAATCATTAATGGATTTAATGAAATAGAGAAGGCCTTAGGGTCTACCCAAGTAATTATAATATTAGTATAATATCTTCCACTTTAGGTAGATTAGTTAGATGTGTGGCACCAATGGGATTAAAATATTTAAAAAAGAAAAGCTCCTCAATACTCTACCATGGGATGGACCTGGCTGACATGACTTAATGAGAAACTTGGTATGGGTATGGAATAGAGTATCAGTTATCTCAGCTAATGTAATGTTAAGAATTATTTTGCATATTTTTCTTTTTTAGATCATAACACCCTAGTGACTAAAGCATGCAGTTTAAAGAACCCCTGCTGCCTCAATTGAGCTCTCAGAAATTTCTTCTCTCTCAGTACATTTGGTTCAAATTATTTCTGAGTGCAGTTGCTCATTATACATTTTTGCCTGGCTAAAGTGTTTTCATCATTTTATATATTTGTTTGGAGACTATTTCCATGGCCACCTAAAGCATCCCTGAAATTTGCTGGAAAGTTTGATTTAAAACTTTGAGAAAGCAGTGATGTTCCAAAGACCATCCGATTCTGTCAGTTAACCGATTTATATGAACTAACAAGTACAACAAGAATTGGTCAGATTGTACAGGACAGTAAATATTAGAAGGTATAAAGGTAGTGTTACAATAGCAACAATTAAATACAAAATATTACAGAAATAAATCAGCTTCAAAAATTGCTGAGGCTCCACTTTCGATAAAACAAAGCAAAGTCAAAGTAACATTTTCAAATTAATCTTTCATTGAGCTCCCGAGCGGCGCATCTGGTAAAGGCGCTCCGCGTGGAGTGCAGAATGTGCTCTATAGTCTGGACGTCACCAGTTCGAGTCCAGGCTATTCCACAGCCGACCGTGGACGGGAGCTCCCAGGGGGCAGTGCACAATTGGCTGAGCGTCGCCCGGGGTTTAGGTCAGCCAGGGTGTCCTCGGTTCACCGTGCACCAGCGACCCCTGTAGTCTGGCTGGGCGCCTGCAGGCTTGCCTGTAAGCCACCCGAGAGCTGTGTTGTCCTCCGACGCCGTAGCTCTTGGGTGGCTGCATGGTGAGTCCGCAGTGTGAAAAAAAGCAGTCGGCTGACGGCACACGCTTCAGAGGACAGCGTGTGTTCGTCTTCGCCCTCCCGAGTCAGTGCAGGGGTGGTAGCGGTAAGCTGAGCCTAAAAATAATTGACCATTCCAAATTGGGAGAAAATAATAAAAATAATTGGCAATGACTACATTTTTTAAAAAAAGAAAAAAATATATCTTTCATGCAAACAATAATGATACTCAATTATGATTTTGTAGGTTGGCTCTTCAAAACAGCTCAAATAACTTTACCCATGTGTGACAGGCTGGCTGGGCGGTGACGTCAGACAGAAGCAGGAACTAAAAACACTGACACCAAATACTGCAGTTGCAAAGTAAATGACGCGGCGCATCGTTTTATTTTTAAATAACACAAATAAATAAAAGGTTTAAACAAAAAGACTTGCTCACAGAGCGAAACAAAAAGGTTAACCAGAACAAAATCAAAAACACAAACAACACAATCAGGCTGGGCAATAGCCTTCACTGATCCTTTACGTTTTTCTTTTAGTTTCGTTTTCGATCTCCTTGCTCTCTCTCCGCTCCTCTCATACACCCCACCGCGAGGGTAGAGAGCTGCAGGCTTTTATGCAGGTGACCATCTCCCGATTAGCAACAAAATTAATCACTTAATTAATTCGGGAGATGGCCACCTTCTGCACGAGTTTATTAATTATTCCTGGCAGAGGACGAGCCTTTCATAGTGGACCACCACCACAAAGCGCTTTACAGAGGTAGGCTGTGAACTGTGCATAATATGCAGAGTCACTTAAAATAGGACACTGATTTAACATCTCATCCGCAGGATGGAGCACAAGGAGGTTAAGTGACTTGCTCAGGGTCACACAGTGAGTCAGTCAGAGGTGGGATTTGAATCTGGTTACATGCCCTGGACTTTAACCACTGGATCACGTGGCCTTAAAAATATTAATAAAAAGTGATTTGAAGCCTTGGTAGGAATGTTTTTGATTTTGTTATCTACAGGTAGTGGATATTGCTGGATTAAAATTATAATAATAAAAAAAACTGTCGCACAGTTGGTAATTAGTGGTCATAAAGCTATTGATAAACATAGCATTTGTTTTGTTTTGTTTTGTTTTTGTAAATATTAAGATTTTGTAATATAAATGTTGTAAATTATAACATTTATTATATGAGTGACACAAAAAACATTTTAAAAATATCTGCTCACAATAAAACTGTGAACCACACGTTAAGGATTAATTGTGCATATTACCTTATACAAGAAGGGACAGGATATCCAATAATGTACAGTAAGAAACATTTTATATCATGGTCTGTTGGGTTAAATGAAATACATTTACCACATTCACTGCATCACCCAGCACTCAGCCTCTTGGTTAAACTGTGTGTGAAGGACATTTTCAGCGAGGGAATAACTGTCATTTCTTATTTGTCTTGCATGTGTGAATCAATAATGCACTTGCAGTCTTAGACCAAGCAAGGGCAGTGACACAATATGTTCCTATGTCTTCACCTCAACAGCTCATTAAATAGGCACACTGTACTCTACAGATCGAAGGTATACTGTAAAACCATAAATATTTGCAAACCTTTTACTATGCGTTTTTTGTCAATTAACAAAAAAAACGCAAACATTTTTGGGACAAATATCAAATTCCGCAAACAATACTTACTTTGTATATTGCAACAGATCGCCAACATTTCTGGAGCAAAATAGGTTTTATGGGTGTGATTCGCCAAATATTTTGGTCGCAAATATTTATGGCTTTACAGTATCTGTTTTGACTACTGGCTGTGCAGTTACATACTTTATCATTAGAAACATCCTGCAGTAAGTGCAGACCTTTACTAAATGTATTGCTGAAATCTCTGAATATATGATAGATTGTAAACAGTTTATATACTAAATCAGTAAAAACTATTTGAGAATGTTATTCATAATATACAGAGTTACTGAAACTTGATCAAATTAATCAAATAAGAAAGCCATGCTTCAAAATGGTTTGTTATTTTTAAGTGAATGCAAATTCTGGTACAAAATACAGACACAGCTTTTGAGTCATGTATAACCTTGAGGGCAATCAATGACACTCCTTGAAAATAAGTGGACATGGAGGTTATCATCTAGAAATGAGAAGCGATCTGAGTTGAGCTACATACTGAGTACATCATTTCTGAAAGATTTTCTTTGTAGGTTCCCTTTAAATTAAAATTACAGGCCTTCATATTTAAAGCTGTCAGAACTAGGAACTACACACACCAACAAATGTTTGCCAGCCTCAGGATGACAAACTCAAATAAAATATTACACTTTGATATGCTTAAGGCAGTAACAGCGGTTTTCTGGTTTTCTCCTGGGGTAAGTCTATGAGTCATTGAAGCAGTTAACTCTCCCTCCCTAACTGTAATCCTTTTTTATTAACTTGCTGCAACTTCTGCTTCTTCCTTCTGCACCAATAGTCAAGTGCTCATTTGTAGCCAGCAACTGTGATCCAAAATGTATTCTTCAAAACCTTCTCCCTTTTCCTCTGCTTGTAGAGCTAAATGTACAGCTGGATTCCCCAGCAATACTGATGCACCTGATAAAGGATTGACTCTTACCTGTGCCATTTTATATTTTATATTGGGTAAACTGCAGGTGCTTTTGGCAGCAGGATTGGGTAAACTGCAGGTTCTTTTGGCAGCAGGATTTGCAATTAATGACAACATATACCTATTGTCAAACTCAATCAATATGGTGTTATTACATGTTAAAGTCTTCATGAAACTATTTAAGCTAGTATGGGATACATATGGCCTAAAATTATGTATATGAAGACATTATTGACCCCTAGATTCACCAGACCACAGTAAATGTTTCCATTTCAACTGTTGAAAAAAACAAAACATATCTTTTTTCTTTTGAATAAAATAAAACATGTTGATAATGTTAACCTTAACAAATACAATGCAATGTTGCTTTTGATGCATATAATTGCCCATTAATCTCATGAGCACACCTATTTCATCTTCTGTAGTGCAACCGTGTATCTCAACACAAAAGATTAGCAAAAAAGGCTATTTTCTTTTACCACATTTCAGCACAGATGACAGTTGCTATACAGAGCTGCAGCAGCACGAAAGTATGATTATCTACACGTCGCCTCCTGTGTTCTAGCCTTATCTGCTAAAACATTACTCATGGCAGCAAAGCTTATGATAAAAGCTAATCTGTTTGTAGTGCAGATATTAGTGCAGTGTTGTACTGGAGGTTTTGCTTCCAGAATATTTCGTTGCTGAACTACTCAGATGTTTTGAATGGCCCTTTTGATATATTTGTTTGGAAATTCCAGGTCAGTCAGTCCAGGTTCCTGCTTTTTTTTGTTTTTGTTTAATGTGAACGCTGAATTGTATAACACTTCACAACAAAGTATGTCATTTTTGCATATGCTTCATGTACAATAAATGATATTATGAAAGGCAATTTGAAAAGGAAAAACGACTCCCTAGTTCTTTAAAGTAAGTTGCCTGTCCATATGCACAATCTAATCGGATTCAAGCTCTGCCTATTTGAAGAACCAATTCCAAAATCTTCTATATGTCCTGCATGTAAACTAGATTCTTCGGATTCAAGCACATGAATTCAGAAACATTGATTCTTCAGAACCCTACAAAGTTTGTCACGTATCTTCTGCATATTTGGTTTCCGATGCAATCAATAAAAAAAGTTTCGATTCCTTGTGCATGTAAACATAGTAATTGTGAATAGAAAAGGGAACTCTTCGGCAAAATGTCTATCTTTTATTCATGGTCTATTTTATTATAATAATTTAGTTTTAGCTTTTGCTCTTTCCTTGCTTTCTTATTTTCAGAACATTAAACAGCATTGTTTCATGGGTAACAGTTTAGTTCAGCTCTCTGTTTCTCAGTTTGACTGTTGATGCTAATACAGTATAAGATCTATTGAGAGGCCCCCTTTTTCAGTTGACAAAAAATTGCCCCTACTAATATTGGTATTGCTAAATTTCTTTTATCAGAGTGGGAACCACAGCAGAGAGTGCCCAGTGTTCTGGCCTGTACTGTGCAGAGACGTCCTGTTTGACTAAAATCAGCTTCTCCAAATATTGAATTATACATATATGGATACAATTCTCATACCTTTGCCTTTTATCTGACTTGCTACACAGCACAGCACAATATCGTTCATGGGATGCTGCACTGCCATGCTACAATATAATCCGAAACCGAATCAGTGACAAGTATCTTCCCCTTCAAAGCTTTTATGCATTTCCAAAACTAGGCCAGAGCAACTGCTGTGACAGGTAGTACAATTCAGAGCCCAGTGACACAGCAAACAAGAAGCCCTAAACACCACAAGGCAAGAGGGAAGTCAGTGAGGCAGTCCCCTTTACATCTTCCTTCTTACAGGCAACTGCTGATGTCATCAGATAGTAACCAATACCTGAAACACTTTGACAACCTCCCAGTAAACACAAGACTGTGACATCTGCCTAGTCTGTGACTGTTAGGCTGTTTATTAGGCCTTATGAGACCTATTTTTAAATTACCAAAATAAACTAATTTCACTTGCATATATTTGATTTATAGTTCTGTTTTTATTAGTCATTTGACAACAGCTAAGACTTTATAACTTAAAACCTGTCAACAAAAACCTGTCAACTGCCTTCAATAGAGTTTCTGCAATCCTTCATCTGTTAATTCTTCACCATCTTCAGATGGTCTAAAAACTATTTAAACGAAGCAAACTACATTGAATAGAATCAGCAATGGAATCAAACACACCTGAGTACACACAATCACCAGCAGAATCTGTTTCACATTTTTCACCGTAGCTTTCTGACCCAGTTTCTCAGTTGCATTAGGAACTCTTATAGTGCAGATTCATGAAAAACATCATATGAGTTCCTACAAAACTGATAGCATGTGATTCTGGCAAACCCTTGGTCAGAAGCCACTTTAAGCCAGGACTTGGCATCTGCAGAATTCTATCTTGTACACTGCAACAGAACAAACTTAAAATAGTGGGTTTATTTTGGACCACTGATTTGCATATTCTGTAGAATTATGATTAAAGCCCCTAATGTTGATTAAAAGTGGTCTGATAAAATAAAAAAATATACTGTATATATCATATTTCTATAAAATGAATCTTGTTGTGATATTTAAAATACATCTGTAAAATACACTATATTGTTCTAAAATGCCTATGAGTAGTATAATAATTTCTGGGGTGTGACGTGATGTAACTAAAACTGACACACTTTTTATGGAGCTGTATTAGGCAGACCTTGCATACAGCTGAAGACTTCAAATGCCATATAACCTTGCTGCTCCCTTGCTGGAAGTTTTGAGGCCTCAAGCAATTAAATGATAAAGAGGATAATGGAATTACCTTGTGAAAAAAAAGCTTTGATACATTGTTTAAAAGGTTTTGCAGTCCACCATTTATTGTACATGCACATACCTGTTCTTAAATATGTGTTTAATGTTATGTAACATCTGCTATGTCTCAAAACGCCTATGGCACCAGAACTGTGTTGATTAAACTATGAATTTGCAATAGAGTTGTAAGTATTGTATCTGTACTACTTCTCGTATTCAACTGAAAAGGGCACTTATGTGGTCTTGAAAGTTTTTAATGTACAGTACTGTGCAAAAGTTTTAGGCAGGTGTGAAAAAATGCTGTAAAGTAAGAATGCTTTCAAAAATAGACATGTTAATAGATTATATTTATCAATTAACTAAATGCAAAGTGAGTGAACAGAAGAAAAATCTAAATCAAATCCATATTTGGTGTGACAACCCTTTGCCTTCAAAACAGCATCAATTCTTCTAGGTACACTTGCACAAAGTCAGGGATTTTGTAGGCATATAGTCAGGTGTATGATTAAACAATTATACCAAACAGGTGCTAATGATCATCAATTCAATATGTAGGTTGAAACACAATCATTAACTGAAACAGAAACAGCTGTGTAGGAGGAATAAAATTGGGTGAGGAACAGCCAAACTCAGCTAACAAGGTGAGGTTGCTGAAGACAGTTTACTGTCAAAAGTCATACACCATGGCAAGACTGAGCACAGCAACAAGACACAAGGTAGTTATACTGCATCAGCAAGGTCTCTCCCAGGCAGAAATTTCAAGGCAGACAGGGGTTTCCAGATGTGCTGTCCAAGCTCTTTTGAAGAAGCACAAAGAAACGGGCAACGCTGAGGACTGTAGACGCAGTGGTCGGCCAAGGAAACTTACTGCAGCAGATGAAAGACACATCATGCTTACTTCCCTTCGCAATCGGAAGATGTCCAGCAGTGCCATCAGCTCAGAACTGGCAGAAAACAGTGGGACCCTGGTACACCCATCTACTGTCCGGAGAAGTCTGGTCAGAAGTGGCCTTCATGGAAGACTTGCGCCAAAAGCCATACCTCCGACGTGGAAACAAGGCCAAGCGACTCAACTATGCACGAAAACACAGGAACTGGGGTGCAGAAAAATGGCAGCAGGTGCTCTGGACTGATGAGTCAAAATTTGGAATATTTGGCTGTAGCAGAAGGCAGTTTGTTCACAAGGGCTGGAGAGTGTACACGAATGAGTGTCTGCAGGCAACAGTGAAGCATGGTGGAGGTTCCTTGTAAGTTTGGGGCTGCATTTCTGCAAATGGAGTTGGGGATTTGGTCAGAATTAATGGTCTCCTCAATGCTGAGAAGTACAGGCAGATACTTATCCATCATGCAATACCATCAGGGAGGCATCTGATTGGCCCCAAATTTATTCTGCAGCATGACAACGACCCCAAACATACAGTGAAAGTCATTAAGAACTATCTTTAGCGTAAAGAAGAACAAGGAGTCCTGGAAGTGATGGTATGGCCCCCACAGAGCCCTGATCTCAACATCATCGAGTCTGTCTGGGATTACATGAAGAGAGAGAAGCAACTGAGGCTGCCTAAATCCACAGAAGAACTGTGGTTAGTTCTCCAAGATGTTTGGGCCAACCTACCTGCCGAGTTCCTTCAAAAACTGTGTGCAAGTGTACCTAGAAGAATTGATGCTTGATGCTGTTTTGAAGGCAAAGGGTGGTCACACGAAATATGGATTTGATTTAAATTTTTCTTCTGTTCACTCACTTTGCATTTAGTTAATTGATAAATATAATCTATTAACATGTCTATTTTTGAAAGCATTCTTACGTTACAGCATTTTTTCACACCTGCCTAAAACTTTTGCACAGTACTGTACATTTCCAAATTTCAAATACAAATGTATCACCATTTTCTTGATCACAAATTCACCATTTAATTAATCTGAGGTTGTTAACACTAATGAAATAAAATGAGTGATACGCCTTCAGGATACATTTGTAACTTTGTTGTTGCAACTTTTACCAAATTTTAACTTGTTACCAAGATTCAGTTATGTTAATTAGGTAGCTTAAATGAGAACTCTGTGAGCAAAAAACAACCAGGCTGCAGAAAGAAGTGTGGTAAAATACCTTCAGGTCTTGATCTTTTTCACATGAACATTCTGCTTCAAGCCACACTGAAACAGCATGTAATTTATCAGTTCTAACCAACATCAAATTAATTCACAATGCTGTTAACATAGCTAAACATCTAGACACACCATAACTTTCATCAATAGATTCTTGATTTAATACATTTATTCCTCTAAACTCTGTGGTTCTTATTACCCTAATTGCAATCCAATAATTTTGTTGCTTTTTTCAATAGAAATTCAAATGTTTTTTATATTGCATTGCAAACGTCAATAAATTTAAAGGAATGATTTATTTCTCCTTTCTATTTGGAACAAGAGCTGCTGCAGGAAAAAGGTAAGTTTAATTAAGTTGGTTCAAACGACGAAATAAAAAGCCCACCTTTCATGATACAATCCTATTATAATGAAAAGGGCCCTTGTTTGTGAATCTAAATCAGTTTTATTTAAAACATGTGTGTTTATAGCTGTTTTAGTGTTAGTTTGCTTGTGTTGTGCAGATTTGCAGAATGGCAGATGATCAGTAACAGCCTGCACTTGATGTGTTTAACACTGTGGTCGATGCAAATTAGCCACGTGTTTATCAGAATACTCTGTACACCACTACATACATGTGCAAATAACTTTCCATTAAATAACTGATTTATGTTCATATGTTCATTCAAAGAGTGCATTGTGTACTGCTTAGTAGAGAAGTACTTTGTTTTTTTAATATAACTGTATTTTTTCTGGAGTAGGCCCCACCAATTATTTGAATGTTACTGTTCGCCAATCAGGGATTTAATGCTGGAGGTTGGGGAGGGACTAGGAGAGAGGAGCGCGAGGGGTCTGAGAATCAAGATGTAAGAGAAGATGCAATAAATTAGGAAACCCCTAACAATAGCATTATTAAATCGAACCAGTTTAATTAATAGTACGTTTTAGTCTGATCAACTGACTCAAGATGTACTGGGAGAAAAATCTGCTGTACTATGATTTAAGGAACTATTTAGTACACAACTAAATGGGTGTATGTTTAGGTATGCCGTGTACATTATAGTGAAAGAAAGGAGAAGTTAGTATAGGCTTTTCATAGTGTTAAAATACACTGTTTCCGAAGAGGATTTCAACCAGACAGCACGTAGAGCTACCAATAATGCTCTCAGGATATATGGCCTTAACCAGACTGAAAAAAAGAAAAAAGGACTAAAGCAAAACTACGTGAAAGTAAGAACGAAACTTAACTGACTGCACCGTTTGTAGGAGATACACTGGGACAGAGCTGCTTGTGAGTACTACTGGATTTTGTCATACATTACTGTTATTATTGTAAATCCTTATTTCTGGGTAACTCTAAACTAATTTAAAAAAAACATCTTACTTTTAAATTTACCCCAGTAGTCAAGTGTGGTTATTTCATGCAGGTTATTTAAATGGAGTATAACTTACATATATAACACCACCCTAGCCCAATAAACGTACCCTCTTTCTTCACCCACTTTTCTTGATTGTACCATTTTTGTTATAGTGCCTTGGCTAAAGGCGCTATAAAAATGTAAATAAGTAAAATAAGTAAAAATAAATAAATAAAATATTCCTTGTAATTGGCAAATTACTATTGGGTAGCCCACAGCTAGGTAGAGGCACCACATTCATTATTACCAGTGATTCCAAAAATACATAGACGAGGCAATAAGATTGCTTGGGCTCGCGGATGAACCCGGACCCAGGTAAGCACAAAGCACACCTCTGAATAGGCTGGCAGGGGCGTTACAGTAGTTTACAGCTTTATAAAAAAAATGTGGTAGTGGTGAAGATTTTTCAGGTTGGATCACTAGCTTGAAGCTTGACAGACCTGCTGGAAGTTTCAAAGCCTGTAATCTGAGCACAGACCTTTCGAATTTGCAGACCAAAATCACAAAACATGAGTTCCTGTTAATGGCAGTATATCCTGTATACACAGTTTAACACTTTGAAATACATTTTCTAAAACTGAATTGGACTGCCTTGCAATGCAATGTACCTGTCTTTGCCAGACAGGGTTGATGGTGTTGTAGACTATCCCAGATCTCTTCTCTTGTCCGTGGTGAGGCAAAGCTGGGAAGATGCTGTGTTTCCCAGGCTGGATGGCAATCTTCAGATAAGGGTCTGGATTGAAGAACATTCCCTTTTTCAGTCCCACAGCTTGAAAATCTGTAAACAACATGCAACAGAGCTGAGTAACAGAGCTTTCCATTTTGGTTAGCTGAAGATAGCAGAATTAAATGACAACATTCATGCTGTGGTGCTATTTTTCTTTATTGGTACAGAACTAAAGTTACAAAACTCATTACACAATGTTTCTTTTTTTAAACATGCAATGAAAATGGTTTTTATTACAATAACTCCACCCATTTCTGTCTATATGAAGTAGGTTGAGTTATTATTTCCTTGTGGGCCATATGGACTAACTTTTATCGTTCTTCTGTACAAGAGGCAGGGAAAGCTGTAGGTATACATCAGGAAGTTGGCAGCTTTTTCCTTCATTCAGTTTGAAGGAACCCTCTGGGCAATGACTCCTCAAAATTAAGAAAAGAAAATGTTTTCATTTTATCTAAAGTTTGCACTGGGGAAATACCTTAGGCCATGGTTCCGTGAGCAAACACCAGGAGGTCCGCAAATAACTCCCAAAATTCTGTTATGCAGTTCTTGCAAAAACAATTTCTACACAATCACACATTGTGATACTAAGCAACACAACAAAAAGCTTCAACCACGTCATTATATAATTATAAGATATGTATGCAGTCTGCATTTTTCCCCTTTATCTGTATCCTTTTATAACAGGTGTGTATAAATTTATACAGTATATATATATATATTACAGCTCCCTTGGATGCAATACAAAGCCACCATTAACTGAAACAGCTTTCTAATGAGAAACAAATACTAACTAAATAAATTACACATTATGAAGGCACATTTGTCTTGTCCAAATTACAGACTTCTTTTTTTTAGCCAGCATTATTAAAAAAAAAAAAAAATTACATCTAGCATTTATGTAAATGCACATCTTTGTAATCTGTGCTTATTTTACTGCTCATGTTCACTGTTCAGGGAAAAATGTAATCTGGCTGTCCCAGCCTTTTTGCTCCACATGAAAATAGCACACTGCATTGAATAAACTCTGTTGGAATGACTAAAATAAAACAATTAAAAAAAACATTAAAACCACAGTTTTAGTACTTTTCATTTTCAACAATATAAAATATGTGCTACAGTGTTGCCAGGGATATAGGAATAGACCTATTGTGTCCATACGTTTTTGGAGGTTAGCTGCATATAGTAAGTGAATTTAATGTGAAACAAAGAGAGGCTATATTTGTAGCTTGACTTGTGAACTGTACTATAGTGTGAATGACCGATTTCAGTTCCATTTTATATGGGTTTATTCAGCCAGGTTTAATATCTCACAAAACTATATGCCATAAGGAAATTCTGTTAACACTACTTCTGGAAATAATGTATACAGTCTGTTCTTGACGCTGTCATATTTAACCAAAATGCTATAAATCCTGTTGACTGTGTGCCACCAATCCCGTTTAATTTACACATCACAGCCCACCAGAAGTGATAAGTAACCTCCTGTACGCGCGGCAATATTTTTTTAAAATTTTCTAATTGTTTCCCTAAACGTGCATTCTCATTAAAGAAAACAGTAAAATGATATGTTCCAGAATAATATTTTTCATATGGATTACTTTACTAAATAAAAAGTATGCAAAATGATAAAGTCAAAGGGTTCAAATAACTATATATATATATATATATATATATATATATATATATATATATATATATATATATATATATATATATATATATATATAGTTAGAACTTGTAGTTAAACATGGCTACGAATTGGAAGGGGGAGGTACAGTGTTTGTGCAGCACTCAGAGGTTGTTGTTTTTTGTTAGATTTATGTGAAAACAATAATAGTGATAAAAAAAACTATATTAAAATAAGAAGCCTTCTTAAAGAAACACTGTTGAGTTTTAAAACTATATTAAATATGTGACCCGGTTCTGAGCTTTGAAAATCAGGCCACCCTAAAATACCTAATAAACTTGGACTTTTGTGTTTGCAAAAACAAAACAAACAAAACCAAAAAAATTAATTAGATTTAATATAGTATTACGTAGAACTTAAGGAATAGAGATATGGAAACAATAAAAGGATCTGTCCTTGAACTGTCCGAGATGTTGATGCATCAAGTGGAAGGCTGTCTAAAAATTAAGCTAATGCAACACACCAGAGGTTTATTACTGTTTAATGTCAGAGAAACTGATAATGTCAGAGAAAACATGTGAGCAAATAATACATTCAATTGATCCCTCTGGTGCTTGGGGGATGATTTTAAGTGCATTTGGCAATAAGCTACTGTGTAAGGCAGAGGAAACGCATGGTATGTAGAATGAAAATCCCCTGAGAGCTTATTATCTTTAGATATCCCCCATGAAACAAAACTATGTGCGTTACTCATAAAAAATTTAGCGCCACAGATGCATGTTGTGTGACACATTTTATTTCACTATAGTGCGTGAGAGATCACTTTGTTGACAACAGCAGCAGGGACATGTTGGGTAATAGCTGTGGTTTGTAGTTTGCAGGATAAGCTGAGTTTTTAAATCATTCATCAGGAAAGCTAAGATAATATAAAGTAAGCCATTTTCATACACAAATGCCGGTACTGAGCCATTTTGGAGAAGTCTAAGAAATTCTTAGAGAAGACCCATTCACAAAGCACAAAATTGAGCAACACATGTCAAGATTTGTGACATCTTTTTGGAAATCGTGTGTTTTCATGTTAGATTTAGAAATGTCACATTTTTCAATTTTTTTCCAATTTTTCGTTTATATGGAAAACTACAAAGTGGTAATTTAATTTAATATGTTAAGCTACCATGGTTCAGCAGGTTTCATTCAATTTTATGAAGCAAAATTAGATAATTCTAGGGTGATACAAAATGTTTGGCCACAGCTGTAGGTCTCGCATTTTTTTCCCTGAAGGTGGTGATACAGTATCATTAAAAACAAGAGAGATTCCAGCTGTTCAGGCAACAGCAGAGTGAGAAAATATTGTGGCTATTTGCTTTACATAAAGGATGCTTGACTTGGCTAAGGGATCGAATGCCAACAGGGTAATGTATTTTTATTTATACCACTGATGTGGTTTTTATGATATCTCATTAAAAGTTAGTTACCAGATCTTTTTTCCTTTATTTTTTTTCATTGTGACACACTGCACTGCAAATACATTCTATTGCTAAGCATATTGCAGATCATTTAAAAACAACACTGTTTACAAAACACTAATAATCACAAAATACAAAATATTTTAAGATGGAGGTAATCTAATTTTTTACTTACACAAAGTTATTTTAAGAGAGGAATTAAAAAAAAGACAACAGGTCTTCTCTACACTCAGCCCACCAGTCTGAAGGAACAAGTTCTATACTAAAGCATTAAGGTACCAGAGGGCATGGGTTATCGTGGATATTATCACTGCTTGGTGCAACCAACCAAGCAGTGACAATATCCATGGCAACCCACACCCTCAAGAAGCTTAATGCTTCTATAAAACGGATTTACTAACGTAAATATAAACAAATACAAGAGAAATAGATAGATAGTTTAGATAGTTTCTGAAGATGTATTAAGAAATTTGAAGGGTAACCTTCCGCAACAGAAAAGAGTTCCTATGAACTATTGATACTCAGGTAAGATTTTTTCTTTATTTGAGTTGCAATTTTGTGTTCATAGACATTAATTTGAATGTTGCCGTTAACTGTACAATTCTTAAAGTGACTGTCAATTGACATTGAAGTGCAGGAAGGGGGTTTGCTTTCATCTGATCTTATTTTTTTGTTTGGCGATGCTGTGGCATTTTCCTCCATCAAGATGTTACTCCAGCGCTTTCGATTTTCTAGCAACGATTCCCAATAACTCTGCAGGGAGCTCTCCGATCTGTGACTGCTGATGGACATTTTCTCTCGCTTGTAATGATTGGTGAATGGTTGTGTGGTGCCTGCCTTTCTGCATATTCTATGCAACATCGTTGCTAGGTAATTCACTCCCATTGGCTCTACACTATACCATACACCGTGATAATTAAACGTGTTTTGTTTTCCTTTGTTAGGGTGAAGATTAAAGGTAGGCAGATTTGCTGGAAGTTTTGACAAGTACTTCTCTAGTGATGCTACTGGACACAAGCGATTTCTGGGTGCTTCAAACATGAATCCGCGGTGACATTCTTTGTTCCATTCGTAGGGATTTTTGTGATTTTTTGTACTTTCGTTAAAGGTCATGGTGGCATACTTAACTCCATTTTCATCTGTTTTTATAACAAAAGAATCTGTTTCCTTCCATTTCCTTCTTTTCCCCTGCGTCCAAAATGTAACTGGACGTCAAACCAAACTTTACTCACAAGACCAACAGCTGTGTCAGGGTTCAGGGCTTTAGAAGGTTTGATTATTTGAAAATCTATTTCAGTTATTGCAGGATGATGTTGTGTTTTATCCCAGCCTTCTTATCTATGTTTTTTAATTGTACCCACAAACACGTTGTTTGAACTTGTGAATTCTGTGTCGCTCATTAGACACCAGGATAAAATTAACGGGAGGTCATTTAAATGTCAGTTCAGTCCAGCACGGAGCCCAACATAGCTGATGATTCCGTATTGCTCGCCTTTACAGTTTCGGACTGTGCCATAAAACTCTCGGTAAGGATATTATTTAGCTCTTCTTTTGTTAGTTGTGTGAATTCAATATCTATTTTTTTTTCAGACAGCCAGTCATTAAAGCATTTAATAGCCCAACTGGTTTGTTTGGTGACAGTCATTTCATTTCTAGTTTTTTTCTAGCACATCGATGTTAGAGTTCTGTACCTCAGCGTGACGGTTTAACTTTTTCTTTTCTTCGCTTTTGGGAGACTTGCAAATGTGAGCCGATGCAGCTTCTATTTCTACCCATTTATTGATGGTCATCGGAGCAAACAGCTCAAAAGTGATGCCTTCAGTGGTATATTCCATGACTGCCAGGTATTTGACAGGTATTTTTAAAAAAAATTTTTAATATATATAATAGTGATATGGGTCTTGTGATTTACCCAACAGTTACTATACCGGGGATTATATCACGACTTAGAACCACTGATTGACCAATCAGCATGCAGCATTGTAACAACCCGTTTTATAATGCCTACTATGTACTATTGCCTTGTGTAAAAAGTGATTACTGTAGAGTACTGTGACAGTCTGGCTCGCAGTGGTGAGGTTGATGACGTCACGGACCAGGAAGTAACTGAATCAAAACAATGGATGGGCGGGTGAAGCTGAGTGCAACGGCACTCAGCGTATTTATTAATAAACAAAACAAAAGATTTAAACAAACAAAACAGAAACCAAAGGGCACGAGGGCCAAACGAATAAACAGACAAACAAGTAAGTGGCGTGCTGGCTAAACCAGCACGTTTTAGCAATTGTTATTTTCTGTTTCCTTTCTATCTCCCCGTACCTCCTCTCTGCACCCAACAACCAACACCGCAGCACGGACAGCTGCGGTTCTTATACTCTGGCGAGGGGTTAACTAGTCGTTAATTATCTTATTACCCTCGGCCACAGTCTACCAGCGTTTGGTAAGGATGCATGACTGTCAGCTAGTTAAATAATCAGTAGCTGATCAGTCATGCATCCTCACAGGGTTTTTAAATATAAATAATAAAAGACGCGGCGCTTTTAACTGCGATACAAACAACAATACAAATAATAATAAATAGGGGCGGGACACTCCGCCACAAGTACCTTCAGATGAGTTCAGGGAGCAACAGTGTTGTTACTGATATATATAGAAAATGCAAGCATTTGTGGCGTAAACAAGACACCAATAAGACATGTAACATTAAATAGGATAAATAATTAGCTAAAGTAACCAATTTATTTATTTTAAATGTAATTTATTAAATTAGTGATAAGTAAGCTTACACAATCACTAGTAATTAAAAACATTGGTAGGCTACCATACTGACAGAATAACGGTCTTCAGTGCAATGTTGTCCAAAGTTGTAATTGTTGCTGGGGAAAATCCTTTGCAATACATTTCTGTGCAACCATTACTAAAAGCTCACACCTCAATACATTCATTGTTTGGGCAATATTCCTGTACTTCATATTGTCTTGTTTTAACAATACTGACAGATACGTAATCAAAGTAATCAGGATCTAAACAAAAATAACACCAGTGTAAGCAGTAAGCCTGAACACCTTTGCTGCAAAGGAAGACCTCTTGGCAAATCTGATAATGATCCAGACTCCCTGGCCCCTCGTATGTCCTGGAAGTGCTAGTATAACCACAATAAATGACTAATTAGTGCAATGGCATTTGTTTAAAACAAAATGTATATTCAGAATGCTTTTATTGATGTCAGCATTTGTAGTATAAACAAGATATGTCATGATTTGTCACACAGTATCCTCTGTATGTATGCCTGGGATGTTGCCTTGTAAGCCATTAAGACGGGACTGTGCCGTTTCTGAACTGCCATGCGAGGTGGTTCGGAGATGTCATTAAATATGTCGGCTCTGTGCCGGTGTAGGCAATTCACAAAGCCCAACATGCCGCTTCAATGCTTGAGCCGTAATAACTCATCTGTGTGAAAAGGGCTGCTGTGCAATAACTGCACTTTCATTTTCTTCCCATGACAATTTAATTGCAATAGTCCTGCTGACAGTGGTTTTTATTTTATTTTTTCAACATAAGAATAGCAGGGTTGTATTTGCAAGTTGCTTCTCAACAGGATTTACCTGGTTAAACATTTTAAATACATATTTCTAGCTCTTTGGCTATGTCAGATATTTCTGTGCAACCCCTTGTCAATAAAACATTGCTTTTCAAGAGCTTTATCCCTGAGAGCAAAAAAAGAATGTCAATATAAGACCTCAATATCTCTACACAACACTAGGAAACTATGTTTTCACAAAAAACACACATTACACAGCTATAATTAAATCTACTCTTAAAGATGCAATATACAAACATTAAAAAATCTTATTATTATTTATAGTAGCAGTGAATCATTTAGTTTTCCAAATGTTATTTGTGCAGCTTTGTGACAGCATCAGTACCTCAATCTCATACTTTTAAGGCTGCATAAGAGCTGTCATTTTAGCCTTGGTTATTACCCTTTTAAATACGCAAACCACATAATTTGAAGCTAAGACCTCAATGATTTCAGTTAATTAACAGTAGTAAGAAATGCTTCAAACTCAGATGAGACATATTTGGAGTGAAGTGGCACATTGTCATAAGCGATAAAAGGTAAAGTCAGTCACATGAGATACAAAGGGGTTAGGAAGGAACAGCAGTGTTGACTGGCTTACTAACAAAAAATAAATAAGTCTGTAACCTTTGGTTTCCGAGTCATAAGTATTCCTAGTGAACACATATATATATATGTTAAACGGACGGGACTTTTGCCGGATTGGACTGTGTGACAGAAATACAATGAATCTTGGTTGTAAATCTCCCTCCCGACCTGTGAGGGCGCTAAGCAGTGAGGACAGAGTTCTTTGGATGGGCTGGCCTGACAGTTCTTTCCCCAGGTCGGGAAGTTGGTCAGTCTGGAAGAAGGTGAGACTCTGTTGCAAGAACGTATTGACCCGGAAGAGAAACAATGTTGCAGCCGCAGATTGTAAAGGCAGCTGCACTCATTTAACAAGGGATAATGCGTGACAGCATATAAGGGGGATGGAGAATCGTAATCTGTTCCTTCGCATTGTTTTGTAGTGAATAAGAGCCAGAAGGACAGTACACAGTATATATAAAATGGAAATCGTGAGTGTTGTGTTTTTGTTTGTTTGTAATTGTCTCGTCTTGTCTTGTACGTTACCAGACAGTTAACAAAGTTCCGGAGCTGTCGCCAAGGGCCAGCACGAAACCGGACAACACTGCACCTTTGTCACAAATATAAACCTGTATCACCCACCACAAGCACTACTGCACACACCCAGGACTGGTGACTGTGTAGGTATTATTGTGGGACGGATATTGTTTATAATTTGGGACTGTTTGTTCTTATTATTATACCCAGGGCTGTACACATTGGCGTGTACTGCCGGGGAACTATTGTTTGGTCGCCAGACCTGGAAATAAAATAAAAAACATTTCTAAAAACTGGATTACAATTATCAATTATGCAATTATTTATGCAAAATGGGAGGGAGCATCACTAAGACAAGGCTGGGGTCTGGTGGGAGAGCGCTCGGATGGTAACAAATGCCAGTCAAAAGGAGTCGGAACGCAGTGTGACCGAGAGGGCGAGGTTACTGGGCCATCTAGGGCAGATGCTACTCCCGCCCCTCTCAATATACCGGACATGTGGCACTCAAGCGCAGACATGTGACATAATGACCCATCACTACTGCACGCTTGGGGGCAGGTACGGTCTATTGAAGGTAAGGATGTTGATGGCGCTGGGGCGCTTGTATATCCACACTTCAGTATCAAGAGGCAATTACTATATCGGGTAAACCTAGCCGCGGGCACAGGACAGCCTGTAACACAATTATTGGTTCCCCCGTCTTGTCGGACCGAGGTCATGAGGCTGGCGCATGATATCCCTTTTGTGGGGCACCTCGGAGCTGACAAGACAAGGGAGCGGATATTGGCTCGATTCTATTTGGTAGGTCTTCATACTGATGTATTGAAATATGTAGCCACATACCCAGACTGCCAGCGAGTAGCGCCGGGTCGAGTGTGCCCCGCCCCTTTGGTTCCACTGCCGATTATTTCCACTCCCTTTGAATGCATTGCAATGGACATAGTGGGCCCTTTGCTACCTTCTGACTCCGGGTATATGCATATATTAGTAGTGGTAGATTATGCAACGCGATACCCGGAGGCAGTTCCATTGAGGTCCACTCGTGCTGCTGCAATAGCCACTGAGTTAGTCCAAATTATGGCTAGAGTAGGGAAAAAAAATCACATTAAAACTATGATATTTAAAATAAATAACTACCATTAATAATTTCCTCCCAAAAACAGCACACAGCAGCTTCATTTTAAGTATTTATCTTTAGGAAAAACACCACTTTCTCCATATTATGTTTATTAACTATTAATTATTAGAAAACGATTCAGTACCATCAGCCAATCAGCTTCCAGCTCTAGCGGCCTCTAATAGACGGTAGATGCTCGCTGGAACGTCTCAGCACCAACTGTGAATCAAATTTAAAAACAATCCGCATGTATTCCGGCTTTTTTAAAATTACATTCCTGCTTATAGCTAAATTGACAACTTGACAAACTACCTAAACTCTGAGTCTATTTATGTAAATTTTGATTTATTTGGGCACGTATCAATACGGTAAATTTACCATCCTCACCTACAACACCCTATCCAAAATCTGCTGCAAAACCCTAGTACTACAAGTAATAATACAGAAAGGCATATAAACGTGGCAAATAAGCTTGAAAACCTAGAACTGCAAAGAAATGAACTAAGAACAAGACAACAAACCAAATGGTAAGTATCTGTTTTTTGTTATTTTCTCCCCGCTTTTTTTACACACTGCAGACTCACCATGCAGCCACCCAGAGCTACAGTGTCGGAGGACAACGCAGCCCTGGGCAGCTTACTGGCAAGCCTGCAGGCGCCCGGCCAGACCACAGGGGTTGCTGGTGCGCGGTGAGCTAAGGACACCCTGGCCAGCCTAGCCCTCCCTCCCCCCAGGTGGCGCTCAGCCAATTGTGCACCGTCCCCTGGGAGCTCCTGTCCTCGGTCGGCAAAGGAATAGCCTGGACTCGAACCGGCGACGTCCAGACTATAGGGACCATCCTGCACTCTACGCAAATGCTTTTACTGGATGCACCACACGGGTGCCCCGCAGTATCTGTTTTTAAGAATTGCTTAGCTGAAAAGCATTTTGATACAGAATTTGAAACTGCTAGTGCGACTGTTCTGAACGAGCGACTTGTATGAGCGACAGTTGTATGCCTCTGTAAGAAATGCACAAGGAAACAAGTACAATGTGCAAAGTTACATCTCTATCAGAGCTGGCATAAATAGGCATCTTAATAATCCTCCTCACAGTAGAAACATAAATATCTTGCACAATACTGATTTTACTTCTGGAAACAATTTTTTATCGTTTTTATCGGATTGATTTAAAATATGTGCTGGGAAGGGAAAGACAAATCTGAAAAGCATGAATTTATCTCTAAATCTAATATAGAGAAACTTAAATCATCTGGCATCTTAAATATCAGTGAACCAAGGAGGCTTCTGTATTAAGGTTTAATATACAGTTACACCTTGCCTGTCGTGGCAAAGAAGGTCTGCGAGAGCTGCCTGCAAACCAGTGTTGCCAACTTTTCAAATCAGAAAGTTGCCAGATCGGCCTTAGAAAGTTGCTATTTTAAAGCAAAAGTCGCCAAACAATCATAGTACATAGAGACACCAACAACTACACACAGTATGCAGTGGTGTAGTCCTAAATCTAAAAGAAACAGAACGCTAGGGGTGGGTGATTGAGATCGAGTGTGCCAGTGTTATGTGAAATTGCTCCCTCAGCCTGGACTAAATTTCATACATTGAAAAGACATATTTAGCTTTACAAAATTACATTTTAATCATTATTATTTATATGATTTACAGTTAAAGGAAAGGTTAAACACTCAGTTTCATACTTAAAGTTGGTTTGAAACATCTAGGTGATATGGTTGTGAATATCGAATAAATATCGAATTTCAAAGTAACTTTACCACTGACGACGCCATGTTGTTGGTTTGTTTAGAACCAGGTTTGTGGTTGTCAAATGGGGCATGGTATTATTGGATTTAATTTTAATTACCCTGACAACGATTATAAAAGAACTGACAATGATACTAAAAGGACGTTGCTAATACATGATAATCTAAACATTTTTGCTATTTTATATCTCTGCAATTCTCCAATGACTGTCCTTGAAATCACTGGAGTCGCTTTTGACAAAAACTGTCGACAAGTCAGGCCTTAAAGTCGCTAGTTTCAGCGATAAATTCGCTAAGTTGGCAACACTGCTGCAAACGCCTTCAAAAATCAATACTGATGAGAATACTGGAGACAAGAGAAATCATGTCTGTGACAGGGCATTTTATTTTGCTTAGTCATAAAAGGACAACATATTGCAGACTATTCACCACTTAAAACCAAATATTAAAAAGGGAGTTAGATTTGACAATTATTAACACAAATGTTTGCTGAACGCAGAATGAAGTGGTCAATTTCCAGAATAGTTTTCATCATTCTCACGTTATATTAAAGCTGTATTCCCCCCACCCCCCCCACTTTCAGAACTTGTCTGACACAACCAAGAGGTGATACTTGTCATTGTTGTTTTAGACTGATAAATTACATATGAAAGAAAAACAAGTATTATTTGACACAGTTAATAACTTGTGTTGTATTTTGAATAACATTTACACGGGTTTTGGTACAGTGGGTGGTAAAAAAACAAACAAACAAAAAAAAACAGTTAAGGGTTAAACAAAGTCCTTAAATCAAGCTTTGACATACCCACTGAAAGGCACAATAGGAAATGTATTTGAATGAAAAATCTAATGCCAAAGAGCCACACGCCTGTAACAAATGCAGTTTATTAGACAGGACCACCAGCACAGGAAGAACAATTGTCTTCCAGGTCTACTAAAACATATAGTCAGTACAGGACTTTAAATCACTGACAGCCTAGACAACTGGAGCGTTGCTGTGAAGGATACAGATTAGTACAATTAGCCCAGTGATGTATGGTGCACCTTTATTGCAGCACTTAAAAAACCTATGCGTGAGCATGTTTGCACTAGCACATAACATACAATACCAAGGTCAGCATCTTATTTGGTGGTATATTCAGAATATGCAGGGCTCTACGTTTAGATTTTAAACTACTGGCCCCTTATGCCACTGAGCTACAGTTTTTAGTGGCCCGGATGCAATTTTATCTGGCTCCATATATTTATATATTTTTCATGATGGTTTTTTATTTTCAGTATGTTTCTAACAGTGTATGGTAACCAAAGATAGCCCAAGTCTCAAAACAAAGTGGCTAAACAAAGCCTTTCAATGTATGTTACTTCAGCCATTTAATATGCACACATTTGTGTGCTTGTCAGAAAATGAAAATACTATTAAGATTTGAAAATGAATGTGTACAAATGATACTCATTTTTTTCTCAAGCAAACATGCAACCGAGCTGTTACCATATGGTCACAGCAACACTAAAACTGAATTATAATAATCCTAATTAGGGGTGGGTCAGTGTAGTGAATACACGAAAATAAAAAAAAATTAAAAACTAATACATTGGCTACTAGTAGAAGCAAACGCGTCTTTCTTTCATTTATTTTTTAATGCTGATGCTTAACAAGTGTTATGTCCGTCTTAAACCCAAACTTTGAACGTGTGAACTGAAATAAAATAATGTATATAGCAAGTGCTAAAAGAAGTAATCCAAACTTGGATAACGTTGAAATTAGAAAGGTAATATAATGTTATGATGAATATAAAGACAGAACAACACAGTGACTAATAAGAAAAGGCAAAATACTTGGAGTTGGTTTTAACTCTGGACTGCAGTTCAATGTAAAATATCTACTGCTGACTCTGTGAATGGATGGAGTCAACATTTGCACTGACCATTTAATGTACAACCAGGGTTCCTTGTTTTGAATTATTTACAGGTTATTGAATAAACAAAGTAACATGACTAAGACTCATCTGATGTCAGTACTTGATGGCTAGTTGTAATTAGAAATGTTAAACTATTGTAATGTTGGAATGTATTTTCTATTGTTTTGGTCAGGTTACAATATTTACACTATTAAGATTATTTTATAAATATTATTTGTTAGAATTAAACAGATGCAGAATATTTAGGTTGTTGTATGATAGGTGTTATTTTATTCTGACTACACTGCAACAAAAAGTTATTATTTGGTGGTTTGCGCAATATTATGCTACTCTTGCTTTAATTGGAAGAGATATGCGCTGTGACGTTGCTGCTCATTGAGTTCTGTATTTTAATTCAGTAAACAAAAGGAAAAACTTGTGCCTAAGGAAATAGGGTATTGAATGAAGAAATCTCATCTTGGACATTGTTTGTACACTTCATGAACCCGGTTAAACTTTACCAGCTCACACTATATGCTGTCTGCTTGTACACAAGCATTTGCCTTTTATTCTTGGGAGCGTAAGGGACCAGAGTTCAGATAATCGAATATTCAAATAGGAAACTATTCAGAATTTTCATCCCTAATCCTAATAATAAACAGTATTAAAACAATATTTATAATACTAAATAACAATCCTTCTCGGAGCGTTGTGGCTTGTGTAGCCTCTCCCAAATCAGCGGCAATCTTGATGAGTGATACCAATGAGTCCTGGAAAAATTGTGAATGGCATTTTTGACCTGAACTCATCAGATCCCAAATCAAAAAGTTAGACAATTCGATCGCGTATCTGGGTGTCAATTGGGACATCTTACTGTGAGACTGGACATGATGTAAACAAAATGTTGAATTCACAACAAATATAGCTGCTGTTTTATCTGCAATTCTGGGAAACTGACGCCAAACAAGGCAGAACATTACTGTCATAATGGAGCCACATGAAGCCTCCACTCTAAATGTTTGTCTTCATTTTTTTTTCATAATTACTTTCTTTATGATTTATTGATTTCAGTGCTTTCCTTTTGGCTTATTGGTTGCTTAGTTGTAGAAAACCCTATTTGTAAAAGATTTGCCATGTCACAGGAACCACCAACACAGCACTTTGGTACGTAGTCTCAGATTCTGACCGTACAACAAATATGATGTGTGGCGGGAAAGTTAGGATTAGTTTGTAGTTATGTTTTTAAAAAATGGTTTGTAAATTAGTTTTCAGCTTTTTGGCACACTGGGCCATTTTCATGAATTCATGAAACGGAAGCCATGTGTAACTACAGGCCAAACTGCGATCTCTACTGGCCCTGGGCCGCCGGACCATGGTTAATGTCGAACCCTGATATGGTGTAATTAAATGCTTCAGTCCTTTACATTGAAAAAGTCAGAGCAATGCATCATTCTAGAATATATTTAAAAACAGAAAAGAGTGAACAATAGCATCAGTCTCTCCTAAGATGCCTCCTTTCTTCGGGGATGTACCCAGTACCTGACAGCGGGTTATGGTACATAGAACACTGCTATTGATCCATAATTCAAAAAACTAAATAAAAACAAACCTAATTGCTAGTTGGAAAGCATGACATTTTCCTTGAGTTCAATAAATACTTGACATGACATATAAAACAAACAGTAGGTGTCTGTTGAAAACAGTTGGCAGTGTTTGAAGCTGAAAACACATTAAATACACAACTGCTGGCGCAATTATTATTTTTTTTCCCCATTTAGTAATTCATCATTTGTACTGTTTTGGTTTTAGTTGCAGTTTATTTTATTTAGGACAGAATGAAAATAAACTGTCCCTCCTCTGAAAGCAAATAAACAATACATATTATCATTCTGTAAGATATAATCTCTGACATTAGTCAAGGGGAGGGAGTTTAGGAGTTATACTGGAGTATGGCAGGGGACAGAGTTTTAGAGTGGACGACAGCAAATATACATTATCAGGGTGTGGCATGGGATTGCATTAGTTTTGGTCGGGGTGCTCTCTCATTTGGCCTGCTGGGGAAGAGTAGAGAACCAAGCCTGTGCTCCAGTTGTGATTTCTGCCGTGCCCTGCAATGAAGGTGCCCATGGTGAGATGCTCCACGGCTGATTCAGGACAGAGTGGATGCAACAGATACTACTGTAGGGGACTTACAATAAGGGTGTATTTTCGTAATGTGCTATATTTACTGCCTAAATTGCAAGGATGTTAAAACACAAAACACATTTAAATTAAATAAAAAAATAAAAAAAGCTGCTAAATATTAGACTAATTGCTAAAAAATGATTAATTACCACTAAATTCCACAAAAACACATTGCATAGCCAAAAGAAGGATCTAGCTTCTGCCTCATCATTAGACACATCAGCACACAGACAGCATAACAGATTACAATAAATCATACAAATTTCAGCCCTAATAAGATACATACAGATATCTGTTTAATGAAACATCCTGCAGTGTGCTTACCTGACAGAGAAAAACTGATCAGTCTTCGACTCCCTTGACTCTGTGCCACTTCTTCACTGGTGATGGGTTTAAAGACCTGCATAGAAAAGGAAGAATATCAGTTTGGCTTATGAGATGCCTCCCTCTCCAAACAAGTACATAAGAATCCATTACGGTCATACAGCGAATGCCTGAATCAATAGCATGCGTCCATTAGAGCACTATTGATCAAAACATACAGGAAATGGCCTTGCTGAAGAACTGGATCCTCCCCCCAGGAGCACCTTTTGGTAGCAGATTTCATCATTAAGTCCTTTTTTTTTTTGCAAAAGCAAAGAATATTTTAATGAAGGCTTAAATTGCTATTAATGAATTAATCAACAGAAACAAATAAGCAGCATGTGCCATTTTTACAGCGCAGTTCAGTGATCAGGATTGTTCAAATTAGCTGCAAAAAAATTAGATGCAACTCGCTTGTTTTTCAAAAATAAGCCATGCAGATGTCCTTTTTGATTGTATACATAAATCAAAATCCATGTTTGGATTTTAAAAATGCTACATAAGGACAGATTATAAAAATGCTACATAAGGACAGATTATTTTACAAAGGAGTTTGTAATCTTTAACTGAGGCTTATAAATGACAATATTGTAAAGAGAATTATCAGCAGGTAGACAGAAGTACCACAAAACAATCCAGTGTTGAAATAATAATGCCCTCTTAATGGAGAACATATTTATGCTTATGATCTATTCAATTAAGTTGAATGAATGTATTTCTGCCACTATTTACTGTATGCGCCAGTGGATCTTAGTAATTGGAAGTCCCTTCTATAAAAAGTACTAACGTGTCATCTACTTTAGAGGACAATTAGAAAAGATAATGCTCAAAAGCTCTCATACAGAAAGAAGGTGCTTGTTTAAATAATTGATCAAATGTCTTGTGAGATAGGAGTAGTATGTTTTAATATATATTATTAAAGAAGTGTGTTTGTATAATTGTGAAAGATTCACCTTTAATCCATTTGTTATTTAAAATAAAATCGCAAAGTAATTTACTTCTAGTAACATAACCTGAAAATGTAACCTACAGTGTATTTCATCAAATTTAAGATGCCCTCGAATTTAAGACGCAGCCCAAATTTCTCACCCTCAATTTGAGGAAAAAATAAATAATCAAATAAAGATACAACCTCATTTACGCATACGGAGGCAGTTTGGGGCCGTCTGCTATCACAAAGAGCATTATAGTTTTCTCCCAATTTGTGAACTGTGGTATTGCTTGCAATGTTGAAAAATACAGGGGTCTGATCAGCACTTCCAATCTGTCCGCGCTGGTGCTGTTTGTTAGAAACGCTGAAATTGTAAAACCTTCTCTTTGAATTCCTCAGGAAGCTAATGACGCTTCTTTGAAAATGGCTGCCTGTATGTCAAGGAAGATTCGACGCTTTGTTCATCTTTTCTTGGCAGTAAGTCACATTGCTGCTTGTGTATTCGGGCAGTGATGGCTTTGTTTGTCTTTTCTCTGCAGTAAGTCACGTTGCTGCTTGTGTATTCGGGCAGTGATGGCTTTGTTTGTCTTTTCTCTGCAGTAAGTCACGTTGCTGCTTGTGTATTCGGGCAGTGATGGCTTTGTTTGTCTTTTCTCTGCAGTAAGTCACGTTGCTGCTTGTGTATTCGGGCAGTGATGGCTTTGTTTGTCTTTTCTCTGCAGTAAGTCACGTTGCTGCTTGTGTATTCGGGCAGTGATGGCTTTGTTTGTCTTTTCTCTGCAGTAAGTCACGTTGCTGCTTGTGTATTCGGGCAGTGATGGCTTTGTTTGTCTTTTCTCTGCAGTAAGTCACGTTGCTGCTTGTGTATTCGGGCAGTGATGGCTTTGTTTGTCTTTTCTCTGCAGTAAGTCACGTTGCTGCTTGTGTATTCGGGCAGTGATGGCTTTGTTTGTCTTTTCTCTGCAGTAAGTCACGTTGCTGCTTGTGTATTCGGGCAGTGATGGCTTTGTTTGTCTTTTCTCTGCAGTAAGTCACGTTGCTGCTTGTGTGTTCAGGCAGTGACGGCTTTGTTCATCTTTTCTCAGCAGTCATTCATGTTGTTGTTTGTGTACTCAGGTAGTCACGTCTTTTGTTGACGATTTTAATACACGCATCACTATACTGTACTCCAATTTAAGACGCAGGCTATTTTTGAGAAGAAAACAATGGTTTAAAAAGTGTGTTTTAAATACAAAGGAATACGGTAATTATTTGAATATGGTGACCTTAATCCTTACTACACAGCTTGACAATAAAAAGTTGAAATTCTTGTATTTTGATAATACATTTGGTATTTTCATATTTTTCTTTTAAACATAAACAGAAACTGAACAATCTTATCTTCCCTGTTTGCCCAATAAGGCATCACTGTAGGATGGGTTATATATAGGGACCACAGGCTGACCGTTGGGCAGCATGTGTGTATACCCCTGTTATAGATGGTTCAAAGATTCCAATATTGGTAAAGGTGTCTTGTCCCATACAGATTTAACATCACTTGTCACATAATTCTGTTACTACCCATATTGAAAAAAATCTGTATATTTTTTTCTTAATCTTATCAAAAACATTATTTGGAAAAGGCTTTTACCAACTTAATCTTCCCCAGAGCCATCTTAGCACTTTGCTTTCAGAGCTTTCAGAATGTTTAAGTGCAATAAATGTGCTGCTTTCTCCCTGTGCATATAAGCATCATGTTTGAATGGTTATGGAATTACAAATGGTGAATGACACAACATTTTTAAGAGGGCATCTTGCACATTTTTAGATTTACAGTTCCACTTACAAGTCTTACACTGTAAGATCGACATAAGGACATTATTATCCGGAAGCAATTAAACGCTTATGTGATGCGTTGAAAACATACTTGCAGATTGTAACATCTTGTATTCATGATACAACCTTGCAATGAAAGACAAGCCAGACAAATGTGCTGGTGATTGCATTTTCAGCCCTATCAATACGAGTGTTTTTGAAATTAACAACAGCAGCAATGTATTTGCTTCAGTAGCTGTACCATAAGATGAAACCCAGTTATTCTGTATCTTCTTTTATACCACTACTGAAAATTTCTACAGCTAAAAAATCTTTCTCAGTATAGCATTAAAAAACAAATACTAGTCTACATTTGCAAAAAAAAGAACTACTTCCATCTGTTTCATCATAACATTCCAATTTTCAACTCCTACAGCTGGCCTAGAGACAGATCTACCACTTATGAGCCGGAGGTCTTAAACAAACCAATCAGTGCTGAGGGAGGTTACTATTTGTGGAATAATGCTCTGTACACAAAGAATATTCAGCAAATAACCTCTCTTTGTTACCTAGATACTACGATCGTGTTAATGTATTTAAAAAAAAGTAAACCAGGCTACTATAATAGTAGATGAATCACTTGCAGGAATTCTATTTAACAGAAAAATGTTACCATCTAGAGTGTAAACGCTGCTTGATGTAACATCTGGGATATATAGTATTCAGTAGATCTAAATTGTGGCAGATACTGTAGTCCTTTAACTCACTAAAAAAGACCCTCCCTGACATATGATATATTGTAGTAGACAGAGATGCAGTCATGGATTGGTAGATGTTGCATTTTAATAACTGTGGTACACTGTGGCAGAGTGGTTGCAGTGCTGATGTCACGGACCAGGAAGAAGCAACACAAAACAAAGGCAGCAAAGGTAGGTAGGGGAAACGAGACGCTGCTTTGCGCGCTTTTAATAATAAATCAAATAATAAACAAAACACTTTACAGCAAACAAAAGGGCACGCTGGCCAAACAAAACAAGCCCACAAACAGTTGTACTCACAAATATTGTGCTGGCTGTTCCAGCACAATAGCAGTTGTTTCTTTTTCACCTCTTTCTCTCCTTAACTCTCTCGCTCCTTACTCCCTGAACTCTCTCTCCCCAGAGCGCAGAAAAGCTGCCGGTTTTATACAGGTGACCATCTCCCGATTAGCAACAATTAATCAATGAATTAACTCGGGAGATGGTCACCGGCTGCACGAGGTTTTTAAATAAATAATTAAACACAATAAACAAACACACGGCTTTTCGCCGTCATCTTAAAATAATAACTAAGACGGACGGCTTTGTCCGCCTGCATAAAACTACAACAACAATAATAATAATAATAATAATAATAATAATAATAATAATAATAATAATAATAATACAAAATATACAAATAATACAGGGACGAGGTGTACCCCATCACATACACACATTTATATAATCTCAGTGGGGTATTTCAATCATTTTGAAAGACCTCACTGTGTGTTACAACAGGAAAATACTGCCTAAAAAATAATACTGTATTTTTGTGTGAATATCCTGGGTAAGCTTTTCACCCTAAAGGTCAGAGAACCAGAAACCCCACAAATGTCTTTGTCACTCTGAGACTGGGGTTGATATCAGCTTGTATCATACAGCACCTTACAGAATATTTTATATATAATATAAACTTGTGGGCTTCCTAGGTGTCTATAGCCTTATATTGGATGTTTCAGATTGAATCTGGCTATAATCCAATAAACTTTCAATTTATATGAATGTACATGCACTCATTCACTTTCTCACCTAAAGCAGTCCAAAAGCATTACATCAGCACATTATGCCGTATTCTCCTAATGTGTGTGCACAAAACATGCTGTAGAGAGAGGTCAGAAGTTACTCAAGTTACGTGAGGATCTACAGTAAACGTAATTTTTTATTAACTGACAATACAGATAGCAGCCTCCTCTCCTTAAGAATGCACAGCACGACTGCAACATTGAAAAAATGTTGGCTGGAGACTCTGTTTGCTGTTGCAAATCAAGCGGTTCCTTTTATTTTCCCAACACAAGAGGAAAGAAACAAATACCAAAATAAATGAATACACAAACAAAATAAACCTAGCGCTTTTTCGAGTGCTAACTATGTTTTTTCATGTTCCTGCCTACACAGTCAGGACGGCTAAGCTGTTTACCTGATAAGAAAACAATTTCGCAGTGGTTGTGACACACACAGTAATCCCCGACAGATGGTATTACGCAGTGTATGTGTAGAACACACGTCTTACTTGTTTGTAGTTTTCAACTCTCTTTTTCCTGCTTCAGCAATGACAAACACGCTTCTACTACACCAGGGGTGGGGAACCCTGGTTCTGGAGGGCTGGTGTCCCTCCTGCTTTTTGTTCCAACTGTGCCCTAAATTAATTGGACCAATTATTAACCAATTGTTGGTCTAATTAGGTATTTAAGGCACAGTTGGAACAAAAATGAGGCTCACACACCAGCCCTTTTTACACAGGTGTCAATCGACTTAACAAGCAATTAAACCATCCCAGATTTATTTAACAACTGATTACAATTGATCATTGTCTCATTAGGAAAACAAGTACTTTTACGCACACCCAGATTAACAGGAGTTTGTGGCATCTAGTGGAAAAACAGAACATTACACTTAGAACCCATTTACCCAAAGTCAGGAAACAGAGCTCTTTTCATTCTTAAACTTGTGTATGTATTTTGAACCACTTCACCACATACCCCTCCCCTCTGCTTTTAACCACGGGTTGGAGCGTAACAGTTTACCCAGCATGTACCCTGGATAATCCGTCCGCATTCCCGTTGTTTTTACCGCTGCGGTGTTCAATGGTGAACCTGTACGGCTACAACGAAAGGAACCACCGGGTGCTCCTCCCCTTCAGCTACTTGTGACAGGTCTGCCCTTATGCTGAGGTAAAAGGCATCCATCTGTAGAACGAACTTGTCTTTAAAGTCAGGCACAATTAACACCGGGTCACTACACAAAATTTTACAGAGAGTCCTGAACGCTTGTTCAGCTTGCTCTGTCCACCTAACCGTATTTGTTTTTTTATTACGGATCAGTTCTGTTAGGGGGGGAAGCTATTGTGATGAAAGCTGGAATTAATCTTCTGTAGTATCCTACGATACCTAAAAAAGCCTGCACCTGTTTTTTGTTAACAGGTCGGGGCCAGTTCCTAATGGCCTTGACTTGATTTATTTGGGGTTTGCTAAACCATTACCCACCACATAACCTAAATAGTGAGCCTCAGCTAAGCCGACATAACATTGTTTAGGATTTGCTGTGAGTCCTTACTGCTTTACCTAAAATGAGACTAACTACACACAGAAACTTCCGGCAAGTATTACATACAATTAATGCGTATTAAGGCCACATAAAAAGACAGGTAAGCCATGATATTGAGTTGAAATATATATGTGGAAGTGATTAGACAACAAATATCTTTCTGTGTTAAAAGCTGTTCAAGAAATAATTAAGCAAAGCTATTTTAGAGAATGTCTTCTATGTAATACTATATATATATATATATATATATATATATATATATATATATATATATATATATATATATATATATATATATATATATCAACCTTTGTGAACCAATCAATATCCTTGAACTGTTTCAAATCCCAAACATTTTGCATAACAGTTCTTATTTTCCACACTTGGTTAATCATGCTATGTATGTTCCATTACCCAGCTATGTCCCTTTACATAGTTGGTATGTCAGCAATTTGTATACACTTGAGAATTTTCCAGGCCTCAGTGATATTGAGCATGCAGACTAGGCATTTTGCAATTTCAAAGATGATGACTTGTGAAACAAAACTGTAGAAAACATTATAGATTTTTTTAAAACAGAGGTTATCACACGTAAAAAGGGTTGCTTCCTTGAAATTGTGACACTGGCTGGAATACAGATTGGTCTGTAACCAATGACATCTGTCAGAATCAGATTTATGATTTGCGCTTAAAGCAAAAATATAAATGAATTAGATTAATGTTACAGTTAATTTTAGAGCCTCTTGCATCTCGCTGCAGTGCAGATACTGGCTGTTGCTGGCATCCACGCCCTGGAGCTCAACAGATTTAGAGCTTACGCAGCAGCACTGTAAATCACATCTGGCACAGGAATCCCTTACAGATCACTAGAGACTGAAACATATTACTGTTATTCACAACTCACTGCTCTGTGGGATCGGTTTACAAATGTAGTCCTTTTGCTTTTAATTTGCTTTTTTAAAAGGCTTTTATTTATATTTTTTTGATTAATTAAAAAAGGTATGCTTTAGTGGTCAACTACTTATTTATTGATTTCAAAATTCCCAATTGGGGACACCACTCAATTACATCTAGGTTACGTTGATGGCCTATTTGAGATGGAGCAGGGATTTAGACAAAAAGGTACAATTACTTTCTGAATGTCTCCCAGTGAATTTAGAAATTGTATTTGTATTGCACCTTCACACAGCACTTTACATAAACTGTACAATAGAATCACTGAGCAAACAGTAAAGAGCAGTAACCTGTGGCACAGAAAGAACACAACTGGTTTGAGCTTGCACACCACTCAACAATTATATTTTGCATATATTTCTGGAACGTAGATAAGGGGAATCCATCAAACTGTAAGCTCATTGTGTCCGCATGCATAAAGTATGCCTGAGCTCATGAGTGCATTTACCTCATGGACAAGTGGAGACGCTTCCTTATCTTTATAAGTAAGATCATGTTCACATAAACATGTGTAAAGCAAAACTAAAGCTCATGCTTTAATCTTTAGTGTATAATTAGTTATGTTTGTACAATATATTGAACAAAACACATCTATTATTATTTGTTTATTTAGCAGACCTTCAGAGACTGGATCTAAAAATTCAATAACATTTATGTTCAATAAAGATAATTAATAGATGTTGTACATTCTGTCAATAGGCAAAATGACATAGAGCTATATTTATCACAGTATTTACACCAAAATGCACTTAGCTAATTTTTGGTTAAAGGAAAATCAAACTGTTATTCTTACCAAACAGCTCAGGTATACTTGTGTTTTGTTTTGTATGTCTGTTTTTTGGGGGGGGGGGTTTGCATTGATTTATTGCCATTGATCAGATTTTCTTACAAACATAAAATACAGTCAATTCCTGTTAATATGAATTTGAAGGCACAAGCAAAACAAGTGTCTTATCAGTAATTCATATTATCAGGAATCTAAAGCCAAATGCATACTGTCAGTTTGTGACCCCTGGTCCTTGTTTCTTTTTTCAGGTCGAAAAAGTCCCCTGGGTCGACATTGGTGGAGATTCCATGCATTTTTTTTTTTATAGTTTGAGACATTTGCTCGAGAAAAATGTCTCGTGTAAAATGCTTTTTTGGGTTTCCATTCGCTCAGTTTATTTTACTCGAGTAAACCGGGCTTTTCACCCGGCGTCATGCAAATGAAGGGGAAAGGTGGGGGTTGATATGTAAATTAGCTCGGTGTAAAGTACTCGTGCTGTTTTTGAAGATCACTAGTGAAATCTTGTGAAAATGTGGTTTCCATGCGCAGATAACTGGTACACGAGTGAATCTAAGCTGCTGTAATAAAGCAAAATACCTCCTGCCTGGTTGGTTAATAATGTGTTTTACTGCTGTTGCCTAAATTGTTTTTTGTAAATGTCATTGACGGGTGGGCATGTCGTTAGTATTGAAACCGTTTAAACTAATTTATCTTATGGCTCATTGTGGCGGAGTGTCCCGCCCCTATATATATTTGTGCACTGTTTTTGTATTTTTGTTTGCAGCGCGGATAAAAGCGCCGCGTCTTTTGTTATTGTTTTTTATATTTAAAAACCCTGTGAGGATGCGTGGCTGATCAGCTACTGATTTATTTAACTAGCTGACAGTCACGCATCCTTACTAAACTCGTGCAGACTGTGGCCGAGGGGTAATAAGATAATTGACAGGTAGTTAACCCCTCGGCCAGAGTATAAGAACCTGCAGCTGTCCGTGCTGCAGGGAGAGTGTACAGAGGAGAGTACGGGGAGCGGAGAGAGCGAGGAAAACACATAAAACAACTGCTAAGTATCGTGCTGGGTTACAAACAGCACGCTTATTTGTTTCTATTTGTTTGGCCAACGCGCCGTTTTGTTTTGTGTTTTGCTATTTGTTTAAATCTTTTATTTTGTTTTGTTTATTAATAAAATGAGCTTAACGCTGTTGCGTTCAGTTTTCACCCGCCCATCCATTGTTTTGGTTCAGTTATTTCCTGGTCCGTGACGTCACCACACCTCACCACTGCAAGCCATCCTGTCACATATGGTGTCCTGCGTGGGACAAACAACGCCTCCAGGAGCCGGACCAGGAACAGCAAAGGGAGTTTTTTTTGTTCGTTTTTTCAAAAAGTGTTTTTTGTGATTGGGAAGGGAAAAAAAAAAAATGGGAAGAAGCAGCAGGAGAAAGAAGCAATGCAGCAGGAGGCGCATCAACAGCAGCGCGGGGCCGGTCGCAGGTCCTGTCGCTTTTCTACCACACCGGATGTTTGCCTGGCCTGTCTGGATGAGAAAGGGTGGTGTTTCCTGTGTGGCGAGGTCAGGTATCATCCACTCAGCCAGAGCCACGGATGGCAGGAGATGGAGGAGCCTGAGCGTCCGGCGCCAGGAGGAGAGGTCCCGATGGCTCAGAGGCCGACAAAAGCACTCTCCTCTGAGGGAATCTGGGGCTGGCTGGTTGAGCCTGGGAGGAATGCCGAAGAGGCCCTCCCCGATGTGATCAACCTCCTGTGGGCCAGAGATGGATAGCGATGGGAAGCCTGGGAAAAGCAACACTGCCCAGTGTCCCTCCCAGAGGTTGCGGACATGGTAATCCGCTACCTGGCTGCAGATATGGCAGGGCTCCCGTTATCTCCAGCTCCATCGGGAAAAGCCCCGCCACTGCCATCTCCAGCGCCAGAGGGAGAGGAGCCATCGCTGCCTTCTCCAGCGCCAGAGGGAGAGGAGCCATGGCTGCCTTCTCCAGCGCCAGAGGGAGAGGAGCCATCGCTGCCTTCTCCAGCGCCAGAGGGAGAGGAGCCATGGCTGCCTTCTCCAGCGCCAGAGGGAGAGGAGCCATCGCTGCCTTCTCCAGCGCCGGAGGGAGAGGAGCCATCGCTGCCATCTCCAGCGCCAGAGGGTGAGGAGCCCTTGCCACTGTCTCCAGCACCAGGAGCAGAGCAGCAGGAGCTGCCTCTGTCTCCACCAGGAGCAGAGCAGCAGGAGCTGCCTCTGTCTCCACCACCACCAGGAGCAAAGCAGCAGGAGCTGCCTCCGCCACCACCAGGAGCAGAGCAGCAGGAGCTGCCTCTGCCTTCGCCACCACCAGGAGCAGAGCAGCAGGAGCTGCCTCTGCCTCCGCCACCACCAGGAGCAGAGCAGCAGGAGCTGCCTCTGCCTCCGCCACCGCTAGGGGCAGAGCAGCAGGAGCTGCCTCTGCCTCCGCCACCTCCACCGCCAGGAGCAGAGCAGCAGGAGCTGCCTCTGCCTCTGCCACCTCCACCAGCAGAGGGTGAATGCCTGCTGGTTCCGCCTCAGCCGCCGTGGGAGGATTGCTTGCCCCTCCCACCTCCACCAGCAGAGGGTGAATAGCTGCTGGTTCCGCCTCAACCGCCGCGGGAGGACTGCTTGCCCCTCCAACCTCCACCAGCAGAGGGTGAATACCTGCTGGTTCCATCTCCACCTCCACCAGCAGAGGGTGAAAACCTGCTGGTTCCACCTCCACCATCATGGGAAGGACTGCTCCTGCCCTGCCTCGCACCGCCCAAGGATGCCTGCCTCACACCGCCCAAGGATGCCTGCCTTGCATCGCCTGGGGCTGCCTGTTGCTCCGCATCACCTGGGGCTGCCTGTTGCTCCGCATCACCTGGAGAGCCACCAGTTACAGGGTACGAGGGAGAAGTGGAGCTCCCGTTGCCGCCTCCATGGCCAGGGGCTCCCCTCCCGAGTTCGCCTCCCGAGGGTCTGCTGCTGCTGCCGTCGCCTCCCGAGGGTCCGCAGCTGCTGCCGTCGCCTCCCGAGGGTCCGCAGCTGCTGCCGTCGCCTCCCAAGGGTCCTGTTTTGCCTGGGGTCGCTACCAGTCCTGCCGTGCGGCAGGAAATACTGTGGCTGGAGCCCCATGAAGGGCAGCTGCTGGCCACGAAGAAGGGGGGGAGGTCAGAAGACCAGCTCCCCCAGCTGCAATTTCGCGGCAGGAAATACTGTGGCTGGAGCCCCACGGAGGGGAGCTGCCAGCCATGAAGAAGGGGGGGGGGAGGTCAGGAGACCAGCTCCCCCCGCAGCAATTTCGCTGCAGGAGAAAGGGTGGCCGGAGCCCCACGGAGGGGAGCTGCCGGCCATGAAGAAGGGGGGGCAGGTCGGGAGACCACCCCCAAAATTTCCTTGGCCAGAGGAGCCGGCCTGTACATGGTCCACTGGGACGCTACAGTTGTTGGGGTGGGAGGAGGACATCCCGCCATGGCCGCCCCTGGAGACACCTTGCTTCCCCTGTTCCTGGGCCGGGACTGCTAGCCGGGACTTTAAGGACTGGGGGGGGGAGGTTGCCGAAAAGGCCATGTGTGCTGCTGCAGGGGGAGCATGTGTGGAGTGTCCTGCCCCTATATATATTTGTGCACTGTTTTTGTATTTTTGTTTGCGGCGCGGATAAAAGCGCCGCGTCTTTTGTTATTGTTTTTTATATTTGAAACCATGTGAGGATGTGTGGCTGATCAGCTACTGATTTATTTAACTAGCTGACAGTCACGCATCCTTACTAAACTCGTGCAGACTGTAGCCGAGGGGTAATAAGATAATTGACAGGTAGTTAACCCCTCGGCCAGAGTAGAAGAACCTGCAGCTGTCCATGCTGCAGGGAGAGTGTACAGAGGAGAGTACGGGGAGCGGAGAGAGCGAGGAAAACACATAAAACAACTGCTAAGTATCGTGCTGGGTTACAAACAGCACGCTTATTTGTTTCTATTTGTTTGGCCAACACGCCGTTTTGTTTTGTGTTTTGTTATTTGTTTAAATCTTTTATTTTGTTTTGTTTATTAATAAAATTAGCTGAATGCCATTGCGTTCAGTTTTCACCCATCCATCCATTGTTTTGGTTCAGTTACTTCCTGGTCCGTGACGTCACCACACCTCACCACTGCAAGCCATCCTGTCACACTCATTCATAAAAAAATTAACTGGGAGGTATAAAATGAAACTGGCCAACACAGGTATTGCAGATCACCATGGCTGAAAACTGGCAGATTGTAAAGCTCTGTCCCACACAACTTCCATGTATGCTCCCAAGGCTGTCTTGGGAACAGTGGATGTTTTCCCTTTGTTTCAGGAGCTTGAACCTCCAAACATCCTCTACCAGCAAATCCTTATGCCTTGTTTAATGCCAATGGCTAGCGAAGGGGCGGGTTGGACACATACTCGTCCATCTTGCTGGTGGGAAGAGATTGTGCTGCATCACTCTTTCACAGATCTGCAGTGGAGTCCTTTCACATCACCAGGGCAACATTCAGCATTACAGTGGAACTGGTAAAGGAAGATATGCAGCCAAAAAGGAATTACGTACGGCCTCCTGTGCCAGTGGAAAAAAAAAGAGTGGCGATTGCTCTGTATAGGCTGGCATCCTCAGCTGAGTACAGGGTAGCTGACAATGTGTCACCGCTGTATTTACAAGTTTGTCAACTCACTTGTTCAGAGGCACTGCAACACATACATAGCTATGCCAAATGTAACTGAAGCAAAAAGCATTGCCCTGTGGGACCGTCCCTCTTCTCCCGAACGGCACCTCCTTGCTCGTTCCTGCAGGTAGGACTGTTTCAATTTTTTTAATTTGCCCCTAGCTCGTGGGACTGTGTGATCTATTCCTATTTCTGAGAGGGCATCAATCACTTGTTGGTACACATGCTTGTTACACTGTTACGGGCGATCGAGCTGGCTCAACACATCCAAGTCACTAACTATACTTATTAATGCCCGCGTTTCCTCCTCTCTCCAGCGATTTTGAGTGGAGAGCGGACACAGGTTGTCTTTGCTCACAACTGGGATCAAAAGCAAGGGAATTCAGTTACAGACATTTAGTAAGCAGCTCACTTGCTCTTCATGTTTAACTTTAGCGTAGTTTTTACAGCAAGGGTATTCTCAAACAGCTGCTTTAATACTGTAACAAGTGTACACCGCAGTTCATGGTAAGTGGTTTTATACAGAACTGTAAACCCACAAGAGATATACAACATGACAGGCCAGACAATATTGCTATATTTATAGTGATGTCAATTATGGATAAACAAGCTCACTAACACTTACACGTGAAATGCGGGTTTCCATGCAAAACTGGGCATGAATTTTCCCGTGTTTTTTGTCATTTACACGAGTAAATGAGATTTACCCTATCCCTCTCTTTGGCTGTTTTTTTTTGGCCACAAACCTGATTTACACGAGTAATTCTCCCAAACGTGCACGAGCATCGCCATTTCACGTGTAAACTGGCCCGCATGGAAACCCCATGATTGTCAATACCTTTTAGAATTTTGAATGCTTGAATCAGATCGCCATTTAGTCTTCTTTGTTCAAGACTGAATAGATTCAGTAATTTTAGCCTGTCTGCATATGACATGCCTTTTAAACCAGGAATAATTCTGGTCGCTCTTCTTTGCATTCTTTCTAGAGCAGCAATATCCTTTTTGTAGCGGGGTGACCGGAACTGAACACAATATTCTAGATGAGGTCTTACTAATGCAACATAAACAACATAAACATAAACAACATAATCTATTTATAATCTACCTGCATGCATATTAAATGTCATTTGCCATGTGTCTGCTCAGTTCTGAATGCTGTCTAGATTATTTTGAATGGTGCTGCTGCAACAGTGTTTTTGTGTCAGCTACAAATTTAACAAGTTTGCTTACTATACCAGAATCTAAGTCATTAATGTAGATTAGGAAGAGCAGAGGACCTATGTAATACTGATCCCAGTGGTACTCCACTGGTTACCTTGCTCCATTTTGAGGTTTCTCCTCTGATCAGTACTTTCTGTTTCCTACTTGTTAATCACTCCCTAATCCATGTGCATGCATTTTCTTGAACCCCTACTGCGTTCAGTTTGATAACTAATTTTTTTAATTTTTTGAAATTTTTTATTTAGTAGTCGCCAATTGATTTTTACCCTGTTTTTCTCCCAATTTGAAATATCCAATTATTGTAGGCTCAGCTCACCGTTACCACCCCCGCACTAACTCGGGAGCGGCAAAGACAAACACACACTGTCCTCCGAAACGTTTGCCGTCAGCTGACCGCTTTTTTCACTCTGCAGGCCCACCATGCAGCCACCTCAGAGCTACAGAGTCGGAGGACAACGCAGCTCTGGGCAGCTTACAGGCACGCCCGCAGGTGCCCGGCCAGTCTACAGGGGTCACTGGTACGTGGTGAGCCGAGGACACCCTGGCCGACCTAAGTCCTCCCAACCCAGACGACACTTAGCCAATTGTGTGCTTCCCCTTGGGAGCTCTCGTCCACGGTCAGCAGTGGAATAGCCTGGACTCGAACCGGCTACCTCCAGGCTATAGGGCCTTTACTGGATGTGCCACTCGGGAGGCCCCTAGAACTAATCTTTTATGCAGGACTTTGTCAAAAGCTTTCTGGAAATCTAAATAAACCATGCCATATGCTTTGCAATAAAGGGGCATTCAAAACAGAAAATAGGAGGCACCTTTTTACACAGAGAATTGTGGGTGCCTGGAACCAACTCCCCAGTAATGTTGTTGAAGCTGACACCCTGGGATCCTTCAAGAAGCTGCTGAGATTCTGGGATCAATAAGCTACTAACAACCAAACAAGCAAGATGGGCCGAATGGCCTCCTCTCGTTTTCTTATGTTCTTCTGAGAGCCTAAGAGGACTGCATTTTTCCTTCAAACATGCTGCAATCATGGACGCAGCGACCTTGAAGGTTAATGATTCCAATTTTATTTCAGGGAACCATGGTTATGATAATAACCCAACGTAGCCTATGAAGTACGAAATGTAACAATTACCGAATGCGTGAGTGTACCAAAGCCGTCGCAAGGAAATAGTGCAGAACGACCGGACTGCTACAAGGCTAAGCTAAGGATGCCTTGTACATTACCATTCGGAACCCCAGTAAAAAGTAGCTATTAAGCTATTAAGCTATTAAGGGAGAACTCACCTCTATGTTATGTTGTAAGGGTTTTATATATATATATATATATATATATATATATATATATATATATATATATATATATATATATAGCAACACAAATAGCAGGGTATCCTACTTATTGATTTTGTTTTGAGATTTTAAAACGTTTTAAAAATGTGAAGAAATATTTTTTTTAATACAAATTCTAGATGTAATAATCATTTGTAACAGCAATGGAAGCTTACTTGTGCGATGTCATGTGAAGTGTAGACATACAGTACTGTGCAAAAGTTTTAGGCAGGTGTGAAAAAATGCTGTAAAGTAAGAATGCTTTCAAAAATAGACATGTTAATAGATTATATTTATCAATTAACTAAATGCAAAGTGAGTGAACAGAAGAAAAATCTAAATCAAATCCATATTTGGCATGACCACCCTTTGCCTTCAAAACAGCATCAAGCATCAATTCTTCTAGGTACACTTGCACAAAGTCAGGGATTTTGTAGGCATATAGTCAGGTGTATGATTAAACAATTATACCAAACAGGTGCTAATGATCATCAATTCAATATGTAGGTTGAAACACAATCATTAACTGAAACAGAAACAGCTGTGTAGGAGGAATAAAACTGGGTGAGGAACAGCCAAACTCAGCTAACAAGGTGAGGTTGCTGAAGACAGTTTACTGTCAAAAGTCATACACCATGGCAAGACTGAGCACAGCAACAAGACACAAGGTAGTTATACTGCATCAGCAAGGTCTCTCCCAGGCAGAAATTTCAAGGCAGACAGGGGTTTCCAGATGTGCTGTCCAAGCTCTTTTGAAGAAGCACAAAGAAACGGGCAACGTTGAGGACCGTGAGACGAGTGGTCGGCCAAACGTACTGCAGCAGATGAAAGACACATCATGCTTACTTCCCGCCAATCGGAAGATGTCCAGCAGTGCCATCAGCTCAGAATTTGCAGAAAACAGTGGGACCCTGGTACACCCATCTACTGTCCGGAGAAGTCTGGTCAGAAGTGGCCTTCATGGAAGACTTGCGGCCAAAAGCCATACCTCCGGCGTGGAAACAAGGCCAAGCGACTCAACTATGCACGAAAACACAGGAACTGGGGTGCAGAAAAATGGCAGCAGGTGCTCTGGACTGATGAGTCAAAATTTGAAATATTTGGCTGTAGCAGAAGGCAGTTTGTTCGCCGAAGGGCTGGAGAGCGTAAACGAATGAGTGTCTGCAGGCAACAGTGAAGCATGGTGGAGGTTCCTTGCAAGTTTGGGGCTGCATTTCTGCAAATGGAGTTGGGGATTTGGTCAGAATTAATGGTCTCCTCAATGCTGAGAAGTACAGGCAGATACTTATCCATCATGCAAGACCATCAGGGAGGCATCTGATTGGCCCCATATTTATTCTGCAGCATGACAACGACCCCAAACATACAGCGAAAGTCATTAAGAACTATCTTCAGCATAAAGAAGAACAAGGAGTCCTAGAAGTGATGGTATGGCCCCCACAGAGCCCTGATCTCAACATCATCGAGTCTGTCTGGGATTACATGAAGAAAGAGAAGCAACTGAGGCTGCCTAAATCCACAGAAGAACTGTGGTTAGTTCTCCAAGATGTTTGGGCCAACCTACCTGCCGAGTTCCTTCAAAAACTGTGTGCAAGTGTACCTAGAAGAATTGATGCTTGATGCTGTTTTGAAGGCAAAGGGTGGTCACACCAAATATTGATTTGATGTAGATTTTTCTTCTGTTCACTCACTTTGCATTTAGTTAATTGATAAATATAATCTATTAACATGTCTATTTTTGAAAGCATTCTTACTTTACAGCATTTTTTCACACCTGCCTAAAACTTTTGCACAGTACTGTAAATCTTAAAATAGCTCATGCCTTCTAATAACCCAGTGGGGCACTTAAGCACTTAACTGAGACCTGGAACACCCTGTAACTAAACTAATTACTGGAAGTGTTCAGCGCTGGAAGAGATACAGTTACTGATGAAGCCCAGGCTAAGGAAAGCAATTGATTGTTTCTTGACTACTAGAGATTAAAAGGTTGCATGTGCTACTAAAGCTTAACCACAGAGATGAAAGCATTTTTATTTTCCACCCTGACTTGATTGAAAGAATTACGTTATCCAGCATGAGAACATCAAGAAATAGGCTTCTGTACAAGGAATTGAGGCATGGAACGGAATTGCCTGCTGACCCCCGAGACCCATAGTTCTTAAAGTATTTTGCTGCTGGGTTCTCTTTCACTAAATCTGCAGCACAGCAACTAGGCCATTTTTGTTTGCAAACCAGTATGCAATTCCTGAAAAAAAAATAACATTTACATTTCCCTGATATACATTTAGCATAGTGCATTTGCAAAGTGGTTTTTCAGTTTGCCATTCTTCGCCAATGCATATACTGTGCATTGTGGTTACCTGTTTTGTTTTAATGCTTCTGCTCCTACACTTTGCTATGCATAGTGCCATGGCATACCACAAAAAACTATTACAAGGGTAAAAGCTACACCTCATACTTTTCAAACTTTTCTATGTTGTGAGCTCTGTGTCTATGCAGTGAGCTTCCCAGAAAGGTCACTTTTAGCTACAGTGCATCCGGAAGTTAAATATATATATATTTTTTTACAAATTGGTTTCCCAGGAGTGCCAATCCAAAAAGCCAAAAAATATGTTTCCCATCCAGTTCTTCTTAAAATAACTAGGTCAGTCACCCATGAATAATCATATCATACATCTTTTCTTGCTGTAAGTGTCTTATCATAGAATACACTTTTCACTATTTCATATAAGACGAAAGGATTATAAAAACACGTAGTGAATGGTTTTGTGAAAAACTCTGTATTGTCGATGTCCTGAGGTTAAAATAATGTAGCAGTGAAACAGTTAATTTTCCTCAACAACACCTGTAATAGAACTAACTGATAGAATTATACAAAACAGCTCCATGCCAACTTTAAAGACAGTAGAAAGTGTGAGGTCTTTATCACTGATATGACCAGTGGGGTCAGTGAAATTGTTAGTTTTCAGTAGACAATACTGATAATGGAACTTAACAAAGAAAATACAATTACGTACCAAACATTAGGACAATGGGCTTTCTAAAAGTTTTCTGTTCATAAATACCTCACTTCGTGTTACTTATGTGTGTACGATCTTACATTGTGTATGCACAGTGAACGGAAATGATACTTTCACATCTGTCGTCTTTTCGCTTAATATTCATGGTTCGTAAATGTAATTATAAATATGCCCCTTGCTGAATCTGAATTGTTCGCACTGTTGCAGTACCTTTGAGAGGTCCAAAGTTTGGCATCTCTATCTGTATTAGGAATTAACTCACTTGCCACATACTTGGCACATGCATGCTGCTACAGCGTGTTTACTGTACTAACATATTGTGGCAGCATCCACAAGGACATAGCCTACTTAAAATAGATGGACTATCAGTTTTCTGTTTCATACAATCAGCAGCCATTTAAGTTAGCATTAAATAGACATAGATACAATCAATGCTACACTGACAAATTATTATGTATAACTGGCATTTCTTTGAGCAGGTGCTCTTTCAGACAACAAAACCTCAAAAGCTTGATACCATTCACAAACAGACAAAACAGACAAAAAGCACCTGCACCATTCTTTCCACTGCAGTGTTTTTCAGCGCCTCCAACTCCATAATGACTACTTTTCTCACTGCATACAAGTTACAACATACAACTAACCAATATCACTTGTCGCCCTAACCACAAACTGTTTCCATTGCTAACAGAGGTGAATTCAAGTTACTTAAGCCTACTTAAATAAAAAATCTACTGAATACCACACAACTCACTTATTATTTTACACCTGTAACGAATAATGAAAAAATACTACAGAACCTTTTTTTATACCTTGACAGTCGTCATGCATTTCAACCTAAATATCTTTATTCACAACAGATATAATTCATTTAATCTGAGACAATATCTTTTTTTATTTATTAAAACGGCACTGACAAATCAAAGTTGAAAACGTGCCTATAAAACGTTAAGAAGCCAGTCTTTGCCAGCATTTTAGAGAAATAAGTCACGTGAGTTTGCTATCAAGAAAACTAAAATAAACACATGTTAATGTGTGTTTACAGGATCTATTGGTGTCTATATACACACACTTATATTTTCTTTCATTGCTTTTTGTTAGTTTTTTTTAATTTGTTTTATTAAATTTGTTCCTGTTTGTTTTGGTTCAATGGGCCATACTCAATGAAAACAATGCTGCTTCCATTGGTCCCCCACTCGAAATAAGCCGGTTACCATGACAACAAGCTTAAACCAATCTAAAACGTCCTGGATGTAGAAAAAAAATGTTTACGGTATATAGATCAGGTTTTAATTTGAGATTCAAACTCCATACAATACTTTTTTTTTTTTTGAACAGTCCAAAAGCACGAAAACATTGTACAAGCTCCAAAAGGCTTGTTCGAGGCTGTTCAAATTCTGCTGTAGCTCTAATTTTGTGCATTCCTCAAAAATAAAGCAAAGGAAACCCTGATACTCACATATTAAAAATCATCAAAAATAAACACTGAAAATGAAAAACCTCATTTATATTATAAAAACAGCATTCCGATTTGTATTCTAATAAATGGACACTCATTATGAAGTGACACATGAAAACACAAACAAAAAAAAACAGCAGTGTTTCATTGTTATCTTTTTTCTGGTTATATTATAATGCATATTTGTAGATATTTCTAATGTCTATCATCTCTTGGAAATTAACCTGATGGAAAAAAACATGCAGCATGTTTGCTTACCCAAACACATTTGTTCACAGAACGTAAAAATGCCACTATTTGGCAGCAGAATATTTCCACAGATACAGGATGCTGTGAAAGAGCAAGACTAATAGGTTTTGCTTTGTGTGCCTGAGTGGATTTTGTGGATGATGCCCTCTCTGAAAATGCTGTTCTTGTTTGCTCATCTCAAAGATAAGATCCAGTTCTACATGTTGTTCCCCCCCCCCCCTTCTTTGTGACTGTTCCTCTCCCTGTTTTGCCACAATAGAAGCATCACAACAGCATTAAACAATACTGAAAGAAAATGACATCTACTGGGTACATAACATTAGATACATTTTGTGATTATGTATATATATATATAAACAGTAAAAGTATGCATGTACTTGTGACTCTACATAAAGAAATATGTGGTCCTTAAACTGTACATTGCCTTCTGCTGCACTATCCTATGTCACAATAATGCCATTATACTTGTTGAACAGCATCATATTTAAATAAGAGATTGAAACATGTTTACTGATCTTCCTGTTTTCTCTCAACACCTGATAACCCTGTAGTTACAGCAATCCATTGTGATTAAGTACAGTGTGTCATTTCTCTCTACTGTACTACAGCGCCATCTATTGACTGTAATTTACTATGTCGCTGTACAACCAAACCCTCAACCCATATAAAAAGGTGGATTACATGTCATCAATCCCTTCATGCCAACACTATTGTGTTGAATTCAATAACTTGCATCATATTGTATTTGTTAATGTTTACCTAAACAACAATCACATGTAAATAAATAAATAAATAAATAAAAATTCTGATGAAGCAATAGATTAAACAGTTAATCAATTTAACAATTAAAGGGCAGCAGTGTGGAGTAGTGGTTAGGGCTCTGGACTCTTGACAGGAGGGTCGTGGGTTCAATCCCAGGCGGGGGACACTGCTACTGTACCCTTGAGCAAGGTACTTTACCTAGATTGCTCCAGTAAAAACCCAACTGTATAAATGGGTAATTGTATGTAAAAATAATGTGATATCTTGTAACAATTGTAAGTTGCCCTGGATAAGGACGTCTGCTAATAAATAAATAATAATAATAACTATTCGATCATTAAATCGATCCCTGGCCCAACATCCTTCTGTTTACTTAGTCTTCCAGTGTTCCAGAAGTTATACTTCTGTGAACACTACTTTATCAATAAGCAGAACTGTTTGTTTCAACAGGCAGAGATCTTTTTTTGTTTGAGTTTGTATGTATAAACACATCTACTACATCCTTAAAATAAGCACCTGGTTTCCTGAAATTATACCTCAAGTGACCCCTTAAAATTGAAATTCACAGCATACAACTCTGAAATGAAACATTACTCATTTGGTCTCAGTTTTAAGGTTTGGGTAAAAGGACACAATTCACATGCACCTTTAGTGAACAAGGGTGTTTAATTACACCCCATTTAAATATATATCTCACAAAACAGCACCCCTTTGACATCACAGTAAAACTAACGAGATAAGAGGTAGATTATTAAAAATAGAACAAGGATGGCGAAAGTATTGTGTTATGGGTGGTGGTGTCTCAGTGGAACGGCACAGGCTATTTCCTTCTGGATCATTCCCCCCAGTCTGGGTATGCATTTCAACTAGGGAGGCACCGAATCCAAGTTTTTGGGATTCAGCCAAATACCAAATCCATCTCAAAAGATTCGGCCGAATACTGAACCGAATCCTACAAAAACTGTCAAGAAAACTGAAAGAAACTGTTGAATGAAAAACAGACTGGCAGCTACTAACAAGGGACACAAAAATCTATAGTTTTGAGCCTTTTAGTTAATAGTATTTTTATTACCGAATGGAAACATATCCCTGAATAAGATTCACACAATTTACCACTAGCCCCCTCCCCCCACAACAGATATGTCAAAATACAGAACTGTTTACTTTTACAAGAAAAGAGAGCTGCATCTTTGCCATAACCCACTATTTTCTTTAATGATGTTTCAACCTATGTCACCTGATCTGAGGGAGCTATGAGGAAAGATTTACCGTGATGAGTGACCTGAATCCCCCTGCAAAGTAAAACCCACGTTGATTTAAATGCACTGTGTGTGTGTAACACATATCAAATAGGCTACAAAATAGTTTTAAAATGATTTTAATGAAACACAGCAGTTCCCAAATGGTTAAATTTGTATTGGCACATTACAATAACAGAAAATTGAATTTACTAAAGCATATTGTTTGTTCAACAACGTCTTGCACATCTGACAGTTGTAAAGTTTCAAAAAATATATATTTCTGTGCACCGATTTTTTTTTTAGAACAGGTTGACAGACAAAGCAACAAAGCACAAAAGTCTACAACAGTTTGCAGTTACTATATATTACAGGTTTACTGCATAACTTTACTCCATGAAAAGTGTGATGTGACTGTGCTGTTGCATATGGGGGAATGTTTGCATTCAGCAGCTGTGTGACATGTTTACTGTGTGCGCCACCAGTAATTTAGGGAATTGAGAGCTGCGACAGAGTTCATCAAACGTGTTCTTGTTATTAAATACAACAGTTACGTTCAATACCAGATTTGTGTCTTTTATTTAAAGAACTAAACACATTGGAGGGATGTATTAAAATGGATGTGCGTCTGGGCGGATATATAGGATTCAGATTCGGTTCACCAAATCCAAATTATTCGTCCGAATCCGAACCCCGCTCAAAAAGTAGGTATTCGGGCAGAATTCGAAACTGAATCCTGGATTCGGTGCATCCCTAGTTTCAACCACAAACTACAACTTTCATTAAAGAGCATGACAGGTTCACTAATTAGAAATGATTTCCATTATGTCATATTAGCAATGGATGCAAATGCACTATTAAAATGATGTAGTATTGTGTATTTAACATAAATTGAACCAAGATATGCACAGAACTTCACTTACTTTCTTTAAGTTTGAAAGGGTAAAGATTCACTTCTCGAAGGCCCAACACACCTAGCACAGGCTTAGTGGCCACCTCAATTCATGTTGAGCAGCCTGTAGAGGGTATTGCTAAACCTTCCACTGGTGATAATGGGGTCCTAAGGGGCTAGCCTTTATTTGTTCTCCAGTCTCAAAGTAGCATAACAATATCGTCCATGAGGTTAGGAGGATGAGACCCTTTTTGCAGGACCGTGCACACCAGTGGATAGTGCCACTGGCAGAAGTAAGAACCCAGCACTTGTGGAAATTCAACAACAGTTTGTTTCTATGCTTTGTATAGTCTGTGCTTTTATATATTCACAAAATTAAAAGTGTTTATATGTGTGCACTTTTGTGGTAGGGATGTGGAACTATACTATATGGTCATAGCACAGCAGGCAACTACTATGTAGTGGTTAGATTATTTAGTGAATAACGGTATACAAATATATTATATAGTATTGTATACATTTTTAATACATGCAAATGAAATGTCAGATACAGTATATAAAAACTAAATAAAAACACCTGGGAGTGTATGATGTATTTTGCCACCAGTGGAAGTTTAAGCAATAATGTATTTGCTTTACTTTTCAAAAAAATCTTGATCTACAAAAGTAATTTTAAAGACCTAGCTATTCTTAACCATAGTATACAACATCCAACTTTAACACAACTTGAAATTACATATATACTGTTACGTTCAAGAGTGGCAGACCATCATGTTCTTAACTATTGAATACATTTTGTACAGCTTTTTATATATTTATAACAAAGTTACTTTTGTAGCCATTATCGCGCTCCTTGAATATCCATAATTTCTCTCAATTTCTCTGAATAAAGGACCATAAAATGTCCTGAAATCAAACATCGTTCTATAGTAAAATAGGCATGTATGAGTGTAATCTAATCTGTAGCTAGACCACTATGATTCTTAAGTCACTGTTGGCTTTTCAATTGAATTGTGTTCTGCTCTTTTATGTACAGAAGTCACAAAAAAGCTACAATACACTGTCATGAATGTACGGCCCATCAGATGAGCTATCCAACTATTAACATATCTTACTAAACTGTATCTTTATATCAGCACCTCTTGTATAATAGGACAGGTCGACCCAGAAAAGTACAGAATACGTATGTAAAAATAATGTGATATATTGTAACAATTGTAAGTCACCCTAGATAAGGGTGTCTGCTAAGAAATAATACTAATAATAATAATAATAATAATAATAATAATAATAATAATAATAATAATAATACTACAAGAAGTCTTAAGAAAATCAAGTGACTCACAGCAGCAGAGGGGTTCTTCACAGTCACACTGGGAGTTGTGGCTCGTAGAGCTCCACTCACTCCGTGATAATACTTAAAGCAGATTTTTGTTTCCGCTACAAAAAGAAGATAGAGAAAAAAAAAAGATTAAGTTAGAGTTTCATGAGCGAATTACAACAGTTATGACCCACTGTCCTCAATCTCAACATTGCTTAATTATATTTCTGGGCAAAGAATTGGCTGGTTACTAAAATAATGCATAACATGAATCTTAAATGTCAGAAAAGCATGTTTGTAGTTTTTCATTTAAGGTAATCACGCTATGGAACCAGTTCAATTAAGGGCAACCTTTTTAAGTAAAAAGAGATGACTAACTGCTCGTATCTGTTTTTTCCCTCTTTCTTGTAGAAACATATGGAACCGTGCTTTTACAACGGGGCATGCAGTGAAAGTCTGTTTTACAGCCACAACCACTTTGTTTACTTAAAGTAATTTCCTCCACAAATCGCCAAAAAGGTTAAGCAGATTTGCCATGTATGTCAGGTAGACAACATTTAAAAATAAAGTTTCAAACCTTGGGCCCAAGCCTTTCCCATTTACGCAACATTATCTGTCACAAATGCTGTGTTATACGATCAAATGGTATTTCAAAACGCCTCAATAGTTTCCTGTATTTCCTGGCTTTAAAATTCACTGCTTAACAAAAAAACATCCAGCTTGTTGTGTTTGCCTTCTGCAGTACAAGTAGCGGCAGCATCATTGGTGCATGATGTTGGCGTTACAGTAAGAATATTAAGCACATACCTGTCTTCAGCATCAGTATTTTCATCCGCTACAATTCTAATTCCTTCACAGGCTTACAGAATTTCTTTTAATTCTTGAATGTTACATTCAAAAACCTTTGGCAAATAAAACACACTGGGTACAAATCCAATGTTTTTCAGGTTGCTTTCTAGAAAACCTTTTTTTTTGTGCATTATCAAGGGTATAAGGGTAATCCCACGTAGTGGGAAACCACAGGTCGGCAACGACCAACCTCAAGATGTGGCACAACACGCTTTGACCCGGGTCGAGCGAGACAAAATGCATGATGGCCATTTGTAAGCATACGAAGTAACAGCCACACCTGCGTGAAGATTTCACTTCCCAGAGGAAATCGAAAGCCATATTTCGAGCCATATGTTGATTGAGACACACCATGAGCCAGTTTCAGAATGCGCAGGGATGGTGTGTAGCGATGAAGAAACATTTGCTCTAATCAACACTTTGGCTGACGTTTCAATCCAGCGAAGCTTGGATGGAAGCGTCCGTAACAAGCACGCCATCTTGAAAGCCTGAACAGATGAAAGGGTGCTCATGTGAATGTTGCTGCTTCCAGGGCATTGCATACGCACATTGTGTACTTGCTTCTGTCCCCCAGATCAACCCTGCTTCTTCAAAAAGCAGTGTGAAATTGCGTAGCCAACCCAAGATAACACCAGGTTGCAACCCAGGTGGAGCATGCCAGTATGAAAGGTGCCATAGTCTGCTAGGTTTAATCATGATAGAGGATTTCACTTTTCTTTTAACAGTAACAATAATTCCCTTTAAATAATTGTGGATGTACTATGCACAAAGTAATAAATAAACATTACAATTACAATTAAGCAATACACATTTAAAGAGGAAATTGTTTTAAAGAAGTAATTGTTTTCTGAACATTCCCAATACATTTCCAATCAAATAAAAGACTTTATGTTTGTATTTATTTTTCAGTATTTTCTTGGCCTTTGGTTCCATACTTCTGAACCACTCTTTAGACTGCATTTTAAGAACAGCTCATAACGTTACATTTCTATTTCAGGGAACCAGGGTTATGATAATAACCCAATGTTCCCTTTCAAGTATGAAATGTAACCATTACCAAATGGGTCAGTATACCCGAGCTGCTACAAGGCTAAGCCGAGGCAGCCCTGTGTGTTACCATTAGGAACCCCAGTAACAAGTAGCTAGGGCTAAAAAATTGAGGGAGAAACTCACCTCTATGTCTGTGTTGTAAGGGTCGACTGAGAAGCCGTCCTTAACACTCTAGTTCCAAAACTAGGGTTTTGAGGATCCAGGACATTAAGTCTGAAGAACCAAGTAAAGGTATGGGGAGTAGCCCACACCGCTGCATTGCAAATGTCCTTGTCAGATGCACCATGGAATAAAGCCCACGAAGTTGCCATGCCCCTGGTGGACTGGGCAGTGAGCTTTTGTGGAGGGGGCAAGTTGGCTCGCTCATAGGCAGTCCTGACTCTGTCTGCTATCCAATTGGACAGCCTCTGCTTAGACAAGGCTTGACCATGGGACTTGTCCCCATAGCAGACAAAAAATTGTTAAGACTGCCTCTGTCCTGTCAACATAATATGCCAGGGCCCGCACTAGATAGAGCGTATTGAGCTGCCACTCTGTCACACTGGAAAGGAGGTGGATGGAAAGCCTCCAATTCCACAGACTGGTTGACATGAAATGACAAGATCGTCTTCGGCAAAAAAGCAGGATTGATATGGAGCGTAACCTTTGTCCTGGCTTCTGTAAAAATGAAGCAGGCTTTCGCAATTGAGAATGCCTGCATCTCACCCACTTTGCAGTGAAAACAACCAAGAAAGCCGCTTTGAGCGATAAATAGTTCAGCTCAGTTGAATGCATTGTCTCAAATGGAGGCTTCATGAGAGCATTAACACTAGAACTGCCACGGCAGTCATTTTTACGGTTTGAGGTTTTCAAATTTAAATTACTCTGCAAGTCTGAAAGTTACAAGACATGTTTTTATTTTAAATATAACCTACAATAATATATATATATATATATATATATATATATATATATATATATATATATATATATATATATATATATACAGTACTGTGCAAAAGTTTTAGGCAGGTGTGAAAAATGCTGTCAAGTAAGAATGCTTTCAAAAATAGGCATGTTAATAGTTTATATTTATCAATTAACAAAATGCAAAGTGAGTGAACAGAAGAAAAATCTACATCAAATCAATATTTGGTGTGACCACCCTTTGCCTTCAAAACAGCATCAATTCTTCTAGGTACACTTGCACACAGTTTTTGAAGGAACTTCGGCAGGTAGGTTGGCCCAAACATCTTGGAGAACTAACCACAGTTCTTCTGTGGATTTAGGCAGCCTCAGTTGCTTCTCTCTCTTCATGTAATCCCAGACAGACTCGATGATGTTGAGATCAGGGCTCTGTGGGGGCCATACCATCACTTCCAGGACTCCTTGTTCTTCTTTACGCTGAAGATAGTTCTTAATGACTTTCGCTGTATGTTTGGGGTCGTTGTCATGCTGCAGAATAAATTTGGGGCCAATCAGATGCCTCCCTGATGGTATTGCATGATGGATAAGTATCTGCCTGTACTTCTCAGCATTGAGGAGACCATTAATTCTGACCAAATCCCCAACTCCATTTGCAGAAATGCAGCCCCAAACTTGCAAGGAACCTCCACCATGCTTCACTGTTGCCTGCAGACACTCATTCGTGTACCGCTCTCCAGCCCTTGGTGAACTGCCTTCTGCTACAGCCAAATATTTCAAATTTTGACTCATCAGTCCAGAGCACCTGTTGCCATTTTTCTGCACCCCAGTTCCTGTGTTTTCGTGCATAGTTGAGTCGCTTGGCCTTGTTTCCATGTCGGAGGTATGGCTTTTGGCCGCAAGTCTTCCATGAAGGCCACTTCTGACCAGACTTCTCCGGACAGTAGATGGGTGTACCAGGGTCCCACTGTTTTCTGCCAATTCTGAGCTGATGGCACTGCTGGACATCTTCCGATTGCGAAGGGAAGTAAGCATGATGTGTCTTTCATCTGCTGCAGTAAGTTTCCTTGGCCGACCACTGCGTCTACGGTCCTCAACGTTGCCCGTTTCTTTGTGCTTCTTCAAAGAGCTTGGACAGCACATCTGGAAACCCCTGTCTGCCTTGAAATTTCTGCCTGGGAGAGACCTTGCTGATGCAGTATAACTACCTTGTGTCTTGTTGCTGTGCTCAGTCTTGCCATGGTGTATGACTTTTGACAGTAAACTGTCTTCAGCAACCTCACCTTGTTAGCTGAGTTTGGCTGTTCCTCACCCAGTTTTATTCCTCCTACACAGCTGTTTCTGTTTCAGTTAATGATTGTGTTTCAACCTACATATTGAATTGATGATCATTAGCACCTGTTTGGTATAATTGTTTAATCATACACCTGACTATATGCCTACAAAATCCCTGACTTTGTGCAAGTGTACCTAGAAGAATTGATGCTGTTTTGAAGGCAAAGGGTGGTCACGCCAAATATGGATTTGATTTAGATTTTTCTTCTGTTCACTCACTTTGCATTTAGTTAATTGATAAATATAATCTATTAACATGTCTATTTTTGAAAGCATTCTTACTTTACAGCATTTTTTCACACCTGCCTAAAACTTTTGCACAGTACTGTATATATATATATATATATATATAGATATGTAACCCCACCGTGTTCGCTCTGCCTGCAGAGCACAGACAAAAGAGGCCTACAATTAATTTGTTTGCTGCAGTCCAGATGTAATTGAATGGGAATTAACACTGAATGTTAAATAGGTTGATAAAAGGTTAAACAAGATGATCCTGGTTCTCAGCCGTCGAATGTTAAACTGGCTGAAAGCTCCTTGCATAACCTATTGATGTTGTTTTCAATTAAATGAATTGGTTCTTTTGATGTGATGCCTCCACCTGGATGATGCCAACACACTTACCAAAGGTGCCCTATAGCAATTACCCAGGACAAATAAATACAAGCCCAAATTCAGTAATAACCCATATATAATGCAATGTAATTCAATTAAAACACTGTATGGTAACCAGAATTTGCAGTATACTATAAGCGCAGATGAAAATAATGATAGTATAGTGATACACACTTGATAATACTACTAGGGTATTTAAACAGAATATTAATAATGCCAGTGTTACGGTGTCACAGGAAATAAGATAACACTTGGAACTTAAAGGCAAGGTTAAGCCGTCACCATTTTCTGTCTGTGAACTTTAATTCAGAACAGACTGTTATTACGATCTTTCCAATGTGTCTAGTACATTGTTTTTAATGTTGTCAGGATCTTTATCAAAAGCTACATTATATGTGGTAAAAATCGAAAAAAACACGCTGTTGTAATAGTAACATGTTTTTCATATTATTTAATAACAGGTTAACTTTAGGCTACGTAGTTTACAAAGATTACATTTAATCGCTGACTACTTTATATTATAGGTTTTCTTTGTACATGTACTTGCAATATATCTGTCTTTATAATATATCTCTCTGGCTGATGTAAGCCACCACTGTTATTATTATTATTTATTTCTTAGCAGACGCCCTTATCCAGGGCGACTTACAATTGTTTCAAGATATCACATTATTTTTACATACAATTACATTATTTTTTACGCATTATTTTTAGGAGGCTGGGTGGTCCAGTGGTTAAAGAAAAGGGCTTGTAACCAGGAGGTCCCCGGTTCAAATCCCACCTCAGCCACTGACTCGTTGTAGTCTCTGTAAGTCGCCTTGGATAAAGGCGTCTGCTAAATAAACAAATAATAATTATTATTTTTACATACAATTATTTTTACATACAATTTATACAGTTGTTTTTTTTACTGGAGCAATCTAGGTAAAGTACCTTGCTCAAGGGTACAGTAGCAGTGTCCCACCAGGGATTGAACCCATGACCCTCCTGTCAAGAGTCGAGAGCCCTAACCACTACTCCACACTGCTGCCGTACAGACAACACTGTTGGGTTTTCTGTACGGACAAGCACTTGTCTCCCTTGAACGACCTGCAAAAAATTCTGCAAGGCCAGGTAAACTGCCTGCAGCAACATTGATGTGGAGACCCTGCCAAGGGGGGTTCCACACACCTTGCGCCCCACTGCCATTCCTCAAAGCACCCCAGCCCAGGCTGGACGCATCCGTGGTGACGACCTCCCTTCCGGTGACACTGCAGAGCACTACACCGAGGCGTAGACGGGCAGGTTGTTTCCACCAAGAGACTGCATTTAGACAGTGGCGAGACACTGTCAATAGACGGTCGCGGTTCAACGCGGGCTAAAAAAACCCTGCTGTTTCTGGAATCTGCTGGAATGTCACTACTGTGAGCACTCTGTTGAGCTGACTGAGCTCTAAACAGGTTCTATTCTCTGAGTGGACAGCATGGAGCAGGAGTCCAAGCACACTCCTAGATAGGCTGTCTGAGAAGACATGAGCTGGCTCTTAGCATTATTCACTGTAAGGCCCAACCGTTGAAGGTGGCTGGTGACAAGTTCCGTGTGGGCCTCTGCTGGAGACTGGGCACAAATGAGCCAATCATCCAGATAATTGGGCACTCTGATGTCTTTCAGTCTCAAAAGGAGCCAGGATAGCTTCCATGCACTTCGAGAAGGCACGGGGAGCTTGGGAGAGGCCAAATGCCAAGATAAGGAACTTGTACGTTGTTCCCTGAAAAGCGAACCGCAGGTACTTTCTGTGTGCTGGTTTTGTGGGGATGTGGAAATAGGCAGCTTTGAGGTCCATCATGGTGAACCAGTCGCCTGGCCTGATTGAATGAAACAGTCGTCAACATTTTGAACCTCCTATGACTCACATACAGGTTGACCTGTCTGATGTTGATGATCGGTCTGAGGCCACTATCCCTCTTGGGCACTAGGAAGTACCTGGGGTAGAACCATTCCTCCAACTGGAGGGGGTCTATCACGCGAATAGCCTGTTTTTGCAGCCTCCTGAGACACCACCACGGTGTCCTGTGGTTCTGTGACTAAAGTAGTCACGCCCCGAAAAGGAGGGGGGTGGGGTGGGGTTCCCTGAAACTCCTAGGGCTGCTGCTTGGCTTGTGGCCTTCTGCCAGCAGACGCAGCCAGCTGTGTTGGTCTTTGAGGCTGCTGGGAGCCTAGGGTGCCAGTTTGCCTCTGGTTACACACTGGAGGTGGTTGCTTGGGAAGCAAGTGAACCAGCTCCTTTGTGGATTCCCGCGGTAAGAGCGCTGCAGCATCTCGTCCATCTTTGGACCAAACATATGCAGAATACTATTATAATTGACTAGGCGTGCGCTGAACACATTGGCTGAATATGTACACTTGAGGTTCACCCCGACCCGGCACTGCTTGTTGAGGCAGTGTGACGGATGCGAGTGGTGTGTGAATAAATAACAGTCCTGAAACAGTATTTCTCCCACAAAACAACCGTGTTTATTAAAATAAACCTCCCTTTACCTGCGAGGGTATTGGGGAACACAGCTGGCTGCAAAACAAAATACAAAACAAACAGAAAGTGTCCACAGTGAAATCCCGAAAGTGTCCTGTGCATGAAAGTGCTTTGTAATCCACACGGGTGTGCTGATGTTGGTGAAGGGAAGGTAGTGCTCTATGATCTGGAACTGGCTCCGTGGCTGCAGTCCCGCTCCTGCTCCGCCTCTGACAACACACAACAAACAACACGTAATCCACAAAACACAACGCCCGGCTGGTGGCTCAGTTTCTCAGCGCAAGAGGAGGAACTGACGTAGCTGCTTCCCCTTGTACCCAGCAAACTCCTCCCTGCAGTCAACGCGTCGCCATGGTTTCTCCACTAGAGGGCTGCCCCGCAGCTGACTGCAATGGAATCGTCCTGAGTACTTGCAGCTACGTGCCCCTCCTAATATGGTCACCTTCCGGTTTCCACCAACCACCGAGGTGGCAGATCTAGGAGGCAGCTTACCTTCCCCCTTACACAGCGCCCTTTCTAATCGGGAGGGAGATTTACAGCATCGATCCTTTCTCTCTCTATCACAGGCAGGTAGTGTCTTTGGACAGGAGGACTAAATTAGGCGCCTGTACCAAGATGGCAATTGAAGCCTCCACTGGTAGAAAATGGGCCAGAAGCAGATTCTTTGCATCATGCACCCTGTAGAAGGCGTCCATCAGAAACAGCAGGAGCTTTAGCCGGATATGTTCCCAGGACGACTGGATTTAAAAAAAAAATCCAGGTGCACTTGGGGGGACACAATACAATACAATACGACACAATACAATACAATACAATACAATACAAATGTATTTTTATGTAGGGTGCTTCATGCCAAGGCATCCCAGAGCGCTGTACAAAGTTAAAAATAAAACAAAATAGCTCATGTTTACAATACACTCCAGTTACAGCCAATTATTTAAAAGCACATTAAAAAAGTATGTTTTCAATTTAGATTCCAGTGTTTCAGCCTGCCTAATGGTAATCAGAGTAGAGTTCCACAACCGAGGAGCACAACAGCAAAAAGCTCTGGTTCCAGCTGTTTTAAGACAACTTTTTGGAAAAATTAAAAGTTCTGCATTTTCTGATCTCAAAAGAATGACTAGAAACAGACAGTTAGTAGTTCTTGGAGATAAGATGGTCCTAATCCATAAAGGGTCTTATAAGTTATTACAGCAACTTTAAAATCAATTCTGTAGCTCACTGATGTAAGGACCTAAGCACTGGAGTAGTGTGTTGAGAACGACGAGTATGAGAAAGTAGTCTGGCAGCTGCATTCTGAACAAGCTGAAGCCTTCCGAGTTTAGTTGCAAGTATACCAACAAACAAAGAATTGCAATAATCAAGACAAGAAGTTATGCATGTATCAACATCTCAGAATCCCTCACATCCAATATAGATTTTAATTTGGCAACATTTCTCAAATGATAAAAAGCTATTCTGATAACAGAATTAATAGGGAAATCAAAAGAAAGCTCTTTTGTATTTCCATACGGGAGTGATAGTAGGCTGATCATCAAAGATGGACTGCCTTGTTTTGCCTTCAGCAGGCCAGGGCAGCTGTAATATTGCAGTGGCCCTCTTGATCAGCAGTAGAAGCTCTACCAACAGGGAGAGCTTAACCGCAGGGGACGTGCCGTTGGACTCCAAGTCCTCAGAGGCAGCGATGGACAGTATGTCCTCCTGTGGCCCCCTGGGGACAGACGGGGCAGGTGTCCCGAACGTTCACGCAGTAATTCTGCTAGAACCGTTCCTTGGTGGGAAACAGCTGCACGGAGCTTTTCCATCTGCTCTGAGTCCACCAATTGTTTGGAACGGCGACAATTCTTCTTCCTCAGGGGAGGAGAAGGAGTAGAGAAAGATGAGGAAGATTGTGAAGTCAATTATCTGCGTGGGTGCGTCGTCTGGTCTCCCCTGGCACAGAACCATAGGGTGAGGATGCATTCACCTCTTTAACAGAGGGTGGTGGGGAAAGAGCGCTGTGCAGGAGTAAGGGACACAGAGCTCTCTGTAGAGCTGCTGGATAGACGTTTCGACAGCGTGCGCTTATAGAAATGTGCACAAAACTCACAGAAACTGTGGTTCACCAGTGCCTCCTTGGCATGCTCTGGACCCAGGCAGGAAGCGCATCTGCCATGCTTGTCCTCAATAGGTAGACTGGCCTTGCATGTCTCGTAGGGTTAAAACCCAGGCATGATGCAAGAAGCTAGCAATGCAGTGTACAGTAAACCGATGTACAGGTGCTGCCTGAATCTGCTTATAAATAGCAACCAGGCGGGTCAAGACCCGAACAAGACCGGTTTGGCAGGGAACTGGGGGCGTGAGCACCAGTCAGTAGTGGGCCGTGTAGGACCGGGTAGAATCCGGGATGGTACCGGATCGGTGACTTTAGCACAGGGTTGGTACGGTACGATATCGGGTCGGAACCAGGACGATATCAGGTCGGTTCGGTGACTTTAGCACCAGGTCGGTACAGTATGGTAGCGGGTTGGAACCTGGACGATACTGGATGGTTCAGTGACTTTAGCACCGGGTCGGTATGGTACTGTACGGGCATGGTACCAGGTCGGCACTGGTGCGGTAACCTCGGTTCTGGTTCGCAGTCTCCGCGGGTAGCACTGTACAGGGATGCCCACCTGTGCAAACCACTGGCAAAACTACTGTCAGTACACGAGAAGCCTGCTTGTTACTGTACTAACAGCCTTCGTAAAGGTGATGCTAAAAGCAGTTACCAAAACGGCATGAAGATACTGTGGATGAGATTGCAAGCAATCAACACCCGAAGCATGTATCTTGGTCCTGCGCAGTGCTGCTGAGGCCAGCAGCTGCTCTCACTGTACGTGGGATTCAGTGGGAAAAAAACAGACATAAGCTATTTTTATATTTGAATAACTCCCAAGTATTGCTTATTATAGTTGTACTCTTGGTATGTTACAAAAATTTACTAGCAAATATGTTTCAAACTGCACTGAAAGTAACATTTCTGTAAAGTATGTTATACATTTGTTGAGGTGAGTTGGGGTTGTGATTGTGATTGTTCACTGTTAAATAAAACCAAAAACCTAAAAGTTATCATTCTACTTTTTTGTGTGTGTTTTATGCAACGGGGAGGGGGCAAGTAGATTTTTAAGAAGGACATGTAGATTTTTCTCGCATTTTGTCCCTTGGACAAGAAGTTTTTTAAAAAATTGCACACCCCTGAGACTTAAGAAAGGCATTCCCAATCAATGTTATTTACTTAATTGTAAAATAGTGTGTTATGTGTGCTTTTTTTCCTCTTACAAACTGCTCAAGCCAGTTGACATTTTAAATCACTACCAATAAAGTTCACAATTTTGATTTTATCTGAGTGTAGATTTTATCTACACTGCAACATCTGCTCCAAGGGAATCACAATCTCTTTAGCCTGATAACATCAAACCAATTAGCAAGTATTGAAATGACATTTAATTATACAGTTCAGATACTAGAGGGCAGATGTCCACATGATGCCTAAAATGATTTTGGGCACCACAGGGAGAGGGTTTGGTGGACTCAGAGGTTAATATTTTCTCTCATACCAATGAGACATTGCTGCAAATTATAAAATTCAGACGTGTTTGCTTCCAACTGTACAAAGCTAGGGAACTTTACTAATGCAAAATGCATCACAAATAATAAAATAGATTTGTTTTTGTTTACTCTTGTCGTTCAACACACAAACGGATCCTCAACTCTCTCAATATCTGAATAATTATCAATATTTAAACAGGCGTACTTACGTTCCACAAAATATGAGCTGGCAACAATTTTCCAGACAATCTGACCTTTGTGGGAGCCATTGACCCCTCGGTTCTTATAGTCCAGGAAGTTTTCAGAAAGCACCTCATCTGCAAAAACAAGGTAATATTTTTTATTGTTGTTATTCGGTTCTGTTCAGTAGTCTTTTCGTTTAGTACAAAGGATTAGCTCATTGGTATCTTACCAGTTAACATTCTTTGTAGATATTGTCAATAGCCATGCATTTTTATTGTCTTTTGGGACTGAAAATACAAATAGCAGTCCTAGTAAATCTTCATACAGTGTATAAGCTGTCAAAAGCTTCACCGCTTGTTGTCGTCCCCACCATGAATTCAGAAATCCATATGCTTCTATTTTTTGTCTTGCTTAATTCAATTAATCTTTTTATTACACAAACAATATGTTGCCTATAAAATAAGTTGAATGTGCTTTTCACCCCTTCCATTAAATGCATTTAATAGTTTATACCACAGTGATTTAAATTGCAAACTAAAAAACAAACATTAATCTTATCATGGTTTACAATTGCCTTCAGTAAAAGAGTGGCTTACAAGTTTGTTGAATGCAGTTGGCAAATGATTTATAATGCATGATTCACAAGCTCTCATTAACCTTTATGGAAGATAAACATGACAGCAGAAGTACATTCTTGGATTATTGCAGATACCATTAGATAACTGATATGTCAGAGCTCCTCTTGCAGCCATGTTCCACCTAACCACAGATACACATCTTATTGTATGTGTTTATGGGTGGCAGTATTCAGTGATACAGCTATTGACAGATTGCATAGAAGGCGCAGAGCATTGACCATACTGAGAACAGCAAGCTTTAAGATTATACGCTACCCTCCAAACATCTTCAGATGGCCAGTCCCAATGTGGTATATTCTATTAATCGAAACCAGTGATTCCCAACTCTGGCCCTTGAAGTCTGTTGGAGTCCAAGACTTTCTTCCAATCAAGACCAAAATGAGTTAGTAACCCTTAGCAATGACATTATTTACCACTGCTCTAGTCTGAGGCAGGTGAAATACCAGCACAGTTTAAATCATTAAAATGGGACCCTCTCTGGCATGCTACAGGTTTTCCAGAGAGCAATAGACTCAATAAGCTCACATGTATTGTTCTGTTTGGTTTTACACAGGTGGTATTCAGACCCAGTGCAGAAATCTAAAAATTTTCCAAGATCTGGATTTACACTTCCGGAATGCCAATACAATTACATTAGGCATGTCAATATAGTTTAAGTATGAATTTGTTTATACTTTTTGTGTATCTATAGTTTAAATGATTAAATGCTAGTTACAGCTCCCAGACATAATTACAATAACAACAATGTACATATGAACACTAAAATATTGTATACATACTACTGTTGTCTATAGCATGTACTCACCAAAAACGAGCCACCTTTGAGCAGCATTCTAAATACAGCAAGAAAATAATGTTTGCTTTTAGTCATCTAGTTTCTAGTTTGTGAGGAAACACACTGGTGTTTGAGCCGTCGTTGATATAACATAGCTCCAGAGCTATTTGTATAGACAAGCTCCAGGTTACACAGTGCATTCACTTTCATTTTTTCTTTCTAAATAATTTTACACTTAGGACTGGATTTTTCATCTTAACTAGATATGTTCAAAATTCTTCTTTGTTTAATTAAATTAAACTGCCCAGATTATGGAAGCACAAAATGAAAATAAATGTAGTTTAATACCTTAACATTATTAAAAAGACTATGTGAATCAGTGTAATTTCAAAAAGTATTACAGCAGGACATACGTTGGTGTATTTACTGCAACTTTTGGCTAAATATATATTCTAAATATAACATGTTTTACATTTCTTCATACATAGTTTAAACGTTTAACATAAAGTCATTAATTACATCCCTGAATCTACTTAGCAGGCTGTGACAGGTTGGCTCGAGTCGTGACGTACCCAGACCAGGAAGTTGACACAGATACAGACAGGCAGGTACTTGCGGGTTAATACGCTGCAACGTGTTTATATTCAAAATAAAATAATTAAACAAAAACAACGCTCACAGAGCAAAATAAAAAGATATAACAAAACAGTCTCGCACACAACAAAATAATAGACCTCCGCCAAACAAGCATGTAGCAATTGTTATCTTTTTACTTTCTGTTTAGTTTTTCCTCTCTCTTACACACGTTCTTCCTTCCAAACACCCACCTTGAACAACAAAAGCTGTGGGTTTTTATACATGTGACCATGTGACAGGATGGCTCGAGCGGTGACGTCACGGACCAGGAAGGGATACACAGACAAGCTGCTGCGGTGTAAACCGAGACGCGACTGAGCTTGGTTCTTTATTAAATCATAATAAAATAAACAGTTTAAACAAAACACACAAACAAAAAGGCACAAGGGCCAAACAAACAAGTAAATAAATAAACAAATAGTTTCGTGCTGGTAGGACCACGCGTCTAGCAGTTGCTTACTTTTACCAAGACAAAAAACTCCTTTCTCCTCCGTTCTCCACAACACGAACACCCACCCCGAAAGTGAGTGAAAACTGCTCCTTTTATGCAGTTGTACCAAGACCCGATTGCTAATCAATCATTCAATTTGGAATCTCGGTACAACTGCATGTGAACTAATCTGTGCATTCTACCCGTGATCACATATTACCTGCACGTGAAGTGATATGCAATCCTCATGCCTAAATACAAATCTATATTACTAACACTTGTGAAACACAGACCCGTTTATATCCTGCGTACCAATGTCTATACACCAACATTTAACACACAAAATGCAACATATAACACAAAAATACACACAGGGGCGGGACCCTCCGCCACAGACCATCTCCGGATTAGCAATAAATTAATGAATCCGGAGATGGTCACATTCCACATGAGTTTAGAGGGATGCCAAACAATAACAAACAAAAACTTACAAAAACATCTAGTTTTTAAATAAAGACAAAATACATTTAAATACAACACCAGCAACTTGCTCTTTTAAATAAACCCACAATATCGCATTTAAATCATACCATACATTCAAGACAAATCACAATACATTTATTACAAGCAGAGCTGTGTCCTGCCCCTATTTACACGCAGGGCTCTCTTCCACATAGGCCTACATGCTTTTCAATCTAATAGAACTAGGTGCTTCTGTAATTCATTTATAACACTGTAATATGATATAATACTGATCTGATCTAAATGTATTTATTCATCACCCTTTTTACCCAGTGTAACAGGGAGAGGAGCCCTGTACATGATTAATTGTTTATTTTTTGAACTGGGTACCCCTCCGCCCCTGTGCGATTTATTAGTTTGTATTTGTTTTGTTGTATTATTATTATTATTATTATTATTATTATTATTATTATTATTATTATTATTATTATTATTATTATTTGTATATATGATGGCGTAGCCGTGTTGTTTTGTTATTGTTTTATTAAATGTGACGACGAAGAGCCGTATGTTTTGTATTGTTTTGCAGCGTGGATGGGAAGCCACATCCACATAAATTTAGGTGCTGTAGATTCAAATTAAGGGATATATAATTAAACAACAGATTGCTAATGAACTAATAGTGATTTTGTTATATCCTATTAATTCGAATTTACTGAATTTGTATTTTTATATTTTCCTGACTCGTATATATTCAAACAGTTATCCTACTGATATACTATATTTTTATGATTTGCTTATTGATTTAAGAACATTGCTATTATTATAGAAAGGCAAATATAGATGATTGATGAGTGCTTGCTTTTACTTATAATTGACATTTTACATTGAAACTATTAACTGAATATTATCCATTGCTAAACCTAATGTACTGATTATTTTGACACTAATTATCTTTCTTACTTTTGTACCATATTAATTAACTCACTTTGATATAATGTATATGTAGCTGAAAGCCTGTATATGTGAAGCAGAGAGCTGACTGAAACTGAACTTGTGCTGTACATAAATAATGTCTTTTAAAGCATATATATATATATATATATATATATATATATATATATATATATATATATATATATATATATTTTTTTTTTAATTTAGTTGTTGACAATTATTTTTATTATTTTCTCCCAATTTAGAATGGCCAATTATTTTTTAAACTCAGCTCACCGCTACCACCCCTGTGCTGACTCGGGTGGGCGAAGACGAACACACGCTGTCCTCCGAAGCGTGTGCCATCAGCTGACCGCTTTTTTCACACTGCAGACTCACCATGCAGCCACCCAAGAGCTACACCGTCAGAGGACAACGCAGCTCTCGAGCAGCTTACAGGCAAGCCCGCAGGCACCCGGCCAGACAGGGGTCGCTGGTGCGTGGTGTGCCGAGGACATCCTGGCCGACCTAACCCTCCCTCCCCCCGGGCAACGCAGCCAATTGCGCCGCCCTTGGGAGCTCCCGTCCACGGTCTGCAAAGGAATAGCCTGGACTCGAACTCACGACATCCAGACTACAGAGCGCATCCTGCACTCTACGTGGAGCGCCTTTACTGGATGCGCCACTTGGGAGCCTCAGCATATTTTAATGTAATAAATGTAGTTTGCTACATTTCTCAGCTGTTAAAGATAATTCAAAGTGTATTAAAATGTCAAAATGTTCTGCTAATACTATAGAAAAATAACAGTAAGTTATTAAAAGTTTCATGAATGTCAGTAAGCAAGTTCAAGTTCTGTTTTGTTTAACCCTTTCAGGACCAAGCATTTTTCAGTGGGATGCTCCCCCAGGACCAGGTGTTTTTTTGGCTGTAGTTGACTCTCTTGCTATAAAAATCACTTAAAATCTATTTCTTATAATAGCATCTTAGAAATGGTGTCCTTTTTTCAGAACACTCTGGGGAACATTATAAAGTACTTCAGAAACCAGACAACACAATATATATATATTTTTTTTATTATGTATTCTGCTTAGAGATACATGTATAAAAATGTGTTATTCTATGACCGGAGGGACCTTACAATACTTCCTGAAAGTTTTGTTGAAAAATATTGATGTTTGGGCAAATCACAAGACATTGTTTCACCTGAGTGATTGCAATGGCATAATACATGTTTATTCTCAGGGACTTTATAAGCAACAATGGACTCTACTCTTGATTATTTTCTCAAAATAAATATGTATAAATAAAACATTAGTTATTCATTCCATTATTATCAGTAATCAAAAAAGATACCAGACACATTTAGTTCATGAAATAGTATCTGCTCATATCCACTAGTTTCTTGATATTTATAAATGTTGTAAAAACTATATATACTGTGTATATATGGAATAAATGTTCTAATATAACTTTGTCAGATGCATTGGATTTACAGCATTTTTCCATGTCTTTCTTAAAAGTTTCTCTGAAGCAGGCTGTGATGTGCGTTGCCAAAACTTTCTCTGCCCTTTAGACACTAAATGCCCCTCTCAGTGACGTCAAACGAGAAAAAAGAAAAGTCCCAATTATATACAGACATGTCATGGATTACTATTCATAATAGTAGTACAGTATTTCATGTTAGATTTCGAAATGTCAAATTTTTCAGTTTTTGTCAGTTTTTCTTTAAGTATATAGAACATGTTAGGTTATTATCATAACCCTTGTTGCTTGAAATTAAAATGTAACCATTACCGTATGGGCATTTACCTCCTAAAGACCCAGAGGGCACAAAAGCACTGTCCTCACAGATCTCAGCGTTATTTTTCCTTTAAGCCTGCTGCAATCATGGACGCAGCAACCTTGAAGGTTAATGGTTACATTTCTATTTCAGGGAACCCGGGTTATGATACTAACAGAACATTCCCTTTCAACTATTACCGTAACTATTGCCATATATTGTAAAACTTTAAATAAACGCCCCGCCGTTTATTTACAATATTTGCCAGTAGCCCCGGCGCCTATTGGAGACCGGCGACTATTTGAGACTCAGTGTTTATTATGTAAGATCACTAACATTTGCAAATACTTCAGATGCAATCATGAAAAAGCTGCCTGCACACAACCTTATAGAGACGACATAAGCAAATTACAACATTCCAGCAACGTCATTAAAGGTTGTGTCAGTGGGTACTAACAGTTTGCATTGTACACACCCAAGTATAAATGAAAGTATACTGTATATACAGTGCCTATAGAAAGTCTACACCTCCTTGAACTTTTTTTTCACATTTTGTTATGTCAGTGCCTCAGAGTTTCATGGATTTCATGAGGATTTTTTTTCCACACCATACTCCACACTGTTAAGGGGAAAGAAGTTTTTATTGAGAAAAAATTATATATAAAAAATACAAAACTGAAAGATCATAATTGGATAAGTCTTGGTGGAAGGACCTTTGACAGCAATTTTAGCTGTGAGTCTGTTGGGATAGGTCTCTACCAACTTTGCACACCTAGATTTGGCAATATTTGACCATTCTTCTTTACAAAACTGTTCAAGCTCTGTCAAGTGGTCTTGGATGTAAATACCCATACGGTAATGGTTACATTTCAAACTACAAAGTGGTATGTAATTCAATGTTAACGTAACATTATTCAGCAGGTTTCATTCGACTTTATGAAACTAAATTAGTTAATTCTATAGGGTGATGCAAAACTTTTGGCCACAGCTGTAGATGTATGTATATCAAGCCCATTAAAAAACGTCCTAGCCGATCTTCCCACACATGCTAGAGAAGTCTAATGATTAATGCTGGAGCTTCTATCCCTACAGGGGTCATCCTTATCTGAAGAGGCAGTGACAATTGCTTGTTGAGACCGGAGCTGAAGCAATGCTAGGTTAACCTAAACTAGAGCATGTCAGGAAAGTTTCTCCTACCTCAATATGTAGGATACTAAGTGATCACATATTACTTTCAAGATCCATACACTTAAATCATAAGCAGTCATAAATGATAACAACGCATACTCTTTTGATGCAGGATGCTTAATCTACTATTGTGTCAGTAAATCCATAATGTACCATTTAATCATTTTTCAATGAACACAATGCTAAAAATCTGAATCCTATGATGACATCATGACTGAGGCACTTACAGTACTTTCTGGGGTTAAACATTTACAGATGAATGAACTTGTAGAGCCCACGAAATTGGTAATATCCATACCACAGTGTCAACAGGCAGTAGGACCAGCATCGCTTATTTTCTGACTACTTCTAATTTGAACACTTTAGACTTAAGACACTGTGACCCAACAATTATATATCTAAAACCACATCTGAAATGCATATTTTTCATTTGAGAACAGGGTTAGAAACTAACGCTCGCTCGTTGGCCTGAGGCGAATTAAAACTGATGAGGCCTAGTTGATGTCAGTGTCTTAGTAGTCCTGTGGATGTGCTTAAAAAAAGTATACCGATATACTCCACAGGCTTGCGTTTAAAAAATGCAGGTAAAGTCAATTTTCTAACGGGGTGTAGCATTGGTGAACAAACATTCCTAATCCTTACAAAAAGTCACTCAGAACTGAAACATCCCTTCATTATTTTGAGATATGCGAATATGTGAGGAAATGGCTATTCACTTGAGCTATTTTGTGTTTTGACGTTTTTATACTGTTTTGATGTCTAAAAAGTAGATTTAGTTTATAATACTGAATGTTTACATTTATTACATCTTTGAAGTAAGTGTAAAGTAATTTTACAAAAATGTGGAGATTTATACCGGTTGCACCCCCACCACAAAAGAAAAAAAGTGCATGAAAAATCAAGTAATCATTATAACTGTGATGAAGACAAAGACTGCCAAAAAAGGCAGATCAAAAGTGTAACAATTACTACACACCATAAACAACTCTGTGATTTTAAAGCTAAAGGTGCTTTTTAGAACAGCTCACGCCCTTGCAAAGCATACACGACCGTATTCTGATTTTGAATGGATGTGTGACCGGGATGAGGCAAAAGGATTAAATGTGGGGAAAACCTATAGAAATTCTAGGGGGTTCCTGAGTGGCGCATCCAGTAAAGGCACTCCGCATGGAGTACAGGATGCAACCTATAGCCTAGAGATCACAGGTTTGAATCCAGGCTTTGTCATTGCCGACCGTGACCGGGGGTTCCTAGGGGGCAGCACACAATTGGCCGAGCCCCACCCGGGTAGGGAGGGATTAGGTCGGCAGGGGAATCCATGGTTCACCGCGCACTAGCGACCCCTGTGACTGATAGGGTGCCTGCGGGTCTGCAGTGGAGCCATTCAGTTGTCTGTGGTCCTCCGGCACTATAGGTCTGGTGGCTTCGCTGTGGATCCGCAGTGCAAAAAATGACGGCTTGGCAGGAACACATTCCGGAGGACGCGTGTTTCAGTCTCCGTTTCCCGAGTTGCCGGGGGGTTGCAGCACTGAACCGGGATAATAATTGGGCATTCCAAATTGGGGAGAAAACCTGGGTAAAAACCATTGGCGACGACTAAATTTAAAATAAAATAATAAAACAAAATAATAATTCTAAACAGGCACAGGAGTGTATACCCAGTTAACCAGAATGGCTCTGCTAAATATTTGTCAGTTATCTCGGATGGTTCTACAGATAGTTCCATTACTGAAGCAGTGATATGCTATGTGAAGTGTGCTGTCAACGGTATTGTCCACACAGCCTTTATTGGGGTTCGGAATTTGGGGAAGGCAGATCCAGAAACCCAATCAATGCATCTGGGAATGAGCATTAATGTTTATTGTATCTGGGTTTTTTTAATACAGTAAAACAAAAATCTAAATTTATAAGTGTTCATTTTTTAGGAAAATAAAAAATAAGTCTAATATTTTAAGGACGCCAACAGCTGTTGTTGCTTCCGACTCAGGAACTTTCACGAAGACTTTGAAGTTTCTAACCCTGGAGAACATTTTCAATCTGGTGTGTGAGCAAAACACATTTTATTGATGAACAATGCATGTAACAAAAGACAACTACAAATCACTGAACATAAGCATACTATTCTGTATTGTAAAGAACTTAACAAAACTAACTAAAAAAAGCTCTTGTAGAATTAAATACCAAGAAATGGCAACATTCACAGCAACACTCACCTACGAGATACATTCCGATCCAGTCTCCGGCATCTACCTCTTCTTTAATGTCCCAACAAATTACAATGTTCTGAGACTGCCCAATGGCATAGTAAGAATTGCTGACCATCAGCGTTGAGCGGCTATCTGAGGTAACCAGGTCTGTGTCACTGTTAGACCTTGGCATGGTGATGGCTTCATGGGTTTGATTCCGGACACCAACATTATGAAACTGCTCAGGGTTGTAGCTATATCGCATTGGCTCTTTACATCGACGTCTGTTCTGAGAACTCCTGGATGGTGATGCCATAGCTGCCAGGCCTAGAAACCTGTTTTGGTACAAGTTCTGAAACAAAAAGATGGGAAAATTCATGTTTAGTTTTCAAAACAGGATGGAGTTTGAAAATCTAAGTGATCATAACAGAATATAGAACGATGAATGTGAAGAGCTAAGATCTAAAACACACACGTTAACTGGGCTTTGTTTGGAATAGTGATGCCACAGTATTTCACCTCAAAACTGACTCATTAACATTTGTTCAGAGCATGTAGCTATACTTGGTTTCAAAATTGGAGAGAACAGGTTCTGTAGTTGAGGATAGTAATAATGTTAAAAATAAATGTTCATTTCATACAGATTGGCGGCTTTTCTGTCATGAACTCCCTCTTCAGAGGACAGTATTTCTCTATGACAATAAGATCCCAATTTTCAAACATTTATGTATTTAGCTAAATCTGGACTTGTGGTTAAATCTAGGAAAAAATATGCAATTTACATTAAATCAAGAAAATTAAATTAAATCCGAGATGGTCGTACTACATTAGGCTCCTGTCTGTTACCCCCTACTTTAGTTCATTTTGTAAGTGATTTGCTTAACTGCATTTACTACATTGTCTAATCCCTTTATACCGATGGCAGCGCACAAAAAGAATTTAGTGTCCCCTTTAAAAACTCCCAAGGGCAAAAGTTTTAAATCCTCCACTATGCTTGATGATCTAGCCCCGGTGATAGCAGTATGGTTTCCGACATGTTATCAGAGGCTTTGGGAACAGTGCTAGGCCCGATCAAGGATTACATCGCTGAAAATTGAACCATGCTTCGATCACTTAAGGAGGATCTCAAAGCCCATGTTAAAACTATGGAGAAGGTGACTGCTAAAGTGGATACTTTGCAAGGCAACATGCACCAAATAAAAAAAAGACACAAACCATTGTCTTACTCTGATTGACAAATTCCAATCTAAAATTAACAACCTGGAAGACAGATCCCACCATAAAACAATATTAGATTGGTAAACTTACCATTACGCCTTGAAGGTGATGACCCCATCGGTTTCCTACAAAAAATGCTACCTCGCTGGATCTCAGCCCTCGCTTCAATTTCCATGGCTAATATTGAGGTCAACAGAGCCCATCGAGTCTATGCAAGTCCCTCAAACAGCTCAGCTAGGCCACGCACCATGTTGTTCAAGGTTCTACGATATGCTGATCGACAGGCTATACTTCAGGGGGCTTGGCAAGTGCAACCAACCCTTGCAGGGGGCCATCGCTTGGGCTTCTACACTGAGTACTGCCCGGTAACAGCCCAGAGCAGGAAGGCCTTTATGGGGGTTAGAGCCAAACTTCGGAAGAAAGGCATGGTATCCATCTTAATTTACCTGGCAGTCTTGAAGGTCTCTCATATGGTGAGAAGTTTCTTTTGATTCCCCTGGAGAAGAGGAGAACTTTTTGTCTGGATTGGATTCCTTGGCGCCAGTGACATCTGCTAGAAAGTCTATCCAATTTCAACCTGCTGTCTCTGAGAAAGACTATGCAAGGCATTTGCAGCATCATCAACTGTGCTATATTGGACTCAAAAGGGGACTAGTATTGTATAGTACTTGCTGTTAATCAATACCATAATTCTACAGGTCATGTAACTATTTTCTATTTTCTGCTTTAACAACACAACTTCTATCAGTCTTGTTTATTAATAATACAACATTACTGGACATATAACTCTGTTTGTTCTTGCTAATCGTGTTATTTTAAAAACAAGAATTGATAGATACATGGGCCTTTGGTTTTTTCTTGTTTGACCTTAAATGTCCTTGTGCTTTTACATGCTTGGAAACTCTCATCTCATGCTGTGCCTGGGTTCGAATATTTCAGATTCTCTCACTGTGCTTGGGGTGTTTTGATAATGGCTAATATTAAGGTATTGTCCCTTAATGTTAGAGGGTTGAATTCGCCACATAAACGTGCACGGGTCCTGGATCTCCTGTACAGGAAAAATATTGATCACTACAGGAGACACATTTAATGCCCAAAGACGTGCTCTGACTTCAAAATAATCGTTATAAACTAATTGTTGCTTCTGGGGATGGCTCACGAACAAAGGGACTGTTAATACCGATGAAACAAAATATAAATTTATCAACTGAGAGAGAGAGCTCTGATCAAACTGGAAGACTGACTTTCTGCTGTGCCTTCATTCAAGGTAAAATGTTGCGTTTGTTAGTATATAGGCGCCCACCATATTCAACCCTGTATTCTTTCAATGGCTCACCAAAAAGTTATTGTCGTTGACAAAGTATATGCTGGTTATTGGGGCTGATATGAACACATGCTTTGATTGAATACTAGATAGATCCAACATTTGTATCACTAACGCACAAACTTCAGCCTCTAAAGCACTCCGACATTTTTCCAAGGATCTAAATTTGATTGATCCATGGCGTACACAAAATCCAACTGCCAGGGACTATACATATTTTTCACCACACCATAAAACATTTTCAAGGAGTGATTATATCCTTTCTTCCCTTGAGCTAAACTTTTCGGCAGGGAATGTAGAGTTTCTCTCAGATCATAATGCAATTTTAGCTGTACTTAACTTATCTACTATCCAGGGAAAACCATCCAGGTGGAGGTTCAATACTATGCTTCTCCAGAACAATGAATTTCTCTCACAGCTTAAAACAAAACTGACAGAATTCATTAATATTAACAAGGATTCGGTGTCGGATCCACCACTGTTTTGGGTCGTGGTCAAAGGTTTTGTGCATGACAATAGGATTTGGTCTCCCAGTTAGAGCTGAGTTGCAGTAAACTGGAACAGGCTCTGAAATCTAATTGCAGTAGAGATGTCGAACTTAAACTAAAAGTGGAAAAGACGGAATTGAACAATCTATTAAGACAGCGAGTTGAGTTTCTTATGCATATCACTAAACGTAAGTATTATTCTAATGGCAGTCGATCAAGCCGTCTGCTTTCTCTAACTTTAAAATGTCAGGAAAGTAGACTCAATATCCAATCGATTAACTCCCCTGTAAAGGGTCTTATTTCCAACCCAAAAGATATTAACGAAACATTTAGATCCTTTTTTGTTAATTTGTACTCTTCCGAGAAACTGTCCTTTCCTGACTCATGTCAAGCTTTCTTACAAAACTTGAACCTTCCAAAAGTGAAAATCGATGTTAATGTTACTCAATGCTGAGGCAGTCAGAATTAATATCCCTCCCATTATTCTGATCGCACCCCAAGTGACCTATTTGGGTATTGAGATACGTCCCTGTATTTCTGCAATTGCCAAAAATAATTATACGAACGTAATAAAAAAAATTGTGTGACTTAAGCAGATGGATGTTACAACCAGCATCGATTCCTGCCGTATTGCCTCGATTAGAAATAAGAAATGCTAATAAATAAATAATAATAATGATTAAAATGAATATCCTCCTGTGTATTAATTTTATTAGCTCAATGCTCCCACTGCCTCATCTGGGGAACTATTGGTTAAAACTTGACTCTTTATTGAGAGTTTGTCTGGAATGACAAACGCCCTCATATTAAATGGTCTGTATTACAATGTAAGAAGCCATAAGGCGGTTGGGCTTGCCCAAACTTTATAAAATTATACTACTGGTCTTTTCAATTACAGGCACTAAACTATTGGATGAACTCAACTGTGCATTCTTCATGGAAAGAAACACAGCAGGGATTAACACCACCCATTTGACTACAAGATGTACTGTTCTCTGGTCTCACAGAAAGTGCTCTCTGCTCTTTGGGCCCATAATCGCGTATACTTTGCAAATATTTCTTGTAGTGGAAAAATTCTTGGGTCTCAAGGTTAAATGGCACAGACGCTCACCCATTTGGAATAATTCTACATATTTTTGGAGCGTCAAAGAACCCTAACCATCAGTTTATACCCTTTAAAATCTATCACAGAACGTACATGATGCCTCACAAGAGACATCGTTTTGGGCTAGCCCTCCATCCCATTATTGATCTGTGTAACCTGGGGATACCCAGAACCTTGATACATGTGCTGTGGGACTGTCCGGACATGCAGTTTTTGGGTACAGGTATTTTATGTATTCCTATAATAGTTTTGAAGACTTCTTTCACCCCTCAGCCATTGTCTACTAAGGCTAAAAAGATACTCCTTCAGTCTATGTTTGGGGGAAATGCATTAACCCTTTATGCTTTATCGATGAGGACCATTTAGTTTTTCTTATGCATTATGTATTATATTAATCTCATCAGAATTAATAGCCCAAAAGGTAAATAGCTTTAGCTATTTAAGTATGTAGAAATAATGCCTCAAATGACCTTAATCTTACTTTTTCACAGTTCTATTAAATTGTATTAATTTTGCTTAATTCAATTTCGCTATATACATACAATTCATAAAATAAAACACACCCTGTCACTTGGCTCAGTGGTAGTTGAGTTCTTTAAAGACCCTCAGCAACAACTGACTGGGACTGTTGATGGTGCGTGAGCCATCGAGAAACACTGAAATGTATTTCCTTTAATTCAATAAAAGATAATTAAATAATGGGTTTTTAACATTGAAAACAGATACAAAGCACAGTGTTTTTGCCCTCCAAAAGAAAAACATACAAAAAAAGAAGGTAACACAGCAAATATTCATGTGCAATTTTGTGGTTTTTATCTGCAGTTACCATACAATTTATGGTGCACCTGGTTGTTTTAAACTTTTACTATTTCTGCCCAAGCAAGCTATGAAGCCAATTACTGTCGATTACTATTAATATAAAATTCTGAGGTTTGTTTTTGATAACGCTATTTATAGTAAACTTATAAGTTTAATCCTTTGCGGTCCTAAAATGTTTCCTTTATGGTCCGAAAAGGCCGTCAATCACAGGTCCCTAGTTGTTTTTTCTCCAGAAAAAAGCCGAGAAAGGCTTTCAATGGCCGAGAGAGGCAGAGAGAAGCCGAAAAAAAAATAAATTGCAGACATTTTCCAAGCTTTTTGAGACGTTATAATAATAAAATAATGATTTGGAGAGCATTATTGAGGAGTTTGGTGATAAATCGAGTGATCAGGAGATGATTTATCAGTAAAAACAACTATGAAGAGATATATGATAAATACAGTGAACAAGAATTGGGGCAGGGCTGGAGATGCAATACTGAGTATCAGGTTGATATGCAGTGCCTTTTAAACCTGTTTTATTGTGAATAAAATTACTTTTAAACAACGCATGTAAAATAAACAGCTTGTGTGAAAATAAATTAGACCTGACACGCCTGACAGGCACTGAATAAATGGACCGCAAAGGGTTAAGACTTGTTCTTGTCATAGCCCACTTGCCAGTTTTGTCCAAAACCCAATATACTGTATGACTCCAGAGGTGTTCGCAAATCAGATGTAAATTGCCTACTGTTCATTGTTTGTTTTTAGTTTTGTAACATTTTTTAATTATTATTTTAGCCCTAATTTTTTCAATTTAGAATGTCCAATTACGGTCCCTCACCGTAATATTTACCCACAACAGATTCAGAGAATTGAAGGCCAGTGGGTGTCCCAGAAATTCAAGAGTGGATGTCAGTGGGGACAAAGCCCAGCCCTGCAAGTGTGCTTCAGCTCATTGGGTGCCTGTCTATTAGGGTCCGCTGTAGTGCAATGAGGCGTAACATCACTGCCAATTGTGCCTCCCTAACCAGCGGGATTGCCAGAGCTAATGCATTGCTTCCTGTGGAATCCCCAGCAAAGATCACCAATATTGTGCACAGCCAGAACATGAACTCAGGGCCCTTTAGAAAAACTGCATGCAGCATAATGACCTTAAGAAATCAGGCCCATGGTGTAAAAGGTGCACTATAGTCTGCTTACAAAGCTACATTCCATCACAAATGGCTATGGTTTTCTAATGGAATGGGATGGGTGATTTTAGAATTTAGAAGAAGGACTGACCTTAACACTGCACAGGTGCAGCAGCATAATGACCCGTCAATTGAAAGCACATCAATTCCTGAGAAAGAGTTAATCAAATTACTCCAACACAGCTTAGAGACAGTCTGACACAGTATTAACAAATATAGCATACATTGTAGTGTATAGTGGCACATCATAAAACAGAATATCATAAAAATTATGTCTTGTAAAAAAGGGTTAATCTTCATTAAAGGGATTGTAAGAAACAATAGCAATCCATAACCCTGATCTGTTGTGCGCTACCATTAGCTAAACAGGTTCTAAAGAAAGAAATGTTATACCACACTGTATTGTCATTTTGAAACATGATATCTGGTACTAATTTAGGTCAAATAAGTTCTCAGTTTCTATGCCTTATTCTCAGGAAATCTGTTAAATTTGCACTTCCTGGGTCATTTAACCTGTGTCTTCTTGATCAAAGCATCTAACAGGGTGAAAGCATGTCAGTCAGTAAGGGAAGCAGCTGATTGGTTAATGATAAGAAAAAAGACATTGAAGGGGTGGGGAAAATGTCACCCTCCATGTATCTGAAAGCATGGGTTGCAGAGATCTATTTTAGCTAGTGTAGTACCAGATATCATGTTTTAAAATATTTAAATTTACTGTAACACATTATTACATTTGCATATTGGAGACAAATAAAATAACTGGAAGTGCAAAAGGCAAGATCTATGGAATTATTTATCACTGTGACATGATTAATATTATACTATTCCTAATATAGGCTAGCATTTGTGTGTCACAGAAATTAAATAAATAAAATAAATAAATCAGTAAATAAACTAATATATTTTATATTACAGGTTTTAAGCCAACAAACCAGCAGAATATGTGACATTGAGAACCAGAATAAATCTCACAGGCTAATCATCCACATTACTTTAAAATATATCTTTAAAAAGAGTAGTGTTTATAACAAACGTGTTACTTACCAACTCCTATGTATAAGACATTAACATAAACTAACCTAACTAATAAAGCTCGGGGTCCAAGATAACACCCAGGTTCTTTGTTCTAGTGGAAGATAAAATGGAATTGCGTTCAAAAATAATATTGATTGGATTACATTTCATTAAACCCAGTTTAGATCCAATTAACAAAACCTCAGTTTTATCTGTGCTTATTTTCAACCAGTTTATGTACATGTGTTATATATGCAACATGGACTGAATGTCTAGCGTGTAAAGGTCTGCTGGAAAACAGAGCAGCATCAGCAGTTTTTCAGACAAGCGTCACAGTCAATTTTGGGACACCGCCATTTTCAGTTTTGGTCTCCCTATTCTGACCTGGCCATATGCATGGCCCACTTCATATTACACATACAAAAACTCTGGCACATAAAACAATAAAAAAAAGTAATTTAAATATTTCGAGGAGGTATTTCGAAGCTGTAACTGCCTACCAATTGACAAAAAATGTACATTATTGGTTAGCGCTGTGTGTCAGGAAGACATACCTCTTTGAATTATTATCCTACCAAGTATAGTTTTATAAATTATATGGGTTGGATTAAGTGACGCGCATCAGGTTTTTGGTAAGAAACTATACCTGTGCAATAAATGTAGATAAAGCATTCTGTATTGGAAGCCACACGATTATTATTTTATGGATAATTATCACAAACAAAGGATGCTGTTATGTTGTTTTCTTTCCAATTTAGTTTCTAAGAAGAATAGTCACTGCAGTTATTATTATTGAGGTGTACTTGCCGCTAATGCAAAGCTTGTTTTAACATTGTCTTTATTATGCCGGCCAGAGACCCACGTTACAACCGCATTGTCATATTTCCTACATTTTCTTTAAAATCTCAAATGAATAATCAATATCCGGGTCATACCACCCAGACACTACCCAGATCAGGTCGCCCTCCCAAACTGAGCAGCCAGACAAGCAGGAAACTGGTTCAGGATGTCACTCTGAAGCCAACAACGACCTTTAGAGATCTGCAAAGTTCTGTGTCTGAGATGGGAGTCAGTGTTCACACATCAACAATAAGCCGGTCCCTACACAAAGCTGGCCTGTATGGACAGGAGGCAAGAAAGAAGCCATTACTCAAAAAGCCTCATCTTAAAGCACGGATGGAGTTTGCAAAAAAGACATGTGGAAAAAGGTTTCGTGGTCAGACGATACAAAAATTGAACTTTATGGTCTAAATTCCAAGCGTTACGTCTGGTGCAAGCCCAACATTGCACATCACCCAGTCAACACCATCCCAACTGTCAAGCATGGTGGTGGCAGCATCATGTTATGGGGATGCTTCTCTTCAGCAGGGACTGGGAATCTTGTCAGGATAGAGGGGAGAATGGATGGTGCAGAGTACAGGCGAATCCTTGATTCAGCCAAGACTCTGAAACTGGGGAGGAAATTCACATTTCAGCAGGACAATGACCCGAAGCACAAAGCCAAAGCCACACTCGAGTGGTTGAACAAGAAGAGAATTAATGTTCTTGAGTGGCCCAGTCAAAGTCCTGACTTGAATCCAATAGAACATGTATGGCGAGACTTGAAGATTGCAGTCCATCGACAATCCCCAACAAACTTATCAGAACTGGGGAAATTTTCCAGTGAAGAATGGGCAAAAATTTCACCATCTTACTGTGTAAATGTAGCAGAGACCTATCCAAAAAGACTCATAGCAGTAATTGCTGCAAAAAGTGCTTCTACCAAGTACTGACTTAAAGGGCTGAATACTTATGCAACCAGTAAATTTCATTTTGTACATTTTCTTTGCAAGTTTTGCTGACATTTAACCTCCTCCTCATATCACAGTGTTCAGTTTAACCACTACAGCATTGAATAAAAAAATGTTTGTTTGAAAATCTGTGCATAAGTTATTTGTAAATCAACAAAATGTGACATTATTGGTGGGGGGTGAATACTTCTGCAAACTACTGTATATAATACATTTACAGAACCTCCAATGAATATGTTTGTGACCAAGAGCAAAAACTGTGCACATACTGTAACAAATATTTGGTAGACGTTAAAAGTCCCCATGTAAAACTGGGACCTAACTGGCCAATCAATCTGAGAGAGACCAATTGCAACAGGGATAAAAAAAAAAAAATTGTCGCTGGAGGTTAGGTTGCTCCCCAGTTCTCCTCCAGTGATAAGACCTGAAGACAACCTACTACTAGGGGCAGTTTTTCTTAACCCTGTCCCTGCCAACTACATACATTTACATGTAGATTCCCATGGCTTCTGCCCTGCCAGTTCCCTAAAAATAGGCGTCCATTCATCATTTTTTCAACTGTTTGTTTTCAGTATCATCTTTGTCTTTGACTTTTCTAACGTTGTCACAGCTTTATTCTTTGTGTAGATACATTTTAAATTCAAATTAAAGTAATACGTGTCCAAAGACATCATGACGTTACAAATTACATATGTAATCTCTCACACTCATGAAAAAAAAAGATTTAAAAGGTTTTTTATTCTTATAATGTGAGCATATTATAGACAACAGTGTATGGTTGACCACACCTTTAAGCTGTTGTTTTATTAGTTTTTATTTTATCTGAAGTTGTTCTTATTGCTGAGCACTGTTTTTGTGCAGTGCACATCATGATTTAAAAGAAATGTATGGGACTAAAAACGTCTTTTTTCAACACTTTTGTTTAATAGACAAAGCACTCCAAGGATAGACTATTCAGACCTAAATCCACAGACTGGAGACCAATGTTCTAAGCAAATACCATCCCAAGAACCAATTCAATCACTCAAAAAGCTTTTAGACATGGCCATGCATAGAATACATCAATGTATTGCATATTGCAGATGCACTCAGTGTCATTATATCGATCTACAATGTAGGGCGGCCACAGGGAAGTTGAATGTCTATGCTCTATTTAAGTATCTGTGCTTTATTTTCAGTTGTGTAAAATTGGCCACACATGTATGACAAATAGTTTGACAGTTTATATCTATTATTGTAAGGTCAAATACAAAATAAAAAAGTGTGTGTTTCTGGTTACAGTACATGGCACCAAAAATTAGGGTAGGTAGATAATGTATTGTACTGCAAGTAGTAAAACCTGTATTTAATTCCTGGTCAAGAAAAAGTTTTATTGCCCCAGCTATATTATATTTGAAGCATAACAGCATCATATAAAACCCATTATCCATTTTTTATAATTCTGAATTATTACAAGGCGTATTTAGGGAAAAAAAGGCATGAGATTACGGTGAGATATTTAATTCTCATATCCAGTTCAGCAATATTAGTAAAATAAATATAAGAGGCAGCAAAGACAGATCAAATACAGTGAATAAGCAACTATTCATATTTTACAACCGATTCTGAATGTTGCAGTTTGTGTGCACTTCATTCTGTCATACTAGAAGTATTCTTGCATCCTCACACTTTTTCAATCTAAGTACTTACCTGTTAATATAGCAACATTTGAGGGAAAAACAATAGGGCACACAGAGTGCATTCAGATGCATCACATTGCAACAGTGCATGAGGCTGTTTACTGTTTGCCATTCAAGTCACTGTTCCTGGTTGTTATTGCAGTGCAGCGGTGACAAAGCATATCAATAACCCAGCAATGGACTCCTCGAGAGCTCATCTTTCAACTACAAATGAAGAGAGTCACTCCACTGAACAACACTGTTTATACCTTCATTACTTTAGTTTTTACACCTTGCTGGAATTTCAAGGTAATGACATATCATAAGACACACCATTGTGATACTTTATAAGATTCCTACTATTCTTTAATTTACTGTATACAATAGCACCACCACCAACATGCTTCTACTGTTAGAGGGAACTAGTACCAGTATCTATTTCTATTTTTTTTTTCTATTACATATTAGTTAGTACTTTTTATTCTACTTGTCTAAAATTGAATGGGGTCACAGACACAGCCCCTTGCAGCAACAGATCCTAAACCAAACCCATTTGTGCCCTCATGTGATGACCTAAAGCAACCGAATAACAAAACCAAATCTTCGGATTCAATTTAGCAGTGGCACAACTTCCAGCTGACCCAGTCCCCTGCAGACATGTTCAGACACTTTTACAACACCTTCATCCAGTCACCAACTTGTAGACGCAGCTGAGCTGAACCCTCCTGGACAACTGCGCCTTTCAACACTGTCACCACACAGAATTCTGTACTTTGACTGGTAAATGAGACCTTTATCTTGCCTGGGGTATCAGGTATAAAGTGGTGTGCTTCCCTGGAGTTGGTGATGGCTAGGGCATCATCATACCTGGCATTAAGGAGAGGGTGGTTCTCTTCAACCTGTTCTTGAGAGACACGAACATGACCTGCACACTGGTTACGTGTCCATTTGCCCATTCATACAGCTGGTAAGGGGTAAGAAGGATGTTGCCTTGAAGATTAGCTCGTGCTGCTAGCTAAGGTTAGCAAAGTTTTTGCGATTCTTGTACTGCCTTGCAGCTCCGTCACTGAAGTAATGTATATGTTTCAAGTCAGGGACCTCCCTCTTTTTTTTGTGAACAATTTTTTATTTGTTTTTAGTTTTTTTGTTATAATAACATAACAGAGACAGAAAAGGAAAGAAAATCTATAACAGTGTGAATAAACAAATAAAAATAAATTATAAAAACATATGCTTAAGTAAATAGTCAAAATAATAATAATAATAATAATAATAATAATAATAATAATAATAATAATAATAATAACGAAATTCCTAAGAAAAGAAAATAAATATATTATAATAACAAAATGGCGGTGATATGATAATTAAAAAGTAGAGGGTTTCTCATTAAGAATAAAAGCATTTACAGTATTTGCTGCTGTTGACCAAGCACTGTGGCTGGGCTAGCAAGGTGGAGCCTCGCTGTGGATCTTTCCAACAGAATTATATCAGGCAATAATTATGTTGGAAAGACCAGGCTCTACAGTCAGACCAGGCTCTACCCAGCCCCTCAAAATTGTTTTTTTTGGCTGCTGTCAGTCCCGCTAGGAAGAGTCGCCTTGATTGTAAAGAAAGGGCCAGTTGGGAGTCATCAGCAAGTAGGAGATGCCCGGGACACAGAGGTACCTGCAGTTCAAGCAATTTAAACATGACTGAGAACATACAATGTGTATCTTGGGACATTCCCAAAACATGTGCAAGTATGTACCAACTGCACCTTGAGTGCATCCATAACAGAGAGGGTCTGGGACAATCTTTATTTGAAATTTTCTATGAGGAGTTGCATAGAATCTATGGGTCAATTTAAAATGAATCAATTGGTGTGCCAGGTTCTTAGATAATTAAAACATACTATCCCATGCTCTATTCCAGTCAGGAGTGACAGCGAGATTGCCCAGTTCTCTATTCCAGATAGTGGTCACTGGAAGGGAATCATTATTATGAGAAGTGACAAGATTATGAATAGAGGAAACAATACCTTTTGAGGACTGTTTCAAACAAAAAAACTACTGGGTGAGTGGGCAGAGCAGTATCCCATGGGACACCATAAGCACAAAGAGCTGAACGGAGCAGGAAAACCCAGGAGTGAATAACCTCTCTGAGGTCCTGGAACATGTGTAGGCCCTTACCAGTGTAAATATCATCAAGAATATGAATATTTTTTGTGGACCAGGGTGGGTATGTAAATGGTTGAGAATCTGATAGCAGGAGCGAATTGTTCCAAATAGGGAAGAGTTTGTGGAAGTTGAGAGATATACTTAGGAATTTGCTTGCTTTCCTCCATATATCTATTGTATTTGCAATACTGGGACACATGCGAAGAGAGAGAGCACGTTGTTTGAGGCCACAGAACAGGAGGTCTTGAAGTCGGATCGGTTTAACTCGGGATTCTTTGATGGGACGCCAAGAGACCAAAGTCTCTGGGTCAGCCAGGTCTTAAGTGTTCTTAATTGGAAGGCCCAATAACATAATTTAAAGTTAGGCAATGCTAAGCCATAAAGCTTTTTGGGACGTTGCACTGTCTTTAGCCTGATTCCTGGGCGCTTATTATTCCAAATAAAGCAAGAGCAAATAGAATTAAGTCCTTCCAAGTATTTTGGGGGAAGAAATATAGGGAGCATGGAGAACAAAAAAATGATACGAGGGAAAACATTAATTTTTATTACCAATATTCTACCATGGAGTGTGAGCTGTAAGGGAGACCATCTAGTCAAATCAGATTTAATCTTGGTTAGAGCACCTAAAAAATTGTCTTTGTGAATCTGTTGGATATCGGGATATATCTTAATTCCCAGATATGTGAAGCCAGCAGACTGAGGTTGGAGAGGGATAAGATGGGGAGATGAAGAGTTTTCAATGTAGAGTTCAAAGGCAATAAAACAGACTTATTTTATAACCGGCGATTGAACAGCTTGAGGGCTTGGGGAAGCGATTTTGAGATGAACATCAGTATACCATCAGCATAAAGGGAAATATGGTGTTTAGATCCCTGTATGTCGATGGGAGTTATGACAGTACTTTGTCTGACGGCCTGAGCAAATGGTTCCAAGATGGCAAACAATAAAGGGGAGAGAGGACACCCTTGCTGTGTTCCTCTTTCAAGCGGAATCTGAGAGGATATAACTGAACCGGTTTGAACACATGCAGTAGGATTATTGTACAGAGTACGAATCATATTGATATATGAATGGCCAAAACCAAAACGCTCTAAAACTGCCCACAGATAGTTCCATTCCAGGCGGTCAAAGGCCTTCTCTGCATCCAGAGAAAAAACTGCACATGGTGTGGACTGGTGACGGGCTGATTCAATTATATGAAGAAGGCGGTGCATATTATCGGATGCCAGACGCCCCTTTATGAAACCAGTCTCACCAGGATGCATGTGGGATTCAAGCCTTCTGGTCAGAACTTTAGCGAATAATTTTAGTTAAGGAGCAATAAAGGTCTGTTACTGGAGCACGCAAGTGGGTCTTTATTGTTTTTCATAAGGAGTGAAATCAGAGCCGACTTCTGATGTCTATGAAAAGAGCCAATTTGTAACGAATAATTGATGGAATCTAGTAATATGGGGCCGATTTGATCCCGTACTGCCAACAATAATTCAAGGGTTATGCCATCTAAGCCGGGAGATTTAACCCTTTGCGGTCCATTTATTCAGCGCATGTCAGGCGCGTCAGGTCCAACTTATTTTCACACGCGCAGTTTATTTTAGACACACTGTTTAAAAGTATTTTTTTTTCACAGTAAAACAAGTTTAAAAGGCACTGCATATCAACAGGAAACTCAGTACTGCATCTCCAGCCCCACCCCACCCCTTGTTCGCTGTATTTTTCAAATAACTCGTAATTATAGTACATACCGATAAATCATCTCTTGATCACTCGCTTTATCACCAAACTCCTCAATAATGTGATCCAAGTCGTTATTTTATTACTAAAACATCTCAAAAAGTGGTGTCGGGGCTATCAGTATTCATGAGATATGGCCCTTTTTTTATTTTTCGGCTCCTATCGGTCTCACTCGGCCATTGAATGGTTTTCTCGGCTTTATCCGGAGAAAAAACGACTACAGACCTGTTTTTTGTGTCTTTTTGATGATGTCGGACAGGGTCCGACATTGGACCAGAAAGGGAAAATTGCGATGTCAGACCAGGTCCGACACAGGACCGCAAAGGGTTAAGCTTTTGCATAGCAAATGCAGCAGATTTTAGCTTCTGTAAAGGGAGAGGCGCATCTAGTAATTCTGCTTGTTCTGCCGTAAGAGTGGGCAGCTCTAGCGTATTCAGGAATTCAGAGATTTTGTTTGGATCTGTAGTAGCCTCAGACTGATAAAGTTGAGAATAAAAGCTTTTTAAAACTGTATTGATCTGGTTGGGGTTGGAAAAAATGATGCCACTAGAGTCATTAATTGCATTTATAGAGGCCAAGCTTTCAGACTGTTTGAGTCTTAGAGCCAATAGTGTACTGGGCCTTTCTGCGTGTCCGCAGTAGAACTGCCTGGATCTATGCAGCAGGAACTCAGCTTTAGTTCAACATACATTTTTATGATCAGCTTTTAAAGCAGCAAGCTGTCTGGCCCTGGTTTCCGAGTAATCATTTATTTGCTCCATCTCCAACCGCAGTACGCTAGTCTCTAATTGAGAGATCTGTCTGTTACATTGTCTATTTATATTGGAAGCAAAGGAAGTGCCGCTCCCTCTAATGAAACACTTAGTAACTTCCCATAAGGAATGTGGATTTACATCGTTTGGAATTAAATTCTAATAAATCTTTTAGCCCTGTAGACAAATGTTTTAAGAAATCATCATTCTGCAATAAATAGGTACTGAAGCGCGACCTTGTGGCCCCGGTTGCATTAGGGGTCAAATTAAATGAATACATAATTGGAAAAATGGTCGGAGATCAGTATTGGTAGAATATCGGTAGAATTAATAAATTGAAATATATTTGGAGAAATAAACACGTAGTCAGTGCAGGAGTACGAGGGAAAAAAGTAAAATCTTTGACTCTCGGGTTGATTCGCCATGGATCCCATAGATTCAATTATTGTGCGAATTTCTGAAGAGATCTGGATGCAGAAGATAAAGAGGTGGCTGTACTACGAGACAAGTCCAATACGGGATCAAAAGGTGCATTAAAGTTTCCCCCTATCAGGAGTGAGCTATCCTGTGCGACAGACAGCTCGAGTCTAACTTGTTAAATGAATTCCGGGTCAGAAACATTAGGAGCATACACCAAGGCCATTTAACACAATAGTGACAAAACAGAATCTACCCTCGGAGTCACCCTCGTGTCCTTCAATGGTAATAGTTAGTTTCCTTTCAGCTAAAATAATCACCCTTTTCATATTAGCTGAGGCAAATGAGATAATATTAAAATGTTTATTTTGAAATCGATGTACATGACCGGATCGTAGGTGAGTTTCCTGTACAAGAGCAAATTGCTACACTTTTACGGAGCAGAAAATCAAGGCATTTTGTTCTCTTGATAGGAGTATTACGTTGTATTATGAGTATTACATGAAGGATAAGTACATTTTAAACGTAGGCCAATTCACTTCCCAAGCAATCGCCCCTTATATACTGCAACATCAAGGAACAGAGCAACTGGAAACACGGAGAGGTGAAAATCCACAAGGCAATAGATATCACAGAAACAAAACCATAGTAGACAACAGCATACATCAGTGTGAATGAAGAAATCCAGCGTAATAAAATGTATATAATTCTGCGCAGACAGATAAAGATAATGCTGGTAGCCTGTGATAAAGAGAGAAAGGATTGATGTTGTAAATCTCCCTCCCGATCAGAAAGGACGCTGTGTAAGGACGGTGGTATGCTGCCTCCTAGATGGACTGTCTTAACGGTAGGCGGAAACCGGAAGGTGACCTGTAACAGGGGAGATCTGGACTGACTGTCTGGCACATCCGTATTACTGCAGGTAGAGGGCAGCAGTCTCGTGGGATCCGCCTGTCGGTCATGGCGATGACACGGAGAGGTGGGGAAGAGGGTGTGTGTGCTTTCCCTCTCTCTGAGTGGCTGAGGGGCGTGCCTTGGGAGACTGCTTTGCCCATAAGAACTGGCTTGGTTGTGCACTCGGGTGGCCGTGTTCGGGGAAATACAGTGTCACTGGCAGAAGAGGCCAGAGTGAAACAAGGAGCAGGCGAGCCCGGCTGAGGGGACAGCCTTTCATAAAAACTAATTTTCACAGAGCAATATAAGTAAATACGTGTGTAGATATACAGGGAACCCTGGCCAACCCCAGTGTATAGGCACAACTAAGTGTAGGACGGAGACCCGTGCTGACCGGCTTAGCGGCAGTGGGGGCACTGCATAAGCAGCACTTTTGTTTGAAGTTTTATTACTGTGTTTTATTTTCATTTTTCTTTCGCCTTCTGTTTTCATTATTATTTTTGAGCACTTGAAGGTGCATGGAATGGTATACCTGTGTTGGTAACCCTGTGGTCCTGTTTTATTGTCGGCAGTATACAGACAACGGACAACAGCGCCCTCTGCGGGCTAAACTGAATAAAAATAAATAAGTAAATAAATAAATCTGGGCACCTGTGCGGTGTTTGCAAATAAAATCTTCTGTCTCCCGTGTCAGTGAATACCCCCACCCTTCCACATGACCATATTAAGGGGAACGCGTAGTTGCACGCACCTGGAACGACTCTATTGCAATCAGCTGCGGGACGGCCCTCTATGGGAGAAATCATGGCGACGGGTTGATTGCAGGGAGGCCTTTGTGGGTACAAAGGGGTTAGGAGCTACGTCAGTACGCCGCCTTGCGATGACATGTACAGACGGCCGGAGCCTGTGCTGTTTACCTTTTGTTTTGTGGTTTGTGTTTTTTTTGTTGCAGAGGAGGAGTGAGCCATGGACTGGCAGACACGAGCACTTCCCTGCACAGCACAGCACCGCACGCACCGCACCACATTCACTAGCGCTACGCTTCCCAGGACCCAAGAGCGCACACTGCCGTGCACGGAGGACGGACAAAATCCAGTTTGTTTATTTTTGTTTGTGGACTGAAAACCTGCCGTGTACCCCCCCAATACCATTGTTGGTAAAGGTGCGGATTATTTGTATTTTTATTATTATTATTATTTATTATTATTAAATACACAGACTGTTTTGGGAGAAACGCTGTTTTTATTCACTGTACCACTGCACCTGACGACATAGCCATATAATTGCCAACAAGTGAATGTAGTAAGCGCAAGAAACCCTAACGTATTACCTCAAAATAAAGACATTCGTGATAAGGAAAACAAAAATAAAATAAAAACACAAATATAAAAACATGAAGAGACTTGTCAACCAGTAGCCGAGGATAGAGCAGAGGCATATGCTATTACCTTGATTTAACTGGCAAAAAACATGTTAGCTTCGGTTGCTTTTAAACTAAATTGGCGAACATACACACACTTGTTTATATCGTGAACTTGCAAATAAGAAATTGAATTATAGTTACATTGCTATAAATGATTAAGAGTCACCCTGAAAGAGAGGGGAAAAAAAAACACTCAGGGCAAGTTCTGTAGATACGCAAGTGATAACAACACTGTATCAAAGTATAAAAAATGTCCTGATTTAAGTCACTTATAATAATCACATCCTTTTGAAAAATAAAACAGTATTTTCTATGTTTAGTCATATTTCAATAGATTGTACATACTGTATATAAAGAAAAGAAGGGACAGCACTGCTTGAAAAGAGTGTACTTGCAGTTTTTGTCCGAACAGATAACTTCCATTCTGTAGACCAACAAGAGTCCCTGCTTCTGCAACTGCAGCAAAGTCCAATGAGCACATGCGTTTGCTGTGATCCATTGATAGAGAAAAATAAATACAAGATTAAATTGAAATAAATAGGAGAAGGTCAAAATAGGACAGTCACAGGAGGGGAAGCCCATCCAGTCAGTGTAATGAGCAGGGAACGAGGAAGAGTACTGTGCAAAAGTTTTAGGCAGGTGTGAAAAAATGCTGTAAAGTAAGAATGCTTTCAAAAATAGACATGTTAATAGATTATATTTATCAATTAACTAAATGCAAAGTGAGTGAACAGAAGAAAAATCTAAATCAAATCCATATTTGGTGTGACCACCCTTTGCCTTCAAAACAGCATCAAGCATCAATTCTTCTAAGTACACTTGCACACAGTTTTTGAAGGAACTCGGCAGGTAGGTTGGCCCAAACATCTTGGAGAACTAACCACAGTTCTTCTGTGGATTTAGGCAGCCTCAGTTGCTTCTCTCTCTTCATGTAATCCCAGACAGGCTCGATGATGTTGAGATCAGGGCTCTGTGGGGCCATACCATCACTTCCAGGACTCCTTGTTCTTCTTTACGCTGAAGATAGTTCTTAATGACTTTTTGCTGTATGTTTGGGGTAGTTGTCATGCTGCAGAATAAATTTGGGGCCAATCAGATGCCTCCCTGATGGTATTGCATGATGGATAAGTATCTGCCTGTACTTCTCAGCATTGAGGAGACCATTAATTCTGACCAAATCCCCAACTCCATTTGCAGAAATGCAGCCCCAAACTTGCAAGGAACCTCCACCATGCTTCACTGTTGCCTGCAGGCACTCATTCGTGTACGCTCTCCAGCCCTTCGGGCGAACAAACTGCCTTCTGCTACAGCCAAATATTTCAAATTTTGACTCATCAGTCCAGAGCACCTGCTGCCATTTTTCTGCACCCCAGTTCCTGTGTTTTCGTGCATAGTTGAGTCACTTGGACTTGTTTCCACGTCGGAGGTATGGCTTTTTGGCGCAAGTCTTCCATGAAAGCCACTTCTGACCAGACTTCTCTGGACAGTAGATGGGTGTACCAGGGTCCCACTGTTTTCTGCCAGTTCTGAGCTAATGGCACTGCTGGACATCTTCCGATTGTGAAGGGAAGTAAGCATGATGTGTCTTTCATCTGCTGCAGTAAGTTTCCTTGGCCGACCACTGCGTCTCACGGTCCTCAACGTTGCCCGTTTCTTTGTGCTTCTTCAAAGAGCTTGGACAGCACATCTGGAAACCCCTGTCTGTCTTGAAATTTCTGCCTGGGAGAGGCCTTGCTGATGCAGTATAACTACCTTGTGTCTTGTTGCTGTGCTCAGTCTTCCCATGGTGTATGACTTTTGACAGTAAACTGTCTCCAGCAACCTCACCTTGTTAGCTGAGTTTGGCTATTCCTCACCCAGTTTTATTGCTCCTAAACAGCTGTTTCTGTTTCAGTTAATGATTGTGTTTCAACCTACATATTGAATTGATGATCATTAGCACCTGTTTGGTATAATTGTTTAATCATACACCTGACTATATGCCTACAAAATCCCTGACTTTGTGCAAGTGTACCTAGACCAATTGATGCAGTTTTGAAGGCAAAGGGTGGTCAAACCAAATATGGATTTGATTTAGATTTTTCTTCTGGTCACTCACTTTGCATTTAGTTAATTGATAAATATAATCTATTAACATGTCTATTTTTGAAAGCATTCTTACTTTACAGCATTTTGTCACACCTGCCTAAAACTTTTGCACAGTACTGTATATATATATTTACATACATATATGTACATATATACATACTAGTCTTTAGTAATCGGACAGTGTCGTTCCAAATAGACAACAAAATAGAACACTAAAATAATGTAACTTAGGCAAGGACGCACGCACAGCTGGGGAAAGTAAGCATCGCTCAGCCGGTCTCATTAGCAAATTTACTTGCCGCCTGAGGAGAGCTGAACATCAAAGACTCACCTTTCTAAATAACTCATAGCTTTGCTTGGTAGATCAAAAAATTCTGAATTCCCTTTTGGAGAAGCAAGGACTGAGCCTGAGCAAAGGCTTTCCTGTTTTGTGCTGTAAAGTCTGAGTAGTCGGGGGAAAAAAGCAGAGCTTGGCATTTCCATGCAGGATACTTGCTTCTGGTTGTCTGGAGGCTTTTAGAATTGCTTGTCTGTCCCCATAGCGAAAAAGTTTAAAAATCAACATGCGGGGCCTGTCTCCCTGTACCTTGGATCCGCTATATATCCGATGTGCTCTCTCGGCCTCAACTGGATGCTGGAGATCGAAGAAAACCAAATCGGGAGCTGTGCCTGTAAGAAAGTGATCGCATCTCCCCCTCTGCATTTTCAAGTAATCCAACAATGCGTAGATTGGAGCGTCTATTTCTGTCTTCTAATTCTGCCAGATGAGTTTGGAAAGATGCAATATCTGAAGCTGAGTCTCTGATGGAGGTTCTATTTTGCCTTTAAGCTGCTTGTAAGATATCGATGTTTAATGAGAGTTTGAGTAGTTGATGAGAGGGTGGACATTTTGTCATCTGCCTCCTGAAGTGTAGACTTAACGAGTTTCATGTCTGCCAGAATTGCCTTAACTTTGCTAGTAAGCTCAGATAATGCATTCTTAAACTCTTGTACAGCTTCGGCAAAAAAACTTTTGCGCTCCCTCTTGATCAAAGGAATGACCTCCTTCTGAAATACCTACACTGTCGACGTGGAGTGTTGCATTTCATTACTCATCACTGAAACACTCATGTGCTTAAGTTCATCATTGCGACGGAAGTAGAACACAAACGGGTGGCATGTTGCCTGAGAATTGTCCCAATGAAATCCTTGGGCAGCGTCTTGGATCACAAAACTATAATTTTCTGCAAAATTGAGCAGACACATGGCATGGTCCTCTTACAGATCTTCTTTCAGACACCTCAGGAAGTTTTTAAAACGCACTTAAGTGAGGTTTTGGTAGTTTCAAATGTGTCACTGTAACAAAGAAATCTAAGTTCCACACGCAAGTTCAAAACCCCTCAGCTCCAAGCTAGTGCCACTGGAAGCACACCCTGTCACTATTTACTCTAGATCTAACACCAGACAATGCAAAACTGAAGAATAACACCACTTTGGTTTGGACTATGTGGTACTTTAGCCTCACCAAAGTGGCCATAAGCAATGCTCTAATGAATGACAAATGCAACTTCAAAAATCTGCCAAAAATCCAAAATCCATGAATACCAAAATGTGTTGCTTGATTCTTGTAGATCTCATCAACATCTATCCAAAAATATCTTTGGGTGATTTTTTTGAGCCCCCTCACGCGAGTTATTTCTGCCTAACCTTGGTAGAAATACCAAAAATTCAAATTTCAGAGGGAGTTAATGACCAGTCGGGGGACTTGAAACTAAAAGTGTTTCACAAAATTTGGAAGAGTGGTCCCTAAGGTTCTTACAGCAATACTAACATTTTAGGACATGCATCCCCTACAGGGTAAAGAGTTAGGTACTCCTGATATTTTTTCTCAAAAGCTGTATTCATTACGAGTCGAACGAGGTGCTACACATGATGTCTAAGTTGAGCCCAGGATGATTTTTGTAGTAAGGGTCACTTTTTCACTTTTGGTTGACCTTTGCCAGGTCACAGTTCAAAGGGGAAATAAAAAAAAAATTAACTCAGCGGGCCTGAAAGGTGAATTTTTCTAGCAAAATCTGAGACTGTCGGGCAACAGCTCTGGGTTGAGTTGGTATGAAATGACCCTATAAACTGCTTCAGTTGTGCTCACCGATATAAAGAACAGTTTTCTCTCCTTGAGGAATTCAGTCACCACCAACAGGCCCACAACTTTTTAAACAGAAATTAGATTACACTAAATACATTGTTGAGCTTCTTTATTGAAGTGCAGGACAAACACATATTTATTGGAAACAACCAGCAGTTCTATTTAAATGCTTCAAAAACTTTTTTTGGGTTATCAAAAGTTGTCACTAGGATTTATAAATGAATTGATTAATACTGTAAGTAATGTGTAGTGACAAAACATTTTGCACCCTTCAGGCTAGGGATATTATCTTCTAGTATTTGTAAAAGTCATCTATAAATAAATACAAATGTGTTATGTACAGTACTTGAATAACTCACTACAGCAAATATTCTTTTGAAATGAGGTAGCTGACATGGACAGTCAACAGAGGAATGGAATGCACTAGTCTGTTCCAGGTCACTGTTTTATTAGAGAAGTGTAATTGAAATATACGTGACTGAGCTATTCCACTGATTCTACATGATTTAGTACTGTAGCTTTCAAAACTTTTGTAGGTGTTTAGGATGTTGGTTTAAGCTTTCTTCACCTTTACACAGTAAAGAAAATAACACCCATACTGTACAACGGCATATTCATCAGTAACAAAAATGATTTAAAAACAGCCTTTAACAATGCGAAAAGAAGAGAATAATATACCTGTGATGCAGGTGACTAGTTATAGATACAGGTATGATCTCTGCCTTTTAAATGGATTTGTTTGTTAAAATGCCAAATGCATCCCCCCTTACCAATCAGGACTGAGGATCGACAGACAACCTCTGTTTTTACTGTCAAGCCAATCACTGTTTGTCATCTGCTATCCTGAGAAACAGATGCTACCAAATTATTAAACCCTGCAGACAAGGGCCCAGCTAATATCATCTGATGTGGATATAATCCACGAGACAGACATGACAAATTCATTTTTTTTGCTATATAGTAGTTACATATTCTGTTGTGTTTGGTTTAAAGAGCAGTAAACATGGTCAGTTGCCTGACAGTTAATGTCAATGCAATTCAGATTAGGAGTCAGAGGTTTTCAGATGAAACAGTAAAAAAAAAGTATTACAGAAAAAAGTATGCACACACATTTCACCAGTGTCATCCAGTGGTTAAAAAAAGGGCTTGTAACCAGGAGGTCCCCGGTTCAAATCCCAGCTCACTCACTGACTGATTGTGTGACCCTGAGCAAGTCACTTAGCTTTGTGCTCTGTCTTTCGGGTGAGAAGTTGTTGTAAATGACTTTGCAGCTGATGCATAGTTCACAAACCCTTGTCTCTGTAAGTCGCCTTGGATAAAGGAGTCTGCTAAATAAATAAATAAATAAATAAATAATAACTAACAATGAATGAAGAGTATATTTCAAATTTGATTTCCGGCACTGCACTTTTCGATTCACAGTGCTTTAACTGTCTGACCAATTGTATCAATATATTATAACAATCATTTCTAAATTGGGGTTTGATTTCCAGTTAAGAAAAGCATTTCCTCTTCATTGAACTATATTTATAATGTAACCATTTCCATCAGATTACTGGTTACCACAGGTTGATTCAATTCAATTTTTTTTTTTTTTTCTTGATAGAAGAACACATTATGAAGAATTATTTTAAGATAACTGTGAACCAAAATAATGAGTTCTGGAACAGACATGGGTGTTTTCATGTTTGGATATCAATCAATTCCCGACTCAGACAGGTATTTGAATATTTGTGCATTTGTAAAACTTTATCATCAAGCCATTATATGTAACAATGTATCAACATTGAAAAAATATCGCAAAAGTAATAATAGGTTGTGACGCCCTTACTTTACCCTAGTGAATTAACAGCAAAAAAAAGGATGTCATACAGTAGTTACAGTTAAAGCAAATATCGTGTGTGTGTTTCAGGTAAAAACAGTACATAAAGTAGACAATTCATTTTTGTTTGAATAAACACTTCAAATAAAATAAATGTAGAAAAGGGGGCATTGTACAATAAAGCAAATTACTTACTGTTTTGTTTTTCTTTTATTGCAATCCACATAACAGGATTGCAAAATAAAAGAAAAACAAAACGTTGATCACTATATGAGACCTATCTTTTGGGCCAGTACTAGAAAATGTGAGGCCTTGTGGAGTAGTGTACCTGATCTGGTAGACAGAAACACCCCCGATGAACTTGCTTCCCAAATCTGAAGACTCACCAGGAACTTCACGTGTATGTACAGATCATTTTTTCTCAAACAGACTGAGCTATTTTACTTCTTGTCAGAGTCCTGAGTGGGTCCGATTTTTACGACCTGCTTCCAACCCCGACCCATCTTCTTACCAGAGACCCGACCCACTTTAATAAGACCTGCAACCCGACCTGAACCCGCAAGTGTTTGTCCTTTACCTAGTGCCTGCGCTGACTGACTCTCTCACGATCTACCATTCTCCACAGATTGATTTTATACAATAGGCTATACAGCGTGGTAGCTCTAGTGGTCTGGATATATTTTAACATAGTAACATATTAACTATCTCTACTTACTATACTATAAAATACCTGTCCATTCCTTTTGTGTCACCAGTTGAAAGGGAGCTACACCTGTGCTTTCTCAGAGACGATGTACCAGTTTTGTGCCTGTCGTACACAAAAACATGAGAAGCAATGAATCCAGTTGCATGTTCATTATTTTCATTCACTATGATTCCAAAAGAATTCCACACTTCTGATTCACCTCTTGAACTATTATCCAGTACATGACATAAACCCTTTTGTTTCACCTCGTCCACAGACATTTTTTATTTCACCAAGCAGACATGATAAAAAGATCTTGCGACATATCAAACAAGCGAGAACAACACTGCTTAGTCAGCTGACTCCTCCCTAATCACCTCCTGCTTTAGTGCAGGAAATACATTTACCTTCTAATACGTTATTTGGGAAAAGGTTACAGACGAGTACGCTGAAAGGACAAAAAATGTATTTGAAGATTCAAATTCAGACCAGAGCCTGACCCAAAAATGACATTTTCTAACCTAACCCCGACTCGAACCACAATCCGAAAAAGTTCACATTCGAACCGAACCTGACCCGCGGGTACCCGACCCGATGCAGGACTCTACCTCTTGCTACTGTAATTTCAAAACAGTGGTAAATTGGTGCAAGGCGAAACATGCTGTGATACATGTTTCTCATTTCTATTAATTGTATAATTTCTGGAAGACACAGACATGTTTTTTTGCCTTCGAATACATGCAAATAAACCTTCATTCAGATATTCGGATATTTGTCCTAGCACAAAAAATAATTTTATAAACATGCCAAAGCCATACTTTAGTTTATTGATAGGAGCAGAAAATAAGACAATTTTACCAGGGCAGTTCCTTAAGTAGAGCTCATACATTGAGAGAGGTTACAAATCTGGTTTCAGATGCACAGAATCTCAGGAGACGATACAAAGCACTAATCCTTCCATGGCTGTCATGTATAATTATTCACAATCCTTTGGGGAAAAGGGGAAACCTATTCATATTGCTCTGCACATAATAATTTCTATTCTGAGCCTTTTTAGCTGTAAATTAACGTTATTGTGTCATGCAGTACAATCACTGGGTTTCAGTGCTTATGTTGTTTTAGCAGTTGCCATCTATAATTTAAACACACATGAAAAACGACATTGCACTTTATCTACTACAAATTAAATAAATTGCAATTGCAATACACATATACACATACAGGTAGCTCCCAGATGAAATGCAGGTGTCATTTTAAAGGGTATCAACTGGATATAGTGGATGCACCTGTACACACACATAGAACACTTAATTTGTAACATTTACTGAATGGATTAATTCATTCAATCCAAAATACCTTTATTTACTTACTATGCTATATTGAATTTGGGCATATTATAATGTACATTAACAAAACAATGAATATCATAGGTAGCCCAAGAATTTTTAATACAGACTTAACACGGCAAAAGTCATCATGGACACTACTGAAGAAACAAACCTAAACCATCTGTAAGACCAAAGAAAATGGACATACGAAGCACATAGAACAGCAGAAATGGCAACACAGTTATTTACTTAATAATTAGGTCAGCAAAGCCAGCTTCAGACAGCTCATTCTGGTATTTTATTAAATCTTTAAATTGTGACCACAGCATGAAAGCAACTTTACTCATTTACAAGTGACTCACTCTAAATGCTCAGCATTGACATTTACAAAGTGTCAATGTCCTCACCTCACGTTTGTGTCATCAAAATAAAAATGTCCTCTGAGCTAGCGGTGAACTGACAGAGCTGGCAGTTCACAGAATCTCTAAGGTATTTCCTTTTTGCTTGTACGTATTCCTGCAATATCATTTTCTTCAATCCAATCAGAAACATTTCATTGGTTCCCACCGCCTCTCACAATATTCAGCATTTTGATTGCCTGCTCCACCACCGGTTCAGAGGGGCAGCAGCAGGTTTATGAATATGCATGACAAGCCCCATATAATGGCAACAACTAAATAAATATTTTATTTTGGTGGATTAGGGTGGAATAAGAACGGGTAAAAAAACCTTAATTGAGAACTTTACATGCTAAGCAACACAATAGCGTTTAGACAGGCAGCAGATTTCACTGCCAACGTCTTATGCACATTTTGAGTACAAACATAAACATTATATGGCTGATCTTGCATCTTCGCTGTAGCCGGACTGGGGTCTGTAAAGCAGATGCTGTGATTATATGCAGCTTGTCCTGCATATTTATAAACCTGTTTCCACCCCTCTGAACCTGTGCCAGAGCGAGCATGTGTGTTATCAAGACAGCAGATACAGCTGCAGGAAATGTACAGCATTCCATTTCCTGGATGCATGCTCTTAAAATGTATAGGTCAAACATGCACATAAAGATCTCTCAAGAGGTTAATGCATTGTGCTTCTGGCTTGCTCCCTATTGATCATTCAAAAAGTTCCAGCTTCCTCAACCAAATCTCTTGAAATGCAAGAATGAGTCTGCACTAGCTTCAGCAGATCTTAGTAGGAAAAATCTAGTTTCTCATAAAGAACCTGTATAAAAAAAAGCAATCATGCAATGGAGAAGTCATTGAATCAGCCCAGTTTGGATTCTACAGACCCATAAAGGATGCAGGAATAGTACGCTGTACATCAATAATACAATACAACCTTGGATTTTTGTAATAAAGCGCAAGACACAGAAGCAGTTATATTGAAATAATTCAGCCACAGTACAGTAAATCTGGGGTAGTGAAATACATTTTCCTGTTCACTGGTGAAAAGTATTGTAAAAGAGACTGCAGTTTGCTTCATACAGTATATATTTTCTCCACACCCCCCACCTATCACCCTACAAATAGTTGATTAGAAATTAAGGCAATAGCAGCTGCAATTCCAAAATCAGGAAAGATCCGACATATTACCAAAAGATTAACAACATTTCAACAACTCAAGATATGATAGGCCATTACATTTAAACTTGTCATCTGAATTACACGTGCAGCTGTTTCAAGCCTTGTGTCCAGCGCATTGCTACGATAACTTACTTCTTTACAGCGAGTGAAGTACAATACTCCTAGGTAAACAAATATACAAATATAGAAAACTCCAACTGTAGGAACAGAAAATCAAACAACCTATAATCCTTAATGCATGTGGATGACTGAAAGACACATATTACTGTGGAGGTGTATTTATGACACACAAAATAAGGAGAAGTATTTGCACAGTAATTTGCAGTTTTCCCATGGTAATGGAGTTTACCATAGCTTGGTTCGCCATGTTTATTAACATCCATTACCTACCTGTCTGGGCTTTACATTGTTTACTTATGGTTTTCCAGTTTCGCTATGCTTTATTACACTTTGCTTTTACTTTGGGAAAGTTATAGGTTTTAACTGCAAGACACACAGAAAGAAAATAATGTATTATTTTTTTTTCTTTTTTCCGCTTTCCTGACCTTGTTGCCTACTCAAAAACACACAAAGCCACAACTGTAATTGTATTATAAAAAATCACACAAGCTCCTTGCATTCTCACACAGTTTGTTTACATCGGCTCCGACAGAGCGCTGCAGTTGATTTAAATGTGCCTGACAGTCAGCATCATCCTCCCCTCTCACACTTTCCCTTAAAAGAAGTTTGTAAACAAGGTGACACTATTAAAAAGTGCAAACACAATGATAAAAACTGGTACAAACTGTTTTTTTTTTTTATTGTACATTTTATCTGTGATTGTCTCTCCAATTTAGAATGTCCAATTACATTCCCTTACTGCAGCAATTCCCCACAACAGCTCAGGAGAACAGAAGGTTGGTCCTCTGATCCCACAATCAGCCAAATGCCTTTTTACACCTAGGAACTTGAGAGCAGATGTCAGCAAGTTACCAGAGGACAAAAGCCAATCCTGCAGGTGTCCATTTGAGCTAACCAGGTGTCTGGCCAGCAGGGTCAGCTATATCGGAAAGAGAAGATGCAGTCCCTGCTGGTTTTGCCACCCTAGCTTATGGGAGTGCCAGGGAGACAATTCCTCTGGAATTCCCAATCAAAAACCAATGTAAGACAGTGTAAGATAAGTGCTATGGTAGAATATGTTTAAAACACACAAAATACACGGTAACACTAATAATTTTAATTTCTAAAACTGAGCACCGTTCGCCCCTCCTCCCTCCAGCTCGTGTTATCCAGAGGCAAACCTTTCATTTTTTCATTCGCCATCTCGACAGCTAAGCGTTGTATAGCGTAAGCTGTATTGAAAGAAATGTCTCGAAACCCATCTGCTGTTTGGGTATTTTTTTGTTAAATCCCCAAAGACCAAAAAAAAGTTGACTGCAAACTGTGCAAGCGACTGTTGATATATCATGGAGGCACATCCAATCTCCAGGGTCACTTGACAAGCGTAAGTTCATATTATTTTTATTTTTAGTAGTAGTAAAATGTGACTGTGACTGATAACCTGCTTGGAACAGTGACTGTTAAATAAAGCTCTGCTGCGTTAGTGCTTCTGCAATACAAGCTTACTGTATATATCGCTAGCAGCATGAATTACGTGTAAATAAACCATGTGTATTTTTATTTAAATTATAAAAACATGACTACTGTTCTATATAACGTATTTTTAAGCTACATGTGAATGTTTATTCCATTTATATGGATTACCTATAAAATAAACAAGTAGCTATGGTGACGTCACCAGTAAATTATGCAAATGAGTACCATCGAAGGTTCAAACCTTCCTTCGGTAATGTTCCGAACCTTCGAAGGTTAAAACGTATCATTCGTTGCAGCCCTACACTTTTCCTTTTTTTATTTGATTTTTTTTATTTAGTGTGCCCAATTATTTTACCCCTATTTTAATCCTCCGATCCCACGGCCGAGCCAGCTTCCTCTTTTACACCTAGGAATTCGAGAGCAGATATCAGTGAGCTACCGACCTCTGGATGACAAAGGCCAGCCCTGCAAATGTCCACTTTTGAGCTCACTGGGCTCAAAACAGTCCCTGACGTTTTTGCCTCCCTAACCCACGGAAGCGCCAGAGCCAATGTGACACTCAGAATCCTAAGCGATGACTTTTATTATCATTTCTTAAGACGTTTATTATCTTAGGTGTGGGACCTGGAACCAACATTGTTTTGTGAGAGAATAAGACTTATTGAGAATAAGTCTCCAATAGCTTTGTCAAATAAAGATCTGGTTCTTGATGTGTGACATAGTTCACTCCACAAAAATGTCACCCCCTACCTACTATATGCACTTTCTGTTTCAATAAAAAACATTTTTTTAAAAAAACACTGATTGAACAGACAAACACAATCTGATTCCTTTTGGTGCCAACACTAATCTATAAAGAGCTGTGTACACATTGGCATACAAGACTAGAAAGTTGCCTTGGCTATTAAGGCTGACATTTGTCAGCATTTGTCACCATCAAGGAACCAGTGCTCAGATTCTTTATAGATCTGTTTTTAAATCATAACTAGATATGCTCTCAGAAGCATGTGAAGTGTATTATGTACTGTAGTCTAAATACAGTCCCCACATTAATATTAATAAACACCTATTACACACTGTGGCAAGAATATTCTCCTAATACATTTGATCTTATTCACATCATGGTTGTCCGTGTGTTTTCCGAGAAGTGAAAGGCCTGAGGCACTACAGAATGCATGTAAGTGCTATAAGTCCAAAAAAGGAATAGAATGCAGCAAGTTTCCAAATCACAAAATAATGCATCCACCACTTTGAATATTCAAATCGTAAAAGCTTAAGAAACTTGGCAGACATTCAAAATATTTGTCTACCTGACAGATTATTTACATTGTATTCATATTTTGCAACTTTGCAAATATTTCAACATGTGGTGAATTAATTCATTGCAGTTTTGTTTTAGATATTACATGCTTGAATAGGATTTCAAGTTGAAAAAGAAAAACGTGCAAGCTTGTTGCTATGGGCCTGGCACAGCACTGTGCATCATCATGCAGTGTAGTGGGTTAGAACAAAGACTTGTTCATTATTGCCTTTCTTTGATTGTGTGTGATATTAGATAATATATCTATAATGGTGATGCAGATGATCATCAGGATTACCAAAAAATGTGACATTATAAAATAGGAAGTACTGTGTGAATTATGAAACACCTGAAGAACCTGCAGAATAATGGTTTATTTGGATGAATTACAAGGTCAGCTGAGTGTTTTATAGCCTACTAAAGTCTTGTGTAAAATCATTTTACTAGTGTTGTTTATTTCACATTAGTTCTTTGCATTATACAACTCTCAAATGCATAATGTATATGCCACTTTGAGAAAAGCCTTACAATTTTAAATAAGAATATTTGTGTTATCTAATCTATAGCTCAGTAGTGCTAGCCTATGAAAAAAAACACATACAAAACAATTGTGATGTACATGTACTAAAATGGGGAACCAATTGAAATTCCGCACTTTAAAATGGCATTATATTGGTCGGATGGAAACATAGCCAGTATTCAAAACAGTGAGTTACTGAATATTAACATTACATATTGAGATCTTTGTTAATGCATGGGGGTGTTCAAACATGTTTTTCTGTGTCTGGCAGCCCAGGGAAATGACAGCAACCATATGCTTTGAATTTCTCCTAAGAAGTTGAATTTGTTCACGGAGTAATTCCTTTCAAATTAATTATTTATTTTTAACCAGGAGGATAGCCCACTGAGATGTACATCTCAATCTCATAAACAAATGACAATCAAAAAAACAAAACAAAAAAAAACAACAGTGCTATATAGAGTTACAATTGATTTTGACAAATCATGGACTCCTTGCTTAAAGCTGGTCCATCTAGGCAAGTCTCAGGACAGTAATTTCAGAAAAGCGGGACTTTTGTTGTCCTTAACATTTAAATAAAAAATGTCTCATTACATCCAAAATTGACATTTAATTCACTGTTTCTACTTTAAAGTATGATCAATGTACAACATATTATCTAAGATTATTTTGAAAAAAATACAATTCTCATTCGTAGAAATTTGCACCAAAGTCAACAACATGTCTAAAATGGTATGACCCAAGCTAGAATGCTTATAAAATCTTATAAAAATGCAATTCTAGAGGTTAGACAATTAAACCTCCCTGATGATACATTTGTATATGATTTAAATTACCAATAATCCAAAATTAAAAATAAACTTTAAATTAGATATAAATGCATCTGAATTTGAAAAATATCATGTGCCACAAAATTGTCAACTTAGTCACTGTTTATGATTTTCCAATTTAAGTAATGCATTTAAGAAGACAGGTATATTCTTGGGGTCCTCAGAGGGGTCCTACCTTCCTGCTGACAGTGTGAAGGTGAAACAGGTTTGGTATGCTTTTTACATGTCTATGTAATGTAGGTGGTATTGATAGCCATAACATGTCAACTTGGCACATGACCTGAATCTTTTTAATATTCAGTGTACAGAAAAAGTGAAAGGTTATCTGGATATTCTGACCTGGAATTACAGCAATGTGGATTCTTTCCTGCAATCAGCATTTTTTGGCGGGAAACTTTAAAAATGTCAACTTGATCACAGTTCATCATGCAAATCTGTGTGACCAGGTTGACATGCCTTGTAACCACGTTGACCTATTCTAACTTCTCTTAATTAAACCATATCAGTTATTAAGGAATTAGTCTTGCAGGTGGATTTACATGTATTTATGCAATTAGGACTAGTACATGAAATATTAGTAAGTGTAAAGCAACAGTGGGGTGAAGGGAGGTGAGGGAAGTATGTTTTGGGGAGCTTGAAGAACGGGGGAGAAATAGTTTACTGTTCCAGAAGCCTTAAACATTTCTGGAGGGGGAACGGAAGGGTAGCCTAAGAGTTTAAGGAGCATTCAATTAACTCCTGTAATCTTGTGTTGTGCATATACAATGCAATTGTGCAGGTATGCCAACTGTTAGACCTCCCCACACCCCAAAAAAGCTTAAATTATGTTTTAGTTTTTTTAAATCATTGTAATTACTAAACAATAATTCTATTAATTATTTATTTTGAAGGCAATACAATAAATAATAAATACATCAATTGAGCAAAAAAGACACAGAACGATAAAGATGGGCAAAAATTAGAAAGCAGCATATGAAACCGAGAACGATGGAGAAATGATGTGTTAGAAGGAAAGATAAAGAAGCCTGTCACAACTAGGAAAGTCAGATCTAAGCATCAATATTGAAAACTAAAACAACAAGGAAGGAAAGGAAAGGAAACAGAACAATGTATTTCCTATATCACCACCAGAAAGCCCAGAAAATTCTAATGCGCTCCAAGCAATACCTCAGGTATTGGTAAATACTTCCTCAACACCAGATGCTTTGGATGTGCACCACCAAGACAAAACATAAGAAATAAAAATAAACATAAAATGGGAAACTTGAGATAAGAAACAGCCAAAAAAAGTACTGGAAAAGATGCCAACAAAACAAATGTGAGCATCTCATCTCTCCAACATCATCAACTGAGAGAGCATCTCAACTCTCCAACATTATCAACTGAGAGAGCATCTCAACTCTCCAACATTATCAACTAAGAGAGCATCTCAGCTCTTCATAATCAAGTAACAGAGCATCTCAACTCTTAATAATCAAGTAAGAGAACATCTCAACTCTCTAACATTATCAACTAAGAGAGCATCTCAACTCTACAACATCATCAACTAAGAGAGCATCGCATCTCTCCAACATTATCAACTAAGAGAGCATCTCAACTCTCCAACATTATCAACTAAGAGAGCATCTCAACTCTACAACATTATCAACTAAGAGAGCATCTCAACTCTACAACATCATCAACTAAGAGAGCATCTCAACTCTCCAACATTATCAACTAAGAGAGCATCTCAACTCTTCAACATCATCAACTAAGATGCTGCTGAAAGGGAGTAAAATAAAGAATCCACAAGTTGTAAGAACTCTAATGTACCATAAATATCTTACTAAAGAAATAAAGATTGCTGGACTTCAGAAACAAACAAGATAGAAGGAAAGATCCTGAGAAAATATAAAGTGATGAAAAAACCTTAAGAAATTGGACTGACAAGTAAGGTTATAAGATCAAACTACATGTAAAAAACCTACAAGAATGAAGCTGCTGGAAAGATGTTTCTGGAACAAAACTAATGGATCACCACTGACAAAAATGACACCATAACAAGGAAGAAGGATAAACAACAGCAAGCGACATTACAAGATTAATAAATCTTCACTCAGTACTTACAAAGCAATCCTCCTGAAGAAACTATTGCACACCAGCTTCTGTGTCTTAATGCCAACTTGGCGACAGTATTGTCAACTCGGTCACATGATTAAATTGTAAAATAAAAACAAAAATACAAAAAAAATTTGAACTGTTCATTATGATGTTTTTTTCACTATACTAACGATCATAAGTAGCACAGTTAATATATTTTCATCTTTGAAAAATATATTTGTTTTGTAAAATCCAATACAAGAAATACCAATGTATTGTACTCATAGCAATTAAATTCTAAACATTTCTAGGCAGAATTGAGAAATTTATTATTTTTGCAATCATTAATAAGATCAACATTTTTTAAAGTCACTATGAAATTGGTATGCATTAAAAAACTATATACATTATATTTTTTAATAAGTTTATGTGTGCCCAAGTTGACATTTCTCGAGGGATTATAATGTTTATCTTGTTGCCATAGCAACACAAATTTTGTAGGAGCTCTGCAAATTAGGTTGGAAGCACTTTAGGAGTAGCAGAATGTTTTACTGCAAAAAACTAGACAATACATTGAAATTGTGCCAAAAAGGCCCAATTTTCTGAAATCACCAAAGAAACACACAAATAGGGGGCTTGAATAACAAAAGCTCTCTGCCAAGATTCAAGACTCTTGACCGGAGGGTCGTGCGTTCAATCCCAGGTGGGGGACACTGCTGCTATACCCTTGAGCAAGGTACTTTACCTAAATTGCTCCAGTAAAAAAAAATAAAACTGTATAAATGGATAATTGTATGTAAAAATAATGTGTAAAAAAACAATGTAATTGCATGTAAAAATAATGTGATATCTTGTAACAATTGTAAGTCGTCGTGGATAAGGGCGTCTGCTAAGAAATAAATAATAATACTACTATATAGCTGGTGTGAGTGTAGGTAGGGTTCACAATATAGTTTCCGGACCACGTCAAATAAACCACAACACTATGCAGCAATACCTGTGTGTTGTTTTCAGGTTTCTGTTGTTCCTGTTGCAATGCCATCAAGCGATACATAATTAATTAAACATGACAGAAACTTACACAAATATAGAACACCATTTTCTAGATTCTATGTTGTCTCAGCTCGCAAACACACTTAAATTGCTGCCTCATAGTGATGTTTTAAACATAACTCCATACAAAGACATGCCGTAGACCAAATTATACAATACAGAGATACTGAAGAACTAGGAGATTAAAAATAACACTTACAAAGTTTCAATTCAATTTTTACACATTTAAACTTGACTGTAGTGTATTTAGCAAAACACACATTACATTACAGAGCAGACACACAAGCTAGTTACCCAGACACAATTAAACAAGCCTGGACATCTGGTGTACTACAGCAGGCTATCCTACTACTATTGTGTTTTGGCTAATGGTATATTATTTTATATTATATTAAGCAACACAAATATATAAGCAACAAATTCAGAAACACTATCTACAGTACATAGGAATTAGTCTTATTCATTAGGCATTTACATTTGGACCAGCTTCCTAGTAATTTTTCCGAGAAAAAAATACATGTACTGCTATTTACTGCAAGCCTTCTGTGGTTTACTTTTAGGTAGGACGCCTTAACAAAACAAAAAATTATAATGTCAGTCAGATCAAGCTGCGTTACGATTTCACTGGATTTGTGGAGTGCATGTCTGGTTCTCTTTTGTTTGTTTGCAACTTACGTTTTAATCAGTTTTATGTAAGAAATAACAGATTTACATACCAGATTTAGAAGACACATTTTCCTATTCTTTAACAGTATCACTTTTGAAAAAGATATACACTTACTGTATTTAAGAAAGTGGGGTATTAGAAAATCTAGTATAAAATATATGTGTACTGCACGTATTGAAATGGTTTTATGCTGTTTATGTGCTCAATAGAGCTGGAAAAATCTCTGTGGCCAAGTCCAATGGAAAGTCAATATGAAGCTTAAAAGTTCCATAAAAACATCTGAATGCATGGAATATACATTTACAGTGTATTAAGTAAACACTGAAATTATCTGTTTGTATTAGAATGTGCTTTAATGAAAAGAAAACCATGTTTGTTTTTTGTCATCATGAGGTTGCCAGTATTTATGAGCACCTTAAGAACAAGAATTCTACTCTATCCCTATTCTACAGATTACATTTCTAACAGGTACAGTATTCCTGAAACCTCTTCTTCATCACATTTAAATGAGGCAAGCGGAAATAGGCAAGACTTAAAGCATGGTGTATAGGTATAGCGTCAGTTTAGTTTAGGAGGTTACGATGGAGTCTGAACAAATTACAATATAAAAAGAAAAGAAACTTAGTATTCCTATAGCAGGGAGTAGGACTCCCATTAAGACAAGGTCTACGCTACAGTATGGTACATATTTATTCTTCCTAATCTAAGCTTAAATTAACTTTTTTTTTCATAATTTCAAGAAACAGAAAACAGAACAGAAGCCCACATGGGAGGATTACATATTGAATTTCAGAAGATCAAAAACAATCCTATATGGGAGAGGGAGATGTACTACAAAGTTCAGGGAAATGATGATAATCCCTTCTTACTGAAAATAAATGAATATAAAAAGCAATTTCCCGGCTAAGACCAGTAGCTACAATAACCACAATCCCACCTTGATCTGAATGAGTCAACTGGCCACCTGCTATGTGACATCAAAAGTGCTTCACTAGATTTGTGTAATTGCTGTCTCTTTCAGAATGGTTCTCTGTCTTACTGAATTATCAGCAACACAATTAAAGCGCTGATGAACAATGCAGTCCCTTCTGTATTGGATGTTGCTGGGGAATAGGGGTAAGGGTAGGGTAGGGTAGGGTGGGGGTGGTGCTTTGGGGGCTCCAGCCTGCATTTATTCCATCAGTGGACAGTACAGTCCACAAAAGCAGCACTTGCTGAACGCAGCAGAAAAGCACTACTGCAGTTCTTAGCATTACTTTATATTATACTGCTGTTTCACATATAGCACTGAAGATGGGAATTGTATGTTATTATTCTACAGTGTTTCTAACATAAACAGGCATCAAATACATTTTATGGCACGTTTATGTGTGTGTGTGTGTGTGTGTGTGTGTGTGTGTGTGTGTGTGTATATGCTGTGTGCGCGTGAATATATCTGTAAATATTATTACCATCCGACTCATCATTGCATTTTTGTATGAACCATTTAAACACACCAAGAGGAGCAATTTCTTCAACAGGATTAGAGGTATCAAAAGCATAGTACAAAGACAAAAACATAGGATATCCGACTCATAAATATTATATAGTTTACTGGCTGACGGACGTATGAATACCTGTATTATAAAATCCAACTTCCACATAAACACACAAAGAACTGAATCTTGCGCTTGCCGCAGCTTAGTGATGAATTAATGTACCTGGTGCCATCGCTACACTGCACTACAGGCGACGATGTATTCCCATTCAGATTTTAGTATAATTATAAAAATACATGCATAGCTAAAGTACATTACCTGGAACAATATCACCTGTGTGTGAATCATACTCCACTGGCCATTTTATATCCCAAACGTGACTCTCATGGCTAGGTGTAGTAACGCCGCACAAAGCCTATAGTCATTGACGCACTATATTCCTGCACAAACAACAGATCCTAATACAGTATTGCGCTGCACACAACACCCCCCTTTTTCATCCTTCTGCCTCTTTCTGGGTACAAGACAGCTACAGCCAATCGCAATCAATTTCTTTGCATAATTAGTTTGTCTGGTTCCTCCTCTTTAGTGTTCCCAAGAATGCCGTTTTTACTGCCAACTGCCACACACAGAAGTGCCGGGAGAAGGTTCAGGTCTGCAGCGCTGTACTTTCGTCTCTCTGAGGAGAGCTGCTGTTTAATTCCCATCGATGTACGACAATTATTTATTTAATTGCTGGACACATGTAACTGTTTTGTCAAAATAGAATTAAGGTAAAAACGTTTTTATTAATTGTCCGCTAAAATAAAGGGCACCTTAGTTGTCCCCAATGACTGCATTCATGTTTGTTTGTTTTTTTTTTTCATTAAAAATATCCTACAGCAAAAACAAAAATGTTTATATAGTATATTCAAATTATTCATGACAGGGTTATATAAACCATTGTGTCAGTTAGTTCATAAATAATGTATCGAATAACCTGGATTTTAATTAAGTGGTAATTACAATAGTATTGTGCAAAGAAAAAAAAACTGCCTATGAGTCAATACATGTGCAGTTAAATGAGTGAAAGATGTGTCATTACATTACTAATTAGATACTTACAAAAATAAAATGCTCAGACATGTTGTGCAGTGTACAGGATAATATTGAAAGGTGGAGGTAAAGGAAGCAATCCAGGCAGGTGTTCTGGTCTCAAATGCATGTTTTATTTACAAGAACAAGCAGTTCAATAAAATAAATGCAATAAACAATAACAAACACTTGATAAATAAAAGGGTTTAACAAACAGGCAGGTAACACACACACACAGCTAACAGTCTCTGCGTGTGACTCTAACTCAAAACAACAGGTTCTCTCCCACAGGTGTAACACTCACACTCTCCACCCAGCTCCCCCCCCCCGGCTTAAATAGCACCCTGTGGCAGGATGGCTTGCAGTGGTGAGGTGTGGTGACGTCACGGACCAGGAAGTAACTGAACCAAAATAATGGATGGGCGGGTGAAGCTGAATGCTACGGCACTCAGCGTATTTATTAACTAATTAAACACAAACAAAAGATTTAAACAAACAACAAAATAAAACAAAAGGCGCGTTGGCCAAACAAATAATCAAACAAATAAGCGGGCTGGTTTTTAATCTATCTCTCTCTCTCTCTCTCTCTCTCTCTCTCTCTCTCTCTCTCTCTCTCTCTCTCTCTCTCTCTCTCTCTCTCTCTCTCTATCTCCTCGCTCGCTCTCTCTCTCTCCGCTCCCCGTACTCTCTGTACACTCAACCCCACAGCACTGACAGCTGCAGGTTCTTATACTCTGGCTGAGGGGTTAACTAGCTGTTAATTATCTTATTACCCCTCGGCCACAGTCTGCACGAGTTTAGTAAGGATGCGTGACTGTCAGCTAGTTAAATAATCAGTAGCTGATCAGCCACGCATCCTCACAGAGTTTTAAATTATAAAAACAATAACAAATATGCGGCGCTTTTATCCGCGCCGCAAACAATAATACAAAAACAGTGCACATATAAATATAGGGATGGGACACTCCGCCACACACCCCCACCCTCCCAATTGCAGGCATGCATTCCCGTCCCCCCACCCATTATCTCAATGCACCCACATAGTCCATCAATCCCCATAGGGGCTCTCCTGCAAATGCATGTCTGTGATTGCAGTCCCGTTGTCCACGAGAAGGGGACACTTAACTGGCTGGCTGTCGTGTGAGAGGTTTGTCGGCCTCGTCGTTACACAGCCCCCCACCCCACCCCTTAGTCCTCCTTGTCCCAGAGGGGCAAAGAAAGTCCCGAAAACAGCAGGGCAGGCAGCGCTGGCGCTGACGGCGTGCAGGAAGGGGAGCTCCAGGGTTGACAGTTCCCTTAGGTGGAGGGCTGTCGAGTCCGACCAGTGAAGGGCTCTCGGGCAAGGAACAGACGGACACTTCAGGGTCAAGGAGGTCACTGTTCCACCCTCTGTATGGGGCAAGTCGGTCACGGTGCAGCACCACTATCTGTCCCCTGGGTGGCAGCTGCACTGGGTACACCACCTCCACCACTTGCCTTCTTCACCCACCCTGTCCCAGTAGATTCGCTGGCGCCCGAGCGAGCTCTGCAGTGATGTGACGTACATTTTTACAGAGGGAAATCAGAGAATCAGCTGCAAGACAGACGCAAATATGGTTATGTTAATGCTTTGTAAGAATGGTCTCAAAATAATAGGTTTACCTCGAGAGGCTGCAGTATTGACTGAGGTTGATATTTATGATAATAACTTGCAAAAGTGAGTGCAAAGGTTGTTGCCAGTTACTGCAAAAAATGCACGCATTAGAGGGAACACTGGAGTGTGGTCTTTCGGTGGAAACAACTTAATCTCTCATTGGGTTCCCCACCAATGATAAAGAAGAGACTGAGGCTTGGGAAGCCTCTGATATGAAAAATAGTGAATTCTGCCCAGATGAATGTGTGGATGTCAAAAGAGTAGAACTGGGCTGCCACAAGCAACCAGTGCCTTGCCCTGCATGCTCTCACATGGTAGAGCATTGTAGAATAATGTTTGAATGTGCCCCTAATGACCCACAAGGATTATCCTTTTCTCATTTAAATGTTGAACCAGAAGATATGAGGAGACTTGAATGTATGGGTTGTAATGAAACTCAGCAGGTGAAATGGGCTCATTTGGGAAAACTACAATGTAAATATGGGAAACCTGCTACAAGGGTTAAGGTATCCTGTAGCTACCAGGTAACTGATTTAGTAAAACACACTTGCGATGCTCAGCTTTGGATCCCTAACCCATTGATTGCTTTTAGGGAGCCTTTAAGAGCAGGACCAGCAAAAGATTTCCAGCCTTGCCGGGAAAGTGCAAAAAAGGACTTCAGAAAGTTATCTCAAGGCACTACACATGCCCTCCAGTCTCCTGGAAGCAAACTTAGTACAGTGCTCCCCCTTTATAAGGCGGCCCGTTATACTGCAGAACAGGTTATAAGGCGTTACAGTCATGGCTCCCATTTGCCCCATAATGCCATTACACTAACACTAGTATTCTTGTTATAAGGCAGAACAGAAATAGCACGGTCTCTTAACTACACTGTACTATGGTCAGGAGAACACTGAAGGAAAAGTAACTTTCAGAAGCAAGTACGTTATTTTGAAACACTGTTAATTTAGAGAATGCTTAAAACTGAAAAAGAGCTGACGTAATTAAATACCCTATAGGGGCCTCTTGAATTATCTGCACCTGTTTTAACTTCGGCCTGCCACAGGACATGCTTATCTTCGTAGGAAGGGAGTCCCCTGGCACAGAAAAGTATGTTTCAGTTTCAGGGATAAAGCTCCCTGACACAACAGGTGTTTTAGCTTAGGAATTGATGCCTCTTGGCGCACGATAAGGAGAAAAAAGCCCTATAAATATGGGATCAGAATTACAGTTTGGTATCAGTCAAACCTGGTAACTCAGGCTGGCTGATCCATCTTTTGAAGAGCACCACATTGTAAGCTGACTCAAACCATTTGTACGGAAAGACTCTCCTCATCTTTTCCTGATTTATTTAAGAAATACTACATATATTGAAGCATGATGTTATTAGGATAGGATTATTATTATTTAGCTTTAGCGATGTTGTTATATTGTATGTATTAGAAAGTGTATTGGGTGTCTTATACTGCGTAAGGGACGTGTTGTAACCATATATCTTAATGCTATTAGTTTGCTAGACTAGACTGCCTGGATTGTCTATAAGCTAGGATTCGATGTAGATCTGCGATCATTCGAATCATTAAGCGTTAATAACTGAAGGAGTACTAATATACTCTGATTCGTTAAAGTTTGAATAACCGAGTGTGATGGGGTGCTAGCTCGCCCCTATAATTTGTGTTGTTTGTTATTGTTATTGTTTTCATTCTTGTTTGGTTTGAATCGTCACGGAGGGGGTTAAATTCCTCCCTGCGAAAATAAATGTGAGAATGTGGCTGGAGCCTTAAGTGCTTAATTGTTAATTATTGGGTAATTGGGCTCCAGCCACAGACTATAAAAGGCAGGTGAAATCCTTTGTTTGGAGAGGGTGGTTTGGAGTGTTTTTGTTTTGAAGAGACACAGAGTAAGTGTTGTCTGTAGAATGATTTATTTTGTTCCAGTGTTTTGTTGGAAACCTTTTGTTTAGTGTTTATACCTTTTGTTTGGCCCTTGTGCCTTTTTATTTGTGTTTTGTCTATTAAAATATTTTGGTTTCACTGTGAATTGGAGATGTGGTTGAGGACTCAGTCAGTCAACAAAATGTATTCAAATCAAAATAACTCGGTGTTCCAACTAAACAAAAACAAAACCTAGCGAGTCCTCAATCTCACCTCCAATGGAGTTCAGATACCGAGTATCGGGCACGTATTCCATTGACAAAATAATCATTTTACAGGTTAAATAATCACATAGGAGCCAACACATAAGCTATAATTACTATATGCAGATACACACCACTGCCAGTATACGCTACAGTTCATAAACTTCACACACAATGTAGCAGGTTCTCAAAACCCCCAACTGCCGCTCCTACTTCCCAGCCCGGCATCCATGCTCACACGAACTGCTCATTATCCTGAACCTCATCCCAGCTCTCTCTCACTCTTCTGATAACTTTATAAAGTATTCAGCTAAAAAAAAAGGACTAATTAATCAATTACAACGCGATTTTCTTACATACATTCACATGTGCTATAAAAAAACATATCAATATGAAATAATCAAAGTACAATAGAAAAATGACACATCTTAAATGATAAATACAAAATAAAGTGCAAAGATAGCTTAACCCTGTTACACTTAGTTTCTCAAAGCTTCTTAATTGTTTTTAAAAAATCGCCTTGTTACGCTTGTCAGTTAGTTGTCCCCCACCCCCCATAAAGTTCTGTATTTCCCACATGATTTCTGTCATCACACATTGCATTGGGCAATATTCACAATGCTATAACTCATGAGTTATGTTACAGAATGTTTTTTCAAAGTTATTTTAATTTGTCCGTGTGGCAGGGTGGCTGGGCGGTGACGTCATGGCAGAAGCAGGAACGAAAAGACTGACACCAGGTACTGCAGTTCAAAAGAAAGACGCCGCTGCTGCTTTTATTAAGCAAAAATAACAAAAATAAATAAAAAGTTTAAACAGAAAAACTGTGCTTGCAGAGCTAAATAAAAAAGGTAAACAAAACAAATCTCGACCACAAAAATAACACAACATAGGTCAGGCTGGGCAGATTGCCTTCACTGTTCCTATGCTTAATTTTAGTTTCGTTTTTCTGTCTCGCTGCTCGCTTTCTCCTCTCTAACACCCACCACGAGCTGGAGAGCTGCAGGCTTTTTATATTCAGGTGACCATCTCCCGATTAGCAACAAAATTAATCACTTAATTAATTCGGGAGATGGCCACCTTCTGCACGAGTTTTCTAATTATTCCTGGCAGAGGACGAGCACCAATCTCGCCTCTGCCAGAATATGTTTATATAAAACAAAACAATAACAAAACCCACGGCGCTCGCCGTCATTTAAAATACATAACTAAACACAGAAATAATAACAGAATACACTGCGCCTTGCCATCATAAATAATAAATATGTAAACAAAACACAAAATAACACAGGGGTGGAGGGGGAACCCCCGTTCTGAAAATAAATAAACAAATGAATGTACAGGGCTCTCTACCGCCCTGTTACAGTCGGTTACTTTGATAATGGTCACATTAGAATAAATTGATAACTTCAAATGTTATCTTAACATGTTCTTGGCCAACAACAAATAGTTTTTAGACATTAATTTACAAAATAACTGTGATAATATCTCTTGTTGTTTAAATACCAGTAAGTATGCTTGTCGGCCTACAGCAAAGTAGCAGGCTGATGAACATGAAATTATTTGTTTGGGTCATTCCATGTCTAATTGACAAATGGTTCCCATATAACCATGTTTGTTTCTTTCAGTAGATACCTGAAATAGTTAATTACATGGTTTTTTTTTAGGAATTGCTAGAAACACCTTAACAGATCATCCTTATATTAGATCATTTTCTGTTTCAGTCTTCACATACTGGATATTTTTTTAGAACCCATGTTGCCTCACTGGAGCTCAGAATCATGCCTAAAATCTAAGTAGTGTATCAGGTACACCAGAGTGTAAGCATTAACCTGTCCCCCTGCAACATGGTATGACCTGATGCCAAGCACTAATCTCCCATGTACTTTATACACCCTAAGTGAAGTGGTGACTTTTGTTCTTAAGTTCAGTTCAGTCTCTGCACTCTGAAAATAAAACAATCTCTCAAAATGTAGAACCAAAATGAGATTAACAGTCATAGACTGGTCTCGGACTGCTTGGATATATTGTGAAAAGTGTTGAATTTAAATTAAGGGAAGTAATGTTAAAATAAATTAGTAAGACCTCATCTAGAATATTCTGTTCAGTTCTGGTCACCTCGTTACAAAAAGGATATTGCTGCTCTAGAAAGAGTGCAAAGAAGAGCGACCAGAATTATCCTGGGTTTAAAAGGAATGTCGTATGCAGACAGCCTAAAAGAATTGAATCTATTTAGTCTTGAACAAAGAAGACTATGCGGTGATCTGATTCAAGCATTCAAAATTCTAAAAGGTATTGACAATGTCGACTCAGGGGACTTTTTCAACCTGAAAAAGAAACAAGGACCAGGGGTCAAATGGAGATTAGATAATGGGGCATTCAGAACAGAAAATAGGAGGCACTTTTTTACACAGAGAATTGTGAGGGTCTGGAACCAACTCCCCAGTAATGTTGTTGATGATGACACCCTGGGATTCTTCAAGAAGCTGCTTGACGAGATTCTGGGATCAATAAGCTATTAACAACCAAAAGAGCAAGATGGGCCGAATGGTCTCCTCTTGTTTGTAAACTTTCTTATGTTCTTATGTTCTTACCACTCCCTGGAGAAAGAAAAAATAAATAAATGAATCCCAAAAAATAAATAAATCCTATTAGCAAAAAAGGGATTTTATTTCACCCAGATTCCCCCCCTGCTCTCATCAAATGAAACAGGTGCCTAAAACAATTACAAGGAACAAACACCTGTAGTGAAATCAAGCTAATTAAGCAATTTAGAACATACCTGACTTCAATTAACTTTGCATGCTACTAGAAAGCCTATATCAAAGCCTGCAACCATTGCCAACCTATTCTGACAATAACATTATTTATGTAACAGGGTTACATGCTTAGCTGTGCAACTACACATTGCTGTGTAGTTGCCAGCATTATTATTTAACGGTGCCAAACCGTGAAGTCAATTAAAGAAACTGTTTGGACCATGAACACTGTTTGTTGTCGTAGTTTGAGCACTGCATCACCTCTACACCTGCACACTGCAAGCCACTTTGTAACAAGAAAGTATTAACTATTCCTGTAAAGTCTAGACGGCAGCAGGAGATTGAGTGCTTAGTTAGAGAAAGGAGGCAGTTGAGGAAGCAATGAAGGAGAGCAGAACAAACTCAGAAGGAGGCACTCAATTTATTACAAAGGGTCTTAAAAGATAAGCTTGCAACATTGCGCAGAGCTGAGCGCCTATGGAAATGCTACAAAAAGAAGGAGTGTGCGAGAACTAACTTTTATAAAGATCCATTCAAATTTGCAAAGAAGTTATTCACCAGGGAGACAAATGGCATATTAAAAGCAACTAAGTCTCAGCTGGAGAGATATCTCAAGGAAACGCACACAGATTAAAAAAGGCAATAGCCTATGTCAATTCCTTCAGACATCCCACCTATCAATCAGGCAGAACACCAAATAGAGGACTGTGCACCTAAGTGGAAAGAAATATAGCAAGCTGTGAAAAAGGCAAAGACTTCATCATCTCCTGGGCCTAATGGAGTTCTGTACAGAGTGTATAAGAGTGCTCCTGGTGTTCTACGAATCCTGTGGAAATTGATGAAAGTAGCATGGGAAAAACAGGCTGTACCAAGAGCAGGTGGGGTATTTGTACCCAAAGAAAAAGATTCTACAAGTATCGATCAGTTTCGCCCTATTTCCCTGTTAAATGTGGACATTTTCTTCAGCATTGTTGCTCAGAGATTGTCAACTTACCTATTGAAGAACTGCTTCATTGACACTTCAGTACAGAAAGCTGCTATTCCCAGGATGCTTAGGGCACATCAGTGTGATCTGGCAGCATCCACAACAGCTACACTTTACGAGACCAGTAGCCTGCACTAATTGGCAACCTAATCAATAACATTGAATGGGCATGAATCCAATTCAAGCCCACTAAGTCAAGGAGCATGTCTATAATTAAAGGTAAAGTAGTGGATAAGAAGTTTTACACTACCGGTGAGGCAATACCAACAGTGTCTGAGAAGCCTGTGAAAAGTTTTGGGAGATGGTATGATGGGGACCTAAAGGACACAGTTTGTGTGGGAGGAGTGAGACAACAAGCAGTGCAAGGGTTGAAGAGCATAGACAGCAGTGCTTTACCAGGCAAACTTAAACTCTGGTACTTTCAGTTTGGTCTACTGCCAGGACTTATGTGGCCACTCACTGTGTATGAGGTTTCCTTGACAACAGTAGAGAAGCTGGAAGTGAATCAGTTCATACGTCAGGAAATGGTTAGAAGTTCCATGCTGCCTCAAAAGCAGGAGGAGGTGCAAAAGCAGGAGTAGAGGATGAGGAGCGTAAAGGCATTTTCCCAGGCCAAGCAGGGAGAATGGCCGAGATGGGAGAGTATGGAACAACGCAAGATCAGCTGGCGAGGTCTATCGACAATTGAACAGAGCAGGATCAGTTTCCTCATCAGATCAACATATGATGTTCACCCATCACCACAGAACCTTGGGTAGGAAAGGATCTGTGGTGTCCTTTGTGTTCATCGCCAGCTACATTGACACATTTTGACAGGATGTAAGGTTGGTCTTAGCTAAGGACGGTTTACTTGGCATCATGACCAGGTGCTGCGATGTTTGGCCTTAGCATTGGAAGACAACCGCAGGATGACCAACAGGTTGCCACCAATTCCAGCAATATATGACACACAAAGAACAACATTCCTCTGTCCAGGGGAGCAATCACCAAGAAAAAGTATTAAAACCAAAACTCGTCTAGCACAACTGGAAGCTGCTAGAGACTGGAAAATGCTGGCAGATGTTGGACAATGGTTTATTTTCCCACCTGAGATTGCCACAACTAACCTTCGACCTGATATTGTCTTGTGGTCTGGATCAGCACGCCTTGTTTAAGGGGTTTCCTTGTTAACAGTGCCATGGGAGGATGCTGTGGATGAGGCGTATGAAAGGAAGAAACTTTGGTACGCTCAACTAGCTGCAGATTTTAAAAAAAACAACAGAAACCAAAACTCGTAATGATTTATTGGAAAAAACTCAAATTAAGACTATTATTGAAGACAACAGAATGATTTGTAACAGAATACAATCCTGCTTCTAATGATTTTAAAAAAATGTTTATAAACATTGGAAGGTATTACAATGTGATCCACAACTTTGGTCACTAAGAAGTATGTCTCCTAGTTTTAGTTTTAAACAAGGAAGAAACATTAAAGATAGTTTGGTATCTTCTATGAATAAAACTCCCAAAAGTAATGGAAATTGGCTAAGTAAAACTAGTGCTCCACATGGTAATTTTCGATATTCTAATACACATGAGACAAAAAATTTTAACCACCCACTGTCTGGAAGTAAATTTAATATTGACAGTTTAATCAATTGCAACACTACACATGTAGTTTACTTACTTAAATGTAAGTGTGGCCTCGTCAATGATGGACAAATTAAAAGACAACTAAAAATACGTATAGCAGAACATAAGGCAACTCCAACATGGACTATGTGATTGCAAGACATTATATAAAATTAAATTTTATAATAACAACACAATTGGCGATTCTAAATTGGGGAAAAAACTGGGTAAAAATCATTGGCAACCACTAAATTAAAAAAAAGGGAGGGGGAGGTGTGCTGTGGCATGTAAGTAGTGTTTTGCTGGTGGTTGCCTCTCCCCAGCCTGAACAGTTTTGTGTTTGTTTAACCCTTTTGAGTAGTGAGTTCTAAAATGCACTGCCGGTTCTACGAGAGTGAGTTTTTTTTTCTGTCTTCTGCATGTGCTTGGTTATTATGAGTACAGTGTACAAACAATCTGAAAGCTATATGTTTGACTGGTATGTATGTAATGAATATTGACGAAATACAGACAAATCATTTTCACTGTAAATAAATAAAACAAATAAATATTTTTATTTAGTCATAGGGAAAGTTTTTCACAAAAAAATAACATGTAGGCAATAAACAATAAACAACTACAACAACACGTCCTAACAAAATAAAAGGGCGAGAGAGAGAGACATGAATAAATCATATACGGGTAAACAGGTTGTGGGAGCGGAGGGAGTGAGAGTGTCTCAGGATGCAAATATAGCCTTCATCCATGTATGTTACATATAATATATACACACAGTGGCAGACAAAAGTATGTTGGGCAGTGAGTTAAACCACAAAGAAAATTATTTCTATAATTACTAATTGTTCTATTGAAATATATCAATTAGAGACTCAGCTTTATAATAAAACAACAAATTATTACATAACATGCATAAAATGAAAAATAACATGCATGCAAAAATTAATTTCATTCTAGTATTTGGGCATCCTTACATTAGTATTTTGTGTGCCCACCCTTTGCTTCCTTTACAGCTGTTTCTACAGATATTTTTGCCCACTCTTCAACACATACGGATTTGAGTTCTGCAATCAACTTTGGTTTCCTTTTTGCAACAGCAGCCTTCAATCCACGACAACTGTAACTGTAATATTCTTTCACAGAATGCTTAGGTCATTATCCTGCTGGAATACAAATATGTCCAATAAGCCTTCTAGCACTGGGTAACAAATGAGAGTGCAAAATGTCTTGCATTCATTGATCCTTCTACAATAAACTGTCACCAGTGCCTGAGGAAGAAAAACAAGCCCATACCATCACACAACCTCCACCATATTTAACACTGGGCATGATTAACTTTTCTTTCAATTCTCCTCTCATCGTCCAAACATGTTGCTTTCTTCGTGAAAAAAGCTCTATTTTGGATTTGTCTGACCATACAATTTGGTTGAAGAAATCATCAGGCTTCTTCAAGTATTCAATGGAAAACTGCAATCGCCTTCTTTTGTGTATTGTTTTTAACAAAGGTTTGCATTTTGGTTTTCATCCATGGACATTCATCTTGTTAAGGTATTATTGAATTGCTCGCTTTTTTATGCATTGCAACATATTTTGATGAAATCCAAAATATATTTTAGAATTTTGCCATCTATAAAATATATCTTGTATTGTAGGAATGTACTGCAATATATTTTGAAAGTTTTCTGAAATATATGAGAATATATTGAAAAATATATTGCACTATACAGCATATATTTAGGAAAGAGATGACAATATATTGACATGTATTTTAAATATATTTTTATTGCTTTGACATATACTGCAATATACTGTATATATACAGCATATATATATATATATATCATGAGTCAGATTGCAGTAGAGATGAAGAAACATTTACTTTAATCAACATTTGGGCCAACGGTTCAATCCAGAGAAGCTTGGATGAAAGTGTCCATAACAACTACTTCCGGGGCATTGATATGCATATTGTGTACTTGCATCGATTACCTAGGTCAACTTTATGAAAAGCACACAAGCCACAACAGAGAAATGCGTTAATAGTAAAATTGATTTCATTTGCGTTTTTTCTGTGAAACAGCTAAATTGGCTTTTAAATCGTAAGTATTACTTTTTCATTTCAAAGCAGAAGAGACTCCTACATATTTATTAATGTAAATAGTTACCCATAACCAATAGAGTTGTACATAAATCAATACTTACGCCAGCAAACCAATAGTGTTGTAAATAAACCGATGCATATGCCCACAAACCAATAGAGTTGTAATACAATTCTAATACATTTGCCATTCCAATACACATGCCAGCATTCCAATGTAGTTTGTTTATTTAGCAGACGCCTTTATCCAAGGCGACTTACAGAGACTAGGGTGTGTGAACTATGCATCATCTGCAGAGTCACTTACAAATACGTCTCACCCGAAAGACGGAGCACAAGGAGGTTAAGTGACTTGCTCAGGGTCACACAGTGAGTCAGTGGCTGAGGTGGGATTTTTTCTTTAACCACTGGACCACACAGCCTCCTAAAATAAAGTGTTATTTTTTTTTTTCCTGAATGGCTCCTCATACTGCATTATTTAGCAGTCAATTTTAAATAAAAAAGCAAAGGAAACAAAACAAAAACCCAGACATAGTGTTTCACAAATACAAAAAAATAAATAAAAAATTAAAAAAACATTAACAAAAACAATTAAAAGATCATCTTTTTTCATATCACATGGCTTTTCTCAAAGACTCATTTCTCAAAAACATTGTTGCTAAAATAATTAAATAAAGAATACATTTCACCAATGTCTGTAAAAATTCTGAATCCACCTGTTTATGTGGTGATTTTAAGTTCTGTGCGAATGTACTTCTGCTGTGATAATTTGCAGTTGTTTTACTTTTTTTGTTTGTTTGTTTGTTTATCACAGCTTGCTTTACAACTGTGATCTGCTGGTACGTTGACATTGAACAAAACAATAAACCTCCGCTTTCATGAAATACTTTGGAATATTATTCAGATTGTGGTTTTGCGCTAATTTTTTTAAATATGCTTGTAATGTGGCAAAGTGTTGAGTTGAGGTGTCAATGACTATTGCAAAGTAAGGCAGCCAAGCTAGTTCAACATCATTCAAACAACTTTTTTTTTTTTTTTTTTAAAGGTGGCATTTCAAGTAAAGGAGTTAAAGTCCAATGCACTTTATTAAAATCACAGACACCAACAAAAATCATGGACACCAACACAACTCACGGAATGTGATATTCTGTAATGTGATAAAGTAACAACTGTAAATTACCCTGGATAAGGGCATCTGCTAAGAAATAAATAATAATAATCCATGACACCCTGTGGCAAAGTGGTTAACAGTGTGCAGGTGATCAATGAACAGACAGACAATTATAATCCAGGTGCAATGTTGTTTAATGATTTGTATATCCAGTGCCTGACGGCTAAACAAACAGTAAACAGTAAATGATGGTAATACAGCGGCGTATATTACTTAATTTGTAGTCTCCAGGTTTGTCCCGAAATAATAGTCCAGTTTATTATACACCCACACAAAACACATACACAAGTCCAGTTAGTGCGTGAATTAGTGCTTGTGGTGCAAATACAATAATGTAGTGCGGTCTCCCCAGCGCATCAGCATGACAACCGTCTGGATTGAGCTAAGTAGGGTACATCTCTGGGGTCTTCAAGTGGGCACCTTCCATCCTCAGTGTTTCGTCGACTAGCCCACGACACCTCAAGAGGGCTCGACGGTGATTCTGGCGTCCCAGCATCACCCCTCCATCCCCACTCAACTCAGCCCAGCTTACTTACCTGTACATCAGCCTTTCTTTCTTTCTATTGTGCTTGAGATCCCCAGCCAGAATCTTTCCGTCTCAACCACAGCCAGTTGCTGCTCCTCTCTGCTGCTTCAGATAAGTTCTTCACTGTGCGACACAACTCTTGGCCATTGAATCCGACATCTCTGAGAAACCGGGTTGTAGAGTGTGCCACAAATCCTCGACATCCCACTTCCACTGGGTAAACCCAGACTCTCCATCCTCGCTGTTCCGCTTCAACGGCTAGTTGAGCATACCGCAGTTTCTTCCTCTCATACGCCTCATCTACAGCATCCTCCCATGGCACTGTTAACTCTACCAGGTGAACAAGGCGTGCTGATCCAGACCACAAGACAATATCTGGTCGAAGGTTTGTGGTGGCAATTTCAGGTGGAAAAATAAGCCGTTGACCAACATCTGCCAGCATTTTCCAGTCTCTAGCAGCTTCCAGTTGTCCTGGGCGAGGATTGGTTTTAACACCTTTTCTTGGTGGTTGCTCTCCTGGGCGGAGGAATGTTGTCTTTGTGTGTAATGTTTTGATGGAACAGGTGGCAACTTATTGGTCATGTTACGCTTGTCTTCCAATGCTAAGGCCAAACATCGCAGCACCTGGTCATGGCCAAGTAAACCGTCCTTGGCTAAGAGCCACCTTACATCCTGTCAAAATGTGCCTTAATGTTGCAGGTGATGAACACAAAGGACATGAGGGATCCTCTCCTACCCAGAGGTTTAGGTTCTGTGGTGATGGGAGAACATCATATGTTGACCTTATAAGGAAACTGATCCTGCTCTGTTCCATTGACCATAGGTCTTGCCAGCCAATCTTGCGTTGTTCCACACTCTCCCATCTCATCCATTCTCCCTGCTTGCCCTGGGAAATGGCCTTTATACACTTCATCCTCTCCTCCTGCTTATGCACCTCGTTGACTACAAGCTTCCTCCGTTGCGCTGGGACTGCCTTGTGCCATGTAGGAGGAGCTGAACTGAGACCAAGACCCCCTCTTCCATGCTGAACTTGCCCCATGATATCACCAGTTTGAAGGGCAGCCTTTGCATCCTCCACAGCTTTCTTTGCCACCCACTTTCTTCCAGTTTTCAACACAGGTGCTGCCTCCCTTACGCATTTGTCGCGTGACTCTACTAATGTCATTTCCAGTCGGACCTTGGCGCACTTAAACTCCTCGGTTAGAGCGGAGACAGGTAGCTGCAGTATTCCTTTACCATAAAGTCCCACTCTGCTGAGGCAGCGTGGAACTCCCAACCATTTCCTGATGTGTGAACTGATTAAAGCTTCCAGCTTCTCTACTGTTGTCAAAGAAACCTCGTACACAGTCAGTGGCCACAGCAACCTTGGCAGTAGGCCAAACTGAAAGCACCAGAGTTTTAATTTGCCTGGTAAAGCGCTGCTGTCTATGCTCTTCAACCCTTCCACAGCTTGTTGTCTAACTTCTCCCACACGAACTGTGTCCTTTAGATCCCCGTCATACCATCTCCCAAGGCTCTTCACTGGCTTCTCAGACACTGTTGGTATTGCCTCACCATTAATGAAGAACGTTTTATCTACTACTTTACCTTTAATTATAGAGATGCTCCTTGATTTAGTGGGCTTGAATTGCATTCGTGCCCATTCAATGTTATTGGTTAATTTGCCCAATAACCGATTAGTGCAGGCTACTGTTGTAGTCATGGTTGTCATGTGGCACTGAACCATATGCATTAGCCAAATCCAGGAATGTCACATGGAGCTCCTTCCTCTCCTTTTTAGCTGATTGAATTTGTTGCCAGATCACATTGATGTGTTCTAAGCATCCTGGGAAACCTGGAATGCCCGCTTTTTGTATTGAAGTGTCAATGAAGCAGTTCTTTAATAGGTAAGTTGACAATCTCTGAGCAATAATGCTGAAGAAAATCTTGCCTTCTACGCTTAATAGGGAAATAGGGCTTAAACTGACTGATGCTGCTAGAATCTTTTCTTTAGGTATAAAGACTCCACCTGCTCGGCGCCATGCTCTTGGTACAACCTGTTTTTCCATGCTACTTTCATCAGTTTCCACAGGATTCAGAGAACTCCTGAAGCACTCTTGTACACTCTGTACGGAACTCCATTAGGTCCTGGAGATGATGAAGCCCTTGCTTTTTCACAGCTTGCTCTACTTCTTTCCACTTAGGTGCACAGTCCTCCATTTGGAATTCTGGTGGATTGATAGGTGGGATGTCTGAAGGAATTGACATAGGCTCCTGCCTTTTGAATCTGTATGCGTTTCCTCCAAATATCTCTCCAGCTCAAACTTAGATGCTTTTAGTGCGCCATTCTTCTCACTGGTGAATAACTTCTTTACAAATTTGAATGGGTCTTTAGCAAATAACTGCCGTTCTGCATGAAATATGGGTATTACATTTGCTCTGTTTTGTCATTACCTGTGATAAACGTATAACAAACTATTTTCAGCTATTTTCAATATAATTAGAATAGTTCACTAGGATAGAGCCAAGCTGTCTGTAAAAGCTGTAAAAGGTTCCGCATTTCGTGCATTTCAGTCACTGGTAGCTATTAACAATTTTTTCTGTAATTCTTTAAATAATATCATTCTTGGATCTTAACTGTAACACATTTTATGACAACCCCCCCTGAATCTAGCCTTGTGGATGTGTTATGAATTCTACATTGTAGCCAAATCAAATGTGTTGGATTAACTGAAGTGTACCCAAGTACTGAATGAGGATGTGGATAGTTTGTTATTTTATAACAATGCACAATGCATTTATGCTATAAAGGTTGTAATAAACAATACTAAATTGTTATCGATAATAATAACATACCATAGAAATAGTGTTATTAAAACATATAACTCCCATAGGCATTTATAAATAAGACCTACATTACTTTAAAACATGACATGTAGCTTAACAGTTGTAATGTATCATTTTTTTTTATAAGAAACACATAAAACCTTACTTTTCTAGGTTTATGTATAATTCACAGTCATACTAAGATATCTGATTTACATGGACTATCATTTTTGTAGCAGCTAGATTTAATCTATAAATGCAAGCACTACTGCCACCATCTGGATTTTTAATGTTACTGCATCTAAAAAAAAAATCCCTTTTCAAAACTAAAATATCTAATTCTCAGGGTTAAGGATGAAATTGGAATAACATATGGGAACCTACTGTATATTGCGAATTATAAGTGATGTAGAGGTTTGTATTAATAAATCTGTACTAATTCTGTAAAGGTTTTATAAAGCATATCGTCATTAGCCAATCAGAATATTAGATTTAATTCAAAATGCTATAAAGTATATTACAGGTTCTTTATCCCAACAGTGTATATATTAATAGTATATTAATAGTAATATACTGTAGATTTTGGGGGGGACTAGCCTTGGCTTCAAATAAAAAAAATAATAACTTGGGTTTTAGTGTTAGGCAGGTGTGGGCAATGTTGCCGTGCAAGCATGTGGAAACAGGGCTTCATGACTGCATATGATACTGAGCTAAAGCTGGAAATCAATTTGAACAACAAAGTAAATTTCAGAAAAGGAGCAACTTCATTGAGTAATAAAAATTTTATTCTGTACATTTGGTTTACTGTTTACATTTGTGAACAGAACACCCCACTAGACCACACCATATACCCCAATATAACTACAGGACAGGCAACCAAATGTATAAACCTCTTGTAGTGCCTGTAACAGGGGTGTTTGTTATGTGTGTGGGTCGTCACTGAATAATAATGAGGCAGACACAGAGCCTTGGGTGTTGACACGCCTCACAGGTGCGCAGATTTAATAAACACAAGTGCTGACACTAGAGTACCAGCAATGGTAGCCCTAGTGTTACTTTTAATAAAGAAAACAAAAGAAAACAAAGCCTAAAAATAAAGGTTTGCCACACAAGGTGCGCACCAGTCCCACTAAAAGGAACGTCCCGCTCCAGGAACCTATTGCTCTACGCAAACCCTCTCTACACTGTTTGGGATCAACATCCCCTAAACTGACTTACTTGTGGGCTCCTGGAGTCCCGGCCTTCTCACAGAGACTACTGCCTCTTCACACGGCCTTTTCAAACAGCCTCGGCTGGGCAATGCCTTTACGATCACCAGCAAGCAGTATATGCTCTCCTTCTAGCTGTAAACAGAGCACCCGACTGTGCAGCATGGTGGTGCAGTCAACTTTTCAGTTTTTTTAGCTCCACCTAGCCTCCCCGGGTACGACCCCCAGCCACTCACGACCTCCCGATAAACTTAACACCGGGCGAGCCTACCCGCTCAATTTGTTCCTTAGCAACGCATCTCATGTTGCACGTCCCAGCTACTTCCATAAAGGCACACATGCACTCAAAAACCAGTGACAGGGTCTCCCTATCACATATCTTCCCCCTCAGAACGGCATCACCGGTCCATTTGCTACCTCCGGCTGGTTCCTCTTCTGATTGGTCTTGGGTCCACGGTCGTCTTAAAGGGCCCAAGAAATGGCGACAGAGGACCCAGTCGGCGTGGACAGGGAGACCGGAGCACAGGCTGGTTCTTCTGACTTCGAATCCTAGCAGCCAACTGCTCTGTGCCTATTCTGCCTTGTCTCAGCAGGACAAGTGACATCCCAGTCTGACACCATATGTAACATGGGTTTGTTACGTGTGTGGGTCATTACTGAATAGTAATGAGGCAGACACAGAGCATTGGGTGTTGACGTGCCGCACAGGGGCACAGATTTAATAACACTACAAGTGCTGACACTGGGGTACCAGCAACGGTAGCCCTAGTGTCACATTTAATACCTGCTCAATTAGTTCCTTAGCAATGCGTCTCCTGTTGTGTGTCCCAGCTGCTTCCATAAAGACATACAAGCCAGAACCAGCAACAGGGTCTCCCTGTCATAGTGCCCCATACATTTTATTTAAATTATAAATATATCATTAGCAATTATATTGGTCTCGAAACACTAAAACAGAGGACAGAATTTGCATTTCTGGTTTCTGCTATCAGAAAAAGGAAGCAGTTCTGTGTACTGAACTTTAATTGTAACCTTAAGTGTGGTTCAGTGGGCAGGGGCTCCCAAGTCTTGCTCTTAAGCTACAGCCACACTGGAGGTGAGCGATGCGAGCGAATAATTTAGAAGTCACTGCAGTCTAATGAGAGTATGCACACCAGACACAAGTGACGTCATTTTGAGAAAATTTTGCTTTGCTAAAATAGAACCTGTTTCTATTTTTTTTCTGTCGTGCGACTGGAATGAAACTGACCAATCATAAGCAAGGTTAACATCCTTGACACGTCAAACATATGCCTCAAAACACGTCACACCTCAAAACAGAAAAGTTATTTTATAAGGTGCAGCAGTATCCATTATTATATGATTGCAAATTGAATGACTACAAAGACACCAAGAAGAAAGACAATACCTGGGTGGCTTGCAGGTTCTTAAGCAAGTTGCATAAAAATAGGTTTATTAATAAGCAAAAATAAACTGGAGCATACATACAGTCTACATATCCAGCATTTTAATGAAAAATGTGCACTTTTGCAGGCTTTTAAAAATGACACAAAAAAGGTCCAGCATTCACACAACTTGCACGTGTGACCTAATTTTAAGCTTTTTTTTTTTGGTTTGTTTGTTTGTTTTTATGGTAAATATTGTTCTGTTCACTAAATTGTTCTGTGGCACAAATCTGTGACAAGAAGATGGTCTTTACATACGCAAACTTACTCCATTTCTAAAAATGTACTTTGTGTTTAGAATTTTAAATCCCCACCCCCCTGCCCCAATGTTTTGTATTAATTGTATTAATACTTGTACTGTGATTCTTGAAATGTATTTTTGTTTACGACTGTAAGTCGCCCTGGAGAAGGGCGTCTGCTAAGAAATAAATAATAATAATAATAATAATAATAATAATAATAATAATAATACATCAAAGTTTTGTGGAGATTCGCCAAACAAACAAAAATATTATCAAGGTTCTACTATTCTATACACTGTAAAACAAAGCCAGCAATACATTTGCATTCTATGCAACACATCCCAACATTACCAAGCTCATACATAGTTTTGAAGATCCATGAGCCATATTTATAAAGTATTTTCTGCCAAGTTCACTGGAGTGTTTTAAAAGGAAAAACTAAATACAAATAAATAACAATACAAAGTAAGTGCCCCACCTGGGATTGAACCCACAACCCTCCGGTCAAGAGTCCAGAGCCCTAACCACTACTCCACACTGCTGCCCCAAACTCTGTAGTTTATAGCTACAGATGAAATTTTTGTACAGGTATGGTTGCAGATTTTGACAAGGTAGCAAAATGTGATGTTTGTACCGTTACCGTTAGCAAATTTTGAGGAAATAGCAAAAATTTACGTTACACCGGTTCATTTCAACTTCCTTGTTATGCATTCTTATTCGACATGATAGCTTTCGTCCAGTTGTGTTGCAATGTTTGCACTTCCTAACATTGCCAGCTTTATTGCGTTGTCTAAATGATATTTATGTTTCTTAACACTAGAAGCGCCGGAATTTTGAACTACCTAAAAGTGCCAAACCGGTCATTTTAACCGGTAGCTTTTTGAACAGCTGTAATATGACAATAACAGACAAACGATCGTATAAAACGTTTTATAGGATCTTTTTTTTTGAAAATAGTATATAATGCACTACTTCAAAACATAATAACTATAATACAATAAACTATTTACATAACATAACTTTGTGGCATTGTAGTATTCCACTGTCTTAGGCTTTTTTTTTTCTGCCATCGGTTCCGATCGCCACTGTTTTGTGCATAGGGCTGAGAATAATCACTGTTTTTTATTCTTGCACTTGTAAACACTGATGGTGGCACAGTCGCTGTGCCTGAACAGTGTAGTCGAGTCCAAGGGTGCTCGCAAGCCTGAAGCTGAAGGGGGTAGTTCGCGTCTCGCCTTATTTACAGTTCCTAGGGTGTTTTTTTTTTCTTCAATTCTCTGGCCAAATGCAGTGATGTGAAAAAATTGTCTGTGGTCACATTCCTCCCTTTGTCGAGGTACAGTTCTGTCAGCCTCAGCACCACGCTGTCTCCCAGTCTCTGGCCAGCAGGGCGAGTGTCATCCCTGCCCAGCTAGGGGAAACCATTGACGAGATATTTTGAAACAATGTCTGCTGCCAGCCAGAACTTGATGCCAAACTTGTCAGGTTTGTTAGCCATATACTGGGTGAATGGACAGCGTGATTTTGTAGGAAACAGCTGCTCATCACCGTGATGTTTTGGCCTGGCTTGTAACAGGCACTACTGTTTGTAATGAAACCGTTCCAAATGGCCAATGCCAGGGCAAATTTATCAGTCAGAAGGTGTGTGACTCTTGTTGCTTTCACAGCAAAACAAATATATCTCTTTATTTCTCTGAACTAATTGCGTGCCATTGTCTGAGGAAAAAAAGGAATTCCCCAGTGCTTGAACCACGCTCTCCAGGTGAACACTTTTGCCCCTGTATGCACTGTCCTCACTGTGGTTCAGAGTGGCTCATTTCTAGAACCCTCGAATGGCCGCTGTCATTCCCAGTGTCACTGATGACCCCTGCATCAGAGTCATCTTCTTTCACAGCGCATAGCATTTCTAGAACATGCTCTCTGGTCATTCTCCGTCTCTGAGCCATTTCTATTTCCGGTGTATCGCTCTCAGTATGCCCACTAAATCTCAGTATAGTTGTAAGAATTAACCTGCAATGCTATAAACAGGGGGGTACCTATGACTCAGAATGTAGACAGGTAGACACCACTTGATCATGGGACTGATTGTATTGAAAAGGACAGGTGATTGTATTGAAAAGGACAGGCAGGATTATAGGCTATATTTGATTAATAAATATGTATTGAAATAACCTGTTAAAATGACCAGTTTTGGCTTCTAGTTAAACATGTTTATAATTATCATTTTTTTGCGAATATGCAGCTCAAAAGCAGTGTGTCCAAATAGCGCAAGGTGCAACGGCTTTTATTTTTTGTACAACACCAGAATGCACCAAACATAGCAACCTTGAAACAAGGCGATATTGAAATGGATTATGTTTTTGTCTTTGAACGGCATGGCCAAAAACCTTATATAGGAATAAAATGTGCTGTTGGATTTCTTTCTGGTATGATGCAGGTGGTAATCTTCTGTAATGCTTTAAAGAAGGCAGCTCTTTGCAGTATTTTTGTTATACATGTGTTTTTGTTCAAAGTGATATTTAAAAAGAAAAAAGAAATAAGATGTTAAATTGTGTGCTTAGGAAAGTACAGTACTGATAAAGTAATTCATGTCTAATGCAATACCACCCTAAACATTCCTGACCATGAGTTAAGTGGGGTCAGGCCTATTATGCTGTATGTGCCAGGGGGGCTTCTGCAGAATCAGAGTAGTTTAAGAGTTTCTTGATTTTGGTCAGCAGGTGGCAGTATTGCCTGTAAAACATTGTAATGTGTTTTCTGTGTTAAAGTAGTTGCAAAAAATATTGCATCAATATACAGTTTCTTCAGATTTTTAAAACAGGAAAACTGATTTTTTTAAAAATTTTAATTAAAAATGATTGAGAACCAACCTTTTTTTTCATTACTAATTGAATATATCTATCCACAGTATTAGAAAAAATAAGAAAAATCACATTTAACAGGCAGATTCAGGCAAGTTATTTTTAACACAACACATTTAAACAATCAATTGAAATTGAGACAGAAATAAAAATTTATATTTATTAATAAAGAAGCGCATATTTCAATTGGATATCAAATGCCATATAAAAAATGTATTGTGGGTACTGGATGCATACTGTATCTATTCAACTATCATTTGGGAAATCCAATCCACACATAGATTATCTCTCTGTACACAATGCAAAACACAGTACATGTAGTTATTCCCTAAAGGGGTCATTTCATTCGCCTTTTGTGATAATAATTTGATTGGTATGCAAATCAAGTACATAAGGCATGTATATGTGCAAACCTCCTTGATCATTACTGGATCAGTAAGGGTGGTACAGTACTAGTGGGGACTGGACCACATACTGTGTCAAACATGTAGTAACTCAGTAGTGCCATACATGATGACATGGGTCAGAAGAGCTTACTTACCATTCTCTTGGGATTCAACACCAAGTAACCAGGGTGATTCTCCATTTAGTTGTGCCTTTAAACATTCCCCTAATGTCAGCTGTCTGTTAAACTAGGATAATGATTAAATTCAATGAATGTTGAGTTTTGTCCATTTATTTTGGAAACAGAGAGTGACTCAGTTTAAGGTGGAATTCTCAAACATGGTGTATTTCATAACCATTTTGTCCATACTGTCAAGTAAGTATCTCTTAGGGTGTAAAAAGGTGGCCAAGGCTGGTGAGCGGCAGGAATAGCAAATGCAGGAGTCAGGAGATTGCAGTTAATCACTTGTATGCACACTTTTATTTATAAAATGCAATGGGGCACCTGATACTCTTGAATCCCTAAACTAACCATTGAGGAGCTATCCTCGCAACTCCTCCTTTATATATGTGGCCATACTAGATTAACTGGCAATCAATTGTTCAATCCGGTCTCATAGTTTCTACATGCTTGATCTGCTCAAACGGAAGAGAAAGTACACAGTATTTATAGTCCCTGCCAAAATCACACACAATATTTATGCAAATGCACATGTCACAAAGGGTAAGAAATGTTAATCTTTTTTTTATCTATGTTCTGTTAGCACAAATCTACCGTTAGTTAATTTTATTATTAATTTTAATATTACATTATTAATATTTATTGTCTTAGTGAAGCATAGCGCTGGCAGCATATTGATGGCATTTTGTCTTGATTTAAAGTTCCCTAGAGACAATAATGTAAATAAAAACATTTTATAAATTGGAGTGCAGACTGAACCCCGTTGAACACCACAGCTATCTGGCAAAGCAGTTTGCAATTAATTATTCTAACAAATAGAGTATAACATATTTGACAAAAATGACAAACCTACACCAGTATTTGATTAAAGACAGGATAAAGGATGGAATAGCCAACTGTATCTAAGGAAGTAGAGCTTTCAAGTGGGAGAAAAGCAAATGGAGTGTCATGACCACAACTCATTTTTACAAAAGGCCATTTATAACTTTCACCAGTGCTGGCCTTCTATAATGAATAGACCTGAACCGATCTGAATACTGACTGGAAAAGAGACATCAGAGGATGATATAAAACCCATGTTTTCTGTGTAATTGTAATCCCATGTATTCTTGTATTTGATTAAACATATTTGGACCATATTCATACATCATTAGATTCCAATCTTTTTTTTCCATGCAAATGCTTAATGAGTACAACTTTTGGAGTGAATTTAGAACTAAGTTAGTTACAAGTGCTGTGCAATGTTCCTTGAGAAGTGTTTTACTTTTTTCAATGAGAAAATCAAATACAAAATTAATGTAGTTCAGTGTAAATTAAAGCAGAAAGAAAATGCTGAACGGCTCAATTTAAAAATGCAGTTACTCATTTTATAAACGTAAAATGTTATAAATAAATGCAGGTAAAACAAAAAGGTCACACTTTATTTTAAGGGGCACTTTTTAAGTTTATTAACTGTGTGCATAGCTTACTAACATGGTAACAACTATTTGTTTTTGCTTATGGTTACTAAGGGATTATTAACTCCAAATTTGATCATATAATTGAAATGGGCTGCCACGCCTGCAACACCTAGGTAAACCAAACGCATTTATAAGTTTTGCATATATATTTAACAGAAACCTGTTTTTGTTGTTTTGCAGACACTGTAATATTATTATTATTATTTGTTTATCCAAGGCGACTTACAGAGACTGGGGTGTGTGAACTATGCATCAGCTGCAGAGTCACTTACAATTACATCTCACCCGAAAGACGGAGCACAAGGAGGTTAAGTGACTTGCTCAGGGTCACACAATGAGTCAGTGGCTGAGGTGGGATGCATGTATCTGTACAGTAAACAAATAAATTATTGATAAAAATAATAATTATTATTATTGTTATAACTACTATTATAGCGATAGTGTAAGGATTAGTGCCCACATTGCCAAACATGTAACACAGTAATAAGGACCCATGATGTCACACGGAACACAAAGCCAGAGCTGTTGTATTTCTAATCGCTCTTCCTGCAGTGATCAGGGACCCTGTTCTGAAACCCGAGTGTAGTAGAGCTGACATCTTGAAAATACCTTTGAAACAGACAATCAACTTAATTGTATTATTACTTGTACTGTGATTCTTGAAATGTATTTGTTTACGACTGTAGGTCGCCCTGGATAAGGGCGTCTGCTAAGAAATAAATAATAATAAAATAAATAATATAGTGTAAAACGTTTTCAGGATGTTAAAAATGAAAAGAAAAATTACAGGTACGTCATTTAAATAGTTGTAGCAACACACTGGGACGTATAACGCTATATTTTTTTAGAACCCCTCAACTTACTCTTTAACAATAAGCCATAGCAATTGCCCCTAAATTATCTTATAATGCCATGGAAATGCAATATTTAAATATTTGTTTTGTTTATTTTATTTGGTTGTATTTAAAAATAAACACACAGGCACTGTTCTATTTCAACAGAAAAAACATGGCGCGAGTGCTTTATTGGTTACAAGAAGACTGGGCTGGTATGATCGGACATCTGGAACAATAGGTACAAGGGTCAACGTCATCACAATATGTAATAACACGATATAGATAGACAGATAAGTAAGTAAAAACAATAGCAGAAAATAAAAACTTCCACTGCCACAATGCTTGTGTTTAACATTGATCACTGGCTGGGTGAAGCTCTATGCGACCCTTATTACACCGTTTATACTTACGGAAATGCCCACATTCAGCTAAACCATGCCGCCTTTCCCCCTGAAGCTCATAACCCGGACATGCCTCTCTACGCGAGCTCTGAATCTGGGCCGAGAAAGCGTGTAGCAGTTCAGAGAGTACCCTTCTTTTAGCATGTAAATAGCGCGGAAACCAAGTGAGATTATGGCCCATAGTGTCTAAATTGGAGAGTATGCATTAAAAAAAGAAAGATATCTCATTCTTGATTTTGTTTATTGTAAAGTTCAGTATGGTGATCTTCTGATTTAGTCTTTGCCAAAGTCCCCAAGTTCACCATACACTGCAAGTCTGCAAAGCTAAAGCATTTTCATGTTATAACAACTCATTGTTCTGGGGTGTAATAAAGTAACCAAAGAAATGTCATGAGTTGCACATAAGCAAACTTTGCACAGCAACACTGGTGTTTTTTTTTTTCTTCTTCTTCTTAGAGCTATTACACTGTTACCATACTAATCTGGAAACAATCAAGAAACAATTATTAACTTAATTGACTTCAGACATTTATACTCTTTAATTCAATCTATCATTGTAATTATCCTGCGATTGAGCTAATTCCTAGATACCATTAACCTTGCCGATCTCCTCCTTAATGATCTCTGTATGCAATTGCTTTAAAAGTTTGTGTGGTAAAGATGCTAATTACATTCAATAGCTTTTTAAGTAACCTGGGCCAAGGAAATGTGACAGAAACGTAATGAGAGATTACAGTTGCCTAAACCTAATCTTGAACAGTATTACCTGATGCTTCGACAAAGAAGGATACATAGGCTTGAATGGGGTGGCTCTCTCACATACTTGCCAACAAAATCAACTCCATGTTCGGGTGTCATACATCTCTTACACATGGCAGGAGTCATACTCAAAAAATACTCTATCATATAATAGACGTACCCCCCCCACCAACTCAACATAAATATATGACAGTAAAAATAGAAATAACGAAGCATTCTTGCCTCTGTATAAGTTAGTGATCAGCAGATGTGTCAGCCACACGAAGAGCACAGCGTGTGCTTTTCACTAACTGTACTGTGCAGAATTTTTTTTTTCTATGGGTAAATATCAGGACTTTCTTCCTATGCATCAGGACGCGGGACATTTGCTAGGAAATCGGGACTGTCCCGACCATATAGGGACTATTGGCATGTATGCTCTCAGGTTCTCTCATAAACAAAGGACTCACTTAGCCATGCCCACCCCATACCACTGTAGCATTATTGCAACCTTAAAAGTGGCAGGCTAGCCCACACCAACCCTTGTTGCAAAGCAGTTTTATGGATGAAAACTTTAAATGTACTCAGCCGTCATTCAAAATCAAGAGGAAAGTATTTTAACCATGTAATGCCCATTGCTGTACATCATTTATGTATAGTTACACCCTTTGCACCATATTGTGTTTACAATTAGGCCCCAAAGCAAACTGTTTTATATGCGTGTTGTGTCTTTTTTTTGGTACAATGAACAGGTTCTAATTACATAATTGTAAAAATATTGGGCAATACATGGTTCATGATGTAAACCAGCCTTTCTGCAGGAGTACAGTCCAATTTTTTTACTCCACCACTTCTTTTTTTTGCATATAAAGCATTAAAAGAAAAGCTGCAAAGATTAGAGAAATGCCTTGTCCGTGTAATAGAGGCATTCGGTTTTACTTAACGTTGTAATCTCAAATAGACAAACAAGTGGCTTTAACAGTGTAATACTTCCAGAGGAAGAAGCTTTATTATTCCCTCATGCACATAGTGATAGGCCACAGCAAATCAGTCATTGTGGTTTGAAGAAGCTTGTTGAAATGTTTTTTTTTTTGTATTTATTAAGTTTCCAATCTTGTTGCTCTGCCTTGGTAATGTAATCAATGAATAAACACATACATAATGAAATGCAGTACAATGTTGTACAGCACACAGTGAGTATAGGATACAATGGTCACAAAGTAAAATAGATCACAAAATCAACCATAATCTGAAAAGCCTGCATTCCACAGTGGCAGCACACACTCTCATACCTCACTTGCTTGCCATGCTAAAATCAGGAGAATAATATCTAGGTCAGGCAAGCTCAGCTCAGATTCATTAACCTGGTATGATTTTATTACATCTGACAACTGACACTTTTTAACATGGAAATGTTTCACAATAATGTTCACAAATTGCTAAATTAGCAGAAATGATTTTTTTTTTATTGAAAATTATTTAAAACAACAACTAGTTCATTAAAGATGTATAGTATTTTTTTATATTTTAAAATATTTACTGATAAAAATTCAAAATCTAAATAAATATATTTATAAAAGAGCATCAGGACCCACTGGTAAATGATACAAGTGAGACAGGGGTTTATCTGAAATGCTGCTTAGGCGACCAGGTTGATTTACATGCTTTCACAAAATACTTTGCAACTACAGAAAGAAAAGTGTCTGTGATACCAACAATGGTAACACAGTGCACTGGTTACACAAGTTACAGAAAGAAACATCAAGGAAAACATTAAGTTATTATCATAACCCTGGTTCCCTGAAATAGAACCATTACAACATTGGATGTACTCTGTGCAACCAGAATTGCCTGAGTACTTACATCAAAGCTACTCCTTTAAGAAGCCCTGTCTGCATCAGACGTTGACTCCGCCCCCAGGAGATATCAAAGACTCTTGCAGAGGGATTAGTGCCATTTTCTATTCAGGCCTGCTGTGTTGGAGTGAATGCAGCGACCTTGAAGGGTAATGGTTACATTTATTTTTCAATTACGAAATGTAACCATTACCGAATGAGATGCAATACCCAAGTACTGGCAGATTGGCTAAAAAGGAAGTTAAAAACTGCCTTTAGCATTCTGGCCCAAAGACCGATTGAGGGTCCATGGCATATGGTCCACAGCACAGTGAGGGAGGGGCCCTCATTACAGTGTATATGCTCCAATGTTAAACTGAGTATTCTTAACATTCAAACACCAGAAGTCCAATTAAGGTGAACAGCTAACTACCCCAGGTCTTAATGTGGAATACAATGAAAAAGTGTGTTAAAGGGCAGAGTGAATAGCTGCCCTTAACACTGGTCCCAAAACCAAGGCTCTGCTGAGCTACGACAAGCAGTCGGTAGAATCCGGTAAAAGTCTGAGGCATGGCCCCATACTGCAGCGTTGCAAATGGCTGAGACAAATGCACCCTGGAATAACACCCCTAGAATAACCAGAGGTTGCAAGGCCTCTTGTGGAGTGACCAGTGACCTTCTCGGGTGGGGGCAGGTTGGCTAGATTGTATGCAATCCTGCCATGTCTATAATCCACCTCGACAGCCACTGTTTAGACAGGGCTTGTCCGTGGAACTTACACCCCAAGCAAACAAACAATTTCTCGGTTCGCTGCCAACCCTGGATGCAGAGCATAACCTTAGTCCTGGCCTCTGCAGAAAAAAAGAGGCTTTTGCGGTTGACCGTACAGGAGTTGTGCCAGTGCCAAGAACCAGGTCCTCCTGGGCCACTTCGGGGCTACTAGGAACACCCGAGCCCGCTCTTACCTGATCTGCTCCAAGCACAATGGAAGCAGTGGCAATGGTGGAAAGATATAGAGCAGAGCCTTGGGCCATCTGTGGGCCAGTGCATCTATGCCGAGCAGGTGACCGCCCTCCAGTAGCGAATGCCAGTGGGGACAATGGGTAATCTCCTGGATCGCAAATAGGTTTATCTTCGTGCACCCAAACTTCTCCCAGGTGAGGTTCACAACCTCCGGGTGAAGTCGCCACTCTGAACTGTGGTGGCCTCTTCTTGAGAGGTCAGCTGCCCAGTTCCTCACCCCAGGCAGGTGAACTGCTCTCACTGAAAGCAGGTGTTCGTGAGCCCATAGCAAAAGCTTCCGGGCAACACGATTGAGACTGGGAGACCGGACACGCCCTGGTGGTTCATATAAGACACCACTGTGGTGTTGTCCATGCGGATCAATGCGTGTCTCCCTTGTATCTCCCGGGAAAAATGCTGCAGGGCCAGATGAACTGCCCGCAGCTCCCATGGTATTTCCCCACATGCCCAGGTCATTCCAGACAGCGCCCCCATCTAGATTTGAAGCATCCCCTTCTCTCCTAGTGACACTGCCCAGAGCTGTGCCAAAGCACAGATGAGCTGAATGTTTCCACCACGAGAGCCTCCATACAGTGATGAGACACTGTGAGCAGGCGGTGCCGTGGCTGAACCAGGCATGGAGAGGAAGCATGTGTAGGAGGCCTAAGGGGAGGATCTGAGATGCTGCTGCCATCAGGCCCAGAAGCCTCTGGAAGGTCATTACCTTCCCCGACGCGTTGTGCTGAAAAAGCTCCAAGCAGGCAGTTAAATTCTGAATTCTGTCATCCGACAAAGTGTCAATCATCATCACAGAATCGAGGCTCACGCCAAAATTTACAACCCTGCCGGTTTTTCGAATGGTTCACCGTGAGGCCAAGCCATTGGAGGTGGCTGGTGACCAGCTCCATTTGCAACACTGCCTGTGCTGGTGACTCGGGACATATCAGCCAGTCATCCAGGTAATTGAACACTCTGATGTCTTTGCGTCTTAGAGGAGCCAGTATAGCGTCCATGCACTTTGAGAAAGTGTGAGGAGCTAGAAAGAGGCCGAATGGCAGTACACGGAACTCGTACACAGTCCCTTGAAAGGTGAACCGCAAGTACTTTCTGTGGCCGCGTCTCACAGGGATATGAAAGTAGGCATCCTTGAGTTCCACCTTCGTGAACCAGTCACCTGGCCTGATTGACTGCAACAGCTGTTGCATTGTCAGCATCTTGAACCTTCATTCCTTCAAGTACAGACCGAGATGTCTGAGGTCGAGGATCGATCTAAGGCCGCCATCCGGTTTTGGCACCAGGAAGTACCTAGCGTAAAACCCTTCTCTTACTTTGAGAGGGTGAATAATTCAAATGGCCTGTTTCTGCAGCAGGGCCAATACCTCCTGAGACACTAAAATAGTGTCTTGAGGATTCATGACCATTAACTTTAATTGGAGGACCTTATGCACAGAGATTGTAACCATAGGGTACTTAGAGCAAGTTTCAGTGAGCTCTGTATTCTAATGCTGTAACTAAAAGCAACAAACCTGTGCCAAGGAAATAAAGAATATTGAAGGGAAAAATTGCATTTGGACATTGTTTATACACTTCACGAACCTGGCCAGCTCCTCTGAAGAGAACACATAAAAATTATTGTTATTATTATTATTATTATTATTATTATTATTATTATCATCCCAAAAACAACCCAGCATAAAAACCCTGTTTTCCTATTTCTGGATTCTCTTTATAGTTTTATATTTATTTATAATCCAGCATTGTTGTAAAATTGTTTGAACCAACCTCTAAATCACAATGGAGTAAGTTTATTACTCACCTTACTGCATTTACAATGATCAGTTTTCTTTACACTTTCCTTTACGCAAACTAATATTTTTCACTGCCCTTTAAATAATAATAATAATTTAAAATTCTCTTTTATTAATAACTTGAAATTGCCTAAATGAAACAAAACATTCACTGAGTAACGGTTATATCCTCCATAATTGTAAATAATATTGTTTAAAAATAAATGTGGTTATAGAAATAAAACAAAGCTACAATGTTAATGGGTCTGCAGTCGGTAGCTATCCAACATACATTGATTCATGGGTTTGCAGCAATCTTGAATTTCTAAAAGAGTACTCTGTCGAAACTGACCGGTTTCATTTGTTGTTGTATTGTCTGTAGCAGAAAAACTACTAGATTGTATTTTGAGTAGTGAAAGCATGTTTAGCACGCAGGTGGTACAGCAGACTAGATGCACTTCTGTGATACTGGAACTCCCTTTGACAGTAGATACAAGTAAACCTCTTTCTATTCAATGAACCATCATAAAGCTTTTAAAAAATAATTGCCCCAGTCCTTCAGTTTGAGTGCTTTGCTACATAATGCGGTTCTGTGACATAAAATGGTGCTGCAGGAAATGAATAACGGTATGCTAAGAGGAACAAAACAGGAGTGTGATTAACATGCGTTCAAAACATTAATCTCCCCAAAAATGTACGCGTTAATCGCAGGTTAACTGCGATTAATTGACAGCCCTAATTTTATATATATATACACATACATACAGTATATATAGTGAACAATGCAGCCTTATTTTGGGTTTGTGCCCCTATAAAAATGTGACCCAGAGACTTAACTTGATTTTCTTCAGCGCTTTTATGTACACTTTTATTATACAGCAAAAACAAACAAACAAAAGCCTAGCTCTTCCGAGCACTTACTACACATATACAGACAGGTCCCTGACTAACTCGCAGGACAGCTAAGCCATTTACTTGACATACAAACAAAAACACATTTACCAAACGTAAATTTATCTTCACACAGCAGCAGCCTTGAGCAGACTGGCTGCGCTCCTTTTATACCTGGCAGCTGGCCTCAAATTACAACGAGGCCAACTGCCAAAACAAATAAAACAATTAACAAATAATAATTAAATCAAACAATAATACAATTAAATCAATTAAACAATGAAATTAAACAAAAAACAATTAGCTTGTCAGGGAGGCTTTTCACCCAGTCCCTGCCACAAAACAAACATTTTTACACTTGTAAGGCCCCTGCCCTGCTACACCCCCCCCCGTCTTTTCAAGACACCGGCCATACCAAGGCCACCTCCTCCCCTAAAACATAACCACCCACGCTCAAGCCCACAAATTCAGTTTTTCACCCTTTCCTGTGGGCAAGCTTGAGGATGGGCTGGTCCCTCCAGTGCTTCTGGCAAGGGACCACGAACCGGCAAGGAGAAACCCAGATGGCTTGACCAGGGTGACCGCAGAGCAGGCCGGTGACTGGGAGCAAGGAATGACAGGCAGTGTGTGGCTGTGGACCGGCGCAGCAACGTCTGGAGCTCCAGGGGGAGTGGAGTAAGGGACCAGGCAGCAACTGTGCCTGGCAATGCTGCGACCTGGGAGCAAGGTCAAGTGGAGGGAGGGTTGGGCATTCTGACAGGGGACAGACAAGCGCGGAGCAAGGGACCATGTCCAACAGCACCGGACTGGTTTGTGGGGCTGGTTGTTGAGGCTGTGGTGGGGTGTGCTTCTCACCTCCCCTTCTGTTGCTATTCCCTCTTGCTCTGGAGACAGTGGGGCTTCTCCCTCATGTGCTGGGGACAGTGGGGCTTTTCCCTCATGTGGTGCAGGTGGGAACTGCCAGTCTCCCACTAGTGGTGGAGGCGGGAGCGGCAGGTAATCTTCCTCTAGTGGTGGAGGTGGGAGCAGCAGGTACTGCCAGAAATTTCCTTGTTGGTGCACTACGTCGCTGCTAGTATGGCCACTGCCAGAATGGCCAAAGCCGGAGGAAGTAGCCTGTCCGATACTAGAAAGCCCTGCACAACTATAGACTTCAACTACTGGAATGCTGCTGGTTAAAAGTCAGGTGACCTGTCCGCAGGGATTGCTGGAGTTTAAAAGGAAACTAGCAGTAGTAGAAGGGGAGAGTGGTGGATTGGAGGTGCTACAGTCCACAGAGTATCGACTGGAGGTGCTTCAGTCGGGGAAGTCCAGTGAAGGCGTTTGCCTAGCCTGGACAAGATGAACAACCAGTGAAGGCGCTTGCCCAGCATGTACAGGTCCCTGACTAACTCGCAGGATGGCGAAGCCATTTCCTGACGTACAAACAAAAACACTTTTAAACAAACCCACATAAACCAAACGTAGGTTTAGCTTTTACACAGTACCTTTTTCACAGTATACGACTGTGGCAGTGTGCCCCGCACCTGTGTGTATTATGTTGTATGTGGTGTGTTTTATGTTGTCAGTTATATGTGGTGTGACCAAGCTGGCCGTACCCTTGGGTTTGTGCCCCTTTAAAAACATGACCCTTTGATTTTAAGCGCTTATGCGCACTTTTATTCACAACACAAAACAAACAAACAAAACCTAGCTCTCATTGAGCACTCACTACACACATATGCAGGTCCCTGTCTAACTTGTAGGGCAGCTAAGCTGTTTACCTTACATACAACACCAAAACAAAACACTAATACAAATTTTTGAAAAACCAAACGTGGATTTTAAACAGACCTTTACGACTTTCCGTCAGGTTCTTCACTCAACAACAGCAGCCCAGAGCAAACTGACTGCTTCCCTTTTATACCCTGCACCTGGCTCTAATTTTCAATAATTGCCAGGCGCAGGTGATAATTAATAATTAAACAAAACAATAAAACAATTAAATTAAGCAAAAGCATTTACCTTGGCAGGGAGGCTTTAACTCTGTCTCTGTCATAAAGCAAAACATTTTTACATTGAAGGCCCCCCTGTCCTGCTACATCCGTTACAGTGGATATAGTGATGCACAGGATATAAATGGTCTGTGTAGCATGAGTGACTTAAAATATATAGTTGTATTTCGGCACAGGAATTGCACAATCACTTCACATGCAGATAAAATGTGTATTAATATGTGAGCATGGGGCGTGCACAAATTAGTTCACGTGCTGGGATTCAAGTGAATGATTAATTAGTAATTGAATCCCACCACTGCTGTATAAATAGTTGCACAATTCACTCACTCGGGGTTGGGTGTTCGGTGAGGAGAGAATCTAAAAATAATAATTAGTAACAATTGCTCTTGCGTGCACGATACTTGTTTATTTCGACTCGTCGTATTTGTCTGTTCGTCCAGTCTGTTTTGTCTATGTTCGTTTGGCCGTTGTGCCCTTTATTATGAGTGTTTTGAGTGTTTTGCTTTGTTCAACCTTTTATTTTCTGTTCACACAGATCTTGATGCAATGAACCTACTTGTATTACGTTACAAATTTCATGTATTATGAATAGAGGACTGTCCTGTTTCTTTTGAGTGATAACTGCAGGATGCAGGATGAACTATAAATCTTATATAAGGCATTTTGATTTACTGAGGGGTCAGACGGCTCGATATGACAAATACAAAGTTATTCCCCCCCCAAAAAAAAGACAGAAAAACATCCATGGTACAGTGACTATGTTATCTTTAATCATGGCAAAGAAGGGAAGCTGAGAAGTTTTACCAAATGTAAACCATGAAGGAATCAGTTCAGAAAATGACACGGTATAGAACACCATATACCTACCAATACAAACTGGTTAAAATGTGTTTGGTCCTGAAACCTTTTTCAAAATTAGTCACAGCATTAATGATGACTTCCAAAAAATTGATATTTGATGACTCACTTGACCTTGAAACAGTGCTGGACTCCCCCCACCCCTCAGTTGAAACAAGGAAGTATAAAAACTTAATTACTGGCATCAGTAGCTACAATGATACACATCTGAAGATTGTAACATGTGCAAATATAAATGTGAAGGATATTATAACAAAACTAAACCATCCTTGTAGTTACATTTTAGAAAATAAATCAGTTTCTGTATTTCTCTCTTGTAATTTAAGGATACATTAATTAAGTGAGGCTTTTGACAAAAAAATTATATAAAAAAACACCTTAGTACAATCCTATTACCAAAAGGCTGGTGCTAGAATTTACTGGGCGCTGGTGCAAGAGTGTGAAGTACACCAATTCTCAAAAAAACAAAAACACTAAACCTAAAATAAATCTAACGAAAGTCATTAGTAGCTATATTTAAATGATTTGTTCCTACAATTTTAACTTTACAATTTTAATTTAAATAACCATGAATAATAATTACACCCGTGCAGATTAAATTAATATAAATCACGTGTTAAACCAACATTGTGGGGGCTCCCGAGTGGCGCATCCGGTAAAGGCGCTCCGCGTGGAGTGCAGGATGTGCTCTAAAGCCTGGACGTCGCCAGTTCGAGTCCAGGTTATTCCACAGCCGACCATGGATGGGAGCTCCCAAGGGGCGGCGCACAATTGGCCTCCCGGGGTGGAGGGAGGGTTAGGTCGGCCAGGGTGTCCTCGGCTCTCCGCGCACCAGCGGCCCCTGTAGTCTGGCCGGGCGCCTGTGGGCTTGCCTGTAAGCTGCTCGAGTGCTGCATCGTCCTCCGACGCTGTAGCTCTTGGGTGGCTGCATGGTGAGTCCGCAGTGTGAAAAAAAAGCGGTCGGCTGACAGCACACGCTTTGGAGGACAGCATGTGTTTGTCTTCGCCCTCCCGAGTCAGTGCAGAGGTGGTAGCGGTGAGCTGAGCTTAAAAAAAATAATTGGCAATTTCAAATTGGGAGAAAATAATAAAAAGTAATTGGCAACGACTAAATTTATAAAATAAATAAATAAATAAATAAAAACATTGTACTACTCTATAAAGAAATTTACATTCCCAAATTATGACAACAACTAAACATTGTTTGTCATTAATGTCAAATAATAAAATGTATGTCTTACCGTTTAAAGGTGTTGTACACGGCGAACTTTGGCTGCAGCAAATTTTTTGATTACATCGGAAAAGTTCTTGTCTTGCGATTCTGTTTTCAATTGAAAGCACAGCCAATGCAGACAGTCTCTCCTGCGACATTGTTGAGCACAGGTAATTATCAAAGACAGTTTACTGAAGGGTCGTTCAGCGCTTGCAACTGTAATTGCAATTGTAAGCAGTACTTCCAATCCAATTTGGGTGTTGGGGAAGGCTATGCTCAAGTCTTTCTATACCAGGTACTGCAGCACTTGAAATGGAGAGTTAACATCATCAGGTAAGAGATGAACAAGTAAGGCTATTTCTCTGGCCATGTTTTGATCATCTATGTCCCCAAGAAATCGGGCCAGCTCATCGCTTGCTTGTGGGACAAAAAAACTAAAACCAATTCAAATTCGTGCAAAAAATCGAAGCGTTCCTCAATTTCCATCAGGATCCTATCTAACAGGCAATTAAAAAAAATGACTTCACTTAAGGGTTCATCCTCAGAAAGCTCTCCTGGCAGGCACGTTTGACGTCTTGTGCGTTTTTCTGAAAGTCGGATCAATGTCCAGTTTTTGGGCTTTGCTTCCTCCAACGCTTTGCTGATGCCATTTTTTCGATAATCTGACAATTGTTTCTTGATTGCCGACACCACGTCTATTGCATTTCTTAGATTTAAATTGGGGAACTGTAAAATCACTGTCATGTGATTGATGGTGCTAAGTACTTAATTCCACACAACCAGACCTACAATAAAGGAAAACGATTCCAATTGTTTCACAAGGCCTGTCAATGTTGCCACTTTCTGATACTTTGAGTAAAGCATTTAACAATTCTGGCAGTTGTTCAAAGACTGGCTTCCTGGCTTCAGCATGAGCACTCCAGCGGGTCTCTGAAAGTGACTTCAGTGTGTAGTGTTTCAGGTGCTTTACGAGGATGTCCCAACGTCTAGTGGACCCTGAAAAGATCCTGTAAAGACGCTGCAGTACCCTAAAGAAATTTTTTGCTTCTATGGACGATTCTGCTGCATGTTCCAATGCAAGATTCCAGTTATGGGAACAGCAGGGCACATACAATGCACGTTCATTGACCTGTCGTATTCTTGCTTGAACTCCTCGATGGACTCCTATCATGTTAGCCCCGTTATAGTAAGACTGCCCTCTGCAGTCTTCAATTTTTATTTTGTAGTACTGGGCTTTCTGTATTTTGTCCAGAACCTTTCCAGTCACAGCCTCAGTTAACAGCTTAAAAAATTTAAAAAAATTTTCAGGAATACAGCGTCAGTTTCTTTAACCACTTTGATAAAGTGTTTTATTATTATTATTATTATTATTATGATGATTATTTTTTATTTAATCATGAAACTTACTTGGAGTCCATGGCAACCAATAGTGCAACATAATAATAGTACCAATAGACATATGCACAAAATGTAATACATAACACTGGCTTGATTTACATGCAGTTTAGAAACTCCAAATTCTCTCTCCATTGTGATGAGAATGTGATGTAGTACTTCTCACACTAATATTTTTTTTGCATGGAAACAAGTTTGAAAGCTGTACCATATGTTCACAAGACTTCAGCAATGAAGAGACTGTTTGTGACATAATCTCATGCAACTTTCTACTACAACTAAAGGCCGTAGCAAGCTATTTATTAACAACAACAGAGATCTGCAGAAAGTAGCCTTGGCAAGCTTCTTTGACCAAATTAAAAAAATAGAGACCTCTTTATTTAGCAAGTTTTATTATTATTATTATTATTATTATTATTATTATTTTTATTTATTTATTTATTTATTTATTTATTTATTTATTTATTTATGTATTTATTTTTAAATCTGACACCATTTATTCAACCTTTCAAATTACTACCATTTGTAGGTGACTCCTAAACTCCTGACTTTTGGTGATTGTGTAAATCATTGCTTTAAGCTTAGAATGTCCAGTCCCTTAGCAGTAAGCAAATAATGTTATTAGTCTTAAGTACCATCTATCATGGATACCATGAACAAAAACGCCTGTACCCCAAAATATATGGCTGGGAATTTGTGGTTGTGGTCTCATATGCTATTACTGTGGGCTACCAAACTCATCAGCACCAGGCTTGAGGGAACTTGCATTGAGTTCCAAGTAAAAAAAGTCTAATTCATAGGTAAGATTTCTTTCACAAGAACAAAAACATGAAAACGAAAAACTGTGGGTTCCACAAATTTGTTCAAAAAGACAAATATGGGGCTTGCTGCAAGACTTACAGAACGAAGTTCCAGAAAGTTACAAAAATGCCTGGGTGGATTAGCATCTATTGCAGAATTTGTTAAACTTGTATGGACTACCAGTATAATGGAACTCCAATAACACAAAATATAACTACATTCTACTGGCCAGAGCCTCGCACTGTCATTACGGAATTTTGATTCAGGTATTTATTATTATTAGAAGAAATGTGGGAGAGTAGGGTAGCCAATTGTAGATTTACTACCAGTATTTTGAAAATGTACTCTAGTAAACATTTTGACTGGATATTTTCAGATAATGAACCTACATAGGGATCAGAATTACTGAAGCTACCCTTCTGTAGGAAACATTGTATATATTATATATGTGTGGGTTGCTTTGCCACATTCGGGACAGTAAGTCAAACACAACAGAAAGTAAAGTAAAACACAAGACGGTGCCTGGGTATTTATTTACAAATTCAACACAAAACAAGCAAAACAAAAACTCCCTCTTTGGAGCATTAACTAAACTTGAAACACAAAGGTTCTGTCTACAGGTCAGGTGGCTAAACCGCTTACTGACCCAAAATAGTCACCATTATTTTAAGGTATTTTTACCTTTTAGTTTTGCTTTACTTTTCCCCGGTCTTCCTCATCAAAAAACCCTATGGCCTCACACACAGTGAGATGAACAAACCACTCCACACTCCATTAGACCTCTTAAATACCGGTCTTAATTAGGACCAGGTGTTCTTCATTATTGCCAGTCAGCCCCAATGCAATTTGGGAAATGTAGTCTTGCACTCTGGTTTTAACTCTGGGGTTTACATTTTCACCACTTTACACACACACACATGCAGAGCTTCTGTTCTGCCACAACATATATAAATAATATGTATATAAATACTGTATATATGCAGTCAAAAATGTTCAGCAAATGATATATGGATAGTGCAAAGCTTTCTCTTATGGAATGTAGGTTTTTCTTGGTATTTGTGTACCACTATGTCTGGGTTTTTTATTTGTTTACCTTGCTTTTTTATTAAACAATTTTGGTCGCCAAATAAAGCAAGCTGCACTTGCGGTTCTTCAACACAACCTAAAAACTTCTCTACTCTCCAATATTTTAATATTAATTCTCTGCTCCTAGTAATTAAATAGTTAAAACCACAAATGTTTAGTTTACAGTAAAAAAATCTCTAATCCAGCCCCTCTGAATACCACCATTTTGTATAATTCGGCATGGTTTTTGGTTCCCGATCAAATTCCTATTGAAATGAATGGTGTGATACCCTCTACAATCCAGAACCTGTATATTCTGGAATCTGGCATGCATCTGGCATGTAAATCTGACTCTGCAATCCGGCACCAGATCATGTGATTTTTCTTTTCTAAGTAATAATTTACGTATATACACACGTCTTGCCAGCCCAATTCTGAATTGCGCAGTTGTTGAACAGCGAATGTCTAAATGTCCACACAACAGAGTTGAAAGAAAATGTGTACTTACCAAAAAAGCTGAACATTTACCAAAAAGCTAAGTAAAAAATTCAAAATCACAAGACAAACCGTTTCAGACATTCTGAAAAGAGAAGATGCTTGCTTAAAAGAACCTGAATGCTAGCAGAAAGAACCTGAATCCCACATGCACGTACAGTATGAACAAGTCATTGTTGTGTTTATTACACTGGGCTACTGGTAACACAAAATAAATCACGCTGCTGCATTGTACACATTACTGCACGATGCAAAAATAATACAACATTATTTTAAATTTAAACTAAATGATTTTAGTGCATTCTCTTTTTTACTGTAGCCTACTTAGTACACAATACAATGGAATAGCATTGACACGTTATGATACTACAGTACCTTATATATACTGCACACTTTTTAAATGTACATAGAACATTTTACAGTGTGGCTGCAAGTAAAACACATAGCCTACCTGCTACTTTTTTTTTTTTTTTATTGGTATGAGTCAGACTCTCTTTGCAAAAACAATTAAAGACTTAAAATTCAGAATTTTTATTAATGTAGTCCACATCTTTCAGTATTTCTGAAAGCTTATCACCCCCTTCTCCAACCAATCGCAGTTAGTTTAAACTTCGTAGAGTATGAGTTTATATGCCCTCTTTAGATCATGAAAATCATTTTAGTGATTTAGTAGCTACTTGTATCTGTTCTTCTGTTTATTTTCATCCTGGCTTTGGTGTCAGTATAACAGTCATTTTTTTTCAGTATTAGTGAGGGACTACTGCGATTTCCAGGAAAGGTAATCTCTTATATATTCTGTGCAATGTGAATGGTACATTCTAAAGAAATTATTATAATTGACTTCTTCCTGCTTCTGCTCTACTCTTTATCGGTGCATGTTGAAGCTTCGTATGTGACTGGCTGTTTGGGCTTCACAAAACACACACTTGTGTTTAGACATCACAATTTTTGTTGCTCTTTCCAAGTGTAGCATATGTGTCTGCTCCTGTGCCAGTCAGCTGGTGTTAAACCACCGAAATATACTTACGCTGGTAGAAACATGTGGTACTCATAAGGAAGTCCAGAACAGCAAAAACAAGATTCCTCCACCGGGAAAATAGTTCCATCAGCCCAGCCAGCGTCCGAAATTAAAATTTCAAACCAGGATAAAATCGCGATATTCACAAATGCTTCGGGACACCGGGAAAGCCTTTCTGAAACAGGGACTGTCCCAGCTTTAACTATCACTATTTGTGTTGCTCATCTCTGGACGTTGTTTGCCTCTGTAGGCTTGGGTTTCAGTCTAGTTAATGAAAACCAATTTGGTTAAATCCTGTGAGCATGTACAATCATCCTTATCTTTTTTTTTATTTTTATAAATTTATTATTTTCTCCCAATTTGGAATGGCCAATTATTTTATTATGCTCAGCTCACCGCTACCACCCCTGCGCAGCCACCCAAGAGCTACAGCGCCGGAGGACAACGCAGCTCTCGGGCAGCTTACAGGCAAGCCCGCGGGTGCCCGGCCAGACTACAGGGGTCGCTGGTGCGCGGTGAGCCGAGACACCCTGGCCGACCTAACCCTCCCTCCCCGGGCGGCGGCCAGTGAGCGCCGCCCCCTGGGAGCTCCCGTCCTCATTCGGCAAAGGAATAGCCTGGACTCGAACTTGTGATGTCCAGACTATAGGGTGCATCCTGCACTCTACGAGAGTGCTTTTACTGGATGTGCCACTCGGGAGCCTACAATCATCCCTATCTAACTGTAATACAGCTTTAATTCCTGTGAGTGTGTACAATCCTCCCTACCTAACTGTATTATAGCTTTAAATCAGTAGACAACATCACAAAACCTCTTGACAATTCTGCAAAATTGGTAGTCTTTCATGGCAGACCCAGATCTTTCATAGCATGTCACAAATCTTCTAATATAGCATGGCAGCAGTAAAAAAAAAAAGTAAATGACTAGGATCATGCCCTGTAACATTAGATCTAAATATGCACCACCCAGTCCAGTAAGATTTCTATTTTTTCTATATAATAATACAGAGGGCCTATGCTTTTCTTTTCTTGCCACATGGTGTGGACAGTTTCCCATACTCAGAGATACATTATAAACAAAACGTCAATCTTCTGCCTCCTATCAAATTTAATTGGCATTTGGTATTCCAAGACTGGCATGCTATAGAAGGAATATGTCATTTTGTGTCATTCCACAAGGGGAGGGTATCGTGTCAGTCACAGTCTATTAATGCTTATCTGTCTTTCATCTCCCAGCCTTTTTATTTTCCCCGGGAATTCAATTTTATATGGCTTTTTTAGTTTTTTATAAACAGGTCAGGATCCTTTTCATTCGATGCAGAAAGGAGAGTACTTGATCCTAAGTTATATTATATATACGTTATACCCAGTATTCTATCTTTTACTGTATTTAACTATTGTTCAATTTATTATTTTAAATGCATGCTACACCACTGTGCCCGGTATAGTTAACCACCAGAAAAGTAAGAACAATCGTTTCTTCTACATCTGTAATTTAGTTATAGAAACAGATTACTTTTTCATGACAAAACATTCACATGCATTTTGTTTCTGATAAATTTCAGCAAGACAAACTTGATCAAATGGATCATTAAAGCAATTGTAGCTGACAAAATAGCTCCACAAATTCTCTCTGTCATGCACAGCTTATTATATTGGTCTCAAATGTGAATTTTTGAAAGAAACACATATTTTAGCAAACAAGTATTTTCATTTTAAAACATATCTGGTACCACACAAAGTAATTTCTGTTTGCAAGACTTGCTTTTAGGCTGAAAGGTGAATTGTCCCCACCCCTTCACTGACTTCTTTCCTGTCAATAACCAATCACTGGCTACCACTAGTGACTGACATGCTTTCAGCCAGAAACAATCTTTGACCCAGAATACACTGCTGTGGTGAAATGACCAAGGAAGTAAAGCAGTAACAGAATTCCTGGAAGACAAGGTAAACAAACAACCCCGCGCGAGTGATTTGTGCCTCTGTATATACAGTTGTGCCGGGAATCAATTGCTAATTAATCATTCACTTGAATCCCGGCATGTGAACTAATTTGTGCAATCCCTGTGCCTAAATACAAATATACATTTTAAATCACCTGTGCTACATAGCCCAGTTTATACCCCGTGCACCAATATATACACACCACATAAAACACAGAACACAAAAATATGCACAGGGGCAGGGGATCCTGCCACAGTTTCATACTGTATTTTTTTTCATTATGTGTGATAGTAACAAAGTTTAAACGCAGATAGAAAAAAGCTATGAATGATTCCAATTTTTTCTTTGTACTTCTAAATCTGTATTGTGGACGAACATATAATGTAATAATAAAATGTAAAAAGTAGGGGATGATGTTATATACTGTATATATAAGCATATTTTTTTATTTTATTCATTTACAGTGGGTCCCATGGAAAATGTTCCCGGTACAGCGGTCAACTCTGTATTTGTTGATTGACTACTAAAGGATATATATATATATTAGTTACAAGAAATAGATGTTTACAGGGTTCCTGAGTGGCACATCCAGTAAAGGCGCTCCGCGAGGAGTGCAGGATGTGCCCTATAGCCTGGAGATTGCAGGTTTGAATCCAGGCTATGTCATTGCCGACCGTGACTGGGGGTTCCTAGGGGCCGGTGCACAATTGGTCGAGCGCCGCCCGGGTAGGGAGGGTTAGGTCAGCAGGGCAATCCATGGTTCACTGCGCACCAGCGACCCCTGTGGCTGATTGGCTCCACTGCAGATCTGCAGGCGCCCTTTCAGATCTGTGTTGTCCTCCAGCACTATAGGTCTGGTGGATCCACAGTGCGAAAAATGACGGATTGGTAGGAACGCGTTTCGGAGGACGTATGTTTCAGCCTCCATTTCCCGAGGCGCCGAGGGGTTGCAGCGGTGAACCGGGATAAGAATAATAATTGGGCATTCCAAATTGGGGAGAAAACCGGGGTAAAAACAATTGGCAACGACTAAATTTATAAAAAATAAAATAAAAAAAGAAATAAATGTTTTCAGTTATTTATTTATTTATTTAAGCAATCCAGTTGTGCTTTAAACCAAGTTGTGTAGCAGAGGGTTTCAGATGATTGCCCAATATCTTTTGGTATGCTATGGAATTCATTTTACCATGTATTGGAACTATATTTCCTGAGCCATTAGAGCAAAAACAGCCCCATAGAAGGATATTACCACCACCATGCTTGACAGAAGGTATGGTGTTCTTTTCTTTGTACGCCTCACCAGACTTTCTCCACATAACGACTATCAGCATGACCAAATAGCTAGATTTTTGTTTCATCACTCCACAAAACCTTTGGCTAGAACTCATATCCATCATTCAAATGCCATTTTGCAAACTTTAAGCGATTGTCCTTGTGACGTTTTCCTAAGAGTGGCTTTTTCCTTGGCCTGCGACCATTGAGCCTTCACCATGCAATACTCGACCTATGGTTGAAATGGAAACCCCAGTCCCACTTGCAGCTAATTCACTTTATATATCTTTGGCAGTCAATCTCGGATTGTTGTTAACCTTCCTTACAATTCTTCTACTTATTCTTGCTGAAAGAACCTTCTTTCTTCCAGACCGAGGGAGCGTTGTGACAGTACCATGAGTGTTGTACTTCTTGATAATAGAAACAATAGTTGACATTGGAAATCTTCTTGTATCCTTCTCTAGCTTTATGACAATAAATAATTTCAGACAGCTCTTTACTTTTTCCCATATTGACTTATTGGTAATGACAGCAATCATCCTCACCCTTTATACTCTCAAAGAATGTTCACCTACAATCCAGCATTTTCTAGACTTTTCTAGAATTAGGTTCTGCATTATCATATTGAAATTTCTAGCACCTTGTAGACAATATGATCATAGCATCAAAGGGGAAGAATACTTTTGAATGAGCATTTTAGGAGATTTGCAAAAAAAATGCTGAAATAAATAATTGTATCTAAATCTATTTCTTGTAACTTTTTTTCCTTATCCACAAAAGCAAAACCTTTGCTATAAAAGATTTTTTCTAATGATCCTTGTGAACCCGGTCAGACAAACCAGCGTAAGAGAGAAAAGAACCTCAACGGGCACAAGCCTGGAGTTAAATGGCCAAGAGCTTGTGAGAAAACTGCATGGGACACAGTAAACACAGATCTCTGCTTTGCATTGGAAAGGTTAAGTGGAACAGTTGAAAAGAAACTGGATACATTTGGGGACATCATCTACGCATATGGAAGCGAGAGGTTTGGAGTTGAAAAAAGGAAGGAAAAAGTACAAACTATTCCTGGAAAGTCTAGACGGCAGCAGGAAATTGAACGCTTAGTTAGAGAAAGGAGACAGCTGAGGAAGCAATGGAGAAGAGCAGAAGAAAGTCAGAAGGAGGGACTCAATCTCTTACAAAGGGTCATAAAAGATAAGCTTGCAACATTGCGCAGAGCTGAGCGCCTACGGAAACGCTACAAAAAGAAGGAGCATGCGAGAACTAACTTTTATAAAGACCCATTCAAATTTGTAAAGAAGTTATTCACCAGTGAGAAGAATGGCACACAAAAAGCATCTAAGTTTGAGCTGGAGAGATATTTGGAGGAAACAGATTAAAAAAGGCAGGAGCCTATGTCAATTCCGTCAGACATCCCACCTATCAATCCACCAGAATACCAAATGGAGGATTGTGCACCTAAGTGGAAAGAAGTAGAGCAAGCTGTGAAAAAGCAAGGGCTTCATCATCTCCAGGGCCTAATGGAGTTCCGTACAGAGTGTACAAGAGTGCGTCAGGAGTTCTACGAATCCTGTGGAAATTGATGAAAGTAGCATGGGAAAAACAGGTTGTACCAAGAGCATGGCGCCAAGCAGGTGGAGTCTTTATAAAGATTCTACAAGCATCAGTCAGTTTCGCCCTATTTCCCTATTAAACGTAGAAGGCAAGATTTTCTTCAGCATTATTGCTCAGAGATTGTCAACTTACCTATTAAAGAACTGCTTCATTGACACTTCAATACAAAAAGCGGGCATTCCAGGTTTCCCAGGATGCTTAGAACACATCAATGTGATCTGGCAACAAATTCAATCAGCTAAAAAGGAGAGGAAGGAGATCCATGTGACATTCCTGGATTTGGCTAATGCATATTGTTCAGTGCCACATGAACTTCTTTGGGCAGCATTTAATTTTTTCAGTGTACCGATGACAATAACAAATCTAGTGAAAGCCTACTTTGGAGATTTGCAATTTAGTTTTTCAACTTCAGAATTCAGCACTACATGGCAATTCCTAGAAGTTGGAATAACGGCAGGATGCACCATTTCTCCACTGGCTTTTACCATGGCAATGGAAGTAATCATTAGGGCATCAAAATGGGTAGTGGGAGGAGAGCGCTTGGCTTCTGGAATGCGACTACCACCAATTCGAGCATACATGGATGACATGACAACCATGACTACAACAGTAGCCTGCACTAATCGGTTATTGGGCAAATTAACCAATAACATTGAATGGGCACGAATGCAATTCAAGCCCACTAAATCAAGGAGCATCTCTATAATTAAAGGTAAAGTAGTAGATAAAACGTTCTTCATTAATGGTGAGGCAATACCAACAGTGTCTGAGAAGCCAGTGAAGAGCCTTGGGAGATGGTACGACGGGGATCTAAAGGACACAGTTCGTGTGGGAGAAGTTAGACAACAAGCTGTGGAAGGGTTGAAGAGCATAGACAGCAGCACTTTACCAGGCAAACTAAAACTCTGGTGCTTTCAGTTTGGTCTACTGCCAAGGTTGCTGTGGCCACTGACTGTGTACGAGGTTTCTTTGACAACAGTAGAGAAGCTGGAAGCTTTAATCAGTTCACACATCAGGAAATGGTTGGGAGTTCCACGCTGCCTCAGCAGAGTGGGGCTTTATGGTAAAGGAATACTGCAGCTACCTGTCTCCGCTCTAACTGAGGAGTTTAAGTGCACCAAGGTCTGACTGGAAATGACATTAGTAGAGTCACGCGACAAATGCGTAAGGGAGGCAGCACCTGTGTTGAAAACTGGAAGAAAGTGGGCAGCAAAGAAAGCTGTGGAGGATGCAAAGGCTGCCCTTCGAATTGGTGATATCATGGGGCAAGTTCAGCATGGAAGAGGGGGTCTTGGTCTCAGTTCAGCTCCTCCTACATGGCACAAGGCAGCCCCAGCTCAACGGAGGAAGCTGGTAGTCAGCGAGGTGCAAAAGCAGGAGGAGAGGATGAGGTGTATAAAGGCCATTTCCCAGGCCAAGCAGGGAGAATGGATGAGATGGGAGAGTGTGGAACAACGCAAGATTGGCTGGCAAGACCTATGGTCAATGGAACAGAGCAGGATCAGTTTCCTTATAAGGTCAACATATGATGTTCTCCCATCACCACAGAACCTAAACCTCTGGGTAGGAGAGGATCCCTCATGTCCGTTCTGTTCATCACCTGCAACATTAAGGCACATTTTGACAGGATGTAAGGTGGCTCTTAGTCAAGTGCAAATGGATGTAGACACATATGGATCACATTAGTTTACTGTGAAGCTACGTCTTAGTTGGTGCTTATCTTGGTGAGAGCCAAGTTCAAATCAGCATGAAGTTTTAACATCTACTCTCATGTAATGGAAATCATTTCCTAAAATTATTTGTTTTCAAGAAGATGTCTAGAAATTATAAATTTCCATTGGGGTATGTAAACTTTTGACTACAACTGTGTGTTTGTGTGTACTGTATATATATATATATATTTATATACATATATATATATATATATATATATATATATATATATACATACACACACACAGAGGTCGCGTTAACGCAAAATTCTGCGTCCTAGAGGCAAAATAAATCCATTGGACAGTGTAACGGGGCGAGACCTGTATTGGCTATCTGGCGTATGCATGATCCTGTAGGGGACGGGTCGGGAGCTCTGTAGGATCCAATTGTCAATCATGGCGATGAGGTTGGGTGAGGGTGTGTTCTCTCCCTCTCTCTGAGTGGTCGGGAGGCAGGCCTTGTATATAGTATAGCAGGGGAATAGCAAAGTGCAGGCTGAAGACCCAAGCTGTGCAGGTAGTGACGGTGGGGGAACGCTGCAAGAACAGCACCTTTTATTTTGTAGTTTTGTTACAGTATTTTATTTTCCTTGTTACTTTCGCCCTTTTGCTTGTACTATTATTTTGAGCACCTGCATGTGCACCTCTAGTGAACGGTCAACCTTTTACCATTGCTGGTGTTTGGTTGTGCTCTGGAGCCAGTGCTACAGCGCCACCTTTGGCGTAAATAAATCTGTGCGACAAGTGGTGTTTCCAACTACATTTCAGTCTTGTGTCCAGTGAATTCCCACACCCTCCCACAGACGGAAAAATATTTTGTCTTGCATTCATGGGACGTACAGAATGGGAAAGAGTCACAGACATGCATATTTGTGGTAATCTATTACACTGCAGCAAAATGACCGTAAAATACTTGCTTGTTTAAAAAAAAAAAAAACTGTTCTGCAATATAACAGCCTTGATTTAAGGAACACTCCAGTCCTGTATAAGCCTCATATTTGCCTTAAGTACAGTGTTGTGAGGTCCACGGTTTTCCCGTGGAATTGGGCTACTAATATTTAGGAAATATTTAGGAGTTGCAGGTTGCTACTTTTTGGGCTACTTCCAAGTCTCACAGTTTTTTGGGCTAGTTTAAACTACTTTATTACAAATGAATAACCTAATCACAAAACTATTTAAATGAACACATTATCCCCGTCCACAACTTTTGCAGCGAACCCGCGGCAGTGCACACAAACTTTATTTAAAACTGTGGGTCCCAATCACATTGAGCATGACCACAACCACCACAGCACATGACCAGAACTTAAGTGAGGGAGACTAACGATTGTTAGTGAAAAGCAGTGTAGCCATTTTAAGGAACCAGTAGAAACCGCTAAAAAGTAGGGGGAAATTTGAACCAAAGATGCTACAGGGTAAGTGGGCTAAATACAGAAAAAAATATTGCAAACACTGGGAGAAAGAAAACGGGATAAAAGAATGGATTAGCAGTGTACCTGGCGATGACTCAAAAGCAGCATTCAGGTACTGTAAATATGAAGTGCGAGCACATCATAGCGATCTGTTAGCTCACAGCAAGACAGAGAAACATACAAGAAATGCGGCTCCCTTTTCAAATTCAAGAAGCTTATTAGATAATTACAAATTGACAATTCAGTTAAAATATGTGCGTTGAAGCTGGCAGCCCACATTGCTTGCCATTCCAGCATCCTCACCGTAGATCATTTGGGATGCATAGTCAGAGAAGTTGCACAGAAGGATATTAGTGTTCATAGAACAAAATGCTCCGCACTTATAAAATCCGTCACTGGGCCCGTTGTTCATCAGGAGATGCTTTAAGACATCGGCAAAGAGATATACTCCCCAATTGTGGACGAAAGCAGAGACAAACAAGCGTTCTGTTTGGTGTTGGTACTTTGCAGAAAACTTGTACGTATCGCGACATCGTTTGCAGGGGTTATTAACTTGCCAGACGGTGATTCTCACAGCATTGCAACAGCCTTGTTTAAATTCTTAAAAGAAAACAAATTGGAAGTGGAAAGATACATTGGTCTGGCAACAGTTGGCTGCAATACAATGTGTGAGAAAAATAATTTGGTATTAACAAAGTTTTGTGAGGTGAATACTAAAATTGTGTACATCAAGTGTGTTTGCCATTCACTGCAGCTCTGTGACAGAAAGCAGTTGCAAGCAGTCGTAATTCAAAAAACGCAAACCAAAAACACGTTCTTATAATTATGAATGGGAGATGAAGTACCCGTAGGTTGTTTATCTAGACAGCAAGTTGAACTGTAGTGTGTGTGAAAAAGCTACTGGGTGAAAAAAATGCATATACACGCAGATGAAAAGATTTAAGAATTTTTGTTTAAAAGACACAGACATGGCGATGGTATTATTGGAATGCAGAAAAAGATGAAAACACATGAAGATGAAGGCAACAAACACTGCTTAGAATCCTGTCTTGTCATGGGAACGGTCTACTCTTAGTATATACTAGCATAAAGAATAGTGTGTCAGTATTCATATGCATATCTATACACAGACAGAGATTGTTTAAACTATGATATAGCATCAAGTTTAAATGTTCATAAAAATGTACCAAAATGCACATCCCTGGAATTTATTAGCCTTTGTGTTAACAACTGATCGTTTAGTATCTGATGGATGGGATGCAAAATATATATAATCCCCTGTCCATAATTAAACTGAAATGCCCCCCTCCTTTTTTTACATATTGCAATGGGACAGACAGGATCTAAGTTTAAAAATACATAAGTAAAACACATCCCCTTAACAGCATTTCAATTTAAATAGCATTTAATACAGACAGGAAATAGTATTTAATAGGAACTATAAATCTATCCCACAGAATGAAAACTATAAATCTATCCCACAGAGTGAAAACAAAGAAATGAACCCAGTACTCAAACCTGGAAAACCATATGGAAATCTGAATCAGGGATCAGATGTTTTTAGACACTGATCACAGTGGTTTTCAATACAGGGGTGTACTGGGAGTAGGAGTGTGGCAAAGTGCCCCCCCGTGTGTATTTTGTGTTACGTGTTGTGTGTAAATGTTGGTGTATAGGCATTGGTACACGGGATATAAGCGGGTCTGTGTTTCACATGTGTTTAAATTGTAGATTTGTATTTAGGCACGAGGAGGGCACAAATCACATCACGTGCAAGTAAAAAGTAATATGTGAGCACGGGGAATTGCACTTTAATTAATTCACGTGCAGTTGTACCGAGATTCCAATTGAATGATTGACTAGCAATCGAGTCTCGGTACAACTGCATAAAAGCTGCATGTTTTCACTCACTCGGGTTGTGTGTTCGTTGAGTGGAGAACGGGAGAGAGAGAGAGAGAAGGAGAGTATTTAAAACAATTGCTATCGCGTGCTGGAGGACCAGCACGATACTTGTTTAGTTATTTACTCACCGTGTTTGTGTGTCTGTCCGTCCACCGTTTGTTTAATTGATAGTCCGTTTTTGTTCGTCTATTTATTTTGGCGCAAGTGCCGTGTCCTGTTTTTTGTGTTCTATTGTTTTGTTTATTAAATGCTGAGCGCGATCACGCGCTCAGCTTCACCAAAACCCCAAGTCTCTGTCTGCTGTGTGTTTCTATCTCTGGTCTGAGTTCCTCCTGAATGCCTGCTGGGTCCCTGTCCACCAGCAGAGGGTGAATGCCTGCTGGGTCCCTGTTCCCCAGCAGAGGGTGAATGCCTGCTGGGTCCCTGTCCACCAGCAGAGGGTGAATGCCTGCTGGGTCCCTGTCCACCAGCAGAGGGTGAATGCCTGCTGGGTCCCTGTCCACCAGCAGAGGGTGAATGCCTGCTGGTCTCCCCTTCCGAGGCGGAGCCGCACCAGTCCCCTGAAACAAGGGTAGACTACACGCTGCTCCCACCTCCGCCGCCAGGAGACTACACGCCGCTCCCACCTCCACTGGCAGGAGCAGAGCAGCAGGAGCTGCCTCTGCCTCCGCCACCTTCACTGGCAGGAGCAGAGCAGCAGGAGCTGCCTCTGCCTCCGCCACCTTCACTGGCAGGAGCAGAGCAGCAGGAGCTGCCTCTGCCTCCGCCACCTTCACTGGCAGGAGCAGAGCAGCAGGAGCTGCCTCTGCCTCCGCCACCTCCATCGGTAGGAGCAGAGCAGCAGGAGCTGCCTCTGCCTCCGCCAACCCCACCAGCAGAGGAGGAATGTCTGCTGGTATCACTTCCCCACTAGCAGAGGATGAATGCCTGCTGGTATCACTTCCCCACCAGCAGAGGATGAATGCCTGCTGGTATCACTTCCCCACCAGCAGAGGATGAATGCCTGCTGGTATCACTTCCCCACCGCCACGAGGAGAGGAGCAGGAGCTGCCTCTCCCGCCACCAGAAGGACCAGGACTAGATGCTGGCGGTCCTCAGCAGCCCTTGCATAGGCTGCTGAGGAAAGCATGGGGAAGAACCGCCCGGCCGCAGTGGCCGAGAAGAGGGCCAAAACCCGCACCCCAGCTTGTCCTGACTGCCTGCCTGCTGCGCCCAAGGATGCCTGCCTGCGCTTAGCCCAAGGATGCCTGCCTCGCCGCCCAAGGATGCCTGCCTCGCCGCCCAAGGATGCCTGCCTCGCCGCCCAAGGATGCTTGCCTCGCCGCCTAAGGATGCTTGCCTCGCTTCGCCCAAGGATGCTTGCCTCGCATCGCCTGGGGCTGCCTGTCGCCCGCGACGCCTGGGGCTGCCTGTCGCCCGCGACGCCTGGGGCTGCCTGTCGCTCCGCGACGCCTGGGGCTGCCTGTCGCTCCGCGACGCCTGGGGCTGCCTGTCGCTCCGCGACGCCTGGGGCTGCCTGTCGCCCACACAGGGTGCAGAGTGCGAGGGAGAAGTGGAGCTCCCGCTGCCGCCTCTATGGCCAGGGGCTCCCCTCCCGAAGTTCGCCTCCCGAGGGTCCGCTGCTGCTGCCGCCGCCTCCCGAGGGTCCGCTGCTGCTGCCGCCGCCTCCCGAGGGTCCGCTGCTGCTGCCGCCACCTGGGGTCGCCAGGGATCCTGCCGCCTGGGGTCGCCGGGCCTCTGCTTTGCCTCGGTCGCTACACTGTGGCCGGAGCTCCATGAAGGGAGCTGCCGCCATGAAGAAAGGGGGAGGTCAGGAGACCAGCTCCCCGCAGCAGTTTCGCTGCCGGAAATTGGGTGGCCGGAGCCCCACGGAGGGGAACTGCCGGCCATGAAGAAGGGGGAGGTCAGGAGACCAGCTTCCCAGCTGCACTTTCGGCAGGAGATAGTGTGGCTGAAGCCCCGGAAGAGGGAGTTGCCAGCCACGAAGAATTGGGGGTGCCGGACATTCCACCATGGCCACCCCCAGAAACAATTTGCTTCCCCTCTTCCGGGATTTTGGGACTGAGGGGGAGGTGGCCATTGAGGCCATGTGTGCTTTGCACAAGGGGGTATATGTGGCAAAGTGCCCCCGTGTGTATTTTGTGTTACGTGTTGTGTGTAAATGTTGGTGTATAGGCATTGGTACACGGATATAAGCGGGTCTGTGTTTCACATGTGTTTAAATTGTAGATTTGTATTTAGGCACGAGGAGGGCACAAATCACATCACGTGCAAGTAAAAGTAATATGTGAGCACGGGAATTGCACTTTAATTAATTCACGCGCAGTTGTACCGAGATTCCAATTGAATGATTGACTAGCAATCGAGTCTCGGTACAACTGCATAAAAGCTGCATGTTTTCACTCACTCGGGTTGTGTGTTCGTTGAGTGGAGAACGGAGAGAGAGAGAGAGAGAGAAGGAGAGTATTTAAAACAATTGCTATCGCGTGCTGGAGGACCAGCACGATACTTGTTTAGTTATTTACTCACCGTGTTTGTGTGTCTGTCCGTCCACCGCTTGTTTAATTGATAGTCCGCTTTTGTTCGCTCTATTTATTTTGGCGCAAGTGCCGTGTCCTGTTTTTTGTGTTCTATTGTTTTGTTTATTAAATGCTGAGCGCGATCACGCGCTCAGCTTCACCAAAACCCCAAGTCTCTGTCTGCTGTGTGTTTCTATCTCTGGTCTGAGTTCCTCCCTGCAGCCAGCCTGTCACAAGGAGATTTCAAGTGTAGTGTGGATTGCAGTGTGAAAGTTATTTACTTATTCATTTTATTTTAATAACTATATACTGTAGGTATATAGTGCATTCTAATATTAGTTTTAATGTTAATGAATACTACTTGTTACACTTTATTATAGTTGGAATCTGTATCTTTGTATTTAATTCATACATTTAAAACACTCCAGTGTCCTTCAAACAAGACATGCTGGCATTCCCTAGTATTTAAAATCACCATCTTCATGATTCTGCTGTTTATAAAGAAATCCCCAACCCCCAATTGTAATTTCCATGCAGTACTTGGAAACCCATCTGTGCATGAAGTATGGTTTAGGCTAATTTAGGTTAATTTCAGTGTTATAAACTGTAATTTACAAGAGGAACACAATCCTGTAAGCCTCTAGAGCACACGCTTACATTAGCAAATAAAGATAATATCAGCAAAGCATTACACCACAGTACTCTCTGTAGATCAGTATTATTATTTTTTTAGGGCTATCAAACGTTAAAAAAAATTATCAAGATTTAAAATCACCATCTTCATGATTCTGCTGTTTATAAACAAATCCCCAACCCCCAATTGTAATTTCCATGCAGTACTTGGAAACCCATCTGTGCATGAATTATGGTTTAGGCTAATTTAGGTTAATTTCAGTGTTATAAACTGTAATTTACAAGAGGAACACAATCCTGTAAGCCTCTAGAGCACACGCTTACATTAGCAAATAAAGATAATATCAGCAAAGCATTACACCACAGTACTCGCTGTAGATCAGTGTTTTTTTTTTTTTAGTGCTATCGCGATTAATCTTGCGATTACAAATTTAAATCTTAATCTTTTTTAATCACATATAATTGATACATTTACTGCATCCATCTCATTTGTTTGTTTTATTGCTGATATTATTATTATTATTATTATTATTATTATTATTATTATTATTATTATTATTTAGTTCTTATTAGGCCTTACATGGTCTTGGACCTTCTTATCTCTTCAAGATCTGCTGACCCCATACGTCCCAGGTCTTTCCCTGAGATCGGAAAATGCTTCTTCTGACAGTCCCTAAAATTTGTTTGAACGCTATCGGAGCCAGGGCATTTAGTTATAATGCCCTTGGTCTTTGGAACTTGCTTCCGATTCATATCAGGAATGCTTGCATAATTGAATCTTAACTCCTGTTTGAAAACGTATTTGTTTGGGTCTGTTTATTTATAGCTGGATTATATATTAGACAGAGGATTTTTTATAGCCTGCCTTGGATGGCATATTCACAAAGTGCTTGACGGTGTAAGTTTTGAAGATGGTTATTTCGTGTTGTGCTGTTGGATGCATCAACAGGCAAGGCCAAAAGCCAGGTCTTTCTTTTTATCATTTCCCGAAGGATCTTGAAAGACGAAAAAAGTGGATTTCTGCAGTAGATAGGAAAGGCTGGGAGCCAACAACTCACAGCCGTGTATGTAGTGAACACTTTGTGGCAGGTAAGATTTTTCATTTTTTTCCCCCGATATCATACAAGTAGGGGTCTACTTAAATCGCGGTAAATTTACATATTTTTCACGGGTATGTTGCGGAATAAAATTAGGATTTCGCGGACCTGTTTAAACATTAAATAAACCTAAGTAGACAGTATTTCAGAACATTATAAAGCTTAAAAATAGTGGTACTTGCTTCCTTACTAAAACAGAGTGTTGTCATTTGTTAAAGGTGAGTATGCAGCATCCCCCTGCAGTTGACTTGCCCATACATTGAGACTGCACGTTCTGCAGCCACTGAATTGGTTGGAAGTTAAGGCAAAGCTTTGCCAAGTTATACAGATGTGGAAATCGATGAGAAACAGCCCAAAAACTCGGTTACACAAGGGCGTTTGGCATACTTTAATAAAGTCAATGTATGCAGCACGTTCGTTGTCATGTTATTGTCCCATCCAATAATTTACTTTATTAGTACCGAGTCAAAACAAAGAAGACGTGGCTATTCGGGTCTAAAATTCCAACTGTAAGCAGCAGGTTGAAGCGAGGTGGCTGTACTGGATCGTTTTAGTACTGATTTAACTTGCAGACAGGAATACTTTTTGTCTGGGCTGACTTTCAGGTTTGGTTTATGAAAACTGTTTATTTTACGTTCTGTTAAGCAGCCTCTGTGGTAGACTTTTGTTTAATGTGTGATTCTGAAGCTAAATAGCGATCGATCGTATTTTCTCCAAATACACATTAATATATGGAAAACAATTACCTCCATCTGCATGTACAGTTTATTTGGGAAATATCTTGAAACGATCATCAGCCGAAATATACTTTGCTTTTTTGTCGTCCATTTCTACTATTTTACCTCCAATGCTGAAAAGTAGATTTTAGCAACCTATATCAAAACAATGCAGCACCAACTTTGTCCCACCCCCTACTGCACAGTACAGATCACATAAAAGCAGTAAAGACGCACTGATAGGCTGATTAAAACTTTGTCATTTGAATAGTAAACAAGAACTTTAACTGCTTTGGAGAATTTCTTTTGTAAATGTTACTTGTGGACGTTTTTTGTTTGTTTTTTTGCTTAAGTGCAATGCACACAGGACGGCGAAGGAATAAAAAAGGGCAAACTACAGAAGGAAGACACGTAGTTTGCGTCACTTGCGTTGTGCAGTAGTTCATTTAAACGAGGTTTATTTTTTTTTCCTCTCCGTACTTGTTTGTATGCATTGGCCCCTAAGAACCACCTGGAAGTTGGTTACTTATTCACGGTTCCTTATTTGCGATGTAGTTGACAATACAGAACGTATGGGGGCACGTATTTGGATGCCCGGTGTACCCCCTTAGACGGCTTGCTCACTAAATATCGAGGTATCCCTAGATAGGTTATCATCCCCTCTTTACAAAACCACTAACGATTTTAGTGAGCAAGCCGTACCCCACGATCAGGAGGACCCCAAACTGTAGCCCGTTATAACCAATACGGAACGTATGGGGGCACGTCTTTGGATGCCCGGTGTACCCCCTTAGACGGCTTGCTCACTAAATATCGAGCTATCCCTAGATAGGTTATCAGCCCCTCTTTGCAAAAACACTAAAGATTTCAGTGAGCAAGCCGTACCCCACGAACAGCAGCACCCCAAAGCGTAGCCCATTATGACCAATACAGAACGCATGGGGGCACGTCTTTGGATGCCCGGTGTACCCCCTTAGACGGCTTGTTCACTAAATATCGAGGTATCCCTAGATAGGTTATCACCCCCTCTTTGCAAAACCACTAACGATTTTAGTGAGCAAGCCGTACCCCACGATCAGCAGCACCCCATGGTGTAGCCCATTATAACCAATACAGAACGTATGGGGGCACGTCTTTGGATGCCCGGTGTACCCCCTTAGACGGCTTGCTCACTAAATATCGAGCTATCCCTAGATAGGTTATCAGCCCCTCTTTGCAAAAACACTAAAGATTTCAGTGAGCAAGCCGTACCCCACGAACAGCAGCACCCCAAAGCGTAGCCCATTATGACCAATACAGAACGCATGGGGGCACGTCTTTGGATGCCCCATTTACCCCCCTTAGACGGCTTGCTGACTAAATATCGAGGTATCCCTAGATAGGTTATCACCCCCTCTTTGTAAAACCACTAACGATTTTAGTGAGCAAGCCGTACCCCACGATCAGCAGCACCCCAAAGTGTAGCCCATTATAACCGATACAGAACGTATCGGGGCACGTCTTTGGATGCCCGGTGTACCCCCTTAGACGGCTTGCTCACTAAATATCGAGCTATCCCTAGATAGGTTATCGTCTCCTCTTTGCAAAAACACTAACAATTTCAGTGAGCAAGCCGTACCCCACGAACAGCAGCACCCCAAAGCGTAGCCCAGTATGACCAATACTGAACGGATGGGGGCACGTCTTTGGATGCCCGGTGTACCCCCTTAGACGGCTTGCTCACTAAATATCGAGCTATCCCTAGATAGGTTATCAGCCCCTCTTTGCAAAAACACTAAAGATTTCAGTGAGCAAGCTGTACCCCTCGAACAGCAGCACCCCAAAGTGTAGCCCATTATGACCAATACAGAACGCATGGGGCACGTCTTTGGATGCCCCATTTACCCCCCTTAGACGGCTTGCTCACTAAATATCGAGGTATCCCTAGATAGGTTATCACCCCCTCTTTGCAAAACCACTAACGATTTTAGTGAGCAAGCCGTACCCCACGATCAGCAGCACCCCAAAGTGTAGCCCATTATGACCAATACAGAACGGATGGGGGCACGTATTTGGATGCCCGGTGTACCCCCTTAGACGGCTTGCTCACTAAATATCGAGCTATCCCTAGATAGGTTATCGTCTCCTCTTTGCAAAAACACTAACAATTTCAGTGAGCAAGCCGTACCCCACGAACAGCAGCACCCCAAAGCATAGCCCATTATGACCAATACAGAACGCATGGGGGCACGTCTTTGGATGCCCGGTGTACCCCCTTAGACGGCTTGCTCACTAAATATCGAGCTATCCCTAGATAGGTTATCAATCCCTCTTTGCAAAACCACTAACGATTTTAGTGAGCAAGCCGTACCCCACGATCAGCAGCACCCCAAAGTGTAGCCCATTATAACCAATACAGAACGTATGGGGGCATGTCTTTGGATGCCCGGTGTACCCCCTTAGACGGCTTGCTCACTAAATATCGAGGTATCTCTAGATAGGTTATCACCCCCTCTTTGCAAAACCACTAATGATTTTAGTGAGCAAGCCGTACCCCACGATCAGCAGCACCCCAAAGTGTAGCCCATTATAACCAATACAGAACGTATCGGGGCACGTCTTTGGATGCCCGGTGTACCCCCTTAGACGGCTTGCTCACTAAATATCGAGCTATCCCTAGATAGGTTATAAAACCCTCTTTGCATTAGGACAGTATTTTGACTTTTGAGAGTATCTTCAAACCATTAGTACCTTTTAAACTTTACAGTGGTGTATTCATATATATATATATATTGTTATTGTTAAAAATGATCAGTGACTTATGTTCCTTGTCTTTACTTTTTCCCGACTAAAAAAGAAAATACAATTATACAAATAAAAAAAGGTCTGTATTCTGCCTACACAGCAGAGAACAGAGCTATAGATACTTTCAGCACCACAAACTGAAGCTTGGGGAAACATAAATATAATTAGTAATACACATGCTTTAATGTATAATAATTAAAAAATATGAATATATGCAACTCTGCTTCACATTATTTACAGTACTGTGCAAAAGTTTTAGGCAGGTGTGAAAAAATGCTGTAAAGTAAGAATGCTTTCAAAATAGACATGTTAATAGTTTATATTTATCAATTAACTAAATGCAAAGTGAGTGAACAGAAGAAAAATCTAAATCAGATCCATATTTGGTGTGACCACCCTTTGCCTTCAAAACAGCATCAAGCATCAATTCTTTTAGGTAGCCCTAAACTTGCAAGGAACTTCCACCATGCTTCACTGTTGCCTGCAGACACTCATTCGTGTACCGCTCTCCAGCCCTTCGGCGAACAAACTGCCTTCTGCTACAGCCAAATATTTCAAATTTTGACTCATCAGTCCAGAGCACCTGCTGCCATTTTTCTGCACCCCAGTTCCTGTGTTTTCGTGCATAGTTGAGTCGCTTGGCCTTGTTTCCACGTCGGAGGTATGGCTTTTTGGCCGCAAGTCTTCCATGAAGGCCACTTCTGACCAGACTTCTCCGGACAGTAGATGGGCGTACCAGGGTCCCACTGTTTTCTGCAAATTCTGAGCTGATGGCACTGCTGGACATCTTCCGATTGCGAAGGGAAGTAAGCATGATGTGTCTTTCATCTGCTGCAGTAAGTTTCCTTGGCCGACCACTGCGTCTACAGTCCTCAACGTTGCCTGTTTCTTTGTGCTTCTTCAAAAGAGCTTGGACAGCACATCTGGAAACCCCTGTCTGCCTTGAAATGTCTGCCTGGGAGAGACCTTGCTGATGCAGTATAACTACCTTGTGTCTTGTTGCTGTGCTCAGTCTTGCCATGGTGTATGACTTTTGACAGTAAACTGTCTTCAGCAACCTCACCTTGTTAGCTGAGTTTGGCTGTTCCTCACCCAGTTTTATTCCTCCTACACAGCTGTTTCTGTTTCAGTTAATTATTGTGTTTCAACCTACATATTGAATTGATGATCATTAGCACCTGTTTGGTATAATTGTTTAATCATACACCTGACTATATGCCTACAAAATCCCTGACTTTGTGCAAGTGTACCTAGAAGAATTGATGCTGTTTTGAAGGCAAAGGGTGGTCACACCAAATATGGATTTGATTTAGATTTTTCTTCTGTTCACTCACTTTGCATTTAGTTAATTGATAAATATAATCTATTAACATGTCTATTTTTGAAAGCATTCTTACTTTACAGCATTTTTTCACATCTGCCTAAAACTTTTGCACAGTACTGTAAATAATGTGAAGCAGAGTTGCATATATTCATATTTTTAATTATTATACATTAAAGCATGTGTATTACTAATTATATTTATATTTCCCCAAGCTTCAGTTTGTGGTGCTGAAAGTATCTATAGCTCTGTTCTCTGCTGTGTAGGCAGAATACAGACCTTTTTTTATTTGTATAATTGTATTTTCTTTTTTAGTTGGGAAAAAAGTAAAGACAAGGAATATAAGTCACTGATCATTTTTAACAATAACAATATATATACAGTACTGTGCAAAAGTTTTAGGCAGGTGTGAAAAAATGTTGTAAAGTAAGAATGCTTTCAAAAATAGACATGTTAATAGATTATATTTATCAATTAACTAAATGCAAAGTGAGTGAACAGAAGAAAAATCTAAATCAAATCCATATTTGGTGTGACCACCCTTTGCCTTCAAAACAGCATCAAGCATCAATTCTTCTAGGTACACTTGCACACAGTTTTTGAAGGAACTCGGCAGGTAGGTTGGCCCAGACATCTTGGAGAACTAACCACAGTTCTTCTGTGGATTTAGGCAGCCTCAGTTGCTTCTCTCTCTTCAAGTAATCCCAGACAGACTCGATGATGTTGAGATCAGGGCTCTGTGGGGGCAATACTATCACTTCCGGGACTCCTTGTTCTTCTTTACACTGAAGATAGTTCTTAATGACTTTCGCTGTATGTTTGGGGTCGTTGTCATGCTGCAGAATAAATTTGGGGCCAATCAGATGCCTCCCTGATGGTATTGCATGATGGATAAGTATCTGTCTGTACTTCTCAGCATTGAGGAGACCATTAATTCTGACCAAATCCCCAACTCCATTTGCAGAAATGCAGCCCCAAACTTGCAAGGAACCTCCACCATGCTTCACTACTGCCTTCAGACACTCATTTGTGTACGCTCTCCAGCCCTTCGGCGAACAAACTGCCTTCTGCTACAGCCAAATATTTCAAATTTTGACTCATCAGTCCAGAGACCCTGCTGCCGTTTTTCTGCACCCCAGTTCCTGTGTTTTCGTGCATAGTTGAGTCGCTTGGCCTTGCTTCCACGTCGGAGGTATGGCTTTTTGGCCGCAAGTCTTCCATGAAGGCCACTTCTGACCAGATTTCTTTGGACAGTAGATGGGTGTACCAGGGTCCCACTGTTTTCTGCCAGTTCTGAGCTGATGGCACTGCTGGACATCTTCCGATTGCGAAGGGAAGTAAGCATGATGTGTCTGCTGCAGTAAGTTTCCTTGGCCGACCACTGCGTCTACGGTCCTCAACGTTGCCTGTTTCTTTGTGCTTCTTCAAAAGAGCTTGGACAGCACATCTGGAAACCCCTGTCTGCTTTGAAATTTCTGCCTGGGAGAGACCTTGCTGATGCAGTATAACTACCTTGTGTCTTGTTGCTGTGCTCAGTCTTGCCATGGTGTATGACTTTTGACAGTAAACTGTCTTCAGCAACCTCACCTTGTTAGCTGAGTTTGGCTGTTCCTCACCCAGTTTTATTCCTCCTACACAGCTGTTTCTGTTTCAGTTAATGATTGTGTTTCAACCTACATATTGAATTGATGATCATTAGCACCTGTTTGGTATAATTGTTTAATCATACACCTGACTATATGCCTACAAAATCCCTGACTTTGTGCAAGTGTACCTAGAAGAATTGATGCTGTTTTGAAGGCAAAGGGTGGTCACACCAAATATGGATTTGATTTAGATTTTTCTTCTGTTCACTCCCTTTGCATTTAGTTAATTGATAAATATAATCTATTAACATGTCTATTTTTGAAAGCATTCTTACTTTACAGCATTTTTTCACACCTGCCTAAAACTTTTGCACAGTACTGTATATATATGTATGAATACACCACTGTAAGGTTTAAAAGGTATTAACGGTTTGAAGATACTCTCAAAAGTCAAAATACTGTCCTAATGCAAAGAGGGTTTTATAACCTATCTAGGGATAGCTCGATATTTAGTGAGCAAGCCGTCTAAGGGGGTACACCGGGCATCCAAAGACGTGCCCCGATACGTTCTGTATTGGTTATAATGGGCTACACTTTGGGGTGCTGCTGATTGTGGGGTACGGCTTGCTCACTAAAATTGTTAGTGTTTTTGCAAAGAGGAGACGATAACCTATCTAGGCATACCTCGATATTTAGTGAGCAAGGCGTCTAATGGGGTAAATGGGGCAAAACAAGCGGGTAATATAGGGTACCGCTATGCTGCTGTTACAGGTTTGTTATTAATATTTTCATTTTTTTTTAAAGAAGGAGCGATTATTTTTTAAATAGTAGCAATATATTAATTGAGCAAGATGTGTAAGTGATTTAAAACACATAGAAAAAGGATGCGCTGCTTTGTCAACTACATCGCAAATAAGGAACCGGGAATAAGTAACCAACTTCCAGGTGGTCCCCTAAGAGGTGAATTTCGCTGTGACCCCTCAATTTCACGATTTCCGCGAAATCGCGATTTAGGTAGATCCCTACATATAAGAGTTTATTATGTTATCATTCCAATTCAGCATTATGTTTGTCATAATCATGATCAAAATATGTTTTTGTCACTGGAAAATCTGGTAATTTGTATATACTTGGGTCAAAATAGTATGGTTTAGTATGCTATTAGTACAATATGTTGTACTATTTTGACCAAAGTATACTTACAGTATAAGGAAAAATAGATAAATTAATGCACTCCTGCTTTACAGTACTGCCTAACTATTTTGTAATGCTGGCTATTTTCAATATTGTCAAAATTACTTTTAACAATTTCTTTTAACATGTATGCGGTTGAGATTTAATCTAACAATGCAGTTTTAGCATACTTGTTTGGCGAACATGTATCCACAGTTATAACAGTTATAACTTTGCTAAATGAACAATTTGCTCCTGTCTCTGTACTTTGGCCTGAAAGAGAACATATTAGTACTTCACTACCAATGTAGTTCAGGAAAAAATTTTCCTAACTGTATTAGTATCATTGATTGCTTTGAAATCTTTACACATAAGCCCAAAGACTTTAATGCTAAGGTACAAACATATTCACAGTACAAGTCCCATAACACAGCGAAGTACCTCATTGGCATTACACCCCTGGGAGTCATTTCTTTTATTTCTAAAGGATGGGGAGGCAGAACCACAGATGCCCATATCACAGCAAATAGTGCTTTCTTGGATAATCTATTTCCGGGTGACCTAGTACTGGCTGACAGAGGTTTTGCTATACAAGGTCAGGTTGGTCTGTACTAGAGATTCCAGCATTAACTAAAGAGAAAAAACAGTTAGGTGTTGTGGAGCTGGACACAAGACAACTTGCAGCAGTCCGTATTCATGTTGAACGTGTAATAGGATTCGCTTGCCAGAAATACATTATGTTACAGGAGCCTGTGCTAATAACTCTCCTTCCAAATGATGAAGACACTGATTTCACAACTTTGTATAAAATTGTAAGGGTAGCATGTGTTCTGACCAATACCTGTGTTTCATTTGTGCCATTTGATTGATTTGTTGCTGTCATCCTTGCACCCCAGTAAATCATGTAAATGCATTTTGTCACAATAGTAAAATTACTCATGGGATGTAATTATACAGTAATAACATTTTTCAATACAGTTAATTTACAAAATAAGTGCATATGTCAAAATCACATTTTTTCCTGTACTACTATTTCTTAATTATTGCAACATATATCTTGTTCTGTTATGTCAATAAATAATTATACTCCATTACATCATGGTTTTGCCTTTTTTATTATTGGCCAGTGTAAGCATATTGTATGAATTATAAATTATCACATGTTACTGATACATTTTACATGCATGTTAAATGTCACTTTGAATAATAAGAACAAGGATTCACTGCATAGAAATATTATTTTAATGCATGTGGAAACTAATAGCCATCGTATTAGCTACACATCAGTAGTTGGTAGTTAAGAAACATGTAAACAATGTAAATACAATTTCCATCTTTTCAGATAAAATGGTTTCTGTTAAACAATAATCTTCTGCACATAAAAGCTATTTTAATGCATGTGGGAACTAATACCCATAACATTAGCTACATAATAGTAGTTGGTAGTTAAGAAACATGTAAACTATGTAAACACACTTTCCATCTTTTCTGATTAAATGTTTTTTTGATCTTATTTTGATACTAAATAGCATGCTTGCTAACCACCAAACTTGTAATTATAGTTGTTTTTTTCCATTTAGAAATGTACTAAATGTACTTCATTTAGGAATGTTCTTGAGTCCTAGACATTTTTAATGGAAGTATTTGATCTTGCACTGTTCAGACTGACAAAAAAGCGTATCAGGTGCTGTGACAGGGGTGGCTGAGTGGTGACGTCAGGCCAGATGCAGGAAGAAAACAAATGTAGTACTGCAGGGCAAAAGGCACGGCGTGCACCGTTTATTTAAACAATAATAAAAATAAAAGGTTTAACAAAAAAAAAACACCCTTGCTCACAGAGCAAAATAAAAAGATAAACAAAAACAAATCACAAACACAAAACACACAGGTCAGGCTGGGCAGATGCTGTCACTGATCCTGTATAATTTTTAACTTTTCTCCTTTCTCCTCTCGCTCTCTTTAGCTAGCTAGTAATTATTCTATTACCCCTCGGCCACAATCTGCACGAGTTTATTAATTACGTGTAACTGCCGATAATAATAATAATAATAATAATAATAATAATAATAATAATAATAATAATACAACAAAACAAATACAAAATAATAAATCGCACAGGGGCGGAGGGGTACCCCTTTCTAAAAATAAACAAATAATCATGTACAGGGCTCCTCGCCCTGTTACAGGTGCTTTCTCAGTAGCCCTGCAGTAGCACCATCCAGGTTCAGTCTGACTGGTGCCTGGAACTGGCTCATGTTGAAAATGTACACTAGTGTTTTTCTTTGCTAACAATTCTGGTAAAATGTCAAGTTTAAAAAAAGCTGTTACATTCTCTAAAGCTGTTAAAAACATTTTATTTTCAGGTTCAATTCTTTGTAAAAAAAAAAACTCTGATGTGTTGATCCCTAGGTGACAAAGAGCTGAGCCTGGACCTGGTAATAGTAAGAATGATATTTTTGTAATGTCATGACACCATCATTTGCTTTTAGACAAATGTATTTATCTTGGCAAGCTGCCACTAGGTCGCCTTCTCCCGCACAGTAAGGGCACTGTATCTCAAGTAGTCCATCGCCACAGCAGCTACAGGACACAAGACCACCTGGGGATGCTCCAAGATTGGGGTAGAGTGGATTGATGTGAAGCCCCGAATCTTCCACCTTGAGGTCCTGGTGCTGTGGCTTGGCCAGTTCCACATAGGCTTGCTTAGCAGTGTCCTCATTGTCACATCCCCACCTGAAAACAGTACATATTAACATACTAGTCAAGTCAAGTTTTGTGGCATGATTTTATGCAGTTTACATCAAATGCGTTATGTATTGCACAAAATATGTTGTGTCTGTTACACAGTAAAATAGCAAATATGGAATTAGGCAAATTACATTAATTTATGCTCGTATCCACACATAGAGCCCTAGCACTTGCCTTCCATATGACAAACCATACCTTTGTAATGTGTCCATTAAGGACATCCTGCCATAAAATACAACCAGCCTTTCAGTAACATAGAACGTAATATACAATAATTCATATCACAGTACAAAATGTAAAACAGATGCGAGCAATGTGTTGATTTTATTTAAATTAATCAAAGCCAAATAAAGAACATGCTTTTATATTAAGACTAATTACATATACATTTACCTTGTTGCTTTTGTTAAGAACTTGAATACATCGGGGTAGCATATCTGTCTGATGAGGGTCTTTGATGGGTTGGCTGGATGCCATAAAGCGAGAGGGAGTGATCCTTTCAGCTCTCATGTCGAACCATAGCCTGGACTTAGCCTGGGGTCTGGTCTCTCTTTCAACAGCAGTAGCCTGTAAGCAACAAAATGAACTAGCAATCTGGTATTCTTTTGGTTAATTATCTTGATGTAAAATGTTTATGTGTATATCATGAATGAAACATAAACAATAATGAATAATAGTAGTTAATTAGACATGAAAAGGAATCATAGCTTTGATACTATACACCTGTTCTCGTTCTATTTTTATGTTTTCTGTAGAGTAATGTCAATGGCTTGGGACGATTAAGAGAAACTGATTTTGGAATGAAATTCCTGCAGTAGCCTTGGCGCACCAAAAGCAACACACACTTAACACCAGACTTGTCCAATGCCTCATAGAACTCCCTTGCTTCATTTGGTCTGACTGGTGGAACAGTGCTGCTACTGCATTGCTGCTTTTTGGAGTTATCAGCCTGACAGGGACTGGAACGTATTTGATCCCATGGCAAATAGTTCTTTACCAGGTCTGATAGCAGCAGTCTGTCCCCACTGCCGTGGCCCATCTGTACTGCTCTCGTCTTGTACATGGTGCACTGCTGAGTCTAGGGCAAAAAGCCTGCCTTACATGTACAATGTCCACAAACAACTGTGCCTTCTTTCTCAATGACAGCCCATGGTTTTAGCTGATCACTTGACAGGGAGCATGAGGGGTGTACCTGTAAGAAACATGTCATTGTTTTGTTACAATCAAATGTTAAAACAAATAATGTAACACAAATCTGGTATTACTGACACTATTTTGAAAAGGTATACAATACAACAAAAGTCATAATGCAATAAGTCACAGTGCATGTGGTTTATTTTATAGATGCTGTTTATTATTAAAGCATTTTCAAATAACACAAAATACAACGTAAATACAACAATATAAAACGAAAAATCATAAAAAAGGAATCATAGAAGTATATTTTTAAATAAATCTTAAGTACTTGCAATCAAGGCTCAACTGTAAAACGATACAAAATCTGTCTAGCACTTATGCAAATGTATAATGGAGGGACTGCTTCATGACTTTTGGGAATTAAAATTATGATGGAATACCGAAAAAACACTAAAAACATAGCAGAAATAGAAATGACAGCCTATATCTCGAAATCCCTAACAGGAATCTTAAAATCCAGAATATTGTTTCTTGAAAATAAACTAATGCACAAAATAAAAGTGGAATGACATGCAATGACAGCTGCTTTCTATGGAATGACAGGCCTGGAATACCAAATTTGTTTTATGTGAAAAGATAAGGAATAGGGTAATTCCATATCAAATGAACCAAAATGTCACCCATATGTCTCAGATTTGTTATTAGCTTTTAAAAGCACTGTGGGTGTTTTTTCACTTCATCGGCTGACCGATAAAGGGCTGGTACCCCCCCCCCAGGTGTAAACAGTCATATCTTAGAAACTATTAGGAGTTGAGCGTTCATATTTTAGATTTTTCCATAAAATCGCTTTTACTAACTTTGTGCCGATTTTCACGGAACAGAAATATTGTGGTCTCACAAATGAAGTCCTTGGGAAGTTTTGTGGTGTTGGTTGAAGGCAAGCTCCATGATAACACTTCCTGCATTGACAACAAAGAACCATGCAGTCCTCAGTTGAAAAGTTGCCAGAACACAAGCTATCTACACAGGTAGACCATCTGCTGTTGTCATGGTTAGCAAGTGTAGATAGGTAGTGCATAAGTGTTTTTTCATTTAGAGGCATGCACATATATTTTGCAAAAGGGGTTTTGTGCAGTTCTGAATAGGAATGTGGAGCTATCCTATCCTGCCTTCTGCACTTGCAGTGTTTGTGATCAGAAATAATCACTGAAACCCATTTACGTCTAATGCTCGCATGTCAGTACTTTCCGGAATTCCCTGATATTTAATTTCGATTTCAGGCATGTGTCATGGAAAGCTATTCACTTTGTTGCTTGACTTTGGTGTGGAATGTTTGACAACTGGATTTTCATCTTCATCACTGAGGTCAAAGTGTCCAGTCTCTTCTCCAAAGAAGCTGGTATGTGATGCACATTCAGCTATTTCAGTGCTATTTCACAGAGTCAAGCAAGCAGAATGTAGTGCATTTCCTATGCTGTACCTATACTCATTTTTATTCTGCTTAGGTTTCATCTCTTCATTGCACCCTTTGAAGAGTCTGGCGCAGGTTCCATATCATAATCATAGTCGTCTTTCCAGGGCTTTTTTTTCCCAGACTGGTTTGCTCTTCCACGTTTTCATTTGTGCAGCACTGAGAATATGTGCACTTATCTTCAGCTTCTCTGTGCAGCCAAAATCTGGTAGCATTTACCAGTACTTGTACAAGAGCAAGTAGAAGGCTCAGGTAGAAGATTTACTACATGAAAATGTGTTCCATCTATGCTTTTTACTACAAAAGTGCTACTTTGTGCACAGAATAAAACATTTCCAGAATCTACACAGTATCTGACCATAGACTTTTGTGACATCTGGTCCTGTTGTCTTTTCTCCACACATGCCACTTGTGTTGCAGTACTACTTTTAATCTGTTCAATGATTGTTTCCAGGGGATAAAACAGTGGAAATGACATGTGAACAGGACTCTCGGCCAGGTATTGAAACTTCTTATTGAGTTTCCAAGCCCACAGTCTGCACGGCTGAACTCATGGATGTAATACATCTGCATATAGAACATTGCCAGTACCATGCTGTTGACAGGCATGGTCTTCCAATCAGTTTGCTGCTTTATCACCTGATGCATGCTTTCACTGATATTGTTTGTTGTAGTCATGTTGTTCTGGAAGGCAGTAGACCTCTCTGTAACAAATTTTGCAGCATGCTGTGCAATAGGATCCTTGATTTGTTGGTCAAAATACTTGTGAAAGGGAATGCTTCATTCCAGACAAAAATGGCCATACAGCTCGAGAATAATCCAGTGACGAGCTATTGATGAGTTGTTTTACATAATCTTTTAAAACTTTTGTGTCATCCTTTAACCCTCCATGCTGTGTGATCCAATTGTCTACATCTGAAATGATGTGATTAGAGCAGATGATGTGTGGGAGGTTTGGTGAATGGAATCCACAATTCTTCTTTCTCGGTCACTAACACAAGGAATTCAGCAGGTTCATAATATACCTCAGAAAGTCCTGTTGATATGTTTTGAACTTCCTTTCATGTAACAGGAAGACAACTGGAAACACTGGATCCCCAATCAACGATACATTGTGAATTACAAAGGGTGATATGTAGAAATCGCCAAGGTTAAATGTTGTATCATATTACATCAGAGCTGCAAGTTATTATTATTTTATTATTATTATTTATTTCTTAAACGACACCCTTATTCAGGGCAAATTACAATTGTTACAAGATATCACATTATTTTTACATACAATTACCCATTTATACAGTTGGGTTTTTACTGGAGTAATCTAGGTAAAGTACCTTGCTCAAGGGTACAGCAGCAGTGTCCACCGGGGATTGAACCCACGACCCTCCGGTCAAGAGTCCAGAGCCGTAACCACTACTCCACACTGCTGCCCTAACAAGCTGAACATTTCGTCATTGGAAATTCGCTGTTTTTTTGTTTCTTGGTAAATAACATTTTTCACTTGCTTCATGTTTCGTGGGCGATCCACAGCTATGTGGTTGTCAGAGCCTGTGTTGAACTGTGAACTGAGAACTTTTTGATATACAGTATTTTAAGAGGTTCCCCCTGTGATTTTGCTGCCTCCGCAATATGTGTCAGGGTAGACTTCATGGTAGGGATGAATGGTTTTTCAGAATGTTTTTGTAAACCGTGTGGTGATGGTTTATACAAAGCCTTGTTTCCCAAGTAATGTGTGACATACATTTGTCTGTTTTGTAAACAGTAGCTATGACGCCGAAAACCAAAAATGGAATCTTTTCCTTTTCCTTTGCTGTCTTTTAAATAATAGTATTGTTTCAACACAGCTGATGTTGATCCTTTGGATACCCATCTATACTGGTTAAAACGGACATCAAATGCATTCTCAGTAGAAGAGGATGCTGAACAATACACGTACACTTCTCCTGCCTTTGGTTGCACGGGAGGCAGATTTATGATTCTAGAATCATTAAAATCTGTTGTAGTAAGAATGCACATGTTCCATAGACAGATCCTTGTCGTGGTTGAACATACGGAGTATATATGGAGTATTAAAATAAGTCATTTTGTATATTTTGCGCTAGTACTTCACAAATTTTACACTATACAAATGCACCAATAAAAAGTGCAGTGCAATTAATGAAAAACACCACTAAGTTGAGCAGGTTAACTGAAATGTATTTATTTTCTTTTATCTGTGAAAAAAATCTTAAAATATTTTACATATAGTATAGTGCGGAGAAAAGTACAATGCAAAATGTAAATAATCCTGTCAAAGGATTTTTTAATGTGATATATAACTTTTATTATTATTTTGTGGTGGGGTTTTTCTAATCACTTAAATTGGAAACCAGCAATTCTTAAGCTTAAAAGTTACTAAAACAAAAATATATTAACTTATTTTTCTGTGAACAAGCCAACCCAGAATATCTGAGAATCTATAATAGTTCTTAAAAACAGCTACTACTTGCTTTGCTGATTACAAGGATGTTCCGAAAAAATAGCTTGAAACCAAAAAACAGCACAAACAGCTAAATGTTAGCAGAAAACAAACACAGTGGAACTAGATGAGAATATAGCTAAAACAAATCTGTGTATTTAATCTAACCCCCAAAAAACCAATTTGAAACAAAATGTGTTAAATGTACCTAAGACTTTGCACAATGCACACAATAGCCTATTAATATGTAAAATTTGAAAAGAAAGCAATGCACAGTTTTATATTAATATTTATAATAACCAAACTGTTGTAAGAAAAATAGTTGTCTGAAACTAAAATCAAAGCAGATGTGTACCCTCTGTCTCTGAATGCTTCCTTCACAAAAAGTCTTATCTATGGACAAACACAGATTAATGTACAACACTTGATATTCGATTAATAAAACCTAATGTTTATATTAAAATAGAAATATATTCCCATTGTATCATTGTCTTACTTAATGATAAAGACAATTACTGGAAAGAAACAGTTGGATTGACAATTTAATTTTCTGAAGTATGCAATGCTTATGAAAAGTGAGTTAATCAGTTAATTATTGAAATGCTGCACATCTCTTTATTGCTGTTCATTTCTTATTTTATTATTTTTATTATATTTCTTAGCAGACGGCCTTATCCAGGGCGACTTACAATTGTTGCAAGATATCACATTATTTTTACATACAGTTGGGTTTTTACTGGAGCAATCTAGGTAAAGTACCTTCCCCAAGGGTACAGCAGCAGTGTCCCCCACCTGGGATTGAACCCACGACCCTCCGGTCAAGAGTCCAGAGCCCTAACCACTACTCCACACTGCTGCCCATTGTAGTCAATGGGCATTCCGTTTTATCATTCGTTTTAGTCTGTCCCCTAAATGGGACAGAATTTGGACCAACACGGAGGATTCGGTATGCCGTTTCATTATGTTCTAAATGAGCAGATACCCTATAACCTATCCGCGGCAAAAAATGCAAGATAGCCCGGATGCAGGAACTAATAGCACTGCAATTTTTTTTTTAAATTTTGTTTTTTATGATCGCTTCGGTTTCAAGTAATTCTAATTCTGCAACTGTTTGTCAATGGATACAGTACGTAAACATGTTTTGTTTATTGATACCAGTAGGCCTATGTTGCTGTTTATATTTAAAGTGCCTTGGAAGAATGACCTTTCAATGCAAAACTTAAAAGTAAATAGCAAATAAAAGATGCAAACTATTACGCCAAATCCATGAGCTGAATTCATGTACTATCATAGTGACACACAGTCGTCGCTAAACAAGGACATTCGATTAATTTTGCTTTACACTATAGTTCGGCAATTGATAACGATGCCATATGGGAAACTGATGAACTTACCTAATGATGGCTGGTGCTGTTTCAGAGATGTCACAGCCTGAATGTCAGGTTGGAGTGGTGACAGTTTTAGCTTTAAATCTGGTTCCATATCCAGCCTACTCAGGTACTTTGAATTCAACGCAACAAGCGCAGAAAATCCACTTTCACAAGAGTATGTGGTGGCGAACGTGGAACCAGATGCCAGTCAGATTTCGTTGCGTGAAGACAAACTTTAAAGAGCTGTCACATGAAAGCTATGTTAGACTGTCTTACTCTTTTGATGTCAAGTTCATGGCATTTCACTGTCAGCTTCACAAATGGGTTTCTAATCCACTTGTTTTTTGAGTCATGGCACCGAAGATTAGCTAGCTTCAGAGTTTCATTCGACAACACCTCGTAACATACAACATCTCGTAACATACAAAACGCAGCGGCCACGGCTCCTCTTCGCTACCGGTCCAAGTAAATCCCATTTACAAGTATGTATCGCTGTACATCTGCATGTTGCAGGGTTTCACTTGATACTCCACCAGTGGCAGAAATCACTAAATGGCTAATGCATTAAAAGTAAATGTACCCCCATCAATTAAAAAAAGCAACATTAGCACTGTAAACAACACACAACTTACAGAATTGCGGTTACAAGTTTTTATAATCAATTCGCAAATCAGAAACTTAAAACCACGTATTATTTAATTCTAAGTCATTAAGTGACATCAGCGTGGAACATTAGCTATAAAGACACAAATACAATATCACAAAATCATTAATTCAAAACGAACAAGACAGCTTATCATGTCATGGCAAGACATCGACAGTTTTACGTCCATTAAAGGAGATGAAACTTTGCCTTATTTAGTTGAAAGAAGGAAACATGGCCAACAACAGTTTGTTCAGAGCGCTGCCTGCCATTTTATTGACTCCTTGCCGCGTTCGTTTACCTTCTTTCTTCAGAATCTTCAGTGCTAGTGTTATTATACCATCCTTAACAATTGAACATCTCTATTTTTGGGATCTTACTGTAAAACGTATTTTTCTCCATATAATATCAGATTCAACTAAAGCCATTACTGAAAAAATTAAAATCGCACAAATTCTAACTACTCCAAATCCAGTAGGTGCCGCCTCACCAAGCTGTGGTTACCATAGCAACGCCTTCATAAAGGGACCCCAGCGTGGTTAGTTGCTTTGGTAACAAGCAGCTTTCTGAGGCACTCAAGGTTTGTGCCTCACGCTGCAGTGCTGCAGCAATACATCGTTCATCAGCTTTCTGGCTTTGCGCTTTCGCTGCTGGTGAAAGCGAGTTGTGACTTTTAAATTATGTCACAAGCGCTTCTGTGGCCTTAAATTTATTTAATATATGCACGCTTAACTGTGCTTAAATGTGTTTCTCAATTAAATAAAAATTAATATGCAAAATGTTTTTTTAGCCTTTGGGAATTATTGGTGAGGACATGCCTAACTTGCCTTGTCTGACGAGCCGCCTCTGTACTCCATTGCCACTTGCTTCATTTTCACTCGCTTTCCTGTTCAAAGACCCAGTTTTTATCCAGTAACCAATTGCTGATACCTCCCACAGCGGGACGAAGCACGTGGGGTTGCTTCTAACGTGCGGTGACGTGTGACGTGAATTTAGTCACCAGGTTAAACACGTCACACGCTGCAACTAGTGTAATACAGCGGCAGGCGCTACATTCTGCCGAAGATGATTTGCCTTGTGAAATTGGACTTGCCGGTGCGAGGAGACAATTTTTATTTTGTTTTCCCATGGACCAGGTTGGGAACCACAGGCCTATTTGAAATAAGATTATCATGTTGATTTTAAAGCTTATCATTAAAATGTATTTATGATTCAATGTTTTATTTATAGGAAAAAGAAATGAACAACCAATCAAAAGCAGTGTGTGACTTAATACATACTTTGCTGTCAAAGCCAGATACACTAAACAAGCTGGATTCTGAAAGGCAGGATGAGGGAGAAAACAGCGATTTCAAATCCCTGTCACTGGGAATGATTTAGGTCCCACTTCAGCTAGGGCCACTAGGGAAAGTGAAGTGAGAAGCCTGTTTTCACGAGGAAGCACTCCACAGTTTCACAATACCAGGAGTTCTGTGCGGAAAAGCAGAAATGCTATTCCTCCAAAAGCAATGCAAAGGTTAGATTATACACACGTGTATTTTAATTTTTCAAATTTGGATGAAGTTGTTTTATGGGTAACTACTAAACTATGATGTGATGTTTTCAGCAAATAGCGTATTCTGCTTTCTGGTCCAAAATCTCATATAGTAGTCAAGCAAGGAGCAAAACAAGAACTGCACGAACTTGGACACATCGTAAATGCCTTTGAATTCAACAAGTATTGGAGTGAAGAGGAGTCGAAGATGACCGCCAATAATACTTTTGGGATATGCCTGCTTGTCAGGTATTTGCTGAGCATTTTATATCAAAGCTGCTGATAGGCCCCTCCGAGGAGTGACATCCTCGGTCCCGCCTCACCAAGGTAATAAATAGTCACTGCGCGGTAGGTAGGTAAGGTAGGTGAGTATAACCCTAACCTTTTCCAGTTGTGATTGACTCTTTTAGAGCTCCTTCTTCGAGTTTTGTGAGTTCCAATTAATTGCTGGAAGTAGGCTTACCACTTCCCCGGAATCAGAAACTCGGCAACTGAAGGCTGAGCTAATGCTACGCAACTGTGTTTCGTTTAAAAAAAAAACTTTTATCAACAGCCTACCGGCGCTTCGACATCTCGAGGCTTTTGAGCCTGTGCAGCGCCGCCTTCAGTGCCATGCTACCCCAGAGCCTCCAGTACGTTGGCGCTTCGACGCCCTCAGTGCCTCGAGGACTCCACACCTCGGCGCTTCGACGCCCTCAGTGCCTCGAGGACTCCACACCTCGGCGCTTCGACGCCCTCAGTGCCTCGAGGGTTCCACACCTTGGCGCTTCGACGCCCTCAGTGCCTCGAGGACTCCACACCTCGGCGCTTCGACGCCCTCAGTGCCTCGAGGACTCCACACCTCGGCGCCGACGCCCTCAGTGCCTCGAGGACTCCACACCTCGGCGCTTCGACGCCCTCAGTGCCTCGAGGACTCCACACCTCGGCGCTTCGACGCCCTCAGTGCCTCGAGGACTCCACACCTCGGTGCTTCGACGCCCTCAGTGCCTCGAGGACTCCACACCTCGGCGCTTCGACGTGCTCAGTGCCTCGAGGACTCCACACCTCGGCGCTTCGACGCCCTCAGTGCCTCGAGGACTCCACACCTCGGCGCTTCGATGCCCTCAGTGCCTCGAGGACTCCACACCTTGGCGCTTCGAAGCCCTCAAGGCTTTTCAGCTCTACGCATTGCGCCCTCGGTGGCCTCAGTGCCCCTGCGCTCCATAGCCTCGGTGCCTCAGTGCTTTGACACCTCGAGGACTGTACACCGAAGGCGCTTTGATGCGTCGAGGTCTTTCTAGCCTCTGGTGCTCCATAGCCTTGGTACCTCGGTGCTTTGACACCCTCGGTGCCGCGAGGACTCGCCGCCTTGGTGCTTCGACACCTGTGACGCACACTCGATCCCCTCTGGTTTTTTCAGTGCCTCGGTGATACATGACTGAAATGTTGAATTTCCACCCGTGCACGTCCTGCAGGCAGAAATTGCCCCCTATGGTATACTTTTCCAAAAGTATCATTGGCGGTCATCTTCAACTTGAAAGGGAACGATGGTTATGGCTGTAATGCTCTGTGAAGTTGGCCCCCTACAAACAGCACACACGTTGAGTCATATATCATTCGTTTGTGCTACATTTGTTCCGGTTTGTGCCATTGAAACAAACGTTTGTACTATTATGGTTTCTGAGATATTAACGTTAGGTTACCTACCATAACCCTGGTTCCCTGAAAGAGAAGACGAGCACTAATGACATTACGTATGGGATATGCCTGCCCATTGGGTAGGTATTGCTGAGCTCTCTATACCAGCACTGGTCAGATTGACGCAGAGCTCTTGTCCTATGCACGTAGCATCTCAATGCCCGCACTGGGCAGAGTAAATTCAATCTCTCATCCTCCATTGAAGCAAACAGAGGTGGATGGAAGGACTCCAGTTCCACAGACTGATTAATGTGGAAGGCTGTGATCATCTTGGGGAGGAAAGCAGGGTTGGTGTGCAGAGACACCCTACTACCATCCTCCCACATACGCATGTAGGAGCTGTGTACAGACAGCACCTGCAGCTCACCGACCCGTTTAGCAGAGGAAGGCTGTCTTCATAGACAGGTACTTCAACTCTATGGAGTGTATGGGCTCAAACGGGGCCTTTGTGAGAGCCTCCAGTACAATATTAAGGCTCCATTCGGGGAGAACAGTCCTCCTGGGAGGACGTAACCTCCGAGTGCCTTTTAAGAAATCGGGTAGCCAAGAAATGCGCATCCGGAGACGGCGAATCTACTGGGGCATGGCATGCAGAGATAGCCGCTAAATACACCTTCAGAGTAGAAGGTACTGTAACTGTAAGATGACTGGCATAGGGCAAGACCAGCTCTGCAATGGACCCACAACTGCATCTGATAGCCCTAGGGCTAACCAGCGGTCCCTTTCAGGGGCCAGACCCATAGCATGAACCTTCCCAGTTCTGGGTGCCAAAAAGTGCCTCTCGTCTGACTGAGGAGATCCATGCACAGTGGGATCTCCCAGGGCTGGCCTTGTAACAGCTGGCACAGGGTCAAAAACCAGATTCTCCTGGGCCACTTAGGGGCCACTAGTAGAACTGACCCTTCCTCTAACCGGACCTTTTCGAGAAAGGCCGGGAACAGTGGTATAGGCGGGAAAGCGTACAAAAACGCTTTGGGCCATTTGTGCACTAGGGCGTCTACGCCGAGTGGACCGCCTTAGCGGTGGAAGGAGTACCACGTGGGACAATGCGTCGTTCTCTGCCGAGGCGAAGAGATCAACCTGGGCCTTCCCGAACTGTTCCCAGTCGCCAATCTGACGGATGTGGACCGTTCCAGGAGAGGAGGTCCGCTGCCCGGTTCACCACTCCGGGAATGTGCATCGCCCATAGGGACAACAAGTTCCTCTGAGCCCATGTCAATAGCCTGAAGGCGATGCAATGCAATCCCGGGGACCATAGGCCACCCTGGTGTTTGACATTTGCCACCACTGTCATGTTGTCCATCCGGATCAGCACTGGGAGGAAGTGGTGGCGAGCAAGGGAGACCGCTTCCAACTCCAGCATATTTATGTGCAGGGATGTCCAGCTGTCCGGCCAGGATCCGCATACTCCTCTGCCTTACCAGACCGCCCTCCAACCCAAGTTGGAAGAGTCTGTCATCATCACTTGGCAGTTTAACACTACTACCATTCATCCTCCACCAGCGTAGGGCTGCTGAGCACGCGTGAGACACAGTCAGCCGATGGTCTCTGTCGTGTTTGGTGGAACCCATTGAGCCACACTTGTAGCTGGCGCATGCGAAGCAGACCCAGCTGAATGGCCGATATGGCTGCGACCATCAGACCCAATAGTTTCAGGCACAATAGGAGGGTGACCTGCGATCCCTGTTGAAAAAGGGAGAGGCAACCCTGGATAGCTGCAACTCTGTCGTCTGACAGGTATGCACGCATCATACTGGAGTCCAGCCGGAGCCCCAAGTACGTCGTGCACTGCACCGGTGTAAGCCGACTGTTTGCATCGTTGATAGTGAGGCCCAGCCTCACCAGATGCTCTGTCACGACCGCCGTGTGGCCCACTGCTTCCTCTCGCAACTGGGAACAGATCAACCAGTCGTCGAGATAGCTTATTACTCTGATCCCCTGCAGCCCCAGGATAGCATCCACACATTTTGAAAACTTAAGAGGAGCTAGGGAGAGGCCGAATGGCAGAGCAGCAAACTTGTAAATGCTTCCTTGTAAAGTGGAGATACTTCCTGTGCTCTGGATGAATGGGAATGTGAAAGTACATATCCTGTAAGTCCACGGTGGTGAACCAGTCGCCCAGCCAGATGGACTGGAGAATGTGATGGTGCATCAGTATCTGGAACCTCCTTTCTTTTAAGAACCCGTTGAGGAGCCTCAGGTCTAGGGTGGGGCGAAAGCCGGCAATTTTTTGGGTACCAGAAAATACCTCGAGAAGTACCCCTCTCCGTGGCCGGGGCAGCAGTGTGGAGTAGTGGTTAGGGCTCTGGACTCTTGACCGGAGGGTTGTGGGTTCAATCCCAGGTGGGGGACAGTGCTGCTTCAACTTTAACAGTCTTCTTTGTGTTACAATGATAAGATGATGGATGTAGAAACGGTTATCACCCCCGTTTCTTTTAGTTATCTGTCGAACTTTTGTAAGACCATTTAAAAGCTAATAATTAATCAGTATAATACAGAGGAACATTTCATAATGAATGTGTGATAGCCTATGTAAAATGCCCCATCTCCCCGTACTATTTTTCATAAAATAATCTAAGAAAAAAAGTTCAGGACCATTTTCCAGAGGGGACGATTTCAACGTCAACGTCACAGCCCCTTACAATAACAAAATCATCCCACCTTTCATGGAATATCAGTGTTCATAATACATTCAAGGCAAGAGGACTGAATAATAATAAGTAGAACATGAAAAAGTTGAGATACACAAAAAAGCAAAACAATTGTTGTCTATACATCCTCAATGTACACTTGTTTCAGATTCATTGCACCATGTAACAGTAAGTGAATAAGAGGACACACTTTTTCTATACTTTCCTAAAAATTGTGTTAGGGTCTCGCTCTGACCAGAATAAAGCTATGCTAGTGATAAAAGAAAGACTTGACTTTCTTCTATTGCTATTCATATTTGTTTTGTTAGTATTCACTTGTGTAAGCAGCGTCGCTTACCAAGTGACATATTCTTATCAAAGAAGTGTCAATACATATTGAAAGAAAGCAGCACTAACGCAGCACAAATGAATGACCCATATTGGGTTTAAACCTGTTATTATAGGGGGACTGTGACGTCACTCGCCCTAAAAGAATGGTGAATAAATCTTGAAGGAAAACAGCACTAGCATTTATTTTGCAACAGTGACCAGCACAAACGTAGTTAATCGCAGAAGTTAACTGTGATTAATTGACAGCCCTAATATATATATATATATATATATATATATATATATATATATATACACAGTACTGTGCAAAAGTTTTAGGCAGGTGTGAAAAAATGCTGTAAAGTAAGAATGCTTTCAAAAATAGACATGTTAATAGTTTATATTTATCAATTAACAAAATGCAAAGTGAGTGAACAGAAGAAAAATCTACATCAAATCAATATTTGGTGTGACTACCCTTTGCCTTCAAAACAGCATCAATTCTTCTAGGTACACTTGCACACAGTTTTTGAAGGAACTCGGCAGGTAGGTTGGTCCAAACATCTTGGAGAACTAACCACAGTTCTTCTGTGGATTTAGGCAGCCTCAGTTGCTTCTCTCTCTTCATGTAATCCCAGACAGACTCGATGATGTTGAGATCAGGGCTCTGTGGGGGCCATACCATCACTTCCAGGACTCCTTGTTCTTCTTTACGCTGAAGATAGTTAATGACTTTCGCTGTATGTTTGGGGTCGTTGTCATGCTGCAGAATAAATTTGGGGCCAATCAGATGCCTCCCTGATGGTATTGCATGATGGATAAGTATCTGCCTGTACTTCTCAGCATTGAGGAGACCATTAATTCTGACCAAATCCCCAACTCCATTTGCAGAAATGCAGCCCCATACTTGCAAGGAACCTCCACCATGCTTCACTGTTGCCTGCAGCCACTCATTCGTGTACCGCTGTCCAGCCCTTCGGCGAACAAACTGCCTTCTGCTACAGCCAAATATTTCAAATTTTGACTCATCAGTCCAGAGCACCTGCTGCCATTTTTCTGCACCCCAGTTCCTGTGTATTCGTGCATAGTTGAGTCGCTTGGCCTTGTTTCCACGTCGGAGGTATGGCTTTTTGGCCGCAAGTCTTCCATGAAGGCCACTTCTGACCAGACTTCTCCGGACAGTAGATGGGTGTACCAGGGTCCCACTGTTTTCTGCCAATTCTGAGCTGATGGCACTGCTGGACATCTTCCGATTGCGAAGGGAAGTAAGCATGATGTGTCTTTCATCTGCTGCAGTAAGTTTCCTTGGCCGACCACTGCGCTCACGGTCCTCAACGCTGCCCGTTTCTTTGTGCTTCTTCAAAAGAGCTTGGACAGCACATCTGGAAACCCCTGTCTGCCTTGAAATTTCTGCCTGGGAGAGACCTTGCTGATGCAGTATAACTACCTTGTGTCTTGTTGCTGTGCTCTGTCTTGCCATGGTGTATGACTTTGACAGTAAACTGTCTTCAGCAACCTCACCTTGTTAGCTGAGTTTGGCTGTTCCTCACCCAGTTTTATTCCTCCTACACAGCTGTTTCTGTTTCAGTTAATGATTGTGTTTCAACCTACATATTGAATTGATGATCATTAGCACCCGTTTGGTATAATTGTTTAATCATACACCTGACTATATGCCTACAAAATCCCTGACTTTGTGCAAGTGTACCTAGAAGAATTGATGCTGTTTTGAAGGAACAGGGTGGTCACACCAAATATGGATTTGATTTAGATTTTTCTTCTGTTCACTCACTTTGCATTTAGTTAATTGATAAATATAATCTATTAACATGTCTATTTTTGAAAGCATTCTTACTTTACAGCATTTTTCACACCTGCCTAAAACTTTTGCACAGTACTGTATATATATATATATATATATATATATATATATATATATATATATATATATATATATATATATATATATATATATATATAGACACACACACACACACACACACACACACTCGCAGACAAAGGTATTTGGGCAGTTAAAAAAATGAGAAAAAACAAAGAAAGTGATTTCTGTAATTTCTAATTGTTCTATTAAAATATATAAATTAAAGTAGAGACTCAGCTTTATATTAAAACAGCACATTATTACATAACATACATAAAATTAAATAACATGCAAAAACTAATTTCATACTTTGACAAAGTGCCCGGGCAAGTGCTCAGGGCCCCAGTGCCAGAGGGGGGCCCACATACATACAGAAATAAAATTGCAAATATGAGTAGATGTACTATTTCTGTGCTGGCTATCCTACTCAAGCAGCCTTTAGGACTAGAAACGTTTAAATTACACTAAACTAAACTAAACTGTATGCGTGCTGTGAAACTTTTCATGTCTCCCCTTTTTTCTTTTCTCTTTTCCTGCTGGTGCCAATTGAAGACATTCTGTAATTGGCACATTTTCGTCATACTTTCCAAATCGAGACTTTCATTTGACAAGCGTTTTGTCACACCTCATTATCATAACGCCTAAACTGCTATTATAATTATACGATTTTAAACCTTCTAAAATTAAACCTGCCGAACCTCTGGAACCTCCATTAAAAAGAAACACAAATCTGGATGTCAGAAACAGAGTGAAAAGACTACAAAAAAAGAAAAAAAAACTGCAATCAAGCTTATCCAGGGTTCCTGTCACAGATGTCACAAGAATGATTGAATGCCTTAGCTCTTCTCTCAATCGAGTGGAAAGAAGCAGAATCAGTTAACTTTGATACCATACTTCACAAATTTGCCTCTGGAAAATCAAGAGGGAAAGCCTGTTGTTAATTTGACTGATAACTGTCAATTCAGCCTGGCCGAATTCACTACTGTAAGTACACTGTCAAATGTTCTATGTAAATTTAAAAATTATTATTTCTGTAAAGTGTTAATTGTGTACTAAGTAGGCTACAATAAAAAAGAAAATGTGCAAAAATAATTTAATTAAAAATAACCTTTTACTATTTTCACACTGTACATTAATGTGTAAAATGCAGCAGAATGATTTATTTGGTATTACCGGTAGGCTAAAGTAAAAAGAAAGTGCGCTACAGGTATTCATTTGATTTTACTACTGTCTACTGTACGATTTAGTACAATATGTTATTTTTATTTATTTCTCTAAATTGGACAACTCATGTCTCCAGACATGTCCGTTTAAGAGAGGGACTACTGATTATGAAAACCGTTTTGACAGAAAAATATTTTTAAATTGGGGGTGAAGGTGGGGGGGCCCACTGGAGGTCCATTGCCCAGAGCCCACAAAAACCTGGCGCCCGTCCTGCTGGCATGGCAGCGGACCTTATCTGCAGAGAGTGGTATGTTGTTCATCTTACCTGATGATGACTGTCTGTGGTTGCTTGTGTTGTCGTGCCGGGGTTGAATGTAAGATTTATTTTTATATTTAGATAATCGACAAGCCCGAATAGGTCTATCCTTACAAGGTATAGTCACTTTAATAGCAAGAAAAAAGGTAAATAGCAATTATCTCCTGCCAAGGATAGCACATTACTAAAAGTACTGTATCATTACCATGAAATTGAACGTCACCATGACTTACATCATTGTAGAAAGTATCTTATGAATACCATAGCTCCATCAAACCAGGACAAGCACTGCAAGAAATAGGCTTAAATCAGGCGTCAGTTATACCAGCAGTGTCGGGCTCAATACAGTTAACATTCAACATACAAATGCCCTAATAATAATTAAAAGCACCACTGCCCTTTATATTGGCTAAGTTTCCCATACCAGTAAGAAAAGCCTCAAATGTAAAGTCATGATATACAGAAGTCCCGTCCCGTCCCCCCATGTAAACAATTAAAAATAAATCAAAGTAATACAGCAGTTCTTATATGTGGACCATAAAAACATTTTTTTGTCCGCATTGAGATCAACATAATAATAATAATGAGATGGTATATATAGAACTAGTATGGATTGTCTGTTAGTGTTTAAATTAAGGTTACAAAACATGTTTTTGTAAACATGAAAGATAGCACCAATAACAACTAGTAAGCACTATGTATTTAATAGTAGCTTCAATGGTAATGTTTGTAGGAACAATTGAGTAGTTTCCAATTTCAAATAGAATAGATCGAGGATGTACTAGGTACACCCACACTAGACACAAGGAAAGTTAAGTTAATAGTAACAATTTTTGGAATACAGAAATAGAAAACAACATACATATTAAGTTAGAAATACATCTTAAATGTGTACTATGCATCAAAGATAATCGATGGCATCAAACCTTCAATCTAACAAATCTAAATATACTAGTCTACAAATAGCAAGTTCACTTAAAATCTCTTCATGTAAATAACATGACGTAATTCTAACTTTTTTAGTTGCTCATCATGGTTCATTAAGTTACTTATTGCAAAGTATGTCACTATGTAGTGTCACTCATTTGCTGATTTTTGCCACTGATCTCCTGGCTGCTGGAATAATCATGGTAGACATGCATTCCAATACATTGGGGAATAAAACTCTACTGATAACACCTTGTCACTTTGTACTAACGTGTCAGAAATTAATAAGACACAGGTAGGTATCATTCAAAAAACTTAAGTGTCTGCATTTATTGTACACAAGAAAAACACTATAAAGTAGAATACTACTTATTAGTTGTAATGAACTCAAGAAGGACATGGACACATGCAGTCATAGATATTGTACATGTCTTCATGTTATCAATCTACTTCATCTACGCCATTGTGTCTCCTCCTCCATCCAGCACAACGCAGAAACCAGCCACCAGAAGTCCTGCCCTTGCAGTACATGCACGCTGCATACCGCATTCATCTGTGCAAGCTGTCTGTCACTCTTGGCTGTATCACTCTTCTAGCTGCCCAGGACAAAAATAAAAGTTGTTTAAAAACAAGGCTTTAAAGAGATTATTAACCCCTAGTGTAGGAGAATCTGCCCCTTGACCCCTGGGCATCACCAACATTTTTACAAGCCCAGCGCCTATGCTATTCAGCCTTTACAAACAAATATTCAGCAACAATACTAGAACAGAAAAAGAGCTCCTATTTAAAAAAGGATAGGAACAGGTCAACATGTGGGGCATGTTGTCCGTATCCTCCTTTATAAAAACTTGTGAAAAGTAATCATTTAATATATTTGCCATTTTTTTTGTTGTCTTCGTCTATGATTTTGCCATTTGTATCTCTTAGACATTTAACCTCCTCTTTGAATGTTCACTTGCTGTTATAATATTGGAAAAACATTTTGGAATTGGTTTTAGCCCCCTTAGCAATGTTTATTTCTAATAACATTCTAACTTCCTTTTTGACTTGTGTTTGCAGTTCCAAGTACTCTTTCTGAGTACTTTGTTTTTGGTCCCTTTAAATGCTGAATATTTTTAAAATTGATCTATTAAACCACTTTGTTTTAGATTTTGATTTATCTACTTTTGGCATGTAATTGTTTTGCGCCTTTAATACTACATTGTTTAAAAAAACAACCATCTTTTTTCTGTGGATGTTTTCTTTATTTTACTCAAATCTACTTCTGCCAGTCTCTGTTTCATACCTTCATAGTTTGCCTTTCTAAAATTGTAAACCTTAGCTTTAGTCATTACTTTTGGGGTTTTAAAAATCACTTCAAATGAGACCATGTTGTGGTCTGAATTTGCCAATGGTTATCTGACCTCTGTTTTAGTTATTCTGTCTTTGTTATTTGAAAAGACTAAATCAAGGCATGCCTCCCCTCTAATCGGTGCCTTGACAAATTGCGTTAAGAAGCAGTCATTTGTCATTTCCACCATTTCAATTTCATGCTTCCCACTGGGTTTTCCCATTTCATATGGGGGAAGTTGAAATCCCCCATTAGTATGGCTTCTCCTTTGCTACATGCATTTCTAATGTCATTGTATAACAGATTATTTTGCTTTGCGTCTCAATTTGGCGGTCTATAGCATGCTCCTATTATTATTCCCTTTGAATTTTTGTCCATTATTCTGACCCATATTGATTCACCGTTGTTTTCTTCGTCCAGATTTAACACCTGGGCTTCAAGACTATTTCTTATGTGTAGCGCTACCCCTCTGCCTCTTCTGTCCTGCTTGTCTTTCCTGTACAGTGAATACCCACTAATATTATATTCGTCTCCATCGCTCTCAGACAACCAAGTTTCTGTAACACCTATCACATCGTAGTTACTTGTTAGTGCAGTAGCTTCAAGTTCTAACATTTTGTTTCTGAGACTTCCAGCATTTAGGTAAATACATTTAATGTTTGCCCTTGTTTTGATGTGGTCTCCCTTCTGTTTTTTGTTTTCTCCCCCCTTCCTTTCTAGTTTAAATGCTTCTGAACCTCCTCAAGGATCCTTTTTCTGAGTAGATTGGTTCCCTTTTTGTTTATGTGCAGGTCGTCCCTCCTATATAGATAGTCCTTTTGTAGAATGTGGTCAAATGTTCAAGAAAGATGAAGCCTTCCTGTGTGCACCATGATTTCAGCCATGCATTTTGATTATGTATTTCCAGCTCTCCGTATGCTCCTTTGCAAGGTGCCGGCAGTATCCCAGAAAATACCCCAGTTTTAGTCTTGTGTTTTTAATCTCCTTCCTAGCTCTTTGAATTTGTTTTGCAGGGATCTTGATCTGTCTCTTCCAATGTTGTTTGTACCGATGTGGACAACTACTACTGGGTCGTCTCCTGTTCGTTCTTGGAGCCTGTCCACATTCTAAGCGATGTAAGAAAGTCTATTTCCTTGTTCACACAAAAGATAAATTACGCAATTCAGCGATCTGATATTCAACAATTCTCCTCACGTCCACTCAAATTTACACACCCGCTGCCCTCGTCTACACTTGTCTGCCTTCACTACCTTATGCAAGCAAAATCAGATCTCACCTTCAGCTTTCAACCTAGTTTTGCAACATATTTTCATTGTCAATTTACAGCCTTGGTACGGTAGTACAGCAGTAAAAAATGTCTGTCCTGGATGAGTGGAAAAAATTAGCTTCCAAATGGTTTTTAGAAACACTCAATGTGGATGTTAATTGCTATCGATTGGTACAGAGTTGTAAAGGTGAGGGAAGGGCAGCTTTTAAAATGCCTATACACCCTCCCTTACGCCATATCTTTGGTACCCGTTGGGTAGAGCAATTATATTTCGCCACTGAGCTAACTTCCAGCTGTCGCAGCAGCCCCAAAATCTTTGTTTCACTCTCCGAAGCCCTCTGTGGGATTCTGCTCAACACTCATCGCATCCCTTTCCTGCTACACATGCTGGATAACTTTCTCCTCCCTCGATTCCTCTCATATCTTGTTAATGTGTCTGAATAGTTTCCCCCAGCAGGAGTACTTCCGAAACCCAGGTCCCTCTTCTATACAGTCGGTGTTCCCCTCTGAAGAGAAAACGTTAGGTCATTATCATAACCCTGGTTCCCTGAAATAGAAATGTAACCATTACCTAATGGGTATTAACCTCTTTAAGACCCGAAATCTTAATGAGATATAACAAAGCTGCTCACAGAGCCTGTGACGCTGTCATCGTCATTTTTCCTTCATTTCTATTTCAGGGAACCAGGGTTATGATAATAACCTAACTATCCCTTTCAAGTACAAAATGTAACCATTACCTAATGGGTGAGTATACCCAAGTCGTCGCAAGGGCAAGATTGCCGAACGACAGGAATGCTACAAGGCTGTCGAGAGGCTGCCTTGTGTGTTACATTAGGAACCCCAGTAACAAGTAGCTAGGGCTAAAAAATTGAGGGAGAAACTCACATCTATGCCTGTGTTATAACACAGTCATCTGAGAAGCCGCCCTTAACAATAGATCCAAAACCAGGGTTTTGAGGGTCCACGACCTAAGTCAGTAGAACCTAGTAAAGGTATGGAGGGTAGCACATACCGCTGTATTGCAAATTACCTTGACAGATGCACCCTAGAATAAAGCCGATGAAGTTGCCATGCCCCTGAAGGAATGGGCAGTGAGCTTTCTGGAGGGGGCAAGTTGGCCAGCTCATAGGCATTCCTGACTGTGTCTGCTATCCATTTGGACAGCCTCTGCTTAGACAGGGCTTGAAGAGCAGACAAAACAGACTGCCTCCAACTTTTTGTCCTGTCAACGTAGTATGCCATGGCCCGCGCTGGGCAGAGCATATGGTGCTGCAGCTCCCTGATAGACTGGTAGGCGGTGGAAGGAAGCCTCCAGTTCCACAGACTGGTTGACATGGAATGCCGAGATAGCCTTCGGCAGAAGGCAGGATTGGTACCGAGAGTAACCTTGTCCTGGCCTCTATAAAAATTAAACATGCATCTCACTAACCCACTTTGCGAAGGTGATAGCAATCAAGAAAGCCAATTTGAGTGATAATATTTCAGCTCTGCTGAATGCAAGGGCTCAAATGGAGGCTTCATGAGTGCTTCAAGTACCACGTTAAGCCTCCACTTAGGAACAATATCCTTCATAGGCTGCCGAAGCAGCCAAGCACCTTTCAAAAATTGCCCTGCCAGAAAGTGACCCCCTGGGGAGACCAAATAAAATTTAACATGGAAAGCTGAAACAGCTGCCAGATAGACCTTTAACCACTTGAGCTCCAGGGCGTACGCATGTCAAATGAAAAATGAAAGAACCCTTGCAGTACCATGCCATGCCTGCGTACGTAAAGGTTTGCCATCTTTATATACATGCCTGTCAGGAGGTGAGTGGTGTGAGTGACAAAGTGAATGTCCAAACAGTCTTATAATTACCAAAATATTCTGTATTTAATTAATAATAATCACTGTACTGTGTTACTGAAAACCAGCTGTTTTACTGGCACACCATTGCTGATATAGGGGTAAAACAGTGGGTTTTCAGTCCCAAACAAAAATGTTTCACAAAAAATAACAGTACAGTAATCCACAAGTGTACGGGAAAGTGCTCCAGTTGAAGTAGTAGTGCTCTGTTGTGCTTTGCTCTGCAGTGCTAGCCGTGCTGTGGGGTCCATGCTGGCTCCATGGCTGCAGCTTCTGACTTGCTAGTCCTCTGCTACACAAATAAACAAACTAAATCACAGGGCTCCTGCTGTGTCCCCTTTGTACTGAGATTTGCAGCTCAGGTTCCATCTCTCTGTCATAATACCCTAAGGCAGTGTTAGTAATGTGATATGTGTTTTGAAGTTGGGAACGAGAGATCAAAATCATCAGTTGACTATTATCCAATTGCGTTCCATGCAAAAATCCCTATCTATCTGTGAAGACATTGAGAAGAGTTGGAGATACCGCAGGAAATAATCAACTATCTAAAGTACATACATAGTATTTCATTTTATTTACAAAAAATGCAGTCTCAATGGGTCGCGATGCCATAAGGTCCCCCCGCACCTGACTGAGCAGGTCATGGTGCTTGGGCAGTCTACACTGCTGTCTGTTCAGGAGCTGCAGGGCTGAAAACCAGATCCTCCTGGGCCTTTGAGTGGCTACTAAGAGCATGTTGCCCCGGTCCTACTTGATTTTATCTAGACACAGCCAAGGCATCTATCACCAGTGGGTCCCTGCCTCCTGTTATGCAGAACCAAAGTGGACAGTGGGTCGATTCCTGGGAGGCAAAGAGATCTATCTCTTCTCTCCCAAATGAGGCTCAACCCCTCTGAGGCACTGGGAACTCCCCTTTAGAGGAGGTCCACCACCCAGTTTGTCACCCAGGGCAGGTGTACTGCTTGCAGTGAGAGGAGATTCTTGTGTGCCCAGAAGAAAAGCTTGTGGGCCATGCGATGGAGACTGGGCGACCTGAGGCTGCCCTGGTGGTTGATGTAAGCCACCACTGTTGTGTTGTCTGTATGTGTCTCCCTTGAACCTTCAGTAGAAAATGCTGCAAGGCTAGGTAAATTGCCTGCAGCTCCAAAAACTTTTATGTGGAGTCCCTGTCAAGGGGGGTTCCACACCCCCTTTGCTCCCCTGCCATTCCACATAGCACGCCAGCCCAGGCTGGACGCGTCCGTGTTGACGACATCCCTTTTGGTGACACTTCCCGGCTCTAAGCCGAGGCATAGATAGGCAGGCTGTTTCCACCAAGAGAGTGCCTTTAGACAATGACGAAACACTGTCAATAGGTGGTTGCAGTTCAACGTGGGCTGAAAAGCTGCTGCCATCAAGCCCAGAAGTTTCTGGATAGGAGGCTGTCTGAGAAGGCGTGTGCTGGCTCTTCGCATGATTCACCGCAAGACCCAACCGTAGAAGGTGGTCGGTGACAGGTTCCGTGTGGGCGTCTGCCTGAGCTGGATACTGGGCCCAAATGAGCCAGTCGTTCAAATAATTGAGTACTCTGATGCCTCTGAGGTCAATGGGGCCAGGATAGCGTCCAGGCACTTTGAAAAGGCACGGGGAGCTAGAGAGAGGCCAAATGGTGAGACCCAGAACTCATACACTGTTCCCTGAAAGACAAACCGCAGGACCTTCCTGTGCGCTGTTTTTATGGGGATATAGAAAGAAGTTGGAGCAGGGTCTTATTGATCAGACGCAACTCATCCAGCTGTTTGGTGATGGCCTGTGGTTGTCGGAGAGGGACCTCAGCAAATGTGACTGGTAGGCTACCAGAATGCTGTTTCAGTTGCCCAGCCATGCGGCGAAAGCAGTGGCTGAATAGGCACGCTTCAGGATCACCTCCGGGACCTGACACTGCTTGTTGGGGTAGATTGCGTCCTTGGAGAGGATCGCTAAATTAGGCACCTGTACCAATGCTGCAGAAGAAGCCTCCACTGGTGGAAACCGGGTCAGGTTCAGATTCTCTGCATCGTGCACCCTATATAGGGTGTTCATAGACCAAGAAACAGCAAGAGCTGTAGTCGGGTGACCCCAGGATGACTGTATCTCAAAGAGAAAATCCGGGTGCACTGAGGTGGCAGGCTCATAATCAAAGATTAACTGCCTTGCATAGACCAGGGCACCTGCAAGACTGCAGTGGCCCTCTTGATCAATGGCAGAAGCTCTGCTGACAGGGAGAGCTTAACCGCAGGGGACATGCTGTCTGATGCCAGCACCTGTTTGCCAACCTCCCCTGAGGCAGCGATGGAGAGTGCGTCATCCTGCTGCCAATCTGCATTCGTAGCCCCCTTGGATGCCAAAGGGACAGACTAGGTAGGCGGTGCTGAACCTTCACGCAGCAACTCTGTGAGGACAGTTCCTTGGTGATGAGGATGACCGTGAAGATGAGGAAGACGGATTCCTATGTGGACGTTCCCATGTTTGTCGTCCACTCTCCCTTTGCACAGAGTAATGGGCTGACGCAGCCTCCTCTCTGGCAAGGGTGATGAGGAAGAGAGCAGTGCAGGAGTGAGGGATGCAGAGCACTCTGTCGAGCAGCGTACGTTTGGAGAAATGTGCACGAAACTTGCAGAAACTGATTCACCACTGCCTTTGTGTGCTCTGGCCCCAGGCAGGAAGAGCCTCTGTCATGCTTGTCCTCCACAGGCAGACTGACTGTGCATGTCTCACAGAGATAAAACCTAGGCATTATGCGGATAGCAAGCAACGTACAGTAAGAATGTACAGGTGCTGCCTCAGCTGCTACAGACAGCAACGGGGCAGTTCAAGACCTGCTTAGTACTAGACTGGGGATACAAACAGTGATCAGTAGCAGGTTGGAACTGGTTCGGTACGGTACGGCAGTGGTGCACAAACTTTTTATAAATGTTGAAAACCTGTATCACAAATTACATTAAATCCAGGAAAAAACACCTGTTAAAATATTCATGGAAGCAGCCATTTTGGCTCTCTTCACTGCAGTTTCACTGACACTAGCCACTTCAATCATCATTTCTCCGGTTCTACAAGTACTAAAGTGATTGTCAACGGCTCATTTGAAAGGTAAGAACTTGGACTAATCAGCTGCCATTTATGTATTTATTAATTTTTCTATACTTAAAAAAAATGGTACAGGTCAATTTGGTGCCTGTAGCACCGGGTCGGTACGTTACGGTATGGACAGTACCGTGACGGTACCGGGATGGTACAGGTCGGTTCAGTACTGGTTCGGTGACTGGGTCGGTACAGTACCAATGGTATGGTACGGTAAGGTACCAATGGTACCGTACCTTTACGGTTTATTCGGCACTGTACCGGTGCAGTAACCTCAGTCCCAGGTTCTGTACAGACGGTACCGAGTTGGGAACGGAACGGGTCGGTGATCTCGGTACCAGTACGGTACGGGTCTACTCAGGTCTTAGTTACTGCTGGTAGCAATGTACAAGGATGCCCACCTGTGCAAGATACTGGCAAATCCTCTCAACTACCCACACGAAACTGAGGGAAGCCTGCTTGTTAGTAAACTAACAGCCCTCATAATGGTGATGCGAAAGCTGTCACCAAAACGGCATCAAGATGCTGTTGGAGGGATTCCCGAAGCAGCTTCTTGGTCCTGCGCAGCGCCGCTGAGCCCAAAAGCTGCTGTCACTACACGTGTGACGCAGTACGCAATGCAGACAAGCCTGCGTGTAGTCTCTGTGAAAACAGAAAAATATAATGAGAAAAGAAAATATTTCTCACATACAATAATACAGTAATACAATTACTTAAATTATACAAACCGTCTCATAATTTTGGCCGAAGCCAAAACGAAAATAAAATAACTCCAGCCGGAGCTATTGCAGCCTGGGGGGAGAGCAGAAAGTGTAGCCGACTTACGTTGCTTGATCCCTGGGAAGGAGCAACGTAACACACAGGCTGTAGTTATTAATTAGTAAAATTAATAGTAATTCGTAGTAATTAGTAAAATTAATACACTGATTATTTGTAATATCACATATAATTTGTGTAAAACACAATAAATGTGAATGTATAACAGAAAAAGTAACAAGTACTTGTCTGGATCTCTTGTCAGGCAGTACTTGAAAGGAAAAAAGATCATGCGTGCAGTTCATTTATGTCCTCAGAGGCGGGACATGACTGCGTCACAGGCTCTGCGAACAGCTTTGTTATATCTTATTCAGGTTTCGGGTCTTAAAGAGGTAAATACCCATTAGGTAATGATTACATTTCGTACTTGAAAGGGAACCATAGGTCCCGTCCACTCTCTTGAATTTCTCGGAATAACCTTGTACACTTTTTGCTTTGAAGCACTCCTCCCCCCTGATAAACTGGAATGCACTTGCTGCCCTCATTCAATCCTTCCAGACCAACCACACCAGTTCAAAATGGGAACTTCTTTCACTCCTGGGATGTCTGAATTTCGCCATTTGCATCATTCTTCAGGGCAAAATTTTCATATCGTGTCTCCCCGCTCTCTCTACCACAGTTTAGAAGTCTGGAAAGACATCAGGATTTGGTCTTCCCTCTGCAGCACTAAAACGGCCTTTCTGTGTTCTACGATGACTTCATATCCTATACCCCCCTATTCATTCCATATTGGGCAGCAACCTCAGCAGCCAAAAGTAATGTTAACCAGAACTTAATCAAAAGGGACATAGTTATGGCTGTGTATTGTTTCACTGCTGGGCTTATTCACGGCATTTCACAGTCTAAAACAGGTATTTCAGGATTTTCACAATTAAACAATATTTATTCCTTCCTGTGACAGAGAAAAAATGAATCTTGGTTATAAATCTCCTTCCCGACCTGTGAGGGTACTGTGTAAAGGGGGAACAGTGTGCCTCGGACTGGATGGTCTGACAATTCATTTCATGGAAAGGTGGAAGTCGGCCATCTAGAAAGGGGGCGGAGCCACGGGACACCAAGTCATCGCCCCAGAAGGGAAGTGTGGCAACCACGGATTGGAGGAGAAATGATTGCACTCGCTAACCAAGGGGGCTGCGGTACAAAAGGGGACGTGGCTAAGTGATCTGTTCCTTTGTTATGGTTGCGAGCGAACCGCTAAAGGAGAACCAAAAACGTACCGTGAGTGTTTACTGTTTGTTTGTTTTGTCGTATCTAATTGTACTCATTTGTTATTATTAGATGGCTAACATGTACCAGGAGCTGTCACTTAAGGCCAGCACCAACCCGGACAACACTTCACAACTGTACATGAATAAATTGTATTTCACCACTTGAATGTTAGCACTCACTCTGGACTTGTGATCGTGTCTGTGTCTTTGTGTGTGTTTATAGTGTGTTTATTATTTCGGGACTGTAACTCATTGTTTAAAACAGTGCAAGACACATTGCTATGTATTGCCTGGGATTATTATTTACGGTCGCAATGACCAGGATTACAAACAAAATAAAGATCTGTTTGGACCGTGAACTTTGTTGTCTGTCTTCTGGTAAGTATCACATCCCTTCTACATCTGCACATTGCAAACAACTTTGACACACTTCTCTATAGATGCAGCAGCCAAAGTCAATGTCAACAGGCCTTCCACATCAGTGGAATCTTGAGTTTGTTCTACTTCGTGATATATCTTTCCCAACAGAGTATTGCTTGTATGCCCAGAGTGGGAGCCATCTCTCCGACAGGACCACCAGAGGTTTCCGTTCCATTGGCGGGGGGTTTTCCTCTGCTCTGAGCGGTCAGCTTAGTCTTCTTTGCATTGGTGGCACAGTTGTGGGGAGCCAGGGGTCCTCTATTGGGGGGGAGATGAAGCTCACTTCCCAACCTTAGAGGCCCAGCTGCGCTAGCCTTGTCCTCCGCTAGTAAATTTCTCCTCAAGCCCGAGGGGAACCCCGGCCAAACCTATCTTTCGTTTTCTCATTCTCTCACTAGGTTCCCTTTGGGGAAAGTATCGGTTGCTTCCCAGCCTTGGAGGCTGATCGGTTTGGTCTCACCTCCGTGAGGACGGCTCTCCGAGCCAAGGGGAAAAACCACGTACTCAAAAAGCACTTCTATTCTCAATTCCCGAGGTTCTTCCTCCACGCAGCCCTTGCTGCTGTTCCGTGAATTGGGGTTTAGCTCCTTGGTATAGCATTTTTTCATTAGTTATTTATTTCACATTAGTTCTTAACATGTCCACATTGTTTCATCGTTAGTTTTTAAATTCAATTATCAGTATTTTTTGTTTTTGTCATGTTAAAAGTATGAATAAATTACTAGCAGTCATGGCTAAAATTTGATAATTTCTTAGTATGAATATTAAAGCTACACAGATTTGTGAAATAAGAGAATATGAACGGAAAAAAATAAATGTCATGTTTGTGCTACCATTTTTTAAATGTAATGCACATTTATATAATTTGTTATCTTTTAACACTTGCTCTTACTGTGGTGTGAACATGTGCATGCTTCTAGTCAGAATAAATGACGTAGGGAACCTAGTGGTAGGGAAGCGTGACTACACTCTTCTGGAATTGTAGGGCTGTGTGGCACTGGCAGAGAGGAGTAGGGCTATGCATATAATCTGATTTTCTGAGTAATATTATTTAAATTAGAATAAACCCATGTTAGTTACACAATACATAACAAAGCTTTACCTCGTCTACACAATTATTGAGTACTAATCAATTACAATCCATCCAGGCTGAGAGCCTGAACTAACAGGTTTGTTCTGGCTCTCAGCCTGGGGGTGCCTCAGCAGCTCTCTTGTAAAGTGAGATGCTCCGCCGGGACACATCCACTAACCGGTCAAGGAACCACAGCTATCCAATCCTCAGCTGCAAAACAGCTGGCAGCGTGACACAGGTGAAGCATCTGGCTCTTTCCAGTGTCCGAGAAGCCAGCGGCGGTACTTTGTCCCAGTTACACCAACTAAAACCATTCATATTTTATCTACGATTATTTTTTTTTATCCATTTGATATCAAATCATTTTTACTTCCAGATTTTCACTTTACTAATTTGTATAGAAACTTTGCCCAGAACTACAATCATTCAATAGGATTGTAGTTCTGGCCAAAAGTAAACAAATTTCAGAGTATACAACACTGGTCGCTTTTAAGGTAGGGCTAAGGAATAGCATGTGTACATGACGAACCATTTGGTAGTTTCGCAACTTGATTACACCCGCGATATAGCAATAAAAATTTCAGTTTTTACTTACTTATATATATATATATATATATATATATATATATATATATATCTTTAAAATGATCTATGTTCACCTGGTTTAGTACAATATGCACCATGCATTGCATCTGTTATACACATTTGTAACTAAATGAACAGCTAACTAGCATTCTGAATGTGACATCCTAAGAGATGTTATGTTGGATTATTGTTTGTAATGTAATTAGCAAGAAAGGAAGGGGCTTTATGCTGCACACAAACTCATAATTTAGTTAATTATTTCAAGCTTTGTGGTGCATGACTATGACCTGTAAAAGCTGTAAACACGATATATTACTGCTTGGCTATTGCTCACTGCTACTGTCAGGATAATAAGCTTTTCCCTAACAAAAGGTTTATGCTACAGTTCAACAAGTCTTTTTCTCTTACCATAATAACAACCCATATTTATATGGTTGTTTTTAAAAAAAAAAGAACAAATTGCAATTGTAACAATACCCTTAGGAAATCCTCACACATCAAGTCTCCTCAAGTCAGTTGTCAGACATCCCTCCTCCAGGTCTATCGTCAGGTGTCAGACATTGCATTTTTCTTGGTATCAGGTCTTTGAGTCATTAGTATTATTTTCAGGTGTCACTCAATTCTGGAATCGGCTATTATTACTTTTTGGTTTCACACATCATTCTTATTTGGTGCCATTATTAGATTATTATGATCTAACACAAGAATGTTGTAACATGTTATGTTTTAAAAGCATGGGCTTTGTGATAAGGCAGTTCAATACTGTAGGCAGCTAGTTGTACTTGTTTTAGTTGTTCGTATAAAAAATTTTGACAAAAGTATTATATAATATGATGGAATGTCGAGAAATATGGAGGTGGTTGGAGCTGTACCAAGGAGCTAAACATGCATTTCTTGCATAGATTTTCACTCAGAAAGTGACTAGGTAGTGCTTTATTTAACAAGGATTTACTTTATTTATATGTTTTATTATTATTACGTATTTACTAGTTATACAGGGATTACAGTTTCTTATTGTGATGAGGGTGGTGATTATTGTACACAGCTGAAGTGTGATGGGACCACGTTCCACAGACTGCAAAACTGCAAGATGTATTTGTTAGTTATTTACTAGTTGTTTGGGAATTGCAGCAGTTTTTGTGATGAGGTGGTGCTTGTCTACACACACAGTAAAGTATGATGAGATCAATCAGAGAAGGCAATCATAGAAGGTGTTTTCTTATATTGCCATTTTCAGATATAGCCGTGCACCTGTGTAAAACGCGCTCCGATGCGTTCCATGCACTTTTTGTCATTCCTGTAAGTTTGTTGTATTGCAAGCTCCTATGGATAACGTGCGCTAGTTTTGGGGGAACCCGGTATTGGCTGTTATCACCAGTTTGTGAGATAGTGAACTTAGTTACGCAAGCAATGGCAGCAGCGGGAAAAAAATGAAAAGTGCAAGACGAATTTTGAACATTTCAAGACCAATGGACAGAAAAATATTTTGTAATTGAGAAGGAGGGCAAAAAAAACAGATCAAGTTGACAGTCTGCAGCACACTTAGATTTTTAGAATTTTCAATACTGACAAAAACAACAACATGATTAAAAGAGGGCACAGAAATTCATATTTACAGAATTCAAACAAACTGCGCTCTAGGTTGGAAAAAGGCGAGAAGCTTTCAGAAATATTATCACGTAAATACGAGGTAAGGATCAAGTATTTACACAATCCTTATCTTGTATTTACACGATCCTTATCTCGTATTTACACGATCCTTATCTTGTATTTACGAGATCCTTATCTCGTATTTCCGTGATCCTTACCTCACGAGGTAATTATTACGTGACAACTGTTCTTTCAAGCAAACTTGCAGACATCACAAGGATGATGTACGAGTGAAACTCATTCTTCACACATGGCTCGGTGAGTGTTTAAAATATACTTAATATTATAGTAGCCCATTGCCATTAAAAGTCGATTTTTCTACACATAAACCGACAAAAAATATTTCCAGTCTTTCATTCAGTGTTGCAGACAGCGAGTCTAATTTCGCTTTTCATCGATAATTACCGAAATTTACAGAGGCAAAGTAGGAAAAATGCTAACTTATAATGACAACTTATAAAAGTCTCAACCTAATGTATATAAAACGTGTTGTAATGACCCTTACAAAAAAATTTAAGCTGCCGCAACATGCTGTTGGTATATACCAGCAATATTGCTGAAACCCTCCTATAACCAGGTTGCAGCATTAATGCAGCTAATCTACAATTTATCATGCAAATTGCTGCAACATCTTTCTATTGCAGCCTAGTGGCAAATAGGTTGCAAAAACTGGTAGCAGCTAATCCACAATGAGGTTGCAGGAAACTTTCTTTTTGCTGCTTATTTTTTATTTTATTTATTTATGTATTTATTGTTAATTATATACCTCTTATCTAAAACAAAAAAAACAAAATTACAGAATGTTCTAAATTAATGTTTATTAATTTGTTTTCAGCAATACAGTTAGTCAGTTTAATATATTTAATATTCAAAGCTAAAAACATTAAATAAATTATTTTAAAATTTAAAATACAGATATTGGATGCATTTTAATAACTACAATATGTATATGAGACATTTTAGTCAAATTTAATCAAAACATAAAATAAACTAATACAGCAAATATCTATAAAACCTATAATCATCAAAAAAATATTATTATTGCATTTAAATAGTTACGTTAAATTGAAAACAAAAATCACTGTATTGTACATTGATTAAGCTAAGAGGTCACCATACTCTTGATTAAGACCTTTGTTTTCTATACTAAGATGAACACACTCTTTCCCTTTTCATCATATTTTGAAAAACGTAATACAGGAATACATTGATTCTTAACATAATTGAAGGAAAACATTTTGGAATGTCGTTGGATTATTCAACCTAGCGCTCCAGAGACATAGCCAGTTGTCTTTCATTGGCACAAAACATAGGAACAAAAGGAATAGAAGAGAGTTACAGTCTATCTCCTCTGTGCTTTCTACCATGCTCTGGTAATCACTACAACATATGGGCTGCGTGCCAAAATGTGTTTGGTTTGTTTTTAAAAACTTACATATTTTCCCTGTTCAAAGCATGGCAACTTGTCCATGATTGATGTCATGTCACCACTAGGGACTGTGGACAACCACATTCATCTTCTTTAACTAGTTAACTAGTTTCCTTTAAGAGCATTTTAAGGTGATGTGCATTGGGGTATGGTTTGGCCCATTCCTTGCCTAGCTCTGTCACATGTCTCAATCGCCACTGTTTATCAGGATTTCATCAATTAGTTTTGGATCCATTCTAACAGTGAAACATTTTAGCTTTTTCTGTGGTTTTTCAGCTCCAGAACAGTTTCATTTTTCACTCCATCTTAAATGTTGGATGCAAGCACTTAATATTTTGCAGAAAAAAGATTGTAAAGAAAAAAAAGTAAATTGTCAAGCTAGGAAATAAAGAAACATATAGCTATAAACAGTCAATATTACTTTATGCTCACACCTTCAGCATCTATGTAAAATTAGACACATTTCAATAATTAAACATAGTTTAAAGAGTCCACAATCTCTGTTTAGTATTGACAACCCTGACAGCCTGAACCCCTCCTCTGCCCAGCAAGTGTGGAGACTTCTGTATTCTGACAGGCAACAGGCCACACCCACAGCCGCGACTGAGGCTGTCAGACAGAAGGCACACACACAAACACACAGGACGCGAAAGGAGCGAAAAAAACGAAACCTTACAGAACATTTCGAAAGCTTACAGAGCTGGAGATGCAGTACTGAGTGTCCTGTTGATATGCAGTGCCTTTTAAAACTGTTTTACTGTGAAATACTTTAAAACAGCGAGTCTAAGATAAACTGCGCGTGTGAAAATAAATTGGACAAGATGTAGCCAACCCGCTAGTAGAGTGCACGGCTACTCTCCCAGGTGTCACACGCCTCAACGTGGTGCACTGCACCGGTGTAACCCGACTGTTTGCATCGTTGATGGTGAGCCCCAGCCTCGCCAGATGCTCTGTCACAACCGCTGTGTGGGCCACTGCTCCCTCTCGTGACTGGGAACAGATCAACCAGTCATCAAGAGTTTATTACTCTGATCCCCCGCAAGGATAGCACCTACGCACTTTGAAAACATACAAGGATCTAGGGAGAGGCCGAACGGCAGCACAGCTAACTTGTAAACACATCCCTGAAAGGTGAAGCGGAGGTACTTCCTGTGCTCTGGACGAATGAGAATGTGAAAATACACGTCCTGTAAGTCCACGGTGGTGAACCAGTCGCCCGGCCGGACTGACTGGAGAATGTGACGGTGAGTCAGCGTCTGGAACCTCCTTTCTTTTAAGAACCCATTGAGAAGTCTCAGGTCTAGGATGGGGCGAAAGCCGACATCTTTTTTGGGCACCAAGAAGTACCTCAAGTAGTACCCAGCAAGGCGGCCACTTCCTTCTGAAGTACTGAGGCCTGGAGAGGGCCTGTCATGAAAGTATTCATGATTCCTCGAAAGGAAGGAGGTCCCAAGCGGAACTGAAGCGCGTAACCATTGTGCACAGTGGCGAGCACCCAGCTGTCCGATTTGCAATTGCACCAGTAATGCTTTCAGGGGCTCTGCTGGAGCTGCTGAGATAGTGGCGGGGCAATTTGGGGTGGCTGCCTAGGGCGGTGGCCCTGGAAACGCCTCCTGGGACGCTGGTGTGTGGGCTGGCTATGACCTGCGTTCCCTCTGCCTCTTGGGAGGGCCTGGTTGTTCTCTGTAGTTGTGCCCTGTAGGCGGTGCCTCAGGTCACCCAGTAGAGCCGTGGGAACCGCAACTGTCCTGGTGACAATCCACGTTGGAGGAGCTTACCAGCGGTTCGACCTGCCCCACGCAGGAGCGCGGGGAGGGAGTAATGCGTCCACCTACCGGGACGCCTCACATTCCTGGTGGGATCGCTGCAGGATCTCCTCCACGGCTGGCCCCAAAGTATGTCCCGGGGATATTGGCCACAGCTGTCTGAGAGCCACAACCAAACTAGCCAGACTCCGGCCAAGGGTTTGCCCCTGGAGACCGGAAATCTGGAGCAGCATGCTTAACATGAGGCATAATTCGGTGGCCATCGGCTCTGGGAGCGGGGTCTCACGCAGTACGCCGTCCATGTAGGCCGTCAGCATACACGCCGTGTTTGCCAGGTGGGTTACCTGTGCCTCCGCTGCGTAAGCCCTCTTGAGGTGTGTCTCCATCACCCTGCATTGCTAGTTCGGGCAAACCGGGTTTCTGGCCAATCCTCCCACCAGCGGAGCCTTGACCAAGGCCACGATGGTGGAGTCTACTGGGGGAAACCCCGCCAGGCCCAGTTTCTCCGCGCCTTTCAAAGAGGCAAGCTGTGTGGCCTACTTCAGCACAGTTGGAACTGAGGCCGGACGATCCCAGGAGGAGCGTACCTCCTCCATGAAGGCCAGGAGTTTCTAAGGGCGAGAAGCTGTCGCCTGCGTCCGGAATACGGACCGGCATATTTCTGCCTCTGGCATCCAGGGGACATGCAAGAATGCTGCAGTGTGCCCCATAAGTGCAGAGATCGAGCTAGACAGTGGTGGTACGCTGGCTTCCGAGGCAACCTCGAAGCTGGATTCCGCCTCGGCAGGGGGCTCGGGCTCCCCTCCTACCTCCATGTCAGAGGAAAAGGAGGCCGCTGTAGAGAGTGTGTCCTCCTGTGCCAGCTGGGACACCTCTTCCTGTTCACCCTGATCTCCCCTGGGGGAGGGAGGGTACGATACTTGGGGCAGCATTGTTTAGACAGGAGCTCCAGGACCTGGGCAATCTGAGCCGTCAGGTCCATAATGTCCCTGGCCTGTTTGGATAGCTTCACCTGTCTTGCTTGCGGAGATGGGGAGCAACTACGGGGGGCCTGTGCATGGGAATGTCCAGCAGGGGGTCCTGGGACAGTCCGTGGAGGAGAGGCTCTGGGGCTCCGAGAGCCGCCGATGGTCTGGCCACAGGGGACGCGGAACTTGCCCTTGTGGCCCTTTCCAAGCGGTTTTCATTCACCCGGGGCTGAAAAGCCACACAGATGTTACAGGCCACCTCTCTCGAGAGGGCCAAGGTGGCGTGCTGGACGCCCAGGCACCACACACACAGGGTATGTCTGTCCTTCTGAGGGATTTTGGCCCTGCAGGACGTGCAGGTGTGAAACCTGGCCTTGCTCATCATTACGGTGGAGTGTTCTGCACCGAATGTGTCTACAGCATGCACCGAACACTGCATGTAGCGAGTGCACCGAGTACCATGAGCACCGAGTACCATACAGCACCGTGTTTCTGTGCACTGAGCGCTGCGAACAATGCGTGCACTGGACGTTTTTAGCACCGGGCACCATGTGCACTCTGTGCACTGAGCACCACGTGCACTAATGTACCGAAGTACTGAGGGCTACGCGTGCATCGAGGTACCGGAGCACCGGGGGACAGCTATGCTATGGTGCCTACCCAAACCGCGTGGTCACACACCTGGTCAGCGCGTAGCATACACCAGAGAGACATAAGGGCCGAAGCCTCGGGGGGCGCTCTGAAAAGCAAACAGCAAAAAACATGGTAGAAAAACAGTGGGGAGAACACACTGTTGTTTGTTGTGGAGGCCCAACTCACCGAGGTGGTTGGGCCTACGCAGCTGGCTAGGCCTACCCTATAGCGGTGTGTATGTAAACAGAGCCCGGTGGATGAACACACGGCTGATTGGCTGTTGTTAACAACCGCACTGCAGCTAATCCAAAGCATGACCCAGACAAGCAGGGTCGTGCAGCCTAATACACAGACAGGGGATGCGCAGCAGCGGCCAAACAAACAAGGACCAATCCAGCTGCCAGATGGCAGCTGGTGGAATCACTCGACAGAGAGGATGCTGCAAGGCCTAGCCCCGTGGAGGAACTGTATTCTCCCAAGAGTGTAGTTTTTAGAAAGAAAAAAAAAATACAAGCATGCGAATAGCACTGCACAGGCAGTCACTCACACACGACAGACAGTAACAAAGAAGGCAGCCTGCAATGCAAGCGAGCAGGCTGCTGAAGGACAGAAAAAGGAACTTGATTTTTTGTAGTTGCTGATCCAGGAAAGCGGCAAGTCGGCTTTCAGCACGAATGCAGGGGAACTGCAGTCAACTCAACACGCTCAGCTAAACACAGAGGTCTTACCGTACCGTCTTGAGAAATGGCTTCCTCAGGAGGACAGTTTTAATCCCTCGGTGGGTGGGACCAAGTGAGTCATCCCAGGAAGGGGCCTATCGGCAGCTCTGATATAAAGAGCTCAGTAATACCTACCTACCTAATAGACAGGCGTATCCCAATGCAATGTTAAACACTTTACAGCCTATAATGTTACTTTTTAATTAAGACACTAAGGGGAAACCATTTTCTTGGATTTCACTTATATATACAGTGTGTGTGTATATATATATATATATATATATATATACACTACCGTTCAAAAGTTTGGGGTCACTTAGAAATTTCCTTGTTTTCCATGAAAACATACATGAAATGAGTTTGAATAGGAAATATAGCAAAATGAATAGGAAATATAGTCATTGACAAGGTTAGAAATAATGATTTTTAATTGAAATAATAATTGTGTCCTTCAAACTTTGCTTTTGTCAAAGAATCCTCCATTTGCAGCAATTACAGCCTTCAGACCTTTGGCATTCTAGTTGTCAATTTGTTGAGGTAATCTGAAAAGATTTCACCCCATGCTTCCTGAAGCACCTCCCACAAGTTGGATTGGCTTGATGGGCACGTCTTACGTACCATACGGTCAAGCTGCTCCCACAACAGCTCAATAGGGTTGAGATCCGGTGACTGTGCTGGCCACTCCATTATAGACAGAATACCAGCTGACTGCTTCTTCCCTAAATAGTTCTTGCATAGTTTGGAGCTGTGCTTTGGGTCATTGTCCTGTTGTAGGAGGAAATTGGCTCCAATCAAGCGCCGTCCACAGGGTATGGCATGGCGTTGCAAAATGGAGTGATAGCCTTCCTTCTTCAAGATCCCTTTAACCCTGTACAAATCTCCCACTTTACCACCACCAAAGCACCCCCAGACCATCACATTGCCTCCACCGTGCTTGACAGATGGCGTCAAGCACTCCTCCAGCATCTTTTCATTTGGTCTGCGTCTCACGAATGTTCTTCTTTGTGATCCGAACACCTCAAACTTAGATTTGTCTGTCCATAACACTTTTTTCCAATCTTCCTCTATCCAGTATCTGTGTTCTTTTGCCCATCTTAATCTTTTCTTTTTATTGGCCAGTCTGAGATATGGCTTTTTCTTTGCAACTCTGCCTAGAAGGCCAGCATCCCGGAGTCACCTCTTCACTGTTGACGTTGAGACTGGTGTTTTGCGGGTACTATTTAATGAAGCTGCCAGTTGAGGACCTGTGAGGCGTCTGTTTCTCAAACTAGACACTCTAATGTATTTGTCCTCTTGCTCAGTTGTGCACCGGGGTCTCCCACTCCTCTTTCTATTCTGGTTAGAGCCAGTTTGCGCTGTTCTGTGAAGGGAGTAGTACACAGCGTTGTACGAGATCTTCAGTTTCTTGGCAATTTCTCGCATGGAATAGCCTTCATTTCTCAGAACAAGAATAGACTGACGAGTTTCAGAAGAAAGTTCTTTGTTTCTGGCCATTTTGAGCCTGTAATCGAACCTACAATTGCTGATGCTCCAGCTACTCAACTAGTCTAAAGAAGGCCAGTTTTATTGCTTCTTTAATCAGCACAACAGTTTTCAGCTGTGCTAACATAATTGCAAAAGGGTTTTCTAATGATCAATTAGCCTTTTAAAATGATAAACCTGGATTAGCAAACACAATGTGCCATTGGAACACAGGACTGATGGTTGCTGATAATGGGCCTCTGTACGCCTATGTAGATATTCCATTACAAATCAGCCGTTTCCAGCTACAACAGTCATTTACAACATTAACAATGTCTACACTGTATTTCTGATCAATTTGATGTTATTTTAATGGACAAAAAATTTGCTTTTCTTTCGAAAACAAGGACATTTCTAAGTGACCCCAAACTTTTGAACATAGTGTATATATATATTAATAATCATTATTTAAAGGATTATAGATTTGTAATTTTTTTCTCTTCACAGATTGACTGTGAAACCATTGGCTTGATGGACGACAGCACTTTGGCGAAGTACATTCCCATTTTAGGTGACAGGCTTGCAGTTCGCAATTTCTGTAAAAAACAGTAGGATTAAGGAATGATGAACCTAAAGACACAAGGAAACAAACACTGTTAGAGAAACTAAGGCACAAAATGAAGCTTGCAAGTGGAAGTTTTGTGGATGTCGCAGGGGATCGTGGGGAATATGAGACCTGTAAAAGAAGAAGATCGGATTTTAAAGGAAACAAAAATGCAGAAAAAGCAACTTGCAGAATTGAAATTGGATGGCTGCATAACAGAAAACAGGATAGAAAGTGATGTGGTGGTGGAACACATATTCTGAATGTTCCAAAAACGTCAGGCAAGCATGTGCTTTTGGAGCTGGTAAAAATATGTTCTTTCCAAATGCGGAGTCAAAGACAGTTGACAGATGACCTGAAGACAAAGTACCTGAAGCCACTACTGTGTACAACATTGTTACGATGGGTATTGGGAGGTTCTATCTTGCATCATATCACATTTCAGAATTTAATTCAATTTCAAAAGATCTTCAATTAAATGCACTTTGGAGAACCCACCTGAAAAAAAAGGGTATTCAGAAACTGGGGATTATCATATGCTATCAAGCACACATTAGTTTGCTTTTAACCTACAGTATTGACCAATGAAGACCCTGGATAAAGTGGTGAGTATCTTGATGACATTTTCTCTGAAATTCAATTTGGTTCAGTCACTGGGGACTCGGTTTGCTTTCAGTTGAATAATACTGTTCCTCTTGACACATCAACACCCCCTCAAAACTTCAAAGTACTGGAATTTACACAATGTACTTCACACAATTCAGAGTAGTTTGAACACTCTACAGAAGTTGCACATGTTTCTGGCAATGATGCTCTACTTCTCAGGGAGCTGAGATCATCACCTCATGTATTCCAGAGAGAGCCGAGGTCAAGATGTCATACAGTTGTGAGAGAGCCAAAATCACCACTTCCTGAAGACCAGCCCATAACTCTGAGGATAAGTTTACATAGATCCATTCTTCTCAAAGAAATGACTGCACAGTTCAAGAACCCTGAATTCATGTTGTAAGATTGAAATTTTCCTTTATAGATGAAATTGGAGCTGATGTATCAGGTCTATGAAGAGATGCTTTTTTTTCTGGGCAGAATGTTTTGGTCGAGAAGCAGAAGGGGAAGATGCTAGGGTCCCTGCTTTCAACCCTAGGTGGCAGGAGGAGGAGTGGAAGGCTGTTAGAAGAATCCTTGCTAAGTTGATCACAGCTATTTTCCTCTTCATCTTGCCTTACCATTTACCATTGCTCTCATTCATGGGGAACATGCAGTATGTCCTGATATCTTACTAGGATCTTTCATGTTTTTGCACATCACCCATAAAGAACTAATTCAAAAACCCAAGTATGCCCTAGATAAAATGTCAGAGATCTCCAGAGAAATTCTAAAGGAGTACATACTGAGGATAACAGATATCAAAGGAATGTACTGTGAAAAGAAAATAACTGTGAAAGTCCTGAAACTTTTTGAAGTGTTTACAGGATCTGCAACACTTCATCAGAGCTCTGAATGAAGATACCTGAAGAAAGATGCTGCGGTTTATGACTGGCTCAGATATAATTTGTGATGAAAACATCAAAGTCATATTCAATTCCGTAGAGGGGTTAGCAAGGCATTTATTTCCCACACATGTGGTCCTGTCTTTGAACTTCATTCAACTTACCAGTCATATCCAGAATTTCGATCAGAAACAAGGACTGCTTCACCATGAACATCATTTAATTCAGACACTTCCCTTTATTTGGTATACTGAACAAGAAAGAGCCGTAATTCAATTGTAAAAAGCATTTGCTCTTGATTAAAAAAAAAAGAAACTGAATATTTTACAAATGCATTTACCAAAGCACTTATCTGATTTTTATTATAGCCTTTTCATTTAATACTGATGTTTGCCCTGTATCCCCTTTTTAATTTATTTAAAATAAACTGGCTTTATTAGAATATAGCTGCTTTAACACCCATAAGTCACAGGCCATATGAAAAGTTATACAAAGTTTCAATAGCTAAGTAATGTAAAAAGGTTCACCCTTGGTATTTTGTCAGCAATATATTCTTTAACAATTTGATTCAACTTAATCTGCTATAATTAAAACAAGAATAAAAATTACCTCAAGAAATTGAAAGATTCCACTAGTTTGTATTACCAAATTTAGCTGAAATTAAAATTCACATGATTTATATACAGCTTGAATAATAAAAAGGTATAAACAGTTGCATAAATACATACCATAAATACATTTATTTGTTCAACGACAACTCCTGTAAGTATATAAACTGCTAATTCTTCCTAGCAGGTCATGTTTAAGAAGTTGTAGTGCATTCACATATTTTTGCACTGCTTATTTCATATTGTAATACCAGTTGTAGTATTGGAATAAGTTATAATGCTATACTTGGTTAGCAGCAGTTTATATCTGCTTGTTTTTCCAGTTCATTTTTATTTTAGTGATTCTGCTTAGATTGGGAGACTATTCCTGATTCACTGCAATCTAGGTCTTGTGGTTTGAATTCCATCTGAGGTGTCACTTAAGTACTGTATACTGTACTGAAGTAAATTGGGAAAATCTGGCATCTCACAAATCTGGAACAGTGTGTATTAAAATTAAATAGCTGCATGTGTTAGCTTGAAGTATATTTAGACAGTATATGCCATGTTTAGTTTGCATAGGACATACAATGTGAGTAACACAAACAGCATGGAGTAAAAATAGAGGTTGTGAGCTATACAGTATTATTTTGGTTTAGGTTTGAGCCATAAGGACATATTACAATGCATGGCACACATAGATGGAATCATCATCAGCCTTAGAACACTCCAGAGGATTTTGCAAAATGCAAGGCTTTATCGTAGAAAACATCAATCTGACATAATGGACATAGCTCTGTACTTAATGCAAAGCACATACTGAAATGTATGAAACCATATGTCTGGGTAAATAACCATTCCATTGTAATAGAAAACTAATCTTCAGGAGTGCAGTGGGATATACTTAGAAAAATGTTCACCTTCCTGGCTCAGAGTGTATTCATTTTACTAAGAGACCTTTCAATGTCTTTTCTTAATTATTTTTTTTTTTCTCCAAAGACTGCTGATTTCTGAAAATTAAAATGCCTCCTCCCCCGTTTGATACATGTGAACATTAGGAAAAATAATAAATACAACTGTTTCAAATTGTCTATCTGTGTTTTGGGTATTGAGAGAATGGATACAAACATGCAAAATTACATGTTTCCTACAGACACATTTTTACTGGACCCATTGGTTTAATACATCATTTAAAAATTATGAAAACATAGCAAAGATATCTTATTTTATGCAAACTTGCTAAATTAATAGTAGTGCAAATATACACAACAACAAAAGGTGTAAAAGATTAATCACAAAGATGAACGTATGCAATATCGAAAGGTCCACATACAGCTGAATAGTTTCTTCTGGGTTAGTTGGTGGAGACCAGCTGTTTTCCTGCATCAATAAACAGATCAAACACTGTTTCATCACAAGGATAGGGACTTCTTTCAATGCATTCTTCCCAACACAGATTAACCTGCTCTGCAGACACTTCGTACACATGTTTCTGGGCACTGTACAGCTCAGAAATCAGATACATTGTCAAAGGTCGACCAGAAGGTGCTACAGAGTTGCGACAGGGACAAATTCTGTGTGTGTTCCATAAATGAACTACTCTGTCCAGTTCCTCCTGTATGAAAAAAGAAATATATCATAAACCTTGTTAACTTTTATTTCTTTATGAAAATATAGTTCAAGTATTGCATTTACTGTGATTTAAAACATTCTATATTTGTAAAACTTTTACTTTTTTATATTGCTCAAATTCAAACTACATTGTAATGAACAGATTGAAAAAAATTAAAGATGGTTTATGTCATTAGTTATTAATAATATTAGAAGACATTAGAAAGTGTTCTTAAAAGTTTGTCTTAAAAGTTAAAACAAAACAAACAGTGGTTAAATAATATATACAATAAAGGTTAAAAGTCTGATCTGACAGATTGTCAGTTAGAAGCGCAACACTTCGGCTAGCTGTATCCCTGCTGTATCTTAGCCGACGAGGAGTTCAGCTGCAGCAGGCACAGGGCAGTGACGTCACTCCCTAGCTGTTGGTGCATTTCAGAAAGGACAGGAAGGCTTAAATTTGTTGGAGACTTAGTCTGATGAGAAACAATTACCCCTGCAGCACAAATTTAAAAAGTGTGCTGCTTTAAGTGAAAAAAGCAAGTTAACAAAGTTTAAAAAAATATTTAAGATATATTCATAAGTGAAATGGAAGTAATATACTGGGCCACAGTCAGACGATAAACGGGCTGGATGCGGCCCACCCTAATATACAGTAGGCGAAAGGAAAAAGAAAGTGCACTAGGTATTTGTTTGATTTTACTACAATACTGTATAGGTCTATTTTTAAATAATTTAATGTGTACAGAGACCACATTGTTATTTCAATACAATGATTTACACATTTCAAATAAATTGAGCACTATAAATATAAGAACATAAGAAAGTTTACAAACGAGAGGAGGCCATTCAGCCCATCTTGCTCGTTTGGTTGTTAGTAGCTTATTGATCCCAGAATCTCATCAAGCAGCTTCTTGAAGGATCCCAGGGTGTCAGCTTCAACAACATTACTGGGGAGTTGGTTTCAGACCCTCACAATTCTCTGTGTAAAAAAGTGCCTCCTATTTTCTGTTCTGAATGCCCCTTTATCTAATCTCCATTTGTGACCCCTGGTCCTTGTTTCTTTTTTCAGGTCAAAAAAGTCCCCTAGGTCGACATTGTCTATACCTTTTAGGATTTTGAATGTTTGAATCAGATCGCCGTGTAGCCTTCTTTGTTCAAGACTGAATAGATTCAATTCTTTTAGCCTGTCTGCATACAACATGTCTTTTAAACCAGGGATAATTCTGGTCGCTCTTTGCACTCTTTCTAGAGCAGCAATATCCTTTTTGTAATGAGATGACCAGAACTGAACACAATATTCTAGGTGAGGTATTACTAATGCATTGTAAAGTTTTAACATTACTTCCCTTGATTTAAATTCAACACTTTTAACATTGCTTCCCTTGATTTAAATTCAACACTTCTCACAATATATCCGAGCATCTTGTTGGCCTTTTTTATAGCTTCCCCACATTGTCAAGATGAAGACATTTCTGAGTCAACAAACTCCTAGGTCTTTTTCATAGTTCCCTTCTTCAATTTCAGTATCTCCCATATGATATTTATAATGCACATTTTTATTGCCTGCATGCAATAAAAAACACTTTTCTCTATTAAATGTCATTTGCCATGTGTCTGCCCAGTTCTGAATGCTGTCGATCATTTTGAATGACCTTTGCTGTTTGCCAGTCCTCCTATTTTTGTGTCATCTGCAAAGTTTGCTTACTATACAAGAATCTAAATCATTCATGTAGATTAGGAATAGCAGAGGACCTAATACTGATCCCTGTGGTACACCACTGGTTACCTCACTCCATTTTGAGGTTTCTCCTCTAATCAGTACTTTCTGTTTTCTACATGTTAACCACTCCCTAATCCATGTGCATGCATCTCCTTGAATCCCCACTGCGTTCAGTTTGAGAATTAATCTTTTATGCAGGACTTTGCCAAAAGCTTTCTGGAAATCTAAATAAACCATGTTGTGTGCTTTGCAATTATCCATTGTCAATGTTGCATCCTCAAAAAAGTCAAGCAGGTTAGTTAGACACGATCTCCCTTTCCTAAAACCATGCTGACTGTCTCCCAGAATATTTTTACCATATAGGTGTGTGTGTGAATTATTTTTTTAAACCGGCACCTCATTATTTCAGACAACCTGTCTGTCACCCGACATGTCCGGTTCAGCGGACAATTTTGTGGAAAATTAGATTTCAAAAGAAAGAGATTCCAGTTTTATCCATTCCCACCCACCAGCTTCCCATGTGTCCCGGTTGAGCCTCCCAGAAATTTGGTAGCCTTATATAAATGTCAATGTAACAATACGAAAGACTGGAGACAACTAGGGTACAAGTTCAGCATTTACATCCAGATTTATTTTGGGAGAAAGTCGAAACAATGTTTAACTAAGCACACAAAAATAAAGAACTGCCTTTAATCTTCTAGTATATTACAATACACTGCATAAGAAAAGGGTTATCTGATTGTGACAGAGACAGAATGAATCTTGGTTATAAATCTCCCTCCCGACCTGTGAGGGCGCTGTGTAAAGGGAACAGTGTGCCCCGGACTGCACGGTATGACAATTCATTCCAGGGAAAGGTGGAAGTTGGCCCTCTAAAAAGGGGGCGGAGTCACGGTACACCAAGTCATTAACGATTAATCTCACTGCTCAGTGGAGAGGAAACCCCCCCTGGTGGGAAGAAACCTTTGGTGGTCCCATCAGAGAGCTGGCCCCCACTCCGGGCATACCAGCAATACTGTTTTGAGGAAATGGAGAGAGGAACAAATAGATTGTCTTTTGCGAGGACAAGTAATGTGGAATATCAGTCCTGGTTGAAGGGACCAGCAGGACATGGATGAGAGGGTGGAAGCAGCAAGGGCAGCAGCCGTGTTGACTTAGGTGGAGGCGAGGAGATTGCTTAGGGATGAATTTAATTGAATAACAGATCGCTGAACTGAGGAAAAGTCAGGTGTCTGAACTAGGAAGCCTTCAATAATGTTATGCCATAGCAGTGGACAGTGCCAGCAGAGGAGGCACATCTGGAAGCAGTAGCATATACCACACACACACACACACACACGCATACATATACATACACCTTTATATACAAATACATATAGCTATATTAATAGAAGGATAAAAACATTAACACTTTCATTACAACTAGAACAAGTTAATCTCAAGCACAGATAATGCTGAACAACAGTTTTAAACCTGGAGATGACAATGGAATCCAAAAGGGCATTCCATAACCCCAAGGAAAGAATACAGACACAACCCAAGGCGATAAGAAATGATTGTCAGAGCGGAACTGTGGAGATCTCTCAACCTAGGTCTTTTTCCAGCAAGAACCTTATAGAAGCTAGCAAGAATAAAATAGGACCTTCTGCCACTTAGTGGTTTAAGAGAGGAGCAACTAAGAAGATTATCATAAGTAGAATCCCAATTCCAGTTCTTCAGTACAACCCTACAAGCACATTTTTGCACAGACTCAAGCTTTATAGTATTGTATTTTTAAAATGTACCCCAGACAAAACAGTTGTACTCCAAGATAGGTCTTACCAAATTCTTGTAAAAATGTTGAACATGTGGAGGGGCTTCTCTAAAGGAACAAAAAATAAACCCCATAACTCTTCTTGGTTTACTGCAGACATAATCAACGTGGTGTGTCCAGAGCAAGTTAAAGGATACTCAAACCCCCAGGAGCTTGTAATGAGCGAATTTCTCAATTGGGACTCCCCTCCCTACCTATTAGATGTTGAAGGGCATTACTCTGATTTTCTAAGTATCGAAACAGTCCTATTATAATAACCTTTTCAAAAGACAAAGCAACCAGTCAGATAGGTTGTAAACAAACAATCTCTGTAAATATTAACTTCTCACAATCAAGGGCTCTGAACCACACAGCCCTATTATGGGCTGCCCTGTCACAAGTACCTACACAGTTTTATGGTTAGTCTGACGCCTCACTCCCTTCACAGGAACATTTGAATTATGCAAGAGGTAATTAACTGCACATTGCTTTTTATACTTATGTATAAAATATGTGTAATATATATATATATATATATATATATATATATATATATATATATATATATATATATATATATTGTGAGACAGCAGGGAGGGGGTTAATTCCTCCCTAGAGGAAAACATGTGCGTACCGCACATTTTGGTTTGGTTTTGTTAATTGTTTGATTGTTTTGTTTAATTGTTTTATTGTTTTATTATTGATCATTACCGGCACCTGGCTACTATTGAAAATTGGAGTCAGGTGCCCGGTTTAAAAGGAGAGCAGTCAGTCTGCTCTGGGCAGCTGCTGAAGAGGGTAGAAGCCCGACTGTGCTGGTGTGTGGGTACAGCCGTAATTTAAAAGAGAAAAAAGGTAGAGTGAATCCTTTTTTGTGTGTGCTGTTCTGTGTGTTTGTTACAGGTAAACAGCTTAGCTGTCCTGTGTTTAATTTAGGTTCCTGTTTTGTTTTAGTTATTGCTCAAAGAAGAGCTAGGTGTTTGTTTTGTTTATTTTGTTTTGTGTTAATTAAAAATAGCGCAACCGCGCTTCAAAAAAAAAATCCATTTGTGTGTTGGGTCCGTGTTTTTAAAGGGGCAACGAACCGAAAAGAGGTCGGATCTTTCACAATATATATACACACACACACACACACACACACACACACACACAAACACACTACACCGTTCAAAAGTTTGGGGTCACTTAGAAATGTCCTTGTTTTCGAAAGAAAAGCAAATTGTTTGTCCATTAAAATAACATCAAATTGATCAGAAATACAGTGTAGACATTGTTAATGTTGTAAATGACTATTGTAGCTGGAAACGGCTGATTTGTAATGGAATATCTACATAGGCGTACAGAGGCCCATTATCAGCAACCATCAGTACTGTGTTCCAATGGCACGTTGTGTTTGCTAATCCAAGTTTATCATTTTAAAAGGCTAATTGATCATTAGAAAACCCTTTTGCAATTATGTTAGCACAGCTGAAAACTGTTGTGCTGATTAAAGAAGCAATAAAACTGGCCTTCTTTAGACTAGTTGAGTATCTGGAGCATCAGCAATTGTGGGTTCGATTACAGGCTCAAAATGGCCAGAAACAAAGAACTTTCTTCTGAAACTCGTCAGTCTATTCTTGTTCTGAGAAATGAAGGCTATTCCATGCAGAAATTGCCAAGAAACTGAAGATCTCGTACAACGCTGTGTACTACTCCCTTCACAGAACAGCGCAAACTGGCTCTAACCAGAATAGAAAGAGGAGTGGGAGGCCCGGTGCACAACTGAGCAAGAGGACAAATACATTAGAGTGTCTAGTTTGAGAAACAGGCGCCTCACAGGTCCTCAACTGGCAGCTTCATTAAATAGTACCCAAAAACACCAGTCTCAACGTCAACAGTGAAGAGGCGACTCGGGATGCTGGCCTTCTAGGCAGAGTTGCAAAGAAAAGCCATATCTCAGACTGGCCAATAAAAAGAAAAGATTAAGATGGACAAAAGAACACAGACACTGGACAGAGGAAGATTGGAAAAAAGTGTTATGGACAGACAAATCTAAGTTTGAGGTGTTCGGATCACAAAGAAGAACATTCGGTGAGACGCAGACCAAATGAAAAGATGCTGGAGGAGTGCTTGACGCCATCTGTCAAGCATGGTGGAGGCAATGTGATGGTCTGGGGTGCTTTGGTGGTGGTAAAGTGGGAGATTTGTACAGGGTAAAAGGGATCTTGAAGAAGGAAGGCTATCACTCCATTTTGCAATGCCATGCCATACCCTGTGGACAGCGCTTGATTGGAGCCAATTTCCTCCTACAACAGGACAATGACCCAAAGCACAGCTCCAAACTATGCAAGAACTATTTAGGGAAGAAGCAGTCAGCTGGTATTCTGTCTATAATGGAGTGGCCAGCACAGTCACCGGATCTCAACCCTATTGAGCTGTTGTGGGAGCAGCTTGACCGTATGGTACGTAAGAAGTGCCCATCAAGCCAATCCAACTTGTGGGAGGTGCTTCAGGAAGCATGGGGTGAAATCTTTTCAGATTACCTCAACAAATTGACAACTAGAATGCCAAAGGTCTGCAAGGCTGTAATTGCTGCAAATGGAGGATTCTTTGACGAAAGCAAAGTTTGAAGGACACAATTATTATTTCAATTAAAATCATTATTTCTAACCTTGTCAATGACTATATTTCCTATTCATTTTGCTATATTTCCTATTCAAACTCATTTCATGTATGTTTTCATGGAAAACAAGGAAATTTCTAAGTGACCCCAAACTTTTGAACGGTAGTGTATATATATATATATATATATATATATATATATATATATATATATATATATATATATATATATATACTGTATATATATTATATACACACATGTTTCACCAGAAGAATGTACCCGTGACCATAGGGATTTAGTTGTGGCAGTCAGTAAAGGAAAAAGGGTAAATTACTGTTGAGTTACTCCTGTACATATTTTGACAGAAAAAAAACACCCAAGTATTTTGGAAAGTAACCAAAAACAATTCCATACAGTATATAAAAGCAAAAGCCCTGAAACTAGTTAAAAATAAGCACCAAAAAACAGAAGCCCTAGTTACAATAAGGGAATTATTGTCCATGTCCCTTCTGTTGCTGAAGGGGTAACCTTTTCCTTATATTCAGAATAAAACTCTGTCTGTTTGTTTCTTTATTTGTTAACTGGAATAAAAGAGATATTTCAGCATCTCTTTTACAAGCCCGTTCTGGAGGGTCAGTCACACATATTTCTAAAATGTGTTTGTAGCTCTACAATATTTCCGCTATTTTCTAATGATGGATTTTATGTGGACATTCCAGTAATGCTGAAAATCATGTTTTTTTTTATTATTATTTGTACTCGAGATAGTCCATTGTACTTAAGCCTTGGAATGAACAGGAACAGCCTTGATTTCAGTGCAAGAAAGATATGTATGTAAACAATTTTGTCCATAAATGTTATCGCTGCAGCGATGCATTTCTGCATGAATGTTTACCAAAGCATGTTGATCATATTTCAGTTAGGAACATCATTTACAAACATTTTGAGAAACAAGCCCTTTAAGTGCTGTATTTGAAATGTTACTTCTGGCTGTGTATTCCTGTCCACTGTCCTGCTTAGCTCGCAGAGGTTAAATCCTGCTCAAGAAACCAGATTTGCATTCTGAGGTTTTAAGTAGTTTAAGACCAATTTCATCGTTGCAATTTTTGGTTAAAGTTCTTGAGCAAGTGGTGGCAAATCATCTGCAGACCTGTGTGGCTGCAGGAAAGTTATATGAGAAGTTCCAAACAGGGGTTTGAGATCAACACACATACAGAGACAGCCTTAGTTCGTATTGTGAATGATGTTCTCATAAATGCCCTTTCAGATTCGCCAACAACAGTGTACAGTAAATGTTTTTAAATATTTCTTAAATTGAATTTTCAACTGTACTGTGACGACGTTGTCATGAAAGGTGCCATTTAAAATAAATGTTGTTGTAAATGATCAATGCACTTTTTTTTAATAGAATTGTAAACCACATTGTAATCACCAGACACTTTATTAGGACCTCTATGTAATATTGGGTTAGGCGTACATTTGCCCTGATCACTGCTTTGTAAGACATGGCGTAGACTTGAAAGATGTTAATCCATTTATTCATCAATATTTCATGGAGTTGGTGCAGAGAGGTAGGCAGAGAATTGTGATGAGAAGTAGGTTGTTCAAGCTCAACCCAAACATGCTCAATTGGATTGAGATCCAGGGATTGCAGATTTTTTTTTTGGACAGAACTTGGCACCTTTGGGCCGAACAGATCAAATAACAGACATGCTGTACCTGTGGCAAACTATAGATTAATTTTATATTTTATATTTATATATTATATATAATCTATATCTATCTATCTATCTATCTATGTAACAATAGTGTTTATGGACAATTTAGCTAACTATTGCTTTGTTTAACATAATGCTGCAGACATCAGAACTTCTGCAGAGCGACCATCAACAAGTCAGCTTGATAGTAGTCAATATCTGGCAATATAAGACTCAGAAGCACTACATAGCAATGAAATATTTTTCCTTTAGATTTTGCTGTCTGACATGTTAGATTGCAATCCATTTTGTAAAATAAAGCACATAGATTCTCTTACAGCTATTTGAAAGCATTGCCATTGACCATACAATATCAGTTTTAGGTAATTAATCAATTCATTAATTGATTGGCAGTGTAATACAATTTAGCATAATAATATTTCTTGAACAACATGCCTTTCATGTAACCATCCATGTTTTTTTGTTTTTTTGGTGTATTTCCTTTATTTGTTTTAAACTGTTAAATAACCCATTGGTTGTAATTAATTATCTGGCTCCTTGCTTAATTGTATCTCTGTAATTTGGAGAGGTCCTCAGACCATTACCCAATATAAAGTAAACTTGCATTCCAAAAATCTTACTGAACTATTTTAAGTGTAATTCCTGAAGAGACTGCAACTTGTCCCCTGTAATTACTATATTTGCTTTGCAATTCAAAGTGGTAGTGTTTTTCTTTATATCTTACATAGAAAAAGATACTACTTGCTTCTGTTAAAGTAATCTTTTGTTACCTGTGTTGAGGACATTAAAGAAAGAAATTGGATCCTTGGAACCAGGATTCATATTTTGCAGTGAAGGCTTAATGATTAAAAAGCAATCACAATGTAAATCGTTTTCTGTTTTCTTTGTTGCAACTGGTAAAGAACATACAGAATAGGGTTGGACAATAATGACATTTTGGGATTATCAGCCGAATAAATAAAATATTTTAACTTCTTGTGATTTAATATTAATAAACATTTTAAATTCTTGTGATTTAATACTAATTAACTACACAGTTGTAATCTTTGTTTACATCTGTGTAGTTAATTAATATTTTGATATTCCATGCCAATACAACACTACAATACACATTTTCCATGATCATATACAGGCAAATGTATTTATTTACATAATGTTATACTAGTTTCTTACTCTACCAAAGCAAAAGTGATGTAGAAAAGCTGCAACATAAACATTTCACATAGAAAGAGGTAATTTTCTTGTCTTATTGAATTTTAAATTCTAGTTTTTGAGGGCTCCCGAGTGGCGCATCCAGTAAAAAGCATAGAGTGCAGGATGTGCTCTATAGTCTGGACGTTGCGAGTTCGAGTCCAGGCTATTCCTTTGCCGACCGAGGACGGGAGCTTCCAGGGGGGCGGCGCTCGGGGGGAGGGAGGGCTAGGTCGGCCAGGGTGTCCTCGGCTCACCGTGCACCAGCGACCCCTGTAGTCTGGCCGGGCGCCTGCGGGCTTGCCTGTAAGCTGCCCTAGAGCTGCGTTGTCCTCCGACGCTGTAGCTCTTGGGTGGCTGCATGGTGAGTCCGCAGTGTGAAAAAAAGCGGTCGGCTGACGACACACGCTTCGGAGGACAGTGTGTATTCGTCTTCGCCCTCCCGAGTCAGCGCAGGGGTGGTAGCGGTGCGCTGAGCTTAAAAATAATTGGCCATTCCAAATTGGGAGAAAATAATAAAAAAATAATTGGCAACGACTAAATTTATAAAAATAAAAAAAAAATAAAAAATATTCTAGTTTTTGTCATATAGTTCAGCTCAAACCTATTTTTTGTCATTATGTATGTGACAGTCTTAATTAATGACTAACTTTTTGTGTTATTCTTATTTGTTCAGAGTTTTCTTGAGAAAAAAAGGTATGCCAATATCATGTAGGCAGCAGGACAGCATTTCTTATGGAATTTTTGTTTGCAAAGTAATATTCTATGATCCTTTCACATTATATTTTACAATGCTGAGTTGTAATACTTATGTCAATTTAAAGCAATATATTGAGATTGGGCATATATTACGTTTTTATAAAATAATGATGTGGGCATCAATTTAAGATGCTGGAAAGACTGACCTGGTATTCATCAAGGGATGTCTGAATTCTATTCTTGAGAATCATCTTCTTTCATTATTCTAACATAGAATTCAGACATCCCTTGATGAATCCCACTTGTCCCATCTCCAAAACCACCACCTGATGGCAGGGAGAAAAGGGGCTGCATGTTCTTTCCTGAGCACCTAGTAGCCCTGACATGAATCCAATTGAACAGGCCTGGGAGTACCTTGATCGGCAACTGCGAAAAACAAGACATCTTACCACATCTGTGGCAGCTCTGAAGGAAAAACTGACCATAAATTTGACAAAATCTGCAGCATACTATCATATGAAATATTTTGTTCAGCCATGCCATTACATGACCTAGCCCTCCATGAGGCATGTGGAAAAGCTGCTTGATATTTACTCCACATTTTCTGCTATTTTTGTATAAATATTAAGAACACATGTGCCACAATAACAATTACATAGGTTTTAAGGGTACTCATTTTATTCAGACATGGCTCTGTATATGGTAAGGTTTTATATAAATGTTAGATATTTATTTATATGTGCCTTTTAATTGTAAGAAATGAGAGATCATTGAAACTCTTAGACAAGGCTTGCATACAGCTAGTTCTAATTAGCATGAATTTAGCACACACCCTGGAATGCATCACAGGTCATAAAATTGGATCTTGTGTGTAAAAGGGGGGTGAATGGACATTTGAATTATATGCCACTCAGATTGTAAAGTATAGAATGGAGAGCTAGGAGAGGAGGAAGGAGACAGGAGGGGAGCAGAGTGAAGCAATTCAATGTCCTTCATTTTGAAAGAGCTTAAAGGAGAAAAGTGGAAGCTGATATATATATATATATATATATATATATATATACTGTATATTCTCTATGTTGCTGTGACTCGCTCAGACATACCATCTCTGATGGCAGACGAGTGCTCAGAGAAACATCTACTCTGAAGCCACTGAAGAGACACTTTTTTCAATTGTGACAAATGCCACAGCAAACATAACATTCCAGAAGTTTTAAATATCTGTTTTTAATCTTCAATTAACTTTTATCAAAAGAGCTTATTCAGGAACATAGTAAATCAATTGTAATACATGCAGTTTACATAAAGCCTATGTGTTCAATTTGTATAGTGTGTTATTATTTCTTACAGTCAGGTATTTATCCTGTTGGTAAAAATTTAGATGCAGGTTTGTCTTAATTCCTAAACTGGTTTATTTATAGGCGAGAGAGGCTTATTACAATATATACTTTTATCGTTAATATAACGTACAATACTTTATTTTGTTTATCACTGACACTTATCTGCTCCGTTATTGAATTGTATTTTGTCATATACTTGCTAGAACCAAAGTCATTGTATTTTATCTTGTTCTTAATTGTATTAATACTTGTACTGTGATTCTTAAAATGTATTTTTGTTTACGACTGTAAGTCACCCTGAATAAGGGCGTCTGCTAAGAAATAAATAATAATGTGCTAATTTTGAAAATAAAGCCTTTTATGTTTATTTTTTCATTTAAATATGGTGTTTCTGCTATGCAAATTTTAGATATGATGTTCATGAATACATCTTTTGAGTTGTATCTGAAAGTTTGTCTTTTCATGTTTAAAATGTACTGTCAAAATGACTGCTGCCGGCGTTTCTAGGTAGTAGCATAAACCCGGCGGTTCTAGTGTTAAATACCAGCGGAAAACTGCAAAAATAGTCCAAATTAGATGGGTAACTAAATGCAAACTAAATTCACTAAAATAACTATTGTTACTGTAATGGCATTACAGTTATGGTAATGACAGCTTGTTACGGTAATGACACAAAGATTTAAACAGTGATTTAAAATAAATTTAAAATATGTAAAGAAATAAACAATTTATAATGACACTACACAGATTCCAAAATAGGTTTTATTGGAAATTGTAATACTTCAAAACACATTGGGGATGATGTAAGGACAGCCGTAGTGCAAACAATTGTGGCTGCAAAATCAAAATTGCCTATCGGCCAGGCAATTGTGGCCTATGTAAACTTAAGAGCAATGCAAATTACTCAGCACACACAAATACTGAGCTGCAATCATGATAATAACGGTCACAATGAGCGCCGCCTGTGCATCAGGTTATTTAGCAGGATACACTTAAAGCACAGAGGTGAGGTGAGTTAGGAGTATAGAGAGCAGTAGGCGCTGTATGGGATTTGTGGAGCACGAAAATCAAACCAAACAAAAACATATACATATAAAAGTTTACAAACGAGAGGAGGCCATTTGGCCCATCTTGCTTGTTTGGTTGTTTGTAGCTTATTGATCCCAGAATATCATCAAGCATGAAATAATGCTATCCTATAATCATTTGTTTCGTAAAACATTTAATAGTAGCAGAATAGCATGTACGGTACTGACACATAATAAACCTAATCAATGAATTTCAGACACAAAGTGTTTTTTTAAAAAGAAATGCTTGCAACTTATCTACTCACCATGTGGCCATGTTGGAAATGATACAATCTCTTTTCACAGTCAGATACTCAAAGGGGAGGCCTAAGGCATATTTTCACAAGGGGGCAATACACTGTCTGCTACGGTAACGACATTGAAAACTGGTGACAGATTTTCAATGGCTTTTATTCAAAAAGAGAAAAAATATTATACTATGATACAATATTCCTTTTTAAAAAATAGTCATGTTTTAAAATGATTCCGTAAAATACATTTGTTTTGATGAGAAAGTATAAGAGCTGGAAGTGAGGACACTGAATTTTTTTTATTTTTTAAAAACACCCTTAAATGTTATTGAACAAATAATTATGCATACTTGCTAAATATTAATGAAAACACCGAAAGAAATATACGTATATTTCATCTGACAATTTTTTTTTTAAATATTTAAATACACTTTACTTTGAGGTGGAGACTCAATTTGTCCCATTTCTGTAGAATGGCCCGTATACAAGAAGGAAAAAGAAAATAAATAAAACAAAAAAGAGATATTATCTTTTAGAAAACTCGCTGTAGCTTACAGACTGATGATTCGGCCCCTCCTCCTCTCGATCCCCGGTCCACGCACCAATCCCAGTGTACAGCAATCTGCTCCCTCTTGTATCTGTGGCGCCGCCCCTGGAGTCATTGGATTATCTGTTCCAAGTCATGTAAAGACAGAAGACTGTCGTTTTCAGAAAAAACTATTTTCTGATTGTTTTCCAAAAACATTCGCTTTCTGAAAACTTGATCTCATGTAAACGTACTGTAAACAAGCTTCTCCCTTCGGGTTCTTTGCCCCTTTAAAAATAGACCCAGGACACAGGATTTGAAGGTTTTTAAAGTGCTACGTGCTATTTTTAATAAACACAAACCAAAATAAACAAAAACCTAGCTCTCATTGAGCACTCACTATACACATATGCAGGTCCCTGTCTAACGTGCAGGACAGCTAAGCTGTTTACCTGACATATAACACCAAAACAAAACAAAATAAACACAGTTTCCACACAAAACACTACACCAGGTTTTAACATGACCTTTTTTTTTCTCTTTAAAGTTGAACACTCCCAACCGGGTTCTTTACTCTTCAGCAGCCTAGAGCAGACTGACTGCTTCCCTTTTATACCCTGCACCTGGCTCTAATTTTCAATACTTGCTAGGTGCAGGTGATAATTAAACAAAACAATAAAACAATTAAATTAAACAAAAGCAATTACCTTGGCAGGGAGACTTTAACTGTCCCTGCCATAAAACAAAACATTTTTATAATGCAGGCCCCCCTGTCCTGCTACATCCATTACAGTACTGAATTAAATATTTTAAGTGAGATGTTTAGTTACACAATTTATGCTTGTATACAACTGTCTTAAATGTAGTAACTGTGACTACAGAGAACCTAAGTGACCTGTGCCCCATTTGTGCTGAGAAGAATTCTTCACATGTATTATTATTATTATTATTATTATTATTATTATTATTATTATTATTCATTTCTTAGCAGATGCCCTTATCCAGGGCGACTTTAAATTGTTACAGAATATCACAGTACAAAGTATCACATTACAGAAAAGAGCAGTCATAAAGTACAATAATATCTGTAGCAAAGAAGATCAAATTCAAATGAGCAAAATAAAGAATAGAGTAAGTAATTACATTTAAGAGCGAGTTCGACTAAGAGCAGTAAAAAATATTTGTTTATACGAGTAAAGTCCATTAAGAGCACGTAGTAAGTACGATAAATGGATGAGAACGATTTAAAATAAGAGCAATTTAAAAAAAGCGTGAATACGTATATCTAAACCTACCTAAGAGTAAAATCAAGTGCAAGATACAGGAAGTAGTTATAATTAAGAGCAGTGGTAGGGTATGGAGCAGTTCAGTGCAAGTATAAGCTGATGCAAGTACTGGTGCAATTGGGTGTCATATAGTCCAGTATAGTCGAGAGTTGTGAGGTTAACAGATGTTGTCTGAACAGGTGTGTCTTCAAGAGGCACTGGAAGGTGGTCAGGGACAGAGCAGTCCTTATGTAGAAAGAGACAGCAAAGTGGAGGAAAACTTATTATTTGTATTTATTTTATTTTATCACAAACATTTCAAAGAATTGCCTTAATATCATGAAACTTGACAATTATCCATAATTTATTTTTAAATTATTTTGTTTGTGTAAAACTACCCATACAGTGTACACGGTAATACATCTGTTTTTGTTCACATCATTTTTAGAGATTAATGTTAGACTAACTACATATGGCATGGTCACAGTTTATGTATTAATCAGGTGATTTGTGCTCATTGAATATTTGCTTACCTCAGGGCCAAAATAGTCTCGAGAACCATAATCGAAACCGTTGTAATTAATCCAGCTCAAAGCATCCACACTAAAGTACTGTTTCATGTTTAGTCGGGCTTAATGCGTACACACACTATTAAAATAGTTTGGTTACAGTTCCTAGCAGCGCAATGAACAGTGGAAATGAATAGGATAGTATTCCACCATGCACTGTATTTTATTTCAAAATAAAAACACACTGGGGCTAAGTAGGGCTTGAAGTTTGTGGGTTTTATTTTTAGGTGATGTCCCTTTAAACAAACTGAGATGATTCTGTTGTATAATTAAACTCAGAAAAAGCTGTTAATTACAAAACAATCTTTGCTTTTATCTTAGTTATCTTGCCTGAGCCTAATTCTGGTCCCCGTAATTTTATTTCAAACAGAGCTGACAAATTACGTGAATTATTCATCCCTGATCCTGCAGGAACGCTGCAGCACGTTCCATGAGAGCCGAGACCGAGCTGGGCAACGTGGTGGTATTGGCTTCTGACACACACTCAGAGCCGGGTTCCTCCTCTGTAAGGGTGTCCCCCACCTGCATGTCAGAGGAGAACGATGCTGCATCACCCAAGGCCGCTATGGATAGCGTGTCCTCCTATGCCAGCTGAGGCGACCTTTCCCAAACCCCCTTGTGCTCCCTGCGGGAGGTGGGGGTATGGTACCTGAGGCTGCAGCGGGGCCTGGATGGGGGCCGGTGCTGCTGTAGCCTGCTTGGCCAGTAGCTAAAGGACCTGGGCCATCTGGGCCTTGAGGTCCATAATGTCCCTCGCCTGCTTCGATCGCTTCACCCGTTTCGCGAGCGGAGACGGGGAGCGGCTGTGCTGCGCATTCGAGATGCTAGGCATAGAGTCCTGGGAAAGGGCGTCTGGGGCACCTAGGGCGGTTGACGGCCCTGCCGCAGAGGACGCGGAGCTCTCTCTCCTTGCTCTCTCCAGACGAGCCTCTTTCAGCCTAGGCTGAAAGGCCTTGCAGATACTGCATGCCACATCCCTCTCGAGGGCCATGGTGGCATGCGGGGCGGCCAAGCACCGCACACAGAGGGTATGATTATCCTTTTGTGGGATGATGGCATTACAGGATGTACAGGGGTGGGACCCCAACATGGGCCTGGTCTTGTGTATAGCACTATGTACTGCTTTCACTGTGTTTGACCCACAGGTACTAACACAGTGTAAAATTTGCTAGCGCTACAGCTAAGGTTTGTTAGCACTGCTTACCCTGCGCCAGGTACCGTGGGCACAAAGTGCACCATGTACTACGCAGCGTATGGACACTAGTGCACAACCAACTACGCCTGCACCGTGTACTATGTACACCACGTGCAGCGCTTGAGCTGAGCTCCGTGCGCACTGGTATTACCATGCAGCACCACGAGCTATGCGCTAGTAGAGCAGTACTTATGTAACGAGCGCAACGTGCCCCGCTCTACTTGCCTCGAGCGTTCCAAGAGCCTTGCGCAGTGGGTACCATACACTGTGTGAACTGCGTACCGTGCGCACTGTGTGTAACTGCACTAGAAAGGTAGGGGTACTAGCACCTGTGCACTATGTGCGCTGTGAGTACCGAGCACTGCGTACACTGCGTACTGGGACACTACGTACACCACGTACCGTGTTACGCTATCGTGCCCTACCGCTGAGGCTCTCAAGAAGAAAAGACAACTCACTCGCGGATGACTGCACAGACAGTCACTCACATACGACAGACAGGTAAAAAAGAGCGGCCTACCACGCAGTCGGGGAGGCCGCTGAAAGACAGAAAGATAAAAGAACTCGTTGATTCCAGGAAAGCGACAAGCTGGCTTTCAGCACGAATGCTAGGGAAATACAACTGACCTGAATCGACTCGAGGGCTCTTTCCCATCAACACGCTCAGCTAAACACAGAAGTCTTACCTTACCGTCTTGAGAAGGAAAAAGAGGGAGATCTTCCTGTGAGTGACAGTTTTATACCCTCGGTGGGCGGGACCGAGCGCGTCATCCCAGGAAGGGGCCTTCGGCAGCTCTGGTATGGAGAGCTCAGCATTACCTACCTCAAGGGCAGGAATATCCCATACATAATGTTGGTGGTCGTCTTCGAATTGAAAGGGAACCGCCTTTTACAATACATGCTTTTATTTTGACTATAACCTACAATATTCTATTTTTTTTATATATATACAAGCCTGTTGTTATCTCGACTAGACCTAGCAGCCATCAATTCCTTCGTTTTGTACAAGAAATGTGCTGGAATAAAACTTTTGAGTTGTATCCAGTAGTTTATCTTTCATTTTAATATTGATGATGTTTAAAATGTACCGGCGGTTGTAGGTATGAGTATAACCGTGGCGGTTCTAGTGTTAAAGTAGTCCATAAATTTGTGTGTGTGTGTGTTTTGTATGTCCTTTCTGCTGGAGATTACGTGAGATTAAGTCAGAAGAACTTGACTGCTGAAATCTCGTGAGCCACAAGCACGATTCCTGCTCCAGTTTACATGGGTTTTAACAGCTATTTTTATCATGAGAAAGCGACTGACTCTGCCCTTAAAGTTGCGCTGCCAAAAGGACGTCCTTTTGCTGTTTCATGATGTATTCGCGTGACAACGTCACACAGTCATGAATGTAGAGTCGATTTTCATGTGCATGTAAACCCAGCCAATGGTAGATCTAATTCAGTTTTTTAAATACAAATTTGTACTTCTGCTTATTCATTTTATTATTATTATTATTATTATTTATTATTTATTGACTCCCTTATCCAGGGCGACTTACACTCGTAAACAAATACATTTCAAGTATACGTTTTGCGTACCGTATCCTTGTTAACCAGTCCATATAAAAAGACTGTAATAATACTTTTGTTTTATACTTGAGGGTGTACCTACAATACAATGTTCCTACAATACAATGTGATTTTGTCATAGAGATATTGAAGTCGTTATTGTAGTGCTAGCATTACATAATAGTAAACAATACATATATGCTTTGTTCCTAAACATGGAACTTTATTTTGTGATTATGCAGAGTCTAATGGAGATGATGATCTTTTTGAAAGTCACAAAAAAAGAACTGCGCCTGAATCGGCTATGAGCTCACCATCATCAAACCCCAGCTCGTCTTCTTGCAAGACCAGAAGGCAAATAAAAATTCCAGGTGCCAAGAAACTTTATAAAAAAAGGGGAATACAGACGAATCATTTAAAAAGGTTATGCAGTCCTTCATGGAGTCTCAAACAGAAGAGAGAGCAATGTTTTTTCTAGACCTGGCAGCACAGCAAGTTATGGAAGCTGAAGACAGGAGGCTTCAGCGAGAGTTAGAGCATTCCAGAGAAATGATGAAAATGTTCACAGACATGATGTCTACTGTTTCGAACGCTTTAGGAAGACAGCCTGAGTCTGTTTACCATGCCATTCCTAGCTCCTCAGCAGGATACACTACACTGCCACTGCCTTTTATCCCAGCCACACCCTGTGACGAGACAGTCACACACAACACATGTTGCAACAACTTGCATTGGAAGTACACAACCATTCCTGCAAAATCTTGTGGAAAGGAAAGCTGAGTCAAGAAATCCTGGTGACTCCTCATTTTCTATTTTGCTGAGTAGCATCTGCACTAATGAACATGAAGACATTTTGTGATATTTGCAAATTATGTCAAATATTCAGTAGTGGCCACAGAAATTCTATCACCTGACAGGTGTTGTTTTGAGAATTAAAAAAAAATGTTTTGCAATGCTCCTTTAAAATATCTGGAGGATAAATAAAGCCCACTTTAAAAAAAAAAATTAAAAAATTAGATTAGTTTCCAGTCTTGTGGTTGTGGTTGTATGGTAAAACAAAAATAATTAATAAATGTGGTTGGTATTTCAATAACTTGACTTTGATTGATGATATGGAACAAAGGGAACTACCCAAGGTATCACAATTACAACGTTTTGACTTTAATATTCCAAAATAATTATTTCCAAAAAAGGGTTAAGTTTTATTAGCAATGTGTAAGAAATAATTTTACTAAAAGTACAGTACAAATTGAACTCTTTATAGGGCTCTGATGATAAGGGTTGGTTAATTTAGGCATGTCGGTGTTCAACTGATTTGTTTTACGTTGGTTATGTTTTATGTTGTTTGCCAGTTTACATAAATGCAAGATAGGATGGTTTAAAGTACTTTATCATTTTGACCAACAAATCTATAGTTACGTAAGCTTAATAAATGTTTCATCCACATTTTCCAAATTTGTATTTTCTCTCCAGTTTAGTAGGCCTGCATAGTTATGAATAATACTTGTGTGCTGATAAATATTGTTGTTAAAGTTTGATGTATTATTTTCTTTGTCATCACACAAAACTTATTTTATAAAGTACATCAACATAAAGCTCAGTTTTCATTGTGCTTATGTGGTTAGTGCACATTATTTTTTTTATCTAAACAAATGTTTCATTTTTAACATTATACTATATAACTAGTTGTTCAGGCCGATTTTAAATCATATTGTAAATGTTTTTGTTTGTCGTTTTTCTTCTACAGTAAATATTTTTTACTTGCAAGTACCTTACTGCAGTTTGTATAAAGAGAAATGTTGCGCAGTTTAAGCTTGATATATATGAAGCTTGTCTTATATGAAGCTTGTCTTAACACATCAGGAATTTATAATAAATAAATAAATAAATAAAAAACATTCCACACATTAGTTACAGAAGTGATTGCTGTTTTTATTTTTATGTATAGATCACTCTGAAAACCTCAAAATTCTAAATCAATCTGTTACAATAAAAAAAAAAAAAACTTCCTCTTTTGTCCTTACTGGTAAAAAAAATATAATAACAATATAGAAATAAAAAGTCCTTAAATTTTCTCTCCTTCTCTGTCATCTTGCAGTCATTGGATTCTGATTTCCTTTTCTGTACTTTACAGATTTCCAATCAACACTTTTTGATTATTGCTGTTTTTTTTAGTTTTTTTTTTTCTCACAAATTCTGCTTCTCTTTTCTGCCTCTTGTCATCTTGTATCTCCATGTCAAGGCTGCCAGTAATCACATACTGCTGAAATATGCCACTAGTGTATTACTGATTTGTGTTGCTGCCATATCTTGCTCCAAATCCCTTGTAGGTTCTGTGGTTTCATTTTCATCAACCATTAGGTAACTCTGAATTCTTCACCATTCATTTCACAGATGATATGGAGAATAACAACATTCGTCAATTATTGTTGGTACCATTGTTACATGATGGTCATTTCTTTTAATTAGACAACTCCAGCGCCCCTTAAGTCAACCAAAGGCACTTTCTACAGTCATTCGTGCTCAGCTTAACCTGTAGTTGAAATTTCTCTTGTCCACTGTAATTCCAGCTTTCTCTGGGAATCCTTTTTGAAGCCAGGGCAGCAGTGGTTATGCTGCTTCACCAATTATAGTATTAGGAAAACCAGTCCCATTGAATAGCTCCATCTAGCTAATATCTTGCCCCAATTTATATATAGAGGAATTGTCAAATTAATATCCCAAAACCTGTAAGAGTGATAAACCACACCTTGTAAAATAACTGCATACCAGCCCTTTATATTGTAATAATCTGTCGTATTTTCAGTAGGTGCAATAATGGGAATATGGCTGCCATCAATTGCCGCAGCACACAGCGATCACGGAAACCTTGGACTAAGCTGTGCAGTTCCTCAGCTGTTGGAATCCTTATATATTTCCTCTTCAGTACGTATACTATCGCACTGGCCACTACAATTGTGGTTTGACAGGCCGTAGAGCATCGAATACCAAACAAATGGGCCAGACTTCTGAACTCAATGTTGTCAGCTAATCTCCAGAGACAAACTGCAACACACATCTCAACTGATAGACAGTGATGGAGACAGGTGTTTAGCCAATGGAGAAATAAGTACAGCATATGACATACTTGCTTAAATGTTGCCTTCTTCATTTGGATATTCTGAATCCATTCTCTTTCTGTCCACGTCTGTACAGTTGAGTGCCACCATGATGAGTTTCGTTGCCTTGTCCAAATAAAAGGATATTAATGTTAAATTTCACATACTGAATTATAGTCATTTTTTTTTAAATAAACTATGCTTATTCATATACTGTATCCAGCTTTCTATACATTACAGTTGCACCACAATAAATGCATTAAGTAAATTAATAGATAAATAAATAAAAACAAGAGCTACGTGATACTAACTTGGTAACAAACAATTAATGTACACAGTTTAATCATTTAAATATAAATGATATATGGCAGGACTATAGAGTCTAATGAAAATAAATGAATAATGATAGCTGCTGTTTATCATCAGTGCCTTTTAAAAGATGTATTTTATTTTAGAAGTCTTATTTAACTATTTGGCATAGTTGTGAGAAGAAGTAATATTATTGTATAGTATAATACAAGCAATACATTATTTGTATTAAACAATCATAGTTACTTTTGCTTGTTTTATCACTTTACTGAAAAAAAAAAGAATTGGAAACCACAATCTTGGCTCTTGCTTCAAACAGTGGTCTGCTATGGGTTTTCAATCCTGGTAGTTACCCTGAGTTTTCTAGTTTTTGTTCCAACTGAGTTATAATTACTTAATTGAACTAATAATTTACTTTATTTTGAGCTTTTTATTTGTTTTCAGCTCTTAAACAGGTGGAGATAGTGCAGATAAGTATTCAATTGGGTAACTGAAGACCCAGTTGGAATAAAAACCAGAAGAATCGGAGGACCAATGGTATATACAATAGTATTAGTACCATCATTATAACATACCTTGAAATTGTAGTTGACGATGTCACTTCATGTATGTTTATTACAAAACACCACAGTATTGCAGCACACAAAAACAGGGCTTTCTTTATATTTTTCTCCATGTCTGTAGAACTTCCCAGCATTCACTTCAAGGAGAGCATGTTGGAAGAAAGCACTGTGGGAACATTTTGCTAATTGAATTAATATATTTCTTAAATTAATACATTTAACACGGTTCTCCTACTGTCGGCATTAAACAAAGTCATTTGAGAAACATATGAATATATATGATTATTTTTGTGAGCTTTGTCCAGTTCGGCTTGGATTTTGGTGTCTGACCAAATTTCTACCAGAGCTTCAGTTTCTTGCACTGTGCATGTAGTTTAGGGTTACCAGATTTCCAGTGAAAAATTAGGATTTGTTGTTTTTTTTTTTCAATTCATGGACGCTGTAGCAACACAATGATAGTTTACAAATTAAACCTGGGGAGAATTTATTGCAGATCATCTTGTCAAAACATGTTCAATGTACAAAAAGCCAAATTTTAAAAAAACAAATAGATCAGCTATTACCATTTAAACATGTCCTATACACACACAGAATGATTAAACAAATAATTAATAAGGTTATTTTATTTTTGAATGGCGCTAACACATAACCTAATACATTACTCTGCTATTAACTTACTGAGCACACCGATAGTTTTGTACTTAAAAAAAATAAATTAAAATACAAAAGCAAAACCGGGATGATTACAACTGGGACAAAATCCTAGTTTTCCCGGGAGCCCTGGTAACCCAAATGTAGTTTTCCCCATACATTAGGTTTTTTGCTCTACTTGTTTCCTCAGAATAGTCCAGCTTTTCGCATTGATGTTTAGCAAGCGAACCAGACTCGGCGCGTTTGCCAACTGAACCGAGAGCACCTTTTTAGGTGGACTCGGTACGTTAGTTTCCAAAGCGGACATTATTGTTTACACTTCACACCAAACGTACTGAACCCTCTAAATGGAGCCAGTGTGGACACAGCCACTTACTCCTTTTGAAAAATACTGTTTGAATCTCGGCATATCAGTTCTAATAAAAATCAACATTGGAAGGCTGGGGGGTTGTGAAAACTTATAACCCAGACTACAGTTAAGAAATTAGCTATGTTTCCACCAACAAGACAAACTAATTTCTAGTGAACTTGCAAAACTTTACACAAAAATATCTGCGAATCATATCGAACAAAATCAGGTTTCCATTAAACTGGATTCTAGCGAACAAACAGCTATACGGAATGATGTCAGAAGCTTAAAAAAAAAACGGTTATAGCACAAATCTTCTTGATCCAAACAAACAGAAAAAAAAAAGTTTGATGCATTTCCATTCATTTTTTTCTATTCACTCGCTAGACTAGCGTGATAACCTCTAGCTTAATAACCAACCTCGCTGAGCATTCTGGTTATAATGTGTTTCTGGACTGTTTCAATATATATATATATATATATATATATATATATATATATATATATATACATACATACATACATACATATATATATATATATATATATATATATATATATATATATATATATATATATATATATATATATATATATATATATATATATATATATATATATATATATATATATATATATATATATATATATATATATAAATGCAGTGTACAAAATTGAAAAGAACTATGAGTTCTGTAATCGTTGTGGTAGCCAAGATTTGCCTTTGCAGAGAGGAGACGGGACAGCAGGATTACTGCTCTAACGTCACTTTTTCTTTTGTCCCTAGCTAATTCTGCTTAAGCTTGCCTTCGAATAGGTAAAAACAATATTTTTCTTTTATATACTGCAGGGTGTAGTATTCTGTAGTAAAACTATTCTGTCCGTTGTATTCCCCTTGATGTCCTGGTAACTCTGTTGCTTTGATTTCCTTCCACAGGTAGATCGTCTGGTGCTGTCACGGTAAGTTCACAGGGTGGACTCTGTTCCATCAGGAGTCTTGCAGAGGAAACACTTCACAAGACTGGGTAAGTATAACAGGTTATGGTCTCAGGCGATATTTCACTTTAATATTTTCACTCACTATCTGTTTCTTTGTCCCCAGACAGACGCCCTCTTGTTGATATCCCTTGTACAGTCGTGACCACACTGGGCCTGCTACAAATGCAATTGTTGGCAGAATACGTTTCTGCTTAACAGTGGTTTTATTCTGCTGAGTTGGTTATAATTTTTTCTGTCTGCAGTATCCCTTTTATTGCAGGTAAAATATCATAGCCCTTGCAAGGAGTTATGCAGGCTCTTATAGTCAGCCTTTCAACACGATATAAAAGTATAATACTTCTCTGAATGTAAGCAGGAGTACAACGTATCTTTTAAATTAAATACAAATAATAAGGCCTTTTGCAAACATGAACTAAACACAGGCAATGCGCTGCTTGGGGGGGCTAAAACCAATCTTCCAATATTATAACAGCAAGAGAACATTCAAAGAGGAGGTTAAATGTCTAAGAGATACAAATGGCAAAATCACAGACGAAGAAAAAAAAATAGCAAATATTAAATGATTACTTTTTACAAGTTTTTACAAAGGAGGATACGGACAACATGCCCCACATGTCGACCTGTTCCTATCCGGTTTTAAATAACAGTAACAGAGGCAGAAGTGTTAAAGGGACTAGGAGCTCTTAAAATAAACAAATCCCCTGGGCTGGATGAGATCCTCCCAATAGTACTCAAAGAAATGAAAGAAGTTATTTACAAACCGCTAACCAAGATCATGCAGTCTCTTGACACAGGGGTTGTACTGACTGGAGAATTGCAAACGTAATACCGATCCACAAAAAGGGAGACAAAACCAAACCAGGTAACTACAGACCAATAAGCCTGACTTCTATTATATGTAAACTTATGGAAACTATAATAAGATCTAAAATGGAAAATTATCTATATGGTAACAGTATCCTGGGAGACAGTCAGCATAGTTTTAGGAAAGGGAGATCGTGTCTAACTAACCTGCTTGACTTTTTTGAGGTTGCAACAACGACAATGGATAATTGCAAAACATATGACATGGTTTATTTAGATTTCCAGAAAACTTTTGATAAAGTCCTGCATGAAAGATGAATTCTCAAACTGAACGCAGTAGGGATCCAAGGAAATGCATGCACATGAATTAGGGAGTGGTTAACATGTAGAAAACAGAAAGTACTGATTAGAGGAGAAACCTCAAAATAGAGCGAGGTAACCGGTGGTGTACCACAGGGATCAGTATTAGGTCCTCTGCTATTCCTAATCTACATTAATGACTTTAAGCAAACTTGCTAAATTTGCAGACAACACAAAAATAGGAGCAGTGGCAAACACTCATTCAAAATGATCCAGACAGCATTCAGAACTGGGCAGACACATGACAAATTACATTTATTAGAGAAAAGTGTAAGGTACTGCACACAGGCAATACAAATGTGCTTTATAAATATCATATGGGAGATACTGAAATTGAAGAAGGAATCTATGATAAAGACCTAGGAGTTTATGTTGACTCAGAAATGTCTTCATCTAGACAATGTGGGGAAGCTATACAAAAGGCCAACAAGATGATTGGATATATTGTGAAAAGTGTTGAATTTAAATCAAGGGAAGTAATGTTAAAACTTTACAATGCATTAGTAAGACCTCATCTAGAATACTGTGTTCAGTTCTGGTCACCTCATTACAAAAAGGATATTGCTGCAATAGAACGAGTGCAAAGAAGAGCAACCAGAATTATCCCAGGTTTAAAAGGCATGTCGTATGCAGACAGGCTAAAATAATTGAATCTATTCAGTCTTGAACAAAGAAGACTATGCAGTGTTCTGATTCAAGTATTGAAAATTCTAAAAGGTATTGACCATGTCGACCCAGGGGACTTTTTCGACCTGAAAAAAGAAACAAGGACCAGGGGTCACAAATGGAGATTAGATAAAGGGGCATTCAGAACAGAAAATAGGAGTCACTTTTTTACACAGAGAATTGTGAGGGTCTGGAACCAACTCCCCAGTAATGTTGTTGAAGCTGACACCCTGGGATCCTTCAAGAAGCTGCTTGATGAGATTCTGGGATCAATAAGCTACTAATAACCAAACGAGCAAAATGGGCCGAATGGCCTCCTCTCATTTGTAAACGTTCTTATGTTCTTATGCTCCATGCAGCTTAAAACAAACACTAGGCCAGATTGTTTACATATGCAGCAGGAAGTCTAATGCTGCTGTGTCTGAGTAACACAGTCCATAAATTAAACAGTGTTTGTTCCACGAAGGAGAAGACACGGTAAGTACACTGCACCTTTTGTTTATACACGGTATATTTTTAAATAACTCAAATAATAAAAGATCGTTGTACTCACACTAGCTGTGTTGTTCTCTGCATTCCAGAATCGCTCCAACGTGATGTATTTGAAATTGTGATCCAAAGATAAGAAACACTTCACTGTTCCAGTTGGATCCACTGATCTCTGTCTCTGCCTTCTGTCTCTTAGCGTTTGACTCCACACACTAGGAATAACCAAGCAGACTTAAAAAAGATTTACTTTCAAACACAATCTTCTCTGTCCCTTCACGTGGAGGTTGAAGATGAAACAAATTCCTTTTGGAGTCATATTGTAGATATGAATGACAGTCGGTAGGTTTGTAGTGAATAGTGGTGTTGATAGTGGAAAGCTGGGTGGGAATTTGATGCTGACTGAAGGAACTGTTTCAAATCTTCATAAGAGGTAGTTGCAATTCCAAAGATGTCATCAATGTATCTGAGGTAGAGTTTCGGTCTGTTACCATTGTATTGCTGCAAAAATGTGTTCTCAACTAATCCTACAAAAAGGCAGGCATATGATGGTCCCATTTTAGTTCCCATGCTGACACCTCTTACTTGAGTGTAAAAGGGGTCTGAATACTTTTGCAAGGCACTGTATGTATGTATGTATGTATATATATATATATATATATATAAGATTTGTAAATAAAATATATCAGCATTGTCTATTAGGAAATATCTGTTTTGCACTGTATTTATGTTTTTGTTTCTTAATGTTAAATAATTGAAAGAATTAGAATTATTAATTGAAGAATTGTGATTATTAATTTTGTAAACTTGCAATGCTTTAAACATGTTATTCTTACTTCAATCAATATCATTGGTTAATAACCATTATACAATCCTTTTGAATTCGCAAACTTTTTTCTCATGTAACATTCAGTACGTTTACATTTTACATTACAAAGTGTTTTCCCGAAAACAAATGTTTTGGGAAAACTGAATCAGGAAACTGATTTTCTTAAAACGTCACTGTCACAAAGACGGCCGGAGTGGGTGGCGTCAGACCAGAGCCAGGAAATAAACGACAGAGAGTTTGGTGGAGCTGAGCGAATGGTTTCGCTCAGTATTTAATAAATAAACAGAACAGAAAATAAAAGGTTTGAACACAAAACACAGGACACGGCACTTGAGCCAAAATAAACAGACAAACAAAACGGACTAAACAGTAAACAGTGCACGAACAGACAAACACGGTGAGTAAGAACACTTATTCCTATTATTTTACTTCTCGTTAGTTTTACCTCCTTCTCCACACCCGTTCTCCACTCACTGAGCACACAACCCCGAGTGAGTGAAAACATGCTGCTTTTATGCAGCTGTACCAAGACTCGATTGCTAATCAATCATTCAATTGGAGTCTCGGTACAACTGCACGTGAATTAATAAAGTGCAATTCCCCGTGCTCACATATTATTACTTTTTACTTGCACGTGAAGTGCTGTGCAATCCTCGTGCCTAAATACAAATATACATTTTAAACAGTCGTGTTACACAGACCCGTTTATATCCCATATACCAATGACTATACACCAACATTTAAAACACAACACATAACACAAAATACACACAGGGGCGGGCACTTTGCCACAGTCACTTTTCTGTGTTTACATGATTAACGATAGAAAGTCTAATTAGAAATCAACTGTATACATGGATTTAAGTTTTCGGAAAACTCAGGCTATTTTCGCATGCAAAGTACTGTAGTACCCAAAGTTCGATTTGAACAGACCGGACATCATCTCTGCGATAGAACGGAGACCAATCCCATAACAAGTGCTTTATCGAAGTGTCAGGACTATCCTATACCTCTTTCAGATTCCCCACAATGTGCAATCAGCCTTTCCAACAGCTCATCCTGTTCTATATTACCAGTTTCTTTTGCAGGCATTATTTTAAATTATCACGTAATTTTAAAGCTGGAAAACATGTGCTGCTTCAGTATGGGCTATTAAAAAAATACATATGGACAAATATTACTTTATCCCTTTATTATTATTATTATTATTATTATTATTATTATTATTATTATTATTATTAGGCTTTATTTTCAAAATTAGCACATTATTATTATTTATTTCTTAGCAGACGCCCTTATCCAGGGCGACTTACAGTCGTAAACAAAAAATACATTTCAAGAATCACAGTACAAGTATTAATACAATTAAGAGCAAGATAAAATACAATGACTTCGGTTCTAGCAAGTACAAGTATATGACAAAATACGATTCAACGGAGCAAATGGATCCATGCAGACTGACTACATATTTTTATTTTCTCTGTTTTCTAAAACCACGTGCAGGAATGAAGGTCAAAGTTTGCACATGTGCAGTATTGCTATCAGAATAAGTTTTCCGAGAAGTGCGTTTACATGATATACATTTGGTTCGTTTTCGGAATTGAATCAGAAATTTCAAGGTGCTGTTTTCCGAAAACTGACCCAAGGAATATTCCAATACATTTTCTGAAAACTGTGTTTATATGACTTTTGATATCGGAATTAGTTTTCGGAAAACTTAGTTTTCCGAAAAATATCGGAATTCTTATGCTCATGTAAACGCACTGATTGTTCTACGCACCTAGGTGTAGAAATAGAAACACTTCCTATTGAGATCAGAGATTATGAGTTGCTGTCTGTTTTTGAATCTCGCCGAAAAAGCTACTTATTTAAATTGCCTTTTTTTCTGCTGTTATTATATTCTTTATTTCTAATTGTGTTAGTATTTTGTAGATCACTTTGTATATGTCATGGTTGTTTTAGTGTTATTTTATCTGTTTTTCCCTTATTTGTGAAGCGCTTTGAGATATTTGGTTATGAAAGGGGCTGTATAAAATCAAGATTATTATAATTAGTAGTATATATTATTATTGTTTATTTTCACAGACAAGTGCATCATTCCCTGTTATTGTGCTGAAATGAAAAGTTCTTCAAAAGTAAACAGAAGCCACTGACATTGTCAACAGTGCAAAAGTACTATTCAACATCAACATAACTTTAAACAACACATAGAAAAACATGGTAAGATATTTAAATCCTACAATTGTTTTATACATTTTTTCAGTATTACTACAACATTTACTATATATATATATATATATATATATATATATATATATATATATATATATATATATACATGCAGTACCAGTCAAAGGTTTGAGTACACCTGCTTGAAACCAGGTTTTTCATGATTATCTATGCTTTTAACTGTATAAATTTGTCTATAAACACTTAATATTTCATTATATGATACGTGTACTTATATAAGCTGATAATCACAAGTGAATTGCATTCAAAAATTTTATTTTTAAATGAAAATGTAAATCTTGTTAATTTCAATGAAATGATCACCCAAAGCAAGGGGATTTCAGTCTGAAGTCCAAGTCGGTTAAAAGTCTGAAATGTCTATAACACGGTGTTAGAACACTGGCCTAAGTATAAAAGTGTCTTTGTTAGATGTTCTCCGAGTTAACTAGCATGTTACCTAATTAACCTTTAGTCACGAATTATTGTTAACAGGTGAGGGTCCATGATTACTATAAATATAGGTAGCATTGGCACAAGTTTGTCATTCCTGAATGTAAGGGAGCAGAAAATGGCAAAATACGCTCAGTTAAGCAAAGAAAAAAGACTGTAATTACTTTAAGAAATGAAGGTCAATCTTTAAGACAAATCGCAAGAACTTTGCAAGTGTCTGTAACTGCTGTGGCCAAGACCATCAAACGATTTGAAGAAACTGGCACTCATGAGGACCAAACAAGGTCAGGCAGGCCAAGGGTGAATCAGAGAACAAGTTAATTTGAGTCACAAGTCTGCGAAACTGGTGATTAACTGCCCCTGAAATATAAGCTCAGCTAAATGCTACTAGAAGTACAGATGTTTCAACATCAACTGTTCAATGGAGATTGCGTGAAGCTAGCCTAACTGGAAGAATTGCTGCAAAGAAACCATTGTTAAGAGTGCAGATAAAGAGGAAGAGACTTGCCTGGGCCAAAAAACACAGAAACTGGACGTTTGAGGAGTGGAAGTCGGTCTTATGGACCGATGAGTCAAAATTTGAAATATTTGGGTCCAACCGCCAAGTATTTGCAGAGACGGTGAGCGCATGAGTTCTGCATGTGTGGTTCCCACTGTCAAGCATGGAGGAGGCAGTGTCGTGGTCTGGGGTTGCTTTGCTGGTGACAGCATTGGTGATCTTTACCAAGTCCATGGCAAGCTTAACCAGCATGGCTATCATAGCATACTTCAGAGGCATGCCATTCCATCAGGATTACGGCTAGTTGGGCAGTCCTTCATTCTTCAGCAAGATAATGACCCGAAACACACCTCAAAGTTGTGCAAGAACTATCTGGTGAAGAAGGAAAGTGAAGGACAACTCAATCTAATGACCTGGCCTGCCCAGTCTCCATACCTCGATCCCATAGAACTTGTATGGGACGAACTGGACAGAAGAGTCAAAGCAAAGCTACCAACAAGTGCCCTACATCTCTGGGAATTGCTGCAGAAGAGCTGGGAAGACATGTCGGGTGATTTCCTGCTGAAACTTGTTAACCGAATGCTCGTGTTTGTGAGGCTGTTATTAAGGCAAAGGGTGGCTATTTTGAGGAATCCAAGATAGAGACAATTTTCAATTTTCTTGAACATTGCTTTGATACTCCTTATGTTTTGTTTTGTATATTGTAACATGTGTTTTCATTTTCAAGTATTTACAGAAGCATTATCTGACGTAAAACATTGTCAATTATGAAAAAACCTAGTTTCCAGCAAGTGTACTCAAACTTTTGACTGGTACTGTATATATATATATATATATATATATATATATATATATATATATACACTACCGTTCAAAAGTTTGGGGTCACTAGAAATTTCCTTGTTTTCGAAAGAAAAGCAAATTTTTGTCCATTAAAATAACATCAAATTGATCAGAAATACAGTGTAGACATTGTTAATGTTGTAAATGACTATTGTAGCTGGAAATGGCTGATTTGTAATGGAATATCTACATAGGCGTACAGAGGCCCATTATCAGCAACCATCAGTCCTGTGTTCCAATGGCACGTTGTGTTTGCTAATCCAAGTTTATCATTTTAAAAGGCTAATTGATCATTAGAAAACCCTTTTGCAATTATGTTAGCACAGCTGAAAACTGTTGTGCTGATTAAAGAACAATAAAACTGGCCTTCTTTATACTAGTTGAGTATCTGGAGCATCAGCAATTGTGGGTTTGATTACAGGCTCAAAATGGCCAGAAACAAAGAACTTTCTTCTGAAACTCGTCAGTCTATTCTTGTTCTAAGAAATGAAGGCTATTCCATGCAGAAATTGCCAAGAAACTGAAGATCTCGTACAACGCTGTGTACTACTCCTTCACAGAACAGCGCAAACTGGCTCTAACCAGAATAGAAAGAGGAGTGGGAGGCCCGGTGCACAACTGAGCAAGAGGACAAATACATTAGAGTGTCTAGTTTGAGAAACAGACGCCTCACAGGTCCTCAACTGGCAGCTTCATTAAATAGTACCCGCAAAACACCAGTCTCAACGTCAACAGTGAAAAGGCGACTCCGGGATGCTGGCCTTCTAGGCAGAGTTGCAAATAAAAAGCCATATCTCAGACTGGCCAATAAAAAGAAAAGATTAAGATGGGCAAAAGAACACAGACACTGGACAGAGGAAGATTGGAAAAAAGTGTTATGGACAGACGCCATGCCATACCCTGTGGACGGCGCTTGATTGGAGCCAATTTCCTCCTACAACAGGACAATGACCCAAAGCACAGCTCCAAACTATGCAAGAACTATTTAGGGAAGAAGCAGTCAGCTGGTATTCTGTCTATAATGGAGTGGCCAGCACAGTCACCGGATCTCAACCCTATTGAGCTGTTGCGGGAGCAGCTTGACCGTATGGTACGTAAGAAGTGCCCATCAAGCCAATCCAACTTGTGGGAGGTGCTTCAGGAAGCATGGGGTGAAATCTTTTCAGATTACCTCAACAAATTGACAACTAGAATGCCAAAGGTCTGCAAGGCTGTAATTGCTGCAAATGGAGGATTCTTTGACAAAAGCAAAGTTTGAAGGACACAATTATTATTTCAATTAAAATCATTATTTCTAACCTTGTCAATGACTATATTTCCTATTCATTTTGCTATATTTCCTATTCAAACTCATTTCATGTATGTTTTCATGGAAAACAAGGAAATTTCTAAGTGACCCCAAACTTTTGAACGGTAGTGTATATATATATATATATATATATATATATATATATATAGATAGATAGATAGATATATATATATATATATATATATATATATATATATATATATATATATATATTGTAAGACAGTAGGGAGGGGGTTAAATGCTCTCTGGAAGAAAACATGTGCGAAAGGCACATTTGTTTAGTTTAATTGTATTTGTTATTGTTTGATTGTTTTTGCTTTATTGTTTTATTGCTTAATTATCCCCTGCACCTGGTGCGTATTATTAAATTAGAGCCAGGTGCAGGGTATAAAACGAAAGCAGTTAGTTTGTTCGGGGCTGTTTGGAAGAAGGAAGCAGGAAGGTGTGTGCCCTGCTCCTGAAGCAGTCAAGTACAGTGTGTCGTAAGTCCTCAAAGTTAGTGTGTGAAACCTTTGCGAAACTGTGTTTGTTTTTTTAGCCGGCAAACAGCCTAGCTGTCCGGTGCTAGTTTAGTTTCTGTTTTTGTTTTAGTTAGTGCTCGGGAAGAGCTAGGTGTTGATTTTGTGTTTTGTGTTTTTGTTTATTTTATTAAAAGTGCACTGAACCTCCAATTTCTGTGTGTTGGGTCGTGATTTTAAAGGGGCAATGAACCCGTGTGGGTGCGGCCGTGTTACTATATATATATACAGTATATATAATATATTTTTTACAGGGAGCATAATTAAAAACAAAGTGTCTCAATCAACAAAAATATGGCTGTGTGGAAGAGTTGGTAGTTCTCAACAAGGGGTCTGGGGTCAAGATTAGAAGCAGCGCTGTAGTATGTATAAAAATCAACATTCGCTGCAGTCAATTATGCTTCATGAAGAGATTTGATCTCACAAGCTGATTTATGGTGCACCATGGCGGGGTGGGGTGGGGTGGGGTGGGGCAGTATTGAAAGTGACTGCTTCAATAGGGGTCCACCAGTCAGAAAAGTTTGAGAACCCCTATATGTTAAAATAATACGTATATAGTTATTTAAATAGGTAGTTCAATTTTACTGTTTATTTTACCTGTTAATTTTTTTATCCAATAAAAATGTCGGGCCTTAAATTGTGTTGAGCTGTGCTGTCATTATTGGGAGGTCATGGATCTTACAATACATTATAAGTGACAATGTTATTATTATTTATTTATTAGCAGACACCCTTATCCAGGGCGGCTTACAAGTATTACAATATATCACATAATTTTTTACATAAAATGACCCATTTATACAGCTGTACAGTCTAGGTAAAGTACCTTGCTCAAGGGTACAGCAGCAGTGTCCCCCACCTGGGATTGAACCCACAACCCTCCAGTCCAGAGTCCTAACCACTACTCCACCCTGCATGCATAATTAACAAATACTGTCACATAATTGAAAAATGCAGAAGAAAGTTTAAGAAAAAACAGAATAGTAGCATTAAAGGACATGGGAACATTTTGGTTTGTTTTATATGTGTCAAACTTAATCTCTGCAGGGCAGCACAACTATGAAACCACAATATTGCGATCCATTTACGAGCCGTGCATTAAGACGCATCTTTGGTTAAAAACAATATATCTACAACAACTAAATCTCTATGAAACTCATCAGAAAACCCGCTATACCATGTTTGTTTTATTATTGTCATTGTGTATTTTGTAGTTAAGGCTATCATAATGCATATGTAGGCCATATATTATACCAGCAAGTTTTAAAACAAGAAAATATTTACCTTATATAAAAGGTAACGTTTCTGGAAGTGTAAAATCAATTTTCTAAATACACATGATAATGGTAACGGGTCCCAAGCACATTATTATAAACTTAAACACTGGTATGAATTACTTAAAGATACGTATTTGGAAAATAACATAACTGCCAATAAAGAAAATGAAAAGGAAACTGTGAAATCATAACATAACAGCGAAAGCTGGAGTGGTCCGGACCACTATGACTGAGTGGTCCGAGTGGTCCAAGTGGTCCGGACCACTGTAATGTCACAGCACTGAGTGGTCCGGACCACAGGCCACAGAATGCTACAACCCCTTCTGACAATATGCTTTAGTAAATACAATTTTACGTTGCTGTAATGTGCCAATACAAGTTAAACCACATTTGGGAACTGCTGTGTTTTATTAAAATAATTTGAAAAACTATTTCGTAGACCTCTTTGAAACACAGACAGTGCATTTAAATCAACGTGGGTTTTATTTCCCAGGGGGGATTCAGGTGACTCATCACAGTAATTTTTTCCTCATGGCTCTCAGATTAGGTGACACAGGTTGAAACGTCATTAAAGAAAATAGTGGGTTATGGCAAAGATGCAGCTCTCCTTTCTTGTAAAGGTAAAGTAAACGGTTTTGTATTCTGAAGTTTCTGTTGTGGGAGGAGGGGGCTAGCGGTAAATTGTGTAAGTTTCAAACTGAAATCTTATTCAGGGATATATTTCTATTCGGTAATAAAAAATACTGTGAGCTAAAAGCCTAAAAACAATAGATTGTGCGCGTCCCTTGTTAGTAGCTGCCAGTCTGATTTTCATTCAACAGTTTCCTTCAGTTTTCTTGACAGTTTTTGTAGATTCGGTATTTGGTTCGGTATTTGGCCGAATCTTTTTGAGATGGATTCGGGATTCGGTGCATCCCTAGTAAAATGCATGAATAGGCCCGTAGAACGTTTACCTGCTACATTAATATAAAGCAAATCATATCACAATATACTATGTTTAAATTAAACTGCTTGATTTTGTCACATACAAAAACAAACAAATAAAATTCCCATATCTACATTTGGAAAAACATGAACGATTACTGACCCACATTCGTTAGCCCACTGCCGTATACAAAAAACACTCTACATGAGCCTCCTGACCAAAACTTAAATAACAGTCATTGCACTTAAAAAAATTGTTTCTTTTATTTGCAGAACCATAATACCTGCAAACAACGTATATCATTATTAAAGGAGGCAACCTCAGCAACCTTTCTTAATGGAATATTTTACCAGAAAACACTGGACCCGCTGCAGAATAAAGTTGTTCAAAAGGGGAAAATAAGTGATAAAATAAGATACATGTATATAGCACGATGTAATACATGACCTGTGAAACGATTAAAAAAATTAAACAAAATGTGTAGTTAATTGAAAAATGAACTATAGTTACCTACATTTCAGTTTTACATTTAGGATGTGTTTCGTGTGTAAACTAGTGAATAATACAATATTCTTTAAATAGTGGGTTAGCAGCGCTACTGCTTCAGATATTTAATAAATCCCCACAGTTTATATTCGCACTGAACAGTTACATCCATGACTCCGTGCACTCAAGTCAAATATCCTTTAAAAACTAAAGAAACTTAGCAAGTAACTGTATTGTTTAGCGAGTTCACACAGGTAGCCATTTATTACAACACATCACACATCACTTATTTGCATATTAGAGGTCTGAGGTGCGCGTGCAGGTGTGTGTGTGCAGTTTGCGGAAAACAGATGTAGTACTGTATTTGATTTGATAGCAGAGATATCTTTTACCGACAAAATTCTGATAGACTTACAAACACCTGGATATTGTATTCATCCATTATTTCATTATATTAAAGAATATTTATTTATTGTTACATTTTTGCTATATTTATTTACTGCTAGATTTTGATCCACCGGTTACAGTGAGTTTCATTTGAGAATTCAGGATAAGTTGAAGGTGGTCAAACGATGTTCTCGTGTCCTTGCCAGAAACAAATTTAGTAAACTGGAGCATTTCTGATGGAAATATTTGTCCAGATCTGAAGAATAGGTTTGTACGAGTGTAGCAACTTTGTTTTTGATGTCATATTCTGACTTTCCGAAAGTCGGTAAGGAAGCCAAACAAGTTATGCACAGTAACATACACTTTTGATCGTTGCAAGCAATCTGTTGAAAGAGAATCCAGAAACTTTAGGAAAATATGGACACGAAATCTGTCTCTGCCCTGTAGTAAAACTTTAGTTCCACTGGGGCAATCGTGATCCTGCAGAGCACGGGGTGGTCGTCTCTGCCGTCGCTCTTCGTCTCGATATTTCTTCAGCACTGCAGTTTCCATTGCACGATTTTCAAAATCATCAAAATGATCACGAATATCATCCAGAAATGTTTTCAGAGATTCAAGTAACAACTACCACTGACAGTTGTGTGCTTGAATGGATTTACTAGTTTTGTCGAATCTCTCCAGAATGTTATTCCACAAGTCTGTGGGTTAAAGCGAAAGGCAGATTGAAGTTACCTCGATCGTTGATTGCCGATGTTGGCAGACTGGGTCCGACTCCTTGTTCTGTACTACTTTTTAATTCTTCATTAATTATTTGGTACAGTAGCGCTGCCAAAACTCTCGTTGACCAGTTGTGCAGGTTCATTTGTTGTTGTCACTATTTCATTTTTATAGGATTTAAAACCAAATTTTGATAGTCTCGGAATGTTTTCCAGCAGTCATTTCTCAATAGCTTGCTTTTCCTTTTGTTTTTTTCGTTTCGCTGCACCACTAAGTTTTTCAATTTTTTTCTGTATTAGCCTCTCTCTCGCGCTCTACCTCTCACTCTCTCTCTCTCTCTCCATCTTCCAGCGTGCGTGTGACCAGTAAGAGACACAAGTGTTTATCTAGCGCGATCACGGGGCAAGTGGATTGGATTTTAAACTGCAAAACAGCCATTTTTATTTATGTATTTATTTTAACCAGGCTGTGGGCCCCCTCGGCAGCCCAGGCTTGTGGTCCGCCTAGGCAGTTCAGGGCCCTGGATAAATGTCCCGGTTGCCCCCCCCCCTTAAATCCGGCCCTGGAACCAACTGACAATCAAGTTAATTTCATGTATTCTCCTTGCTCCACTCCACTAACAAAAAAAAGAAAACAAAACAATAATAATGAACCACCAGAATGGTTAAAAAGTTTGTCGAAGAAAGAAAAGAATCTGATCGTTTAAGAGAGGAAAACACCCAAAAAATGTGGGAGGAGCAAAAAGAGATTGAACAAAAAAATTGAAATGATCAATAATTTGACTTCAGTTATTAAAGAATTGGTGGGTAGACAGAACAGCTAATATATATTGATCAGAATGTGTAAGAACATAAGAACATAAGAAAGTTTACAAACGAGAGGAGGTCATTCAGTCCATCTTGCTCGTTTGGTTGTTCGTAGCTTATTGATCCCAGAATCTCATCAAGCAGGTTCTTGAAGGATCCCAGGGTATCAGATTCAACAACATTACTGGGGAGTTGGTTCCAGACCCTCACAATTCTCTGTGTAAAAAAGTGACTCCTATTTTCTGTTCTGAATGCCTGTGACAGGATGACTGGGCGGTGACGTCACGGCAGAAACAGGAACAAAAACGACAGAGAGGTGGAGTTTGGTGGAGCAGAGCGAATGCTTTCGCTCAGCATTTAATACATAAACCGAACAGAAAATAAAAGGTTTGTACACAAAACAGAAACAGGACACGGCACTTTCGCCAAAATAAATATATAAACAAAACGGACTAAACAGTAAACACACACGAACAGACAAACACGGTGAGTAAGAACACTTTTACTAATACTTTAACTATCACCTCCGTCTCCTATCCCGTTCTCCACTCACCGAACACCCAACCCCGAGTGAGTGAAAACATGCAGCTTTTATGCAGTTGTACCGAGACTCGATTGCTAGTCAATCATTCAATTGGAATCTCGGTACAACTGCACGTGAATTCATTAAAGTGCAATTCCCCGTGCTCACATATTATTACTTTTTACTCGCACGTGATGTGATGTGCCATCCTCGTGCCTAAATACAAATATACAATTTAAACACACGTGAAACACAGACCGCTTATATCCCGTGTACCAATGTCTATACACCAACATTTACACACAACACGTAACATATAACACACACAGGGGGCACTTTGCCACATATACCCCCTTGTGCAAAGCACACATGGCCTCAATGGCCACCTCCCCTCAGTCCCAAAGTCCCGGAGAGGGGAAGCAAGTTGTTTCTGGGGTGGCCATGGTGGAATGTCTGGCACCCCAATTCTTCGTGGCTGGCAGCTCCTCTTCCGGGGCTTCAGCCACACTATCTCCTGCCGAAAGTGCAGCTGGGGAGCTGGTCTCCTGACCTCCCCCTTCTTCATGGCGGCAGTTCCCCTCCGTGGGGCTCCGACCACACAATCTCCGGCAGCGAAACTGCTGCGGGGAAGCTGGTCTCCTGACCTCCCCTTCTTCATGGCGGCAGTTCCCCTCCGTGGGGCTCCGGCCACCCAATCCGGCAGCGAAACTGCTGCGGGGAGCTGGTCTCCTGACCTCCCCTTCTTTGTGGCCACCAGTTCCCTCCGTGGGGCTCCGGCCACTGTGTTTCCTGCCACGGAAATGCAGCTGGGGAGCTGGTCTCCTGACCTCCCCTTTCTTCATGGCCGGCAGCTCCTTCATGGAGCTCCGGCCACAGTGTAGCGACCGAGGCAAAGCAGAGGCCCCGGCGACCCCAGGCGAAGCAGGACCCTCGACGACCCCAGGCGACCCCAGGTGACGGCAGCAGCAGCGGACCCTCGGGAGGCGACGGCAGCAGCAGCGGACCCTCGGGAGGCGACGGCAGCAGCAGCGCACCCTCGGGAGGCGACGGCAGCAGCAGCGGACCCTCGGGAGGCAAACTCAGGAGGGGAGCCCCTGGCCATAGAGGCGGCAGCGGGAGCTCCACTTCTCCCTCTCACCCTGCACCCTGTGTGGAGCAAAAGGCAGCCCCAGGCGATGCGGAGCGAGAGGCAGCCCCAGGCGATGCGGGCGGCTGGCAACCCAGGCGATGCAAAGCGGCTGGCAACCCCAGGCGATGCGGGCGGCTGGCAACCCCAGGCGATGCAAGGCAAGCATCCTTGGGCAGCGGGGCAAGCATCCTTGGCGAAGCAAGGCAGGCATCCTTGGCGGCGAGGCAGGCATCCTTGGCGGCGAGGCAGGCAGTCAGGACAAGCTGGGGTGCGGTGTTGGCCTCTTCTCGGCCTCTGCGGCGGGCGGTTCTTCCCGTGCTTCCCTCAGCAGCCTATGCAAGGGCTGCTGAGGACCGCCAGCATCTAGTCCTGGTCCTTCTAGTGAAGGGAGAGGCAGCTCCTGCTCCTCTCCTCGTGACGGTGGGGAAGTGATACCAGCAGGCATTCATCCTCTGCTGGTGGGGAAGTGATACCAGCAGACATTCCTCCTCTGCTGGTGGGGTTGGCGGAGGCAGAGGCAGCTCCTGCTGCTCTGCTCCTGCCGATGGAGGTGGCGGAGGCAGAGGCAGCTCCTGCTGCTCTGCTCCTGCCAGTGGAGGTGGGAGCGTGTAGTCTCCTGGCGGCGGAGGTGGGAGCGGCGTGTAGTCTACCCTTGTTTCAGGGGACTGGTGCGGCCCTCCCTCTCTTGTAGGGGACTGGTGCGGCTCTGCCTCAGAAGGGGAGACCAGCAGGCATTTTCCCTCTGCTGGTGGGGGACCCAGCAGGCCTTCACCCTCTGCTGGTGGACAGGGACCCAGCAGGCATTCACCCTCTGCTGGTGGACAGGGACCCAGCAGGCATTCACCCTCTGCTGGTGGACAGGGACCCAGCAGGCATTCACCCTCTGCTGGTGGACAGGGACCCAGCAGGCATTCACCCTCTGCTGGTGGACAGGGACCCAGCAGGCATTCACCCTCTGCTGGTGGACAGGGACCCAGCAGGATTTCACCTCTGCTGGTGGACAGGGACCCAGCAGGCATTCACCCTCTGCTGGTGGACAGGAACCCAGCAGGCATTCACCCTCTGCTGGTGGACAGGGACCCAGCAGGCATTCACCCTCTGCTGGTGGACAGGGACCCAGCAGGCATTCACCCTCTGCTGGTGGAGGAGGCAGAGGCAGCTCCTGCTGCTCTGCTCCTGGCGGTGGAGGTGGCGGAGGCAGAGACAGCTCCTGCTGCTCTGCTCCTGCCGATGGAGGTGGCGGAGGCGGGACCAGCAGGAATTCACCCTGTGCTGGTGGAGGTGGGAGCTGCAAGCAGTCCTCCCATGGCAATGGAGGTGGAACCAGCAGGAATTCACCCTCTGCTGGTGGAGACTGGGGCTGTGGACGCTCTACCTTCCCCTTTTTGGGCCGTGGACGCACCGACTCCTCCCTCTTGGGCTGTGGACGTACCGACTCCTCCCTCTTGGGCTGTGGACGCACCGACTCCTCCCATTCAGGCGTAGGACGTTCGGGCTCCTCCCACTCAGGCGTAGGAGGTTCGGGCTCCTCCCACTCAGGCGTAGGACGTTCGGGCTCCTCCCACTCAGGCGTAGGACGTCCGGGCTCCTCCCACTCAGGCGTAGGACGTTCGGGCTCCTCCCTCTTGGGTGCTGGAGATGGCCGGGTCTGGTCCACTGCCCAGAACCACTCTGCAGCATCCCCCACTCGACCCTGGTTCCACGCCTCTTCAAACTGGGGATCCCCGTAAGGGCAGTCCTCCCTGACGTGCCCAAACTCGAGACAGGCGCCGCACATGGGAGCCCCTCCTTCCTCCACTGCTCCTGTTCAGCTGCCCAGTCCGGGGGTCCAAACTTAGTTGGCACCCGGGACCACCACCTCTTGTTCAGCTGCTGTGGTTGCTGTTGTTGCCGCTGTTGTTGGGGCGGTGGGAGCAGCAGTCTACCTCCCCCTGCTGGTGGTGGAGACTGAAGCGACCCCTGCTCCTCCCACTCAGGCATAGGACGTGGCAGCAAGGGCTCCTCTTCTTCATCCTGCATGGGGCATAGGGCCAACGTGTGCCCATATGCCCCACAGCCAGGGCACCACTCCCCCCATCCCAGTCTTTGGGCCATTTCTTGAAGGGTCCTGTGGACGGAGCAGGGTATGGTGGTGTGGCTAGGTTGGCCACAGTCGAAACACCACAGCCCTGCTTCCGCCTTTCTCCCTTTGCCCTCCTGTGCTCCTCTCCAGCCTCTTCTCCCCATTTCTTTTCCTTTTCAAAAAAAACAAAACAAAACCTGCGGTTCCCGCTCTGGCCTGAGTCCTGGAGGCGCTGTTATCTCACTTCTGACACCACGTGTGACAGGATGACTGGGCGGTGACGTCACGGCAGAAACAGGAACAAAAACGACAGAGAGGTGGAGTTTGGTGGAGCAGAGCGAATGCTTTCGCTCAGCATTTAATACATAAACCGAACAGAAAATAAAAGGTTTGTACACAAAACAGAAACAGGACACGGCACTTTCGCCAAAATAAATATATAAACAAAACGGACTAAACAGTAAACACACACGAACAGACAAACACGGTGAGTAAGAACACTTTTACTAATACTTTAACTATCACCTCCGTCTCCTATCCCGTTCTCCACTCACCGAACACCCAACCCCGAGTGAGTGAAAACATGCAGCTTTTATGCAGTTGTACCGAGACTCGATTGCTAGTCAATCATTCAATTGGAATCTCGGTACAACTGCACGTGAATTCATTAAAGTGCAATTCCCCGTGCTCACATATTATTACTTTTTACTCGCACGTGATGTGATGTGCCATCCTCGTGCCTAAATACAAATATACAATTTAAACACACGTGAAACACAGACCCGCTTATATCCCGTGTACCAATGTCTATACACCAACATTTACACACAACACGTAACATATAACACACACAGGGGGGCACTTTGCCACAATGCCCCTTTATCTAATCTCCATTTGTGACCCCTGGTCCTTGTTTCTTTTTTCAGGTCAAAAAAGTCCCCTGGGTCGACATTGTCTATACCTTTTAGCCTTTTAGGATTTTGAATGTTTGAATCAGATCGCCACGTAGTCTTCTTTGTTCAGGACTGAATAGATTCAATTCTTTTAGCCTGTCTGCATACGACATGCCTTTTAAACCCAGGATAATTCTGGTTGCTCTTCTTTGCATTCTTTCTAGAGTAGCAATATCCTTTTTGTAACGAGGTGACCAGAACTGAACACAATATTCTAGGTGAGGTCTTACTAATGCATTGTAAAGTTTTAACATTACTTCCCTTGATTTAAATTCAACACTTCTCACAATATATCTGAGCATCTTGTTGGCCTTTTTTATAGCTTCCCCACATTGTCTAGATGAAGACATTTCTGAGTCAACATAAACTCCTAGGTCTTTTTCAAAGTTCCCTTCTTCAGTTTCAGTATCTCCCATATGATATTTATAATGCACATTTTTATTGCCTGCATGCAATTCTTTAAACTTTTCTCTATTAAATATCATTGCCATGTGTCTGCCCAGTTCTGAATGCTGTCTAGATCATTTTGAATGACCTTTGCTGCTGCAACAGTGTTTGTCATTCCTCCTATTTTTGTGTCGCCTGCAAATTTAACAAGTTTGCTTACTATACCAGAATCTAAATCATAAATGTAGATTAGGAATAGCAGAGGGCCTAATACTGATCCCTGTAGTACACCACTGGTTACCTCGCTCCATTTTGAGGTTTCTCCTCTAATCAGTACTTTCTGTTTTCTACATGTTAACCACTCCCTAATCCATGTGCATGCATTTCCTTGAATCCCTACTGCGTTCAGTTTGAGAATTAATCTTTTATGGGGGACTTTGTCAAAAGCTTTCTGGTAATCTAAATAAACCATGCTTTGCAATTATCCATTGTCAATGTTGCATCCTCAAAAAAGTCAAGCAGGTTAGTTAGACACGATCTCCCTTTCCTAAAACCATGCTGACTGTCTCCCAGGATATTGTTACCATATAGGTAATTTTCCATTTTGGATCTTATAATAGTTTCCATAAGTTTATATATAATAGAAGTCAGGCTTATTGGTCTCTAGTTACCTGGTTCGGTTTTGTCTCCTTTTTGTGGATCGGTATTACATTTGCAATTTTCCTGTCTGTCGGTACAACCCCTGTGTCAAGAGACTGTTGCATGATCTTAGTTAGCGGTTTGTAAATAACTTCTTTCATTTCTTTGAGTACTATTGGGAGGATCTCATCCGGCCCAGGAGATTTGTTTATTTTAAGAGCTCTTAGTCCCTTTAACACTTCTGCCTGTGTTATGCTAAAGTTATTTAAAATTGGATAGGAACAATTCGACATGTGGGGCATGTTGTCCGTGTCCTCCTTTGTAAAAACCTGCGAAAAGTAATTATTTAATATATTTGCTATTTTTTTTTCTTCATCTATGATTTTGCCATTTGTGTCTCTTAGACATTTAACCTCCTCTTTGAATGTTCTCTTGCTGTTATAATATTTGAAAAACATTTTGGAATTTGTTTTAGCCCCCTTAGCAATATTGATTTCTGTCTCTCTCTTGGCCTTTCTAACTTCCTTTTTGACTTGTGTTTGCAGTTTCAAGTACTCTTTCTGTGTACTTGGCTTTGGGCTCTTTTAAACGCACTGAAAAGTGCCTTTTTTCACTGAATATTTTTTTAAATTAATCTATTAAACCATTTTGGGCATTTTGTTTTAGATTTAGATTTGTCTAATTTTGGGATGTAATTGTTTTGCGCCTCTAGTACTACATTTTTTAAAAAAAACAGCCATCCTTTTTCTGTGTATGTTTTCTCTATTTTACTCCAATCTACTTCTGTTAGTCTCTGTTTCATACCTTCATAGTTTGCTTTTCTAAAATTGTAAACCTTAGCTTTAGTCATTACTTTTGGGGTTTTAAAAAATACTTCAAATGAGACCATGTTGTTGTCTGAGTTTGCCAATGGCTCTCTGACCTCTGTTTTAGTTATTCTGTCTTCATTAAAAGACTAATTCAAGGCATGCCTCCCCTCTAGTCGGTGCCTTGACAAATTGCATTAGGAAGCAGTCATTTGTCATTTCCACCATTTCAATTTCGTCCGTCGTGCTCCCCACCGTGTTCTCCAATTTTATATGGGGGAAGTTGAAATCCCCCATTATTATGGCTTCTCCTTTGCTACACGCATTTCTAATGTCATTGTATAACAGATTATTTTGCTCAGTGTCTGAATTTGGCGGTCTATAGCATGCTCCTATTATTATGCCCTTTGAATTTGTGCCCATTATTCTGACCCATATTGATTCGGCGTTGTTTTCTTTGTCCAGATTTAACACCTGGGCTTCAAGACTACTTCTTATGTATAGCGCTACCCCTCCACCTCTTCTGTCCTGCCTGTCTTTCCTATACAGTGTTTACCCACTAATATTATATTAGTCTCCATCACTCTCAGGCAACCAAGATTCTGTAACACCTATCACATCGTAGTTACTTGTTAGTGCAGTAGCTTCAAGTTCTAACATTTTGTTTCTGATACTTCTAGCATTAAGATAAATACATTTAATAGTTGTCTTACCTGAGTTGTTGCCCTTGTTTTGATGTGGTCTCCCTTCTGTTTTTTTGTTTTCTCCCCCCTTCCTTTCTAGTTTAAATGCTTCTGGACCTCCTGAAGGATCCTTTCTCCGAGTAGATTGGTTCCCTTTCTGTTTAAGTGCAGTCTGTCCCACCTGTATAGATAGTCCTTGTTGTAGAATGTGCTCCAATGTTCAAGAAAGGTGAAGCCTTCCTGGGTGCACCACGATTTCAGCCATGCATTTTGATTTTGTATTTCCAGCTGTCCATATGGTCCTTTGCAGGGCGCCGGCAGTATCCCAGAAAATACCACCGTTTTGGTATTGACTTAATTTCCTTCCTAGCTCTTTTTATTTGTTTTGCAGGGTTCTTGGCCTGTCTCTTCCAATGTTGTGTGTAGCATAAATATTGCATAAATATACATTTTGCAAGTATTGCTATTGTTTTAAATAAATCAGTTGTGCAAGGAATAAAGCATAACTACGCAACTGTACATTTTGTATCACTTATCATTATTTTATATATATATATATATATATATATATATATATATATATATATATATATATATATATATATATATATATATATACACACATACATACTGTACATAGTTTAATTAGGGGTTCAATTAAATAATTGAGAGATCAGTTGGAACAAAAGCCAGTAGACGCAGTGGGCCCCCAGGAATGGAGTTGAGAACCACAGGGGTTGTCAATCCTGGTTCTGGGGACACACTGTCTTTTGTTTTTTGTTCCAACATTAAATTAGTTAATTGAACCCTTAATTAGTTTGAGATTTGCAGTTACGTATACAATTATATAAGGAACTTGAAATATTTAACTTTTTATAATCTAAACCATTTAAAAAGCCTAAGCAATCAGACACCTTTCTACATTAGTGTATTATAAGGTCTGCTATTGCATCTCGTTTAAGCGCTGCTTCACTGTTGTGAAGAGTGTTGTTTGTGTCATCATCGGGATCATTTTGAAAAATTGTAATTTCTGGGGGTTTATTGCCATCGAGCAAGCAAATATTGTTGCCATTAAGTCAGTCCTATACATATCTAAATATTTTAGCCTCCTAAAGCACCGTTTGAGAATTCCAATTTCTTGTTCGATTACTACGTGGATGGAACTCAAACACCGGTTGAAGCTTTTCTGTGAGTTAGTGAGATGACCGTTATCTCTGTATGGGGTCATGAAAAAGGTGTCAAGGGGATATGCTGAATCGCCAAGAAGATGTGTATTTTGCCTCAATATTGTATCAGTGTCATTTGTTAATTTGCAATACACTGGACTACGTCATCGTTCAATGACCCTGGCCAGCCAGCAAACACATCAGTAAATACCATGTTAGCATCACAAAAGCCTTGCAACAAAATGGAATGAAACCCCTTGCGGTTGTAATAGCTGGCACTATTTGGAATATGTGTCCCATCAACGCATCCAATTACATTCGGGAAACTTCTTGTCCCAGGAAGTTCTTGAAACTTTTTGCAGACTTTGAAAGCATTGTTCCCAGTGGGAAAAACAATATTTTCTTTGCTTAAAGCACTTATTTCTTTTTACAAAAATGAATAAACTCCCTATGAACGTGAGCTTTCCCTAACCCAAATCTATCCACTACCCCTCTAAAAGATTCTTGATTCGCTAATGTCCATATGGAAGATAAAACAGTTGTTTCCAGATTCTCTGCTTGCCTCCCTGCAGTTCTTATTAGCCTATCATCTGCTTGTTTGCCGAGAGGTTCGATGATGGGCTGAAATAATGAAAGAAATTGAATAGTAAAAGAGTATAGTGGCTTATAGAAGTAGAATAAGTAACTACAATGTGTCGATATTGAATATTATGGTGTGTGCTGTTTTGTCATCGACATGGACATTAACAAACCAATAATCGGTTCAGTAGGAGGTATGGAGATATGTGGGAAAGAAAAATGTTCAGAGAGGTTCAGCATCATTTACCACTGCAGCCTGATGACTGTTTACAGTGGTAGACACAACCCGCTTGATTGTTCCTCCAACACCATCCACTGCACCCTTACCATGGCTTGTTGCAAAGAGTGCCACACTAGTGTGATGTCCTTAAACATCTCCAGAAGAGCAGTGGACAGACAACAGAAGATGTGTTTGTTTTTTAACTGTGATGCAACAGCATCGCTAAATGCATCCAGATGGTTCATATTTGGGTTCTTCAGGTTAAGGTCTTCCAAGATCTTGCAAAGGAAGGTGCACACAGCTTTCTTGTCATGATCAATAATGGGAAGTTCTGCATCTGGCCACACAACAACTGTAAACACAGTGATTTGTTTTTGGTGCCAGTGTGCAGCCTGGATTTCATCTTGATACACAGCAGTGTCATTTTCTGAAAAATTGACCTGCATTACAACACATTTGCCATCAGCTGCTGCTTTCTTTGTTTGAAATGCATAACTTTGTTTTCGTTTTATGTAGACATGATTTAGAAACTTCAGCACAGCAGCTCTCAGAAGAACAAAAACATCGGACAACTTGCTTTTGCACTTTTTCTTGCACTCCTCCAACTGCTTCCCAGATATACCATGTGACATCAGATAAAAACTCTTCTTCAGGGATTCTGTCAAGAATATTTTTTTTGGAGCAGCTTCTGGTTACAGTATGTTATACAGGTGTTTCCCATACACTGTGCACTACCAGGATCACATACACAGGCTTCTACAAAATCCCTGAAACTGAGCAGAACTTAATTTGGTGTATGTCTGTGAACACATTCAAGCAGTAGTTGGATATTTACATGGTACATAAACAAGCAGACATTTCTTGGCGTTTCTGAACATTTTAGAATATGATGGGGTCGCAGCTCTGCAAACTTGGATTTTCCAATTGCTGCTGCTGAATCCTCCTCTTAAAGCAGCGATAGGCTTCCAACACTGACATTGAGAGGTGACGTTTCTGCATCTTTTTTTCTCCCCACCTTCTTTCACTGTAACCACATCTCATTCCTGGAGCCTGCTTTGAAATGTCATCCCTTTCAAAAAACTGTTTCACAAGCCTTTTTGTTGCTTCTGAATATTCCCACTGGATGATTCATTTTTGTTATCCTTGGTCAGCAGAGAAGCAGAAAAGGCAAGTTGATGGACAACAGACTTTCTATTGGAAGGACTTTTTGGCAAAACACGGGACATGCATTTTACTGCCTTCCCAAGGGACTGAATGCCTTGGGTGATAACTGGCTGCCTTCTGGTGTCAAACTGCTTGACATAGAAAGTGGAGTTTGATGTTTTGTCTGACGGCATTTCCCGTGCAAGTTTTCACACTCTTTCAGCTTCATCCTTTGTCTGAATTTGCTTTTTAATTATCCGCTCTGCTTTGTTTTCCTTTTCTTTTAAAGCTTGATCATTTTTTCCCTATCTCTGAATGCCTGTTGCCGTTTTGCATTTGTTTTTGCCATTTTGTGAAAGGATGTAACTGTAATTAAACAAATAAAACAAATTATACATAGATGCAAACAAACATTTGTGGCAGTCAAAACCTCAAGGATTAGTTGATGATTTAAAAATATCTGTCACAAAATTGATCCAAGTTCTGTGTTTAGCAAAGTAAAGCCACCAATATGTATAAATGGCATATTTTTTTCAACAATCATTCTTTTAAAAACTCTAGCTGCAGACCAGACCTGGGACAAAAATAGTTTGACTTGATAGTTTATTTGAAAATAGAATAGAAAATAGCCAAACAGTGAGGAGTTTGAACACTGACTTACTTTTTGAGAACTGCTCTGTTTAATGGCAGCAGGTGTAATTGGTTATTGAGGAAAGACTAACAAGGACAGGGGTTAACCTTTCAGGATAAGGATTCAGGATAATAGACTTTAATTACTTTGTTATAGTTGCATATCTGTAAATTGTTGAAAATATCTACAAACATTTAAACTGACACATACTGAAATATTTACTTTCTACAGAAGTTATTTAAATATCTTCAAATAATTACTTTCTGCCAAATATATTGAAATATTCAGAAACAATAAGAATACTAAGTCTGTTAAGTTGATAAAAGTTTCAACATGTTAAAACTGGCAATTCAGTCAGTAACAAGATAAAAAAAAACATTTTATTATAGACTATAATTAAATGTGTTTTTTTTATTATTACTAAATAATATAATTTAAACATACCTGTAATGAGGTTCTCTTCAATATCAAATGTAAAATGTAGAATGTTGAAGGATCTTCTGTGGAAGAAATATTTTCTGACCGTCCACTTGACAGTTGATAAATTACCTCAGAACCTGTCAGCACTGACAGTGAGAGAAAAGAAAAACTACAGCGGGAAAGGTTGTTTTTTTTTAAACGGTGACCAATTAGATTACAAACACACCCCCTTTCACCCCTCAGTGAGTGTGTCCTGAATTGTTGATACAAAGCAAAGTGAAAAGTGAAATCCTTTTGAGTGCTTTTGAAGAAGATAAATATACTGGTCGTGTTCCAGCTTAAAGGTATGGGCGATTTTACAACAAATAATATAACATTTAAAATTATACTTTGCATGTACAGTGCCTATAGAAAGTCTACAACCCCTTTCAAAATTTTCACATTTTGTTGTCTTATAGCCTGGAATTAAAATGCATTAAAATAGTTTTTTTTCATTGATCTACACAGCCTACCCCACAACTTCCATATGAAAAAAATATTCTTGAAATTTGTAGAAAATTAATAAAAAAAACAAAAACTGAAATAGCTTGGTTGGATAAGTGTCCACCCCCCTTGTAATAGCAATCCTAAATTAGCTCAGGTGTAACCAATCACCTTCAAAATTACACACCAAGTTAAGTGGCCTCCACCTGTGTTAAATTGTAGTGAGTCACATGATTTCAGGATAAATTCAGCAGTTCCTGTAGGTTCCCTCTGCTGGGTAGTGCATTTCAAAGCAAAGACTCAACCATGAGCACCAAGGAGCTTTCAAAAGAACTCCGGTACAAAGTTGTTGAAAGGCACAGATCAGGGGATGGCTATAAAAAAATATCAAAGGCCTTGAATATCCCTTGGAGCACGGTTAAGACGATTATTAAGAAGTGGAAGGTGTATGGCACCACCAAGACCCTGCCTAGATCAGGCCGTCCCTCCAAACTGGATGACCGAGCAAAAAGGAGACTGATCAGAGAGGCTACCAAGAGGTCAATGGCAACTTTGCAAGAGCTACAGACTTTTATGGCCAAGACTGGTCAAAGTGTGCATGTGACAACAATATCCCAAGCACTCCACAAATCTGGCCTGTATTTTGCTCAAGAAAGACCACCTTGAATCCTGTTTGAAGTATGCAAAAAAACACTCTGTAGCCATGTGGCAAAAAGTTTTGTGGTCTGACGAAACTAAAATGGAACTTTACGGCCTAAATTCAAAGCGTTATGTTTGGCACAAACACAACACAGCACATCAGCTAAAGAACACCATCCTTACTGTGAAGCATGGTGGTGGCAGCATCATGTTATGGGGATGTTTCTCATCAGCAGGGACTGGGGCACTTGTCAGGATAGAAGGGGAAATGAATGGAGCAAAGTACAGTGAAGTCCTTGAGGAAAACCTGCTGCCCTCTGCAAGACAGCTGAAACTGGGACGGAAGTTCACCTTTCAGCATGACAACGACCCAAAGCACACAGGCAAAGCTACACTGGAGTGGCTAAGGAACAAAAAGGTAAATGTCCTTGAGTGGCCCAGTCAGAGCCCCGACCTAAATCCAATCACAAATTTGTGGCATTACTTGAAGATTGCTGTCCATCAACGCTCCCCAAGGAACTTGACAGAGCTTTAACAGTTTTGTAAAGAAGAATGGTCAAATATTGCCAAGTCTAGGTGTGCAAAGTTGGTAGAGACCTATCCCAACAGACTCACAGCTGTAATTGCTGCCAAAGGTGCTTCCACCAAATATTAACTCAGGGGGATGGAGACTTATCCAATTATGATCTTTCAGTTTTGTATTTTTAATATATAATCTTTTTCTCAATAAAAAAAACTTTTTTTCCCCTTAACAGTGTGGAGTATGGTGTGTAGATAAGTGGAAAAAAATCCTCATTTAAATGCATGAAACTCTGAGGCACTGACACAACAAAATGCGAAAAAAAGTTCAAGGGGGTATAGTCACTGTATTATACGTGTGTTTTTAACACATTGCCACTAACTTTTTAATTATTTTTTTTCTTTAATAGCCATTGCACAATGTTACTAAGGAGGAGTGTTTACACAATTTTGAATTCAGCAGATGAAAGAAAACATTTTGAACCCCAATAAAATGACTGACAGGATTTTCTGGTATTGTGATCTGTTAATATGATGTCATGACAATGTGCTAAGATCAGTAATGTAATTCATATTTTGCTTGTTCATAGTAAAACGTGTTTTAATTGCAGTCTCATCAAGCTTCTACTACTGTCACGTCCATAACGCTAATTTGGGCCAATTATTATTAAGAAAGGGTTGACATTTTTATTCCATAACATACATTTAAAAAAGTTAGCTTTGTAGAGAAAGTTTGCAAAAAATATACTGTAGTATACAACTTTTATAAAAAAAAAATTTTAAAAAAACTTTACCAAGAAAACATTATGGACGTGACTTTTGGTTTTATTAGAAACACCACTATTTTGAATCACTGTAAAATATGTTTCCCAAAATTATATATATATATATATATATATATATATATATATATATATATATATATATATATATATATATATATATTAGTATAATTTATCCTACCATTGAAACCTAAAAATGTATGAAAGTCGGACTTCTGAAAATGTTGCTTTTTTAAATTTTTAACAGTACTGTATCTTTGAATGGCTGGAAAGTAAAGAAAATGCACAAACTGAACAAAAATAATACAGCATGCACAAATATACCTTTTAGTAAAAATTAAAGAAAATATGTTTTTGACATATGCAACTTTTTTTTCATGGCTAGGGTCACTTTATCATGGAATTGCCCATATACATTAACATGCAGCAGACAGATACAATAGATAGATATACATTTGTTTGTTCCAGGTGCATGTACTTAGCCTCATGCAGTTGTCATGCTTCTTATTGATACCTGGAGGGGACTCAACGAAAAAATTGAGAGTCCAGTGATTAAACACAAAGAAGCATGGGAGATGGTGGCAAAAATCCTCAACAACAATTACTGTGTCACATGGCAGGCATGTGACATCAAGTGGCACAGTCTTTGGCATAGGTATATATTCTGCTTTTTCTGAAAGACATAGAGTGACTATTATTTTTGTTCTAGCTTTCAAACACTTTATGAAGTGTGTTGTTAAATGCATTTTTTTCTTATGTCCTTTAGCTATTTAAATACTGAATTACATACTTTTGCCCTGCAGTGGCTACAACTTAATTACATCTACAATGCAAATAGTGGAGCACTACATTTTGTATGCAAAGTGTGTGTGTGTGTTTTTTTTTTTAATTAACTTGAAATATGCAACAGAAATATATAATTTTCTGCTTTCAGGTACTAAACCATCAGTGATGGCAAAGAAAGGACAGGGCAGGGATGACGCAAATGGGAATACTATACTGTACTAGATTACATTTTTGTATTCATCAACTCTGTCTCCAACAACTCCAGTCCCCAACCATGTTGTCCAATTACAAACCAACACACCATCAGTGCCCACTCCTGTTCCAACTAACTCTTCCAACTACCTCTACAAATCACCCCAAGAAGGATTCAGAAAAGACCTAGAGATCAGAGAATTTACAATTTTGCTGAACAAATAGCAGAAACTGTATCAGCTAAATCATCTGAGAAATTAGATGCAATAATTGCGTTGCAAAAAGAGACAATACAGATTCAAAAAGGAAAAAAAAAGGATTGTTACGGCAATTCACACTGACTTCAGCCAAGATTGCAAAAAAATAAAAACATCATGCATTAAAATGGATTTTATTTAAAAAAAAGTATGTGTATTTATATTGTATTGTATTTACATTTCAATATCAAAATATAATATTAATATTTAGTATCTTCCGTGTATCTTTTTTCTTGTATTTCATGCTATTTAACAATAAAGCATTTTCAAAATATAAAAATGTGCAAACACTGTTATAGACAACTGTGATGAAATCTACAAAGATGATAACGCTAGTTTTTAAATAAAAAATACATGGAAAATATATTTGTAAGTTGGTGCCTTGTAAAAAAAATATAAAAATCAAAGCCTATTTGCAATTCCATGCCTCTTCTGTTCTGCTATACGGTGCTGTGCTTGCCGAGTTTCATCCACAACATTGTGAGGGTTTTCACCCTGGCAGGGAACCTCATCAATTACGTGTTGATCCTCCTCATCATTTAGGGATTCAATGACAAGGATTACATTATGCAATATGCAGGTACTGGCTATTACTGATGGTACTTTGTGTAAAAGCGTCATGTCTAGATGGCGCAGTGTGACAGGCTGGCTTGCAGTGGTGATGTGTGATGACGTCACGGACCAGGAAGTACAGAAACCAAAACAATGGATGGGCGGGTGAAGCTGAGTGCAACGGCACTCAGCGTATTTATTAATAAATAAAACAAAAACAAAAGATTTAAACAAAACAACAAACCAAAGCAAAGGGCACGAGGGCCAAACGAATAAACAGACAAACAAGTAAGTGGCATGCTGGCTAAACCAGCACGTTTTAGCAATTGTTTTTATGTCTTCTACGCGCTCTCTCTCCGCGCTCCCGTACTCTCTACTCCAACACTCCACCTGCAGAACGGACAACTGCTGGTTCTTATACTCTGGCCGAGGGTTAACTAGTTGTTAATTATCTTATTACCCTCGGCCAGAGTCTGTATCGCTTAGTAAGGATGCATGACTGTCAGCTAGTTAAATAATCAGTAGCTGATCAGTCATGCATCCTCACGGGGTTTTTAAATATAACTATAAAAAAACAATAACAAAAGACGCGGCGCTTTTATCCGCGCCACAAACAAATACAAATAATAATAAATAGGGGCGGGACACTCCGCCACACGCAGTCTCCTCCATTTGTACTTCAGAAGTCTCTATATGTACTCGTATTGAACTGTGTACTGTGTTAAATTTTATGGTATTATGATATCAGCATCAAGAGGGTATGCCGCATCACCCAAGAAGTGAAACTCTATGGGGAGAGGGTCGGTGTCAAAATACTTCCTTAAGTCACTGTTCTTGTAGACTTGTGCATCATGAACTGAACCCACATTGCCTGTGAATATCTTAGTATATTTTAGATCGCTATCACACACTGCCTGTAGGTAGAAACATGCATGGCCTTTTCTATTAATGAATGAATCCCTGTGTTCTGAGGGGCCTCAGACTGGAATGTGTGTTCCATCAATGCAGCCGATGACACCAGGGAAACCAGATGGCCAGCAGATGTATTTATGCATTAGGTTGATAAGCCTATTGACAAACTGCAGAAAGGCATGACGTAGGGTGCCTTTGCTTATTCCAAATCTGTCGGCAACTCCTCTGAAGGACTCCTGATTTGCCAGCAGTGATGCCAGAACCCTGTTTTCAAGAGGAAGCTCTGCTCTATATGACAAGAAATGTGTATATTTCCTTGCATAGTTTCTAAAACAAAAGGATAGAAAAAAGGATATTTACTATGCTATGTACTTGCACAACTATCAAATCACATTTTAATTGTTAATAATTGCTTGTTAATAATAATAATAATAATAATAATAATAATAATAATAATAATAATAACAAAAAAAAAAAACTAGCTTATAACTATAACAGATGCACCAACTCAGTTCCCGAAAGGCAAAGTACTACATTATGTATTATATTATGATGTGTGGTTTTTGTTTGCGATCTATACTTTAATTAGACAAATTATTTATTCTGCACTTGGATAAAGGCGTTACCTAAATTACTTAATAATAACAACATCAACAACAACCATTAATAGTAATAAACAGATTTAGATTAACTTTCAAAGTTATTAATAGTAAAAATAATAGTCTGCGTATTGAGGTATCTATAGGACAGATACCTCAAATGTGGATCTACCCATTCTAAAATGAGATCTGAAAACAACTTCTTGATATCCTGGAACAATTAAATCAACATATCCATCAATGTGCACCACTTCTCCATCAGAGACTTCATAACAGTTTTTTGTAGCAGTTGCCGCAATCGCAGGCAGAGCGTTTATAAATGCACAGGTCACCATTTCGACCAACTGAACACAACCAAGGTCGCTATCATCCAAAAATTTCTCTAAAATAACTGATGAAGCCATTAGTGCAGCTAAACGATCGACGATCGAAGCACCATATTTGAAATGTTCGTGGAATGTTCAGTAAACTGTTCAACTATGCTTTTAATAGCGACCTTGAAGGTTAATGGTTACATTTCTATTTCAGGGAACCAGGGTTATGATAATAACCTAATGTTCCCTTTCAAGTACGAAATGTAACCATTACCTCATGGGTAGACATACCAAAGCTGTCGCAAGGAATTTGCAGACCAATTGAAAGCTACAAGGCACGGCAAAGGCCACCTTACGCATTAACATGAGAAACCCAGTACAAGTAACAAGGCTAAAAACATTGAGGGGGAACTCGCCTCCAATTTTATGCTGTAAGGGTCGAGCTCGATGCCGCCCGTAACACTGTCGTTCCAAAGCCAGGGTTTTGTGGATCCACAACATTCAGCCGGTAGAACCACGTAAAAGTGTGGGGCGTAGCCCACACAGCTGCATCACAAATGTCTCTGACAGTTGCACCCTGGAATAATGCCTACGAAGTTGCCATTCCCCGCGGTCGAATGGGCAGTGAACTTCTCTGGAGGGGGCAAGTTGGCTCGTTCATATGCAATCTGAAACGTATCTGTGATCCATCTTGGTAGCCTCTATTGAGATAGAGCTTTCCATGGGACAGCACCATAGCAGATAAACAATTGCTCATACTGCCTCCAACGTTTGGTTTTCTCCACATAATACGCTAGTGCCCGCACTGGGCAAAGCATACGAAGCTGCCACTCTCTATCAGACTGGAAAGAAGGCGGATGAAAAGCCTCAAGCTCTGCCGTCTGGTTCATGTGGAATGGCAAAATGGTTTTTGGCAAAAAAGCAGGATTAGTGCGAAGTGTGACTTTCGCCCTGGCTTCTGCAAAAATTGAGCAGGCTTTTGCAACTTAAAAGGCTTGCATCTTACTCACTTGCTTCGCAGATGTAATAGCAAGTAAGAAAGCTGCTTTCATTGATACATATTTCAGCTTTGCTGCATGTAAGGGGTCAAAGAGAGACTTCATAAGCGCTTCCAGCACCACATTAAGCCTCCAACAAGGGACAATGTCCTTCACAGGCGGCCTGAAGCCGCCGAGCACCCTTTAAGAATTGCCCCGCCAGGAAATGGGCTCCTGGGGAGACTGCATCAATCTTAATATGACAGGCCAAAAAAGGCTGCCAAATAGACCTTTAAAGTAGATTTCCCCTTATCAAATAGGTCCTGTAAAAATTAAAGTATAACTGCTATGGGTTAGGTTGTAAGGTCTAACCTCTTGGGCAGACACCACATTTGAAAAATGCCCCACTTGTACCCATACTGGGAATGCGTGGATTGCGCTCTGGCATTCTGTAGAGTGTCAGTTACTCTACTAGACAACCCCAGACGACTCAAATGGCGCCGTTCAGGGGCCAGACCCAGGGCTGCAGCGTCGATGGGTCAGAATGCCACAACGTCCCCCGCGCCTGACTGAGCAGGTCGCGGCGTTTTGGCAGACTCCACGGATGACCTTTCAGGAGCTGTATCAGAGTTGAAAACCACAGTCTCCTGGGCCAATAAGGGGCTACTAGTAACACCCTGGCCCGGTCCTGCCTGATTGTTTCTAAGCACAGTGGGAGCATGGCTAGTGGAGGAAAAGCATATAGCAGCTGCCTCAGCCACTGGTGCGCCAAGGCATCTATTGCCAGCGGGTCCCCTGCTCCTGTTATTGAGAACCCAAGGGGACAATGAGTCAATTCTTGGGAGGCAAACAGGTCCACCTGTGCTCTCCAGAACTGTTGCCAAATGAGCCTACATTCCGAGGCACTGGGGACTGCCCTTGAAAGGAGATCCGCTGCCAAATTCGTCACCCCGGGAAAATGAAAAACTATAATAAAATAAACATTTCAAAAGAAACTAGTGTGTAAATGGGTATATGTACATTAGGGGTGTTCCCAAATATGAATTCATATAAGGATATGTGTGAATCATGGTCTTCTTCCTAATCGTAGTAATGGCTGAATAGTGTCTTTCATTTTTACGAATATTAGGCAGTATTCGTTGCAAACAAAGTGTTTGTAATCATGGAAATTGATCTCTCATTTCAGCCATTCCTCCCTATATGGTCTGTGACACTGGCAGCCAATCAGTGTGGGGAAGAAGGGTGGAGTGTTGATCTGTGTCACTGTACAGAGTCAGTGTTTCGGTTCATTCGATTTGAGAGGACTGTAGAAAAAAGTAAAGAGGAATTGTGCTTAAATGTGTTTCATTGTGTTAAGAAAAAGGGTTTGTGTTGTCAAAATTTATTTATTTATTTTTTTTTGAAGTTTGTTTAAACGTTGTTGCGACAGGGATGGACGAGTGGTGACGTCAGGCCAGAGTCAGGAAGCAAAACACACAAAGGCAGTACTGCACTGAAAAAGAGACGCGGCGTGCGCCATTTATTCAAATACAAAAATAAATAAAATATTTAAACACAAAACACCGCTCACAGAGCAAAAATAAAACAGTTAAACAAAACCAAATCACGAATACATATAATAATACGATCCCACATTGTCTAGATGAAGACATTTCCGAGTCAACATAAACTCCTAGGTTTTCTTCATAGATTCCTTCTTTAATTTCAGTATCTCCCATATGATATTTATAATGCACATTTTTATTGCCTGCGTGCAGTACCTTACACTTTTCTCTATTAAAACTATTCTCTATTTTTGTGTACTATACCAGATGTAATGTAGATTAGGATGGCAGAGGGCCTAATACAGATCCCTGTGGTACACCACTGGTTACCTCGCTCCATTTTGAGGTTTCTTCTCTAATCAGTACTTTCTGTTTTCTACATGATAACCACTCCCTAATCCATGTGCATGCATTTCCTTGAATCCCTGCTGCGTTCAGTTTGAGAATTACTCTTTTATGAGGGACTTTGTCAAAAGCTTTCTGGAAATCTAAATAATCCATGTTGTATGCTTTGCAATTATCCATTGTCGATGTTGCATCCTCAAAAGAAATCAAGGAGGTTAGTTAGACACGATCTCCCTTTCCTAAAACCATGCTGACTGTCTCCCAGGATACTGTTACCATATAGGTAATTTTCCATTTTGGATCTTATTATAGTTTCCATAAGTTTCCATATAATAGAAGTTAGGCTTATTGGTCTGTAGTTACCTGGTTCGGTTTTGTCTCCCTTTTTGTGGATCGGTATTACATTTGCAATTTTCCAGTCTGTTGGTACAACCCCTGTGTTCAGTCTTTTTCTGATAGTTGAGTCATGAACACTCACATTAGCCAAGGCGAGAGTTGCCTGCAGATCCTTGGATGTTACTCTGGGGTTCTTTGTGACTTCCTTGATGATTTTCTGGTTTGTTCTTGGAGAGATTTTGGTAGGACGACCGAATCCTGGGTAGAGTGACTGTGGTCTTGAACTTTCTCCATTTGTAGATTTTGTATCTGTCTGACAGTGGATTGCTGGAGCCCCAAATCCTTAGAAATGGTTTTGTAACCCTTTTAGACTGATGAGCATCAATAACTGTTTTTCTGAGGTCCTCAGAGATTTCTTTTGATCACGGCATGACGTGTTTCCACACACCTGTATGGTGAAGACCAGACTCACAAAGTTTCTGATCTTTATATAGGGTGGAGTCTCCCAAACTTACCCCTGAAGATCTACCTAATTATTTAAACATCTGATTCTAATGATCCCGTTAATTGAGCTGATAAAACCAGGGGTTCACTTTCCTGTCCTTTTTGTGGTTTCTCCAGACCCTCACAACCAGGACTGTCACTGTTATTCTTCCTAGAACGGCGGGGCTGAGGAATAACAAAGCACAGTTTTTCTAGGTTAGGCACCCCCACAAGGCCTGCCTCCTGACCACTCAGAGAGAGGGAGAGAACACACCCTCACCCAACCTCTCGGTGTCATCTCCATGATTGACAGGCGGATCCTACAGGGCTCCCGACCCCTCCCCTACAGGATCATGCATACATCAGATAGCCAGTACAGATCTCACCCCGTTACATTGATAATAATGAAATAAGTAACTATTTTATTTATAAATATTTATTTTGAGAAAATAAATCGAGAGTAGTGTCCATTATTGCTTATAAAGACACTGAGAATAAACGTGTATTATGTCATTGCAATCACACAGGTGAAGCAATGTCTTGTAATTTGCCCAAACATCATGATTTTTCAACAAAACTTTTAGGAAGTATTGTAAGGTCTCTCGGGTCATAGAATAGCATGTCTTTATACATGTATCTCTAAGCAGAATATATAATAAAAATTACTTGAAAACCAAAAAAAAAAAAATCAAACAAAAAATGAAATATTGTGTTGAAAAAAAAAGTGAAAAGTTTATATGGTTTCTGAAGTATATATAATTTTTAAAATGTTCCCCAGAGTGTCCTGAAAAAGGGACACCATTTGCAAGATGCTACTGTAAAAATAGATGTGTAGTGGATTTTTAATGGAAGAGAGTCAACTATAGACAAAAAACGCCTGGTCCTGGGGGAGCATCTCACTGAAAAATGCTTGGTCTTGAAAGGGTTAATATATGAATCAGTGAAGAAAATAAGTGAGGCAAGGTTGGATAGTAAATATGACTTTATATATTTTGCTTAAATATAGCTGATACAGCATACGTAAATAAATATTGACATATATTTGCTTTAAATATAGCTGATACAGCAAAAGTAAATAAATACATAATAAATAAATAACAGAAAATGTTTTTGAAGTTCATACCGCATAGCAAAGCTCTCTGTCTGGTTTGCTGACTGCTGCATAATTTGTTTGAATTTCAGAAAGTCAGAAAACAGTGACAGTGATGTTTTAATCACCATTTTAGTGTTGGAACATCTTTCTTTCGTAGTATGTTTTGTAATTGATTTTCTGTTAAGTCACAGAATTGCTATTCAGCAGTTTCTTCTCATTCAGCCTTATTTTCTCGTCGAGAGGAAAGGCGTTCCTTTGAAAAGGGGCAGGACTGACAGCGATGTGAACCAATCACATGACAGATGGAGACTATTGCCCTGTGGTGTAAGGATGTTAGGGCAATAATTGTTAGGCCAGAATTTCCAACCACTGATTCATATATATATATATATATATATATATATATATATATATATATATATATATATATATACAGTACTGTGCAAAAGTTTTAGGCAGGTGTGAAAAAATGCTGTAAAGTAAGAATGCTTTCAAAAATAGACATGTTAATAGATTATATTTATCAATTAACTAAATGCAAAGTGAGTGAACAGAAGAAAAATCTAAATCAAATCCATATTTGGTGTGACCACCCTTTGCCTTCAAAACAGCATCAAGCATGAATTCTTCTAGGTACACTTGCACACAGTTTTTGAAGGAACTGGGCAGGTAGGTTGGCCCAAACATCTTGGAGAACTAACCACAGTTCTTCTGTGGATTTAGGCAGCCTCAGTTGCTTCTCTCTCTTCATGTAATCCCAGACAGACTCGATGATGTTGAGATCAGGGCTCTGTGGGGGCCATACCATCACTTCCAGGACTCCTTGTTCTTCTTTATGCTGAAGATAGTTCTTAATGACTTTCGCTGTATGTTTGGGGTCGTTGTCATGCTGCAGAATAAATTTGGGGCCAATCAGATGCCTCCCTGATGGTATTGCATGATGGATAAGTATCTGCCTGTACTTCTCAGCATTGAGGAGACCATTAATTCTGACCAAATCCCCAACTCCATTTGCAGAAATGCAGCCCCAAACTTGCAAGGAACCTCCACCATGCTTCACTGTTGCCTGCAGACACTCATTCGTGTATCGCTCTCCAGCCCTTCGCGAACAAACTGCCTTCTGCTACAGCCAAATATTTCAAATTTTGACTCATCAGTCCAGAGCACCTGCTGCCATTTTTCTGCACCCCAGTTCCTGTGTTTCCGCGGCATAGTTGAGTCGCTTGGCCTTGTTTCCATGTCGGAGGTATGGCTTTTGGCCGCAAGTCTTCCATGAAGGCCACTTCTGACCAGACTTCTCCGACAGTAGATGGGTGTACCAGGGTCCCACTGTTTTCTGCCAGTTCTGAGCTGATGACACTGCTGGACATCTTCCGATAGCTTAAGGAAGTAAGCATGATGTGTCTTTCATCTGCTGCAGTAAGTTTCCTTGGTCGACCACTGCGCTCACGGTCCTCAACGTTGCCCGTTTCTTTGTGCTTCTTCAAAAGAGCTTGGACAGCACATCTGGAAACCCCTGTCTGCCTTGAAATTTCTGCCTGGGAGAGACCTTGCTGATGCAGAATAACTACCTTGTGTCTTGTTGCTGTGCTCAGTCTTGCCATGGTGTATGACTTTTGACAGTAAACTGTCTTCAGCAACCTCACCTTATTAGCGGAGTTTGGCTGTTCCTCACCCAGTTTTATTCCTCCTACACAGCTGCTTCTGTTTCACTTAATGATTGTGTTTCAACCTACATATTGAATTGATGATCATTAGCACCTGTTTGGTATAATTGTTTAATCATACACCTGACTATATGCCTACAAAATCCCTGACTTTGTGCAAGTGTACCTAGAAGAATTGATGCTGTTTTGAAGGCAAAGGGTTGTCACACCAAATATGGATTTGATTTAGATTTTTCTTCTGTTCACTCACTTTGCATTTAGTTAATTGATAAATATAATCTATTAACATGTCTATTTTTGAAAGCATTCTTACTTTACAGCATTTTTTCACACCTGCCTAAAACTTTTGCACAGTACTGTATATATATATATATATATATATATATATATATATATATATATATATATATATATATATATATCTATGCACTACCGTTCAAAAGTTTGGGGTCACTTAGAAATTTCCTTGTTTTCGAAAAGAAAAGCAAATTTTTGTCCATTAAAATAACATCAAATTGATCAGAAATACAGTGTAGACATTGTTAATGTTGTAAATGACTATTGTAGCTGGAAACGGCTGATTTGTAATGGAATATCTACATAGGCGTACAGAGGCCCATTATCAGCAACCATCAGTTCTGTGTTCCAATGGCACGTTGTGTTTGCTAATCCAAGTTTATCATTTTAAAAGGCTAATTGATCATTAGAAAACCCTTTTGCAATTATGTTAGCACAGCTGAAAACTGTTGTGCTGATTAAAGAAGCAATAAAACTGGCCTTCTTTAGACTAGTTGAGTATCTGGAGCATCAGCAATTGTGGGTTCGATTACAGTCTCAAAATGGCCAGAAACAAAGAACTTTCTTCTGAAACTCATCAGTCAATTCTTGTTCTGAGAAATGAAGGCTATTCCATGCGAGAAATTGCCAAGAAACTGACGATCTCGTACAACGCTGTGTACTACTCCCTTCACAGAACAGCGCAAACTGGCTCTAACCAGAATAGAAAGAGGAGTGGGAGGCCCCGGTGCACAACTGAGCAAGAGAACAAATACATTAGAGTGTCTAGTTTGAGAAACATTTAGGGAAGAAGCAGTCAGCTGGTATTCTGTCTATAATGGAGTGGCCAGCACAGTCACCGGATCTCAACCCTATTGAGCTGTTGTGGGAGCACCTTGACCGTATGGTACGTAAGAAGTGCCCATCAAGCCAATCCAACTTGTGGGAGGTGCTTCAGGAAGCATGGGGTGAAATCTTTTCAGATTACCTCAACAAATTGACAACTAGAATGCCAAAGGTCTGCAAGGCTGTAATTGCTGCAAATGGAGGATTCTTTGACGAAAGCAAAGTTTGAAGAACACAATTATTATTTCAATTAAAAATCGTTATTTCTAACCTTGTCAATGACTATATTTCCTATGCATTTTGCTATATTTCCTATTCAAACTCATTTCATGTATGTTTTCATGGAAAACAAGGAAATTTCTAAGTGACCCCAAACTTTTGAACGGTAGTGTATATATATATATATATATATATATATATATATATATATATATATATATATATTAATCTATACAGCTAAATACTTGGCTTCCTGTACTTCTGCATCTAGCAGAACCTGAGGCACCGAAGAGATTAAGCCGTTCTGAATCTTTTTAGAGGTACCCAAGAATACTGTGACTAATGACAAGTGACTGATTAACATGCTGTCATAGTCAGAAATCAGAGAAAGTAATTCCACAGAATTACCTTTATTTGCCTTATCATGCCCTCCTTGCTTGCCAAGGTAAACAACAGAACCTCCTGATTTTTTCATACTTGCTCATTGTGATGTATTGTATCCCTACGCATCCAGTTGAACATAAATCCAGTTTGTCCAAAAGTTTTGAGTGTTACAGTGGCTCTCAAGTGACTTTGGGAACAGTCGTGCTTTTGTGCTGACTTCATTAGACATCATAAGATTGCAGTAGCCAGTGCTGTTTCATATCGCCTTTTCTGTACTGAACAAAATACAGTTCCAGCAGTATACTTTTTTAATTGACAGCTACCGGTAAGCCATGGATACATTTCATAATTTGAATTTTGGAAGTGGCAAAGTATATCCCTTCCCTTCCGGTGTCAGTTCTGGTATTTGTGGTGTATAGCTCCATTTTTTAACAATCTCCAATTTTTCTGAGAAAGTTCTTCTTGAAAATTGATTCGTAACCAAATTGACTATGATGTCTCCGTTGTTTGATTATTATTATATATTTTTTTATTTGTAAAAAGCAATTAGAAATATTACTTAGCAGTTCTCAGTATAATTCTCAATAATGGCCTCTATAATAAGCAATATCACGCGAAATTAAAATTTTTACACTGCTTACCCAAGCATATTTATGTCCCACCTCTGCTCACTAATGATTGGACAGCTGCAAAACCTGGTCAGATCTTTGACTTTCCTATTGGTTAAACTCCCAAGACCTTCAACTGAAACAGAGAATGCCTTCAACGGTGTATGTCCCACCTCTGCTCACTCATGATTGGACACCTGCATAATAAGGGGCAGATCTTTGACTCTCCCACTGGTTAAACCTACTCAAGACCTGTTTGTCCCACCTTCGCTCACTAATGATTGGACTGCCGCAGAGAAAATTCAGATCTTCTATTGGTTGGTTGATAAAATTCTGCACTATTAAATTGTAAAAAGAAAATGTATCTGCGCTCAACTCTTTAGGTGATTAATTGGTCTGTTTCGTCTGTTAATCGGAGCAGCTTTAATATATACCGTATTCTTTCGAATTTAAGACACACTTTTTAAACCAGTTTTTTCTTGTCAAAAAAGGCCTGCGTCTTAAATTTGAGTACAGTATAGTGATGTATGAATTGAAATCACCATCAAAAGATGTGACTGCCCGAGTACACAAACAGCAACGTGACTGACTGGCAGTTGAAGGGTTTCGTAGTCATTATCCTGCAGAGCGGACGCTCTCCTCCTCAATGTAAACAAAGCACGCTTTCGCTCAGCGCCCGCCTGTGTAGCTATGGCTGTGGTGCAGTAGCCTCAAACTGGTACTGTTGCATTCTTAAACGGGTGTAGGCTCCCCGGGCACTCCCCCCAGCCAATCAGGACCTCCCGATCAGCTCGGCTCTGGGCAAGCCTTCCTGTTTACCACAGCAGCAGCGCAGCTGAAGCAGCGACAGGGTCCTCCCTGTCACAAAATGTCATTACCTTCCTAAGGAATTCAAAGGGAAGCTTTTACAATTTCAGCGTTTCGTTATTAGGCTCAGTTCTAATCAGACCCTCATATTTTTCTACATGCCAAGCAATACCACAGTTCACAAAAAGGGAGAAAAACATGTGTGAGTAATCTGGAAATGACAAGCAGCGCATAACTAATTCTCAGTGTGACAGCAGACTGCTGCAAACTGCCTCCATACCTCCGTCATTTTCTTATACGAGTAAATGCATCTTTTTATTTGATTTTATTTTTTCCCCAAATTGAGGGTGAGACATATATATATATATATATATATATATATATATATATATATATATATATATATATATATATATATATATATATAGCTAGAATATATATATAGCTAGATATATATACACTGTATATATAATGTTTTTAAATGGTAAAAGCTGATCTGTTTTAGTCAGATGACAATAGAAAGAAAACAATTTATTGTTGCTCTGCAATAAATGCACCAAGGGGTAGATGTAAGGATATGCGCACAGCCCTGATAAGGTGGCATATGTAAAGAATGTATTATTATTATAATAATAAATAATAATAATACAGGAATCATAATACTGTGAAGGACTTATTTTAATGTTAAGCCCCCACCTTCAACATTGCTTAAAATAAAGTGTACAAGGGCTGGGGTGTGCAGCTGGTCTGCCCAATTAATGCTGAGTGATTGAGTGTTTGATTGTGGCTGTAAAGGTGAGGGTGGGGAAGGTTGTGCTGGAGTTGATCTGGGAATTGGGAACTGGGAACTGGGAACCGTTATTTGCGAGCTGTGCTCTGGGGCAAGAAGCTGAGAAACCAGATTGCACCTAAAGGTGTTGACTTGGAGGACTGGAGCAGTTGTTCAGGACCAGTGGAATTCCTACCTGGGAACAGTTTGTTAACTGTGAGGGTGGCTGATTTTTATTAATCTGTTTTGAATTGTTTGCCAACCTTCAAGACCTACATTATTATTATTTTTTTATTATTTCTATTATTTTCTCCCCAGTTTGAAATGTCCCAATTATTTTTATTTCAACCCGACTCACCGCTGCAACCCCTGCACCGACTCGGGAGGGACAAAGACAGACACACCCGTCCTCCGAAACGTGTGCCGTCAGCAGTCTGCTTCTTTTCACTCTGCGGGCCCACCATACAACCACCTCAGAGCTACAGCAATGGAGGACCATGCAGCTCTGGGTAGATTACAGGCAGGCCTACAGGCGCCTGGCCAGTCTACAGGGGTCGCTGGTGCGCGGTGAGCTGAGGGCACCCTGGCTGACCTAGACCCTCCCCACCCGGGCAGTGCTCGGCCAATTGTGTGCCGCCCTGTGGGAGCTCCCATCCACGGTCGGTATTGGAATAGCCTGGACCCAAACCAGCGACCTCCAGACTATAGAGCGCATCCTGCCCTCCATGCGGAGTGCCTTTACTGGATGCGCCACTCGGGAGCCCAAAGACCTACATTTTTATATATATATATATATATATATATATACAGTATATATTTTTTTTTGCATTGACATTATAAGTATAATGTCTGTTTTTCTTCAATTTAATAACGCTACATATTTTATGTTACCTATGTGTTGACTCTCTTTATTTCCTTGGGGGGACCACAAGCTTAAATAAATCAAACAAACATGACAAATATGTTGATTTTCTATTACCTTAATAGCCTTTTTTGTGTTCAGTTTTACACACAAGTAGTCATTTCTCAAAACCCTTGCAGTCTTCCAAACCTTCTACCGCCGCTCTTACTTCTCAGCCCAGCAACCATGCTCAACAAGCTGCTCATTATCTCAAATGTCCTCCAAAGCAGATTTAAATTATTTTGTTTTTCTATGCAGCGGCCCACCAAATTTTGGAAGTCGCCAGCATAAAAGTAGCCATATTGCGTTTTTTAAAACAGCCAAACACCAGCACTTGCATTTAAGAGACTTAAATATATATTGTAAGTGCTACACATTTATTTAAGATAAAAAAGAATGCAGGTAAGTAATGTTATAGATTGTTTTTTATTTATCTGCTTTGCTTTTTTTTTTTTTCAACTGGTGTTTCTCATCTGAGATCAAATTCAGTAGGTCCAGGGGGGGAAAAAAATATTTAGAATGTAGTGTAAAATTAAATTATCCAGAACTGTTAGCAGATACAGTCTTTAAAATACATTTGAAAACAATTATAAGTGTATTGATACAGTTAAAGAGTAAGTAGTGGGGTTATGAAAAGTATAGCATTACACATCTCCACGGGTTGCAATAGCTGTTTAAATAACATACCTGTCATTTTTCTTTTCATTGGTAGCAACCTGACAACTTTTTACACTTATAACTTTAAAGTCTGTTTCAAAGCTCTTTTCAAAATGTCCACTCTAGTGCACTGATAGTGTAAGGATTATTGTCATTGTCAAACAGCTAACATAGCAATAACAATCCATGATATGGTACAGAACATAAAAGCCAGAGCACTTGTTATTTATTTTTGTATCGCTCTTCCTGCAGTGATTTAGAGGACAGAGCTGAAACCCCAGTGTGGTCATTTAAAAAAAAAAAACACTCAATTGGCTGAGCGCCGCCCGGGGTTTGGGTTAGGTCGGTCAGGGTGTCCTCGGCTCACCGCACACCAGCGACCCCTGTAGTCTGGCCGGGCGCCTGCGGGCTTGCCTGTAAGCTGCCCAGAGCTGCGTTGTCCTCCTACGCTGTAGCTCTGAGGTAGCTGCACGGTGAGTCTGCAGAGTGTAAAGAAGCGGGCGGCTGACGGCACGCGCTTTGGAGGACAGCGTGTGTTCATCTTCGCCCCTCCCGAGTCAGCGCAGGGGTGGTAGCGATCAGCTGAGCCTAAAAATAATTGGGCATTTCAAATTGGGGAGAAAATAATAAAAACTAAAAAACTAATTGGCAACGACTAAATTAAAACAAATATATATGTATATAAAATTCTGCCAAATGTTTGCTCGTTAAGCTTTGTCATTTTAAGACAAAGTGAGGGAAATACAGAAATGTTTTATTTGTGAAATATAGGTTAAAACGTTTCTGTGTATTATCTTTTAGTTCAGGGTCGTGAGCATCGGATGTAGTAGCCACTGGAGGCCACTGGAGGGTGCAAAAGAAATGGTGTTGAAATAATAGTAACAGAATTAGTTTGACAGTGAATTAGGTTTAGGGGTAGCAATAGAGGTTAGGTTTAGGGGTAGGGGTAGAGGTTAGGCTTAGGTTTAGGGTTAGATTTAGGGGTAGAGGTTAGGTTTAGGGGTAGAGGTTATTGTTAGGTTTAGGGTTAGATTTATTGGTAGAGGTTAGGGTTAGGTTTAGAGGTAGAGGTTAGGCTTAGGGGTAGGGGTAGAGGTTAGGCTTAGGCGTAGAGGTTAGGTTTAGAGGTTAGATGTAGGGGCTAATTTTAGGGGTTAGGTGTAATTCGCAGATGATGTGGCGTGGACTGAAGTTGCAGCTGTATTTTGTTTTACTATATTTCTTTATGTTCCGCATTTTTTTTTTTAAATTAATATATAATAAAGGTCAAGGATGAGAAAATTGGTAGAATTTTGTGTTTTTGAGTGTGTGAGTTGTGTGAAGTTATTTTGCAGTCAGTAGTGGCTATTACATTTGACGCTCACCGACCTGAATTGAAAGATAATACGCAGGAATGTTTTCACAGGTATTTCATAAATACATTCATAATTTCTGTATTTTCCTCACTTTATTGTTCTTAAATGATTATTAAAGCTACATGAGCAAACATTTGGCAGAATTTTCTATTTTTGAGTGTGTGAGCTAAGTGTACTGTACCCCTGATTCCTTCCCCCTTGCATGGTTGATCATGTCTGATAAGCTGTTTACCCAAGTAAAAGAACACATTGAACCTATTTAACTATGTCTTAGTGACCATCTGACACACACATCCACCAAATGCAACTGTCCAGCGAAAAACTGCAGTGCTCAGAAATTAGATGCAATCCACCATTTAGTCATTAACTACCAGGAATTGAGAGATCTCATGATTACTTAAATAATTATACTCTAATGGCTGACCATTCTTACTGGGATAATTTGCGATAGGTGGCTGATTTAAAATTAATTTATGTGTCACAGGGAACAATTCAGCTTGATTTCTTGACAGAACTTTAACTTCCTTTTGGCTGCCACAGTTGTACTAGCCTACAGTTATGAAAATGTCAGTGACTTGAGGGATTATCAAATTATTTATATAACATTTTTAGACAATTTTATTAGAGAAATATCTGTCTGGTCCAATGGGCTTTTGGCTGTGTTCTAACTGGTGGATCACTTGTACCCTCTGGGTAAAGTCAGGGATAGAGATGTATGGGGAAAGCTTTTGCTGTGAACAGTAATCTTTCTAAATAAAAAATATATATCTTAAAATCTTAAATATATCTTGTGGTCACTAGTGTCCTTGCCTCTCCTCCATACTGTATCCCAAAATATAATTTGTACTAGTAAAATGTCAACTCATTGTGCTGTCTCACTACCTGTAAACACACACTCACTCAAATCAGTCAGTTCAAGTATGTTTATTTGCATTTAATGTCCCATGTAGCAGCCTAGTACAGTAAGTGTTAAGGAAACAGAATACAACTAAGCATCTTTGTCATGATGTCTAGCTACAAAGCTCCCTTTTTACAGAAAAAAATCAATGATGACGCCTGAAGTGAGTATCTTTTATGAAGTGTAAATATGTGTAATCAAATAAGTTATTGGTGTTGTGGCATATTGTGTAAACTGGCTGTTGCTATACTTTTCTTTCAGTTTCAATCTTGACTGTGAATAATTCAGAGAGTAATTACAAAGCAAGGTGATGTCGGTTCTTGAGCAGAATCTTGGGGCGAGTTTAGTGCTTACTCATGCTGCACAATTTGTTGGACACCCAGTGTGCCATGTCACGTTAGCGAAGTTAGAGTGGTTGAAATCGGATGACTCAGTATTTTGGCACATGCAGACAGAGTAGATCATAACTTTTCTATTGAGATCTGTTGCGTTTGGAACATATAACTCCTGTGCCTACTGATTTACACTGGTTGCATGTCACATATTGTTTCCTGATTAGCACATGCATACTCTGTGCTCCTCCAACGTTAGATTGCCATGACTACATCTCGAACCCAGGGTGACAGCCTTTGACTACTAAAATATACCAACATGGTTCATTCTAAGATGTTTGAACTAAATTAACATGCCTGTTCATGTTAGTAAAAATCAATATTAATATACACCGTTTCTGCAGTTATATGCTGTAAAAGACAGTAACATTTTATACTAATTGTGTTACCAAATGTTACAGTTTTGGATTTCCATTAATTATACTTTCATTAAAAAAAGTTATGCATTTGACACAATTGTATTTTTACAATAAAAAAACAAAACATCTGTAACAGGACATTTTTCTTTCGTGTATTCTGCAGGAAATGCTGCAAATGAAGAAGCCTCAAGGCTGATTTGAACCAGGGTGTGTTGATTAGAACCATGCTTTCTAAAACCACGTAGACAAGTACAGCTAAGTAATATAGCTTCTCTTGGTGTTACTAGAAAAGCTATATGCTGGAAAATCACTAATGGCATCCCTGCTGAATCAATAAGATGTCAATGGTATTTCTTTTTTAAAGGACATCATTCTTTGATTTCTCTTAAAATGCCACCAGCACACCAGGTTTTATCAAGTTAATACAGGGGGGGGCAATCTATTAAGCCTGGTTGTATTAAACTGTGTACCCTTTTGTAAACTCCAAGTATTACTTGATTTTAAAAAAAACAACTAAACTCCACAGTAAACTAAAAGTCAGTGGGTTATTAAGATCCCCACTGGCAATAGAAAAATGGCATTGTTAACACACAACTTTGAAGCCCCAGAGAAGCAGAGGCAGCGGCAACAGCAGCATGAGATGTCTGTCAAAACTGGTACAAACATGCCCTAACAGCCTCCCTTGTGGTAAATAAAATCTCTCTAAACAGATCATTGTATCTGGGTCTGGATAGCTATACATGAAATACAGTTAACTATTGGAGAACTGAGGATTGTCCTACCGAAAGGTTGTAGAAACATCTAGGCCAACAGGTCTACTCCTGTTTTCTTTGTGGTCGAGTCTATGTACTGTTTTTTTCTTTTACATTTACCCTTATTTAATTTTCTGCATAACTGGCCTAATGCCATTCCCCCTGTGCATAGAAATATTTTAAATATTTCTGGGTTGTATCCATATTTGGACCTCTGATTCCTCTGCACTAATGGATAAATATACAGTCAAACCTGTATTAAGAGACCTCTTAACGCAGGTGGTCTCTTAAGAGGGCCCATAACTTATGAATTTTCTATTTGTCTTTACATGTTTTCCTGTAATTATGTATGTCTTGCATACACTATAAAAGCCAGACGATGTAATATGAACATTTAGATAATGCATTTAAAAACAAATTATTTTGTGAAAGTAATGAATGCTTGCCTGTCTCAGGTTACACAAAATGTTTTAAATCCTTTGCAGATTTCAATACCTGTGTCTGCCTTTCAGGTATGTGTTGATTCATTGCATCCTGAAACCAACGCCTGCATAAGCATAAGATTACGTGCACATTGTTTTCATACTTCTAAGTATGGCTTGAATTTTTCGGTGTTTATTTTACTTTTAACGGTTTGTCTTTAAGTCTTAAGCCGCCACATCCTAATTATGAGAATATTCTGTTAAATTAGCGGGAAAGAACAAAACAATATGAAACTGACACATTGGAAGCTACCTAGTTCCCAGGCAAGTGCGAGAGCGAAATGCAAGTTAAAGTAGCATCTGGGGGAAAGTGGTTAATGTCATTGCTTGCCCTTGTGTTCGAATAATGAAAAAGGTGAAACAGAATCAGCAAGTCAATCAGGGCATCAAGGTAAAAAGAAGCGACTTTGTTTAGGATATTGAATCGGCTCAAAACACGATAACGTGAACAAAAATAAAAACCTAACACTTCAAGCTCTAGTTCTTCCCATTTCAAAATACTGTATCTGCGTCTTTCTAGTGACAAATTTTTCAGCAGTTTTTCTGGCACTTACTTTCTTCACAAGTTTAATAACTTTAATTCTGTCATCGAGGGAGGACCTTTTGTTTCTCCACGTTTTCTCTCTTCCTTTACAAGAGAGCGCTGTGGTTTTATTGATTGTGGATAAAAGACTGCTAAAATGGTTACCGTATTCCTTTGAATTTAGGATGTACCATTTAAAAACATATTTTTCTTATAACAATAGCCCTGTGTAAGGGTGCTTAATACAGGTTTGAGTCTGTTGCTGGGTAAGAGAATTGTGGTCGCTGATCGCGTTAGACAGGTGGTTACTTAATACAGTTAAATAAAAGCACAAATATCATTGGGAGGAATTTAAAGTGGTCACTTAGACCAGGTGGTCGATAATTAAAGGTGGTCGCAAGAGCAGTTTTGACTGTATTTGAAGGTTGAAACTGATCAAAGCATATCACCTAAATGACACCAGGCCTGGCTCCAGCTCTTCTCGAATGTGGGGGCCAGTAGAGCTGTTGTGTGAGCTACTATACCAGTGATATAGATGTACTAAGGCTATGAACCAATATACCAATTCACGTTAGCATAGATTAAACAGTACAAAAATTCTGTACCTTAAGAATTAACATACACACCTTGTTTCTTATTAATGTTATGAATTCAGAAATGTGCATTTTGAACTGGAACAAGAATTGAATAATTTCAACAGAAGTATTTACAGCATAGCTACATACTATTGATGCATAGTACAGTTCAATGATTATATATTCCTATATTTAGCAGGCTGCTTGTGTTGCATAGAAATTTGTATTGTAAAATTAGCAAAAAGATACAGAATAATCAAAAATTGAGCAAACCAGTTTGGACATATTGTGTTAGCTGATTGCAGTAATAATACAGGCTTATAGGTTATTCTACAATAAACAAAGTAAATAAACAGTGACTCACCAAATACTATGTATTCTTTTAGATGTGTTCAGCGCATCTCTACCATCCATGTGTACATCACTTCAGATTATGTCTTTATCTCTTCCTCTTTTTGCTGTGCTGTCTTTTTTATTCCTTTAAACTTAAAAACTGCCTTTCCATTAATTTTATTTAAACTGCTATACAGCATATCTATCTATCTATCTATCTATCTATCTATCTATCTATCTATCTATCTATCTATCTATATATATATATATATATATATATATATATATATATATATATATATATATATATTTAAATTTGTTCTTCCTTTCAACTTTCCAAAAGTAATGAACAAAAAATAAATATATATATATTTTTTTTATTAAGTTTTCTATTTGACTTGGAGAACTCCTTCACAAAGTCATCCATGTTTACGCTCATAGTGATAGCTTTTTCTTGAGCCAAAATAACCAAGTTTCTGTTTCTGGCATGAACTATGAATCGATGGAAATGGGTAAGTACTCGTGACAGAGTGGAGAAGGAGTTTTCACACAAAGCTGTAGATACACCAATTATTAAGGCTACATCTTATGCAGCAATGGAAATGCATACAAATTTACAGTGACACAGTCTGCATCTTTTTTTAGTTTTTTAAGCAACATAGATTTAGCTATGACAATTTCACTACTGGTCATTTTTGTCAACAACTGCTATCACCTGAAGAGGCTCTGACATGGTAGCATCACGAAATGTACTGGATCGGGTAGAAGGCAAGATAAAGCCTTCATTAAATCCAGATTCTTTTGAGAAAATCTGTTTTCCATCTCTGATACTTCTCTGTCTATAATATTTACCATAGGTCTGTTTAATGTCAGACTATAGTCACATTTAGCAGTACTTCCAGCCTGAATGTCCTAATGTTGAAAGCACTACAGACTCAGCTAGCTGCTTACTCATGGTTCTCAAACTTTTTGTAGTACATCTCAGCTACACTACAGTGCTCAGTCCAGAAATCTTCATTTTTACCAAGATTTTTTAATGCGTCTGCTGATGCATTTATCACCTCACTAGAAGAGCACAGATCAACAAATTGTGATTGAAGAACAGCATTTGCTGGTTTAAAATACCAAGAATATGGACAAGGAACTTTCCAAAGAAAAAACAAGCTCTGTCTGTTAAGCTGAGAAAAAAGTCCAGATGCTTCTGTACACAAGTCTATGGAAGCAATGTCACCCTCTGAGACTTCTGACAGTATATCAGGAATACGATCTTGATTATCAACAACACATTTGGCCACTTCAAAATGGCTAGTCCAGCGAATTTCCAGCAATCTCTTTAGTGAAGGGCCATTATACCTTTGAGTGATGTAGTGGCGATGAAAGAATGCATACAGAGAATTAGAAAGATCAAAAAATCTCTTTGCACCTGGTTCACTTTGAAATGCATGCACTACTGCTAAGTGCAGCTGATGGTTGTAACAATGTATGTATGGAATGTGCCTGCACACCTCCATTAACTACTTATCACTGATGCACCATCATAGCACTGGCTGATGATGTCCGCATTAAAGCCTACAGCTGTAATGTATTCTGCATCCAACTGATGTAATTCAAGGAAGCCAAGCAGATGTTCCTCAGCTATAGAATCACTAACAAACCTTACCATGATGGGCAGATTTTCTACATTGCACTTATCTTGTGCCCCATCACTTTTGATACAGTTCCCAGTAGATTCAGAATGCATATATTTGCTTTAGTACCGTTTTACTTAATGTCTCTATCACCTCATGTTGTATATATTTTGATGTATGCTTTGCATTCTGTGGTATAGTCTTCACTATCTCTGCTAATGTAGGGTATTTCTGTAGAGTGTATTCAAATAGCTTAATGAAAATCCTACTTGTAAAACAGTCCACATCCATTTTATTACCATCCCCACGAAGGGGGAGTTCATTGACAACAAGAAAATTCTCTCCAATGCTTTTAAGATAGTACCTGTTTTTCTCCACTTGTTTGGGGCCTAACAGAGAACCAATGGTTTCTCCCGTTGCCTGTCTCTGTTTAAATTCACTCCAAGCGGCAATAGGTTGTAAATGAGCCTGACTCGTGGCATGTTTGTGAAAACCCCTTTCACGTTCAAGTGCAGATTTCCAATTGTAAACACTGTATCCCTGTGTGATGGGGAGCCCCACCCCTATGTATATTTGTGCGCTATTTTGTTATAATTTATGGTATTATGATTTATGTAAATATATGACGGCGAAAAGCCAATATTATTTGTATTTTTATTATGTATTGTTTGGCCAGATGAGTGAGATGCCACCACCATTATTTGTTTATGTTTTAAATACCTTGTGGGAATGCGTGACTGATCAGCTACTCTCGATATCACAGCACAGTTCTCTAGTTAAACAAGCTTTTAACCATTCACAAAGGAACAGATCACATCACTACGTCCCCTTGAATACCATCAACCATGACCCCTTGGTTAAGAGTGCACCCGCTCCTCCAGTCCGCGTATGCCACATCGTTTCCCTTCCGGGTTGATGATTTAGTGTACCGTAGCTTTGCCCCCTTTCTAGATGGCCGACTTCCACCTAACCTTGGGAATGAACTGTCGTGCCATCCAGTCCCTTTACACAGCGCCCTCGCAGGTCGGTAGGGAGATCTAACATCAAGAATCATTCGATCTCTGTCACACAAACACACACAAACATACTACAAATTGACGACGAGGATACTGTACGAACCGACAACAGACAGCAAAAAAAAACAGAAGAAAGGAAAGAAAGCAGGTCAAGATGGCGCAGATCAGATGGATAGATGAGTATGATGACACAAAGGAGGATTTTGATTCATACCTGGAGAGACTGGAGTTCTGGATGACTGCAAATGGTATTCCAGAGGAAAAGCAAGTATGTACTTTTTTATCTGTTCTTGGATCTAAAGCTTACGGTTTGTTAAAGAATTTAATAACACTGGACAAACCGAGTGATAAAACTTATGAGGAATTAACAAAGGTACTGCGGGAGCATTACAAGCCACAGCCTTTAGTGATTGTGGAGAGATTTAGTTTTCACGGACGGGACCAGAAAGAGGGAGAAAGTATTGCTGAGTATATTGTGGCTTTAAAGAAGCTTCCCACACACTGTGAGTTTGGAACGTTTTTGACCGATGGCCTCCGTGATAGACTGGTGTGGGTTAAATTGTGATTCCATACAAAAAAAGCTCCTGTCAGTATGGAATTTAACTTTTCAAACGGCTTGTGAGACCGCATTAGCAATGGAGTTGGTGGCTAAAAATTCAAAAAGCACAGTAAAAAGCACAATTCAGCCGGTCTCAGTACATGCCATATCGGCGGCAGCCAGACTATATAAGGCGGGTCGCTCTCCACCCACTGCAGCTCAGGAAAAGAGAGACACGTTTTTTCCTGGGGGGGAGAAGAAAAGGGGCCTGGAAATTAAAATAAGCAGCTGCTGTCATTGTGGGAAACAGAACAATGCACAGGGTTGCAGATTTAAAAATGAGACGTGTTATGTGTGTTCTAAAGTGGGCCATATTGCACGAGTGTGTAGAAATAGAAAGATGCAATCTGAAGCAAAGTTCATCGTGGAATGTAATGAGTCTGACGTCACTGCTGATACAGAGCTAGGACTATGGGCAGTTTTTAACGCGAGTGAAAATAAATCCGGAATAAAAATACAAATGAGCATTCAAGGAACACCAGTGGAAATGCAGGTGGATACAGGAGCTACTGTTTCAATTGTGCTATAAACCCTCTATGCAGAATGTTTAGCACATTTGCCTTTAGAGAAAACGTCCTTGCAGTTAAGGACATATTCAGGAGAGAAAATCCCCTTACTGGGGCAAGTGAGAGTGCCAGAGCAATAAAAGATGCAAACCTTACCACTAGTCATTGCTAGAGGCAATAATCCAGCTTTAATGGGAAGAAATTGGTTGAAGCACATTCGTTTAGACTGGGAGATCATTTTTCAAGTTAAAAACACAGCACAACTACATTTAGAACAAGCATTAGAAAAACACAGAGCAGTGTTGAAGTGTTAAAGAATTCAAAGCTGAAATAATAATGAAACCTGATGCAAATCACAAGGTACGCCCTGTACCCTATGCACGGAAGGAAAGTGTTGCAATGGAAGGCATTATTTCTAAAATTGATAGAAGTCAGTGGGCTGCCCCGATAGTAGTGGTACCAAAAGCAGATTAGACATTGCGTATATGCGGAGACTATAAAGTCACTGTGAATTAGTGTAGAGGATGAGCCATACCCCCTTCCTACAGCTGAGGATGTTGACATGTGATGTTGCTTTCAGCAAGTGTAAGCAAATGCTGCTTAAAAGCCAAGTTCTGGTTCATTATGATACAAGAAAGCCACTTCGCTTAGCATGTGATGCATTGCTGTATGGTGTTGGAGCGGTGATTTCACATGTCTTCAAAAATGGAAAGAAAGACCAATTGCTTTTGCGTCCAGAACACTCAGTTCTAATGAAAGAAATTAAACACAGGGCGACTTACAGTCGTAAACAAAAATACATTTCAAGAATCACAGTACAAGTAATAATACAATTAAGAGCAAGATAAATACAATGACTTTGGTTCTAGCAAGTACAAGTATGACAAAATACGATTCAATAACGGAACAGATAACAGTGTCAGTGATAGTTACATCAGGATATAATTAAATACAAAATACAACAGATTAAATAACACTGTTACAGATTACAGTACTCTAAAGTACAGGATTAAATGCAAAAAAAATAGGGGGCAGATAAGAGCAAGTAAAGCGCATTTAAGGAAGAGTGAAAAGTGTCCAGAGGGAAAAAAAGAGGAGTTCTACAGGTGCTGTCTGAAGAGGTGAGTCTTGAGGAGGCGCCGGAAGGTGGTCAGGGACTGGGCATTCCTGATATCTGTACGAAGGTCATTCCACCACTGCGGGGCGAGGGTGGAGAAGGAGCGGGCTCTGGAGGCAGGGGAGCGTAGAGGAGGTAGAGCCAGTCTTCTAGTGCAGGAGGAGCGGAGAGGTCAGGGTCCGGAGGTAGCTAGGTGCAGTCTGGTCAAGGCATCTGCAGGCAAGTACAAGAGTCTTGAACTGGAGCAGTGGAGTTGCGTGGGAGAAGCGAGGCAGAGAGAACACCAGGCGAGCAGCAGAGTTCTGAATGAGCTGGAGCGGACGGGTGGCGGACGCAGGGAGGCCAGCCAGGAGGGAGTTGCAGTAGTCTAGGCGGGAGAGTACCAGGGCCTGGACCAGGAGCTGGGTGGGGTAGTTGGTGAGGAAGGGTCGGATTCTTCGTATGTTGCTCAGGAAGAATCGGCAGGTGCGTGCCAAAGTGGAGATGTGCTGGGAATAAGAGAGGCAGGGGTCCAGGGTGACTCTGAGGTTCTTAGCTGAGGAGGAGGGAGAGAGTGTGGTAGATTCCAGAGGAACAGAGATAGAAAGATCAGAGGAGGGGCGGAGGGAAAGAAAAGGAGGTCAGATTTAGAGAGGTTGAGTTTGAGGTGATGCGAGTACATCCAGGAGAAGATAGTAGATAGACAGGTAGAGATACGGGAGGGGATGGTTGAGTCAGAGGTGGGGAAGGAGAGGAAAATCTGAGCATCATCAGCATAGAAATGGTATGAGAAAACATAGGATGTGATGAGGGGCCCAGGGAGCGGGTGTAGAGAGAGAACAGGAGAGGACCCAAGACTGACCCTTGGGGGACTCCTGTTGAGAGAGGGCGAGGTGTGGAGGTTGCTCCACGCCAGGTTACCTGGTAAGTGCGGTTAGAGAGGTAGGAGGAGAACCAGGCCAGAGCAGTGCCAGAGATTCCCAGGTCAGCGAGAGAGGATAGTAGAATAGAGTGATCAACAGTGTCAAAGGCAGCAGAGAGGTCGAGGAGAATTAGGACAGAGGAGAGAGAGCCAGCTCAGGCAGAGTTAAGTGAGTTGGTGACAGACAGGAGGACGGTTTCAGTGGAGTGAGCAGAGCGGAAGCCAGATTGGAGAGGGTCGAGCATAGAGTAGTTGGACAGGAAAGCAGAGAGCTGGCGGTGTAGAGCCCGCTCGACGGAAGGGTAGGAGGGAGACAGGATGGTAGCTCTGGAGGGAGGTGGGGTCGAGAGTAGGTTTTTGAGAAGGGGGTGATAGAGGCTTGTTTGAAGGCAGATGGAAAGAGACCAGAAGGGAGAGAGGTGTTGAGAAGGGAGGAGATGAAGGGAAGTAGAGCAGGAGCAGCAGCTTGAAAGAGGTGAGTGGGGAGGGGGTCCAGGGCACATGTGGTGAGTTTGTGACCCTGGAGCAGGGAGGAGAGGTCAGAGTCTGAGAGGGGAGAGAAGGTAGAGAAGGTGGGTGAGTTAGTAGGGGATGCAGTGGGTGTAGGGGTTGGAGCGGGAGTTGGTGCGGCAGAGGGAGAGGTGTTAAAGAGTTTGCGGATATCTGAGATTTTAGAAGAGAAGAAAGGCAAAGTCATTAGAGGAGATAGAGGAGGGAGGAGGAGGGGGGAGGGTTTAGGAGGGAGGAGAAGGTAGAGAATAGTTTACGTGGGTTGTTAGTGGAGGCTTGGATTACAGATTGGAAATAAGTACATTTAGCAGAGGAGAGAGAAGAGGAGAAGGAGGAGAGGAGAGTGTGGTAGAGGTCTAGGGCAGCAGGGAGGTTGGTTCTCTTCCATTTCTTTTCAGCAGATCGCAGTGTGGTTTTTGCTGAGCGGAGCGCAGAGGAGAGCCAGGGTTGGGGAGGGGAGGGGCGAGCAGGTGGGGAGGTGAGGGGACAGGGAGTCGAGGGAGGAGGTGAGGGAGAAGAAGAGGGTGGAAGTAGCAGAGTCTACAGAGAGTTGGGAGAAGGAGTCGATAGGAGGGAGGTGAGAGAGTGCAGTGGAGGCAAGGACAGAGGGGGAGAGAGAGCGGAGGTTATGGCGAGAGGTGACAGTGGGGGTAGGAGGAGCAGGGAGAGTGTGATAGAGAGAGAAAGGATCGATGCTATAAATCTCCCTCCCGATTAGAAAGGGCGCTGTGTAAGGGGGAAGGTATGCTGCCTCCTAGGTCTACCGCCTCGGTGGTAGGTGGAAACCGGAAGGTGACCATATTAGAGGGGCACGAGCTGCAAGTACTCAGGACGATTCCATTGCAGTCAGACATGGGGCAGCCCTCTATTGGAAAACCATGGCAACGCTGCTGACTGCAGGGAGGAGTTTGCTGGGTACAAAGGGGAAGCAGCTACGTCAAAACCTCCGCTTGCGCTGAGAAGGTAAACAGACAATATGAAATTCAAAGGTGTTAACAGAGAGTGACGAGAGGTCGGAGGGGACAGAAAAGAGTAAGGAGTGAGAGAGGAGAAGACCAGTCCCACCTCCCCGTCCAGTGAGACACGGGGTATGGGACAGGACGTAGAGCGAGGACAGGGTGGCAGGAGTTACAGTGTTATCAGGGGACAGCCAGGTTTCAGTGAGAGCACGGAAATCGAGAGAGAGGTGGGAGGCAAAGGCAGATGAAATCAGCTTTGTTAGAAGAAGAGTGACAGCTCCAGAGTGCACCCGAGAGTGTGCAACAGGGGGGGAGTGGCAGAGGGATGAGGTTAGAGGGGTTGGAGGAGCAGCGGCGGAGAGAGGGCAGAGGGCGAGGGCCAGCAGAGGGAGAGTACCTGCTGGTCCCACCTCCACCAGCAGAGGGAGAGTTCCTGCTGGTTCCGCCACCACCTCCGTGGGAGCACGATTTGTCGCTCCCACCTCCGCCAGCAGAGGAAGAGTACCTGCTGGTTCCACCTCCATCGCCGTGGGAGGACTGCGGGTCGCTCCCACCACCACCAGCAGAGGGAGCATGCCTGCTGGTTCCGCCTCCATCGCCGCCACCAGCAGAGGGAGCATGCCTGCTGGTTTCCCCGCTGCAACCAGAAGGGGAGGAGCCTGCCTCGCACTGCCCAGGGATGCCTCCCTCGCACCGCCCAGGGATGCCAGCCTCGCACCGCCCAGGGATGCCAGCCTCGCACCGCCCAAGGATGCCAGCCTCGCACCACCCAAGGATGCCTGCCTCGCACCGCCCAGGGATGCCACGCCTGCTCCGCTCAGGGATGCCACGCCTGGATCGCCTGGGGCTGCCTGTTGCTCCACATCGCCTGGGGCTGCCTTTTGCTCCGCACAGGGTACAGGGTACAGGGTACGAGGGAGAAGTGGAGCTCCCGCTGCCGCCTCCATGGCCAGGGGCTCCCCTCCCGAGTTCGCCTCTCGAGGATCCGCTGCTGCTGCCGTTGCCTCCCGAGGGTCCGCTGCTGCTGCCGTCGCCTCCCGAGGGTCCGCTGCTGCTGCCGTCGCCTGGGGTCACCGGATATCCTGCTTCGCCTGGGGTCGCCGGGGATCCTGCTTCACCTGGGGTCGCCAGGGATCCTGCTTCGCCTGGGGTCGTCGAGGGTCCTGCTTCACCTAGGGTCGCCGGGGCTTTGCTTCTGGCCTGGGGTCGCACACTGTGGCCGGAGCCCCATGAAGGGGAGCTGCCGGCCATGAAGAAAGGGGGGAGGTCAGAGACCAGCTCCCCAGCCGCATTTTCACGGCAGGAAACACTGTGGCCAGAGCCCCACGGAGGGGAGCTGGCGCCACGAAGAAGGGGGGTCAGGAGACCAGCTCCCCACAGCAGTTTCGCTGCCGGAAATTGGGTGGCCCGATCCCCACGGAGGGAACTGCCAGCCATGAAGAAGGGGGTCTGGAGACCAGCTCCCCCAGCTGCACTTTCGCGCAGGATAGTGTGGCGGGAGCCCCGGAAGAGGGAGCTGCCAGCCACGTAAGAATTGGGGGTGCCGACCTCCCACCATGGCCACCCCTATGGACACTGTGCTTCCCTCTTCCGGACTTTGGGACTGAGGGGGAGGTGGCTGTTAGCCATGTGCGCTGCACAAGGGGATATGTAACAGGGCAAGCAGCCCTGTACAGGATTTGTTTATTTTAGAACAGGGTTTCCCCCTCCGCCCGTGTTATTTTGTATTTATTTATTTGTTTATTTATGTATAAATATGACGGCGAAGCACCGCGGGTTTTGTTATTGTTTATTTATGTATTTAGTGATGGCGTAGCCGAATGTTTTTGTTTAGTAGCGTGGATGGGAAGCCCCATCCACACAGTTTTTAATAAACTCATGCAGAAAGTGGCCATCTCCCGAATTAATTAAATGATTCATTTTGTTGCTAATCGGTATATAAGCCTGCAGCTCTCTGTGCTCGGGGGGTGTTAGAGAGGAGAGAGCAAGAGGAACGAGAGAGCGGAAAACGAAACAAAACTTAAAAAGACATAGGAACAGTGAAGGCAATCTGCTCAGCCTGACCTGTGTTTTATTTAGTATTTTGTTTGTGATTATTTTTGCTTACTGTTTTATTTTCGCTCTGTGAGCAAGTTTCTTTTTGTTCAAACCTTTGATTTATTTTTGTTATTTGTAAATAAAACGGCGCCAGCCGAAGTCTTCCTTTTGAAACTGCAGTGCCTGGTGTCAGTGCTTTAGTTCCTGCTTCTGCCGTGACGTCACCGCCCAGCCACCCTGCCACACAGACTCACCCTGCCACAGAGAATGGTTACAGACCACAACCCCCTGCTTTCAATTTTAGGACCCAAAACAGCCATGCCAACTCTGGCAGCTGCCAGAATGCAGCGTTGGGCCATTATTTTGTCTGCCTATCAGTATGACATTGAGTACCGACTATCTGAGGACCAGATTACCACAACAGAATGTGGAAATGGCTGACAGTGGAGGTGAAGTCTTCTATTTCTCAACTGTTGATGAGCTGCCTTTCCAAGCCACTGATATTGCAAGGGAGACCCAAAAAGACCCAATTTTGTCTCGGTATTGGACTGTACCCTAAATGGCTGGCCAAACCACGGGGACAGTGAAGTCTTGTGTCCATATTTTAGCAAAAAGGAACATCTTTCAACTGAACAGGGTTGTGTGCTCTGGGGACGAAGATTGATCATACCACCAGTGTACAGATCAAAGCTACTGGAGGACCTACATGAGTCACACCCCAGAATGTGCCGTATGAAAGCACGTGCTCGCAGTGGTGGTGGCCAGGTTTATTATTATTGGACTGTATAGACCACCTTCATCAAGTAATAGTTTCTATGATAATTTACATAACATGCTTAAAAAGTGTGATCCTAGGAAAGAGATCATTCTTATGGGTTCAACATTAACTGGATAGAAAAATCAAATCAAAATAAGTTAAAATAGATTTTTGTGTCAGTTGATAAAAGGGCCTACTCTGATTACAAATTCTACAAAAACTCAAATTGTTCTAATATTTAGCAATAGGTCTGAGCAAATTACAAAATGATCTCTGACCATAATATAACTTTGATTGCAAGAAAATTGACAAAAGGGAGATTTAATAATTTGGTGCAGAAGCAGCAAAAAACTAGAATACCAAAAAAGGATTTGATTAATTTTGAGAATGCACTTAAACAAACAAATTGGAGTGAATCCATGGCATGTGATTATTTGGAAATTTGTGATAATTCCACGACAAAAATATAGTCGCAAATTGAAAAATACTCCAAAAGGTTTAAAACCAAATCTAGCAATAAAAACGATCTACCATGGTTTAATGACTCTAGGTAATAAGTAGAGAAAGAAAAAGAAAAGAAGAAAAGCCAAAGCTAACTATTTTATTAATGTTATAAATGAGGCAAAAGGGAATAGTAAATTAATTTGGAAAAGGGGCGTATGAACTGAAAATACAGGGCTGTGACAGAGAGTGAATGAATGCTAATCAACAATTCCCCTCCCTCCCTCTGTGAGTGCACTGTGTAACAGGAACAGAGGGCCTTGTACTGGTTGGTCTGGCAGTTCATTCCAGGGTCAGTCGGAAGCCAGCCATCGAGGAAGGGGGCGGAGTCGCAATGCCCGAAGTCATCACCCTAAAGCGGTATGCGATGTGTCAGTCATGGATTAGAGGAGACGTGACTGAACTAGCTGTCATAGGGGGCGTGACTATAATTGTGGATGTGACGATGTAATCTTTTCCTTTGATGTGGTTCCTTTGATGTGGTTATGAGATTCACCAAGAAAAGATGTGTGTCGTGTGTTGTTTCTTGTATTATTATTTCGGGACTGAACCCCGTGGGTTATACGTTGGCAATGAACATTGTTGTGTAGAGCCAGCATTATTATTTAACGGTCTCAAACAGAGAAAGAAAGGAAACAAAGAACTGTTTTGAACCATGAACTTTATATCTTTCATTATTTGAGCACTGTTATTTGAGCACCTGCATCACCTGTACATCTGAGCACTGCAAACTACACGCTCACAAGGGCACATTGATAAATGACAGTGAGAGTATTGCTGCAGCTTTTAATAATTTTTTTATAGATTCAGTGCAGGAATTGGTGCAGAAATTTGGCACTAGAGATTTGGATATCTTACCAGTTAATGATGAATATCCTATTTTTAATATTGTTGAAATCACAGAGACAAAAGTTTATACAATTTTAGGCTCTTTAAAAAATTCTAGCGCAAAAGATGTGTTTGATATGGATACTGTTTTATAAAAAAAATATAGAGATATATTAATTAGTTCTATAAGTCATTTAATTCATTTATCTATAAAATATGGTGAATTCCCTAGTGTCTGGAAGTCTGCAGTAGTTATTCCAGTTCAAGACTGGTGATAGTGAAAAGGTCAGTAACTACAGACCTGTTAGTTTACTCCCAGTTATTTCAAAAATTGCTGAGAATTGTGGTAGAACAGCTGACAGCCCATCTAGACACTGGGTGTTCTTCTTTGCATCCAATGCAGTTTGGATTTAGAGCAAAGCACGCCACAGAAACGGCAAATTGTTATTTTTTAGAAGGGATAAAATCTCAGCTTGATAAAGGTGGAGTTGTTGGGGCTGTATTTCTGGACTTGAAGAAAGCTTTTGACATGGTTAATCATAATATCCTGCTCTCTAAGTTATCTAAATTTAATTTCTCTAACAAGGCCTTGAAATGGATGGAATCTTATTTGCTGGATAGAAAGCAGTGTGTTAGAGTCAACAATAATCAATCTACTTTTAGAACTGCACAATGGAAGTCCCTCAGGGATCTATTCTAGGACCATTATTATTTAGTCTTTATATTAACGATCTTTCTGAAGTTTGTCCTGGAGTTAACATTCAAATGTATGCTGATGATACAGTGGTATATGTAAGCACCAAAACAAGTCAAGAAGCTGCTAGAAAATTAACAACTACTATGGAAGAAGTGTCAAAGTGGCTTGATTACTCGTGCTTAAGTTTAAATGCGAGTAAAACCGTGGGAATGTGTTTCTCTATAAAGCGAAATTCAATACAGAATCAGTTTGATATTTTTGTAAAAGGTGAAAAGATTAGTATAGTTTCAGAATTAAAATATTTAGGTGTCATAATGGACTCGCAACTTTCTTTTAAGAAACATATAAAAAAAGGTTGTTAAAACTGTGAAATTCAATTTGGCAAACTTTAGGTTTATTAGACAAAACGTATCTATTACTGCTGCTAAGTTATATTTACATTCTATAATTTTATCTCATTAGTCCTATTGTGTAACTGTCTGGTCACAAGCTGGGACGACTGCAATTAAGCCTCCTAATTCTTTGTACAAACAAAGTCTAAAAATTCTAGATAAAAAGCAGACAAGATATAATCACTGTTCTATACTCAAGAAATATAACACGTTTTGATAATTACACACATTACTCATATGTATGTTTGGTTTTTAAGCCTTGATAGATGATAGAATTACTAGAGCAACTATAAGAGGTGATTGCATAGTTCCAAGATGACGTACTCAGTTTGCACAGACAGTTCTCTCAATTAAGGGTACCATGTTTTGGAATTTACTACCGGATGATATAAGAGGTTCTTATAACTACAACAGTTTTACAACTAAATTTAAGATCTGGTTAAAACAAAGACAAGTCTGTGATCATGAACTGTAGCTATGTATTTTTATTTTATATACAATGGTAATGTTTATAGCTTGGTAATATAGTATGCATTGTAATGCAAATTATTAGTTTTAATATCTCTAAGATAACAATTTTAATATATTATAAGGGTTGGGTGGGTATTTATTAAGGGAATGAATTTTAGTATTATTTATTATGCTGACAACCGTATTGGTATTTGGTAGCTGCTATATTTATAATTATAATACAGTTTGTTTTCATGAACTAATCTATTAATCTTGTTGTATTTATTGTAATGTGTTGTTTGTATATTGTTTTCATTTTTTTTTGGTTTCTTCTTCCCAATGTAAATGAACTTATAGCTAAGTCTGGGTACAATACATCTTGTGACTTGTCATGAATGTTAAAAATTGTACACTGTCCCTGTTAAATAAAACATTTTAAAGAAAAAAGTTAACATGAATATGCAATTGTCATGTATGTAATTAAATGGAATGCACTGTTCTTGTATAATTCTTAAACCTGATTTGCGAGTATCTACATTTAGGTGTGTCAGTCAGAAGAACTATTTGTAAATACTGGTGACAGGCTGAAAAATGTATCGGATAAAATTAGAAAATGAAACAGGGAAGATAATATACACTTTTGACTCACCTAAGTTCACTCTCCTTAGCGGTTAGATTGTATTTTATTTGTATTTTTTATTTTATTTAAACCGCTAAGGAGAGTGAACTTGGGTTGGCCAAAGGGACATTTGGATGTGCAGAGCCCACCCCAGCATCCCCTAGCACCAGTGTAACGTCAGAAAACGCATACCTTAAAAAAATGCCCCCTTGGTCATATGAGCATGTGCAATAGCTCTGTCGGTCATATGGGCATGCGCAATACCTGTTTCAGTACACACTGTCTGACCCGACATAAAGGAAATCACAATTTTCATGTATATTGATACATTTACAAGTTCATATTTTAAATGGGGGTCTGTATCAGTACTGCAGATTAAACATAAACAGGTGATTACCCAGCTAACAATTCTACGTTTTAGCAACGTTGTGACAATGTATGGTTATGGTAACGGTGGAATTCAACGTTGCAGCAATGTTAATTTGTACGGCTTGAAAAACGTTGCCACTACTAATGCACATTATGATATTAAATAGTTATTTCAACTCACAATGATTCGAGTACAAATATAAAAATAAAATACACAAGGTTCAAATTAATGTAGAGTAGCATTAATGTTAGCTGCTATATACATATATTTTCTTTTTAAAATAGTTACCTATAAAACTTTTAAAAACTGTATTTCTAGATTGAATTGATTTCAAAAATTAAAAATAAATAAAGTGTTGTACGGTGCAAAACTAAAAAATATTGTGACGATCTAGACTTGTGAGTTCTAGAAATGACACTGAGACAAGGGGCAAATTGAAATGTTCTTTTATTGTCTGGCCCAAACGTCAGCAGAGACTGAACTTACAGTTGTCAGCTATCAAGCAGAGACAGAATGAATGGAGAACAAGAGGTAAGTGGGAGCAGGGAGACACGGGGACAAGCCAACTCGCTCGGGGGAGACACGCACACAACACACAGTAAGGTACATGTAGGAATTGGGGAGGCACGGCCAACAATTAACAGCAATACAGGGCAACCTGTATTGAAAAGTCAATGGGGGGAATAATAGTTTGAGGAAATCTCTGTGGCAGGGAGCAGCAGGCGCTCAGGGCAGGAACATTTCGCTGGAGTCCTGACTCCAGGTTCCTGAAAATAATATCTTACATTAGAAACTAGATTGTATTGTAAACACAGGCTGCCATGTGATACATGTATACACGTATCAGGTACAATACTTAAATAGCTAACTGCAAAATTCCTTAGACCATTTTGTACATACAAAATAAAGAAGATATACTAATAATATAATTTTCTTTGCACATTTTTAGCAATTCTTTTAAAAAAAGACAATACATACAGCTAATACATTGAAGAAATTGTGATCTACAAAATTACTAACGTGAAGGATGAAAAACATGTGTTCAATGGCCTGCGTTACACAATACTACCACAGTATAATTTCTACTAGTGACAAATATAACATTCTAAAAATATATATATATCTCCCAATCTTAAAAGAAGGTCCTGCCTGATTTATATTTATACCTTAGATTATAAATTTATTGATTTATATTTATACCTTGATTGCAGTTATTTAGGAAAATACTATTGTATTGCACAAGATGTTTTATGTACAGGACTGAAAGTCAAAGCAGGTATTACAGGAGAAAGAAGAGCCATTGCCAATCTACTAAAAAGGTTTTAAAAACACAAAATATAGACTAGTTATATTACCTTGTAATTTGCCCCTCCTTGTTTGTTGGGTACATGCTACAGTGTTTCAGCAATCTCTCCCTCCCAGAACTGGCAGAAGGCACAGGTGTTGTTGTCCATCCACTAACAGTCCAAAACACCTTAGACCATTGTTCCATAGTCCAATTTCTGTGTTCTTGTGCATATTTTAGCCTTTTAGTCTTGTTCCCCTTTCTTAACAGAGGTATTCTTACTGCAACACATCCTTTACGTCCTGATTTTAAGAGTGACCTTCGTACTGTTGATTTGATGACACCTGTGCCTTCTGCCAGTTCTGTTGTCAATTCAACACTTGTCTTCTTTCTATTCCTTAAGGATATTATCTTCAAGTATTGCTCATTCTCGTTAGACAGCTTTTTGGGTCTTCCAGTCTTGGGTTTGTCAATTACAGATTATGCTTCGGATACTACACCTTGAAAATCGAGTGAAGCGAGCTATTTCACTCAATGTTTTTCCTTCTTTATGCAAGTCAAGGTTGTTATAATGGTAGAAAACACTAGTGGAGGCTTTGAGTAAGTTGTTGATGCTCATAATGCATCAGAGTAGAAAAATGCAACATGTCTAAGACTTTTGCACAGCAGTATATATCCTGATTATATGCTCTCTGATGAGCTCTGGTACCGGCATGGCTTCTTACAGGGTCTCTGTCTTTGTGCACTGTTACTCTCCATATTGGATCTTACTTCTGCCCTCTGGATAAGCTGCAGTGCCTTTGTGTAGCTCTCTGAAAAAAAAAAAAACAATACTTAAAATTCTAAAATCTCCTCATTTACAAAAATACCACTAATCTATACACCTAAAACTGATGTATCACAATGCCCATAAAAAGAGTATATTTTTTTTATTAAAAATAGTTTGATATATTTATTGCAATTCAAGAATTAATATGTACAAAACTACTTTGATTTCTAAATTACCAATCAGTGCTGAGCACAATGTTGTCAACACTTTGATAGGTCATCCTACACAACCATACACCGTTTTCAGAGAATTTCTCTCAGCCACAGTAGCCCGAGTGCTGCTTTGTTCCTTTTACCATTGCTCTAGCTGGTGCATCACAAACAATGCAATTTAACTTCACTAGAATGGTCCTTCCATGGTACTGTAACCCATCCCATTTTGTAGCATAATTCCAATATCTCTCACTGTATCCTGTAGAAAATCTAAATTTGTACGTTCTGAAGTGCCACATGTTAATGCTACAGAAAAAAACAATAACTGACGGTAACTGAACAGCGCACAACACTGCCAACCATGTTTTAGAGCTGTTAAAAAGTGCAATGCCATCAACATTAAAAGAGATTTCCACCCTTTTTCTTTTATATCTGTGGGATATTTATCTCAATTCTTTAGCAACAACTCCTCCAATCCTAAATATACATATTCCAGGCCAGATTTCAACTCCACTTGCACATTTTTGGGAGTTTTCGATAGTGTGCGTGCACTGGAGGGCAAGTCTGTTCCATGTTTTTTCAGCAATTTTAGACTATCTCTGCATTATGTTTAATTTGGTGTGTGGTTTTTTCTCTTCTTTTTCTGTCTCATCTTCAGGGTCTGACGATATGATGACGATTGTCAATGTTGTTCCATATCTGTCTCTCACTGAAATTACCAGTGCCATGATTTTCATCTTTAACATTCGTCTCAACCCTGGTATTATCCAGTTGTATGTCACTGTGTATCGTTTGATAGTATATCGTTATTGACACCATCATCACTCTGTACATTCATTTGGACCAATGACTGATATTGATCGCCTTGCGGATAACCATTTTCTATTATACGCTAAGCGCCTCCTCTTCACTTCGTTCATTGGGATTATCCTGAAAAGTAAGATATTGAAAATTATAAACCTGCTTGTAAAAATCCAGCTTTCTGATTGGTTAGCTTCATTCTATCAGCCATACCGTTAATCCCACACAACCTCTCAACGCAGACACATCACCAAAAGCTTTGATTTTAAATTCATACGCCATTATTCTATAACGTTTAACATCTGTAAATTATCATTAATTAAAAAAAAGACAGACCCACAATCAAATTTTGATGAATGGTATGAAAATCAATTTCCGAATCTGACAAAGTACCGGTACCAGTAATTAACTTTACTTTAAAAGAAAAACAGCACAGTGGAATAACAGAAACAGAACTAAATCAACTCAAACTTGAACAAAATGAAAAAATTAAACACAATAAAAGCTTCCAGATGGGCTGTGAACATCATACAAAACTGGCTTCAAGAAAAAAGTAAACCTGTTACCTTTCATTTACTTTCTCAGGAAGAACTGAACAGTCTCCTTAGGGAATTTTATGCTTCCGTAAGATGGAAATATTATCTATCTATCTATCTATCTATCTAGCTATCTATCTATCTATATATAATCAATCATTCTAAAAGCACAGTGCATATTCAAATACAGCGATCGACATCCTGAAGATAACATTTAAAATAAACATAACAATATTTTCTTGTTCATACCGTTTGAAAGTAGAAGTATAGGGGGAAAAATAAGCTTAAAGCACCCGGTCTCTGTTTTTCTAGTTACACGTCAATGACGATCTATGCAAAAAATAAATAAATAAAACCGCAAAAATATATTTATTCGCTGACACACCTATACACACACATTTTAAAAACTTTAATCACAGTATGAAAAATAATAAATATGACTAAATGTCAAAATAAAAGCAAAATAATTAAGCTTTAAAGCAATAATACTAATAGGTAAATGGGTGCTAAGGTAGACAATTTATGCCAAGTGGTTAATATATTTAAAATGTTACTAACTCAGTATTAATTAATTAACTCAATTAATGAACACATCTGGGGAGGGGGATAGGGGCAAATTTGGCATGACACCGGCCTGTCAACAGTACAGACGCTCTGAGGTAAACAAAAGGTGAGCATCTTGGAACGTTAAGTACCTGAGAAATAAAACAGCAAGCACCCCAGTTTCGCGCTAGAATGTTCTGTTGTTAGTTAATAACTTTCGTAATAGCTTGCGAGAGGATGCTCAGAGAACTTTTCAAGACAAGCGCATCTGAGAGGAAATAACGGTATTGGGAAGCTTGAGGTTGGCTGAGGGCCATACCACTGAGAAACACCTTTCTAACACTTGTTCCCAGGTCTAAACATTTAAGATACATGTTGAGCAATATAACCTCCCCTCCTGGCAACGTTTTTCAAACCATGCAAATTAACATTGCTGCAAAGCTGAATTCCAACGTTACCATAACCATAACGCAACATTGTCACAACGATGAATTGTTAGCTGAGTAATTACGTTTATGTTTAATCTGCAGTACTGACAAAGTCCCCCTCGCCCCCAATGCTCATATGACCAATGAGCATTTTTCTAAGAGATCATTTTCTAATGTTACACTGGTGCTAGGGGATGCTGGGGTGGGCTCTGCACATCCAAATGTCCCTTTGGCCCACCCGTTCACTCTCCTTAGCGGTTTAAATAAAATTTAAATAAAAAATGTAACCGCTAAGGAGAGTGAACTTGGGTGAACCAAACGTGTTTATTATCTTGCCTGTTTCATTTTTCAGCCTGTCACCAGTATTTACAAATAGTTCTTCTGACTGACACACCTGAATGTAGATACTCGCAAATCACATCAAATTATTCCAAAAATACCCACCTACTCTATTTCAATTTGACAAATTTAAAAGCTCAAATCCGGTTTAAGAAGCTGTTAGAGAGAGTGATAGACGCAGTGTTGGCAGATCAGAGGTTTTCCTTCCAGATCTAGAGGTTCTCACGTTTCTTATTACCCCTCGGCCACAGTCTGCACGAGTTTAGTAAGGATGCATGACTGTCAGCTAGTTAAATAATCAGTAGCTGATCAGCCACGCATCCTCACAAAGTGTTTATAAATACAAAAATAATAACAAAAGACGCAGCGCTTTTATCCGCGCCGCAAACAATACAAATAATAATAAATAAATACATAGGGGCGGGACACTCCGCCACAGGTACATTTTTAATTTTAGAGGATTTTCAAAAGCTTTTTTTTTCCTGTCTGAAAACATTTTGTTCCCTAAGATGTATTCATAATGTGCAAGTCCTTCTTTTACTAAGATGGCGGATGTGCTGTGACATCATGCCAGTTGGCCGCTGCGACCTCTGATTGATTTCTATAGAATTTCTCCAGACTTTAGATTTATTTTGATTGCTCACTTTGTGCAGCTGGTATTAGGGCCCTTAGCCCCACAGAGTCTGTGCTGCATAGAATTTGAGTGAGGGGTGCAGGTGGGGGCCTAAAACTTGTTGCAGTGGAAATTAATTTCCTTGTAAGAGAAGTGTGAGCCCTCATACTAAATTAGGTTTTCTTCCTAGAGGTATTAAGGGCAGTTCTAAAGGTTTTCTTGCATTTATCTTTTTGGGGGGGATCTGGCAACACTGAGAGAGAGAAGTATTTAACGTAGAGTGAAGAAAAAGGTTAGTAAATTGATATTAGTGCTGTTCTGTACAATAGTTGAAAACTCTTTACTGTGAAAGAAATCCATATTTTTTGCCATCCCTTCATTTTATTTAGTTATAGATTTGTGGACATCTTTAAGTTTTATTTACTGAGATCAGGCCCCCATCTTACCGTAGTTCTGCATCACAATGGATCGGTTTCTAATCGGACAAAAAGAACCTCTGTCTCACACTAGCACTGATAATGAAAGTCTGTCTCAAAAGGAAATGGAGGAAAATAAACTAAAATATGCTGTTCTAGTGCAACTGCTGATGATGATATTAATAAAGATAATCCAGGTCAGCCTGTTTTAAAATCCAATCCAGGTAAACGTATGTTTGGACAGCGAGAGAGAGGTTTTAACGCTAGTTGGTATAAAACGTATCCCTGGCTTGAGTATTCTGTAACAAGAGATGTCTGCTTTTGTTTTCCCTGTTGCATTTTCAGGTTAATAAATGACAGGGATACAGTGTTTACAGTATGTGGGTTTAACAATTGGAAATCTGCACTTGAACATGAAAGGGGTTTTCACAAACATGCCACGAGTCAGGCTCATTTACAAGGTGTTGCCGCTTGGAGTGAATTTAAACAGAGACAGGCAACGGGAGAAACCATTGGTTCACTGTTAGGCCCCAAACAAGTGGAGAACAACAGGTAATATCTTAAAAGCATTGGAGAGCATTTTCTTGTTGTCAGTGAACTCCCCCTTTGTGGGGATAGTGATAAAATGGATGTGGACTGTTTTACAAATGGGATTTTCATGAAGCTATTCGAATACACTATACAAAAATACCCTACATTAGCAGAGATAGCGAAGACTATATCACAGAATGCAAAGTATACATCAAAATATATACAACATGAGGTGATAGAGACATTAAGTAAAACGGTACTAAAGCAAATATATGCATTCTGAATCTACTGGGAACTGTATCAAAAGTGATGGGGCACAAGATAAGTGCAATGTAGAAAATCTGTCCATCATGGTAAGATTTGTTATTGATTCAATACCTGAGGAGCATCTGATTGGCTTGTTTGAATTGCATCAGTTGGATGCAGAATACATTACAAATCAAATACTTCAACACCTCTCTGAAGTAGGTTTTAATGCTAACAGCATCATCAGCCAGTGCTACGATGGTGCATCAGTGATGAGTGGGGTTAATGGAGGTGTGCAGGCTATGCTGCAAAGAAAACCAGGAAGGCACATTCCATACGTACACTGTTACAACCATCAGCTGCACTTAGCAGCAGTGCATGCAATTCAAAGTGAACCAGGTGCAAAGAGATTTTGTGATCTTATTCTCTGTATGCATTCTTTCATTGCCACTACATCACTCAAAGGTACAATGGCCCTTCAACAAAGAGGTTGCTGGAAATTCGCTGGACAAGCCATTTTGAACTGACCAAATGTGTTGATAATCAGGATCGTATTCCTGATATACTGTCAGAAGTCTGAGGATGATATTGCTTTCATAGACTTGTGTACAGAAGCATCTGGACTTTTTTCTCAGCTTAAGAGACAGAACTTATTTGTTCTTTGGAAAGTTCCTTGTCCATATTCTTGGTATTTTAAAGCCAGCAAATGCTGTTCTTCAATCACAATCTGTTGATCTGTGCTCTTCTAGTGAGGTAATAAATGCATCAGCAGACTCATTAAAAAATCTTGTAAAGATGAAGATTTCTGGACTGAGCACTGTAGTGTAGCTGAGATGTGCTTACCACAAAGAGACAGAGAACCATGAGTAAGCAGCAAGCTGAGTCTGTCGTGCTTTCAACATTAGGACATTCAGACTAGAAGTACTGCTAAATGTGACTGTAGTCTGAAATTAAACAGACCTATGTTAAACATTCTAGACAGAGCAGTATCAGAGTTGGAAAACAGATTTTCTCAAGAGTCTGGATTTAATGAAGGTTTTGTCTTGCCTCGTACCCCGATCCAGTAAATTTCTTGATGCTACCATGTTAGAGCACAGTACATAGACTCGACCACAAAGAAAACAGGAGTAGACCAAGATTTGTTAGCCTATACGTTTCTACAACCTTTCGGGAGGAATTCCCCAGTTCTCCAATAGTTAATCTTTTTTCATGTATAGATATCCAGACCCAGATACAATGATCTGTTTAGAGAGATTTTATTTACCACAAGGGAGGCTGTTAGGGCATGTTTGTACCAAATAAAATCAGTTTTGACAGAAATCTCATGCTGCTGTTGCCGCTGCCTCTGCTTCTCTGGGGCTTCAAAGTTGTGTGTTAACAATGCCATTTTTCTATTGCCAATAGGGATCTCAGTAACCCACTGACTTTTACAATTTCCTATTTTAACTGGGAGTCTGTAACAGTACTGCAGATTAAAACAGGTGATTGTGAGCTGCTGTCCTCTGTACAATACAAAATGTTGGCAGCGCAGTCAAATTATTGTTTGGAAAATTGCTCTTCACAGAGACGTAGAAAAGTAAAAAAAAAAAATATTAAGATAAATGTAATCCTCTTTTGTGTCAGCCTTAAATGTGAAGTATCTTTGGATTACATTATGCATGGGGACATTCGTTCTCCAAGATGAATATACATTATTATCAGCATTTAGTTTTGACTCCATCGTATTGCTCTTACTAAGCCCACCTTTACTTCAAAGCCCTTGTCCAGTGAGTTGTTAAATGTATTCTATAATTACAACATTATTTTTTTTTATTTGTATTCACACTAAGCACACTAATGTATATGTTCTTTTTTTAAGCTTTTATAATGATGGTACAGAATTGGGCCTGATAAAACTGAAGCATATAAGAATATTTATATATACAATGCAGTGGTGTTGGCAGGGAATGAATTTAGCAGTAAGAAGACTAAAAGGCAAGGCAAATCATGGAAAAAGAGCCACTACTAACAAATGATTCCTAAAAAAAAACCTGCTAGTGAAAGCTGAAAGCACAATTGTTCTGCAATAAACGTTTTTTGCGTCTCTAAACATATGTCTTTGAGTACAGGGATAGGAATTACTTTTCTATATCCAAGTCACAGGTTCAGCTCCAGTCTTGCTGATATAGGAGGTAGATACTTGTAGCTGGTGGTATAGTTCAACTTCAGACACCAATGTTTAGATCTGGCAGATTAATGACAGGTTGTTAACCTCTGAAGAGAGAAAGATGAGTCTCTTCAGCGTAAAGGTTGGAATTCAATTTCAGTTTGTTAATTATATTTTTCAGTGAGGATAGGGGAGACTACGACTTACACTTGATTAGACACAGAGTAGACAATTGTCACTGCAATAAGATGTGAGTTGTATCATGATACACTGAATAATAATTTAATTTTTGTATATCTTTGTATAATATTCTTTTCTTTATAATAACACTTTGCATGTCACAGACTGGTGCATGATGTCAGTCATGATTAAAATGAAATATGATTACAATTAAATCACAAACATTATGCAGTAGTATCATATGACAAATTATGGAATGTAATTTGTCATGTGATACTTTATCACTATTTGGTAGGGACAAGCTGTACCTTTTTAATTGACCTTAGGATATATTGTTACAAATGCAATATTAAATATTTAGTATCGTGTACATTTAAAATAGTATTTAAAAATGTTGTTAAATCATCCAACTGATTATGGGCTCTATGTACTAATATTACATGTTCGTAATTACTGTGAATTTGTAGCCTCCGTTCTTCGTAGAATTTTTGCGTGCGATGTACTAAACAGCTCTTTTTCATGATCAACTACCCTAATATCACTGCAAATTTACGAACAGCATAAATTACTGCTCATTATACAGGAGAGATCTGAATTTGCATTCCATTATAAATAGATTCGTAACACCGAAAGTCAATATTTAAAACTTCCATCTGGCAAAGATAAACAAGTGATATAGTGAACAGAAAGAAGTACTGTAGTAGGCAAATACAATAGGATTGAGCTATGGCTTCTGCAGACTCTGACCTTGATGAAGCTATGGCACCGGCCAAAAAGAGAAGGAAAACAAATTTCCACAAAGATGAAACTGACCTGTTAGTTAGTGAAATGGAAAAAAAAACCCAAGAAATATTATTTCTTTGCAGGGCCAAAAAACATTAAGAAAAGAAACATGGAAAGAAATAACTAACAACATTAAATTCACTGAGACAATGTAAGCGACAGACACTTGACATTTAAAAAAATGGCATGGCCTTAGGAGAATTACAAAAAGGAAAGTGGAAAATAAAAACCAAACTGGACGAACTGAATGTGATGTGGTAAACGTAGTGCAGACCCTGGGCACAGCGAAAACAAACCAAAACGTGGATCTAAGAGAAAGGGTCCCCAAGAACAGAAAACATAAATACAACTAAGCTTGTTTCTATATGTGGACGTGGTAAATTTGCACGGTAATTCTCCAGTTTACTATGTTTGTTCTCGTCTGTACCCTAACCATGCTTCCCTATGCTTTCAGTGCTTAATTTAAGAATATCGCAGAATACTTTTGTTTGAGTCTGTGTATATTTTAGTTGTGCAAAGGAAAAACAGTACAGTACATAGAGTAGGCTACACAAGTAAATAATTTTCGTCGTATTTCAGTTGTCTTTGCACTACATAATTAATTACTGAGAAGAAAAGATTTCAGTTTGTGTTTAATTAAAGAACTCTGCAATGATTTGATTCCGTGTTTCCCTTCCATTATTAATGTGAAGTTTAAAATAAAGCACCTTAAAATAAAAGAAACCAAAACTTATTTAATATAGACTATTAATAAATACATTTTTTGGGGTTTATTTTACATTTTAAGGTGCTTTATTTTTAAGTAACTAAAAGCCTGTAAACGTTTAAACAGGAAGTTTCACATATGAAGAGCTAGTTGAATCTACACCAGTGAGAGACACAAACCAAAGTCATAAATCAGGAAAAAATGATAATCCATCAAGGGTAAGTATGAAACTTTAATGTTATAATGAGATTCGTATGCTTGCATACTAAAATAGTTTGAACAGTCGCAGGGATGAAACTAAGGTACGGGAGTGAAAATGACTTTAATACTTCACGGGTAGGTCTACGAAGTCACAAAAACTTACGAAAAGGCAAGATACGAGTGTGACAAGGTAGACGAGTAGTGACGTCAGGCCAGAAGAAGGAACCAAAACACAAAGGCAGTATTGCAGTGAAAAAGAGACGCGACGTGCGCCGTTTATTTAAATAATACAAAAATAAAATAAAAAGTTCAAACAAATACTGGTCACAGAGCAAAATAAATATTTAAACAAAACATTACGAACACAAAAATAATAACAAAACCCAGGTCCTCTAATGTCCGGCTGGGCAGTAGCCTTCATGGTTCCTTTTTTTTTTAGGTTTCGTTTCTTCTTTTTAAATTTACTCTCTCGCTCCACTCGCCCTTGTTCCTCCTCTGAACACCCACATGAGCTGGGAAAACTGCAGGCTTATATACAGGTGACCATCTTCCGATTAGCAACAATTTAAACAATTAACTCAGGAGATGGTCACCTTCTGCACAAGGTTTTTAATTACTGTGGATGGGGCTTCCCATCCACGCTATTAAACAATACAAAATAAAACAAAACATTCGGCTACGCCGTCAAATTTACAAAACAATAAACCATAACACTAATAATAATTACCACAAAACAAATACAAAACCCTGAAGGACGGCACCTCGCTCGTCCTATATAATAAATACATAAATCATAAAACAAATACAAAATAACACCCAAATGAGACAAAGGGGCGGAGGGAGAGACCATGTTCTAAACATAAATAAATAAATACATGTACAGGGCTCCTCGCCCTGTTAAACAATGATACATACAGCCCAATATCTATAAACAAATGCAAACAGTTTACAGCCTTATTTGTCATTCTCTGCATTGCTGTGCCTGTAATAGTGCATTCTTGACACATTTTAGAGAAATCTAGATGTAAAGTTATATGAGATTATAAAAATGTCATCATTCTTTGATCTTCAGTCTTCCCAGACTAATTCTAGTGGAGTTTAATTGCAGCTATATCTTATCTTGCTTAAACGTTGCTGTGAATATTTTAATATGTGGTTTAAGACTGGCAGTAAATAAAAGCTGCTTTGCACAGGTTTCGGTTTTGAAGTTAATTGCAGCTTTAAACATGTTGGAGACTAGCTCATAAAGATATAATTAACAGAAACAATTTGGTTACATCCCCACAGAAACTGCAGAAGTAGTGAGTGACTTCAACACACACGCCTACCCACCCAACAAAACAGCTGTTGATAGCATAGGTTGTCAATTTGTTCTGTACTAAATTCTCTTGAAACATCCACACTTTAAATAACATCTGTTGTATAAAAAACAGTATTTCAATTGTCCCTTTGGGGGTCTGAATAGCAATTTTGCAATCGGATAGTGTCTTTCAGGATAGGGTGAAGGTAAAGGTGTGGGGTAACATTGTGATTTAAGGTTAGGGTCAGGCTAATGTGTGGATGTTGAAGACAGCAGTGATACTGACTCGTCCTTTAGCTGCAAGCTATCCGCTAGTCAGCTGCTGAGAGGGAGCTATATTGCTCAAAGCATTCAAGAGTTTTTTTAGATTATGGGTAAACAAGGGATTAGTGTAATAGAACACTTTCCTGATTTGAAACTGTTTTTACTGGGATATACTACAATACTGGGAATGGGAAAAAAAGAATGTGACAGATTACAGAATTTTCTCAGTAAAGTTCGCGGTTCTCTTCAAGAGAATAAAAATGTATAAGTTTAGTATTCTTTCATTCCATTTTCCTGATTACTTGTTTTTCATTTTCTGTTTGTTTTTTCTGTGTTTCTCTCTCTACTCCTAATATGCAGAATGTTAAATTGGGCATTTTAATGTGAATGGAGGTAGAGATGTGGTAAAGAGGGTGACGGCTTTTGATTACTTACTTAAAAAACAAATCAGCGTAGAGTTCCTACAGGAACCGCACACAGATGAAAAAAATAAAGCTGATTGGTTTAATAAATGGAAGGGGGAAGTTTTTCTTAGCCATGGTACCAATTTTAGTGCAGGAGGTGCAGTTTTATTTACAAAAATTTTTAAACCTGATTCTTTTAAATTCACTGAAATAATGCAAGGGAGATTACTGCACATTCAGGCGTGTTTGAAAAATACAATTTTTAATTGTTTTAATATTTATGCTCCAATAATGGGAGAGGATGAGAAGATTTTTTTAAGAAATCTGAATGATGTTTTAGAACAGTGCCAGAGGAAGTGGTTTTATTTGGCGGGGATTTTAACTGTACAGAAAATGATCAGATTGACAGAAATAATTCAGAGCCTCATCCTGCATCACTCAGGAAGTTGTTTTCAGTGTTAGCTGATCATGGCCTTGTTGATGTGTGGAACTCAACACACACCACAGACAGACACTATACTTGGGCTAAAGGCAGCGCGGAGCACTTTTCTTTAGCAAGGTTGGATGCATTTTATGTTTATAAGTGGGGCACCAATATCGATATTGTTCGATATTGATAATAATTTCCATATTACAATATCGCGGGATTAAAAAAAAAAGATCACATACTTTTTATTACTAATACTGCTAAAAATACAACTGCAGTATAATCAATTTATTTTATATTAATATAGAACAAACCCTATACATACCAATCATGGTCAGTCTCGTAGGCAAACACCACACACTAAAGTATTATTTAACCATTGCATACACTACTTGCACCAAGTGACATCACATTTCAGGATACCGGTATCTCAGTTTCCTGCGAATGAGCGGTTTATTTGAAATCCTGTTTACATCTTTTCCTTTGCTGTATTGAACGGGTTTAAAATAGTTTTTTTTAAAACTTTTTTTACTTGTTTAATTTCAACTAAAGGATGAGTTGTAGTTCAGGCACAACTACAAAAGCATTTAAATATCAACGATGAGAAGGAAACTGCAGTGACCACTACTGTGTCCCGTTATACTCAGCTTCAGCACGGTACAATTCATCTGTAAGTTTTCATGAATTTCCTGTGCATGAAGAGATGGGAAAAATTTGGCTGAAAAATATTTGAATAGATAACACGAAACACACTAATATATATATATATATATATATATATATATATATATATATATATATATATATATATATGTTAAGGGCAAAACCCGGTGGTCTGGCGAGTCTATTTTTGCCCGGGCCAATCTAGTTTCACCAAGGGCTTCTGGGCGAATCCCAAAGATACCACCTTTTTTCGGGACTCACCCGCGTCCAATCGGGCGAATCAAGATTGGTGAAGCAGGTACCCCGGCACGCACTTGGAAGCTGGCAGGGGAGAGTGTAGAAATACAAAACTAGGCTCGCTCAAATAATTGGCATTGGCAAAACTAGATTGGCCCAGCATCGATGTTGAAGCTTTAGATCAAACTAGACTCGCCCAAATTAATGGCATTGGGCGAACCAGATTCGCCCAGCATCGATGTTGAAACATTGGACGAAACTAGACTCGCCTAAATTAATCGCATGGATGAATCAGTTTCACCCAGCATCAATTTTGAAGCACTGGACGAAACTAGACTCGCCTAGGCTAGCCCTGAAATCCAATGAAAACTGTTGAAAAAAAGGGTTTATATACACACACAGACACACACACAAACAGAACATTTCTGAGAAATCTGGAAGGCCATATCATAGAACTGAGGTGGCACTAATTTGAGTGGTAAATGATGTGTTGTGGTCCTCTGACGTGGGCTCGCCTACGGTTCTTGTTTTACTGGATTTAAGTGCAGCTTTTGAGACCATTGATCACCTTGTACTAATTGATTGCCTTGAAAATATGGTGGGACTGTCAGGTACTGTCCTGTCCTGGTTCCGGTCCTCTCTCTCTAACAGGTTTCAGTTTCTTAAAATTGCGGAGACCTCTTTAGTCAGAGGTTACATGTGGGGTCCCCCAGGGTTCGATTCTTGGCCCATTTCTATTTTCTCTTTATATGCTAGCCTTGGGTAATATTATTCGTAGACGTGGAGTTAATTTTAACTGTTACGCTGATGATACTGAGCTTTGGATCTGCTGCTAATATTTTGAATACCTGTCTTGCTGACATCAATAATTGGATGTTTAAAAACTTCCTAATGCTAAATTCCTAATGACAAAACAGAACTGATGATATTGAGACCTCAGAAACAATACAAGAATATACACTCGTCTGATCTTGTGCTTGATGGTCTTTGTACAGATTTTAGAGCAGAAATAAAAAAAAACATAGGTGTCATTTTTGACCCAGACCTCTCATTTGAGGCACACATTAAAAATATATATTTTTTTTCATTTAAGAAACGTTGCCAGATTGAGAGGTATTTTTTCCAGACAGGATGCTGAGAGATTGATGCATGCTTTTATATCGTCAAGAATTGATTATTGTTATAGTCTTGTTATAGTCTTTTAATTGGTATCTCATGTGCAACTTGTACAAAATGCTGTTGCAAGAGTTTTAACAGGGACTAAGAGAAAAACTCCTGTGTAGCTATTTATTGTTAACAGTAGTAGCTCTTGAAGGCACCTTGTGTAAAATAGGTCCATTGTTATACTATTGGATAAAACTGAACTCACAAGGCAAAAAATAAAGGACTGAAATACCAGCGATAGTAACAACAAACAACATAAAACTTGCGCTCACTGGAAATTGCTATACCGGTAGAGCTTAATGCGGAAGTACGACGTGCAAGTAATGTATTCCATTGATTGGCGTTTAGGTACCAAACGCTATTTGCATGCAGCATTTGCTCCATTGGCCATCCGTTTTGCATTATTTTGAGATATGTGCATGTGTCAATGGTTCATTACTTATTGTATTTTTAAAATGTGAACTTTTAGTATTATAAATGAGATGTACTTTTAAAACAGCAAAACACGTCTCAAAATAATGAAAAATTCGGCATGACACCGTACTTAATATTTTTAGAGGTGTCGTGAGTAAGCATTTACACGCATAGCAGCTGAAGATTCAGTTATTTCTGGATTGGCTAGAAAGTCTGTGTGCAGTAAAGTATAGAAATATTTCAGTTTTGAGGTGGCTGATGATGGAATATTAAAACAATATAACATGGATATTGTGAAGCAAAGCACCACGAAGTTAAAGTAAGTTATGGCTTTTCATATGTAAATATCAGTTCATTTCTAAATGTTTGATATTGCAATTGTGTTACTAAATTTCTGTGTTTTGGGAGACTTGGATATTATTGTGCACGATATTGATATACAATTTCATATTGTTGCCCACCCCTATTTATAAGCATCATTTAAATGTGTTTATTGCGTCAGTGATCTGCCCTATTGGTTTTTTCGGGTCACAGTATTGTGATTTTAGATATGGTTATCCCCTCTCCAAGGTTTTATTCTTTTTATTGGCATTTAATACAAGATTACTGCAGCATACTCACTTTCTGAAATGTTTTAAGTTTTTTGGGAAAGGTGGATAAGGCAAAAAAAGTGCCTTTTCGCCCCTGAGTTACAGGTGGGATGTAGTCTAGGTACAAACTGTCAATTGCTTTGTCAACATGAAAGAGCTGGAGGGAGACATTACTGAGTTCCACAGAACTCTGAGTCTGGCTATGATAATGGGCTGTTTGAGGACCTAAAGACTAAGAATAGGAGACTGGCTGACCTGTTAGACACACAGGTACAGAGCTTCAGAGCCTGTCACAGATGGATGCACCAACAATTTTTTTTTTTGCTTTGGGAAAAAAGACAGCTCAGAGCAAAGTAATCCACTGTAAGTAAGCAGCTGGACAATTGCTGATTGAGCCTGGGGAGAGCCATAGTTATGCACGGACTTGTTCATGGTGTACGAGTCTGAGGGAGCCCAGGGTTTCTTTGAGGGTCTGACCCAGGTGCCTGAAGAGGGGAAGAGAGGCTCGAGGGAGAGCTAACACTGCGAGAGCTCTCTGAAGCTCTGGACGGTCTGAACACAGGAAAGGCACCAGGGATTGATGGCCTGCCTGTGTAATTTTATAAGACTTTTTAGACACTAATTGGAGAAGACTGTTTCAGTGGATGTTCTGAAAGCATATGGGAGAACTCACTGCCTTTGAGCTGCAGGCGAGCAGTACTGACTCTGTTACCAAAAAAGGCGACCTGTGCAACATTAAGAACTGGTGCTCTCCTGTAAGTCTCCTCTGATCGGACTATAAGATTTTGGCTAAAGCTTTGGCAAACGACTCATTTACTGTTATAGATTCAATTATAACTAGGTCTATGTGAACGTGTGCGTGGCAGTGCGTAGGTGTAGGGGTGATGCAGGTGCTCCAAATGGACAAACACAGAGTTCACAGTTCAATCTCTTTTATTTTTACATGTTCTGGTCAGCTTGACCGATTTAAATAATAATGCTGGCTCTACCCAACTATGGGTATTGCCAGCATCAAAACCAAAGGGTTGCAGTCCCAAAATAATAATAAACACAGACACACAACACAAACACAGACACGTCTCCGGACAGTGCGTGTTCTCAGTGCAGGTGCGGTGCTGGAAACAGTGGTGCTGGTATGTGTACAGGTGCAGTGCAGTCCGGGTTTATAGCTGGGGGAAAGCGGCAGCTCCCAGATCCGTATTTAGTCGTCTGGCGAAGACAAACACACAATTAGAACACAAAGCAACACTCCACTCACGTTTGAACAGTCCTCGTTTCCTCCCAGTAACCACAACAAAGGAACCGATTATGGCATCACAGCCCCCTAAAGTACCCTCAGCCCCGCCCCCTCCGATAGATAGTTCAATCACGTCTCCTCCAATTCATGACTGAAACTTCACTCACCGTACTAGGACTCCTGGTACCGTGACGCCACACCCTTCCTGAATGGCCGACTTCCGACTGCCCCCGGAATGAACTGCCCAACCATTCAGTACGAGGCACACAGTTACTGTTGTACAGTGCTCTCACAGGTCGAGAGTGAGATTGTTGATTCTGAGTCATTCGCTCTCTGTCACAGACAGACACTTTGGTTTTAATGCTGGTCTGATATCTCTAGATCAAGAAAAAGCCTTTTGATCAAGCAGACCATAATTATTTCTTTAGAGTTTTTAGGGCTTTCGGTTTTGGTCCCAAATTTGTGGAGAACATTCAGGTGCTTTACAGTAATGTTTTAGTTTACTTAAATTCAATGGTGAACTGAGCTCTCCTTTCCAAATACAGAGAGGAATCTGGCAGGGTTGTCCCCTGTCAAGCATGTTATATTCCCTTTCTATTGAGCCCCTTTCTACGAACATTATTAACAGGCTTGTCCATCCCAAATGTGCCCATGGAGCCTGTTAGAGTAGTGGCTTATGCAGATGATCACAGTAGTTGTAACTAACACTCTTGGCATGCAAGTTCTAAATAACTGTTTGAAAGAGTTTCATCTGCAAAAATGAACTGAGAGAAAAGTACAGGTTTCTTACTTAAGGCAGCAGGCTGTCAGATCTTCCAGTAGGATTGCAGTGGACCAGACAAGTATTCAGGTACCTGGGAGTGTTTTTGGGAAGAGATGGAGCTGATAAACAGAACTGGGAGGGAGTGCTAGAGCAAGTGAAGGGCAGATTTCAGAGCTGGCATTGGGTCCTTACTAAGTTGTCATTTAGAGACAGAGTGTTGGTAATTAATAACTTGGTTACATCAATGTTATGGCACAGACTTCGGTGTGCAGATCCCCCCAATGACTGCTGAAAGAAATTCAGAAAGTGCTTCTTGTTTTTTTTGGGATGACCTGCACTGGAAAGCTCTGGTGTTTGCTTTCCTTTGTAGGGTTGGGAAACTAGGCTTTGACAGGCAGCTGTTTTTAATGAACATCGAGAAACAGTTTTACCTGATTTTTACCAAGGACTAGTAAATGCTTGTTAATCATTTACCTGTAGAGTTCATCGTGATTTTAGTTCTCTACTGTTGTTTTGGCTTTTAGAAGAACCGCTTGTTTTTAAGCCGGCCCTGGTCTGTCCAGTTTTACAGTCTAGTAGTTGTATTCCCTTTTAATCTCTAAGGGAATTGTTAAAATCACCCACCTTTAAGACAGGAGGGGAGAGTATGAGAAGCCCTCAGACCCTGGCGGCTCAGTTGCTTAAGAAGTCAGTGTAGTTTGTGGGTGTGTTTCTCATGGAGCTGTGAGCTGCTTTCTCAGCAGAAGGCTTGGCTGTGTTGAGGGACTTTTTCACTGTGCCATTACTCAAGAGTCAGAGCCCTCGGTGCTGGACATGCAGATTAGGCCAGCAGTGGAATGGAGCAAGGATATCCCAGGAGGCTGCTACAGTTTGGGGACAAATATAGTGTCCAGCTTAGCACAGCAGATAAGAAAGACCTGTACATATTGTGTGTCATACATACATTGGCGTGAGAGGGTAGAAAAGAGTAAGGCAATTGCAGTGGAGTGTTCTGCATACCGCTGTTGCTACTAATTCTTTTTTGAGTATCATTCAGGGGATGTATTGTGAAAAGTGAGAAACTGTATTTCACTACTTCCTACGCCTTTGTTTTGTATTCTTAAAGACATGTTCAATGGTCTAGAGATTGTTTTTTTTCTGAAACTTTTTATTTTTTATGTATTTTATCACAACAGCATTTTGATACAAATGTGTATGTGTATATGTATAAGGACATGTAGAAAGTATTTTTATAACATACCTAACTTAATGAGATTCCTGGGCTTGAATCTGTGCTACCAGTTCATTAAGGAATGTTGTCATTTTGCACATTGAAAGTCGCTGATGGCAAAATTCCTGTTTCTTTTGTTTAAAAAAGTATATATTTTTTCACATTCTGAATATTTCCTGACAAATAATGCACTGGGGCTTGGTTCGTCCTCGAACCCAGTAACTGTAAATATGCGCTGGTCCCCGCAACCGTTACCTCGTGTAGCAAATTAACCTATCCATTTGTAATGCAATTTATTGCACTCACTGAGTCTCAAACTTCGCTCGATGTACATATAAAAAAACACACTGGAATAAGAAGACGAGGTGGGTGGGGAGCAATTTGAAAAACTCTAGGACAGCCAGATTTTTTTTTTTTTTTTTCCTGAGCAGTGAACACAAGCAGTAGAATGAGCATGGATTAGAAAGATGTGCATTTACGTGAATGCTAGTGATGTAGATTCTTTTTTTTCAAATACAGTCACAGAGTAATCATGTACCCCAATTAAACTAAGTCCCAATTAAATAACATTGGGAAAAACAAACAAACAGTCTTCCAGAGCTGTATCCCATTTAAGCAGAAATCCTGATTTATCAGTATCCCAATTAGGCAGCGCCGACTATAATGCTAGCTAAAAAAAAGTCTGTAATTTTGACAAGACAAATATGCCTTCATAATGTTTAACAGTTATTGAATTAGTATTTCCCTTATGGAAGGAAAATGACATACAATATATTGCCATTTTAGTCATAAGGTTTTTAATATTCTTGAATGTTTATTTGTTGTTTTTTTGCATTTGTATAACTACTAACTACTTTAAAAGTATTCACGCCAAAAAAAAAACTAATATTAGAGTACAATTTATATATTGTACAATATAATGAAATATATTGGCATATATTCTATACTTCAATCTTCAATATATTGATATATATATTAATCAATATATTACATTATATTTCTCAATATATTAAAATATATTTTCTCTGTAAGGGTTGTTTCACATAAGAAAGCTGTTTCAGTTAGTGGCGGCTGAAGGCGATGCTTGGTATTGCATCAAAGGCAGCTTTAATATTAATTTATAAACACACCTGTAACAAAAGAAAACAGATAAAAAATGTGGTTAACCCTTTAAGGACCAAGCATTTTTCAGTGGGATGCTCCCTCAGGACCAGATTTTTTTTTGGCTGTAGTTGGCTCTCTTCTTATAAACATTTACTGAACATCTATTTTTCACAGTAGCATCTTGCAATTGGTGTCCTTTTTTTCAGAACACTCTGGGGAACATTATAAAGTACTTCAGAAACCATATAAACTTTTGTTGTTGTTGTTCAACACGATGTTTAGTATTTAAAATTGTTGTTTTTAAACGTTAAGTATTTTTTTATTATGCAGTCTGCTTAGAGATACATGTATAATTCTACGACCTGAGGGAGTCAATCCTATTTATTTTGTGTTGCCCCCGCATTGCCTTTCATGTTGCCTGTGGTGACAAAGATACTTACCTAAAATATACTGTAGGTTCTTTTCATTTTGTCGCATCGCTGCTCATTTTTGCTTGTTATATTGCATCTGGTGTGTAGCGGCCTTAAGGCAGTGTGAGCTTATATAAGCAGTGCTTGTGTCTAAACAGATATGAGAGGAAAAACACAATGAGGAACAGGTGCCATTCATTTAGGTTTTTTATTATTCATTTGAAAAGCGGAGGACGCTACTTGGTTATAATTAACAAACATAATGTGCAATAAACTCATAATTGATCATTAATTTAACAAAAGAAAAATATAACACATGCACAAGTAAATAATTAAGTGATACTTAAAACAACATTTTAAAGAAATAGTGTACTCATAAGTGAGTAGTGATATCAAGAAAATAAAGGTGTACTCATTACACATCCACAATGTTTTTTTTAAATAACTTTATTTACAAATATTACTAATCCAAAAACAGTATCACACCTCAAATTCCATTCACAAATTTAAAACCATACATTAAGGGCTGCAATCAAGTACATGAAAATACTGATTTATGTTAAGAAAACCTAAAGCATTACATTAGGTAGATGTGTTTATGTTAATAATAAATTAGTCCAGGTGTAAATGTGTATGCACTGTTATTGTCAATCCCCATACCTTTCACATATAATGTACGTTACCAGCTTTACAGATATTTGCAGATAGTTACCGGTATCAGAAGCAAATAGAAGTTAATGAACTACTTTTCATGCTAAAATGGGTCAAATGAAAAACTGAATCTGTGTTTCAGAATATAAGTGGGTTTTCGCAAGTCCGAGCTGTCCAGATTAAAGAACGTTTGGAAAACAAACGACACTTAAGGGCAAAAGAAAAAAGTGAAAATAAAAGTAAACATGCATTGGAAGTAGCATTCACAATGCATGAATGCAGAACAATCGAGATCGAGCATTGTAGTGAGTGAATCCGTCTGTGGCCTATGCTTTTCAGGGCAACATTTTGGCCTTGCTGGTACAGGTTCAGTCATTATGATTTCCCGACAACGCGATTCTGTGCGTTTTACGGTATTGTGCCACTGTGTGGGGCTTGTTAAGCATCTTTCTGACCGCTAGAGGGCAGTACCTAGTTAAAACTGCTTCGACTATAGATTAATAGCAGGGTCGAGGTCACGTGCTAAAACTAATGAATAACAAAAGAGCAAAGCTAACTTCTAGTAAGCTATTTTGTGAAAGGCAAAAGCCCAAAATAAATAAACTGTACAGTAGCATATATAGTTAAAGCATGCTTTTTCTTAAGAAATGGATACATGCATTATGCATGTGAAGGTGGTTTTACGTTTCCCTAGTTAAAAAGTAAGTTGTCTTTTTTTTTTTTAAGAAAACAAAAATATGTGGTAGGCTACTAAAACCATTCCACAAATATTTGCTTATATCAGTAATAGCTAATAAAATAAAACTCGAGGTAGCCTACAATTTGACATATAAAAAACAGAATTTGATTTATATTTTCCCAGAACATTTGGCAGCTTTAACTTAAAATAAACATGACAAGAAAGGTTTGTACTTACTGTTTATAAGCCACTTCTCTTGCGCAATTTTTTTTAAGAACATATTGTGTGGTAGAAAGGTAATCCTTATGCAGCAGTATTCTCTTTATGATGCAGTAGCAATATTACAACCTTGGCCAAACTGAACATGCAACGCAATTGTTTTGTTTTTACACATTGCAGACAAATAATACAAAATAAAATAATCATTTGGATATAATTTTGGGATCTTGTGGCGTTTACAGTTTGCTTCTATCATGTGTACATCCAAAGATATTAAACTTTAAAGTTAACAGTTGAGCTTTTATTTGAAGTACAAACCAGCTCTTGGCGATTGCGTCATTCAGTACGTTAAATACCGTAGCGTAAGTGTTGAGTGTTGATGTTTTTGTTTTTAAACACATTATCTTATGCGTTTTTTCACATTTCCACATTAAACATTCCATTATGACTTATTAGTTGGCTAATTGTCTATCTAAAACTGTCATTGAGACTGTAAAGAGATATTCAGGGTAAAAACAAGAACATGATTAAATATCAAAAGAAAATAACACGTTGATGAATTAATCCCTTAGTCTTTCTAAGCACACTGTGGTGATAAGTTTGCCCTTGTGTCCAACATTGGTATGAACCGAACAAGACTGACATCATCTTGACTAAAGATATTGTTGGAACATTGAAGCAGGGCAGCAACGTGGTTCTCCGAAAGAAGGGAAAAGAGAAGGAAACTTTTCCAGTGAAAATTATGAAGCTTGGTGGTAAGCGGTTTTTTAACTGCAAACGTAGAAAAAAATATATGGAGGCTACAGAGTCTGTAGCCTACATTAAAAAGAAAAGCTACCTAAATTGGTTTATGCCGCAAGCTGGAACAGCACAAAATATTGTCCTTAATTAAAAAAAAAAATATATATAGGCCTATATTGTATTAAAAAATAATATTCAACACAAACTATACCGCAAATGAATATGAATCACAGAGCTGATGTGCCAATTTAAAGCGGACAGTATAGCCTATGGGTGCATTGACGGAGATCATTCTGCGCAGATTCTGTGCAGAATCTGACCAATTTAACCAACCCATTGGCAGAATGATCTACCTGAATGCACTGATTAACCTGATTAATCAGGTTAAGATTAATCACTGATTCTTTTTTAATCAGAAGATTAAAAAAGAAAATTCTTGCGGTGTCACAAGAGAATTCATTGATAGTTTCTAAAGAAAATGGCAGGCATTTTTATTAAAGTGCATGTGTTTATTCGATTTGTCAAATCCTTGTTCTTAAACTCCAGATGGGGTTTGTGTCTGTCTGTGCAGGAGTGGGAACGCAGCATTTGGAGCTTGGAAAGACAAGCAAGAGAGAGCGAAACCCACCAGTAAATTGAGCATCCTCTTTAAGTATTGTATTGGGCTGATATGCCAGTGTAGAATAATGAACGTGAGCAGCTTGAGTGTTTTTAGCCTGACAGTAGCCGACAGGAATTTAGGAAGTGAAACAGAATAGGCTATACTGTGATGCTGGTTTCTCTCTCTCTGTCTCTATCTCTATCTCTGTGTTCCCTCCCCTGCACTGACATTGTGTGTGTGTGGATTTTTTATAGACCACGATAGTTAGTTTTTTTTTTGTATAATGACAGTTTTACTGTGTCCTTAAAAATGCATATTCCCTCTATTTGCTGGGTAGCAGCGTTGTTGCACTTTAATACATGACCTCATTAATATGAACCTTGTTTAACCGTTCGAAATCTCATTACCTACATGTGGATAGAATGATTGTCTCTTAAACAAGTACCTTCTAAACAATGTGTGGCTACATTAGGATTTTACAATAAACAAATGTCTTTTAAAATGTATTTGGGTGATTTTCTTGGGGACCTTGTTCCTGCTGTTTTCTGAATAAAAGAACCTAAAGGTATCCTATAAATTGTTCTGCGCCTTATTGCATTGAATTGGCGTAGTCACTCTACATTCTGTGATATTTTGGAATTAAAGGCAGGTATTTGCTGTTTCTGTACGCTCCCGTGACCGGTTTTAATTATAAGAATGGAAATAAATACATTTTATAAATTGTGTTTCTGCTTTAAAAAAAAACAACCAACAACTATCATACCATGTATATTACTATGACTACTGTTATTGTAGTAATATAGTAATATAATGATATGAACATGATAAAATAGCATGTCTGCTCACAAATCGCGTTGTTTATATTGCTGGGATCTGCAACACAGGAAATCGACCGAAACTGCAGCTTTCTCTTTCTCAGAAAGTTTCTGAATGGTATTTGCAGCAAAACACTCGACCATGCTGTTTACTCTTAAAAAAAACAACAAAAAAACAACTTACAATTATAATTTAATTTACAGAGGTTTTAAAACGCATATAGGTCAGCCTGTTAATTGATGTCACACTAAAGAGGCGCATTTTATATTTATTTTGCACCCTTACGCCATCTGCCGGTTGACAGCGTAGTGATTTTTTTTTTATATTCCTGTCAGAAAAAAGGTGGTTCCCTTTCAAGTCGAAAATAACCATCAAATATGGGGATATTGCCGTCCGGCAGTAGCGATTGGCTGAGCTTTTATAGCAAAGCTGCCGATAGGCCTCTGCGCGAGCTGCCCTGTAAGCCCGCCCCCCTGGGAGCTTACTACACGCAGCGCGCAGAGACTAACGTCCTCTTTTGTCTTCAGCTAGCAACTGTCTGTACTCATTAAGCTTAGGCTTGAGAAGCTGGTTTTTCCCCTTCTCCGAGTTTATTTCAGTTGTATTATTGATATTGGGTTATATAATTGTATTATATATATTTTTATATATATATATTTATATTGTTATAATCCTTCACGCTTTGCTTGCATCGCGTTTTTGTTAATACTCGTGGTCTCCGTCTTTCCTTTACTTATAATTACTTTGTAATTGTTATCGTGTGTTTTTTGGGGTTTTTGTGAATTATTGTATATTTGTTGTGTGTATATTATATATATTTGTACGACGCGCATTGCGTTTGGCCACGCGCCCATTGCAGCCTCGGTCTTGCCTGGCTAGACCGCGTGTGTTAGAGCCTGCGCTGCAGCCTCTCTATACTACTCCACTGCGGTGTGTTCCATCCCTACCGCGTGGTGCTGTACGCTTACAGTTCATAAGCATTGCTGCAGCGTCCCACACAACGAAAAAGAAAAAATAAATAAATAAATAAATAAAAAAAAATCCCTTTTTCGCCATTAGGAAGACGACCACCATCACAGCACATATTCCCTTAGCACCCAGGTAAGTATTACAGCGTCTCGTGCTAGCGTTCTACGCTTGGTACTCGCTCTCCGCGTGGTGTCAGCGCCCCGGCGCTGGTGCAGCGCTGGCGCTGGTGCAGCGCTTCTGCGCTTGGGACTCCGTGCTCCACGCTCGACGCACGCACCTCGGTGCTTAGCGTTCGACGCTTACGCCGACGCTAGTGCTTCGACGCTTAGGCGCGTCGACGCTTCGGTGCACGCACCTCGACGCTCGACGCTCGGTGCTTCGGCGCCTCGACGCTCGGTGCACGCACCTCGACGCCGACGCCGACGCTCGGTGCGTCGGCGCCTCGACGCTTCGGCGCACGCACCTCGACGCTCGGTGCACGCACTCGACGCTCGGTGCTGCGCGCTCGACGCCGGTGCACGCATCTCGACGCCGACGCCGGCGCTCGACGCTTCGGTCGCGTCGACGCCTCGACGCTCGGTGCACGCACCTCGACGCCGACGCTCGGTGCGCCGGCGCCGACGCTCAGTGCACGCACCTCGACGCCGGTGCTTCGGCGCTCGGCGCTCGGTGCACGCACTCGACGCCGGCGCCGACGCTCGGTGCGTCGGCGCCGACGCTCGGTGCACGCACTCGACGCCGGTGCTTGGCGCCGACGCCGGTGCACGCACTCGACGCCGACGCTCGGCGCCGACGCTCGGTGCGTCGACGCTCGACGCTCGGTGCACGCACCTCGACGCTGGTGCTTCGCGCTCGACGCTCGGTGCTGGCGCTCGACGCTCGGTGCACGCGCCTCGACGCTCGGTGCACGCACCTCGACGCTTCGGTGCACGCACCTCGACGGCTTGACGCTTTGGCGCTCGACGCCGGTGCGTCGACGCCTTTACAACAGTGGCAACCATGTCCGGGTTCCACCGTTGCGTCACCTGCCAGGCAAAATTGCCGGCGGCGATCCGCGACGACGACTGCGTAGCGTGCCTGGGGCCAGAGCGCGCCGCGTCTGCCTTAGCAGACAGATCGTTTTATGCAGATTGCGCTAATTTTCAACAGCGCACTCTTCGCCAGAGGGCGAGGAAAGCGGTGGGTGGCCACTCCCTTCCTCAGGGTCTTCTTTCACGACGCACCTCGACGCTCGACGCCGGTGCCGGCGCCTCGACGCTTCGGTGCACGCACCTCGACGCTCGACGCTTTGGCGCCGACGCTCGGTGCGTCGACGCTCGACGCTTCGGCGCACGCACCTCGACGCTCGGTGCACGCACCTCGACGCTTCGGTGCCGGCGCCTCGACGCTTCGGTGCACGCACCTCGGCGCTCGACGCCGGGCGCTCGACGCTTCGGTCGCGTCGATGCCTCGGCGCTCGGTGCACGCACCTCGACGCTCGGTGCGTCGACGCTCGACGCTTCGGCGCACGCACTCGGCGCTCGGTGCACGCACCTCGACGCTCGGTGCCGGCGCGCCGACGCTGGTGCACGCACTCGGCGCTCGGCGCCGGCGCTCGACGCTCGGTGCACGCACCTCGACGCTCGACGCCGGCGCTCGACGCTCGGTGCATCGGCGCTCGACGCTCGGTGCACGCACTCGGCGCTCGGCGCTCGGTGCGTCGGCGCCTCGACGCTTCGGTGCACGCACCTCGACGCTGGTGCTTCGGCGCTCGGCGCTTCGGTGCACGCACCTCGGCGCTCGACGCTCGGCGCTCGGCGCAGTGCGTCGGCGCCTCGACGCTTCGGTGCACGCACCTCGACGCTCGGCGCTCGACGCTCGGTGCACGCACTCGACGCTTCGACGCTCGGCGCTCGACGCCGGTGCGTCGACGCCGACGCTCGGTGCACGCACCTCGACGCTCGGTGCTTGGCGCCTCGACGCTCGGTGCACGCACTCGACGCTCGACGCCGGCGCCGACGCTCGGTGCGTCGGCGCTCGACGCTCGGTGCACGCACTCGACGCTCGGTGCTTCGGCGCTCGACGCTCGGTGCACGCGCCGACGCCGGTGCACGCACCTCGACGCCGGTGCACGCACCTCGACGCTGACGCTTTGGCGCCGACGCCGGTGCGCCGACGCTTTACAACAGTGGCAACCATGTCCGGTTCCACCGTTGCGTCACCTGCCAGGCAAAATTGCCGGCGAAGCGATCCGCGACGACGACGACGACTGCGTGGCGTGCCTGGGGCCAGAGCACGCCGCGTCTGCCTTAGCAGACAGATCGTTTTGCGCAGATTGCGCTAATTTTCAACAGCGCACTCTTCGCCAGAGGGCCAGGAAAGCGTGGGTGGCCACTCCCCTTCCTCAGGGTCTTCTTTCACCCTGTCTGCCCCGCCGTCATCCACGGCGACTCCACCCGCCGCACTGCGGGTATCAAGTAGCCCTTCCCAGCTTACAGCTGGCCAAAGGTCTCCAGACCGTAGGCATGAGCGCTCGTAGCCCGTCTACTCGGCCCCGAGGCTCCTCCCTCGCAGGGAACGTTCCCGTCGGTCACGGTCTCGTTCCCTGTCGCCCGCCGTAGGGGACGCTCCCGTTCTCCTCGGCGGGACAGGCGCTATAGGGACAGGTCAGGTGTAGCAGAGCTCACATCCAAGATGTCCCAGTTTATGGAGGTGATGATGGGCCAGCAATCGTTGCTGATGTCCCTTACCAGCAGGGCACCACCGGCCGAACCACTTGCCAGTCAGCCGCGCTTCAGCCACAGTCTCTGGCCGTCCCTGTTATTCAACAACCCCAAGGGGTATGGGATGTAGATGCCATTTCCAGGGATGCTTCTGAAGGGGAGCCTCTCCTTGAGGAGGACAGTGTGGAAACTGACCTGGCATCCCAGCATTCCGAGCAGGACTCTGATGCGGAAGTGCTAGACACCAGTGATCCATTGTGGTCGTTGGTGGAGCGGGCAACTCGTCACCTTGGACTTGAGTGGCCAGCCGTGGAAGTGCCTCGTCGGTCACTGTTTGAGTCGCCATCGGTACGGTCTCCTCTGCCCAGGGCGCCCCTGCCTTCCCTGATTTCATCAAGGAGGTACAGTCCACCTGGGGGCCCTGCTTCTTCACCGGCAACTTCGCGGAAGGCCTCCGCTTGCCATGCAGGGAGCGAGTGAGGCTGGTCTGGCGGCTTTTCCACCGGTCGATGCTGCTTTTGCAGCCCTGGTTAAGACCCCGACACTTTCAGGCCTGGTTAAGGACCCTGCGTGTCCTAACAAGCAGTGCAGGACCACTGAGATCCATCTGAAAAGGGCTACTTAGCGGCTACGGAGGCAGTTCGGTTGTCCAACGTGGCCAGCCTCCTTTCAGTTTACCAGGCGCCCCTGCTGAAGGATCTCCCAGAGCACCCGTCGGCGTCTCTGAGGGCGGAGTTGGCGCTGGTCGCACAACTCCTTGTTAAAATGGCCCAGTTGAATGCACGGGCTCAAGGCAGGAGTATTGCTTCCTGGTGGTCGCCAGAAGGCAGCTCTGGCTCTCGCAGGCGAGAGTTCAAGAGTCTGATAAGGCTCCTCTATTAGATGCCCCTATCACGCCAGGGCACACGCTTGGCCCAGCGGTGGAGGAGATGCTCCAACGTTCTGTTAAGGCCCGGAGGCATCTCAGCAGTTGGCTAAGATGTGGCCACATAAGCCTTTCCAGCCAAGGCGCCGCAGGAGCACCGTGGCGAGACCACCACTGCAGCACCAGCCACGGCCAGGGAGTACTAAGCCCTCTCCCTCAACCGCAGCAGCGCGGTCAGCCGTCATTTTCAAGACCGCAGCGGAGGGTGGCGCCCTAGAGGTGGTGGCAGGCCACGCCTCGGGGCTCTGGCCATGCCCCTCGCGAACGAGCCCAGCCTAAACAGCCCTGAGAACACCAGGCAGCTGTTAACCCGCCCCTACACTGTCTCCCAGCTCCAGTTCTGGCAACAATGCACCAACGACATCTGGGTGCACAAAACTATATCCACCGGTACACCCTTCAGTTCCAGTTAAAACCTCCCCTTCCGGGAGTGGTTATAACTGCAGTAAAGGACTCGGTTCAGTCCTCAGCTCTGAATGTGGAAATACAGGCATTGCTCAGCAAGCGTGCCATTCAACAAGTAGACCCTGCTCTGATCGACCAGGGTTCTATTCCAAATACTTCCTGGTGCCCAAGAAGGACGGCGGGCTCCGCCCTATTTTAGATCTGCGAGTACTGAACAAATACCTGCGGGTGTTATCGCTCAAGATGCTTACGCACAGGCACATCATTCAGTCAGTCCGCACGGCGACTGGTTCACCACCGTGGACCTGACAGATGCGCACTTTCACGCTCCCATCTGCCCGGTCACAGGAAGTATCTGCGTTTCGCATTTCAGAGCAGGGTATACGAAGTTTTGTGTCCTTCCATTCGCCTGTCACTAGCTCCTCGAACCTTTTCGAAATGTATGGATGCCATTCTAGCTCCCTTGCGGGCTCAAGGTGTCCGACTGCTGAATTATCTGGACGACTGGCTCGTCTGCGCCAAGCAGTCAAAGGAGCAGGTGGCGCAGCACACAGTGATGGTTACAGACCATCTTCAGCGGCTAGGTCTGAAGATCAATTCAGAAAAGAGCCGCCTAGTGCCAAGCCAACAGACCGAATTCTTGGGTCTGCATCTGGACTCAGTGTCCATGGAAGCGACCCTGTCGACACAAAGAGTTGCCTCATTAGAGCGGTGTCTCTCCCTATTCAGGTTGAGACAGACAGTCAGCATGGAGCTGTGTCAGCGCATGCTGGGGTTGATGGCTGCCGCCTCACAAGCCCTTCCCTTGGGCTTACTACACCAGAGACCTCTGCAGGCCTGGTTCAATGCCTTCGCGTTGCATCCGCGGAGAGACAAACACCGCAGGCTAAGGGTATCCCGAGCCTGCTGGGAAGCGCTACGCTGGTGGAAAGTTCCATCAAACCTCCGCCAAGGCGCACGCTTGGGTCCCATTTTCAGGAGACAGGTCATCACGACCGACGCTTCCAACCACGGTTGGGGAGCAGTCTGGAACGGGCAGGGACCCGTGGAGTGTGGTCAGGACCCTGGAGGTCAGCCCACATCAATGCTCTGGAGCTCAGAGCGGTGGACCTCGCCCTCCGGCACTTCTTGCCAGTGCTTCTAGGCAAGCATGTGTTAGTGCGGTCAGACAACACCACAGTTGTGGCGTACATCAACCGCCAGGGCGGCTTGCGGTCCCCGGTCTTCACCGGATGGTAGCACGGATGTTGCTATGGGCACAACCGCGCTTAACCTCTCTGCGTGCGGTTCATCTACCGGGCAGAGTCAACTACGCAGCGGATCTCCTATCCAGAGGAGGCCCTCTTGCTGGCGAATGGCGTCTCCACCCTCAAGTGGTAGAGCGCATCTGGGAATGGTTCGGCACAGCCCAGGTGGATCTCTTTGCTTCGCAAGAGACCACGCACTGCCCCCTATGGTTCTCAGTGAAGGATCTCCACAGCCCCTAGGAGTCGATGCACTGGCTCACGAATGGCCGCCAGGGCTCCTATATGCGTTTCCACCGATTCCGATGCTCCCCGCCTTCTTAGAGAAGGTCAGGGTAGAGCAAGCGACAGTGATCCTGATCGCTCCTCGGTGGCCTCGGAGGATATGGTTTCCGAGCCTGGTGCAGTTGTTGCACGGTCGGCCGAGGGAGCTCCCTCTGCGAAGCGGACCTGTTGTCCCAAGCCCAAGGAGGGCTATGGCACCCGAGCCCCAAGCTCATGCAGCTATGGGCTTGGCCCCTGAACGGGAGCGCCTGTCAGCCTTAGGGCTCTCAACGGCGGTTATTTCGACCATTCAGAGTGCTAGAGCACCCTCTACTAGGTCGCAGTATGCATGATAAGTGGCAGTTGTTTCAGAGTTGGTGTCTGGCGGAAGGCCATGACCCAATATCCTGCCCTATGGCAGTGATCTTACAGTTTCTACAGAAACTGTTAGATGAGGGGAAATCTCCTCTACACTTAAAGTGTACTTAGCCGCCATATCGGCTTGCCATGTACGTATTGACGGTTTGTCACCAGGTTGCCATTTTCTGGCATCGCAGTTCCTAAAGGGCGCAAGACGTTTGCGGCCTCCAAGGACGACCAGTCTACCGTCATGGAGCCTTGATGTGGTGCTGGAAGCCCTTACCAAGGCACCGCTCGAGCCTCTCCACAGCGTGGACATGAAGCTCGTGTCTATAAAACTGCGCTTTTGCTGTCAGTGGTTTCAGCAAAACGCGTGAGCGAAGTTACACGCACTGTCAGTGCATTCTTCATGTACTCGTTTCGCAGGAGACGGTTCTAAGGTCTCCATGCGCCCAAACCCGCCTTTTACCCAAGGTCATATCCCCGCTCCATATGAACCAACCAGTCGAGTTGATGGCGTTCCATCCTCCTCCTTTTTCTTCCCCAGAGGAAGAACGGTTACACAGGCTCTGCCCGCGCGGGCATTGAGATGTTATATTGACCGCATAACGGCTGTGAGGCAAACTGAACAGTTGTTCATATGCCATGGTTCTAGGACTTTGGGTCAGCCGTTGTCTAAACAACGCCTTTCCCACTGGATAGTGGATGCTATTAAATTAGCTTATGAATCTGCAGGCCTTCCGCCACCAGGGCAGTTGAAGGCGCATTCCACTAGGGGTATGGCGACATCCTGGGCCCTCTTTAGAGGGGTGCCGGTGTTCTGACATTTGCGCTGCAGCCAGTTGGGCTACACCGCATACTTTTATGAGGTTTTACCGTTAAACGTACTGGATTCCTCTGCTCCACTGTTCGAGCATCTGTACTACACTCTATGATCCCTCAAGATGCGGACGTATAGAGTGGTTGACAGCATGGTGTTGACTATTCCACCTTAGGACAGGTGTCATTGCGAGCATAGACGCTGCGGCGCAGCTCCGCATATGCGTAGATGTATTCCCTACACAGTTGCGTTATGACGTAAGTCTGTCCTACTGCCGAGAATCCTCCCTCGCGACAGCTTGGGTACACTGTCCCCATATTTGATGGTTATTTTCGACTTGAAAGGGAACGATAGGTTGCGGATGCAACCCCGGTTCCCTGAAAGAGAAAATAACCATCAAGCTGCGAGGTCGCTCCAGACGTCTTCACGGCCTGAAGAGCAAAAGAGGACGTTAGTCTCTGCGCGCTGCGTGTAGTAAGCTCCCAGGGGGGCGGGCTTACAGGGCAGCTCGCGCAGAGGCCTATCGGCAGCTTTGCTATAAAAGCTCAGCCAATCGCTACTGCCTGACGGCAATATCCCCATATTTGATGGTTATTTTCTCTTTCAGGGAACCGGGGTTGCATCCGCAACCTATCGTTTTAAGCCGCGGTATGCGTCTGTATCATGATGTCGGGCGACCACAATCTGTCTCCCACTGTACTCCGGAGATTTTGTGCGAAACTTCTGTCCCTGCCAAATTCAACCAGACTAACTAAGGTGGCAGTTTGTAACTTCAACAAATAGACAGTTACAGCCTATGTCAGTACAACTTGAAATGAATATGCAACTCAGCCTGTTACTGCGCGAATTGCTAATTTAAAGAAGTTCATAATTGATGCTGGTGCAGTTTTCAAGCATTCAGTGAATTAAAAAACATCTTCCATGATGTCTGCAAAGAGATCACATTTGAATCCAGCCTCCCAATTACAGTTGTGCCAACAAGATGGTTTAGTCAGTATTTAGCTGTGTAGAGCTCTCAGAAGGCATGAGTTGTCCTAATGCGGCTTTTAGAGCACTGTGTTCAGCAGTGCAAAAATTGAAAAGATGAAAACCCAAGCAGCTAATCAAGAAACTAGGTAAATCCTTTGCACAAAAAACTCTGATTGAAAACCATAAGCCGTGGTATGAAGTGCAGAAGATATTGGAATCCCTTCAACAGACACAATGTTCTCTAACACAGAGCTGTATGGCGTGCTGGTGTTTCTGCAGAACTCTGTCACATCTGGGGAGTTTCCAGTAAAAAAACAAATCTTTTTTGTCTATTTTGCCAGCCAGTGAGCATAATACACTCAGAAAGGCTTTCCAAAGTTTTCATGAAGAGCTCTCAAAGAAGTGGGGAGTTGCTATCGGTCGTAATATGGCCCCTGAATCTTGAACAGCGAATCATCATTCTTAAAAGTCATTGTGCCGTTTGACCCCTATCGCAAAAGTGTGGCCTCTACTGATAAATGTAAAGATTATTTTCGTATTATATCTCCCTTTGTCTCTCCTAATGAAGAAAGGACTAAACTGAAAAGCTATTAACATGCATTCAAATGGTTTAGGTCTCAATGGACAACAGCCTTGTACGGGTAGCTAACTACCTCACTTCTTGCTCCCCGTCATATGCTATAGGTTTAGAAGTCGGTAGTGGTGCACTGTCTCCTTGAAGTGGGACCCCAGGTAAGTAATGAATTTGGCTCCCTCTTTTGGCAGGCAGGCATCAGCACTTGGCAGCCGAGAATACGCCCCTTCACTGGAAAGCAGAACAGCACAGGTAGGAGGTGGTGAGGCCCCTTCACTGGAAAGCGGGAGCAGTACAGGTAAGTAGAGATGAGCTCCCTTCACTGGATAGCAGAAGCAGACCAGGTTGGTGTAGGGAAAGCTCCGTGGCCAGGAAATCAGTGCCACACCGGTAAGTAGAACAATGCTCCCTCCTTTGGAAAGTAGGAGCAACACAGCTAAGTCAAAGCGTTCCCTCCCTTGGAAAGCAAGAGCAACACAGGTAAGTAGAACAGCGTTTCCTCCTTAGGAAAGCAAGAGCAACAGAGCACGGGCGTTTCCTGGTGTGGTGTATCACCCGGGTCACGTGACTCTAACAGAGCCGTGTGCACAAACAACAGAGTTCATAAACAAATAAAAGATTTCCCCTTGTGTTGTCCTGTGTACAGATTCCTCTAATGTTTTCAAAACAGTTTGTGTCCAATGTTCTTTATAATCACAGGACCCTCTATGCCGTGAAAGAGTATTCCTTGGTGCAGAGAACCAAAATAAACAAAAAGAACCAACTCAAAACAAACCGCGTTGGTGCAGGAAACAAACCCGCAACCAAACGCAAAATAAATCTTTTAAACAAAATGTTCGCTAAGTAAACTAACTTCTTCTAAATATCAAAGCTTCCATTATACATTCATGTGTTGCAATCTGTACTTACTAAAACGCAGATTTTCTTCAGGCAAAAAAAACCCGGCAAACAGGACAAGCCCGGGATTGTCTCCCCACTGCAACACACCCTCCGCTTGTTCTGCCTGCTTCCTTTTATATCCCCAGCCCCGTCCCTTCCTGACTACGGCACTGTGTATTCTGGGATATGTAGTTTTTCCCTAACATGGCTGTTTTCTTAAAGGACCCCTGCCCTTTTCCCTCACAAGTGGCATAGCAAGACTGATAACTGAGCAAATAATAAATAACACCGAATTACTGCAGTCAGAAGAAACCCCAATATTCACACGATAATGCTGAAGAAATAAATCGATTCTTTCCACAAAGGAGTATTGTTCCTGCTAAACAGAAGATCGAGGGAACAATTGTTTCAAAAAAATATAATATTACCCCTTTCCTGCAATTTATTTGTTAATTTATGTTATTTGCTATGAAACATAAATGCTTCTCATTAATCAAAGGAAATCTTATTCTCCAGGTATTGATCAGTTTAAATAATGTGTCAATCCTAATAAATTGTCTAGTATATAATAAAATCTAATGACACCCACTTAATAGAAAACCTTAACAGTGTACAAATTAGAGTTGGGTATTACCATTCAGAATATTGGTTCAGGGATTTTTTTTTTTTTTATGAAGCGGTGTGGTGATTTTCAATGTTGGACATTCAAATTGTATTACTGATGGGAATCAGGTTTTCTGCATATTCCCCAGATCTCTTCTTTTAAGAATTCAACTGATGCCTGTTAAGCCATTCATGTATCTCAATTACAACTGAAAAAACGTTTAATAGCAAAATTGGTTTAATTTTTCTAGAATTTGCTGTGAAACAACTGATCGGCTTTTAAATCATCCAAGTTCTTACTTTTTCATTTTAAAGCAAAATAAAAAAAAAATAAAAAACTGAATGCAAATGAGAGGGCATCAGTTTAATAAGCGACTAATCTTTATCAATGTGATTACAATTACGCATAGCGATTGTTTTTCATTATAACTTTAAAAAAGATTATTAAAATGTTGTGTTGTCCTTACCATGCAGCTTCTACGTTCTGCTTGTAAATGAAAAAGTAAGGCTTGACTGATTTTGAGTTACACAGCAAAAGCCCATACATTAAACCAATTTTAGCATTAATACATTTATCAGTGGTAATTGCGATGCATGAATTGCTTAACAGGGATCAATTAAATTCTAAAAGGAGAGGAGAAAAATAGGTGTAAAAACAACAAAAACCAGAAACTCTAATTATAGTGTTATCTTACTTAAATAAATCACATGACACGACGTTGACACTACAATTTAAAAAAGCGAATGAAATAAAAAGCGAACGGCCAGTTTTAATTTTCACATGGTAAACTTTTAATAATAACCAATAAAATACTGTCTGAGGAGCTCACAAACGTCAGGGATGAATTTATTGTAAAGGTTTAGTTTTTGTGATTTTTTTTTTTCATAAGGATTAAAAGTTCTACGTTCAAAAGAAGAAGTTCTTGTTTTGAAATTGATAATAGGCTTATTTACAAATGTGCCATTGAACAGCTATTTTACATTGATTGCTGTAACTGTCTATTTGAGTCGACAACTCTTAAAATCCTGATCTAATGTCAACGTAAGTTATTTGACTTTAAATGAAAGTTAATGCCTGTAAATTTTTGTTTCTAATAAGCTGTGCTGCTATACTATGCGGTTACTCTTTTCTTTTTTACCTTTTGGAAACATGAAAGTTACATCAACTTGTAGGGAGAATAGGTGTTTAAATAGCCACATAAAGATAATTCATTCATTAATACATGTAATGGTTTTAATTTAATTAGCCCTCTTAGTAACAGATTTCTTCCAGACGAGTTAAAGATCAATAATTGATAATAAAAACATGCAACACCTTAATCCTTAATCTCTTTTATGAATTTTATTAACACGTTTGTAAAATAATACAGTACAAAAATAGAAAAGATGATTAGTCTCAATATAGCATAAGTCAGTACATTAACCTCAGCCAGCAATAATACATAAATAATATCTCAGCTTCAGTGTAAATATCCATTGCATGTATAAGCAAGCATTTATCAATTGTCTATAATTTGTCTTTTCTATAAGAACTAATACCACTTAAATCAGCAAATATAATAACATGAATAGGCAAGCAAGATAACTGTTTGAATAAATATGACTCGTTAAATATTTGAAATAAAATCTTGGTGAATTCTAATAGGTTATAACGAAATTGCAATGAATTCTTTATCAATCGGTTGTTATATATATATATATATATATATATATATATATATATATATATATATATATATATGTATATATAGAGGTTGGCATGGGTACCCGAAAACCCGGGTACCCATCAGGTTTTAAATTACCCGACACAGGTCTCTGGCCAGCATAATAAAGACAAGGTTAAAACAAGCTTTGCATTAAACCTTTTCTTAACTGACAGGATATCAATGTTTTACAGAAAACAATAACGACTATTCTTTTCAGGAACTATACTGGAAAGAAAACAACATAACATCCTGTTGGGTTTATGTCAGTGACAACTCTGTGATCCATTAATACAGTTAGAACTGTGTGGCTTCCCATACGGAATGCTTTATCTACAGTTATTGCGCAGATATAGTTTCTTACCAAAAAGATCAAACAAGTAGCCTTTATTTAAAAATAAATAAACACAAATAAAGTATTGTGAGCGGTGTACCTCAGAAAACATTTTTTTGTTTGTTTTAATGAAGTAGAAAAAAGCATACATACTCCAAAAAGCGTAACATGCAAAGTACAAAATTTAAATCAGTATGAGAAAATCATTACTCACTTACTTACAAAACGTTTACCTATTTTGTTTTGGGTTAAATATGAAATATTTGTGGAGACCATTAAGTAAGTATCCTAGTGCTGCCTCCTTTGAATTAAACATTACCTTGGCAGAGTTTGCAAATTCTGTTTTCTCCTGCTTTGGTAAATTTCTACACAATCACATGGCTGGCTGTCCCAGCCTTTTCGCTTCACATATAAGTATGCACTGCATTCAATATTCCAAACTTGGTTGGAATGACTAAATAAAGCCACATTAAAACCACAGTATTAGTACTTTTCATTTCCAACAATATAAAATATGTGCTACCGTGTTGCCAAGGATATGGGAATATCCCTGTTATTTAGTTTGTGGAGAGGTTAGCTGCATAGTAACAGAAGTTAATGTTGCTTGACTTGTGAACTGTACCGTAGTGTGAATGATCAATTTCAGCTCCATCTTATTATATGGGTTTATTTACATTTACTGGACCTGAGGATGACCCAAAGCCCCAGTGCATTATTTGTCAGGAGGTTTTGTCAAACAAAGCTCTTAAACCTGCAAAACTAAGACGCCATTTATCAACAAAGCATCCGGAATGTGAGGGAAAAAAATTTGGACTTTTTTAAACAAAAAAAACACGAACTTTGCCATCAGCAAATTTCAATGCGCAAAATGACAACATTGCTTGATAGTGGTTTGAAAGCGTCTTTCCTGGTTTCTCTTAGGATCGCAAAGTAAGAAAAGAAAAACACAGTTGGGGAGGATCTTGTGATGCCATGTGGAAGGGATATATGTGAATGTCTGTTTGGCTCTGAAGCAGTAAAAAAACTAACATCCATTTCACACAATATAGTTTTTCGTCGCATTCGAGACATGTCACTCGATATAGAAGAGGTACTTGTTCAACGTCTTTGAGGCCAGAGGTTCACTATTCAGACATTGCTGGTTTAGCTCAACTGCTGGTTTATGTGCGGTATCCTTGGGATGGAGAAATCGTTGAAGATTTTCTTTTCTGCAAATCAGTGGAAACTAGGGCAACTGGTGAAGAAATGTTTTAAGTTCTCAATACTTTCATATCTTCACGTTGTTTAAATTGGTCTGATTTTATTGGAATATGCATTGATGGTGCGTGTGCAATGACAGGAGTGCACAAAGGCTCAATGGGTAAAACAAGTAGCCCCAGCAGTACGAGCAACACACTGCATTGTGCATCGAGAAGCCTTAGCAGCTTGTCATTTGGAGCTAGAACTAAACCGTGTTCTGACAGATACTGTGAAAACTAAACTTTGTGAAAGCAAGTCATCTTAATTCTTGTGTTTTTGCTGCACTTTGCAATGAAATGGGAGCTGATCACATCCAACTCTTGCTGCACACTGAGGTCCGCTGGCTGTTTCGTGGACAAGTCTTGCAACAGGTATTTGAGCTGCGCAAGGAATTGGAGGAATTTTTGTCAAACACAAACTACAGCCATACAAGCCAATTTAAAGACCAAATGTTTCTTGCAAAACTTGCATATTTAGCCAATATCTTTAACTTTCTGAATTATCTTAACCTTTTTGTTGCAAGGCAAAGATACAATTTTGATGCTTAGCGATTAAGTTACTGGGTTCAGAAAGAAGTTAGGATTGTGACGTACTCGCTTGGAAAACAGAATTACTGAAATGTTTCCTTTGTTCAAAGAATTTCTCAGTAATTCTGAGATTGGATTGTCCAACATCAAAGCCGTTTTGGCAACTCACCTTACTGCTTTGGATACACAATTTGAGACTTACTTCAAAGACATCTCAAATGACAAGTGGCAGTGGATCCGTGAATTGTTCTCTGAAGATGCCCTTTCAAATACAAACCTCAGCTGCAGAGCCCAAGATGAGCTCATGGATTTGTTCTGTGAAGGTTAAATTCAGCCTGAAGGTTAAATTCAGAAACCATTGTTTTCTTTAAAAAAACACCTTATTAGTTTTTATTTAGTAAATCGATTTTTATTTTTTATTAACTTGTTAGGATTTTAACCCCTGTTTATAATCTGGACATTGCCTGAGAAATGAACGGAGCAATTACTGAACAACGTAATGCAAACCGATTTATAATGCACGTTTTTGTCATGAGACAAAATCATGTGCCCACATCGCCATTTTATTATCATGTGACACTACTATCAGATATGATTGGCCGGTATTGAAAATGTTGCCCTCGTGTCACCTGAAAAATAGAATATCGTCCTAAAGTGGGAGACACATCACCGGTGTGTCATGGTGGTCACACGAGGTGACAAGCTAGCAACAGCTGTCGTCCCCTTGTTGCCGTGGACAAAAGTCGACCAGGTCTTTAGCGTATGTGTTTTCAGTTTAAAAAACCATGACATTTTTTTTAGCCGTCTCTTCGATTTATTATTTTTCTTTTAAACCTGAAATCTTAGTGATGCGCCATTCAAAACTTATTAAGCCAGTACTTGAAGGCATTTTTCTTTCTCTTGGGAATCTGATAATGACTGCATTTCTTCTTCCGCTGGACATCATTTAACTAAAAATACAAGCAAAAAAAGATCAAAGAAATCTGTCTGTCCTACTGGTTCTCCTCCATCCTTCCCCCATTGCCACCGCTGAACCTCCGCTGATCCCGCTGTGCTCGCTACCGCTGTCACAGTCATTCAGGCTCCTGCTCTGCTTTCCTTCAAAGACTGTTCCACACACATCAGTTCAGCAAACCAGGCTTGTCAGCGGACACCCCTCCCCCATTACATTTTCCATTGGCAAACAGTTGTACAATAACTTTAATTCTTCATTCTGCTCAAGCAAACTGTGCTGTTTCTTTCATGTGCAGTTTCTGCGGTGACACCTATTCCCGTTCCATCGGCCCGCTTTCCTTTTAAATGACATTCAACCTCCTCATCACTTCACCCCTCATCAGCCATGTCTTATGTTATTATGTTAAGACACATTTTAACAACATCAGTACTAACATTCATGTATTTACAATTGATTCTCATTACAGGCAAAAGTCCTTTTTTAGTTTCAGGGAGCCAATGTAAAGAGGCCAAAACAGGGGTAATATGTTTACTTTTCCTGGTTTTAGTCAGAATTCTAGCGGCAGTATTCCGAACAAGCTGCAGGCAGGATTTCACACATTTTGGGACACCAGAAAAAAGTGTATTACAATAATCAATTCTAGATGAAACAAAGGTGTGCATTAGTCTCTCCACATCGGATACGGTAATAATTAGTCTAAGTTTGGCTATATTTCTCAAATGGTAAAAAGATACTTTAGTAACTTCCCTAATATGAGTCTCAAATGATAGATCAGGATCAAAGATGACCCCCAAGCTCTTAATTTCTAGTTTAAGTTTTGATGAGAGACTGCAAGGGTTGAGCTCATGCAATCCCACATTTCCTTTTAGTTGCTTCTGTGAGCCCACTAGCATAACCTCGGTTTTATCTGAATTAAACATTTGAAAACTATGTGACATCCAATGCTTGATGTATGTAAGGCAAGTAACTAATGTATTCTGGTTTCTTTTAATGTAGCAGTGCAGGACAAAGCATCTCAAACATGAAGCTGTGAACATAAATGGAGAAAATTGTCATGTATCGATGTAAATCTAATTTACCTATTACTTGCGTGTTATAGTCAAATAATAATGTGGTTCCCATTGTTGAATTCTGTTACAGCCACATTAAGAACATGTTGCCTTGCACTGAATTTGTTTTTCAGTTTCTGTAATATCTTGGATACCTTCCACCTCATTCTAAACCCATCTGGCTCCAATACGCAGCTAATAGAAGATATTGTACTGTCTCACTTTCTACAATCCTTTTCTTCAAAATCACAATTTCTAAGCATTTCACTAAGTAATGGGATTATGTTGGTGTTGGCCACATGTAAACAAATGGCAATACTAAGTTTTACATTTTATGTTTTACTTCTTTTCAGAGGAACCACCAGATGTCACATTGATGTCTCTACTCCATTACTGGGTGCAAGAGAATACCTCCACTTGGGTTCAGACCAGGAACAACTGTTGATTTTCTACATGATGCAGAGGAAGATGGCAAAAAATCTAACTTGCCAAAAGCAAACAAAAAAGCAAAAAGTGTATTTGGCTGCAACACACAACACCTTTGAGTACTTTAGTATAGCAATGAAATATGCTATTCTAAACAGCCAGGGCTTGGGTTTTCCATGGGTATGTACAGACTACAGAAATGGCCAGTTCCTGTTTGACAGTGTGGTACCCTGTGCTTTTGACATTTTGAGTAAAGATAAAAAGCTACAGTATAAAATATTTGTATAAATATTTGTAATTGTATTGAATAACCAAAATAATTTAACATGTAAGATGTTTAATGTTTGTGTGTAGTATTTTTTTTAAATAAATAAATAATTGTTGAAATTCCAGTGCAGTCTCTTTGCTATTAGCACAAATAAATACGGAATGGGTAATATCCTAAGTAGAGCTATTTAAAGGGCTTTATTCCTGTCACTGGTTCAGCAAAGCAAATTATATAGTCTTCCATAATTACTATGGAAAATCAAATGATATAAAATGGAAAATTGACACAGAGAAGTGCACAGGCGGGCTAAGGAAACATAGTGTAGCCCACAGGGCTGCAACATAAAATATTAACCTAATACAGTATACTGGTAGGATTACACAGTGTGTACATCGACAGATAAATGTAACATTAAGTTGGAACAATGAATGTAATATAAATATGTATCATAACAACATTGCACTCTGGGCAAAAGCATTATAAGGTTATGAATAATAAATCAAGTAATCAAGTAGCTTTGACATTTCTTGTTAATGAAGGTCATGAATTGCCAGGGGCAACATAAAAACAAATAGAAACTTTTGTAACATCTCAAGGTGCTTTATAATACCGCCCAGGTTCCCAAACAGGCAGCCTGTTGTGGGTCTGTCACAGCAATCCGCTTGTCCAAAATGTTTTTATTTGTTTTTACTTTACCCCAAATACTCCAAAACAAATAAATAATGGTTAATACCACTATTACCATTATCTGCTAATGGATCACAAAGGGATAGCAGCTCCCTCAAATTGTCTGTACTCATTTGCATTATGTTATTAGGGACATAGGCTGAAATTCGGCCTGCATAGTCAATTTCATAATTATCTATCCCACCCAGAAGATCTTGTGAATTTACCATATTAATATTTGAAAGCATTCCAGAATGCCACAAAGCTGAAGGAGTCACTGACTGAGCAGTACTAAGACTGTGATAATTCCACTGACGAGTGAATTCCTATATTACATTTTTTATTCTTTGCAAGTAAACAAAGTGTAATGCACACAAATGAACTTAACTTGTTGAGTTTAAAATTCCTGTATTTTGCATGTACATACAATTGCCTATAAAACCCAGAAACCACTTTGTTCACTTCAGCCCAAAAACGCTCTATTCTTTGATTGTGGACACTGCTACCTGCAATAAAACCTCCTCTGTTTACACCAGGCCTTATAATCATGTATTGAGCAACATCAATGTTCCCTTTCAATCTCGAAATGTCAACCATTACGAGTTGGGAAATGACCCTTGTGTCACATGACCTGAGCACATATTTAAAAAGCTGCCTGATAGGCCCGGTGTGACCACGTGTCTGTTGCATTCTGGAACAAGACGCTATGTCACACAGCAACCTTCTCCATTTGATTCCTCACTCCAACCTGAGCAGATGTGTCTTCACTTGCTCCGTTTTTGTGAGAATCTCTTTCTCTTCGGAGACTGTTTTTGGTATAAAAGTACCTCGCTATTCCACTCAGAAGCCGGCTTGCCCCTTCCTTTGTATGCGACGGTAGTTTCTCTTATAGTCAAAATCACACGGCTGTGTGGTTTTGGTGGCTGAGAGGTGGCAGCTGCTGTTTCCAGCCTTGCCATTTTGGATTTTGTCCTCCACAAATTGTTTTGTGTCTCGGTTTCTGGTCCGCGTTCGCACGTTGTCGCAAACCGAGTTGTGTTTTTGTTTTTTTCAAAAAAAAATAAAATAATAATAATTATATATATAATATAATTATATACTGTTCCTGTCTTCAAATCCGGGTACAGCTGTTTTAGCGTGCCGCGACTCGTAACTCGGCAGCTTATAGCACAATGCATAGCATTTTGGGCCTTTTTCGGTGGTACATAGCACTCCCCTTCACAGTACCCCATACATCCATCGGTACTCAGTGCGTAGCCCCGGTACACTCAGCATCCCCATGCATTGTACTGCTGTGCATAGCACCCTCGGTGCCCCATGCATTCATCTGGATTAACCCGGTGCATAGCACCTCTGTTATTTATTTTTTATTTATTTCTCATCAGACGCCCTTATCCAGGGTGACTTACAATTGTTACAAGATATCACATTATTTTTACATACAATAACCCATTTATACAGTTGGGTTTTTACTGGAGCAATCTAGGTAAGGGTACAGTAGCAGTCCACCTGGGATTGAACCCACGACCCTCCAGTCAAGAGTCCAGAGCCCGAACCACTACTCCACACTGCCCGGTACACATAACATCCCCGTGCACTTCCTCAGTGTCCCCGTGCCCGATAGACCTCGGTACTTAGCACTCCAGTGCATAGCACCAGTGTCTTACCCTGTGCTCGGTACAGGTGTCTAGCACTCCCGTGCAGAGCATCCCGCACATGTATCCATCCGTACAATGTCGTTCCACAATTGTGTGAGATGTGGGGCCAGCCTCCCCCCAGAGGATGGCCACAATTTGTGCATCCAATGCCTGGGCGCTGATTATGCCCGGCGAGCGCTGGCAGATCCCACCTTTTGTGCTGTGTGCGCTAGCTTTCCAGGGCTAAGACAGCAGACCGTGCTGAAGGTCGTTCCACCTCCTCTGGCTCTCCTCAGCCTTTGCTGACACTCTCGAGGAGCCCCTCGCATGAGCCATCTGTGAGCCGCATTGGTCGGTCTCTGTCTTGTTCTCCAGAGCACAAGACCAAGAAAGCAAAGAAGTGCAGGCTCTCCCCCAATGCAGATGTGTCAGCCTTACGGGCACAAAGAATGTTGTGGAAGTCTTGCTCTTGCTAATATATTATTTGGTGTGTCTCCCCTCACATAGACAGTCCTAAGTTCTTCACCTCGGATAAACCAGTAAGTCTTTCTAAACGTTTTTATATTTGCGGAGTAAAATTGTTTGGGAAGACTTGGTGGTGGTCTGTTACTTGTGCTGTTTTATTTAAATAACAGTTGTTATGATTAGCCCTCACAATGACAATTTAACTGAACAGTTTTTGCATATAATTGTATGGTCCTCATTGTAGTTCCTCCACAAACTTTCAAATATCCTATAATATTGTTTCAGCTCCCTATGGCTCCTTGCAATCTTCTGAGCTGGGAAAGGGGGGCTGGACCCCCCTGGGCCCACCATCACTTTAACCACTGATTTTATGTTTGTAATGAAGCCAGAGTGGCAAAATGTTTTATGAACAAAATCAGCAAGATTATAATCACCCTAGTAGACCTTGAAGAGTAAGAGCTTCAAGTGCAATTTCAATTGCTTTTTTTTTACATTTCACTTTTATTGTTTTCTATAATCATTTTGAGTGGTTCTGAGTTATGCTGCTCTAATGCTGAGTTATTATATTTTTTCTCTAAATCTGCCTTTACCTAGTTTATGAGTAAAGGGACTTTTCACTCTGCAAGCCCCACCTGCTCTACATTTATATAGACAGCAACAGTAGGTGGGCTGTCAAATTTGAAAGGGCAAATAGTCTCATGATATGAATAGAATGATGAAGACTTATCACTGTCCACACTTAGGATACTCCAGGCAAGCTCAAAGCAAGATTAAGATTAAGAATACTCTATTAAGTATGCATTCTAGAGATTTTTCTTGATAACTAGATACCTGTGTTAGAAATCTGTTTCTAATGTGAGCGATTTCAGACAAGGCGGCAAAAGGTAACAATCCAGGTTCTACAGTGTCACACCAACTTTACTGCTATTAACAAGAAAAGTAACATTCATTTCCCATTACATTAGGCAAATACAGTATGTAAAGAAAATTAGACTGTAGATACTATATGTATTCAATTTGCATCTGCAATATGACAATCTGAAGAATTTTTAGATAAATATTCACTAAATACAATGTATAATGTATTGTATAATAAAGTTTAAGAAGTAAAAGAAAAATGTTCAGCGCAAACCTTATAAAAGTTTCCCATCGTAAAAGCATAAAAAAGTATAACCAATCAAAGTGAAAGCATTGTACAGCACAGATAGGTATGGTAAAGCATATTAAAAGACATGGCAAATAAAAGGTAGCCTATACTATGTTAAATGCATAGTATAACCATAGGAAAAGCATTGTAAAATGCAAAAATACTGTACAAAAAACTTTAAGGGAATATTAAATAACAGCAAGAGAACTTTCAAAGAGGAGGTTAAATGTCAAGAGACACAAATGGCAAAATCATAGACGAAGAAAAAAATAGCACATAAATTAAATAATTACTTTTCACAGGTTTTTACAAAGGAGGACAGGGACAACATGCCCCACATGTCGACCTGTTCCTATCCAGTTTTAAATAACTTTAGCATAACAGAGGCAGAAGTGTTAAAGGGACTAGGAGCTCTTAAAATAAACAAATCCCGCTAACTAAGATCATGCAACAGTCTCTTGACACAGGGGTTGTACCGACAGACTGGAAAATTGCAACTGTAATACTGATTCACAAAAAGGGAGACAAAACCGAACCAGGTAACTACAGACCAATAAGCTTGACTTCTATTATATGGAAACTATAATAAGATCCAAAATGGAAAATTACCTCTATGGTAACACAATCCTGGGAGACAGTCAGCATGGTTTTAGGAAAGGGAAATTGTGTCTAACTAACCTGCTTGATTTTTTTGAGGATGCAACATCGACAATGAATAATTGCAAAGCATACGACATTGTTTATTTAGATTTCCAGAAAGATTAATTCTCAAACTGAATGCAGTAGGGATTCAAGGAAATGGATGCACATGGATTAGGGAGTGGTTAACATGTACAAAACAGAAAGTACTGATTAGAGGAGAAACCTCAAAATGGAGCGAGGTAACCAGTGGTGTACCACAGGGATCAGTCCTCTGCTATTCCTAATCTACATTAATGATTTAGATTCTGGTATAGCAAGCAAACTTTACTATACCAGAATCTAAATCAGCAAAGATGCTCAGATATATTGTGAGAAGTGTTGAATTTAAATCAAGGGAAGTAATGTTAAAACTTTACAATGCATTAGTAAGACCTCACCTAGAATATTGTGTTCAGTTCTGGTCACCTCGTTGCAAAAAGAATATTGCTGCTCTAGAAAAAGTGCAAAGAAGAGCAACCAGAATTATCCCGGGTTTAAAAGGCATGTCGTATGCGGACAGGCTAAAAGAATTGAATCTATTCAGTCTTGAACAAAGAAGACTACGTGGCGATCCGATTCAAGCATTCAAAATCCTAAAAGGTATAGACAATGTCGACCCAGGGGACTTTTTCGACCTGAAAAAAGAAACAAAGACCAGGGGTCACAAATGGAGATTAGATAAAGGGGCATTCAGAACAGAAAATAGGAGGCACTTTTTTACACAGAGAATTGTGAGGGTATGGAACCAACTCCCCAGTAATGTTGTTGAAGCTGACACCCTGGGATCCTTCAAGAAGCTGCTTGATGAGATTCTGGGATCAATAAGCTACTAACAACCAAACTAGCAAGATGGGCTGAATGGCCTCCTCTTGTTTGTAAACTTTCTTATGTTCTATAACCTTTCCATTCACTAAAAAGCCACACTTTTTTATTTGGTTGGTGTAGTTAAGAACAGGAGTAATCACTGACAGGTAGATGCAATCTTACTTCACTGCACAGCGGTGTTATAGTTGTAATTATTTCATACTGCAAAATTGGCAATCAATCAAACTGTTAAGGACAGGCACTGTACATTTGCTTTCAATCTGTCACTGATTTGAGAGGGACTGGTTGAGAGGGACTACAAGGCGAAAGCTTGCAGTAATATAAGGTTCAGGCCACTAATTTTCTCGGAAGTCAGTATGACTAGCAATGCCCAAGTTGATAAAAAAAAAAAAGTTACAACAATTGCAATTTGTTCAAAAAGTTTTTTTTGGTTTATGAATGACAAACTGTAATGTTATAGGTTGGCTTTATTATATCTCAAAGTACTGTAATAAATCACTCACCTTTTAGAGTAACATTTATTTTTTAGTGGACTTTATTAAAACATCATGAAATCTGTAAATTGTGCAATGGGTTGGCGGGACTTTGCTTCTGGCCAGCAGCTGACCAAATGCAGCTGGGGCAGATATAGCCAAGCTAAGGAAAATCATAGAAGATGAAACTGTTATGCTGTCTTCCCATAATGCACTATGTTGTCACTCACTTAATTTCTTTTTTATTAACTGCATGATAAAAAGTGGTTCGACCAGAGGGGCGTTCCAGTTTGGCTACCATGTCTTCAATGTGTCATATCATGGTAAGGTCCACTTAAAAAAAGTATTTATATTACTGCGACAAGAACATAAAGAAATCTCAAAAGCCATGACCTGTCTTAAAGGTGCAGACACACACTTTCTAAATATTCTGTGGTGCTTGAAGTTAATTTATATAATATTATATAATAATTACTCTCAGACTCACTGGCCCTTGGCATTACAAAGTTGTTTTTTTTGGCATTTATAGGGTGGCTGGTTTCAGTATTTCTAAATCAGGGTGTGCAGTTCTCTAGTGCCTCACCACAAAGGTCATGGTATATTACACAACGACTGTCACGTTCATTATAAAACCGGTTTGCATGTTTACATGCTCTCCTTTCTCATGCTGATATACAAACACGCGAGGTGTTCTGCAGATGGGACTGTGTCATAAAAAAATGGAGTTTACAGTGAATATCTGAGATTTTATCATGAGAAAGTAGAATGAACCAAGTGTGTCTGCTTCAGTGTAATGATGGTGTCAGTGCCTTCTATCTGTAATTTTTAAAATGAAAGTCAACTTTGATATTGTTTTTCACTTACATGAGGACAAACGGCATTAAAATAAAATAGGATAAATAACACATACAGTAACCAATACATTGATTTTAAATGTTTTAATATATTAATTAGTGACTAGTACGCCTATATAATAACTAGTAATTAAAAACATAGGTAGACTTTCCATCAGATTCCACTGCTCTGTATTGACAGAATCACTTCGGTGCAGTGATTTTATAAGAGATGTTATACAATAAAAAATACTGTTTATTTTAATATAGCCCATTACAAAATAACTAGGGCAACGGCATGTGTTTACAACAAAATTATAAATATACATATATATATATATATATATACTGTATCTATATATATATATATATATATATATAGTGTAGTCTTATTGATGTAAGCCTTCGTGGTATAAACAAGACATGTCATGAAAAAACAAACTTGCAGTATTTATGTCTTGGGTGGTAATCGGCAGAAGGATAACAAACTGACGTATCCTCTATGTCATTCCTGCCAAACTATAATATAATGACTTAAACTAGACACTACTGTTTTTACACAGAACATCAGCGTCTATTTTTCAGTTTAAAGCAGGTGTACAAATGGTGGCTTTTACTGCTGAAAGAACAGCTTTCGCTGCTTGCTGCTGCGCTCCTTCAAGAGCCTTTTATTTCTATTTATTTTTCTCTCCCTCTAGCGCCAAATAAAAAGCATGAGAGAGAGTAATATTTGTTTTACTAACATTAGGGAAGAACATTTTTATTTTCCTCCTTTCTTTCTATCTAGGGAGATTGTTCTGGCATGGAAGTGGCCTGTTTCCCTGTTGCTAGGCTACAAAGCCTGTGTTCACAGACAGCCTGCAGTTGTACCTGCCTGACTGATCAGCCAGCTTCTGTGCACTTCAGGACGAGACACTCTCTAGTGTTAAAGGCTGTTTACAGCTACACTGCTTGTCGACTATACTGGAGTCGACTACAGTCGGGGAGCAGCTGATTCAACATCCCTTTAGTGAAGGCTGCTAGTAGCTGGCAGATCTCAGCCCCTGGTGCAAGCTGTGCATTCTTGCCAAGTGGCCTCTGCAGAACATTCACTTTTCTACGCACCACCACCTGCCTCCACAGCTCAGTACCGAGCCCCTCGGTCGGCCCCTAGTCCGTGTTGAGCACCTCAAAGCTTTCCTTTTCTGCCGTCATAGCCTGGCAATTTACCGTCAGTAACAGTGTTTTTACACTTGGTACCGAGAGCACACCGATCGACCACCAAATCCGGGTGACTTTGTGTTTGCACCGGTTGACTGGTTGGTTGCTCAATATTAACCTGGTGCCAGTGTCACAGGAAATAAGTTAGCTGGGAAATAAGTTAGCATTTGCCTTTTTGAGCCTTTCTACGCATGTGCGAATCTTAGAACTTAAAGGCAAGGTTAAGCCGTCGCCATTTTCTGTCTTTGAACTTTAATTCAGAACAGACTTATTGCGATCTTTCCAATGTGTCTAGTAAATTTTTTTACTCTTAAAAATGTTGTCAGGATCTTTATTAAAAGCTACATTATAAGGCTACGTAGTTTACAAAGATTACATTTAATCGCTGGCTACTTTATATTATAGGTTTTCTTCGTACATGTACTTGCAATATATTTGCAAATATTAGCCAAAGAGAAATAAGTACAATACATGCGTTATTTTGTATATGGGTTATGACATAAGCAGAAATAATTTAACATTTGTCGTGCAATTTATTTTTATGTACAATTATATTTGTGTTTAAAATGTAATAACAGTTTCTAATACAACATATAATCTATTATTTAATAATAGGTGTTAAGTTTAATTCCCAGTTTACAAAGACATGGATTGTTGAGCACAGTTTTGTGCACTGGGGGGAACGCCGTGCCAGACAAACCCTCGGGCTGGACCTGCAGCTGCCAAACTCCTCTGTCCGCTGGTTCGGACGGAGGGGGCTTAAGTGGCATTTTTTTGTTGTTGTTTTGTTTATGATTTGTTTTTTAATTCCCCTTCTTCCAAACCTGATATCCTGGTGATTCATGCTGGAGGCAATGGTTTAGTTAAATTAAAAAGTGTGGAATTAGTTAGAAATATGAAATAATATTTTAAAAATTTGCATGCGCTATTTCCAAATACAAAAATAATTTTCTCATGCATCACCCAGCGACGTCTTTGGAAAGATGTAAAGGCATCTCCAAAAATAAACAGAGCACGATTTTGTAAGGGGTTTAGGGGGGATTCAATTCGGCACCCCGAAATTAAATATGATCAGGTTAGGCTTTTTAGGGGGACTGGTGTCCATATGAATGACACTGGTAATGACATATTCATAAAAAACCTCCAGCATGGAATTAAACCACACCTTCTGTAAATATAACCTTCCCTTCCCATACCCACCCTTACACCTTTGTTTTTATTGTATATATTGTTTTGTATTGTATATTTTGAATTGTGTACATGTATTGTGTGTATTGTTTTGTTTTAATAAAAGTATGTTTTTTAAATATCTTTGTTATTGAGAAATGCTGTATTACTGTATGGTATGCAATAAATGCTGTAATCTTTATATTAGATTCATGATATCTTTATTTTTGATTCATGAGATCTGGTGTAAAACATAATAATTAAAACAAATCAGATAACATTAAGAGCAAGTTCTCACATGGAGCTTCACATAATAATCTACAAGTAAAAAGTATAACCTGTGATATGATGTTTCATCTTTCCTGAAATACAACGACTGGTGAGTGTGGACTTTTATTGTAGAAGTGAGGATCAGAGATTTGCACAGGGGACTGCATTAAACTGGAGAGCTATCTGAATTATTAGTACTGTACTTAGTGCTGTGCGAGTACATCCACCATGGCAACTAGGATTACAGATATTCATCTAAATAATTTAACTGCACTTTAGGTCAGTATGTATAGGAAGCCAATTGTTTTGTGCGTTTCTCAAATTATATATACACCTTAAAACACCATCTTCCACTAAAAACGTGTATGTTTTCTTTTTTTTTTTTAATAAGGTCGTTGCCAATTATTTTTATTATTTTCTCCCAATTTGGAATGGCCAATTATTTTTAGGCTCAGCTCACCGCTACCACCCCTGCGCTGACTCGGAGGGCGAAGACGAACACATGCTGTCCTCCGGCTGTGCCGCCAGCCGACCGCTTTCACACTGCGGACTCACCATGCAGCCACCCAAGGAGCTACAGCGTCGGAGGACAACGCAGCTCTCGGCAGCTTACAGGCAAGCCCGCGAGGCGCCCGCCAGACTACAGGGTCGCTGATGTGCGGTGAGCAGAGGACACCCTGGCCAACCTAAACCCTCCACAGAGAACCTTTGCCTTTAAGTTCTAAGATTTGCGCATGCATAGAAAGGCTCAAAAAGGCAAACGCTAACTTATTTCCCAGCTAACTTATTTCCTGTGACACCGGCATTACATATCTGGCTCTGATAGTTGCTCTGTACTGGTCGGCGCTGAGCCCAATGGTCATTGCAGAGTCATTGGGCATTTTCATCTGGTTCCAATCCGGTAGCAGTTTACCTCAGTGTATCTTTCAGCACTTGGGCACTTCAGATTTTACCGCATTTACTGAACGGCTGTTCTGTATATGGCTCTCTGCACCATGCCTGGTTTTCACCATTGCTTTTTATGCAAGAGCAACATTCCAGCGGATGATAAGCATAAGTGTGTCTCCTGTGTAGGTATGGAACATGCAAAAGAGGCTTTGAAGGACCACAATTTTGCCCTCATGTGCCCTGTTTTTCCCTCCATACAGGCTAGGCCCCCAAAGCCGGCACGTTCTGCCACTGCTTCCACAAAAGTAACTGCGTTGAACCGTTTCCCAGCCCCTCAACATACGGGGTTAGGTAAAAACCACCATTCTGCACCCAAACAGGGAAAAGAGGCACCACCCCAGGCAAACCAACAGCCCTAGGGCTTTGCTGCCGCAGGTCCAGTGCCCATTTCACCAGGCCCACCTGGATTACTGGCGATCATGCACCACGGACACCTGGGTGCTGACCACCATTCAGACCAGATACTCTATACAGTTCCAACATGGCTCTCCCCCCTTTTGGGGTGTGACCACAACAACGGTCATGAATCCACAAGACACTTTTTGATAGTCTCAAGTGGTGTCAGCCCTGTTACAAAAACAGGCCATCTCCATCATACACCCTGTCAACGAGAGGGAGGGTGGTCCTCAATGACACACCTATTTCCACATCCCCATAAGACCTGGCCACAGTAAATATTTCTGGTTCTCTTTTTCTACTGATAAATTATGTAAAATATAAATGCTATATGAAAAACAGTACTGGTTTACTTGATGTTGTGTTTATACATTTTATAGAAGTACACAGAAAATGAACAAGTACTCCATAAAATGCAGTGTAGCCAAGTGTTTAACAGCCTGATTACTTTATGGTTTCAGATTTTGTACAGTTATTGGCCACAGTCAGCTGCATCCCAAAGAGCCAGGAGAGGCCAGTTGCCAGGCAAACAGTGTTGAAAGAAGTACACAATCAGGGTTTTATCTTTAACAGACAGGACAGCAATCAAGAGAGACATGCAGTTTAGAAAAAAAAATCCAATTTTATTCCAAATTATATGAAGCTATCCACGTTTATTAGACAATGTATAAATGTTCCTGGCTTCTTTTGATCTTTCATGTGAGAATAAAATGTTTGTACTAAAATGTGTTTTCTACAGAGCTATGACAAAGCATTACAGCATGCCAAGCGGGCAGAAGAGGAGCAGGGCCAAAGGAAGAAGAAAAAGCTCAAACGCTATGAAGAGTCATCAGGTAGTGAGAATGCTGATGGTTAGTATCCAGAAGAACAACCATAGGCCTTTACATTAATCTATTTAAAAGTCTTAATGCTAACCCCCAATAAAAATGTAAATATCATTACTTATGTCTCAGTTTCCTCATTTATTTTCAAATTATTTATAAATATCTGTCAGTCTCTGCAAATACATTTCTATATAGTCTAGGAAGTAACATACCCTTTGCGATTAAGCGCCATCCCCTGGGACACAGTAACATTTGGGCACAGAGTTGTTGTTATTATTATTATCATAAAGAATGCATCCTAACAACTTGGTCTCCATGGTTACAATTTTTCACTGCACAGTGTCCGCGGGGTAATCGCAAAGGGAATGTTACTTCCAGGACTATATCGAAATGTAATTGTAGAGACTTATGGATCTTTATAAATAATGAAAAATTGAGCTTCACAACCTGAAAAAATGCAGAAGCGACACACCATTTGAAAATAAATGAGGAAACTGAGATGTAAGCAATAAGCCTTTTAATAGCACACCATAACCATTTTTTTAAAGTTATGCAAATGACTGCAGGACATTGTTTTCTAATGCTTTGCAAATTAAATTCTCTTTTTGAAGTAGATACGGTTTTTTTTACCTTTGCCAGTCTACATTTAGATGACTATGAGAACCAGCAAAGAGGCAAGTACTGGCACTTTGGCGGCCAACTCATCAGAAGTTGCCCTATCATTGCCGAAGCCTCCAGAATTCCTGCATTGTGCTGAATCAGCCGCATCAGAAACCAGCTCCTTTATTGGTGGTACGTAATCAGTCATCTTATATTGTAAATGAACACAATATCTACGAAAATGTAGTTTGTATAATATACTTATATAGAATGAACAAATGGTTGATACATTTGATTGCAGTGTTTTTTTTATTTTTATTTTTTATTCCATTATGATTTTTGGGTATATCTTTAACTATCAGATAGTTCACTTGGACGAAAGAGCAGGGTACCACCAAAAGGCAGAAAACTCCAGCTGATCCAAGTAATACTTCAGTTCAAGGGGACCTCAGAAGAGAAAAGGAATTAATTACATCACGAAGAAGACAAGACTTTGAGGAAAGTTAGCTTGTTATTTTGTTTTAAAAGAAAGATATTAAACCCTACATGTATTTCTATCATAAATTTAAGTTTTGTGATGATGTTAGACAATATTATTAAATTATTTAAAACTTATGAAACTTTTCAAATCTTTAACAGATTTCCAGCTTAATGTCCTGATGAAATTGGACAACATAATAGACAATCAGAAAGAACAGTTGTCTCTTCTAAGACAAATTGCTATTGTGAGCAAAGGAGTTGACAGGGTTGATGTGGAGGATATCATTTCTCAGCCAATGGATTCTCTGAAGGAAGTGGAGGAAATGTGCCGCAAGCTGAAGGAGGATGCTGACTTCCGAAAGAAACTGATAATTAGAACCAATTTTGACTTAAGTAATAACTAAGCATGGATGATTTTTCACAAGCAAAACTGTGGACATATCCTGAAAAGCAAGCTTACTCAATACTGTGTATATCAGCATTAATTACATGTACATAAACAATGTGTATTTTTAATTTTACTAATTTTAAAAACATGATTATTGTAACATATACAGTATTTTTAAATGATATGTGAAGGTTTTGCTCCATTTATGTGGGTTACAGCTAAAATAATAGGATTTTCAATCAAATAAACTAACTAAAAACAGACACCAATAAATTTAGCAAATTACCATTGAAGGTTTGAACCTTTGTTTGGAAATGTCTTCCGAACCTTCAGAGATGAAAATTTACTCTTTGTTACAGCCGTAGACATAGCAAACCATAACTTGTGTTTGTTGCAGTTCAACAGTATTATGACTAGTGTGTAGATTCATATATAGTACACAGTCATGATGTTTTGACCTTCTAATTCATTTTACCCTTTCTGAATTCTTCAGGTATACTATCAAAGTTCATTAGGTGGGCACAACTGCAGCGACTGCGTCCGACGCATGGGTCGAAAGCTGGGAACCAGCAGCCTTTGGACAATGTTTAGCCTTAAGGGGGTGAAGGGCAAGAAAGCCTTGCAAGACAGGAACATTTGCAGGGTGTTGATTAGTAAGTATTTTTAATATTACCACTTGTATATATTATTATTTCTTTATTAGCAGACGCCCTTATCCACGACGACTTACAATTGTTACAAGATATCACATTATTTTTACATACAATTACATTATTTTTTACATGCAATTACCCATTTATATAGTTGAGTTTTTACTGGAGCAATCAAGGTAAAGTACCTTGCTGAAGGGTACCGCAGAAGTGTCCCCCACCTGGGAATGAACCCACGACCCTCCGGTCAGGAGTCCAGAGCCCTAACCACTTCTCCACACTGCTGCCCCTTTGATAATGAATAAATCATTTATTATCTAACTAGTGTGTTGGTAAAGAACCATAAGTTGAGTGCTACCCAATCCCCCTTCCTCACATTTAACAGGCCATCATTATGATTCCCCCACCCCTTTAACAATATATTTTTTTTCAGCTATCTTTCTCCAGAGTGGTATTAAAAAATATACATCAGGATATGATTAAATACAAAATACTACAGATTAAACACTTGGCAGATTACAGTACTCAAGTACAGGATTAAATGCAGTAAAATAGGGGGCACATAAGAGCAAGTAAAGTGCATTTAAGGAAGGGTGATAAGTGTCCCAGGGGAAGAACAGAGGAGTTCTACAGGTGCTTTCTGAAGAGGTGAGTCTTGAGGAGGCGCCGGAATGTGGTCAGGGACTGGGCAGTCCTGACATCTGTAGGAAGGTTGTTCCACCACTGCGGGGCGAGGGTGGAAAAGGAGCGGGCTCTGGAGGCAGGGGAGCGTAGAGGAGGTAGAGCCAGTCTTCTAGTGCAGGCGGAGCGGAGAGGTCGAGTGGGGGTGTAGGGAGAGATGAGGGTCTGGAGGTAGCTGGGTGCAGTCTGGTCAAGGCATCTGTAGGCTAGTACAAGAGTCTTGAACTGGATGCGAGCAGTGATCGGGAGCCAGTGGAGTGAGTGGAGTAGTGGAGTTGCGTGGGAGAAGCGAGGCAGAGAGAACACCAGGCGGGCAGCGGAGTTCTGGATGAGCTGGAGCGGACGAGTGGCGGACGCAGGGAGGCCAGCCAGGAGGGAGTTGCAGTAGTCTAGGCGGGAGAGTACCAAGGCCTGGACCAGGAGCTGGGTGGCGTAGTTGGTGAGGAAGGGTCGGATTCTTCGGATGTTGCTCAGGAAGAATCGGCAAGTGCGTGCCAGAGTGGAGATGTGCTGGGAATAAGAGAGGCAGGGGTCCAGGGTGACTCTGAGGTTCTTAGCAGAGGAAGAGGGAGAGAGTGTGGTAGATTCCAGAGGAACAGAGATAGAAAGATCAGAGGAGGGGGAGGAGGAGGGAAATAAAAGGAGGTCAGATTTAGAGAGGTTAAGTTTGAGATGATGCGAGTGCATCCAGGAGGAGATAGCAGACAGACAGGTAGAGATACGGGAGGGGATGGTGGAGTCAGAGGTGGGGAAGGAGAGGAAAATCTGAGCATCATCAGCATAGAAATGATATGAGAAACCATAGGATGCAAGGAGGGGGCCCAGGGAGCGGGTGTAGAGAGAGAACAGGAGAGGACCCAAGACTGACCCTTGGGGGGCTCCTGTTGAGAGGTGTGGAGGTTGCTCCACACCAGGTTACCTGGTAAGTGCGGTTGGAGAGGTAGGAGGAGAACCAGGCCAGGGCAGTGCCAGAGATTCCCAGGTCAGCAAGAGAGGATAGTAGAATAAAGTGATCGACAGTGTCAAAGGCAGCAGAGAGGTCGAGGAGAATTAGGACAGAGGAGAGAGAGGCAGCTAGGGCAGAGTTTAGTGAGTTGGTGACAGACAGGAGGGCGGTTTCAGTGGAGTGAGCAGAGCGGAAGCCAGATTGGAGAGGGTCGAGCAGAGAGTGGTTGGACAGGAAAGCAGAGAGCTGGCAGTGTACAGTCCACTCGAGGGTTTTGGAGAGGAAGGGTAGGAGGGAGACAGGAAGGTAGCTCTGGAGGGAGGTGGGGTCGAGGGTAGGTTTTTTGAGGAGGGGAGTGATAGAGGCTTTTTTGAAGGCAGAGGGAAAGAGACCAGAAAGGAGAGAGGTGTTGAGAAGGGAGGAGATGAAGGGAAGTAGAGCAGGAGCAGCAGCTTGAAAGAGGTGGGTGGGGAGGGGGTCCAGGGCACATGTGGTGGGTTTGTGACCCTGGAGCAGGGAGGAGAGGTCAGAGTCTGAGAGGGGCGAGAAGGTGGAGAAGGAGGTGAGTTAGTAGGGGATGCAGTGGGTGTAGGGGTTGGAGCAGGAGGGGGTGCGGGGGAGGGAGAGGTGTTAAAGAGTTTGCGGATATCTGAGATTTTAGAAGAGAAGAAGGAGGCAAAGTCATCAGGGGAGATAGAGGAGGGAGGAGGAGGGGGGGAGGATTTAAGAGGGAGGAGAAGGTAGAGAATAGTTTACGTGGGTTGTTAGTGGAGGCTTGGAAATAAGTACATTTAGCAGAGAAGAGAGTAGAGGAGAAGGAGGAGAGGAGAGTGCGGTAAAGTTCTAGGGCAGCAGGGAGTTTGGTTGTCTTCCATTTCTTTTCAGCAGATATATATATATATATATATTTCAATACATTTCTCTCCTGATGTCATTTTGAAACAAATTATCTCTTGATCTCTAATTGTTGTTGAAAAGGCTTAGTAGTGACATTGAAGATTAAAATATCCATGTATATTGTTAGGGAAAGAAAAAGTTGGCAGATGGCAGGCATTTGTGGTAGTCATGATTTCCATTACATGAGAGTAGATGTGAAAACTTCATGCTGATTTGAACTTGGCTCTCGCCAAGATAAGCACCAACTAACGTAGCTTCACAGTAAACTAATGCGATCCATATGTGTCTCCATCCATTTGCGCTTCCTTCCATATGATGATGTAGATATCCTTCTGTCTGGTGTTGATGGCTGAAGTGTAATGCTGGCTCCAGGGATCAGCTTATTGCCTCCCTAGCGCATCAGCAGACACAACGGCTGCGATGCTGGCTCCAGGGATCAACCATAGTGCGGTCTCCCCAGCGCATCAGCATGACAACCGTCTGGATTGAGCCAAGTAGGGTACATCTCTGGGGTCTTCAAGTGGGCACCTTCCATCCTCGGTGTTTTGTCGACTAGCCCACGACACCTCAAGAGGGCTCGACGGTGATTCTGGCGTCCCAGCATCACCCCCCTGTGTCCCCCACTCAACTCAGCCCAGCTTACTTACCTGTACATCAGCGTTTCTTTCTTTCTATTGTGCTTGAGATCCCCAGCCAGAATCTTTCCGTCTCAACCACAGCCAGTTGCTGCTCCTCTCTGCTGCTTCAGATAAGTTCTTCACTGTGCGACGCAACTCTTGGCCATTGAATCCGACATCTCTGAGAAACCGGGTTGTAGAGTGTGCCACAAATCCTCGACAGCCCACTTCCACTGGGTAAACCCAGACTCTCCATCCTCGCTGTTCCGCTTCAGTGGCTAGTTGAGCATACCACAGTTTCTTCCTCTCATACGCCTCATCTACAGCATCCTCCCATGGCACTGTTAACTCTACCAGGTGAACAAGGCGTGCTGATCCAGACCACAAGACAATATCTGGTCGAAGGTTAGTGGTGGCAATCTCAGGTGGAAAAATAAGCCGTTGACCAACATCTTCCAGCATTTTCCAGTCTCTAGCAGCTTCCAGTTGTCCTGGGCGAGGATTGGTTTTAACACCTTTTCTTGGTGGTTGCTCTCCTCGGGAGGAATGTTGTCTTTGTGTGTAATGTTTTGATGGAACAGGTGGCAACTTATTGGTCATGTTACGCTTGTCTTCCAATGCTAAGGCCAAACATCGCAGCACCTGGTCATGGCGCCAAGTAAACCGTCCTTGGCTAAGAGCCACCTTACATCCTGTCAAAATGTGCCTTAATGTTGCAGGTGATGAACACAAAGGACATGAGGGATCCTGTCCTACCTAGAGGTTTAGGTTCTGTGGTGATTGGAGAACATCATATATTGACCTTATAAGGAAACTGATCCTGCTCTGTTCCATTGACCATAGGTCTTGCCAGCCAATCTTGCGTTGTTCCACACTCTTCCATCTCATCCATTCTCCCTGCTTGGCCTGGGAAATGGCCTTTATACACCTCATCCTCTCCTCCTGCTTTTGCACCTCGTTGACTACCAGCTTCCTCCGTTGAGCTGGGGCTGCCTTGTGCCATGTAGGAGGAGCTGAACTGAGACCAAGACCCCCTCTTCCATGCTGAACTTGCCCCATGATATCACCAATTCGAAGGGCAGCCTTTGCATCCTCCACAGCTTTCTTTGCCGCCCACTTTCTTCCAGTTTTCAACACAGGTGCTGCCTCCCTTACGCATTTGTCGCGTGACTCTACTAATGTCATTTCCAGTCGGACCTTGGCGCACTTAAACTCCTCGGTTAGAGCGGAGACAGGTAGCTGCAGTATTTCACATTCTTATAGTCAAAAAATTATTCTCACTCTTTCAGAAGCCTGCTTAAGGAATAACAAGGCGGCCAAGGTTGGTGAGATCAAGGGTATAATTGTAGAAACACTGAAATAAGCATCAAACAAGCCAAGAGGGAAAAGGTACAAGGTAACGCACCACAGATTCTTTTTAAACTGAATCCAGTGTTTTTGCTGTTGCTTGTCATTCTCGTGGTAGTGCAAAATTTGAAAACTTCCCACACTGTTGTTGCATGTAAATTTTCAAGCTAGTTTTCCCAGGCTTTTTCAAACTACACTTTAAATATTGCACTACACATTGTGAAAAATTGGTAGTGTGGTGCTGCTGGACACTGGTATTTTCATCCCAAAGACCGGAGAGAACTTGTTACGTATTTCAGGTGAATACTTTTATTTACAATATTTACACAAAATTATAATCAATCCCAAGCGTTTGTTTGCCCTGCACGGGCTACTAACTATCTCACTTCTTCTCCCCTCTCTATACTACTGCGAGATGACCAGACTGAAACAGGCTTTGCCTGTAGAATGTCCTGATTCTGCAAAACAGGAAGGTTCTGGTTGGGCTCCCTCTGGTGGAGTGAGCCAGGAACACAGGTGAGTAGAGGTTGGGCTTCCTCTGATGGAGTGAGCCTGGAACACCGGTAAGTCGAGGTTGGGCTCCCTTTTCGTTGAACAGATCGCCGCTCCTGCGGCTATGGACCAAAAACAGTATATTCGCCGTGACTGAACCACGTAGGTATTCAAGCCAACCCTGCGGGTCACCTACTAGTCACAGCTCAGGCAGTCGACTACACAGTGGTTTAATAAATCGTGACAACGAAACAAAACCAAACAAGTCAAAACAAAATGCTGCCTCACCATGAGGAAAAACACACTATTTTTAACTTTTACGAAATAACTATGACTGAAATGTAAAGCACTTACTCTTGCTTCTCAGAATATTACAGACTCCACAAGTTTGCGCAGGCAGGACAATCGGGCCCTGTTCCCCACAATCACACTTCCCCCGATTGTTTTCCCCTGCTACCATTTAAACTGTCTAACCCCGCGTCACTAATTGGCGCTGAGGTTTCTGGGGTGTGTAGTTTTTCTTCAGAGACGCCATTTCTTAAAGGCGTCCCTGCTCTTTCTTCACAACATGTATTTTAGAGAAGGGAAAAAATAAGTAAAGATGATTTATTATTTGTATATTGAAAGCAATGGTAAGTGTATAACAATGGTATTGAATTGTATGATTTATTGCCTTGTTTTGTTGAGCAAAAGCTGCTCAAAATAATACAGCAATTTATTCATAATTATTAGATCTAATGTATTTCTGTGTCTGTGTATGTATGAATGTTTAGAGATCATTTTAAATGGTCTTCATTTAAAACAAATAGACATAGTGACACACTGAAGTTGGTACAAGTCAGTAATAATTTAGTTCAATGGAGTAATTTAAATTACAGCTGATATAAGATCTGGCCAAACATCCCTTGAGGACTGGAGTTGTGCACCACACCTTAGATAATGACTACTGAATTTCTCCAGCGACTAAAGTCTGTAGAAAGGATTAATCACTTGTAACTACAATAATATACCGTATAACGGAACATTTTGGAGGGCAATTTATTTTGTTTTTATTTGCGGTTTTGATTGGATTGCCAATAATTCTTCCACCAATCAGAGTGTGGCATACAGTGAGTGATCCCGGCCTCTGACAGATTGGTATGCAGCACAGGTTAAAGAAGCGCTGGGCAAGGGACAGAATGCATAGGATTTCAAAGTGAATATGAGAATGGCAGTGTGATGAAGCCAATTTGCTTGAAAAAATTAAAAGTAGACCGTACATTTACATCAATGGATTTAGAAAATCTGGAATTTATGGTGCGATCAGGATCTCCGAGGCAGTGTAAACTGTGCCTGTATGACTGTTCTTTATGTTAAGCAGTTTTGTGTTCTTTTTTTTACAAGGGGTTAATTAAGTACTGTAACAGCCAAATAATTTATTCCAGACTTGTTAGTAAGTCTGTAACAAAAGCAAATTTGCTTTGGATTGTTATTGTTGATTTATTGTTGATACTACTATTAAGATACCCACCGTGCAGGTAACACAACGTCCCTAAACAATATGTTAAAATAAATTAGTTCTGCACTGCATAAAAATGAGTTGATTTTGCCAGTGTTTGCTAGTCTATTAACTAGTTTTAAAGCATTTTTGTTTTGGCTTTATTGCTGATGGCTACAACATTTAGCAGATCCACAGGAGATATTTCTGTCAAATTGTATTTTATTTTCAACAGTTATTTTCAGAACTAATCAATCGTTGTTGATTGCTGTATACTGTCCCAGGCTATGCTGCACCATCCGCAGTAACAATAATATAATAAAATATGTCGGTGCACTAAAGGCTGCGAGTGAGTAATCGCTTACAAAATTTTAGGACATGTATAGGGGGATTTAGTCTTTCGAAATTATATTTTGAATTTAGTTTTTGGCTGCATTTAAAAATATGTATTGTTTACAGATTGACCCAACGATGTTCTGTTTTAAATGTTTATTTTTATTATTTATTAATACAAATGTTGACGCAGCCATGACAGAAACATACTGACTCCTATTTTTATTTCTCCGTAGATAGTTAACATACCAGCAATGCAAGACACATGCAATTTGTCTAATTACCATGTTAGGAAATTACTTTTTTAGGCCTTTAATGTGGCACAGAAATTTTTCATTTTTTTCCCCATTTAAATCTGCAATATCTCAATCAGTTGAGTAGATATGCCCAAGTAAATTATATCATTGACAAGTTCAGATTGTGCTGAAAAAAAAATATATAGGTTTTCTATGTTTCCTTTAGAGACCTGTGAGAAATTTGACTTTTAAACAATTCAGTCCCAAATTCAAGAAAAACCTCTAGCACTGGGGGAGGAAAAACCCTTAGCAGCGAAGGCTAAAGTAAAAGATTGAAACAAAACATTGCTCATAGAGCAAAACAAATACTCAAATAAAAACAAATCTCGATCACAAAATGAATTCCCTCGGCCCAAAACAAGTACCATGCTGGTCCGTCCAGCACGACTAGCATTTATTATTTTTACTTTCTTTCTCGCTCTCGCTCCTCCTCCTTGAACACCCCACCCCAACCAGCACAAGCTGCAGGTTTTTATAGATGTGACCATCTCCAGTTTAGCAATAAATAAATCAATATAGAGATGGTCACATTCTACATGAAAGTTTTTAATCTGCATGTCAATTTGTCAATAATCACCAGCTGTCGACCATGCATTCTCGAGATGTCTGGCAGAGACAAGCTGGTAACCTCGCCTCTGCCAGACCACGTTTAACTGTACAATAATCCATTACACCACCCGCGCTACATAACTCCAAAACAATACATTTAAATCACAATACATTCTCCCATTCCCAATAAACACCAAACAATACCCCACAATACAAACACATTTATCAGCAGGGCTATGCCCTGCCCCCTATTTACACGCAGGGCTCTTCTGCCCTGCTACAGGAATGAATAACTTTTGCACACAGTGTAAACAGCCCAGCTAGGAAGGTTTTGTAATTAAATAAAATACAATTTAAAAAAATGTTAAAACGAAAGTCTATGTGGTCTGCCTTCATTAGTAGCTGAATGTCTCCGCACAGTTGTAGGAACGGGGTCCTCACAACATTAAATGTTGCGGCATTGTTCATGCAACTCCAGAAATGTATGTTTGAGCAACGTTTCATCACAACGTTGTGGCAACATCCGTGCAACAGTTACTGCAACATATTAGAACATAAGAAAGAGCATAAGAAAGTTTACAAACAAGAGGAGGCCATTCAGCCCATCTTGCTCGTTTGGTTGTTAGTAGCTTATCGATCCCAGAATCTCATCAAGCAGCTTCTTGAATGATCCCAGGGTGTCAGCTTCAACAACATTACTGGGGAGTTGGTTCCAGACCCTCACAATTCTCTGTGTAAAAAAGTGCCTCATATTTTCTGTTCTGAATGCCCCTTTATCTAATCTCCATTTGTGACCCCTGGTCCTTGTTTCTTTTTTCAGGTCAAAAAAGTCCCCTGGGTCGACATTGCTATACCTTTTAGGATTTTGAATGCTTGAATCAGATCACCGCGTAGTCTTCTTTGTTCAAGACTGAATAGATTCAATTCTTTTAGCCTGTCGGCATACGACATGCCTTTTAAACCCGGGATAATTCTCGTTGCTCTTCTTTGCACTCTTTCTAGAGCAGCAATATCCTTTTTGTAACGAGGTGACCAGAACTGAACACAATATTCTAGGTGAGGTCTTACTATGCATTGTAAAGTTTTAACATTACTTCCCTTGATTTAAATTCAACACTTCTCACAATATATCCGAGCATCTTGTTGGCCTTTTTTATAGCTTCCCCACATTGTCTAGATGAAGACATTTCTGAGTCAACATAAACTCCTAGGTCTTTTTGAAAGATTCCTTCTGCAATTTCAGTATCTCCCATATGATATTTATAATGCACATTTGTATTGCCTGCGTGCAGGACTTTACACTTTTCTCTATTAAATGTCATTTGCCATGTGTCTGCCCAGTTCTGAATGCTGTCTAGATCATTCTGAATGACCTTTGCTGCTGCAACAGTATTTGCCACTCCTATTTTTGTGTCATCTGAAAATTTAGCAAGTTTGCTTACTATACCAGAATCTAAATCATTAAATCATCAAATAGCAGAGGACCTAATACTGATCCCTGTGGTACACCACTGGTTACCTCGCCCCATTTTGAGGTTTCTCCTCTAATCAGTACTTTCTGTTTTCTACTTGTTAACCACTCCCTAATCCATGTGCATGCATTTCCTTGAATCCCTACTGCATTCAGTTTCAGAATTAATCTTTTATGCGGGACTTTGTCAAAAGCTTTCTGGAAATCTAAATAAACCATGTCATATGCTTTGCAATTATCCATTGTTGATGTTGCATCCTCAAAAAAATCAAGCAGATTAGTTAGACATGATCTCCCTTTCCCAAAACCATGCTGACTGTCTCCCAGGACAGAAAAACGTTGAAACATTGCCACAATGTTCTGGAACATAAAATTGTTAGTTGGGAACACATGACTGCAAAGCAAGCTTAAAGTTAGCAGGAGAGTTTAACCAATTGACTTTTTAGCTTTTTAACAGGAAGTATTTTTTTGTAATTATTATTTTATTAATCATAATACTCATTTGCTTTATTAATGTTTAATATTTTACACAAATTATTACTTTTGTAAATATAAATGGTAACCTAACTTTAAAATAATTACTGGTCCTGAATGTACTGGTCCTAAACAATGACAAAAACAATCTTACAACACTATATAGCGTTGTTGTTTTTTTTTTCAGCTACAAGTTTTTTCAGCCCACCCCGTCCCTAACATGTCATTAATGCCATCACAATGTAATGTAATGTACCAAGCCCTGGTAATTGTACTTTTTGTTCTTTGTTCACATGTTCCTTTCCACTTTGTCCCTTGTTTGTATTGTAATTTCTGCATTTATAAAAAATACATTAATAAAAAATAAAAAAGTCACTCGAACAAGTGTGTTTTGTACTGCACAGTCAACCATCTGGCATGCTTTGTGCGACTGTTTCTTTGCATAGCATTGCCTCATGATTTAATTTCACCTGGACTGCTTCACAGCATGTATGTAATCTTTACAAAACTGAAATAAATATGTGAAACGTGTATTTTGAAAAACCGGCCAGTGCTGTCTGCTTTTCCTTCCTTTTTTTTGTGCAGGGGTACAACTACAGTATCAATCCCCAAAAAGGTCTCACTGCAGCTAAAAAGATTATTATGTCCTCCTGGTTTGCTTCAAATCCACAATTGATCTTACCTACCCCATTTTCACAGTTGTGGGTCCCTGGAGGAGTATTTCCACTGTCCTTTTTTTGAGTCGTTCCAGAACCAGCGGCAAAACTTTGGTCTCACAAGACATCTAGCCATGTCTCAACGAGGCTGTTGCAAAGGGGAGACGGTGCAAACGGGTTCACAGTGTTTTGTACGACTGAACAAATGTTAAGACATTTAAAAGCACTGTGCAGGCAAAACAATTATGTATAGTAATACACAAATAGTTAATATTTACAGACAAAACTATAGTTTATAATGGGCCTTGCTGCTACTTTTAGAGGGGATTACTACCCCCTTATGAAAGGGTTAACCTGGACAGGTGGGTGGCTGACATGAATGAAAAATGACTTTAAAAATGGATGCAGCTTTACCATCAAATGAAAACTACAGGGTGACAAGGAAATGTAACTAGAAGTATCAGACAACTGCTAAATATAGATACAAAATGAATACTATTACACTAGGGAGAATGGGAGAGCAATATAATGCATCCCTGACTAATGACTGATGGAAAGATACATAACAGAAACAAACAAATATTTCAGCGTCTTAATTTTTTTGTTTTGTTTTGTTTGTTTTTAAGGTTGCATTTGCAGTCTGGGATACCGTCTAATGAGGTCTTTCTCAAACTCAAACAGGTTTTTAATTCCTTCTACACATTTTATATCCAGCTTACTAACGGCTAAATGTTTCGGGGTTTTGTACTGCACAGTCAACCATCTGGCATGCTTTGTGCGACTGTTTCTTTGCATCGCATTGCCTCATGATTTAATTTCACCTGGACTGCTTCAAAGTATGTATGTAATCTGTATTACTAAGAAAAAGAGCTAGGCATGTCTGCATTCATAGTTATAGTGCTTTTAACCTCATCTCACCGACAGGACACAGTCCGTAACACGATACTGCCTGTTACATATACACAGCACATTATTTGAAATCCAAGCATTTACTGTAGTGTAGTTTTCTGTGAGCTTTGCCCCTTCAGTTTGGAGGTATAGTTCCTTTCTGTCTAGTTTATCTCTACCTTTTTATCAAAACCAGGGTGACCACCTTCTCAAATTGCTGGGAGGGGGTTGGTGGTTGTTTTTTTTTTTTTTACCCCTGCTTGTTCTCACATAAATACCTGAGAAGTCAGAATTATATTACAACACAGGTGGGGATTATCCAAGCCATTTACCAGTGTATGGCAGTGTGGCAGAGCAGGGCTCTGCCCTTGGAAATACTGGCAGGGATAGAGTTAAATTCTCCTCCCTACCCAGGTTGATTGTGTCAGGTGGGAGCAATCAGTCAATTAATTATTCAATGATTACTCAGCCACCTGGCATAAAAGGAGGCCTCAGCCTCCCATTTTAGGGGGAGAGTTCTAGAAAGAGGAGAATAGCTGAGGAAGTAAGAGTGTAAGAGTGTAAGAGTGTAAGAGTGTAAGAGTGTGTGAGTGTGTGAGTGTGTGAGTGTGTGAGTGTGTGAGTGTGTGAGTGTGTGAGTGTGTGAGTGTGTGAGTGTGTGAGTGCTGTTTTTTTGTTCAGGTTTTTTTTAATCCAGTGAAGGCAACGCCCAGCCTGGAAGCCTTATTTTGTAAGTTTTGTTTTGTGCTTATTGTCTATTATTTCTGTTTAAAACCCTTTTTGTTTGGCCCTTGTGCCGGTTTATTTTGTATTTTTTCTATATAAAAAGCTTTATTTTTGAACTTTCCACACTGTCTCTGTCTCAACCTCTGTCATCCTGCCACATTTGGTGGGATAGCGCCACCTGGAGGCTCAGGGCAGTATTTTTTTATTATTTTTTGAGTTTTGTGAGTTTTTTTTAGAAAAAAAAAAAAAGAAAATGGGCAGAAGAAGCAGGCAGCGGCAGCAGCGACAGCAGCATCAAAGCTGCTGCCACCCCAGCTGGAGGACCCAGCCAGCCTCTTTCCCTGGTGTTCCTGGTGTGGGAAGGAGGACCACTGCTGGAGATCCTGCCCAGAGGTGCCACCAGCGGACTGGTGTGGGCGCTGCGAAGTCTACGGCCAGAACTGGGCAGGGTGCTCCTACGCCCTGGCCCAGGAGGAGGCAGATGACGACTGGGAGTTGTTTTAAAAGGCTCGCTGGCAGAGCTGTGCCCGGCTGTGGGGCATATGGGCACACAGTGGCCATCTGCCCCACCCAAACAGAGGGGAGGAGAAGGAGGCAGAGAGGAAGGAAGACATGGGAGGAAGAGGAGTGGTGCACCCAATGCATGCAGCACGGGCATGAGGAGCACCACTCCCCGGAGGTGTTACAGGACACAGACCTGGAGTGGGAGGAGCCCGAACGTCCTACGCCTGAGTGGGAGGAGCCCGAACGTCCTGCGCCTGAGTGGGAGGAGCCCGAACGTCCTGCGCCTGAGTGGGAGGAGCCCGAACGTCCTGCGCCTGAGTGGGAGGAGCCCGAACGTCCTGCGACTGAGTGGGAGGAGCCCGAATGTCCAGAGCCCAAGAGGGGGGAGTCGGTGCGTCCAGAGCCCAAGAGGGGGAGTAGGTGCGTCCAGAGCCCAAGAGGGGGGAGTCGGTGCGTCCAGAGCCCAAGAGGGGGAAGGCCGAACGTTCACAGTCCAGGTATCCGCCAGCAGAGGGAGAGTTCCTGCTGGTTCCGCCTCCATTGCCGCCACCAGCAGAGGGAGCATGCCTGCTGTTTCCCCTGCTGCTGCCGTCCCGAGAGCCAGAGGGGGTGGAGCTGCCGTCCCGAGAGCCAGAGGGGGTGGAGCTGCCGTCCCGAGAGCCAGAGGAAGTGGAGCTGCCGTCCCGAGAGCCAGAGGAGGTGGAGCTGCCGTCCCGAGAGCCAGAGGGGGTGCAGCTGCCGCCCGAGAGCCAGAGGGGGAGGAGCCGCCGTTCCCGCCTCCGCCACCGGAGGAAGACGGGCCGCCGTTCCCGCCTCCACCACCGGAGGGAGACGGGCCGCCGTTCCCGCCTCCGCCACCAGAGGGAGACGGGCCGCCGTTCCCGCCTCCGCCCCTAGAGGTGCCACCAGCGTTGCTCCTGCTGGAGGGTCCAGGTTCCCTGCCAGCTTTCGCGTGCTTGGAAGGTCCGGGGCCCCCGCTATTGAAGAAAGCTTTGGGGATCCGACATCAACCCCGCCCACCACCGCCTGCTGAAATAGCCCACCCAAGGGACATAAGGGGACTCTTGGGGGTAGGGCTTGGGTTCAAAGGGGGAGGGGGGGGAGTTTGGCCGATTGCGGCCTCCGTACTTTGTACGTGGGGGGGAGGTGTGTGGCAGAGCAGGGCTCTGCCCTTGGAAATACTGGCAGGGATAGAGTTAAATTCTCCTCCCTGCCCTGGTTGATTATGTCAGGTGGGAGCAATCGGTCAATTAATTATTCAATGATTACTCAGCCACCTGGCATAAAAGGAGGCCTCAGCCTCCCATTAGGGGGAGAGTTCTAGAAAGAGGAGAATAGCTGAGGAAGTAAGAGTGTTTTTGTGTGTGTGCTGTTTTTTTGTTCAGGTTTTTTTTTAATCCAGTGAAGGCAACACCCAGCCTGGAAGCCTTATTTTGTAAGTTTTGTTTTGTGCTTATTGTCTATTATTTCTGTTTAAAACCCTTTTTGTTTGGCCCTCGTGCCGGTTTATTTTGTATTTTTTGTATATTAAATGCTTTATTTTTGAACTTCCCACACTGTCTCTGAGTCTCAACCTCTGTCATTCTGCCACAGGCAGGTACATGTATTACCTAGAAGTACTAATACCTCCTTTGTTCAGCTGGGTAACAGCATTTCAGTGCAGACTAAAATATACAAACACTAGCTGAAGTACCCAGCGTTGCCCAGGGAAATTCAATATTTAAATATTTCATACATGAGAAATTGAGGAACGGTAGCATTATGGTTTCGTTTAAGTTACCGATCTTGGGTGTCGAACAATGCACTCTGACCCCTTTCACTTTTTTTAACTTTTTTTTTTTTTTTGGTTTTTGCCATTTTTACATTTTTTTAAATGTTACCCCCAGGGTCAAAATTTTGGATCCAAACATAGCCCTCGACCGTCCCCTGGATGAAAGAGGAGGCCATGCAGTTTGGTTGCACTGGCTCCTGCGGGGTCCGAATGCATAAAGGAACAGACAGACAGACAAACTTTCTTCTTTATATATTAAGATTTGCTTCACTCAACATAATGGAGAATGAATGAGAACTGAATTAAATAGCTTATTGATTACAGTAATTTAATGTCCCTGCTCTAGTCTTTGCACCAGGCTGATAATCTAGGAATTTGAAGCGCTGTCTTCCACAGTCGTCTCTGGTTTCAGGCTTTCAGCTGGTAAAGTTTAAGTTTAATCCCAGGGATTTATTTTATTACTGTCAGCATTTTTAGAGCACTGTGCAACATCTGGTACATTTAACAATTTTATCTATCTGAAACAAAAACACATTGTAAATGTGAAAAAACGCCAAGTTATCAAGTGCCCAGCCATTTAAAGTGGAGATATCCAAAATGCAAGCCAAGTTTCAGGAAACTATTGGGGCAACTTTGCCCAGCATAAAGCAAATAGGCACAACTGTAAAGCTGATGGAGGCCAAGGTTGCACCAATTGTTTCTTCTAACTTAATAATAAAAAAGCCTGATAATTGTGATTTGAAGTTGTTTGTCGTGTCTGGTCATTTTTACTCTCAGGTCTCAATAGATGTTAAGAAAATATTAAGCCGTGTTTTCTTACAACTGGAAACATATACTTGATATATTTTATATTCACTTTTAAAAATATGCTAAAACTCACTACCGTGTGTCTCGACTGCCTGACCATATTCATGTTAGAGCACCAGTTTCACTAGCAAAAGGTTAATAAACACCACGCTCTCCAAAGCCTCCCCTCCTCATTCATTTTTTCAATATCTTAAAATATGTTGCTTACAACTCAAAAACGATTTATTTCTTAGACACAATTAAACAAATTAAGTATTATTGATGTATATTTTGCTTTGTGGTAATAAAATAACATTTTTTTAAAAAGTATTTTGCCATGGGTGAATCAAGCCCGCAAGCAACCTTATCTTCTATGGTATGTAAAAAGAGGTACATTTTTTAATTTTCCTATTTAATGGCTGAAAACAACAGGTGCTAGAGGGGTTAAGCCCAGAAGAAAGATAATTTGGGGGAAACCCCTGTTTTATATACGTAACCAAACTGCTAGTTATTTCGTGACACAGAGTTACAAAAATAGTTTTCCATTCAATTCTCTCTTATTCCCCCACCTCCACTTTGTGTGCAGCTCAAACAAGCTTCTGGCAGTGTCCTTCATTTTACCATTATGAGTGCATTTCATTATAACCATGCCATTTAATGCTTACTTTATTTAAAAAGCTTAGGGTGAAAAAATCTATTTAAATAATCAACTTATCTGAAGGAGAGCAAGCAGTGAGTCACCTCTCGTCTTCATTGGGTAGTTTTCCTGCAACTTGTGTTAAGATTTACTAAAACATTTTTAAGCCTGTAACAATTGTTGAAATGTTTCCCCATTATGACAAATAAGCTATAATTCAATACATATTCATTTCAAAGGGATATGTTTATGTTATACTACATAAATACACGACATACATCGCTTTTAATTACAAAACCGAGAGTTTAGCTAGAATCCCACAATGCAGCTAAAGTATATAGTACACTGTTCTGTTGTGTTGTACAAGCGATTAAAGTAAAAACATTCGTAATCTAAATTTAATGCAAATTGCATGTGTAACTATTTAAGCGGTATCCTGAATTTAACTTGACATATGTAGGAGTGTATATGACATAAATATCAATAAAAATCAATAAGCACCGTGTGCATGATGTAATACATGGCTTGTCACCAGTGGCTGTAAATGAAAATAAATCCATTTGTTGAGCAGGCGAGTTATACTTCTTGATTTTGGTATTTTTGGAGCACATATTGTGATTGAATTTGGGTGATTGATCATTCAAATGCACAACAGTTAACATACCTATTCAATTAGTATCTGCATAAGAATGGTGTGAGTAATAAACTGTAAGGGCCAATGCACACTGGACGCGAACTGAATGAAAAAAACATTGAAGACTATATACAGAATTAAGATTTAGAGTTGTTTATTTATTATTTTAGCTTTTTTTTTCTTGCTCCGGTGTGCATTGGCCCTAAAGTCTTTTTTTTTTTACTGGAATGTAACTATGAGATCAAATGTTAAACTTGTGTGTGAAGCTTCTCTGAGCTATGGCCCCCGAAAGAATAGTTACCAACAGGGGACTGAAGCCAAAGCCACAGGCTGAGAGCATTGTCCCTTGGAGGTAACTATAGTTCTTTCTGAGGGGCCTTTCGTTTTCCACTATGAGCTGAGGTCTGCAGTCCTTATTTGGTTTATGAATCAGTCAAGAAAGTAATGTTTTTGAAGTCCAGAGCGCATAGTTATTAAAGTTTTTTTGGCATAGAACTGTCAGTCTGACTTTCTCACTGCGGCATAGAATTCTCAGAGGAGTCCATTGAGTTTGTGAAGGATGTATTTATTTACATTGTCAAGTTGTCAGAAAACACTGAAAGCAAAGTTTCTATGACCATTTTAGTTTTCAGCATCTTTATTTTGTAGTATATTGTTTAATTAATTTTATGTTGTCCGCCATTTTGCTTTGTTGTGTGAAGAGAGGAAGGATGTTCAGCGTGATGACGTAATTTGAGGGAGTTTGGAAAAAAAACTGTTGACCGTAAGCAGCATCACAGGGGCAATAGTTGGATATATTTTTGGTCCTGTGATGAGGTTTTAAGCAATCACATACCAAAATTTCTAAGGACAGTACTTTGGGTTGAGTAGGCACTTTAATGTTAAACCCCAAATTTTGTACAATAATAACTTCACCCTGTTCAATGGATTTGCGTGAAATATTGCAGGTGTGGGTTAGATCTCTTGATGTGGCCCATTTCATACTGCTCAGATGTGCAGATTCTGAGATTCGGATAGTGAATAAATTTAAAAAAATGTTTTTTTAATACATTTTTTTTGTCACTCCAGCGCTCAAATGGCTTGTAAATTTTAGGGTACAAAAATGGACTGGTCCAGAATAATGCCTTTTGCTGGTTTGGTGGAAAAAATATCAATCCGTTCCTGAGTTATAAGGATTTTAAATTTGGGGTTCTGAGCATGCGCAGTACAGCTCTTCAAGCTAAATGTCTGATCTGATGGTCAACCGCACAGAACAAGCACATGGTCAATCGCAAGAGACAGCATACAACACAGAACAGAACAAACACATGGTCAACCGCAGGAGACAGCATACAACACAGAACAGAACAAACACATGGTCAACCGCAGGAGACAGTGTACAACACAGAACAGAACAAACACATGGTCAACCACAGCAGACAGCGTACAACACAGAACATAACAAACACATGGTCAACCGCAGGAGACAGCATACAACACAGAACAGAACAAACACATGGTCAACCGCAGGAGACAGTGTACAACACAGAACAGAACAAACACATGGTCAACCGCAGGAGACAGTGCACAACACAGAACAGAACAAACACATGGTCAACCGCAGGAGACAGTGTACAACACAGAACAGAACAAACACATGGTCAACCACAGGAGACAGCGTACAACACAGAACAGAACAAACACATGGTCAACCACAGGAGACAGCGTACAACACAGAACAGAACAAACACATGGTCAACCGCAGGAGACAGCGTACAACACAGAACAGAACAAACACATGGTCAACCGCAGGAGACAGCATACAACACAGAACAGAACAAACACATGGTCAACCGCAGGAGGCAGTGTACAACACAGAACAGAACAAACACATGGTCAACCGCAGGAGACAGCGTACAACACAGAACAGAACAAACACATGGTCAACCACAGGAGACAGCGTACAACACAGAACAGAACAAACACATGGTCAACCGCAGCAGACAATGCACATAGAACACAGAACAGAACACATGGGCAACTGCAGTGAAAACAGAAAAAAAACATAAACCATAAACCACCACCGGGTCCTCGGGGAAGCAGTGGCGATGCCAGGGGGAGTTGCCACCCCTGAAATTTGGCCGCCTCCCCTAAAATTTCCACTAAAACCTGCATCTCACAGGATTCCAGGTCTTCATTTACGAGGCAACCGTATACAAGAAAAATTCACCCAACAATACATGATTCAATCTCTGGTGATCCCTGTTACCATTACAGCCAATCAGAATGAAACTGGACCCATGACTTGTACCACCTGGTAGTAAAGAAAAGTGTCAATAATATTAAATCAAACTGTTTTCTAAAGTTTTTTATTAATGCATTTCCTTATTTGATTTTCCTGTGTTGTGAGCTTGTAAGCTCTTCCATGGTGTTGTATTTACATCTTAACATGTTAACTGAGATGAAGAATGTCGTGTTAAAATACAGGCCCTAAGTAACATAAGTATTTGCAGAGTCAGTGCAATACCTCAATGAAACAAATGTGCCGCCCATCTGATAAAGAACCTTGTAGAACACACACATGGTTGTAAGAAACCCAGCTGCTATATGCAGTGTTAATGCTTAAGAATTTATAAAAACACTGATGACACCGGTCGAGTGTTGTACAGAATGTGGATATGGTATTTAGAATTCATATATGTGTACAAATATTTTGCATATCCCATTTACAATGATAGACTATCATTAAGCTAACATAAATAATATTTATGAATTTTTGTAGTTTCCAATGTAGAGATCAAGCCTTCTCCTTTAAACAGTCGATAGCATGTTGTACTGTGTGACAGTTTAGGAGCAGCGTATTTTCTGTATTACTTAGAAATAAAGTAAACACATTGAAAAACATTTATAATTTACATTTATAAAGACATTTATAATTTATTAATGCTATTAGAAAAATAATAAACAGGTGAATATTTGGTGTGTTGTCTTGGAACACTGCATTGTTGGAATGTCCCAGCAGAGTTTGAAAGCGTTTTTTTTAATTTTTTTTTATTGACAGGTATCAAGTGAGTATTGATAACACTGCACTACTGCATTGGAGATGAAACAGGGACCCATAATCATTTGTGGCAGGGCAGGAGCCTTGCGCATGAAGAGGGTTTTTTTGTGTGTATATATTGTAAATAGTTAATAAACATGACGCTCCTGGGACAGCTTGCCTGCTGTGTGTGATTACCAGCTGTGGAGTCCTAATCAGCAGGTGGGTGTCAGATATAAAAAGGTCCCATTGATACATCTCAGGGCTGCTGCAAGGCCATAAGCCAACGGACTGAAGATCGTCCACACTACCTGAACAACAAGCGCTAAAACTGTCGATGGCTGGGTGTCGGACTTTGTTATGAAGTGGAAGCTGAAATTTGCAGACGGCCCTGTGTGTGAACCGGGGTTGAATACTGAAGAGTAAGCTGCGTAGAAAACCAGGGTTAGGGTTCATTGAATAATAAACATTAAGGGAAACATCTATGGGCAGGGTCATGTGACAGTTTCCGGTGCAGTTGTGTCAACATTGCACATTCTCTGTCCCAAATAGCATAATGAATGAGAGAAAAACAGGCAGAAATTGGGCCAGTTTACAACAAAATAGCGTGCTGCACTTTGTCAACATTGTTCTTATTCTTAAAATAAATTATACAAACTGCAATGCAAGTATTTTTAAAGAACGGCACTGGTTTATAACAAACTTGAAAATGTCATTCCACTAAGTCTCATTTTGTAGTAATAAAGTGTTTAACGTTGCTGTCGTCATTTTCTTTTTTTTTAAATTTAGTGGTCACCAATTATTTCTATTGTTTTCTCCCCAATTTAGTAATGTCCAATTATTTTTAGGCTCAGCCCACCACTACCACCCCTGCACTGACTCAGGAGGGGCGAAGACAAACACACGCTGTCCTCCGAAGCGTATGCCGTCAGCCGCCCACTTCTTTACACACTGCAGACTCACTATGCAGCCACCCAGAGCCGGAGGACAATGCAGCCCTGGGCAGCTTACAGGCAAGCCCGCAGGCGTACGGCCAGACCACAGTCGCTGGTGCACGGTGAGCCGAGGACACCCTGGCCAACCTAGCTCTCCCCCTCCCCCAGGCAGCCCTCGACCAATTGAGCGTCGCCCCCTGGGAGCTCCCGTCCTCGGTCGGCAAAGGAAACGACGATGTCCTGACTATAGGGCGCATCCTGCACTCTACGCGAGTGCTTTTACTGGATGTGCCACTTGGGAGCCCAGTGAATGCTCTTTCACTATGGGGGAAGACTGTAGCTGTGCGATTCGGCGTGTTTGTGATAAATTCAACATTGCTCCAATACGGGTAGCTTCTTGCTTCCAGCTCTCTTTAATTATGTCTAATATACCCCAGGGGTGTCTTCCATACACTATCTCAAATGGGGAGAACCCGCATGGACGTTTGGGGCACTTCTCTAATTGCAAACATGAGGTAGGGTAACAATAAATCCCAGTCTTTCCTGACCCTATCGAATACCTTGCGCAACAATGCTTTCAGCGTTTAATTAATGTATATGGAAGTTCATAAATGTTTGATTCTTAGCAGCTTGCAAAACCCTTTTGCCACTTTTGACGTAAATGGATTTCCCTGGTAGGCAAGCATTTCCTTGGGAATAACAACCCTGCTAAACACCTGTGGCTTCGGGATAGCTTGATGCGTAATCCATAATTACCTGTATATACTGGTGCCCCCTCGCTGATTTACCTAGCGGACCAACCAAGTCCATAGCAATCTGTTCAAACAGTCTCAATTATGGCAACGGGAAAATTGGGCTGCAATATACTTTAAAATGAGCTGTACACTGACACGTGGGGATGCCCACTACATTGCTCCTTTATATCACAATATAAGCCTGGCCAGTAAAAACATTTTCTTTTTTAATTCTTTATGTAGTTTTTCTTCTCCCAAATGTCCAGCAACAAATGGCTGTGTCAAAAATTAATCGTTGTGTGATGAAATTGTTGGGGTACCAACAATTGTTCAACTTGTCAACCCCCATCTCACCACTTAGTAAAACAGGTTGGTTTTTAATTATAAAATGCATTAGTGTAAGTGGCGTGTCTGGATCTACTGGGTTCCCGTTTTATTTTTCAAAATATAAACCAATATTTCAATGCTAAGAAACAACCAATATTTTGAGTTGGTTTCTAAACTTCGTTACCAACAGCTTATATTGCATCTATAACACCTCAAATCTCTTACAAAACTCCATTACTGCTTCTTAAAATGCATAACAAAATCAGACAATTCAGATCACCATTAAACAATACCAACAACATTATCTATTATCGTTCTTGTTACTGCTGTGATGACAGCTATTGGAGTGTTGCATGTTTAGAAATATGAAGGCACTGGAAAGCAACTGCTCCAGGCTGGGTTGAATTTGCATCTACAGTGTTAAGCTTCTTTATGTTTTCCGCCATGCCTAATATCTTTCGAAAAGAGAAAAATCCTGAGATCCCACAGTACTGTTGCGAGATTGCAAGCAGGTCTTAATTTAACTTAGAAATCACGTGTCTCGCGATGAATTTGTCAATACTGAAAAGTACCAAATGCTGGTAGCTTACTCAGTGCTAACAAGCATCGACAGGACTACTTCCCAAAAAGTTTTGTTGCACACATTGTGGTGATTCATCTGCAATTGTTGCTGACAATCCCACTGATGAGCAGGACAACTATGTCCTACACAATCTGTTTGATTTTGTTTACAGCAAGGTCTAGACTGCACAGACAGGAAAACTAACTGCAGTGGTTGCTGACTGTGTTTATTTGGATGCTATTAACTTTAGTAGACTTGAAGCCATCATTAAAACCATTTCAAAATATGGTGCAGACTTTGACAAAGTATCTTCTTTCATAAGTGACAATACAACTAACATGACAGGTTAATGCATGAATTGTAGGCTGAAGATTCCTGCTTATAAAAGCATTGCATCAGAAGCTGACTGCACTTTATCTGTGCTACAATTTTAGCAATCCGTGCACGGCAGGATTACCCACCTCGACGCTGCCTGTCAATACCAACAGTGGATGCAGAGAGAGCTGAATCTAAACATGGACAAGCATTTACACCACAACAACAAAGAATGAAGCACAACATATTTTAAGGGTTTTCTAAAGTGTTTTCTTTTAGTACATAAAGCTGTTAATGCCTGTATATAGATATATCTTTTTTTTTAATGGAAACTATGTTGTGTTTCTGAAAGGTGGCTCCACCCCTAATCAGATACGCAATCAGGATGTCTTATAAAGAGCCCTTGGCCCATGCCTCCCTGTCATTTCTTTGTTTGGTAAAATCTTACCTGGCATTATGGATTCGACTCTGCCAAACAATCCCTCCCTCATTTCCGTCGTTGTCAGACAAAAGTCTTCAGCTCCGGGACTCCAGCAAACATACTTCTACCAGACTCGCTTCTCGTCAGAAATCGGCTTTAAAAAATGACCATGCTTGGACAATTCCGCGCTTCTTAAAAGCTTTATTTACTAGAAATATTTCCTACAGCACCACCACCATAACTTATTTTCTCAGCCTCGGCTCAGTTTTTCTGCAGCTGCTAAGCAATCCCCTATTCCAGCCCAGCTTCTCGTGTTTTCCTCTGGGCCCAGCATCTCTAACACTGTTCTCCAATCTGGTAACCTTTCCACAGCAGTCTCTACTTTGGGAAACACAGCGACTCCCGTGCCTCGTCCTACACTAGTTTCCAGCAAACTCGAGGGTCAGATTCAGGAAGGAATTCCACACACTGTTTCCGGAAGGGGACCGTCTACCAACTACATGCCCAACTTTCAAAGAGCTCGGCCTCCCCTAGAAAACTGGCATTTCCCAGATTCCATCCTTTCTGAATCAGCTCTCAGACTAATGGCTAACTCGATTTCCTCAAATACCCGGGCAACCTATACCTCAACCTGGCAGCTGTTCTGCAGATTCTGTACTCTATCCAAAAATCAGGCATCCTCTCCCACCGAACGTTCCATCATTGAATTTATTACTTTTTGTTACATTAAGCGGAATGTGTCTCTCTCTACCATACGGAGATACCTAGCAGGATTACAATTTCATTTTCGATTAAACGCAGACCCCTTTCAATCTCTAACCTCCTTTCCACGTATTTGAATGCTACTATGCAGCATCCAACGATCCGCTCCCAGTCACCCCCCTCCCAAACTACCCATTACTAAAGAAGTACTGCAATAACTTGTCAACATTCTCTGCGGCGGCTGCTTCACCCCATACAAAGATGCCCTTCTGAAAGCAATGTTCATCTCAGCTTACTATGGATTTCTTCGGTGCGGCGAAATCACCTCCCGGGCCCAGGCTTTCGTCCCTTCTTCCGACCTTTGCATCGGAGATCTACAACGTCATCAGGTCATGTATTCTTTACATTTAAAACATTCCAAGACAGATTTCCAGCTACCTGTCATTGCGCCCGGGCTCCAGGGCATCTGACCCCATCTTTCTCACCTCAGAAGGGACTGTTGTTTCCAGGATTTGGTTTTGTTAGAATCTACGCACAGCTTTCCAACGCGCTGGATTCCCTCCAGACAACAACTCCAGCCATTTCTTCAGGATCATTACCACCACTTCACCACCAAACATCTCTTCACACGTGATCACGTCTCTGGGGTGATGGACCTCTGGGGTGTATGAGCTGTACATACGAAACAATAATGCAGACATTTCAGCAGCTCAAACAGCATTATATATTTAAAAAAAAAAAAAAATTAAACCAAGGAAGGGTAACCCTCGGCCATGGATTCTCTAAGGTTTCCTCCTGCCTCCTCTGTGAGAAGGGGTTTTTTCCTTACCTGAGTGCCAAGCAGTTTAATTCTGCAAGGTGAGGAGGGCAAGGCGGACCAAACCGGGCGTAAGTACTGAACTCCATCGATTATCATTAATAATCTAATTATGAGTACTCGGTTATAGTACAAAGTAGGCTGAGCAGCGCTCTTGTGTTTAGTTTTTTTTGGGGGGTAGGTGGCTCGTGCCACTCTCTCAGCTGATATGTGATGTGGGCATAATATCTATCAATGGACCGTTGAAGGCCAGGGGTGGGGGGCCCTTTTGGGGGAAGGTGGCCCAGAGTGCCACAGTCCTGCTCGCTGGCATGACTATCATTAATTAATAACCATTTCATTACAATTAGCCAGTACATAGGGCAGTGGAACGTGGCCAGAGTGCATGTTGTGTACATTTGCTATAATTGATGATAATTTTGGACGACCCCTAAAATGTCTCCTTAATCAGACAATGGATAGGTAAAGCTTTATGGCAACATCCAATGAGACACTTCTTTATAGACAGACAGTGGATGTAAGAATATGATGAAACAATAATGGAGGACTGTTGTTTTGCTTAGTTCAGAGACTGCTGTACTTATGGTGACTTCTCCTCCACCTTGGATTGGCTGTATCTCTAGACTTGAGATTAACAGTTGTCACTGCCCTATTGGAATCAGAAGCTGATTCAATGCATTTTTTACATTTTATTTCCCCCAGAATACGTACATCAAAATTACTTGTGTGTTGTACTGAAAAAAATGCCATACTCGTTAAGCATATTCATTTGTATTCCAAAAAAGAAACAAACAGATAAAGAAATTAAAGAAATAAAACACAGCCTCAACCAGGAAATCATTAACGACCCATCCATCAATGCTTTTTGAGATGAGTCCAAAACACACCTAAAAATCAAGGCAAACCTCAGGAATTAATTTACCAAGGCCCCCTCCCTAATTATGTGAGTCCAGGACACACCTCACTTTTCCATTTAGGTAACCTCATTGCTTCAGAAGTAACCTGAAAGACAGAAGTTAATTAATGTAATCTTGTTCAAAAGGATTCTTCAGTGTGACTCTTCTAGCTTATCATTTCTTAATGTTACATGACTGTTCCAAATATCACATGCCAATATTTAGAATAAATCTGACACTCGGGTGGTTATGATTAGGATTTGTTTGCACATAAAATATTCTTTGCCCTTTTAATAGGTCATTTCATGTCACGTCATGCTGTGCTTTTTAGAATACATTGCCAATAACTGTGTAGCAAACAATAAACATTAAAAAAGCCACTTTATTAGGAACTATTATTAAACAAAGTAGGAACCTCAGTTGTGCACGGGAGCTGAACCATGTGACATGTGGTAGACTGTACAGTATTTGAGGCAGAAAGCAGTTATCCCAGAAAGAGCTTGTGGCGGGGTGTCCCACCCCTATTATTATTATTTGTATTTTTGTTTGCGGTGCGGGTAAAAGCGCCGCGTCTTTTATTACTTATAATTTAAAACCCTGTGAGGATGCATGACTGATCAGCTACTGATTATTTAACTAGCTGACAGTCATGCATCCTACTAACTGCGATGCAGACTCTGGCTGAGGGGTAATAAGATAATTAACAACTAGTTAACCCCTTGGCCAGAGTATAAGAACCTGCAGCTGCCCGTGCTGCGGGGTTGGGTGCAGAGAGGAGGGACGGGGAGATAGAGAGGAAACAGAAATAACAATTGCTAAAACGTGCTCGATTAGCCAGCACGACACTTACTTGTTTGTCTGTCTGATTCGTTTGGCCCTCGTGCCCTTTTGTTTTGTTGTTTTGTTTAAATCTTTTGTTTTTGTTTTGTTTATTAATAAAATCAGCTGAACGCCGTTGCGTTCAGTTTCACCCGCCCATCCATCGTTGTGATTCAGTTACTTCCTGGTCCGTGATGTCACCACACTTCACCACTGCGAGCCAGCCTGTCACAGAGCTGTTAATTGGTCTTGGTAGAACCAAAGATGTATTGGGTTTGTGCAGGTCAGACAAATTAAGGCATCTGTATCCCAGTTTGCAATTGATCACAGTGTGGAAAGAATTGGGATGCCCATCACATAACTGATTAATTTATAATGGAAATGGCATCCCTGCATTAAAATAAGTTCCAAGACATCACTCCAGAGGGCAACAAGCGCTGTCATCATGTAAGTTGCAAATAAGTTAACATCTGGCATCACTATTGGACCAGTCTTGCTTTGCCATTTTACATTTTCATAAAATCTCAAATATTCACATAAGTAAGGCCCTGTAAAAATCTCGGAAATTTTCTTTAAAATTCACGGCATTATCACAGGTAAAGTATCGCATTTCACGGAATGTGCATGGAAATATAAAATAAATTAGGTGTACAGATTTTTTTTTTTTTAAAACAGCAAAATTAACATCAAACTTACTCAAGCACTTTACAATAGCTTGTGAAACGGTGTTGTAATTAACAGCCTGTAGGTAAAGTGTATCTGCAAGGACAGCTTTCAGTTCTAGTACGTCAGTTGCATGTTCACCATTTAGGTCTTGCAAAACAAATACAATGTGTAACCCATACTGATCTTGGGCATCAGTCAACTCGTCAGTGACCACTTACAAGCAACCAGACTGTTTTACCAATTCCATAATCTCCTGCTTGTGATACTCGGCAACTTTAGGTAAGTATTCACGTCTTAGCTGGGCTGATGAAGGAATCGCTCCACCATTTGCTACACTCTGTCTGAAGAATTTCCGTAACTTTTGGTTGTCCAATTTTTCAAAAGGGATATTTGCGCAAACAAACGACTCTGTCAAAATGTAATAAGTGGACGTTTCTTTGCAAGTAAAGCAGTCGCAGTACTGCTCTGGATTTCCACCTTTCTCTTTTCAGAACAAGAGCTTACCTCTATCGCTGTGTAAAACTCCTGCTGGATACTGCTTTACATGATCTGCTTCAGACACATTTTTAGCCTTTTTAGAGACATCCATTTTCTTGTTTACAGTGTGTAGTATTTTAATTTCCTGCTTAGACTGCATATAGTGACATGACATAATCACTGCACAGCACTGTGTGCATGGCGAATATTACACGCAGGCACATAGCAGAGCTGTACAGTTTCGCTAATGTGATTTTTTTCTTTTGTATGAAATACAAATAATTATGAAATTATTTTTATTTCTTAAGAATATTGTAAAACTCTCAGGGCCTTACACATAAGAATACAAAGTATTTCAGGTAATACAATTTTTCATGACACAGATTGCATTACCCTTCTGTCATGTGCATATCATCATATCATGATTTTTATCATACCCTGAGAAAGTGCAGCTTCATTAAATGGGTTTTATAATGAAAGGGTGGTGGGTAAATTGATATTTAGCACTGCAAACTTAAGTAGCATGACAATTTCATTCTCCACTTAATCCTCACCAAAGCTGCCGCTTGATTTCTAGGGTGCTACAACTGCAGAAATTACTGATTTCCCACAACTGATGTGGCGAATTCTGATTTCTTATGTATCTATCTTTTTTTGTCCATCCCCTGTTAAAATACTTTACACCATGATTCTTTTTTTGTAATTTCCTAAAACCTAATTCTTCTTTAAATGTTCAAGTAGATATAATGTGTTGCGACATATCAGTGGATGCAAGGCAGTGGATTTGGATTTAAAGTCTGCTTCTATTGATTCTTGGCGTAATTTACAAAAATTAAACCCTCCACTAAGAGTTAACTTTTAATAACAACATGTGTGTCCTTTTTGGTGCTTTTATACCAGCTTACTTCAAAATTAGACAAAATGTTATTATTCCGGTTTTACAGACATTTGTTTATGACTCATGGAGTATATTTTGGGATTGAAAGCACCATCTGTCTTTTCCATTTTAACAAACCACAGAAACAAACCTGTTGAAATGTCTCCTAGTAATCTGCAATCATTTACTTTCTGACAGACACATGTTACGAACATCTGCTGTAACAGTTAAAGCAAAATTTTATTTTGTATTTAATCTAAAAAATGGCTTTGAATGAATTCAATTTAAAAGGACTTTTCACAGCAGAAAGTCTAATAATGCAATTCTGCTTATGTAAGGGAGAACAGAGGCCTGTTCTTTTCACTGCCAGTACTGAATATAATTGCTTTAGCTTCCAGTTGGTTATGATCTTTTGACTCGTGACTCTATTTCCCTAACTGCAAGGCAGCTTAGGGAATAAACACATTTTTCACCTCTCATCTATACTCATGCCTAGTCTCAGGGGGTGCATAATATTGGTGGTGATTTTCACTTGGAGATCTATGTGATAAATGAGCCCAACTCCTTTCAGAATTCTAAATCGTTGCAGATGAGCAAACTGCACCAAGAAAAAGATAAAATGGGTGTATAACCTGGAATGTATGGATTTGTATAGTTTTGCATGCTTTTTATCAGTCCAGTACAATCACAACCTTTTTTGGTTTCAGGAAATATCAGATACCGGTATTTTAATCAACTAGCTCATGAATTAAAGTGTTTTAAAGAAGATATACATTTTAATCTTAAAACAGCCACAAGGGATGTCAAGAAAGAAGATTCACAATCAGCCACACTGATAAGAAAACTCTAGAGGAGTCAAGCCAGCTATCCAAACTGCTAATACTTTCAAACCCCTTGTGCAACAATCTCACCACCTGTCTCATTTAAACTTTCTTCATATTAAATTACATTATACCCCAAAAACATATGTTTCTGCAATGATACCATATTGAATTTGTACCAGTTTTTGCAGTTACCATTGCAGAATCATGTTTTGAATATATCACAAGCTATGTTTTCATCAACAAGACAAATACTTTTTTAGCAAACTTACACAATTTTGCACAAAGATATATGCAAATCTTATTGTACAAAATCTTACCAGATAGTATTACATCCATCAAACTGGATTCTAGCGAATTCACTGTAAAACTAGGCACTAAAGTCTCAAATCAGACTGATATGACAGAAGGACTGATTGATAGCAAAAAAGAACGAAAGAATAACTTATTACCAAAATGAAAATAATGTATTATGGATGCGGGAAAAACACATTAACAATACTCTGTGCAGAGTCAACCTAGAAAACTGTCTGTGTGGACTTCATGTTTTCATTCCATTATGAACCTACACAAAGGGGACATACGTAAATATAATATGTTTTTGTGTAAAAGAGAAAAGAGAAAAAATACATTATCTGAAATCAAATGAACTGAAGCAGAATCTCATAAATGCATCATTGTATTACAGACTTAATAAAAGTGCAAATGCAATGACAGTGAAAGATAACGTTTCTGTTTTGCAAAACAAATAATAAAAACAGTACTCAATTTACTATTTAAGAACACAGTATATATATAGTTCCGACAGTGTCTAAATCAGATTGGCAGATTTTACCTGAATTGAAGTCAAAGTGGATGCTATAGTCATAGGTGAAAGTAACTCTAATTTCTTACCCGTGTAGTGTTATATTCAGGTACATGTTAAAAAGTGGTACTAACAAAATGCCCTGAAAACTTAACATAAAGAAAACAATTTAAATGAAGCAATAAGCTCAATAATTAAGTTAAAAAGGAAGTGAAAAGGTTTTTTTTTTTCATAACCCTACGTTATCTTTCCCCAGTCAAATCATAGAGTGCCTAAATAAGCACAGTTATTTACCAGAATAAAAAACAGTAATGAAAAGAAAATGTATTACATAAAAAAGCTCAGCCAGATATAGTCAACGAAAGACAACACATTATTCAAATTCTTTGTCGTATTATATATTTAAGGTAAGGCAAGTTTGACTTTGGCAGATATGACACTGACTGACCTCAGTTTCAATGTTTTCATCTAGGTTAGGTCACCAAAAAGAACTCTTGCCCAGGGATTTCATTTTCACTATTCCCCAGTGACCCTCATGTAGCTCTATTAATAATCTACCTTGCATTTTTTTAGGAATCACTACTCTATACCCCCAAAGAATACAGTCATTGTCAACAGAGAGCTCAAATTTCCATGTTTCAAATAGTTTCAGCATGTCGTCAGTTACATATGTTGGCCACCCAGTCAAAATACAGTGCTTTACTATAGAGAACAGGGGATCATTCTCTGTTTCTTTTGCAATGGCTGTTGCTGTGAGAGGCAGTTGGTTCATGAATGACATTCTGTACACTGAATTTGGTTCAGATATTTTACAGTCAGACACTGGAAGTCTTGACAATGCATCTGCATTACCATGTTGTGTTGAACGCTTGTACTGAATTTCGTATTGCTAAGCTGCCAATATCAAGGACCATCTTTGGATTCTGTTTTTTCCTTCATAGGGTGAATACCTTCAGAGTCAATTGCATGTCTTAAATAAGACACAATATCCTGAAAAAACGCATATTTGTCTTTTCTGACTCTTAGGTGCGCTGGCTACTCCATAAGTAGTGTTCCGCGTTTGCGGTTTATTCCTGTAATTTTTTGGTAAAATTCGGATTTTTTTTTTTTACTGGACGTCGGTTTTTACTAATTTAAACAAGATTTCTGTCTCTTTAATATTTTCCTGGTACTATTTTCTAGAAAATCCACAATATTTTAATTAAAATGCTGATTTATTTTGTCTCCAACATTGTAATAAGCTGCTGTACACTGTATACTAGGATAGCACAGATATAGAATCATAGAATCAAATAACATTCAAACGTGGTTCTCTGCTGACTTTGGCTTTTAGAATTAAAAATATATAAAAGATTTATCACTAAAATATTAAAACTTTTCATTGGAAAAATTCATTCCAAGCTAGCTTGTGATTTTAAATGGAAAGATCTTTTTTTTTATTATTACGCTAGAGCCTACCCCATAAAACACATCTGTCACTCTGCCAAGACTGTGAGGAGGGCATGGCACAGAGACAGACACTGTACTGCAAAATAATGCATTGGCGTCATTTTTAAATGCATGGGTTTATACAGAAACGTAACGTATTATAGCACATTTTAAATGGCATTTATTTGTCTGTTACAAAATTATAATTATAATTATACCCATTATGCAATATTTTTGTAGTATTTCTTAGGAGTCATAATAACAATACACATTAATAATTTGTAAAGAATGTTATTATACAACATTAGATTAATGCATTTGCCACCAAAAAAGCAGGTAATGTGGACATCTTTATAAATAATTAATATGAAGCATTTCTGTAAATGTTATAAATGTATCCAATTTAAACTAAATCTGTGCATTGCAAAGTCATGTCTTCCACATGTTTTAACTTTCTATATTACAAATCCATGTATTTAAAGGTCTAGCATATTTGCAGAATCAGAGCCACCGTGAATTGTATCGATGCTAGTAGCCTTGTGAGTGCGTCACTATCTGAGCTGCCTTCACATTAGATGTCCGCACTCATCAAGAAAAGCTGCCCTGTGACGTTTAACCAGTCATGCCATCGTCACTGTTGTCAATCACTCGTCTGCTTGCAAGGGACAAAGTAAAAACGTGCCTTAAATGTATCTCACGTATTCTTAGTGGAGTTTCTACACACTCATTATTTATATATGTGAATATAGCGCATTTGAAATACTGTTTGTGCTGCACATCTCTAATATTGAGACTGAAGTTAAGTTAATTTAAGATTTTATAAACTGCAAGAGTTACATATCGTTCTGTCTCATTACTACTTCTGCCAAACGCATCGATCTAATACATCATCCCATTTGTTAATAATGACATGTCTAATTGCACAAAGAAAGAATGTTGCTTCTCCATACCACTGTTTGGCGAATTCTAACACTCACAGCAGCCTTGGATAAAGGTGTCTGATAAATAAATAAATAATACTACCTCCATCCCCATACCCAGTCCATTTTGGTGCCGATAACCGGCATTGGGGCTGCCCCACTGCTATAATATATATATATATATATATATATATATATATATATATATATATATATATATATATATGTGTGTTTGTGTGTCTGTGTATTGCACCAACTCAACAGGGAGGGAGGAGGGGGGGTTTGTACATCGTTGTTGATGTGGGGGAGGGCCAAGGTTGGGGAGTGGGTAAAAGCCGGACCAAGACAACACTGCCTGGATGGGGCATTACAAGGGGTCTGGTCATCTTAAATTCTACACCACACACCTACTCTTTATCTATAGCATCCAAATTAAAAAGTTTTATCATTGTACAACTTTATATATTTTTTTAATCACTGATAATGCTGCTGGACCAAGACAAAACTGCCCGTAAGGGGCATTAAAAGGGGTCTTATCATCCTAAAACCTATTTCGAATTATTACTTCCTCCCCATAGTTCACATATCAATAATAATTATTATAGTACAGGATTTATAGTCTGCCTTCCTGCTGTGTTAAAAAAGCCAGGTTTCTAGATGTTGGAAAATAAAAAATACAGATAAAAAGAAATAACATGTAATTCTTCCCTGAATAAAAGATAAATTATAAAAAATGTAATAAAATGATTTTCATGGGTATCCAGTTTTTCTGTTATGGCTCATGTCGTGTAAAACAGGTTACCGAGCAAAAAAAAAAAAAAAAAATATCCTCACTGGCTCTTGTTGGTCAATGTATGGTAATCATTGGAAGGCTTGTTATTTAGTTAAACACAGATTTTATTGTTTTGCATTTTAAAGGAATTCGTTGTTGCAGTGAATTGTTGTATGATGTAAGAGGAGGCGTTTGTGGTGTAAAGCCGTACAGAGGCTGTGTGACAAGCAACGAATGAATCCTAGTCAACAATCTCCCTCCTGACCTGTGAGGACACTGTATAACCGGAGCAGAGTGCCCCATAATGGATGGTTTGGCAGTTCATTCCAGGGTCAGTCGGAAGCCGGCCATCCAGGAAGTGGGTGGGGCCACGATACCAGAAGTCAGCTCCTTAATGAGGTAGGCGATGTGTCAGTCACGGATTGGAGGAGACATGATGGGCCGCTCCACTGAAAGAGGGCATGACGGAGGGTATTTAGGGGAAGTGGCCCACTGATCTGTTCCTTTGCTATGGTTACGGAAAGGACCCGTTAAGAGAATGGACGTAATTAATAAATAGAGTGAGTGTTAAGTGTTTTGTTTGTTTTGCTAACTGTCTATGTTTGTCGTTGTAGATGGCTAAATATCCGGGAGCTGTCGGTATTCAGCCAGCATCAAGCCTGGATTGCACTGCACTGCTACTCACTGTTCACTGTTCACTGTTCAAAACACCACTTGTACCCGGAGCACTCACTGTTGGACTGGTGATTGTGTAGGTGTTTTAAAGTGTGTGTTACTGTATTATTATTTCAGGACTGAACCCTGTGGTTTTGACTGGCTGTGCACATCGTTGTGTATAGTCAGTCATATTATTTAAAAGAAACAATAAAGCTTTGTTTTGACCACTGAACTGTTGTTGGACTGTTGTTTATAATCACTGCCTCACCTCTACACCTGTGCACTACCAACCACACGTTCACAGGCTGTCTGTGAAAACAAGGAAGAAGTGATACAGCTGAAGTCTAGCCGTTTTTCCTACGGCTTTTCCACTGACAACAGATATGCTAAATAGCATAAATTCTTCTGGGAACATGTTTAAACATTTCTTATTTAAGATTCATTCTTGTTACATATTGTAACGACCCTGGGTCTGTTGTAACCATGGTTGGGAAGGTTCTGTGACCCAGAGTCAAAGGTCCAACTGCAAAAGGTTAAAAACAGCAACATTTCCCAACAATCTCGATGGGTTAGCGTCCTTTACATTTAACGTAATAACTTCTTGCGATGTTTTTCTGAAATAAAATGTGCAGCTAATCGGGATCATGGCTCCTTCAAATATGCCACTTGTTTTTTTTTTGTTCTCCGTTTTGTTCTGCCTTTCAACTTTGTGGTGTTTTAAACTTAATAACACAGGGTTCCAGGGTATGTTCCAGGGTTCTACACATCTGCTGTATATATTTGAAAGGTAATACCAAAAAAACTTTTAGTGACAAACATCTCTTCAAAGCATTATATATGAACTGTAACCTACATATTTCTTATTGCATAGCTACTCTGTCAGAAGATATGCAGAAAAAAATCCTCTCAAAGTAATCAATTACATATGAACACTTTATTATTAAGCACTAAGGGGAACATTGTTATCATCAGTATCACCATTTCACAGTAAGACATACAACAAATGTACACACACGTGCACATTTTTCTACATACTTCTTTTGGATGTAACAATGGAAATGAAACACTGAACAATTAAATCACGAATCGTTAAATGATTGAGAAAACAACTAAATAAATTAATTATACAAAAAACAGTGCTGTTTTCTCAAGTCGACAGTAAAATGTCTTAAAACTTAATATCCAGGAATATAACTAGCAAACCTCAGATTATTAACAAAGCGCTTCACTTGCCACACATACTTTTACAGCCTGTTTTCTGTGTACATAACTTAATAAGTTAATAACAGTGCCTGTTTATTTTGAGCGAATACAAGACTGATCACATACGCGGATCCAGCATGTAGCCGTCTGCAAGGTGGAAGCCTGAACTGAAGGCAAATGTAGGGCTATTTGATTCGCTGGCTGCTCCAAAAAAGCAAGCTAAATGTAATGTTGGATTTTATTAGTTGGCTATGATGTAATGCTTTGTCATTGACCACTGAGGTGTAAGACTGTGGGAAGAGCGCTTTTTTCAAATTATTGTGTGTTTGAAAACAATGGAAAGAGACAGAGAGAACAGGTTGAAAGGGCATGAAAAAAAAACTGTTATTAACCTATAAACAAAATCTTGAATATAGTTTTCGTTCTAGAATGTAATCAATTAATTTTGTTTCATTTTTTGTTTCTGTTCCATGAAAAAATTCTTTTTTTTTCGTTTATCGTTCTGGTTCTGACTCCGTTTAGAATCCCTGGCGCCTATGCAGCGTCTCAAAGAAACCTTCTGACTCCCGTGTGTTCAGTGAATTCCTCACACCCTCCCACGCTGAGGAATGGATTAATATTTGTTCACCAAACCAGCAAAAGGCAGTATTCTGGGCCAGTACCTTTTTGTACCCTGAAAATTTCACACCAAAATTGTTTGTTTGAAATGGGCCATGTCAAGAGATCTAGCCCATGAGACCACACATGCAATAGTGTGTGCAAATCCATTGAATGGGGGTGAACTTAATAAGTACAACAATTGGGATTTAACATAAAAATGCTGATTCAATCTTAACTATAGTGGCGCAACTGCACCACTATACTATACACATAGCATCATTTAAGCAAACAAATCAATAATTAAGACACACTATTATTCCCAAGACACATTCCTTTGTCTTAGAGACTGTGGTAACAAGGAACCCTGGATAAAATGGAAGAAATTGCTCAAGGCTTCGTCACCAGAGTACTGAGGTGGATGCTTGGCTACAGCTTGATGCATAACCTTTAATTTATTGAAGGCTTGAAACCACATGGGCCCTCCCATACAATTTTGTGAATTATTCCAGAAATAATAATGTAAGAATTATTAAGCTTCGAAGGGAAGTGATAGAGAAAAAGAGAGTTGCACTGACTATTAAGACCAGAGCTATTTATTAAGGTATATCAGGTGGATTGCCTGGACTTTCATTGGGGTCTATATTATTATGGACCCACTTATTATTATTACTACAAGGAATAACAAATATAGTAAATACATAAGTTAAATGAGGTTCCGGTTAAAAAATGTCAGTGTTTAGTTATTACCTAGTATATAGCAAATGGACTACAGGGCGTATTGTTAAAATATGTGTGATAAAATCTTAGCCCTTGAGGATGTTATACTGGCATGGAGACAAATCGTCAGAATACAATAAAAACTTTTGTGAGAATGTATTTGTGTTCAATACTGCACCTTTTTGTTACCTGTATGTAGTACATTCAGAAAATTGTAAATATTAAAAAGAAATAACCAAAATATGCCAAAAGGGATATTATTCATTCATTTTACTGCTATAAATAATTTCACTAATTGAGTTATATTGTTTGGAGGTATAAATTAACTTGCAATTAAATGTAATTCAGTTTCACCACAAAGGGGAGCAGCTTTGTGAACTCTCAGCGGAATTAGAGCTATATCGTCAAAAAAGGGAAGTGCTGTATTACTTTGAATTACCTCTGCCCTTCAATAAGAGCCTCACTCAGATATCACATTTGTAATAGATGCCGCCCTCGAATAAACGCCAGTCTCAATAATGAAACATGTACATTTTGTTCCCTATTCCAGCTCAAATAAATGCAGCACTTAATAAAGAAACACATACAAAACACAGTATGGCAAACATTACAAATAGAAACAAAATGAATTGAATAAACTTGAATAAAATGTATTTAAAAATAGAATTACACACTGGAGCATACCGGTATTTTACTGTAAAGTTTATGGACAAAAAAAGAATACAGTAGGTACACAGCACTATCGGCTGCATTTATGGAAGGGCACTCAATTTGGAGTTAGTGCGCCTAACATGCGCGATAAATCTAAATTTATTGCCCCATTTACTAACAGAGAATGCATTCATTTACATGCACAGTATTTGGCTAATATACATACCATACCGTGCACACTACATGTATTGTGAGTGATAATTTAATGTGCATGATAATATCAGAGACTTACCCGTGACCATATCAAAAGCCCCAGCAGTCCAGACGTATCTTTTGGTCAGTACCTTATTGTGAAGGTGGAGGTGGTGTATTACATTGACCGAAAATGAGCGATCAACAGACACAGCACAGAGCAGAGGACAGACAGAGGCAACGTAAAGTGAAACTGCATGCTTACCTTTTAATTTTAACATGTCTTCCTTGTGTGATGTAAATAAATAAATACAAAAATGCCTTTTTCCTTTCTCCTTTAATACATATACAATAAAAGTCATGTTGTGCAATGGCATATTTTTTGTTCTGCTTGCTCAAGAAATACTGATGAGACATAGCCTCAATTCTCTTCCTTGTCGGCATTGTCACCCTGCAGAGCACCCATCACATTGGGGAAGCCAGTAACTTGATAGAAGCCCACTTTCATGTCCTGTAAGCCTGTCTTCTGTGTGGGAATTTTAATATAATTCCCTGTGAGCTTTAGCAGGACATGTTGTATTATATACACGAGTAGCTGTGTTTAATGTCAGGGAATGTGTGAATCCAACTAAACACAGGTGTGCAGTTAAAGCAGTGAAAACTGCTATTTTTATTATGCTCCTTGTGGTGGAGTGTCCGGCCCCTTTGTTTATTATTGTATTTATATTATGATTTTTATTATATTATGAATGTGTGACTGTCAGCTAGTAATTATTGAATTGGCTGACAGTCACACATCTTTAGTAAACCCGTGCAGAACGTGACCGAGGGGTTAACAAGATAATTAATAGCTAGTTAATCCCTCGGTCACCACTATAAAAACCTGCAGCTTTGGCTGCACAGTGAAGGGTGTTCGAGAGTGGAAAACGAGTGAGGAGTTAGGAAGTAAAAGATAATTTAGAAAGTAAACAACTGCTGTTTGTGTGGCTTCAAACCAGCACGACTACTTGTTTGTTGTTATCTTTATTGTTTGTTTGTTTGGCCAACGTGCCTTTTTCTTTTGTGTAGTTGTATTTTGTTTAAATCTTTTGTTTTGTTTATTTAATAAAAAGCATTGAGCGCCATTATTCCTCAGTTTCACCCACCATTACAAGTTTGTTTTGATTTTGTGTTTCTGGTCTGACGTGACCCCTGCAGCCATCCGGTTCACACTCCTTTTTGTGTCAATGGCTCTTTTCATGCTCTTTTCTTACTCTTTCCACTCATCACCCGTTGGCCTGTTGGTATCCCCTTGCATTCAGACACAGACACACATGCACACATAAACTGGCAGGCAAGCAGGCTGCTCAAGGAAAGAGGGAGAGCGACACAACACCACACAAACATCACACCAACACAGCAAATTTCCAACCCCGCCCCCAGTCCATTATTATTAAGTCCATATTGTTGCATTTCTGGACTTTATCCAGTCAAACAAATTTTCATAACCAAGTAATTCAGCAAAATGTATTATTTCACGTTTGTGAATCAGTGAATCAAAAGAACAAATCTGTTGAATTGATTCACTAAACTGAATGAATCAAACAAATCCAGTCAGTAAAAAGAATTGAACTGCACATCACTAGTTTTCAGGCCAGAAAAAGAGGTTTAAGTAGCGCGCCTATCATTATTCAGAGCGGGGTGCCTCATTTTAGTACATTATCATACATTACCATACAAATCACATATTCATTCTGATTATCATAGTATGGCACAATAAAATTTGCGTGCATGATATGCCCACTATTTCGCACGACAATTGATAAAATTGCAACAGTAACTATGGAAATCATTAACGTGCACAGTAATTGCAATTATTTTGCACCATAAAGTTTAGCGCCCTTTCATAAATGAGGCCCTATGTACTGATACTGGTGTAGGAGTAAATACAGCAGCACTAAAATAAATATATATACTTAGGAATTAACAAGAAAAGTAATACATTTTAGTTGTAATACATTTAAGCTGTATTATTATTATTTAAGTTTCTTAAATGCCTTTCTGTTTTGGTTGTATGCACGGTATTTTGGCTAATAAGAGACGCTGCAGAATCCTGATCCAGACAGAAAGTTCAGAGAGTGGGGAGTGTGGCGGTTTGGAGTCTCAATGGGGAGCGGAAGCTAGTGTAGCTCTCGCTGTGGCGTTGCTGTTTTAGGGGATAGGCTTAGCACAATTCGTCTTCCTCACCGAAGCCCTGCCTGGACCAGGAGTCCATGAGTGTTTTGTTATCTTGCTGGTTGAAGAGAAAGAAACACACTGTATATTAAAGAGTTCCGCCCTGTGACTCTTAGAAACTGCTGTAAGGGAAAAAATCTGACCTCCTCGGTGTTGAATTGACAAGTGTTATTATTTCCCTCTCCACGCTACACTGGGATGTGACCTCACCGAGTCAAACACTGATCTGATCTGCGAGCTCAACAGCTATATATGACGCTGCAGGCCAGCACAAAACCCAGACAACACTGCACTAGTTTCACAATAAACTGTATTTGCACCATAAGCACTACAGCACTCACTTTGGACGTGACCATGTTTGTATATTGTGGGTATATTAAATACCGTGTTTATTGTTTCGGGACTGAACCCCTGGGTTAAACTGTGTAGTACACAGCCTTGTGTACTACCATTCATTATTATTTAGCGTTGTCAAGTGACTTTGGATTATAAATAAAACACCATTGCATCTGGATTATCATTGTCTGTCTGTTATTGATCACCGCATCACTCCTGCACCTGCACACTGCAAACCACTTTGCCACACAATCCCATTCGTGTCTGGTTACATACATCTTCTTGGCCCATTAGTCCTTTAGGGTACGGTTAAATCTTTCAACCACGCCATCACTTTGAGGGTGGTACAGGGTGGTGTGTCTTTTTTCCACTCCTAAAACCTGACAGTTGCTTGAGGTCGGACTCAAAGTGTCTCCCGTGATCAGTATGAAGCACTGAGTTTTGCGTCCAACAGAATTGTGACCATGAAGATAAGTGAGAATGCAGGGCACTAATGCTTCAGGAATGATAAATTCATGTTAGAGCTGTACCTTGTAGTGGTTTTCACTCGTACAGTCCATTCTGTATTTCAAGCTGTAAATACTGTCTCCAAAACTTATGTAGGGCTGGAGAAGCAGTTTTCAGTGTGGTGGACGATGACCACCACACTGTTTTATGTCGGGATCTTGTTGCTGCTATTATTATTATTATAACACCAAAACGCCTATTATAATTATACAATTTTAAACCATCAAAAATGAAACCTGCCGAACCTCTGGAACCTCCAAATAAAAATAAACACAAACCTGGATGTCAAAAACAGAAGGAAAAGACTAGAAAAAATAAAATAAAAAAACTGCAATAAGCACACTGTCAAATATTCTATGTCAGTGGTTCCCAAGTGTCACGGATAGCTTGTGGTGACGTCAGGCTAGGAATGCAGGACACAGAATGGTGAGTGAATGAATATGCTGTTGCGCTGGTTTACTGCAAAATAAAAGGTTTAGACAAACACAAAACACTTGTACAAAACAAAATGGCACGTTGGCCAAAATAAATAGACGAACCAAAACAAGTATAGTGTGGGTCCTCCCACATGAGTAGCATTTGTTATATTTATCTTAGTCCTCTCCTGACTCTCTCCTGTTCTTTCTCCCTGAAAACCAACCCCGACTGAGTGATTCGTGCCATTCACTTGAATCCCAGCACGTGAACTAATTTGTGCAATCCCCGTGCCCACATACTAATATACATTTTATCTGCACATTAAGTGATTGTGCAATCCCTGTGCCTAAATGCAACTATACATTTTAAATCACTTGTACTACATAGCCAACATTGTATCCCATGAACCAATATATACACACAAACAATAACACACCACATAAAACATAAAACAGTATTTGTTTCACATAAAGCTGTTTCAGTTAATGGCGGCTTTGAAGGCAGTGCTTGGTATTGCATGAAAGGGAGCTGTTATATACAATTTATAGCTGTATATTAATTTATAAACACACCTGTGACAGGCTGGCTGGGCGGTGACGTCACGGCAGAAGCAGGAAGGAAAACTGACACCACGGACTGCAGTTAAAGTTGCTTGCGCTGTTTTATTTTTAAACAACAAAAAGAAATAAAATATTTTAACAAAAAGAAACTTGCTCACAGAGCGAAAATAAATATTTAAACAAAACAAGTCTCGAACACAAACAAAACAAAACACAGGTCAGGCTGGGCAATTGCTGTCACTGTTCCTGTCTTACTATTTTGAAGTTTCGTTTTCTCGCTCTCGCTGTCGTTCCTCCTCTCAAACACCCAACCTCGAGCTGGAGAGCTGCAGGCTTTTATACCGTGGTTTAACTAGCTAGCAATTATTCTATTACCCCTCGGCCACAATCTGCACGAGTTTTTCAATTACTGTGGATGGGGTTTCCCATCCATGCTACTAACCAAAATAAACATTCGGCTACGCCGTCATATTTATAAACAAAACATACGGCGCTTCGCCGACAAATCTAAAGAATAAATACATAAACAAACACAAAATACAAAATAACACGGGCGGAGGGGGAAACCCTGTTCTAAAATAAACACACACATTTACACAGCAGGGCTCTCTACTGCCCTGCTACAACACCCGTAATAAAAGAAAACAGATAAAGGGGGGACACATACATATCTTATTATTATCTATAATGTGGTTAAAAATCAGTTTGTTGTGTTGCTTAGTAATACATATTGTAGCAGCACAATGTGTGATTGTGTAGAAATGGGTAACCAAATTTTGGGAGTTGTTTTCGGACCACTTGGAGTTTACTCACGGACCACAAGTGCTCCGCGGACCACATGTTGGGAACCACTGTTCTATGTAAATGTGAAAATTATTATTTATATAAAGTGTGTGTTCTGTTTTCTGTTAATTGTGTACTAAGTAGACTACAATAAAAAAAAAATGCGTTAAAATCATGGTTACAGCGCCAGATACCACCGAGTTATTCAGGCGTACGTGTCCCTCATCGTATTTAGCCACTTAAGAAGAGCGTGGTCCATAATGGCCAAACACTCTTTCTCGATGACAGAGTAGTTTCTCTCCCTAGCCACCATTTTCTTTCTTAGGTATATAATGAGTGTTCTATGTCTATTTCTTGGGACAGGACCACCCCCAGACCAACATTGGAGGTGTCAATCTGAAGGAAGAGCTTACTAAAATCTGGTGTAATTAGGGCGGGGGCTTGGTACAGTCTCCACTTTATCCTATCAAAGCCCCCCTGACACTCACCTGTCCACTAAGTTTGGTGCATTTTTTTGGATGAGAGAGAACAAAGTGTAATAGCCTGCTAACCTCAGTGGTGATCTCACCTGAGACTTGTTTTTCAAGATCACCACATCCACTAAAGCCTGGACCTTAGAGGCTACTGGCTTTACCCGCCCATTACCCATAATATTATCATATACATTCTTTCATTTAAAAAAAAATGTATTTCAAGCATTGCTGTTGGCCTGTGTTAAATATATACAGAACTCTCTCCCTCGACTGAGTGTGCTTGTTTGATTGTATCACACATTACCATGTTAAACATATAAACAGATCATTGATGTGTGTTTCAAATTTATTGCCATTTGTGGGTATTTCTTCCCTAAAGACCAAAGCTACAAGGTAGCTTAACAAGCAGTGCCATTTTTTTAATTCTGCTCTATCACCTGTAAATTACAAAACTAATTAAGCCTACATTCTGTATATCCGGTGTCTTCTTAACATAATCTTATCAGCTATTCATAAATTCATTTTACAAGTTGCATTAATTAGTGCAACTCTGAATATAACACACTAGTTGGTCTCCCAGGAACTCTAATGCTTATACTTAGTGCTTCTCCAATCCACAGGAGTACATATTAACATAGTGAATAAATTACTGTGAAACTCTACAAAGCTGCTGTGATGAAGATTTATTTACTGATATGCTAGAATTAAGAAACATTAAGGACATTTAATACATTTTAGACCAAAGTCTAAATAAACAGGGTTTACCATTTTTTTAAGTTATAAATGCAGGGGTCAAATGAAAACAAGCTACTGTAGACTGTCCCTTTTCTCCTGTAAATGCTTTAGGTTTTGTTTTGTTATCAAAAAAAAGGTTTTGCATTAAACAAGAAAGATAGCGCCAATAACACCACTATTACTCTTTTATACCAGTGTAAAAATATTTGTTGAACAGTACATTTCAAGTGGACATATGATTGAAAATGACAATAAACAAATGTTATTGCATATTAATTTGGTCACTTCCAAAAAAAACACAAAAAAAACACCTTAAGTAGAACAATGACAAAACATGCAACAGGATGATATAGCTACGGTTTGAACAAAGAACAAAAATCATCAGCCCTCAAGTCAATTTACATGATTAAAGAAGATCATCCCAGTGAGAAACATATTTTAAAAATACTCATGCATATGCAAGAATTTGATTTTCCTTGCTTTTCATTTTTCATTTTTCTCATCGTAAAACTAATACTGTTAAAAATGGATTTTAATTGGTAAGTTAACATAAATAGCTTGCTGAATACCACCCATTCAAGTCTCTTTATTTAGATTTCCAGAAAGCTTTTGACAAAGTCCTGCATAAAAGATTAATTCTCAAAATGAACGCAGTAGGGATTCAAGGAAATGCATGCACATGGATTAGGGAGTGGTTAACATGTAGAAAACAGAAAGTACTGATTAGATGAGAAACCTAAATATGGAGCGAGGTAACCAGTGGAGTACCACAGGGATCAGTATTAGGTCTTTTGCTTTTCCTAACCTACATTAATGACTTAGATTCTGGTATAGTAAGCAAACTTGTTAAATTTGCAGACGACACAAAAATACGAGGAGTGGCAATCACCGTTGCGGCAGAAAAGGTCACTCAAAATGATCTAGACAGCATTCAGAACTGGGCAGACACATGGTAAATGACAGTTAATAGAGAAAAGTGTAAGGTACTGCACGCAGGCAATACAAATGTGCATTATAAATACCATATGGGAGATACTGAAATTGAAGAAGGAACCTATGAAAAAAACCAAGGAGTTTATGTTGACTCAGAAATGTCTTCATCTAGACAATGTGGGGAAGCTATAAAAAAGGCCAACAAAATGCTCGGATATATTGTGAAAAGTGTTGAATTGAAATCAAGGGAAGTACTGTTAAAACTATGATGCATTAGCAAGACCTCATCTTGAATATTGTGTTCAGCTCTGGATTGCAAATGCAAAGAAGAGCGACCAGAATTTTCCCAGGTTTAAAAGGCATGTCATATGCAGACAGGCTCAAAGAATTGAATCTATTCAGTCTTGAACAAAGAAGACACACTGCGATCTGATTCAAGCATTCAGAATTCGAAAAGGTATTGACAATGTGGACTCAAGGGACTTTTTCGACCTGAAAAAAGAAACAAGGAGCAGGGATCACAAATGGAGATTCGATAATGGGGCATTCAGAACAGAAAATAGGAGGCACTTTTTTCCACAGAGAATTGTGGGAGTGTGGAACCAACTCCACAGTAATGTTGTTGAAGCTGACACCCTGGGATCCTTCAATAAGCTGCTTGATGAGATTCTGGGATCAATAATGTATAATGTGATATCTTGTAACAATTGTAAGCCGCCCTGGATAAGGGTGTCTGCTAAGAAATAAATAAATAAATAAATAAATAAATAAATAAAGAAATAATAATAAGCTACTAACGACCAAACAAGCAAGATTGGATAAAGTTTGTAAACTTTACTGTGTTCTTATTCATTCAGTACGGAGGACAATTACAGAAAATTATGACCATTATATAGGCAGTATCCCATGTGTAGCAACAGTTCACCAGTACTCTATGTTTATTAGAGCAGAGGAAGCATCAGAGATTCACACAAGATTTCTATTAAAATTTTTTTTTTTTTTTTATGTTTTACAACAGAAAATTTGTTAAATATATTGAAATATAATTAAAAGAATATTGCACTAATTGACAGAGAATTGCACTAGAGTTGAAAAAGTATTGCACTAGATTTTCAATCATGGAACATATTTCCTATCTCTCCTAGCATTAGCAGATACAGAGCATACTACTACAAAATAACATTAAAATGAAAATATCAAATGCAACAGAAAATAGATAAGTTCAGAATAAATACACAAGATAAACCTTTCCAGATACTCACCCCCGATACATAGCTTCAGCATCCCACTAGACCAAATCACTTCCTACTCTAGGGTTTCCTGGTCTTAAATACAGAGGTCAATCACCCCCCCCCCCATTCATAACTCTTAAAGGGACAGTACGCATTTATCAAATGCTACAATCCCCCTTACTGAATCATCATCCCGATGATTCCATTTACTTACAAGGGTGGTAGGAAGAGTATTACTCTTAAGAGCCACATCAGAGAGAGAAGCTTGCCCTGTAACCTCTCACTGTAGCACAGTAGACCTGGGCATTCCATAAGAGTTTGGATGCTTCCTGGCAGTTGTATGCTGGGACCTCCTTGGTTCCTGGCTTTCTTCACTTGGTGAGGCAATCTCAGGGTCTCCATCGCCCAGGTCAGCATCTCCTTCTGATGCAGGACTCAATGACCTGTTGTCTCCTGGGGGCAATTCCATTTCAGCATCTCCTGATTCTTGAACCTCACCTCCTTCATAAATGGCCAGATCATCTTCATCAGAGCTACTGCTGTTAAAAGAATTAAGATTAAGTGAATCAGGATTACGTTGTCGACTTTGACTTTGGGGGAGGGCTTCGCTTGGACAGTGAACACTTGGGAGTGGTCCTGCTCATTTGAATCCCGTACAACTGACATAACAGGCGGATTACCTCGGCTTCAAAACATCAGCCCTGGTTTGTATGAACTCACCCTGGGACTCCATACTTAAAAATCCATTCTTGGACCAGCACTTTTGCTACTGTTGCAACCGTCTGATATCTTGTTGGTACTGCCACTGTAAACTTAGAAAACACGTCAGTAATAATAAGGACATTCTCCATTCCATTTTTAGCTGGCTCCAATAAGGTGAAATCTAGTGCCACGATCTCCAAAGGTCTTGATGCCTGTATGCTCCCTAAAAAGGTCTTAACTTTAGGTTGCAGAACTTTAGCCACCATACATCGTTTACAGTTTCTACACCACTGTTCTACATGTGATGCATTTAATAATTCCAGTTTCAGCAGATTCCATCTCCCATTCCAAATGGTCAGGAGCTCTGCCTCTCCTCCAATAGTACAGGTACTGACCGATACAGGTGTCTGCTTCCTGCAGAAGCTTCATATCCCTTACACAGTACTCTGGAAAAGAAGAAACCATTTCCACAGACACATATCTGTTTATAAGAGGCACATTTCCTCCTGGGCCTCCACCTGTACTTCCTGGGATAGTTTAGTACCTACCATAACCATTTCCAAACTTACTTGAACTTCATCCTCAGTCTGGTAGCTTGACTTACAATTTAGATCATCTGTGTATTGCCATGATAATGCGTCCGAATTACCATTCTTCTTCCCTGGCCGATACACAATATCAAAATCAAAGAGGGCTAGCTGCGATGCCCAGCATTGTTCTACGGCACCTAGTTTGGCAGTTCTTAAGTGACTCAGGGTTTTTTTATCAGTAATGACAGTCCCAAAATGTTTCCGTTACTGCCCATTTAAGACCAAGAAACTTAAACCACATAGAATTATAGTTGTCCATGTTCCTTTCTCTAGGACTTAAAACTCTGCTAGCATAGGCTACTGGTCTCCTGCCCCCATCACCCTGCAATAGAACAGCTCCTAACCCATGATGGTTTGCGTCAATCACTAAAAACAAAGGTTTATTTTAATATGCATAGCCGAACACAGGGGAAGATATTAACTTTCAAATGCCGTTTCACATTCACTATCCAGTTTTTCAAAAAACTGAGCAGTTGGAAGGCGATTTCTCTTACCCTTCTTTTCCTTTCCTTTCCTTGAGATGCCAAACTATGTAGTGGAGCTGCAATTTTTGCAAATCCCTCTACAAACCTTCAATAACAGCTGGCAAACCCCAGGACGGACTTCAACTCTCTTGCATTGGTAGGTCTTCACCAAGCTGCCACTGCTTTAATCTTCTCCGGGTCCATAGCTACACCTTTGCTGGAAATTACATGACCCAGGTACCTAACTTGCTGTTGGAAGAAACAACATTTACCAAGTTTTATTTTCAGGCCAAACTGTTTAACACTAGCACCGCCATAGCTGCTTTTTGAACGGTTTTTGCAATTCAAATTTAAATATCTCCGCGTATGTGAATATCTTGTGCATGTCCGTTCTTAAGTGTTACTAAATAGTTGAATTAAATACCCATACGGTGTTTCAGCTGCAGAATCGTAAAAATGAATAAGTTATAAGCACTTGCTTCTTCAACCGCCAGACCCGCTGTTTATGCGGCATATTGAAATCAATACAATATAGTCTGGGCTTTGTAATAAAATCAAAGTCATTGTGAAATAACATATTAAAATCATGTTGAGTGCTTGAAACACTGATGAAAGTCATTCTACACATCATATATTATTATTATTTACACTACATTTCTCAGGCAGAACGACTGTGCCACCCTGAGTGTGACGGTGCAAAAAAATGTGCGTATTCTAAGCTCTGATCAGTGACCATCGGCACAGATGCTAAACGAAAAGTCAGAGACTGTTGCATTTTACAATGCAATGAAGTACAGTGTGGATATACTGGATCAAATGGCACGGCTGTATTCTGTCAAAGGTGGTACTCGCAGGTGGCATGTGTCTGTTTTTTATAATGTTTTGGACCTGGCAGCCATCAACGCTTTGGTTTTGTACAAAGAGTGCACCAGCAACACAATCACTTGGAAGGACTTAATTTTGCAGCTAGCCCTGGACCTACGACAGACACGACACGAAACAGACACGAAAGCTGGCTGACAAATGCCCCTCAACCTTCAGTCAGCACTGCGCCCACTGGCACACGGAATACAAGACAATGCCAGGTTGCTAAATGCAATAAAAACAGAACTTTTGATGTGTGCGCCCGTTGGGAAAAGGCGAGTCTGTGGTAAATGCACTGAACAGACAGACAGCCTTTGAACTCTGTTTCACTCAAAGCGCTTTCACGTTTCATAGTTTATTTTTGTTTTATGTTATTTTTTATAACTAGTTATTTATGTTTTATAATTGTATATGTGCATACAGCTTTCTACACCTGTTTACACAGCTGTTTATTGCATAAAGTTTATTTTATTTCAGTTTTTCATGTTTATGTATATGTGCTCTTTTTGAAAAAAAATAAGAAAAAAAGTTTAATTTTCAATGCAAATACAGTGTTTCTGCTCTGAAAATGTTATGTCTGATGTTCATAAATAAAAATATTAAGTTGTATCCGATTGTTTTTCATTTTCATATCGAAGCCGCTTTAAAATGGAGCCGCACATTTTGTGGGTGTGGGTGTTATATGTAGTCTGAAATCTCGGCGGTTCTAGTGTTAAAGCGACACAGCACACACTCCAGCCTTTGCAAATGCTATTCAATTGCCGCTGAAAACTCAACAACATCATCTAGATATAACAGAAGTGATTGAAAACTTTGGTCCACAAAAATCTGTTCCATCCGCCGTTGGAATGTCCCGGGCACATTGCAGAGCCCAAAGGGCATACGATTGAATTCGAAAAGCCCAAAGGGGGTACAAAAGGCAGAAGAAAAGAAAACCAGCATGCCCCACTAAGAGCATCCAGTGAATCCGGGGGAGAGGAAAAGCATCCTTCCATGTCTTGAAATTCATCTGCTGATAGTCCACACACATTCTGAGTGATCCATCCTTCTTCCTCACTATAACTACAGGGGAGGAATAAGGGCTGCAACTCTCTCAAATTACTTTCTGGCATTACTGCTCTAGCAATTGCCTAATATGAGCCTTGACTTCTTCATATTGGCTATGGGGGAGCCAGCGATAACGTTGCCTCACTGTTGCATCATATACTAAGTGGATCTCATGCTCAGTCAAATCTGTATATCCTTGTGACAAAGTGGCTGAGTGGGAACAGGTGCAGAAGTGATGCAAATCCAGTTTGGAAAGTGACCAATAAACAATAATCCCCCGGCAATACACAGCAATGTGTACTGCACGGGGTAGACAATAATGGGCTTCTAGACCCTAAACAATAAACAATACGTATCTGCCCACAATAATACCCACACGGTCACCAGTCTTGGGTGCGTGCAGTAATGCTCATGGTGGGTGATACAGTTTATTTTGTGACAGTACTGCAGTGTTATTCCGGCTAGTGCTGGCCCTTGGTGACAGCTCCGCCGTCTAGTGATTTACAAACAAGACGAATTACACAAAGACAAACAAACAAAACACTCATGATACTGGAACAGTGGTTACGGGGTCTCTCACAGTCCTTCCCGGTTCACAAACACAAACCAAAACGAAGTAACAGATTACTATTCTCTGTCCCTTTTTATGCCGTCACACATGACCCCTTGGTAAATGAGTGCAACCGCCTCTTCAATCTGCGGCTGTCACGTCGTTTCCCTTCCGGATCAATGCGTTCTTGCAACGGAATCTCGCCTTCATCCAGACTGGCCGACTTCCCGACCCTGGGAAAGAACTGTCAGACCAGCCCGTCCAAAGAACTCTGTTCTCGCTGCTTAGCGCCCTCACAGGTCAGGAGGGAGATTTACAACCAATAATTGTATTTCTGTCACAATCCTACATCATCCTCTCCTGATGAGAAAACAGTTTTATACTTCTGCAACAACTTTCTAACTTGTGTCTCCTGGCTATAATTAAGTCCTGGAAACTTCAAGTGTGTAAATTCAGTAATTGCAGGCTGATCATCAGTAGCATTAATTATACTCTGCTCTACATATACTGTAGAGGTACCCCCACAACTGGGTGAAAGATAATTTGGGAATTGTCATGTCCTGACACTGCTCCAGCCCTCTGTACTATAGCTAAGCGCATGTGGGGCTGGATGCACACATCACTAGTTCCAATATTTAACAGGGACCTGTAACTGCCCTTTGTAAATCAGTGTATAGACACTAGCCAATACCACATTTGGTGGAATAATTCCCTCCCCAGCTCCCAGTGGTTCAACTAATACAGTTTGGTCCATCTACCATCCTACCTGGGGGCCTGTTGCCAAAACAAACTGCACTGTACCTGCTGGAATTCTTACTGGGGATGGGGCTAGTACCTTAGCAAAACCAAACAACTCTTTCTGTTCCAAATTTAGGTTTTTAGGCAAGTCTTTAAGGTCTGTTTCCACTCAACTTCACACTGCTGTACTAGAGGAACTTGAAGGTAGGAAGAACGATGCTGCTGTACCAAAAGCTCATGACAATGTCTAATAATATTCATTCCAACCAAACCAGGAACAACCCTTTTCTATGATCCATGGCATCTTTTATAACTAACATCCCTCTTTTAGGAATATTTCTTCCCATGGCGACCACATCTAGCTCCAAATAGCCTATATAGGGAATGTCTAGCCCATTGGGAGCTTAAAGTACAAGCCAACTACAGTTTTGTAAAGCACCCACCCCCATTGGCTCAAAGTGCTCTTTAAAACAGCTTTCTGTAATTGTTGTCACCATAGAACCAGTGTCTAAGATACACTTAACTTCAACACCTCCCATTAATACAGAAACAACAGGACTTTGTCCTACCAGTCTCCTGTACAAGCCTACTTTGCCATGGTCCTCAAGGGTTGAACCTAGTTCACCCCCACCTGTCATTTGGCTCCTCACAACAGGGGGGGAAGTTTCCCTGAATCTCCACTGCTTGAGCAGTAACTGGTGTAGCTGAGGAGGAAGCAGAAGACAAACTTGGTAATCTGAAGTCTGAAACTTGTTTCACAAGCCCATTTATCTGCTTTTGTTGAGCTTTTAAAGTTTCCAGCAATTCTATTGAGATAAGATCACTTTTACTTTTTGCACACTGCCTCACAGCCAGTAGGATAATTAGCACTAGTATCACTAAAACTGCCCTGGGTCTTAACAAAACAAGCCCTGGGCAGCAGTGTGGAGTAGTGGTTAGGGCTCTGGACTCTTGACCGGAGGGTCGTTGGTTCAATCCCAGTTGGGGGACACTGCTGCTGTACCCTTGAGCAAGGTACTTTACCTAGATTGCTCCAGTAAAAACCCAACTGTATAACTGGGTAATTGTATGTTAAAATAATGTGCAAAAAATAATGTAATTGTATGTAAAAATAATGTGATATCTTGTAACAATTGTCACCCTGGATAAGGGCGTCTGCTAAGAAATAAATAATAATAATAATAATAATAATAATAATAATAATAATAATAATAATAATAGCCCCATGCCCCTTCTCCTCCTCAGCCCACTGGGTAGCCTCCTGCCGGAGATTCAGGAACGAAATGCCTGGCTCCTGTCTAATCATTTTCTTAAGCTCTCAGCGTAAGGCACCATCTATCACATTTTCGGCAAACTGGTCTCTTAATACTGCTTCTTTATCGGGGACCCCTTTAGAATTACAACGTATCACATCTTCTAAGAGAGCCATCAAAGCGTGGGAATATTCCCGCAAAGAATCTCGCCTTCATCCAGACTGGCCGACTTCCCGACCCTGGGAAAGAACTGTCAGACCAGCCCGTCCAAAGAACTCTGTTCTCGCTGCTTAGCGCCCTCACAGGTCAGGAGGGAGATTTACAACCAATAATTGTATTTCTGTCACAATCCTACATCATCCTCTCCTGATGAGAAAACAGTTTTATACTTCTGCAACAACTTTCTAACTTGTGTCTCCTGGCTATAATTAAGTCCTGGAAACTTCAAGTGTGTAAATTCAGTAATTGCAGGCTGATCATCAGTAGCATTAATTATACTCTGCTCTACATATACTGTAGAGGTACCCCCACAACTGGGTGAAAGATAATTTGGGAATTGTCATGTCCTGACACTGCTCCAGCCCTCTGTACTATAGCTAAGCGCATGTGGGGCTGGATGCACACATCACTAGTTCCAATATTTAACAGGGACCTGTAACTGCCCTTTGTAAATCAGTGTATAGACACTAGCCAATACCACATTTGGTGGAATAATTCCCTCCCCAGCTCCCAGTGGTTCAACTAATACAGTTTGGTCCATCTACCATCCTACCTGGGGGCCTGTTGCCAAAACAAACTGCACTGTACCTGCTGGAATTCTTACTGGGGATGGGGCTAGTACCTTAGCAAAACCAAACAACTCTTTCTGTTCCAAATTTAGGTTTTTAGGCAAGTCTTTAAGGTCTGTTTCCACTCAACTTCACACTGCTGTACTAGAGGAACTTGAAGGTAGGAAGAACGATGCTGCTGTACCAAAAGCTCATGACAATGTCTAATAATATTCATTCCAACCAAACCAGGAACAACCCTTTTTCTATGATCCATGGCATCTTTTATAACTAACATCCCTCTTTTAGGAATATTTCTTCCCATGGCGACCACATCTAGCTCCAAATAGCCTATATAGGGAATGTCTAGCCCATTGGGAGCTTAAAGTACAAGCCAACTACAGTTTTGTAAAGCACCCACCCCCATTGGCTCAAAGTGCTCTTTAAAACAGCTTTCTGTAATTGTTGTCACCATAGAACCAGTGTCTAAGATACACTTAACTTCAACACCTCCCATTAATACAGAAACAACAGGACTTTGTCCTACCAGTCTCCTGTACAAGCCTACTTTGCCATGGTCCTCAAGGGTTGAACCTAGTTCACCCCACCTGTCATTTGGCTCCTCACAACAGGGGGAAGTTTCCCTGAATCTCCACTGCTTGAGCAGTAACTGGTGTAGCTGAGGAGGAAGCAGAAGACAAACTTGGTAATCTGAAGTCTGAAACTTGTTTCACAAGCCCATTTATCTGCTTTTGTTGAGCTTTTAAAGTTTCCAGCAATTCTATTGAGATAAGATCACTTTTACTTTTTGCACACTGCCTCACAGCCAGTAGGATAATTAGCACTAGTATCACTAAAACTGCCCTGGGTCTTAACAAAACAAGCCCTGGGCAGCAGTGTGGAGTAGTGGTTAGGGCTCTGGACTCTTGACCGGAGGGTCGTTGGTTCAATCCCAGTTGGGGGACACTGCTGCTGTACCCTTGAGCAAGGTACTTTACCTAGATTGCTCCAGTAAAAACCCAACTGTATAACTGGGTAATTGTATGTTAAAATAATGTGCAAAAAATAATGTAATTGTATGTAAAAATAATGTGATATCTTGTAACAATTGTCACCCTGGATAAGGGCGTCTGCTAAGAAATAAATAATAATAATAATAATAATAATAATAATAATAATAATAATAGCCCCATGCCCCTTCTCCTCCTCAGCCCACTGGGTAGCCTCCTGCCGGAGATTCAGGAACGAAATGCCTGGCTCCTGTCTAATCATTTTCTTAAGCTCTCAGCGTAAGGCACCATCTATCACATTTTCGGCAAACTGGTCTCTTAATACTGCTTCTTTATCGGGGACCCCTTTAGAATTACAACGTATCACATCTTCTAAGAGAGCCATCAAAGCGTGGGAATATTCCCGCAAAGATTCACCCCGACTCTGCCGGTGATCAAAAAATTGCTTCTGCAACTTGTGAAAGGGTTGTGTGCACCCATACACTTCCTGCTAATTTTTTAATATTTGCTTAGGATCTTTTTTGTCCTCTAGAGGGCGATATTTAATTTCTTCCCTGGCTTCCCCTTCCAATTGTGCATATATAAAGTCTGCCTCCTGTGAAGGTGACATAACATTAGAGGAAAAACAGCACCATAGAAGGATATTACTACTATGCTTGACAGTAGGTATGCTGTTCTTTTCTTTGTACGCCTCACCAGACTTTCTCCAAATGTAACGACTATCAGCGTGACCAAATAGCTTGATTTTTGTTTCATCACTCCACAAAACCTTTGACTCATATCCATCATTCAAATGCTGTTTTGCAAACTTTAAGCGATTTCCTTGTGACGTTTTCCTAAGAGTGGCTTTTTCTTTGGCCTGCGTCCACAGAGACCTTCACCATGCAATGACTGGCTGAAATGGAAACCCTAGTCCCACTTGCAATCAATTCACTTTGAATATCTTTGGCAGTCAATCTCAGATTGTTATTAACCTTCCTCACAATTCTATTTGTTCTTGGTGAAAAAACCTTCTTTCTTCCAGACCAAGGAAGCTTTGTGACAGTATGTGACAGAAAGACAATGATTCTTGGTGGTAAATCTTCCTCCCGACCTGTGAGGGCACTAAGTAACGGGAATACCCTGGACTGTTTGGCCTGACAATTTATTCCCAGGGTTAAAAGGAAGTCGGTCATCTAGAAAGGGGGCAGAGATTCGGTCATTAATTCATCAACCCAGAAGGGGCAGCTGCGGATTGGAGGAGCGGCTCTAATCGTTTACCGAGGGGTCATGTGTGACGGTACAAATAAGGGTCGATGCAACGTAATCTGTTCCTTCAGTTATGGTTAAGGAATGACCCGGAAGGACCAATATTGTAAAAAAGTATTGTGAGTGTTTTGTTTGTTTTGTCTTGTCTAAAAAAATATTGTTTGTAATTGTTTAGATGGCTAACACGATCCGGAGCTGTCGCCAAAGGCCAGCACCAACCTGAACAACATCACTGCACTTTGTACAGTTCACTACAAGCACAGGGTATGCACAGACCTTAATTCGAACATCTCTCTTGGGTGGTTTGTCGTGGCAGCCCCAAGGTCAGGAGGCTATCTCCTGTATCCATGGAGACACGATGACATACCCCACCCTAAAAATATATTTATCGGTATGTCCGATAAATATGTAGTAGGGGTAGTAGGGGTGGCAAAAAGGCTACCACACCCGGTTATTCTGGGCCGAGACTGGCCAAAATTTAGAGATTTAATCAAATTAATGACAGTCACACATGTAAACGTGGCAGAAAAAGGGAAAGGGGAAATGATTGGTGATATTTTCCCCTTGCAAGCTGAAATGTTTTCACCTGTTTTCTGTCCTAGCAAAACAAACAAAGAGAGAAGGACTGAAAAATGGGAGGGAGCAGCAATGAGACGAGGCTGGGGTTTGGTGGGAGAAAGCTCGGATGGTACCAAACGCCAGTCAAAGGGGGTTGGAACGCAGGGGAACCAAGAGGGTGAGGTTACTGGGCCATCCAAGGCAGAAGCTACTCCAGCCCATCTCAAAATACCGGATATGTGGCACTCAAGAGCGGACATAGTGTAGGGCCAACACAACAACCCCTCACTTGTGCATGCTTGGGGACAGGTCCGGTCCATTGAAGGTAAGGATGTTGATGGCGCTGGGGCGTTAGTATTTCCCCACTTAAGTATCAAGGGGCAATTACTGTATAGGGTAAACCTAGCCGCGGGCACAGGACAGCCTGTAACACAATTATTGGTTCCCCAATCTTGTCAGCCCAAGGTCATGAGGCTGGCACATGATATCCATTTTGCGGGGCACCTCGGAGCTGACAAGACAAGGGAATGAATATTGGCTCAATTCTATTGGGTAGGACTTCATACTGATGTGTGGAAATATGTAGCGACATGCCTGGACTGCCAGCGAGTAGCGCCAGGTCGAGTGCGCCCCGTCCCTTTGGTCCCAGTGCCAATTATTTCCACCCACTTTGAACACATTCTGGGTATGCACATATATTAGTGGTGTTAGTTTATGCAACATGAAACCTGGAAGCAGTTCCATTTAGGTCCACTAGTGCAGCTGCAATAGCCAAAGAATTATTGTAGATTATGGCTAGAGTAGGAATCCCCAAGGAGATTTTGACTGATCATGGAACTAACTTCATGTCTAACACGCTACAGCAGGTTTATAAAACATTAAAAATATGTCCCATCAGGACATCTGTTTATCATCCACAGACGGGTGGTTTGGTGGAACACTTTAATCACACCTTAAAGCAGATGCTGAGACGTTTTGTGAATCAAGAGCAAAAGCATTGGGCATCGCTTCTTCCCTACGTCCTTTTTGCAGTGAGAGGGGTGCCACAGAGTTCGACAGGGTTCTCCCCCTTCAAGCTCTTGTACGGCCTACAGCCTCGTGGCATCCTCGATCTGCTAAGAGAGGGGTGGGAAGAGCACAAAGGCTGGTCCAAAAACGTAGTGCAGCATGTGCTCCTACTAAGAGATTGCATGGATTTGGTCGGTCGTTTGCACTAATTCAAACCTTTCGACCAGGAGCGAAGGTAATGCGGCTGCTTCCCTCCTCAGAATTGAAATTATGTGCTAAATGCCAGGGGTTATATGAAGTCATTTGGCCTACAGGAAAGGTGGATTATGAAATTAGACAACCAGATTGTCGTAATGACTGTAAATTTATTAAAGCCCTGGCAGGCAAGTGAGGTGTTATTTATAGCCCCAGGCGAAGTATAGGATGATTTAGGCCCCTGTCTACAGACCCCTAGCACTAAATTCCTTTCAATGGGGAACAATTGGTTCCAGATCAGCAACAAGAACTGCGTAAGCTTATTGAGGAGTTCAGCAATGTTTTTTCTGACTTGCCCGGTAGAACTAACCTTGTTGAATATGACATTATCTCTCCCTCATGTGTCACAGTACGAGAGAGACTTTACCAGATCCCAGAAAGTTTACGAAGTGGCGTTTGCAAAGAGGTATGGGCGATGCTCGAACTTGGGGTGATTGAGCCTTCCAGGAGCAAGTGGTGCAGTCCAATTTTGATAGTGGCCAAAAAGGACGGCACCAACCGCTTCTGCGTTGATTTCCGTAAGGTAAACGTTATTGCCAACTTCGATGCATACCCCATGCTTCAGGTCAACATGCTTCTATATACACTGGGACCTGACAAAGGGATACTGGTAGATCCCCTTAACTCACAGTTCTAGAGAGAAAATCACATTTTCAACCCCTGAAGGGCTGTTTCATTTCAAAACCATGCCTTTTGGGCTACATGGTGCGCCTGCTGCCTTTCAGAGACTGATGGACCAGGTTTCATGCCCACATCATGAATATGCAGCAGCGTATATTGATGACATGGTTATTTACAGCTCCACCTGGTGAGAGCATTTGGCTAGGGTTACGGCCGTCCTTCAGTCTCTAAGGGTAGCCCGGCTGACAGCTAACTTGGGAAAATGCACCTTTGCCAAAACAGAGACTCAATATTTGGGATTTTTAATGGGGAATGGAAGGGTGAAACCCGTTGTCCCCAAAATCCAGGCTTTGGTAGACACGGCGATCCCCAAAACCAAGACTCAGATGAGGTCGCTACTTGGATAAGCCGGTTATTACCGCCGCTATATCCCCGAATATGCCACAGTGGTTAACCTTTAGTCGACCTCACCAAAAAGAGCGCACCAAATTTAATTAAATGGTCAGTAGAGTGTCAGAGGGTGTTTGATACTATTAAGCGAAGACTCTACCAGGCCCCCACCCTTATCACACCTGATTTCACCAAGTGTTTCATCCTCCATCTCCTGACCAACCTGTGAGGGACAACTTATTTCCAGGGTTAAAAGGAAGTCGGTCATCTAGAAAGGGGGTGGAGCTTCGGTGCACTAACTCATCAACCCGGAAGGGAAATGATGTGGCAGTCACGGATTGGAGGAGCGACTGCAATCGTTTACCAAAGGGTCATGCATGACGGTACAAATAGGGGTCGAAGCAACATAATCTGTTCCTTCAGTTATGGTTAAGGAACAACGCGGAAGGACCAGTATTGTGTTTTGTCTAAAAAAAATACTGTTTGTAATTGTTTAGATGGCTAACATGATCCGGAGCTATCGCCAAAAGCCAGCACCAACCCAGACAACATCACTGCACTTTGTTTCATTAAGGACTGTATATTCACTATGAGCACTCACTGTTTGTGTTTGTGTTACGTGATACGTGTGGGTGAATAAGAATAGGACGGTTTATTATTTGGGAACCAGCCATGGATTTAAACAGAGCAATACACGCCGCTGTATTGCTTGTTAACATTGTCTGCTATTTACTGTTGTTATGCTATCAGGCAATTGGATTACAAAACATTAAACAACATTGCACCTGAATTATAATCATCTGTCTGTTTATTCATCATCTGCACCTGCACACGGTTAACCACTTTGCCACACAGTACCATGAGTCTTGTTCTTCTTGATAATAGAAACAATAGTTGAAATTAGGATACTCAAATGCTTGGAAATCTTTTTGTATCGTTCTCCAGCTTTATGACAATAAATCATGTTATGCCTAAGGTCTTCAGATAGCGCTTTACTTTTTCCCATATTGACTTCTTGGTAATGAGAGAAGTCATCCTGTGCCTAACTCTTTTATACTCTAAGAATGTTCACCTACACTCCAGTATTTTCTAGACTTCTCTAGAATTAGGTTCTGCATTATCATTTTGACATTTCTAGCACCTTGTAGACAATACAAAGGGTACGATTACTTTTGAATTAGCATATTTTGTAAAAAATAAAAAAAATGTTGAAATAAATAATTGTAGACATCTATTTCTTGTAATTTTTTTTCCTCATCCACAAAAGCAAAACTTTGTTTTCAAGAAATGTCTAAAAATTATACATTTCCATTGGGATATGTAAACTTTTGACAACAACTGTATACAAATGGATGGTGCTACATTTTTTGCAGCAGATTTTATTGCTGCAATAGGAAAAATTTAAGTAGACCATGTGTGAACCTTGGTAACCATACATTTTCGTATGCTGATGCAAACGTTATCATACAAATATGAGTAGGTGTTGAATTATACAATAGGTTCATTTGATTTAGTAGAGTGTGGTAATTGGGTCTTGTGTTTAGGAGGGTGATGGCATACAGTTAATTGAACATTTCCAAGTGGTTATTCAGTTGTACAAAACACATGCTATATACACTGTAAAAGATTAAGATATTTTTACTTAGTATTTAAGATACTTTTACTTACTAAGCATTTTGTCTGTAAGAATATTTTGCTTGATATAAGAAAATAAGTCTTAACATATCTCACTTAGAAAATGTATCTTAATTTAAAGAATGTCATGAGTAATTTAAGCTTCTTTCACTACAAGGAAGGAAATCAAAGCTTTGGCATGATAAATTACCAGATAAGAAATCTTGTTTTAAGAATTTGACATAATGATGTTCTGAAAATAAGACCATTTGTTGTTAAGGGTTTTATCAAAATAAATGTCACTCCTAATAAAGTCCTTCAATTCTCCAAACAACTGTGAATGAAAACCTGGTTTAAATCAGTATGACCAAATATACAGCATGTTAAATCTTCTAAAACAAATTCATATTGTTAAAAATTCCACTCAACATAATGCATGTCTGTTTTGATACAAACATTGGCAAGACATACAGTACATTCTGGATAAGGGCGTCTGCTAAGAAATTAATAATAATAATAATAATAATAATAATAATAATAATTCTGATCCACATGTTTTTTTAAATCACTGCAAACAAAGAGGGGTGCAATTCAAAATGAATGTCACTTTTTCATTTTGCTGTACAATTACACTTGAGAAACATGCTATGGAATTTCAACATAAACTTGCAAAAGAGTATTATCACATAATTGTGAAAAACCGTCGTTTTAATATTACCTCAAATCAATTTACCAGTACAAATAAATCTGTTTCACTTAATTGGCACAAGAAATCAGCAAACATATCAAATTCTTTTAAAACATTTATTTGACATTTCACACTCACATTCTTGTGCACATATACCAGTCAAATAAAGAAAAAAGTGGCATTACTCTGCCTTTCTGAACAGACATTTACACTGACATTCTTGTGCATATGAACATTTACCAGTCAGAGAAGGGAAAACTAAACTCTAGCATCATCCCTTGAGGTCATGTTTGAACTATACCAGCACAGGAGTATCTAACATGTATTTCAAGCACATGTCATTGGTGAACATACTAAGAAGACTTAAGGGTTGATTAAATCGCTCACTTCAACCTCTGTATAACTGCATGTGCATTTTTCAAGAAGTTAAGAAATAAAAACTGCCTTATTAAGTCACTTATTGTATGCTATAGGCCACATTCCACACTTTCTGTATGCAATACATTCCACTTTTCGTTTAACAGCTTAAACTTAACAACTTAAATTTCACAAATTTGGCTCAACAACAAATAATTATTTATTTGTTGTTTCATTGCAAAATCATTAGGAATGAAAAGGGTTATTACAAAACCCATGAAGTTTAATTATGTCACTTCAGAGGAATGTATGTTGTACTTTTGAAGTTAAATGTATAATATGGTGTAGAATCTGTAAGCTTTTCAGCATCTACTAGCTCAGTTGCCTGTGCAAGGTTGGGAGTATCAACCTCATAAGCAAGACAATTTCTGTTCAAGCAAATGGTTTCATACAGCTGAATTTCAAAACAAATTAAAGTTGAATTTCCTCTGAAAATGTCTTTTATGAGAGCGAATTCAGGAACGTCATCATTGACTTTGGCTAAAATGAAGGACTGATTGCAAGTGTATTTATTTCCATTTAGAATGTGCCACTTGGCTGAAACTATGTGTTGTACTGCATCCATGCCGAAGAAGTCTCTTAGTTTTGCGTGAATGTATTGCACATGTTTCACATCTGAAACTGGGCCAATTTCTTTCTCACTTGAGAAAATTGGATTTTAAGAACTGTACACATTTTGACAACATGTTTGACGAATGATTTGCAGACATTTCTAAAATGTGACTTTGAAGCCCATCTTTTAAACTGTGCTTAGATTCCAATCTCATGCACATGTGTCTCACCATTGGACCTAATGATTTAATTTGTGATGGAACATGAATCAAATAGTGTTGCTTTGGGATAATATTAATGACTGGAAAAAGCTGCTTGAAATGCATCAGGTGTTGCTCGATAAGTACTTTAAGCCTTGACACAGTACTCAATGAAATGACTGGTGCAAAAATTATCTGGGAATCTCAAGCAATTCAAGAAGCAGTTGAATGTATTCATTACCCTCACCAATATCTAACACAAATGGCATTGTTTTTAAGAGAATTTGCATTTGTCCCGAGTCCTGTTTAAGCTTATTATCATCTGATGCTAAAGTGTTGACTGTTATGAGGCTTGGTTGATCTCACACATCTTGAGCAGAGTATGGGAAACTTAGCAGGGCAGCATTGAACACATCATGGTCAATGTGCCCTGAAGAAATAAGTTGTTTCAATACACATTTTATTTCTAATGGAGCAATACCCTCAAGAACAATATGCATTATATCCTGTGGAGTTTGGTTTACAATATAAAAACCGGGAATTTCTGTTAATTTACTTTGTCTATTAATGCCATAAGTTGTTTTCAGGCTGTTTTTTAAGAAATCTGTGCTGGTCCTTTCTATTTCCCCACATTGTCTGAGATGGCTTTCGAGGACTTTTTTTTATCAAAAGGATACTAATCAAAATAGTTCTGCAAATGCAAATGTGCACTCACATGTCTACATTTACTATGAGCAAAACCAACTCCCTCTTTAAATCCAGCCAGCTCGTCCTGGACTAAAGTGTTTCCACAAACAGAAATCAATGCCCCCAGTCTCTATTTTAACCCCATGATACAACATTTACAATAATTCAAATATTTTCGGATTTGCTCTAATAGTACATCAATACCACATTGAGAAACATAATTTGCTTTTCCTATGGCAAGAAGTTGTATGGCAGCTAGCTTAGATCTATATTTTGGATTTATATTTCCTGACGTATAGTACACCATCAGTAGTTTATTCTTTGAAGCATGTGCACCTAAAGGATTGCATATCTATATTTCATCAGTATACAAAATGATCTGCAAGGCATTGGGTCTGGCAGCAAACAGTGGATGTGATTTGAATATATCCCCATCATTAATGTCATACAAAAAACCATATTTGCACTTCTGTGGTCCTTTTTTGATCATTGATAGTATCATAGAGTCAAAGAGCAGTTGCTCTAAACTCATAATTAGAGGTATGTAGTAAAAGCTTTTGTTCCTGATCACAATTTCCTCTGGCTCCATAGGATTGAAGTGTTCCCTAATGCAGCAGTCTTGCAAGTATGTGGTTGCAACTCTGGAAAAATGATCTATGAAATTGTCAAATGTTGCCATTACATCCTTTTCCAAGTCTTCTTTGCTTCTCAAAAAATATTTTCATCTAATTTCTCAGGAAATTCACCAATGAGGCTTGATTTTGCTGAACCCCAGACACAATATTGTTAACACATCTCTGAATAAAATGAAATAAAATAATAGTTATTAGACATCATCATTCACATTTGGAACATGCCATAATCTAGGGCCCTATTCATAAGTAAATTTAAGGAAAATTATTGTTCTTAAACTACTCACAAAACCTCCAGATGCCAAAATTGCCAAATTACATTGTCAGGTGGCTAAGTTATAGGTAGGGCTTCTGTTTTTCAGGTTTTATTAATTGTATTTTTCTGTGCTTATTTTGAGCTATTTTCGAGTTTTATGTAAATCATTTTTGGGGGGGGGGGGCTTTTGTTTTTGATATACTGTATGAAATTAGTGTTTTTGGTTACTTTCCAAAATGGTTGAGGGTGTTGTGTGTGTCAAAATATGTACAGTAACTCAACAGTACTTGCACATTTAAGTACCTTCTTTCCTTTGCAGTCTCCCACAACGAAATCCCTATGATCATGGGCACATTCTTCTGGGGTTTTTGTGTGTAGGCAATTTTGTACATTTTGCCACAATTCTGTTTTAAATCCTCTGTGTCTTAACTGTAATACAGCTTTAAATCCCACTAACAAGCCTCCATCCTGATTGTAATCTTGTTTTAAATCGCGCAAGCGGAGTCTCCAATAGAAATGTAGGCATGTGCTGTCACTCAGTAGTGGGTGAGTTTAATGTATTCAGAACTAATCAATGATAGATACAAGTCAGGAAGGCAGGACTGCCCAGCAGCACAGGGAAATGTATTTATTATTATTCTTGTAGTAGGTTTTATTTTTTTAAATGTGAAAAGGATAAAGTCAATGTGAATAGATTAACCATTTCCACAGTTTTTATGTTGTTTTCAGGTGTTTATTGGCTATCCACCGATTTCATTTTTTTTTGTATTAGGGGTGTTTTATCGGTTAAAACCGAAAATCAGAAGCCCTACTTATAATCATACTATTACAATGGATTATAGTCCTAAATCAGGGTTAGACTTGAGGGTGAACACAGGTGGACGCCGTCCACTCACTTTTTGGGGAAGGCTGTGTGGTCCAGGAGGCTGTGTGGTCCAGTGGTTAAAGAAAGGGACTTGTAACCAGAAGGTCCCTGGTTCAAATCCCACCTCAACCACTGACTCATTGTGTGACCCTGAGCAAGTCACTTAACCTCCTTGTGCTCCGTCTTTCGGGTGAGATGTAATTGTAAGTGACTCTGCAGCTGATGCATAGTTCACACACCCTAGTCTCTGTAAGTCGCCTTGGATAAAGGCGTATGCTAAATAAACAAATAATAATAATAATAATAATAATAATAATAATAATAATAATAATAATGTTTAGTAGCATGTTTGTATTAACAGCACTGGGTTGAAACCTATTGCAAGTGAGAGGTAATACAACAAGTTAGCATTCTATACATGTTTGAAACATGTAGGCTCCATAGGTGAGGAAAAAGAACATTTCAAGGTGTTGAAACTTGGTGTGCAAGGCATTTATTTCTTGGCAAGGAAATAATCTGCCTGTAACTACAAAGAGTGTGGAACGTTGTGACAGAGACAGAATGATTCTTGGTGATAAATCTCCCTCCCGACCTGTGAGGGCGTTGTATAAAGGGAACAGAGTGCCCTGGACTGGATGGCCAGACAATTCATTCCCAGGGTTAGGCGGAAGTCGACCATCTAGAAAGGGGACGGAGCTACAGTACACTAAATCATGAACCCGGAAGGGAGACAATGTGGCAGCCACAGATTGGAGGAGCGGTTGCAATCGTTAACCAAGGGGGCGTGATTGATGGTATATAAGGAGACGTAGCGAGGTGATCTGTTCCTTTTGTTATGGTTACGGACGAACAGGAAAGGAGTGTAAAATATATTTTGAGTGTTTGTTTGTTTTTGTCGTGTCTAATACTCTGCTTGTTAAACTCGGCTAAACACGATCCAGGCGCTGGTGCTTAAGACGAGCACAAACCTGGGCAAAACTGCACCTTTATTCACGTATTGAATTGTATTTCACCACTTGCACTGAAACCACTCACTAGGAACTTGTGATCATGTGTGTATTTCTGGGTGATAAAGTAACTGTGTTATTATTTTGGACTGAAACCCGTGCTTTAGATCAGTGCACTACACATTGCTGTGTACTGCCTGGGATTATTATTTGTGGTCACCAGACCAGGATTATAAAAATAAAGACCATTGCAAACCACTTTGCCACAACTCGCTAACCAAGGGGGCGTGACTAAAGGTACAAATAGGGGATGTGGCTAGGTGATCTGTTCCTGTGCTTATGGTTAAGAGAACCACTGAAGGATGACTATAACATAACTGTGAGTGTTTTGTTTGTTTGTATTGTGTAATTGTACTGCTTGTTATTTAGACTGGCAATACACATCGTTGTGTATTGCCAGCCCTCCATTTCTTTACTGTTGTCATCAGACTTTGGATTATAAATAAACCATCATTTCACCAGGACTTTGTTGTATGTCATTGTCTTTAGCACTGCATCACCCCTACACCTTTGCATTGCAAACCACTTTGCCGCAAACATACAATTAAAACTTGGGTAGTTAATTCTTCAACTGCTATACATTTTGATGCTGCATTGAGTTCATCACCACTTATTCAGTCTTTATCATTAGATGAGCTGGTTAACACTTACAGCACCAACTTGACTAGATACTGTAGCACAGTGGCAAAGTGGATGATTGTGTACAGGTGCAGGAGTGATGCAGTGCTTAATTAACAGACAGAGAGTTGTAATCCAGTTGGAAAGGGTTTTTAATTATAATCCTGGTCTGGTGACCAAACAATAACTCCAGGCAATACACAACAATGTGTAATGCACTGGAATGAATAAACGGGTTGCAGTCTCAAATAATAAAATCTTTTCCCACAGTATACAAACACGGTCACCAGTCCTGGGTGCATGCTGTAGTGCTCGTGGTGGGTGATACAAGTTTATGCGTGACAAAAGTGAAGTTCTGTTCCGGGTTTTGTGCTGGTCCTTGGCGACAGCTCCGGAACGTATTAACTGTCTACTAATAACAAACAATAACAATTAGAGACAAAACAAACAAAACACTCACGATACCTTATCACAGTTTCCACAGGTCCTTCCGGGTTATATTTCTTAACCAAAGCAAAGGAACAGATTGCGTCTCTCCGTCCCCTTTTATGTCGTCACACATGACCCCTTGGTAAACGAGTGCATCCACCTCTCCAATCCGCGACTGACACATCTTTTCCCCTCTGGGTCGATGAGTTAATGCACCGGAGTTCCGCCCCCCAGGTACTCTGTTCTCGCTGCTTAGCGCCCTCATAGGTCAGGAGAGAGATTTACTACCAAGAATCATTATATTTCTGTCACAAGCACTCATTAAAATTTGTTGAGTGTTTTTAAAAAAAAAAGCTTGCCATGGTTTAATGATACAACTAAATTGGTCGTAAACTGGAACGTAGATGGAAGGAATCTAAACTGCATTTTCATTACTTTGCATGGAAAAGCCATTGAAGGCTCTGGAGTTGGCTAGATCATCATATTATTCTAATTTAATCTAAACACCAAAAAACAATGCTAGATTTATTTTTGCTTCCCTAGATACATTAGTAAGTCCTCCATCTAATACTCTCACCCTTAACATTGGCTGATCTTATAGCTCCAATGACTTCTTAAATAATTTTCAAAATAAAATTCTAGAAATCAGATTCTACAGACCTTCTATAGGAGGATTCTAACCAAATTGTACCAATTAAACCTGTTAAGACTTAAGCCCTTGTTACACGAGTCAATTTACTAGCAACTTTTATCACTTGTGACCAAATCCCGTGAGGATTGCCGCGTAACAGCTCTGACAACGTATTGTCAACGTTCTGGCAACTGCGTGGCAACGCGATTGCTTAAGTGGATAGCAATCCTACTCCAAGCAACAGGTTCCAGGCAATATCCAATCAGAGCACTGGTGTGTGTCACGTGATTCTGTCTGCTACAGTGAAAACAACAGTTGAAATGGAAATGAAAGCCGCAATTACCTGGATTCAGGAGAAAGAAATACTTCTCATAGAGTTTTATGAAGGTTGGTCAACACATCGTTAATTTGGTAGTGGACTATTTTGATAACAACCAATGCTGGGAGAGTTAATTTTAACAAGTTTTTAAAACTACTTAAAATCTTTGTCCAACTATCGTTAACTACACCCGAACTGCACCTTTGTTCAGGTCTCCCCTTCTTAATATTTAAAATACCTTTGTATAAAAGACAGCAATAATAATAATAATAATAATAATAATAATAATAATAATAATAGGGGAATGTAGCTACTGTAACTCTGTTAAACCGATGTCCATATTATGTTATTTTGTTACCTTTTTTTAAACAGTTACTCTGCAGCACTGTGATAATATAACCATAAAAGGCTGTTTTTTTTATTATGACTGATATATATATATATATATATATACAGTACTGTGCAAAAGTTTTAGTCAGGTGTGAAAAAATGCTGTAAAGTAAGAATGCTTTCAAAAATAGACATATTAATAGATTATATTTATCAATTAACTAAATGCAAAGTGAGTGAACAGAAGAAAAATCTAAATCAAATCCATATTTGGTGTGACCACCCTTTGCCTTCAAAACAGCATCAATTCTTCTAGGTACACTTGCACAAAGTCAGGGATTTTGTAGGCATATAGTCAGGTGTATGATTAAACAATTATACCAAACAGGTGCTAATGATCATCAATTCAATATGTAGGTTGAAACACAATCATTAACTGAAACAGAAACAGCTGTGTAGGAGGAATAAAACTGGGTGAGGAACAGCCAAACTCAGCTAACAAGGTGAGGTTGCTGAAGACAGTTTACTGTCAAAAGTCATACACCATGGCAAGACTGAGCACAGCAACAAGACACAAGGTAGTTATACTGCATCAGCAAGGTCTCTCCCAGGTAGAAATTTCAAGGCAGACAGGGGTTTCCAGATGTGCTGTCCAAGCTCTTTTGAAGAAGCACAAAGAAACGGGCAACGTTGAGGACCGTAGATGCAGTGGTCGGCCAAGGAGATGAAAGCAGATGAAAGACACATCATGCTTACTTCCCTTCGCAATCGGAAGATGTCCAGCACTGCCATCAGCTCAGAATTGGCAGAAAACAGTGGGACCCTGGTACACCCATCTACTGTCCGGAGAAGTCTGGTCAGAAGTGGCCTTCATGGAAGACTTGCGGCCAAAAGCCATACCTCCGGCGATGGAAACAAAGCCAAGCGACTCAACTATGCACGAAAACACAGGAACTGGGGTGCAGAAAAATGGCAGCAGGTGCTCTGGACTGATGAGTCAAAATTTGAAATATTTGGCTGTAGCAGAAGACAGTTTGTTCGCCGAAGGGCTGGAGAGCGGTACACGAATGAGTGTCTGCAGGCAACAGTGAAGCATGGTGGAGGTTCCTTGCAAGTTTGGAGCTGCATTTCTGCAAATGGAGTTGGGGATTTGGTCAGAATTAATGGTCTCCTCAATGCTGAGAAGTACAGGCAGATACTTATCCATCATGCAATACCATCAGGGAGGCATCTGATTGGCCCCAAATTTATTCTGCAGCATGACAACGACCCCAAACATACAGCGAAAGTCATTAAGAACTATCTTCAGCGTAAAGAAGAACAAGGAGTCCTGGAAGTGATGGTATGGCCCCACAGAGCCCTGATCTCAACATCATCGAGTCTGTCTGGGATTACATGAAGAGAGAGAAGCAACTGAGGCTGCCTAAATCCACAGAAGAACTGTGGTTAGTTCTCCAAGATGTTTGGGCCAACCTACCAGCCGAGTTCCTTCAAAAACTGTGTGCAAGTGTACCTAGAAGAATTGATGCTTGATGCTGTTTTGAAGGCAAAGGGTGGTCACACCAAATATGGATTTGATTTCGATTTTTCTTCTGTTCACTCACTTTGCATTTAGTTAATTGATAAATATAATCTATTAACATGTTTATTTTTGAAAGCATTCTTACTTTACAGCATTTTTTCACACCTGCCTAAAACTTTTGCACAGTACTGTATATATATATATATATATATATATATATATATATATATATATATATATATATATATATATACAGTGCCTTGCAAAAGTATTCAGACCCCTGACCAATTCTGTCATATTACTGAATTACAAATGGTACTTTGAAATTACGTTCTGTTTGATATTTTATTTTAAAACACTGAAACTCAAAATCAATTATTGTAAGGTGACATTGGTTTTATGTTGGGAAATATTTTTAAGAAAAAATAAAAAAACTGAAATATCTTGCTTGCATAAGTATTCAACCCCCACACATTACTATTTGCTAGAGCCACCTTTCGCTGCAATAACAGCTTTAAGTCTTTTAGGGTAAGTATGTACCAGCTTTGCACACAGTGTCAGAGTGATTTTGGCCCATTCTTCTTGGCAGATTTGCTCCAGGTTGTTCAGGTTTGTTGGACGACGCTTGTGGACCTCAATTTTCAAATAGTGCCACAGATTCCCAATGGGATTGAGATCAGGACTTTGACTGGGCCACTGTAGGACATTCACCTTTTTGTTCTTGAGCCACTCCAATGTTGCTTTGACCTTGTGCTTGGGATCATTGTCCTGCTGAAAGGTGAATTTCCTCCCAAGCTTCAGTTTTTTAGCGGACTGAAGCAGATTCTCTTGCAGTATTTCCCTGTATTTTGCTCCATCCATTCTTCCTTCAACTTTAACAAGATGCCCAGTCCCTGCTGATGAGAAGCATCCCCACAGCATGATGCTGCCACCACCATACTTCACTGTAGGGATGGTGTGTCTTGAGGCATGGGCAATGTTAGGTTTGCGCCACACATAGTGCTTTGAGTTTTGGCCAAAAAGCTCTATCTTGGTCTCATCTGTCCACAAAACCTTTTCCCACATCGCAGCTGGGTCACTCATGCTTTCTGGCAAACTTCAGACGTGCTTTCAGATGGTACTTTTTGAGTAACGGCTTCTTTCTTGCCATCCTTCCATACAGACCAGTGTTATGCAGAGCTCTTGATATGGTTGACTGGTGCACCATTACTCCACTCCCAGCCACTGAACTCTGTAGCTCCTTCAAAGTGATTGTTGGCCTCTCTGTGGCTTCTCTCACAAGTCTCCTTCTTGTTTGAGCGCTGAGTTTTGAGGGACGGCCTTTTCTTGGCAGTGCCTGGGTGGTGTGATGCAGCTTCCACTTCCTGATTATTGATCCAACTGTGCTCGCTGGGATATCCAAACACTTGGATATTATTTTGTACCCTTTCCTAATCTATGCATTTGTATTACTTTATCTCTAACTTCTGTAGAATGCTCTTTGGTCTTCATTTTCCTTCAGATTCACAGCCTGACCAATGATCCTTCAACAGTGGGGTTTTATCCAGAAAATGTGCAGCAACTTTAATGGTTCACAGGTGGCGGCCAATGGTAAGGTAATTGTGTCCTCGTTAGGGCAATTTCTTTCATCGGTGTAAACTGGGAGCTTCCACAGCACAGGGTTGAATACTTATGCAAGCAAGATATTTCAGTTTTTATTTTTCTTAAAATATTTCCCAACATAAAACCAATGTCACCTTACAATAATTGATTTTGAGTTTCAGTGTTTTAAAATAAAATATCAAACAGAACGAAATTTCAATGTACCATTTGTAATTCAGTAATATGAGAGAATTGGTCAGGGGTCTGAATACTTTTGCAAGGCACTGTATATGCTGCTTTTTTGTAATGAAGGTAGATTTAATTATTCTAATTGAACTGTTTAGAGTACAAATTCCTCTGGGATCCGAGAGATGAACAATATTTTAAAAGAGGAAAATGAGAGGCAAAACTCTCTGAACTCAGTGTGATTCTAGGCGTTAATGGCACGGGAACAGCACATTCATTTTTATCTACGTGTAGTACTGTACCTTAAATTGAGTTTTAGATATTTGGCTTATTTGCTTTTATTCTGTAAACGTTACTACTTTATTATTATAATTATTAGTTGTTCAATTATTTGAAGATGACAGTAATACTAAATAGTTGTACTGATGCTTGGTATTTGTAAGTATATGACCTGAAAACATTTTTTTTTAATCAGTTTCAGATATCAAAGAGAAATTTAAAAACTTGAGAACAACATTTAGTTGGGTACATTACAACCGTTTAACTTTCCTGAAGGATGTCCTAAAAGCAGGAATCAGCCAGGACAACATGAACAGTGCACCATCAACATCTTCAACAATAGGACCAACTTTGGTTTGTCTTAATTGTTTATTTTAAAACAGTTCACGAAAATATTTTTGCTCACAAATAATTTTCTTTTGTTTCTGTTTAAAATATTATACATTACATTATTCTATAGTAGCTTTAAAAAAGTCATACTTTATCTGAGAGACCTTGTTTACAGTTTTTTTTTTTATTGCTTATCTCCCCAAAGGTAGTTTTAGCAGTTACAACACTGTGTTATTCAGCAGGCCAAATAGTGCTGAACCTGCTTCTAAAACCCACTTTAGGATGTTTGGTTGTAGAACAACCAGACACCCAGGAATGTAATATTAGTGAATTCTTCTTCTTATTATTTAACCTTTTAGCAAACAGATGGTACACAGGAAGAAATCTTAATGACGGATAGTCCTATTCCAGCAGAGTCATCTCCCAGGGCACAATCAGGAGGAAACAACACAAAAAGAAAAAGAACATCTGACAGCAAAGATGCCTTATATGCTGAGATTCTTAGATGTTTACAGAACGACACAGAACAACACTGAAACTAATTCAGATATTCTTTTTGGACAGTATGTGGGTACCACCTTACAAAACATGAAAAAACACACTAGGGAGACTGCAAAATTGGAGATACAAAAAATTTTAACAAATTGTATGTTTCAGGACCTTGAAGAATAAATATGTTGCACAACAAATATATAAAACATTGTATATATTATAACTGGTATAAGAAACAAATATATAAAACATTGTACATATTGTAACTGATATACAGTATTTGGTGCATTAGGGCTTTAAAAATAAATGTGGGTTTGACTATATATATATATATATATATATATATATATATATATATATATATATATATACAGTACTGTGCAAAAGTTTTAGGCAGGTGTGAAAAAATGCTGTAAAGTAGGAATGCTTTCAAAAATAGACATGTTAATAGATTATATTTATCAATTAACTAAATGCAAAGTTAGTGAACAGAAGAAAAATCTAAATCAAATCCATATTTGGTGTGACCACCCTTTGCCTTCAAAACAGCATCAAGCATCAATTCTTATAGGTACACTTGCACACAGTTTTTGAAGGAACTCGGCAGGTAGGTTGGCCCAAACATCTTGGAGAACTAACCACAGTTCTTCTGTGGATTTAGGCAGCCTCAGTTGCTTCTCTCTCTTCATGTAATCCCAGACAGACTCGATGATGTTGAGATTAGGGCTCTGTGGGGGCCATACCATCACTTCCAGGACTCCTTGTTCTTCTTTACGCTAAAGATAGTTCTTAATGACTTTCGCTGTATGTTTGGGGTCGTTGTCATGCTGCAGAATAAATTTGGGGCCAATCAGATGCCTCCCTGATGGTATTGCATGATGGATAAGTATCTGCCTGTACTTCTCAGCATTGAGGAGACCTTTAATTCTGATCAAATCCCCAACTCCATTTGCAGAAATGCAGCCCCAAACTTGCAAGGAACCTCCACCATGCTTCACTGTTGCCTGCAGACACTCATTAGTATGCGCTCTCCAGCCCTTCGGCGAACAAACTGCCTTCTGCTACAGCCATATATTTGAAATTTTGACTCATCAGTCCAGAGCACCTGCTGCCATTTTTCTGCACCCCAGTTCCTGTGTTTTCGTGCATAGTTGAGTCGCTTGGCCTTGTTTCCACGTCGGAGGTATGGCTTTTTTGCTCAAGTCTTTCATGAAGGCCACTTCTGACCAGACTTCTCCGGACAGTAGATGGGTGTACCAGGGTCCCACTGTTTTCTGCAAATTCTGAGCTGATGGCACTGCTGGACATCTTCCGATTGTGAAGGGAAGTAAGCATGATGTGTCTTTCATCTGCTGTAGTAAGTTTCCTTGGCCGACCACTGCGTCTACGGTCCTCAACGTTGCCCGTTTCTTTGTGCTTCTTCAAAAGAGCTTGGACAGCACATCTGGAGACCCCTGTCTGCCTTGAAATTTCTGCCTGGGAGAGACCTTGCTGATGCAGTATAACTACCTTGTGTCTTGTTGCTGTGCTCAGTCTTACCATGGTGTATGACTTTTGACAGTAAACTGTCTTCAGCAACCTCACCTTGTTAGCTGAGTTTGGCTGTTCCTCACCCAGTTTTGTTCCTCCTACACAGCTGTTTCTGTTTTAGTTAATGATTGTGTTTCAACCTACATATTGAATTGATGATCATTAGCACCTGTTTAGTATAATTGTTTAATCATACACCTGACTATATGCCTACAAAATCCCTGACTTTGTGCAATTGTACCTAGAAGAATTGATGCTGTTTTGAAGGCAAAGGGTGGTTACACCAAATATGGATTTGATTTAGATTTTTCTTCTGTTCACTCACTTTGCATTTAGTTAATTGATAAATATAATCTATTAACATATCTATTTTTGAAAGCATTCTTACTTTACAGCATTTTTTCACACCTGCCTAAAACTTTTGCACAGTACTGTATATATAAAAGGTGTCTGCCAATAAATACATAAAATATATTGTATTACTGTATATTGTACTTGTTCTCAACTGTATTGTGCTTCTCATTAATGTGATATTTTGTAACGACTGTCAGTTATAAATAATGTTTGCCTTACCTGTAACTGGTTGTATCATCGCTTTGAAGCTCATTCAGTAAACTGTGAAAGCAGCCTTTTTCCTGTCACCGTAAGAGCCACTTCTTAACCCAAATGCTCTTTCGCTGGCGTTTGCGTTTTTTTTTCATCTTCTAACAAATTAAGTAATAGAAGTGCACTTACGGCCCTTTTTTGTTTAATAGATGCCATTTCAAACTGTTAATTTGCTGCTAATTCCAGAACAATGTGACATAGTTCTTAAATATGATTGGATATTGCTTGGATTAAAGGCAATTTGTATCGAATGCGAGTTGCCTGTTAGTTGTATCGTGTAACAGGTCAAATCCCCTGCGGTGACGTCACAGGCAACACGTTGCTACAATTTATGTTGCCAGAGCATTGACTCGTGTAACAAGTCCTTTATAATAACTGACAGAGCTAGTCCTGCATATGAGGCCCACTACATGTGCTCTTTATCCCATTCTTACTCAAGTATAAACAATGTTTTTGATGTTATTAATACTCACTTTAAAAAAATGATCTATCACTTTCTTCCAGTATAGTTCACTTAAGGTAGCTGTGATAAAATATGGAGAAATAATTTGTACCCCAAAGTCCTTAATTACAGGCCGAACTCCAATCTGCCATTTTTAGATAAGGTTCTAGAGAGTTCTTGTAAATCAATTACACACATTTCTAGCTCTTAGTAGCGTATATGAAAAAATTCAGTCTGACTCAGGCTTTCCATCAATTTTAATTCTCCTAGATCCAAGTGCTGTTTTTGATACTGTAGACCACTCCATTTTATTGAATCGCCTTGAAACCCAGTGGGATTGTCAGGAGGTGGCCTATCTTGGTTTAGATCTTATCTTTCTTATATGTTTTAGTTCGTCTCTATCGGGGGAGGCAAAATCAGCATTGTCTGAAGTTGTCTGTGGTGTTCCACATGGCTCCATTTTAGGTCCTTTGTTATTTTCATTATATTTGTTATATTTTATGTTATATTTGGGGTGAACTTCCATTGTTATGCAGATGCTACTCAGTTATATTTGTCTTTAAAGCCAGGAAATACTTCTGAATATAATTATAATGTACTTTCTACATAAAAGCATTCTACTAATGAAGTACATTGTAAGGAATGAACAATTAACAGATGAATCCCAGAGGTAACAAAAATAAACAGAATAAACAACCAAAGATTGGTTGCATAATTCATCTGCAGTAATCCAGTGAATTTAAATACATCAAACAACACTTAATTTACAATAGGCAATATATATATATATATATATATATATATATATATATATATATATATATATATATATATATTATTAGGGCTGTCAATTAATCGCAGTTAACTTCTGCGATTAACGTGTAAATGTTTTTAGAGATTAATTTTTTTAACATGCGTTAATCGCATTGCTGTGTCTTGATCCTTTCAGCACACCGTACTTCAATCCTGGCCGCAGCAACTTTGTTTTGAGTGTCTGAGTGCAGTTATTGTTTAACTAGAAAGTTAGTCACTGAACCGCGTAATGGAGCAAAGCACTAAAAATGAATGGGATTTTTTTTTTTTTGACGGCTCATTGGACAGAAAGACGCTTACTTCGATACTGTCAAAGTGAGTTCCAGTATCACAGACGAGTACATCTTGTCTGCTGCGTGCTGAACACGCCTTCATGTCTCAAAATACACTAGCAGCTCTTCTGCTACAGACAATAACAACAAAATAAACCCACCAGTTTCGACAGAAATGCAGGATCGCTGCAATCACATATCAAGCTAAGTATGATAATTGCACATAGTATGTAAAGCCTAACAATTGTTAGTTTGCAGTTTTTGGATATGTTCTCTTCAGAATTAACAGTTAATTTCCTAGAAGTGCTTACTATAGCTGCATATTTATAATTTTATTTCAGTTCACAATCACATTTAAAAATAGATATCCTATGCATTATGTTTTCTGATCTCTGTATGCTGCTGATCAAGCTTGAACTGCACATTTTGTTGTGTTGGTTGTATTTGTAATTTCTAAATTATTGCCATTTTGGTAGTGGCCTCAATGGGCAAATTTCCTGGTTAAATAAATACAGAAATAAATACATTTTAAACAATTTTATTTACAGTTAAGGATAATAGAAACAATAGCATCAGTAATAAAACAAATTTAAATTAGATGGATGTAGTAATTTTAACAATTTAATATGCAATTTAAAACCGAGATTAACTAAGATTAATTTTTTTCGTGAGATTTTTTTTGTGAGATTAATCGCGATTAATTTTTTTAATCGCTTGACAGCCCTAATATATATATATATATATATATATATATATATACACATACATACAGTACTGTGCAAAAGTTTTAGGCAGGTGTGAAAAAATGCTGTAAAGTAAGAATGCTTTCAAAAATAGACATGTTAATAGATTATATTTATCAATTAACTAAATGCAAAGTGAGTGAACAGAAGAAAAATCTAAATCAAATCCATATTTGGTGTGACCACCCTTTGCCTTCAAAACAGCATCAAGCATCAATTCTTCTAGGTACACTTGCACACAGTTTTGAAGGAACTCGGCAGGTAGGTTGGCCCAAACATCTTGGAGAACTAACCACAGTTCTTCTGTGGATTTATGTAGCCTCAGTTGCTTCTCTCTCTTCATGTAATCCCAGACAGACTCGATGATGTTGAGATCAGTGCTCTGTGGGGGCCATACCATCACTTCCAGGGCACCTTGTTCTTCTTTACGCTGAAGATAGTTCTTAATGACTTTCGCTGTATGTTTGGGGTCGTTGTCAAGCTGCAGAATAAATTTGGGGCCAATCAGATGCCTCCCTGATGGTATTGCATGATGGATAAGTATCTGCCTGTACTTCTCAGCATTGAGGAGACCATTAATTCTGACCAAATCCCCAACTCCATTTGCAGAAATGCAGCCCCAAACGTGCAAGGAACCTCCACCATGCTTCACTGTTGCCTGCAGACACTCGTTCGTGTACCGCTGTCAGCCCTTCGGCGAACAAACTGTCTTCTGCTACAGCCAAATATTTCAAATTTTGACTCATCAGTCCAAAGCACCTGCTGCCATTTTTCTGCACCCCAGTTCCTGTGTTTTCGTGCATAGTTGAGTCGCTTGGCCTTGTTTCCACGTCGGTGGTATGGCTTTTTGGCCGCAAGTCTTCCATGAAGGCCACTTCTGACCAGACTTCTCCGGACAGTAGATGGGTGTACAAGGGTCCCACTGTTTTCTGCCAGTTCTGAGCTGATGGCACTGCTGGACATCTTCCGATTGCGAAGGAAGTAAGCATGATGTGTCTTTCATCTGCTGCAGTAAGTTTCCTTGGCCGACCACTGCGTCTACGGTCCTCAACGTTGCCCGTTTCTTTGTGCTTCTTCAAAAGAGCTTGGACAGCACATCTGGAAACCCCTGTCTGCCTTGAAATTTCTGCCTGGGAGAGACCTTCCTGATGCAGTATAACTACCTTGTGTCTTGTTGCTGTGCGCACTCTTGCCATGGTGTATGTCTTTTGACAGTAAACTGTCTTCAGCAACCTCACCTTGTTAGCTGAGTTTGGCTGTTCCTCACCCAGTTTTATTCCTCCTACACAGCTGTTTCTGTTTCAGTTAATGATTGTGTTTCAACCTACATATTGAATTGATGATCATTAGCACCTGTTTGGTATAATTGTTTAATCATACACCTGACTATATGCCTACAAAATCCCTGACTTTGTGCAATTGTACCTAGAAGAATTGATGCTGTTTTGAAGGCAAAGGGTGGTTACACCAAATATGGATTTGATTTAGATTTTTCTTCTGTTCACTCACTTTGCATTTAGTTAATTGATAAATATAATCTATTAACATGTCTATTTTTGAAAGCATTCTTACTTTACAGCATTTTTTCACACCTGCCTAAAACTTTTGCACAGTACTGTATATATATATATATATATATATCAAAGTTTCAAAAAAAGTTTTTGTGGTTTATTTGGACAGCTATTATTGTAAACAAAATGCAACTTTTTCATAAAATGCATTATACCTGCATCACATTTAGTCCCTAAAATGCTAATGTTTGGTGTAAGAATGTAGAAAGTTAAGATGCTGAATGTGCCTGTGCCTGTGCCTGTGCCTGTGCCTATGTGGAAATCTTTTCATTGGTTTTGGGGGGTTTACATACTCTAGACAGATACCAGGCCACTTTTAATTTGCCACTTTGAAAAACGCAGCATATGGTCTATCCCACCCTGATTTCAAATGGCCACTACTCCACCAAAGAATAAGGTACGTATATATAAGTACATATTTTCTGAAACTGCACAAGATGAGGATTTTATAAATGGGTAATGTGACCTTGTGCCTGAATGGGGTGTTACCCATAATCCTTCTGCAATTTGAAGTAATATCACTGCATATCGTAATTATATCCCTTATATTTGGACACGTGAATCCAACAGCTTTTGTACCAATGTTAAAAGACAGTGTTTCTGGATTGCCCTGAGTGTTCTGAATTCAGAAATACTAAATATGTGCACCTTTCTATAGTGTATCAGGTGTTTATAGGTCCTAGACTGAGGCTAGGTCACTTTGAACTTTCCCCTTCCAGGTAATGTTGCTGCATGCAAGTGACTTTTAGTACCTTTTGTTACATTTGTTACTGGTCATGGTGATTTGTCCTGGGGTTTACTTGTTCTGGTTGTTAACAGTAGAACTACCAGAGGGGTCTTTTTGTTTTTAAATGCATTTTTCTCCACTGATTTGGCAGCTAGGCGCCTGTGCTTTTTTGATTTTTTTGCCTGACCCTGGAATGGTCAAAAAATAAAGAACGGGATTTAACCCTTTGCGGTCCATTGTCGGACCTGGTCCGACATTGCAATTATTCCTATCCGGTCCATTTCGGACCCTGTCCGACATCATCAAAAAAACGCATAAAAGCGGGTTTCTAGTCGTTTTTTCTCCGGAAAAAGCCGAGAAAACCATTCAATGGCCGAGTGGGAGCGACAGGAGCTGAGACAAGCCGATAAAAAAAAAAAATTAAAAAAAAGGCTTATCTCATGAATAGTCATACTGGCATCACATAGGGGCGGTCATAAGGAAACAAACTGGCTGTTACTGTATCAGCGCACAGAGACTATCTCGGACATTTGCAGAGCTTTTTTGAGATGTTATAGTAATAAAATAATGACTTGGATTGCATTATTGAGGAGTTTGGTGATAAAACGAGTGATCAGGAGATGATTGATCGGTATGTACGACTATTATTATTATTATTATTAATTTCTTAGCATATGTGAAAGCGATAGCAAACAAAAGGGTGGGGTGGGGTTGGAGATGCCTAGTGAGTGCTTTGTTGATATGCAGGGCCTTTTAAACCCGTTTGACTGTGGAAAAAAATACTTTTAAACAGCGCGTCTAAAATTAACTGCGCGTGTGAAAATAAATTGGACCTGACGCGCAATTAATAAATGGACTGCAAAGGGTTAAGCTTCCGGGAATGGGAAGGAACGGGACTACTCTGCCACCAGCAGACAGGAAGAGTGTTTTTTTGCTCTGTAAAGTCGTAAAAGAGCCTTGAACATATAATCACATTAATTTTACCAAATGATGTTTAATTGCGCTACAATGAATCAAATAATACCTGGAAATACACAGAGGGCGATCTCCATTTCCTGGTGTGGGGCCAAGAGACTGTGATCTCAGACTCCTTGCATCTGCCAGTATGGATGACAGCGACAGTGAAAGTGAGAGTAACCTAATTTTATCAGTTTCAGACACCTCTTATGAATGTGAATCATGTAGTGATGGATCTGATGTAGAGAGAGAAAACCGGGATTGTCTCCTGTATCAATTCGAGTCTTATACCTCCGAATCAGAAGGGACTCTGACAACACCAACACGAACGGACCAGTGGGACAGCAGATGTACGCAGAGAATCACGGAATGGTTAATAAAAACCTTTACGTTTAACAAAGATTGATACTTAAAATATTTCATATTACCTATAATTGTATAGTTATGTCAGTCCTTTAGTTAACAATATTGATACATGAATTATTGATACTAGCAGAATAACTGAACGCTGTGGATTGCTACTGGCATGTATTTAACATATCTCTGTCTATATATGTACAGTATATTAAGGATGTGCAAATCATAATGCAGAGATGTCAAAGGCTACGATTTGGCCGTAGCAGCTACTATTTTTGGAGGTACTGCTTCGGCGCTACGTTGAAGGAGTATGTATAATACTACGATTTGTAATAAATACTGTAAATAGATGACGGATACTCCCTGAATGTTTATGAAATATTATTTCAATACCATGTTTTTTTGTTGTTTATTTTTTTAATGAATTAATGGTTCGTAATACTGTGTTTCACTGACAGTTTATTGTGGCATTGACATACTAAAATATCTGAGCCGGGTTGCTTAATAACCGATTTAGAAACTGAAAGTGCCGCACAAAACTCGAAACAGTTGTTTTCATATTACCAAATTTATATATTACATCATTATATTGCACATTGTGCTTATAAAGACCCTGTGCTTTCACTGTATTGTTTTCTGAAAAAACAAAAACTAAAAACAATTTACTAGAAATATACCTGTAGTGTTTAATGCAAAACCCAATAAATCCTAATTTTATACATGAATATGAAAATATCTGTACCTCCAAATAATAGTTGATCTCTGTTTATGACAGGACGGGATGGGACGGGATTTTTTTTTGACAGGACAGGATGGGACAGGAATTCAAAAAAAAAAAAAAAAAAATTATGGGATGGGAAAAATTTGGACAGGAAAGGATGGGGCAGGATTGGAAATGATTACTCTTTCATGGGATGGGATGGGACAGGAACATTTTTGACAGGACAGGATGGGACAGGACTGAAGCTTCATTCCTGTGTCACTCTCTACCGTGTGGTACCTTTCAAAACACCAAACAGAGGCCTGGCTGAGAGGGACAGTGCGGACAGTAGTACCGTGTATCCCTCCGCATGCCCTTGCAGGAACACACAGAGGCCTGTCTGAGAGGGACAGTGCAGACAGTAGTACCGTGTATCCCTCCGCATGCCGTTGCAGGAACATACACAGCACTTTTCTTGTGGCCTTGCTTTACTCCCAGATGGTGGCAGCGTCCGTATAAAATGATGTTCAGTAAGTCTAGCCACTGTCTCTAATCGTACTGTTTCCAGCATTTCTTGGCTGGCAAATATGAGACTAGAGATGACAGAAATCTGAAAGGCTAGAAAAGTAAACTCTGTACAGTATTTATTGAAAACCAACCCCAAAATCCTTAATTACTGTAAAATTGTATAAAATATCAATAAATAAATCAATAAATACTAATCAAAACAGTTTTTTACAAAAATAAATAAATAAATGAAAACGGAAAAAAAATCAAATATCTGCTCTGAAATATGCAATGCTGTATAAAATTACAGTACGATTGCAGTAGAAAATTGATAATACAATTATATCCTATTATGTTGTGAGCAGATAATTATTCTTTTAAAAAAAAAGACATTTTTAAGCAGTCCTTCTCACAATTGACAGTACAATATATATATATATATATATATATATATATATATATATATATATATATATATATATATTTTTATAATGTCAATTTTTTTTTTTAATTTATGGAGCAAAAGAAAAATAAATTAAAACCAATAACTATATTGTAAACAATTAAAACGATTTTATGAAAGAGGGATGAGAAAAAAAATGATTTTAGTAGAAAATGAAAAACCACCCTTCCCTAAAAACAAATCATTGAGTGAAGAGGTGAAAAAATATACTGTATAACCTAAAAAATAAATCCAATAAATTTTAATCAAAATCGTTTTCAAAAAACAAAAACAAGAAAAAGAAAAGAATGGAAAAAATCAAATAACCTGGATCTGATGATGAATAAAAGTTAAATAAAAAAGTTTTTTTTGGAACGGTAGAAAAATGAAGATCAAATAAAAAAGTATAAAGTAATAGATAAATAGAGGAATCACAAAAATAATATTCTTAGAAAAATATGTCAAATAGATGCTAATGTAAAATAGATTGTGCGAATGATCAAATTCACTAGTCTAGTTTCTCTCCAACACCAACTAAATCAGACACAAGTCTCAGATACAAGGTTTCATGCACAGTGACTAGATAGAAAAAACATGTGGTTCTTAATGTTGTTTTTTTTTGTTTTTTTTAGCCTGTGATTGCTGAGTTTACACCATGGGACAAAAAAAAAAAAAGATTTGAACTGTAGTACCTCCCACACACTTGATACATTACAATGGTGTCATGTGATGACAGCCAGGAGCAGGAAGTATCTTCCTCTACCGTCATATAAACAAAACAAGATGTAGTCAAATACAGTATTAGGCAGATGTTTCTGCTAATTTCATGAAACACAGGTTGATAAAAACAGCTACTAATCAAAGGTAAACTTTTTTTATTTTCAACCCACATTGAAAAGAAAACAAAAGTTACACACAGAGAGTGTTTTAAATTTATTCAGGATGTTTCACAGTACAAGCCAAAGATAGCCACCGCTTGCGTTCAAATAGGCTTTAAATTACATTTAGTAACTGCGTCATATCAATTTGTCGGTGAAATAGTGAAATTAAAGCCAACGACTGAATATGTTATGTAATAACTCCTCAAAGAGCGACCCCGAGTGAAAAAGCGGCAATCTTTTTTTTTTTTTTTACTATGTATTTCAATTGGACATACCACGTACGTCTTAACACTGGGGAAGCAATTTTTTGGATGTAGCAGGTACGTCCGTAGCACACAAGAGGTTAAACAGTTTAATTTTTTTTTTATTTGCATTATGGCAGTTGTCATGTTCTTTTCCATTTTGATAGCCACGGCCCTACAGACTATCTTAAATAAATAAATTGAAGTTGAACTTGAATCAGAAAGGTGGCACAGGCCTAAATCCCAGAATCCTATTTTATAAGATTCATGTAACTTTTTGTTTGTGTATTTTAACTCAGATATATGACTCTAGTTCCCCCAAAAAAGAAAGGTTAACTCTTATATAATTGGCAAATTCCTTTTCTGTTGTTCATGACATCATTGGCTAATTACAACATTTCTTGAAAGAAGCTATTTCATAAAAAAGTTAGCTTATCTATTTGTACACTGGTCCCATAGGGAGAATTTGCTCCAGTTTCCAAAGTACCTGACGCAGCAGAGCTTGAAATGTGTGATTTCTTACAATAATATGAATATTTTATAACTTTAGCTGAATGTGGTTTTGTTTCTGTCTTGGTGCTTAACTCTTCTCTCAAGTGGGTTACTGCTAAATTAGAGGATGTGGCAAGAAGAGTTAAGGCTATTTCTGAAGCTTTACACAGGTTTACACAAACATGCTCTCATCAATTACCAGAGCATTGAGCTCTGTGCATCTGTTTCCTTTTGTTGAGAATCCTTATAACATGTTGTGTGACAGGCTGAGTGCTTGAAACACAGAATGCAGACTACATGTTAACCCTATTTGCAAACTTGATTCAACAGCCTATAGCAACATGTAAACTACTCACATCCTCATTAGTCCATAAAACCAACAGGTGTCAGTTTAGATTTGATCTTGGTAATTAACAATAATACATTTTAAAAACATGTTTAAAAAAAAAAAATGCTGCATTGCTGTTATTTCACTTGGGGTCGCTCATCGAGTTCTTACAGATAATATTGGGTTGTGGTTTCAATTTCATTATGTTACACACAGAAAATATCTTTGATGTGACACAGTTGTTAACAGTAGAACTACCAGAGCTGTCTTTTTGACCGATGGAGGTTTTTAAATACATTTTTCTCCACTGATTTGGCAGCTTGACTGTATTAAACATTTCAAAGCATTAAACATTTCAAAGCAGACTGTGAACAGGCTGGCTGGTGGTGACGTCAGGCCAGTAAGTAGACAGACAGGGCTGCTGAGTGCGTTCACTGATGCGCCGGTTTATTATAATAAAAGATTTAAACAAACAAAACAAAAGGCATGTTGGCAAAAAAGAAACAGACAAACAAACAAACATTGCCATATAACTTATTTGTTTCTCCTCTCTCTCTCTCTCTCTCTCGCTATATATATATACAGTGCCTTGCGAAAGTATTCGGCCCCCTTGAACTTTGCGACCTTTTGCCACATTTCAGGCTTCAAACATAAAGATATGAAACTGTAATTTTTTGTGAAGAATCAACAACAAGTGGGACACAATCATGAAGTGGAACGAAATTTATTGGATATTTCAAACTTTTTTAACAAATAAAAAACTGAAAAATTGGGCGTGCAAAATTATTCAGCCCCTTAAGTTAATACTTTGTAGCCACCTTTGCTGCGATTACAGCTGTAAGTCACTTGGGGTATGTCTCTATCAGTTTTGCACATCGAGAGACTGAAATTTTGCCCATTCCTCCTTGCAAAACAGCTCGAGCTCAGTGAGGTTGGATGGAGAGCATTTGTGAACAGCAGTTTTCAGTTCTTTCCACAGATTCTCGATTGGATTCAGGTCTGGACTTTGACTTGGCCATTCTAACACCTGGATATGTTTATTTGTGAACCATTCCATTGTAGATTTTGCTTTATGTTTTGGATCATTGTCTTGTTGGAAGACAAATCTCCGTCCCAGTCTCAGGTCTTTTGCAGACTCCATCAGGTTTTCTTCCAGAATGGTCCTGTATTTGGCTCCATCCGTCTTCCCATCAATTTTAACCATCTTCCCTGTCCCTGCTGAAGAAAAGCAGGCCCAAACCATGATGCTGCCACCACCATGTTTGACAGTGGGGATGGTGTGTTCAGGGTGATGAGCTGTGTTGCTTTTACGCCAAACATAACGTTTTGCATTGTTGCCAAAAAGTTCGATTTTGGTTTCATCTGACCAGAGCACCTTCTTCCACATGTTTGGTGTGTCTCCCAGGTGGCTTGTGGCAAACTGTAAACGACACTTTTATGGATATCTTTAAGAAATGGCTTTCTTCTTGCCACTCTTCCATAAAGGCCAGATTTGTGCAGTATACGACTGATTGTTGTCCTATGGACAGAGTCTCCCACCTCAGCTGTAGATCTCTGCAGTTCATCCAGAGTGATCATGGGCCTCTTGGCTGCATCTCTGATCAGTCTTCTCCTTGTATGAGCTGAAAGTTTAGAGGGACGGCCAGGTCTTGGTAGATTTGCAGTGGTCTGATACTCCTTCCATTTCAATATTATCGCTGCACAGTGCTCCTTGGGATGTTTAAAGCTTGGGAAATCTTTTTGTATCCAAATCCGGCTTTAAACTTCTCCACAACAGTATCTCGGACCTGCCTGGTGTGTTCCTTGTTCTTCATGATGCTCTCTGCGCTTTAAACGGACCTCTGAGACTATCACAGTGCAGGTGCATTTATACGGAGACTTGATTACACACAGGTGGATTCTATTTATCATCATTAGTCATTTAGGTCAACATTGGATCATTCAGAGATCCTCACTGAACTTCTGGAGAGAGTTTGCTGCACTGAAAGTAAAGGGGCTGAATAATTTTGCACTCCCAATTTTTCAGTTTTTTATTTGTTAAAAAAGTTTGAAATATCCAATAAATTTCGTTCCACTTCATGATTGTGTCCCACTTGTTGATTCTTCACAAAAAATTACAGTTTCATATCTTTATGTTTGAAGCCTGAAATGTGGCAAAAGGTCGCAAAGTTCAAGGGGGCCGAATACTTTCGCAAGGCACTGTATATATACAGTACTGTGCAAAAGTTTTAGGCAGGTGTGAAAAAATGCTGTAAAGTAAGAATGCTTTCAAAAATAGACATGTTAATAGATTATATTTATCAATTAACTAAATGCAAAGTGAGTGAACAGAAGAAAAATCTAAATCAAATCCATATTTGGTGTGACCACCCTTTGCCTTCAAAACAGCATCAAGCATCAATTCTTCTAGGTACACTTGCACACAGTTTTTGAAGGAACTCAGCAGGTAGGTTGGCCCAAACATCTTGGAGAACTAACTACAGTTCTTCTGTGGATTTAGGCAGCCTCAGTTGCTTCTCTCTCTTCATGTAATCCCAGACAGACTCGATGATGTTGAGATCAGGGCTCTGTGGGGGCCATACCATCACTTCCAGGTCTCCTTGTTCTTCTTTACGCTGAAGATAGTTCTTAATGACTTTCGCTGTATGTTTGGGGTCGTTGTCATGTTGCAGAATAAATGTGGGGCCAATCAGATGCCTCCCTGATGGTATTGCATGATGGATAAGTATCTGCCTGTACTTCTCAGCATTGAGAAGACCATTAATTCTGACTAAATCCCCAACTCCATTTGCAGAAATGCAGCCCCAAACTTGAAAGGAACCTCCACCATGCTTCACTGTTGCCTGCAGACACTCATTCGTGTACGCTCTCCAGCCCTTCGGCGAACAAACTGCCTTCTGCTACAGCCAAATATTTCAAATTTTGACTCATCAGTCCAGAGCACCTGCTGCCATTTTTCTGCACCCCAGTTCCTGTGTTTTCGTGCATAGTTGAGTCGCTTGGCCTTGTTTCCACGTCGGAGGTATGGCTTTTTGGCCGCAAGTCTTCCATGAATGCCACTTCTGACCAGACTTCTCCAGACAGTAGATGGGTGTACCAGGGTCCCACTGTTTTCAGCCAGTTCTGAGCTGATGGCACTGCTGGACATCTTCCGATTGCGAAGGGAAGTAAGCATGATGTGTCTTTCATCTGCTGCAGTAAGTTTCCTTGGCCGACCACTGCGTCTCGGTCCTCAACGTTGCCCGTTTCTTTGTGCTTCTTCAAAGAGCTTGGACAGCACATCTGGAAACCCCTGTCTGCCTTGAAATTTCTGCCTGGGAGAGACCTTGCTGATGCAGTATAACTACCTTGTGTCTTGTTGCTGTGCTCAGTCTTGCCATGGTGTATGACTTTTGACAGTAAACTGTCTTCAGCAACCTCACCTTGTTAGCTGAGTTTGGCTGTTCCTCACCCAGTTTTATTCCTCCTACACAGCTGTTTCTGTTTCAGTTAATGATTGTGTTTCAACCTACATATTGAATTGATGATCATTAGCACCTGTTTGGTATAATTGTTTAATCATACACCTGACTATATGCCTACAAAATCCCTGACTTTGTGCAAGTGTACCTAGAAGAATTGATGCTGTTTTGAAGGCAAAGGGTGGTCACACCAAATATGGATTTGATTTAGATTTTTCTTCTGTTCACTCACTTTGCATTTAGTTAATTGATAAATATAATCTATTAATATGTCTATTTTTGAAAGCATTCTTACTTTACAGCATTTTTCACACCTGACTAAAACTTTTGCACAGTACTGTATATATATATATATATATATATATATATATATATATATATATATATATATATATATATATATATTTACATCACCTGTGCTACATAACCCACACTCCGTGCACCACTACAATAATACATATAACAGACAACATAAAACACAAAATACGCACAGGGGCGGGGTACCCCTCCACATAGACCCAGAGTTGCCGAAACTCATGGAGATATAATATGTTATACCTAGAACTACCGTCATAGTAAAAACGGTGGGTTAGTGTGTGTGATTGAGATGCTGAACTTGATTTAATTAATTGATTCATTTGTTGCTAATCGAGAGATGGTCACCTGTATAAAACCCTGAAGTTTTCCTTGTTTTGTGGTGGGTGTTCATGAAGGAGGAACAGGAGCGAGAGAGGAGAACAGAACAAAACTAAAATACAAAACTATAGGATCAGTGACGGTGATTGCCCAGCCTGACCGAGGTATTTGTTTTGGTGTTCATGATTTTGTTTTTGTTTAAATATTTGTTTTTGCTCTGTGAGCAGTTGTTTTGTGTTTTATTTATTTTTGTCTTGTTTAATAAAAACAGAGCCACAATGCGCTTTGCACCCGAGTTCCTGCCTGTGTGTGTAGTGTTTGTCTGTGGCCTGACGTCACCAGTCAGTCATCCCTGTCACAAGCTACAACAGGATACTTTTTCAGACAAGTGATTTATTTATCAACAACTATAAAACATACTTATTGTCTAGTGAAAATGAATAGACAAACACAACGTAGGACTGCACAGCAAGTCTTGCAGTACTTTCAGGAGTTATTGGAAGACAAATCTGGCACATGAAAATGCGCCAGACCAAGAGACAGTGATGAAACTTACTGTGATCACAATGATGTTACTGATAGTGACAGTGAAAATGATAACGAAGCTGCAGACATTTAGGGACAAACACAGTCACAGCAACAACACCACCTCCAAGTCTGGTGTCCCTCACGTGTACCAAGCAGGCTGCAAAAACGGTGTCACAAATTCTGGAGGAAAACAAACAATAACAACAAACATAAAGTTTTTTGCAACCCTGCTCTTCATGCTCATTTATGCTCCAACTCTCACAGACAAGATGGGGAAACATCTGATTACAGTAGAACAGCAATAGTCTGTTATTTATGATAAGCAGCACAAGAAATATCTTGATAAAGAATACAAAGAAATTATGGGAAAATATAAGTGAGGAAATCAGAATGTAAAATAAACACACTGTTTTGACTATAATGTAAAACTGTCTGCTGTCTGACATTACATCTGCGTTTAGTGTATTGTTTAAAAAATAAAAATAAAAACATTAGGATGCATCTAAATGATTGCATTTGGTAGTCCTATCTGCACTTCTAATTTTGTTTAACACCGAACAGTTTTGTAGCGTGCAACACTGCAGTAGTTTTATACACATTTTAACATAGCGGTTAAAAAGACCGCTACGGTAGTTCTAGGTATATATGTACGTCCGGTAGTTCTAGTGTTAAACCTAATTTAGAGCCTGCTTGAACGATAGCGATGGCTAGTGCTGCGATACATCCAGAGTGAATTTAAAACAATCACTCTGTAGCTCTTTCGTTTCTGTTCAATGAGGATCGATTAGGAGCTGTGTTTCATGAAATTAGCTTTGAAGTAACACATCTGTTTATTTTCTGCATTTGGTTTTGTTTATGTGACGGCACAAGAAGATGCTTCCAAATTCTGAGGCCGTCATATTGACACCACCACCCTACGATTTGATTGTAATTATTGATTTAATATTTTTTTCTCCTGGTCTATTTATAAATATTGTTATAATTATTTGATCTGATTTTTTCCGTTCTATATTTGGTTAAAACAAAAAAACACACAAAAAAACCCACTCAAAATAAGACTTTGATTTATACTTTATACTGCATGGGGGTAGGGGTCAGGGCTGGTAGGTGACGCAATCTAAACATGAAGACATAAGCCCGATACCAGCGCCTGCAAGGGAGCCCAGCTCTTTTGTACAGCACTATCAGCGCTGTGCTTCAAAGCGGGAGGTCCTGCGTTTGTTTCCGACCTCCGCCTGTGAGAAACCCCTGCCTGCGGGAATACCACAATACTATATACTATAGTATACTACAATACTATATTTATGAGATTTATTTTTCTACTTTTCCCATATCCCCAAAAACGATTTGCAATTATTGGTTTGATTTGATTTTTTCTTCTGCTCCATTTACAAAAAATAACTTTATATTATACAAAAAAATATACATTATATTGCAATTCTGATTTAAAAAATAATAATAATTTGGCTTTAAAATGTATTTGTGTTTTTTTTATTGAATTATCTCTTCTCCCCTCACAACACATGTTGTAATTGTGTAGGATCTAGGCCGATGACTTTGGCAGTGAATATGAACCAAGTGGTACTTCCTCCGTGAGGAGATCAACAGTGGTCAGGAAGAGGATCCTATGGAAACTGAGTTTGGGCTGCTGCCTGAACCCAGTACAGTAGGTGGGCCTGGACCAAGGGAAGGTAGGTTTCAGCTATTCTACCACTGGATCCCCCTAACATCATCCAGCCTCAATACACCCTTTTTCTGACACACCAGGTACCAGTGCTTATCGCTTCTAATGGGACTAGGTGATAAACGTAGAATGGATTTATTGTGGTCCACCAACTCAATCCATGCTGCCCTAATTGTCCCCTCCACAATGAGCTGGGACAGATTACGGTTAACCCTTTGCGGTCCAATGTCGGACCCTGTCCGACATCATCAAAAAGTCATCATGTAAAAAACAGGTCTCTAGTCGTTTTTTTCTCCGGAAAAAGCTGAGAACACCATTCAATGGCCGAGTGAGACTGATAGGAGCCGAGAGAAGCCGAAAAAAATGGGCGTATCTCATGAATACAGATAGCCCTGACACCACATAGGTAAAACGGACATAAACAAACAAGATAGCTGCTTCTGCATCCAGCGCTCAAAGAATATCACAGACATTTGCAGAGCTTTTTTTAGATGTTATAGTAATAAAATAATGACTTCGCATTACTGAGGAGTTTGGTGATAAAACGAATGATCATTAGATGATTTATCGGTATGTACTATTATTAAGACGTATGTGAAAAATATAGCGAACAAGGGGTGGGGTGGGGCTGGTGATGCAGTACTGAGTGTCCTGTTCCTATACAGTGCCTTTTAAACCTGTTTTACTGTGAAAAAAATACTTTCAAACAGCACGTCTAAAATAAACTGCGCGTGTGAAAATAAATTGGAATAAGTGGACCGCAAAGGGTTAATCTTAAAGTTTCTACATTATAACAACAATTCTAAGGCTCTCCCAGGGGACCATCCTCAAATTGACAGACTCTTCAAATTACGGCCACTTCCAGACCATCTGCAGCATAAATTTAAGCCTTTTAAAACAACCATTGGTTGCTTACAAAATGACTGACATCTCCAAAGGCTCCAACAACCAATCAGGGATGGTTTTGATATATTTTTTTCAAAACGAAAGTAAAGTTAGATAGACAGAAAGCTAGACAACTGAGTTTTAGTTTTTTGTTTTCTGTCTGGAAATTCGGCGATCACAAGTACAAGCTTGCCAGAAATCATACTAAATCGTCCAAAATGTTTATAAACCCAAAAATAAATGAACAAAATATTAACTGTAGTGAAATATTTATAAAACAAACTTCTGGGATGACTCTCCAATCAAAATGCATTTTATTAACGCTCTTTGAGCTAATATATATATATATATATATATATATATATATATATATATATATATATATATATATATATATATATATATTTGTTTCTGTAGCAGTGATCAATGCAGGAATAGGACATCAGCAGATAAATATGGTCCTCACAGGAATGAACACTCCAGGTATTTCATGCCCTTCTTTGAAAAGCGGGGAATGGGAGGTTGGGAGGGCTCTTGAGTCCATGGCAAAAGAGTAATGTGACAAGGCTATTACAGCTGAGATTGAAGCTGTAGATAAAAGGTAATTGTTTATGATTGTCTTCATTTTTTAACATTTCATTAGGCAGTAAAGAATGAGGCACAGTTGAACAAATTAACTAAAATATAACATTTGTAATCTATTTTTAATTGATTTTCCTAATTTGTGTAGGAAAGGTGGAGTAATGATGTCCTTGTTGTCCAACAGCAATGAATGTGTGGAAATCAGCATTGATGGTGCTTGGCAGACTGGAGGGACACTCAACGCATACAACAGCCTCTCTGGCCGTGTAATGTAGTAATGTATGTTGACTATTTAAATCATCAATACATTTTGGGACTGATTTCAGGATGGGTGCAAATGTACAGCTGTACTGCATCTAAATCGTTGTAAAATCAGGAAAAGCTGGGACTTTAGGGGTCGGTAGAAATGCGGCCTATTTCAATAATAGTCTTAACCTGACATTTTGCACCCGCATTTGCGCTCTGCCATCGTTAAACTACTAAAATGATCCTGAAATGTATTCAAATGAAGAAAAGAACATGGAATTGGGTGGGATCTGGAACACCAGTGCAAACATTATAAATGATATGTCAGGATCTGGAATACCAGTGCAAACATTATAAATGATATGTCAGGATTTTGACTAGCACTTGAGCAATTACAGCCCCTATAAAAAAATTACACTTTATGATAAAAAATAAATACAATTATATATATATATATATATATATATATATATATATATATATATATATATATATATATATATTGGTTAGCCTTACCTCTTCTGTCACTGCATCCTGTGAAAGGACAATTGTGGGAATTAGCTGTGGCGTTTGTGGGGTTTTTTTAGGTTGTCCTTCTTGTTGTACTGTAGTCATGCCATTTGTCATGTGAGTCACTTTATTTAGGATATATTAAAAAACAACAACACAACTCACAAACTCATCAGCCCCCATGTCATCATTTGATGATTCAGAGCTGCTTTCATTGAGATACCTCTTTGTCTTTTTTCTCAGTCTTTTTCCAGCCTCAGTTTTTTTCATTTTTCATATACTCGTGTGCCTTCTCTTTGATGTCTTCTTTATTATCTGCAAGAAATTGAAATTATATAGTTGCAATATGATTATTTTAGTTAAACTTGTATCTTTTTTGTTATAGTTACAATTATGATTTACTTGTGTTGCTATATTCCTAAGTAGAATGTTCCTTTTATCAATTGCAGTCGCGTACTGTTAGTAATTTATATCCCATAACGACTTCACTGACATTGTTTTATTTATTTTTTAAATAAAACTTAAAGCTGAAGAAAAGATGGGAAAATATGATTTAACCTCACAATGGAGTTGTGATGGTGGATCAGTTTTTAATTCTAGCAACCAGGCTATATGGCCAATTCAACTTATGATAAACGAATTAGAGCCAAGTGTGAGAAAACAACATATATTATTAGCGTCATTATGGTTTGGAAAAAGTAAACCACAGATGGGACACATACCTGCAGCCATTTGTAGACAAAACTTTCTATTAATGGCATTAATTGGACAGATAATGACTTTAAATTGTTTAACACCAAAGTTCATGTGCTTACCTGCACTGCAGACTCTGTAGCACATCCAGCAGTGTGGAATAGTGGTTAGGGCTCTGGACCCTTGACCGGAGGGTCGTGGGTTCGATCTAGGTACTTTACCTAGATTGCTCCAGTAAAAACCCAACTGTATAAATGGGTAATTGTATGAAAAAAGACTGTTATTGTATGTAGAAAATAATGTGACAATTGTAACAATTGTAAGTCGCCCTGGATAAGGGCGCCTGCTAATAAATAAATAATAATAATAATAATGATAATAAATACTGCACACAATTTAATGGAAAGCATGGCTGCGACTGGTGTCTCCATCCAGGAGTAGTTGTAAAAAAAAGGTTGAGGGCATGTTTGTGTCTATCCAAAGCAACAGGAACAAGAGCAACGAAGCTTAAGACAGCATAAACATGATGCAAAATGTGCTGTGGAGGGAGGCAGTGGTGTGCATGGAATTAAGGGGCTTAGTGCTTTGATGTTCATTCCAAACTTTAACATCATTGCAGGCTTTGTTCCTGATTACATGCACTGTGTTTTGCGAGGGGTTGTACGACAGTTAGTTAATCTTTGGTTTGATCTTTCTGACTCATCTAAACCTTATTCTTTACGTAGATATATGGGGAAATTCGACAATATGTTATAAACATTAAACCACCATCTGAAATAACTCGTACACCTCGTTCCTTAGAGCAAAGAACATTTTGGAACGCATCTGAGTGGAGAGCATTTTTTCTTTTTTATTCAATACCCTTGCATTCACAGTTTCTACCAAAACATTAAGTGTGTCATTGGTTCCTCCTTGTATATGCCATTCATTTGTTATTGGCAAATAAAATGACAGACAGTATAATTGTGTCAGCAAACTGTGCTCTTAAAAAATGTGTTAAAAAATGGAGATGCTCTAAGGCTTATAAAATGTGTCTTTCAATGTACACCTGCTTTTGCACCTGTCAGACAGTTGATTGGGGCCCAGCATGGGGTGTGTCTGCATTTTATTATGAAGGTAACAACAGAGCACTTTTGAATTTATTTAGTGGGACTCAGTATGTCCCTCGCCAGATTTACAGTGCATATTTTATAATGAGTAGTCTACCTCAGAAAGCAGAAAAGTGTATGCAAATGGCTCCTGCGAATGTTCTAAGAGCATGCAATAGGATACTTCCAGATTTTAAATTGAATCCATCTCACAAAACCATGCCCTTGGGAAGTGGTTTTAACAACAAAATGTCCGTCATTCATCGACTAGCTGTAGAACATGCTACCAATACAATCTTAACAAATACAGTGGGTGAATATTTTGATTGTTTTGTTGTTAATCACACTTTGTATCACTCTGTGAACTACACTAGAGCCACCAAGATAATCAACCATGCAGGACAGTTAGAAAATGGGAGATTTGTTGACATAATTGCCTTGGTCAAGGTAAAACTTCACTATAAATGCAATTCCAACAGCAATTGTGCATATGTCTCTTCATACATGTAGAAATTCTGACCAGTAAGTGTGCTCCAATTGGTGATCGTGAACTTACAATAGGGTGTGAAGGATTTTTATATGAGGTAGAAGAAGGTGCAGAGGTGTTTGCAGTTAATCCAGAAACGCTTAACAAGAAGTGCATTAAAGTACAGATAGAACACGTTTCTCTGTTTCCTAACGGTCATGAAAAAGATTACATTAAAAGAGCGAGTATAAGGGTTACTATAATAATTCAGTCCCCACATGTTGTTACAGCTGTTTAAGTAACATACCTGCAATTATAACCTTACTGTCAACAGCGCCAGCTCTCTGTATGCATTGCATTTGAATCGACACATGCAATCTTACTGCCTATTCAGGGAGTTTTTAGGTCTAACCATAATGCAGAGATAAGCTTTCGGGGGGGGGGGGGGGTAGACCACGGCATCAAAGCGCAATTCTTTACTGGAGAGGTTTCTAAATCGTTTTGCAAGACCCAGAACGCTTACTGATCCAAAAGAAATACGGTAGAAGACATTTTGTAGAAGATGTTGATGGAATGAATGCCAGAAGGAGAAGAACATCCCCTGAATTATGAACTTCTGTGAACGTTCCGGTTTTGCTTGTTTAGTTTTCAACAGATGTTAGTTTTATGAAATAAGCCCTAGTTATAAATATACTAATGTGCAGTGCTTGAAATGGGGCTGTACTCACCGATACGGAGTACCGCCACTTCTCAATTTCAAATATTTGAGTCCCACCACGTCTGAATTTAAAACATTTGAGTAGCACTTTGGCGCTTATCACTGACTATCTGCCCGTTTCCAAACTGTCAGCTGCATTTATGTGACTTTCTAGTTGTTTCTTTGTTGTCCCAGCAGCAGTTGTACGTCACAGCAGAGCATAGACTGCAACTCCCAGAGTGCATTACAAAACAACTGCATCTCCCAGAGTGTATTGCAAAACAGAGCAGGGGAATTTATTTTGAATGGTCCAGACAGGTCAAGTCGCGATTAGACGAGATGAGCTGGACAGGGAGAGAGGAAAAGAGAGACAGCTGGACAGGATGCCTGAGAGAAAGCTGGACAGGGAGACAGACATAGAGATGGAAAGGGAGACAGAGAGAGAGCTGGGCAGGGAGACAGAGATAGAAGTGGAAAGGGAGCCTGAGAGTACTGTGAGTACCGTCACTTTTTTTTCCATTTCAAGCACTGCTAAATGTATATAAGGATAGTACATTGTCCAATTGTTTAGTGTAGGCTAATGTGTTACGCTTACAATATTGCATCAGACTTTGCTGTTGTTAGTGTTACCCTTTATTTATTTACTTATTTTTTACATTATCGGTTACTTTTTCATTTTGCCATTTATGAATATGGTACAATGTAGTATATTACTTGTATAGCTATTAATTAGTTATTATAATGTAGTGTTTAGTATTTATTTATTTATTTTGAAAATGTGTTGTTTAAATATTTTATGTTCAAAGTGCACTTTAAGTATTTTTCTGAAACAAAATATGTTGAAATCTGAATTTCTTTTATGTTTGCTGTTGCTCTGACATTATTCATTCATAGGTATGTTCAGTATTCTAACATATGTATGTACATAAGTATACAGACAATATTTTTTATGAATTAAAAATATTTTTAAAGCATGTTTTTTCTACTTTTGTTTTGCTTTCTAGTTGGGTAAATTAAGATTTTACTTTATGTCAGAGTGTAACCCTTGGTATATCCAGGTTCTACAGATACTCAGCTTTTCAAAAAGGTATCACACTATGTTTTAAATGGATATATACATTAACTCACATAATAAACTAAAACCCTGCCAATCGCTTCTCAAAAAGGTAAAAACACGCACCTGTCAAACAATTTTATATAAAATCAAGACCATACATGATATTCCATTTATTTTTTTCAGATTCTAGTTTGTGCGGTAAATTGCGTAAGCCTCTTTGAACTCTTGTGGTTTTTTAGGCTGCTGTTGCAAAGAAAGTTGGCATGCCAACATCGCAGGTGCCTCGTCTTGTGATAAGATGTGATCTCATTATTTTTCATGTAAATTTTGTTTAGGAATAAAAACTGTTATTTTATGTACTTATGTATTTAACATTTAATCATAATGTGATGTGATTTCATTCTTTTTCTTTTCATTATGAAATAAAAAACTGTGACTAAAATGTCTCAACTGCCTCTTATTCAGGATATTTTTCTTTCTTCCGAGGCATCCCGATAAAGCGGCACCGATTGTGCCCTCACATCAGAGAGCAATTTGAAAAAGCTGTTAAACGTGGGAAGCAGCAATGCCAATGAGAATCTGAATTTTATAATGAGCAGGAAATGTCCCAAGAATAATTTTTTTTCAGTAGTGGGAGAATGGATCATAGCATGGCAGCTACTGTGAGCCAAAAAAATGAAGGACATCAGTACATCCATCAGGTATTTTGAGTAACAACTGAATGACATATAATTAAAGGAGTCAGTAGAACAGTTATAAAAATAAACATGTAGACACGTAAGCAATCAAAGCACATTTTTCACCCCTGAGTGCTAATGACACACTATATTCTTGATATGCCTTGAATCCTCCATAAGTCTTTAAGTTCTGCCTATCTTCATCTTGAAATATCTCAGTTATTAATTTTACAGTCTCCTTTGATTACATCTATGCATGCCCAAATAACCATATTTTTTACAAACAGGTGTTATGATATCTAACATTGTTTTTTTTTTTGTTATAATTACAACCGTTTGTTCAAGTTTCTGTTTCTACCAGCAATAGGAAAGCAAAACTGTTTATTCAAATCTTCAATTTCCTATAATATTTTGAAAACACTAACAGATTTAATTTTACCTGGGTGCACTCTAAACTCAACCTCTCACCTGGATGCCATGCAAAATTGTTCACACAAAAATTAGATAGAAAAAGGAAACTTCATGCAGCAAGAAGTCCACTGAAAGCTGTTAGTGAAGTTCTTGAAGGGGACACTTATTAAATCCAACATTGGATTTTTAAATGATGAGGAAATTGATATCACTGCAATCCCTTCAGCTCCTCTTGAGCCAACAGATGAAGTTCAGTTACATTGAATTATATGTTGTGATTTGGAAGGCACAGGACTTGGAATAAGTGATAACATCTCTCAGATTTCTGCCTGTGGAGATGAGGGAACATTTAATCAATACGTAATTCCAAATGGTCCAATACCAAAGAAAGTAACAAAAATAACAGGATTGTCTAAGATTGGAAATGTCTTGTACAAGGGTGAATGTGTTTCATCACTATGTTTGAAAGAGGCACTTACTCTGTTCCTTGAGTGGTTGCCATCTTCTGTTACTTTAGCAGCTCATAATTGTAAATTTGATGCACACAAGCTGCAGTATCCCTCAATCTAGAAGATAACATTGAGCATGTTTCATTTCCTGATTCTTTACCAGTTCAAATAACTCTATCCAGGAAGATTGTCATACATGCAAGAATCTTTAGACTCCGGCCTGTTGTCAAAGACTTCCGATGCTCAAAATGCAGCAGAAGATGTTTAGGTGCTATCTGAACTACTCAAGCTCCCAAGGGTTACAGAAGCTGTGATTCTGAAGCATCTGTGCCTTACAGCAGAATTCTTTACAACAGAGAATTGTTTTTGCCGAAGAAAAATAATATACCATCACTTCAACCACTCGTAAGGTTCTACTGAAGAGATGGAACCCTCTGGACACAATATGGTATATATCCAAAAAGTAATCAAAAAGGATGGACTGAATGGGCTAACACTGCTTCTAAAACACAGAGTAACAATCAGGGACACAAACATTATGAAGATCTTTGAATTCCTACAAAACTGATCTCTTGTAGGAAATTGGTGTGCTGACTGACCCTACAATTGATTTTTACTGTATATAATCCATTATATCTTAATATTTTTCCAGAAAAAAAGTGCTTTTTTGTTTTGTTTCAAAGTAAAGAAATGTTTTGAAGCTAGAAAACTGAAAGGTAACCATATTATTTTTTGTCTGTATGCCATACAATGCAAAAAATAAACAAACAAAAAAAACAGAACTTATTTTTGACAATTATTCGGTGGTTGTACATCTTAGCCAAAGTTCACTATACAAAATTCAATGTACAGTCATCTTTTTCAGACAATAAATACTGGTTAAGAACACATATTTAAATATATATTGGTCTTGTTAAAATGCATTACCCTGAATTTTGACCTTTGATTTTTTGTGTGCTCCGGAATGCATATAAAATGGCCCAATCTTAATTAATTGTTGTTAATTTACGTTTAAATTTTAAATAATGAATGGTGAGAATTGAAAAAATCTATTTGTCAGTTATTTTTAAAGCCTTTCCTTGCCCTACCTTAAGAGGTTATAGGTCAGTTTGTGTCATGCATAGTTTCTAGTACTTGTGTCTTAAGACACTGGGAGAAAAAACTGCCTTTATTCTCACAAAATTGGATCTTGTGTTACCCGATCAAGCAGGCTATTCTGCCCTCGCAAAAGAGTCCCCTTCTTAAGCTTAACAGATAGATAAACTCTTTCCAGTAACTGTAGTATTGAATGATGATTTATTGCCACCAGTTCGTAGGTACAGTATTAGAAACTGAGTAAAACTGAAATAAAATAAAGAAAACCATAAGTATGAGTATGCTGAATACTATGCTTAATTCTCAATAATAGCACAGCATGTATTTTTACATATGGTATAATATTATCATAAACTCAGAAATTTGCTGCCGTATGCAAAATAATTCCACAAACATGGCAAGATCAATTACATAGAACAGATATCTCCAACCATGCAGCTATCAAGTTTGTTATTACTGATTTTACTTACAGACAATGCTTCTACAAATTAAATTGAAGGAAGGATGGAGTTTGATAATATCTGCAGCTCCAGAGTGACTTTCACCATTTTTCAATGCTAACAAGGATTCTTCTTTTACAGGATATAGGAACTTAAGCAAACAACAAACAGCGCCGTCTAGTGGCCAAATGGAATTGACTTAAATTAAATCAAACCAACTACAGGGGTCAGAACACTCCCCGTCTGGTATCTGTAAAGATGCCAACATTAACACTAGAACTTAAAGCTACTTATCAGTCTCTGGAGGAGTAGGACAGTCTCTGAAACTGGATGCAGAAAGGTCTTGCATGACCCCTCTCTTGCTGTCTTGACTTCAACCTTTCTTACTTTCCCATCTCTGCCAGGAAAGGTCTTCACGACAATGCCCATGGGCCAGTCGTTCCTTTTCACTTGACTGTCTCTCAGCATCACAATGTCTCCCTCCTTAAGGTTGGGCTTCTCTTTCTGCCACTTCCTACGGCTCTGCAGGGTAGGAAGATACTCCTTTCTCCAGCGGTGCCAGAAGATGTTGGCAAGGCTTTGAACTTGCCTCCACTGCCGGCTGAAGAGGTCTTTCTCGTTGAATTCACCTTGGGGAGGAGGAACTATAGCAACCTTTTGGGTGAGGAGTGTCACTGGCGTCAAGATGAGGGGGGGAGTCTGGATCCGTGGACACAGGAACCAATGGACGAGCATTCACGATGGCTGAGACTTCCGCCATGAACGTAGTCAGGACTTCGTGAGTAAGCTTGGATGGACCCACCTTCAGCAGCATGGAATCCAGGATGCGCCTCGTGACGCCGATCATTCTCTCCCAGCTGCCTCCCATATGAGACGAGTGCGGTGGGTTGAAGACCCAAGTACTCATGACCTCTGCCTTGTTAGAGGCGATCTTGTGCAGGCGTAAGTTGGAGAGGGCCAACATCTCTTGAGAGTTCTGAAGAGTGATGGCTTCCTTCTCTGTGGGGAGGGATACGAGACCATCATCGACGTAAAAGTTCCTCTCGACGAAGTGCCTTGCCTCTGCTCCATAATCCCTCTCGCCCTCTAAGGCGGCTCTCCTGAGGCCATACATGGCCACTGCTGGGGACGGGCTATTACCGAAAACGTGGACCCGCATCCTGTACTCCACAACTTCATCATCCAGGTCGTTGTTGCGGTACCAGAGGAATCGCAGGTAGTTCCGATGGTCTTCACGAACAACGAAGCAATGGAACATCTGCTGCACGTCTGCTGTCACAGCCACTGGTTCCATTCTGAACCACAGCAGTACCCCAAGCAGGCTGTTGTTCATGTTGGGACCAGTAAGCAGGACGTCATTCAGAGATACCCTATGGTGCTGGGCGCTGGAGTCGAATACCAGTCTTATCCGGGTTTTTGTGGATGATACACCCCGAAGATCGGAAGATACCAGCTCTCTTCTTCTGCTTGTAGGGGTAGAGCGATTTCACTGTGCCCATTCTCAAAGATTTTGCACATGAACTTAATGAAGTGGTCCTTCATCTCTGGACATTTCTTGAGCGTGCGTGTGAGTGAGGCGATTGCTGGTCTGGTCGCGGTTGTTGGGGAGCAACCCAGCTGTTTGATGCATCCTGATGGAACTCTTTCTCCATCATCTTCAGGAAGACGAGAGCCTCCATTGAGGGAGCTGGTTTGTCATCATCCTTAGTGTAGCAGAAGATTCGCCCATGAGGCTTGCCGCGTCGGCTGGCGTGCATCTCTGCTTCAGGGACATGGTGCCGGAACTTTGAGGCTGGTGGGTGTGGCTGAAGTTCTCCTTAACATGGAAGCTGCTGAGACAAGGACTCATGAAGCTGGGGCGTCCGTTCTCCAGAATGTTTGTCTTGAAGGCTTTAACTGGTGAAGGCTTGTGTGCCCCTCCGAGGCAGACATCTCCCACTATCACCCAGCCAAGGGCTAGGCTGTCTTGAAGGGAGCGTGCAGGGGCCCGTTGCGCTGCTCTAGCAGCTTGTGCACCTGGATGATGTCTCTCCCTAGAAGTAACAGGATCTCTGCCTGGGGGTTCAGAGGAGGTATCTTGGTGACTAAGAACTTGAGGTGAGGGTGGTACCTTGTAACATCTGGTGTAGGGATTTCGGCCCTATTGTCTGGGAGCTCGTTGCGCTCGTTCCACAGCGTGGGAAGAGGTAAACGGGTCTTTTCATCAGCTGATTCCACAATGAAGCCTCTTGCTCGCCGGCCTACAGTTTCTGAGATACCTGAGCACGTCTTGAGGATGTATGGTGAGGCGTCATTGGCTACGTTGAACATCTTGAAGAAGGCTGACCTAGCCAAAGACTTGTTACTTTGGTCATCCAGAATGGCGTATGTTCTCATCTTCTTCTCAGGATGACCTTCTGAGTAAACGTTAACAAGACAGATCTTGGAGCAAGACTACCCCGGGGGGCTGTCTCCACAGACCTCAGTACAGGTGGACGTGGCAACTGGAGAGGAGGGTGACTCGTCTTCCTCCCCGCCATGCTGTGTGGAGGAGTTGACGGCATCTTTGTGAGACCAAGGGGCAGGACAGGCATGAAGAGCTGCAATATGCTTGTCGCTTTCGCTCTCGGAGCACTGGATGACAGCTTTACAGTTCTTCGCCTGGTGTGCTGTTGAGGAGACACACCTAAAGCATATAGAGTTCTCTCTAAGGAAAGTTTTCCTCTCCTCTAGGGGTTTCTCCCTAAAGCCTCTACACTTTCGCAGGGGGTGCGGCTTTTTGTGGATAGGGCATTGTTTGTTAGGGTCATCCTTCTTCTTAGAGTCATCTTTCTGGATGGCATTGTCCACTTCTGTATTGTGCACTGTGATAGGGGCTCTCGCCGTTCTCATTGAGAATTTCTCTCCTTTAGGTGGTGCTGCGCTGGAAGTGGAAGTGATAAAGCTTGGGTCGTTCCTCATTTTTGCTTCTGCACGGATTAAACTGGAGAAGAACGAGAAGGGTGGGAAGCTGACACCATGCTCCTGTATGTATTTGGTCCCCTGTGACATCGACTTCTCCTGCATGCTGAAGGGGAGCTTCTCCAGAATAGGGTTGATGCCCCTTGCAGTGTCCATGTAGGACAGGCAGGGTAAGTAACCTTCAGCTTTGTTTGCCTCCAACTCGAAGAGAAGGTCACCCAGCTCTCTCAGACGTTGGGGGTCTTTATTGGAGATCTTCGGGAAGCGTTCAAGCTTGTTGAAGAGGGCTGTCTCCATAGCTTCAGCAGACCCATAGCACTCCTCTAGCCGTTGCCAGACCACACTGAGGGCTGCAGCAGGATGATTGACATGGACAGACCTCATTCTTCTCACATGCTCAGCTGATTCTGGCCCAAGCCACTTGATTAGTAGGTCGAGTTCCTCACTGGGCTTTAGGTCGAGGCCTTCAACGGCGTTGGAGAATATTGACCTCCAAGCCCAGTAGTTCTCTGGCTTGTCGTTGAACTTGGTGAGTCCAGCTGTGAGGAGGTTGCGGCGTGCTAGGAACTTTGCCAGCTCTGCAACATTGGCACGATCAGAATGGGTCCCACTGGACTCATGACGTTCTACACCAGGTGGCTGGCCATCATCATCTGAGTAGCGCCTGGGAGACTGTGAGGTGTGGAGCCTGTAGGTGGGGTTAGGCACATTCACCTCATGATGTCTGATAAGGTGAGTCGTTGGGTGTCTTGAGGTGGCTGGCACTTCAGTATGAGTGGGGGCGCGAGAGAGAGGATGTAGTCGTGGTTGTGAGCTCTGGACCAGCTTGTTGTGGGAGGGTGAGGAGCTGTGTGGCTGGAGGTGATCAACTGGGGGAGGCGATTCAACCTTGATGTCTGACTGTGAGACTTCCTTGTATGCCGATGGCTGATGGTAGTTCACGTAGGCTTGCTGGTCTTGTACATACTTCTCAGTCCTCTCGAGAGAATGGTAGGATGAGCCTTGTTTGTTGTCGTCAACCCCAGACAACTGTGGCATATCAGCTGCATCCACCGCTGTCTCAAAGACATTAGCCTCAGCTAAGACGGCCTTCGCCTCTTTCTCCTGCTGAAGAGCCTCTAATGTGGCTTCTAGGCGGGTCTCCTCCACTTTAAGCTGGGCCTTCTTCACTTTCACTTCTATTTCTCTCTGTGCATATGATGCTCTTGCTAGTGCTGCTTCAGCCTTGGTGCGAGCTTCTAATGTAGCCAAGCTTGCTGCAGATTTGCTGGAGCGTCTTGATGACTTAGATGAATGTGAGCACTCTGACCTGGTTGCAAGGCTCTTATGTTCTGAAGCTGACATCTTGCATTGGATGTGTGCAGAGAGCAGACTGGATATCTTGTCCACCGGAGGTTGCAATCACGGTTGAGAGTGTCTTTTTACTATTCTGCCCTCACAAAAGAGTCCCCTTCTTAAGCTTAACAGATAGATAAACTCTTTCCAGTAACTGTAGTATTGAATGATGATTTATTGCCACCAGTTCGTAGGTACAGTATTAGAAACTGAGTAAAACTGAAATAAAATAAAGAAAACCATAAGTATGAGTATGCTGAATACTATGCTTAATTCTCACTAATAGCACAGCATGTATTTTTACATATGGTATAATATTATCATAAACTCAGAAATTTGCTGCCGTATGCAAAATAATTCCACAAACATGGCAAGATCAATTACATAGAACAGATATCTCCAACCATGCAGCTATCAAGAAAATACGTAAATCTATCACGTAAACGATCATCCATAAAAAATATCATCATGAATTGAAAGGTAAGTTTGTTATTATTGATTTTACTTACAGACAATGCTTCTACAAAATAATTGAAGGAAGGATGGAGTTTGATAATATCTGCAGCTCCACAGAGTGACTTTCACCATTTTTCAATGCTAACAAGGATTCTTCTTTTACAGGATATAGGAACTTAAGCAAACAACACACCTTATCAGTAAACAGCGCCGTCTAGTGGCCAAATGGAATTGACTTAAAAAATGAAATCAAACCAACTACAGGGGTCAGAACACAGGCTATCCTCCAACCTGAGCCGGTCCCACTGTCTCAAAAAGGACCACACAGAGGAAAGGAACCGCCTACACTTCTTATTAGTGGGTCGCCCCTGTTTCTCCTAGCATTGACGCATCCTGTAAAGTCTCCAACTCCTATATTAAATAACGGGAACATTACTGATCTCAACAGATGTCCCAATTCTGAGCACTGCAAGTCAATTCTATCTGTAGCCCTCCTCGAACTGTAAAAAGGGCATATGCCTGGGCCAAAGGCACATCATCCAATAAAGGAATCTGATGAGGCTAAGGTTTGAATTATTTTTAAAAATAATAAGTCTTCTTTAGGTAACTTCAAAAAGAGTCTATGCAGGAATAAAGTAAAACCAGGAACAAAGCAAAATAAATGGGATACATGCAGTATACCAAGGCATCAGCTGATGGTATTCTTAGCAACAGAGCTAATGTTAATTTACAGGACTCGACAGGTGGTTTTTCAAGCTCCATATCAATAGTTTCCGCCATTGATATACTGGACAAGTTATGACCCACGGGATGTGGGGTTCCAACCCAAAAGAGGTATAGCCTAATAATTCGTACCAATAGCAGAGCAAGCAAAGCAGACACCCCTCCGATAGGAGGTAGAGTTATATGAGTCTATTGCATCATTTAAACAGAAGTTTGTGGTTTGCACATATCATCACAAATAGCTTTTTGAGCAGAAGTCGCATGTTGCATGTCTGGTTTTAACAGACAGGCTTATGGTTTTCAATAAACATTACAATAAAAATGAGGAAACAGCTTTCGAAGTGATAACATCTTGTGACAAACAAAAACGGGGCCCAAAGTTATTACCAATTCATCTTGGTCTTATTAAAACAGCGTGGGTGTAAAGTGTGTATGTGCAGAGTTGCATGTTTCACAAATTTGGGCCATGTGGTTCGAAAAGCTTTACATTAAACACAGACACACAGAGTTTCTTAATCCGAGTTAATCAGCTAAATAATTCAAAACACTAAAGTGTCATCTAGTGTTTTCAGTGTAACTGCTGTAGATTGAGAGGAACGGTAGATCCTCGCGCCAAGTTGTCAGCGAAGTGCGAGAACTGCCAGACTCTTTATACAGCAAGGATAGTTTATGTGTTTTCAGGGCATTGGTGCAGCAAAAGTAAATCAGGAAAAGCAAAATTTCACTTTTAATTTGTGGTTCCCAACACTCTTAGGAGAAATGTAGAAAAAAAAACACAATACCTGTGCGGCAAAGTGGTTTGCAGTGTGCAGGTGTAGAGGCGATGCAATGCGTAAACAGATGACAAACAACAAAGTTCACGGTTCAAAAAACTCTATTTGTTTTAATCCAGGTCATTTTGGCGACTGTAAATAATAATCCCTGGCAATACACAGAAATGTGTATTGCACAGTTTAAACCACAGGGTACAGTCCCGAAATAATAAACACAATATAACACACACAGAACACAAACGCAATCACAAGTCCAGAGTGAGTGCTTTGGTGCAAGTGGTGAAATGCAAGATATTCGTGTACAATAGTGCAGTGCTGTCCATGTTAGTGTTGCCCTTTAGTGACAGCTCCCGGAACGTGTTAGCCGTCTAATAATGACAAACAAGTACAATTAGATGGGCAAACAAACAAACACCAAACACTCACGGTAACTCTTACGGTCCTTCAGCAATTCTCTCGCAACCATAACAAAGGAGCAGTTTGCGTCCTTTGGTATTCTCTTAACCATAAACAAAGGAACAGATCACCTAGCCACGTCCCCTTTTGTACCTTCAGCCACGCCCCCTTGGTTAGCGAGTGCAATCGCTTGTCCTCCAAACCGCAATTGCCACATTGCCTCCTGTCTGGGGTGATGACTTGGTGTACAATGGCTCCGCTCCCTTTCTAGATGGCCGACTTCCACCTTTCACTGGAATGAATTGCCTTACCATCCAGTCCGGGGCACACTGTTCCCTTTACACAGCGCCCTCACAGGTCGGGAGGGAGATTTACAACCAAGATTAATTCTTTCTCTGTCACATGTCCCACTGCTGGAGCCGAAGGTACACTTGGCTGAATCTGCTTTCCCCATTGCACCCTCCTCCCAGAAAAAAAAAATCTGCATTTTAGTGGTCTTTCCCTGCACAATGTATCATATGATACATGAAGGGCTGCAACGCCAGATACCACCGAGTTATCCAGGCTGTCCTTCATGGTGCTTAAAAACTTGAGTGGGCCGTGGTCTGTGACGAGATCAAATGAATGTCCCAGTAGGTAATATTGTAAAGCGTGAGTAGCCCATTTAATGGCCAAACACTCCTTTTCGACTATGGAGTAGTTTTTACTGAGGTACAGGATGGGGTGTTCTACTCCGTCTACCTGTTGGGACAAGACCACCCTCAGGCCTACATCCGAAGCGTCGGTGTGGAGGATGATTCCTTTATTAAAATCTGGTGTGATAAGGGTAGTGGCCTGGCAAAGTATCTGCTTGATAAAACGCCCCCTGACATTCTCCTGACTAATTAAATTTGGAGCGCACTTTCTAGTGAGATTTACTAAGGGGTTGACCACTGTGGCATACTCAGGGAAAAACCTTCAGTACTAACCGGCCAACCCCAACAGAGACATCACCTGGGACTTGGTTTTGGGGATTGCCGTGTTCATCAAAGCCTGGAAATGGTGGCAACGGGTTTCGCCCACCCATTTCCCATAATAAATCTCAAATATTGAGTCTCTGCTTTGGCAAATGTACATTTACTCAAGTTGGCTGTCAGCCAGGCTCCTCTTATAGACTGTAGGATGGTTGTGATCCAAGCCAGATGCTCTCGCCAGGTGGAGCTGTAGATAACCACATTGTCAATATACACTGCTGCATACTCACTATGTGGGTGTAAGACCTGGTTCATCAGTCTCTGAAAGGCAGCGGGCGCACCATGTAGCCCAAACGGCATGGTTATGAAATGGAACAGACCAACAGGAGTAGATAATGCAGTTCTCTCTGGAACAGCGGGTTATGGGATCTGCCAGTATCCCTTCGTCAGGTCCAAAGTTGAGATGAACCTTGCCATTCTCAGTCTGTCGAGAAGCTTGTCGACCCGAGGCATGGGGTAGGCATCGAACTTGGCAATAGCGTTTGCCTTGTAGAAATCAATGCTGAAGCGATTGGTGCCGTCCTTTTTGGCAACTATCACAATCGGACTGCACCACTCGCTCCTGGAAGGCTCAATCACCCCAAGTTCGAGCATCGCCCGTACCTCTTTGCTAACGCCACTTCATCGACTTTCCGGAATCCGGTAAGGTCTCTCTCGAACCGTGATACCTGGAGGAGTGATAATAGCATATTCAACAAGGTTAGTTCTACCGGGCAAGTCAGAAAAAACATAATTGAAATCCTCAATTAACTTACGCAGCTCTCTTTGCTCATCTGGAAGTAACTGTTCCCCCATTGGAATGTCTCTGGTGCTAGGGGCCTTTATACAGGGTCCTAAATCATCCTCTACTTTGCCTGGGGCTTTAAATAAGGCCTCACTTGCCTGCCAGGGCTTCAACAAATTGACGTGATACATTTTGCGTTCGGTGATCAGGCTGCTAATTTCATAATTTACCTTTCCTATAGCCCGAATCACCTCATATGGCCCCTGCCATTTAGCACACAGTTTTGATTCCGATATGGGGAGGACCAACAGTACTTTGTCTCCTGGCCGAAAAGTTTGAATGCCTGCACGATTAGTTGAGACAAGCAGTATTTTGAAAGATGAAGTCAGCCAGCTGAGAATTCTCTGGAATTTTTGGAGATTTTTATATTTTGGCGATTTTTCGAGTTATCATTCATCTTCTTCATCATCATCATCACCATTCTGAGATTCTGATCATGATCTCTGAAAAATGTTGGTTTCCAGTCAGTGTAATGCTCATTGTGGTCCCTACTGGCACAAGGAAGTATGGTTCCTCTCGATACTGGTTGATGAGAGTAATGCTATTTGTGGTCCCCACTGGACAAAAAGGAATGTTCATTTCTGAGAATTAGCTATATGTTGAAGGATAGCCTATATACTTGATAAAAGTAAAACATAAATAAATAAATACATTAATAAATATTGAAATAAATGAATACATAAATCACTACATAGACATTTATGTCTTTCTTTATCTTGATATTTATTTTTCACTATCAGATATAAATAAACACTGCCATGTAATACTGTACTTTGCTTTGTTGCAGGACTTGTTGTCTGTTCAGATTGTCTTGTCTGTCTTTTATGTTACATATGTATTGTAAGGGGAACGGGTCACTCCGTTACTTAGCATGGGAAGGGGGAGTGAGTGAATGAGTGGGGAGAATGTGTGTTACTGTTTCCGGGGGTTGCAGAGCATGGATGTGACTGGTTGATGAGCCGGACAGCGGCTGGAAAAGACAGGAAGTTATATAATAAGGGGGTGCATGAGCCTGGGGACTGAAGACAGTCCAGCGCTGACCTTGAATGAGAAACTGTGGGTGCGACTGAGTGAGCGGGTGAGCTGTGACCAGAGAGAATATGCAGTGAAAGTGGCAAAACTAAAACGTAGGGTTATTATTTTGGTGCCGTGAATTCCGGCCCCTGACAGGAATTCTCTGTAGTTTCAAATAAAACAAACATTTTGAGAATTCAACACCGTCTCCCTGAGTACTACTTCCTAAACATGAAAACGTTACAATATCAGTGCTCGAGTGGTCTTCATGAATTTATATAACAAACATGCACATACCACTGTATTTATGGTTAATAAATACAGTGGAAATATGGAAATTTAAATTACCTGTTGCTTTTAGGCTTCTTGTTAACAGAAAAGTAGGACAATATCCCATTACGCTTTTTATTAGATATTAATATCATTGGTGTAGTAGTAAATGAAAGTTTGGGGGAGTTGAACAGATAGATTGAACAAATAAACAAATAAACATGAACAGATTGATTGTTATTGCCCATCCACTGTTATTGTCTTTTCCAATGATCATGCAGAGAGGTTGATGTGAGTCTGTGACCACACTCAGACAGCGCGAGTTTGCTGCCTCAATGTCCAGAACGAAGCGACAGCGATATTCCTTGATACATTTTCACATGCGTGTGGTCAAATTCAAACATAGTTTGCTGGAAAAGATTTCTATTTATTTTCAAAAAGGTTCCAAAAAAAAAGTGGCTGAACTCCGTTCCGGCTACCAAAAAAAGTGCAGGAACGCCATTCCAGTGTGTTCCACCAGGACTTGAGCACTGTACAATTTACTAAATGAAAGGATCAAGCTTATTATGATAGTTTGCAAAATCAGATGTTTGTATTGTTACTTGTTAAAAACGGTAACTTTACTGCGATACTACTTGCAAATGTTGTAAAATGGAAGGACAAACTTTGTGGCGTGAAAGCGAGGGCGTCTGCATTGCAAGCTGCATTGGAGGCATGTCTTAGGTTTGTACTGCAAACTTTAAAAAAATGTGTAAGAAACGCATTGTTAATGTGAAAAAAATGTAGATGATATGAATGGTATTTTCATTTAACATACTTTTGCACACATACTTTTAACGTGCATACACACACTTAATTTATATATATATATATATATATATATATATATATATATATATATATATATATATATATATATATATATAGTATATGAAGACTTTGGTTCCAAAATGCTATATATCCATTTTTTATGTTTTTAGAAAAGTGACAATTTGTATTGTGATTAATTGAAAAATGTTACATTCATTTTTTCTATTCTAATATATTTTATATAACTACTGCATCATACACAAGCTTAAATATAAAATCATATTACAGTTTTTGTATTAAGAGCATTGGAAAACGTAAATTTCTTTGCAAAACGCTATATATCCAGAACTGATTTTTCACAAAATGCTACATTTCCATAATGTCACTACACTTGGTCAAACCAGTCCATGAAATTACAGTCAATTTTTAGTCCTAATCACTTTCCACACTAGTAGTGTCATTTGTCTCTGCCAGAGCTTGGTTATAGAATCCTCTGACCTCCTCTGATGCACTAAGTTCATTTAGAAGTTTCAGAACATCTTGCTTCCTTCACGGTTGTTTCCATGGGAAGTGAGGCAAGTTTAAAGTCTCTGCTGAGGCGAAGAGATCGACCTGCGGGTGGAGTCGCCACTCTGACGGATGCGGACCACTCCTGGAGAGGAGGTCCGCTGCGCAGTTCACCGCTCCGGGAATGTGCGTCACGCGTAGGGAGAGCAAGTTCCTCTGAGCCCCTGTCAATAGCCTGAAAGCCATGCACTGTAACCCTGGGGACCGTAGACCACCCTGGTGGTTGACATACACCACCACTGTCGTGTTGTCCATCCGGATCAACACATGCGTACCGCTCAGCACTGGGGATAAGTGATAGAGTGCAAGGGATACCGTTCGTTTGCAGCTCCAGCATGTTTATGTGCAGGGATATCCAGCGGTCTGGCCAGGATCCGCATACTTCTCTGCCTTCCCAGAGCGCTCCCCACCCGTTGGAGGCGTCTGTCATCACCACTTGGCGGTTCAACACTACTTCCATTTGCACACCTTCGTGCAGGTGAGAGGTCGTTCTCCACCAGTGTAGGGCTGCTGAGCACGCATGAGACACAGTCAGCCGACCGTGTATGTCGCATTTGGGATTGAGGTGGAACGTATTGAGTCACATTTGTAGCGGGCGCATGCGAAGCTGACGCAGCTGAATGGCCGATATGACTGCGGCCATCAGACACAATAGAGGGGTGACCTGCGATCCCTTTTGAAACAGGAAGAGACAACCCTGGATAGCTGCAACACTGTCATCTGACAGGTATGCGTGCATTGCACGAGTTGAAGTGCATTGCACCGGTGTAAGCTGACTCTTTGCATTGTTGATGGTAGGCCCAGCCTCGCCAGATGCTCTGTCACGAACCTCCTTTCTTTTAAGAACCTGTTGAGGAGCCTCAGGTCTAAGATGGGGCGAAAGCCGCTGTCCTTTTTGGGTACCAGAAAATACCTCGAGTAGTACACCTCTTCGTGGGAGGTGGGGTCTACGAGACGAATGGCTTGCTTTCACAGCAAGGCAGTCATTTCCTTCTGAAGTACCCAGGCCTGGAGAGGGTCAGTCCCAAGCAGAACTGAAATGCGTAACCGTTTTGGATGGTGGCGAGCACCCAGAAGTCTGAGGTGCAAGCGCACCAGTACTGCAGCTGTTGTGCTAAAAGGGGGGGTCTGAGGCCGCCAGCCTTCAGGGGCCCTGCTCGGGCTGCTGAGGCGGGGCAGTTTGGGGTGGCTGTTAAGGGCGCTGGCCCTGAAAACGCTGGTGTGTGGACTGGCCACGTCCTGTGTTCCCTCTGCCTGCCGGTTGGGCCTGGTTGCTTGCTGCTGGTGTGCCCTTTAGGCGATGCCTTAGGGGACTGGAACTGTTCTAGTGAGTCTGAGGAGCTCGCCAGTGGCTCGACCTGCCCCACGGGGAGGGAGCTACGCTGCCACCTGCCAGGACCCCTCGCGTTCCCGGTGGGATCTTTGTAAGATCTCCTCCACGGCTGGCCCAAAGGTATGTCCTGGGGATATAGGCACGTCAAGCAGCGCTGCCTTATCCGCATCAGGAACTCTGGCTTGTGACAGCCACAGCTGTCTACGAGCCATGATCAAGCTCGCCATTCTCCGGCCAAAAGCTTGCTGTAGCAGAGGGTACCTAACACCGCGCACTGAGTACCGTGGGCACCTTGTGCACCGCGTACCGTGCAGCACCGTATGCCCATGCACTAGTGTAGTACCAAGCACTGTGTGTGCTGAGCCCCGTGCGCACCAAATACCGTTGCACTATGCACCGAGTACAGTGCAGCACCGTGAGCTGTTGCTCTAGGTCTGAGGCAGTGGCCAAGCACTGTGTGCACCATGTGCACCAAGTACCGTGCACTATGTTCACCGCGTACCGTGCAGCACCGTGCGTTCCCGCACTAGAGTTGTAGCAGTGGGTACCATGCACTGTGTGAACCGTGCGTACCAAGCACCGTGTGCACCGAGTACCGAGAGCACTATGTGCACCGTGTACCGTGCAGCGCTGTGACTGTGCACGGACGCTGAGGTGCTGGGCACCGTGTGCCGTATGCACTGAGCACTTGTGCACCGAGATACCGAAGTATCAAAGGCTATGCATGCGCACAATACCACAGCACCAGGGGGGTGGCTGCGACACAAATGTGCCTACCCTAACCGCGCGGTCACACACACCTGGTCAGAGCATACAGTGTACCAAGGGGACACAAGGCCGAAGCCGCGGTGGGCGAGTTGAAGCAGACAGCAAAAACACAGCAGACAGTATAGCGGAGAGCGCACGGTTTGTTTACAAGGCCCGACTCACTGAGGTGGGCGGGTCTACGCAGCCGACAGGGTCTACTCAACAGCGGGGATGCGGCAAGGCCTAGCCCCGTGGAGGAGAGCGCGGCTGGAAGAGTCACTCAACAGCGGGGATATGGCAAGGCCTAGCCCCGTGGAGGAAAGGTGTACTCTCAGAAAGAACAGACAACATTCGACTCGAGAAGCTCTTTTCTATCAACACGCTCAGCTCAACACAGAGGTCTTACCATACCGTCTTGAGAAGGAAAAAGAGAAATGGCTCCCTTTGGATGATAGTTTTATGCCATCGGTGGGCGGGACCGAGTTCATCGTCCCAGGAAGGGGCCTAGTGGCAGCTCTGGTCATTGGTGGTCATCTTCAAATTGAAAAGGAACTCAATTCCCATCCGGGACGAGGCAGAATATTAAGCCCCACAAAAACATTTTGTCAATAGAGTCTCCTAATAATGGATATAGATTTTGACATAACGGAGTGATCCAGAGCTAGGCTACTACTATGTTCATAATCCCCATTTTTTATTCTTATCAATACAGATCAAACATGATACAATTAGCAAAATTTTGTCTTTTTGTGTATGTCAGTTGTGTATTTTAGTCGCGGTTTTTAAAAGGTGAAAAGATTTTGAATTCCCAGTGGTAGGGGCTCCTCTCCATACAGTTTCAGTTTTTTCCCCCCAGCTGTGCTTCATTTTAACACGCAAGCTTCCTTTTTCCGGGTTAGGATGAAGGCTTTTTAGTACCGGCAATGACCCCGGTGAGACAGCAGTGCAGTGAATAGACCTTATTAAGAAAAGAATAATAGACCAAATATAATCATAACTTTTCGTTCACCATTGGTTATACCTGAATATAAAATTATTTAATTTGAATGAATTCGTATTAAACTTCAGTAGTGGTATTCTTACAACCTCAGCGAGTCTTTTTAAAATATAGATGTGCAAACAACTGGAATATGAAGTTCCTGTGGTTTATAAGGAAATTAGATCAAGTTGGGTACCTCTGTTGTTATTTATTAATGTTTATTTTGTTTAAGTTTAATTTCTGTTCAAGTGATATTTTTTGTTTTAGAATGATTCATTTTTCATTTTTCGAAAAATAAAGAAACCTGATAATACCAGTGATGCAAACGGCGGGAAAACAAGTTAGTCTGTGTGGAGCGAGACAGGCACTTATGATGCTCTCATTTTAAAATCACCTCAGACTAAACATTCTACACCCTTATCCAGGGCAACTTACACTTGTTACAAGATATCACATTATTTTTACATACAATTACATTATTTTTTACACATTATTTTTACATACAATTACCCATTTATACAGTTGGGTTTTTACTGGAGCAATCTAGGTAAAGTACCTTGCTCAAGGATACAGCAGCAGTGTCCCCCACCTGGGATTGAACCCACGTATATGCATGAATGTGCAGAAGTTATTATTATTATTTTTAAAAAGCTGTTTGGACAGCTTCTGTAAACAGGGACCCTATTTTTGTATTTGGCAGAGGCGTCGCTGGCTTGTGAAAAGATTCAGGGCCTGGGGTCTGCCCTCCCAGAAAATTAATAAATAAAATAAAAACAACCCAGCTACTAATTAGAATAATTAAATCATAATTGCAATGTGTTCTGTTTATTCATACAAACTCAAAATCTGTGATTACCTCAGTTGTTTCAACTATTTGTAAGAGAAGTTAATGATATTAAATTTAAAAAATAACTTTTGTTAATTATCAACTTGCAACTTCATATTGTAGCAAGCTTTCACAATGCAAGGCAATTCAATCTTTGTACACTATAGAATAATCACGCTAGCCTTTTAAATATTCATTTTGTTTAACATGGAAAAAGGCGTAATGAGTTTTAAATCAAACCAAAGGCTTAACGTGATTAATCTATAGTGTGATGTATTATAGAGGGGGATAAATATTGTTAACCTATGCAGATACGGTTAAAATGAAACTTTTACAGGTTTAAGAAATCTAAATAATACAATTCATTTTTGTGTGCTGGGGGGATTTCCCCCCTATGCTGCAGCCAATGGGGGATTCCAACATTTTCTGGCGGAATGGCAAAAAAGGCATGTTTGCATATAAAAACAATATATATTTTACTGCATCATCATTCACACTGGTGTTGCTGGGGAGGGAGGGAGGGAGGGAGGGGGTTGAGCTTCTAGGCTTTCCAACCATACCCCCTTTCAGTATAGCTGTCACAATGACGAAGCAATAGACTCAAAACAAAACCTAAACTGTTAACTGTCACATGATGAGAGGCTTAAATTCAGGCGATTGTAGTTCCGGCTAGGAGTACCGTATACACACTGAATATGTCTTTGTAAAGCCCAGAATTTTTTAAACAAGCCATGAACCAGGTAGGTGGCTTTTACGGTGCCCGCAAAATATGTGCGTAACCTTTGATGCGCTGGCGCCCCAAAATGAATGGGGCTGAGTTTTACGAGTTAAAGCAAAAGTCACCGCTTCCAAAACACCTAGTCTTAATTTCGTCTTTTTTTCGAAACGGTTTACTTACTGCATTGTACTGAGTTTCTATAATGCTTAAAGATAGCGTCCTAGAATTGCATACGAGAAAATAAAGTCTTGCAGCACTTAAAATATCCAGCACTACTTTTATTTATTTATTTTAACCAGAATTACGGAGAATGCGGCTCATAGTGCTTTCGTCACCGACACCCACTTCCTTAGAGACTTGTACTGTGGTGTCTTCAAATATCTGTGGGATTTTCTCGCACTGAAAGTTTCAGATATGAGGGAGCAACTTGGAAAATGCGCGATTCCCACGATCCCGCGCTGAAATTCAAGCCTCCGTAGGGCATGTCTGCCTGTTGGCAGTACAAACCTGATCTCGGGGCAGGAGGGACACAGATAGAAGAAGCAAAACATTTTCCCTGCAGAGCAAGCTTGGTTTTCAAAAACTCAACTGACTGGCTTTCCACCTAACTGCTTGAGATCTCTAGATTTTCTACCTCAGTTGAAACTGGATTTGATTGGAGTACTATGTCAAGAATTGTATGAGCACTTCATGACATAAATATGTACAATGCACGGTGGAACTTTTTTGTCTAATTACAGTTCGATTAATAAATTATCAATACACAATTAAACTTGCAATGGAGAGTCTGGGTATATATTATTTTTATTACTACTCTATTGTGCCTTGCTTGTTAAATCAGTCATTTTAATACTTTCAGAATGGAAGCTGTTTAAAGAAAACACCGTCAATACTTAAACAAATGGAGATCAGCAAAAAAGTCCCTGTATGAATTGAGAACTGATCAAGAACACCCTAACATGCATGACACCAATGACTCTGATGAAGATATAGCTTGTGAACAGGTCACAGAAACTGCCCTTCCTTGCACCAGCTATCAAATAGATGATTCAGATGGTGAAGTCAGTGATGATAACAATAGTTGTGTCTGGGATATTATTAATGAACAAAATAATGTGATCCCTTCTTCAGATTCAGAAGCTGAATGTGCTGATGATAATCTGTTGGCAGAAGATGTTGCAACATGGGCAAATACATTTCTTGTAAAACATAATGCTGTAGATGATCTACTCCATAGGCGTAGGAACCTATTGGCTTAGTCGGGCTGTAGCCCTACTAATATTTTTACTTTTTTTTTTTCAATTGCATGCATTTGTATGCCGTTTACAGTCTTTTAGAAAAACGTGCATTTCAAAACTCTCCTATACGAAACAAAACCATCTGTATCTGTGCTGCAATCTCAACCGAAAAAAGTTTTCTACGTGCCATGTTTGTTTTGGTTTACTTCACAGATAGCTTCAAAAGTTCAAATGCACGCAACGTATTTCCACTTCGAGGGCACCAGTGAATCTAGCAGCAAAATATATTCTACGCATAAAAAAAATACACAGGCACTGAGTATAAGAGGGTTAATGAAGGTACGGATACTTTTTTTTTTTAATGTAACAGATGTAAAATGGAAAAGTAAAGATAGTCGATAAGAATGAGCTGAAATGTTTTCCAGAGCATTTTTAATGCATCGTACTAGTGATATGCTGAGTCGACTGTAAAAAAAACAACCATTTTTATTTATTTATTTCCTTTTCATTCAACACCAAATGTATACATCAGATTATCAGAGGAATTATTAAAATCAGACCATTCAATTACAAATTGCTTTGCTTTTCCATCCTATTGGCCTATATATGCACGTGAAAATGCATTGAATCTCTTGGTTTTAAAAGTTTATGTTCTTCACTTTCTTATCTGGTTTGTTTGCTGTGTTCATTTTTCAATAAAAGCTTGTGAAACTTAAAATATGTAGGCTACGTTTGATTTCCTGATCTGAGTGTAAAATAGTACACAGGTATGTATTATTTATAACAATTTATCAGACTAAAAGGAATGAAACGATGATTTTTGAAAGTATGGTTTAGAAGCCTAACTGTGAGGTAGGCCCAGGGGTTAATTTGTGCCGGATCGCAGCGGATCTCAGATCCGGTACCTTTTTGTGTAACTGCCAAGAATTCTCCAGTTAGCAGATTAATCTTTTGAAAACTATCATTGCTAAACTAACTAACTGACCGTAACATTACATTTTAGGAAATGATGTACGATATGTGTTGTATCCTACAACGTATAATATATTATATATAGATAGATTATATATATATATATATATATATATATATATATATATATATATATATATATATATATATATATATACTGTATATATATATATAAATAAAATAAATAAATCCTACACAGAATATGTATAATAAAAACATGGTGTTTTTCCACTTGCTAAATATATTAATTTGGCAGGCCATATGTATAGTGAGTACTACTCCATAATTTACAAAGTAAAATGTGATTTAGACTATTTGTTAATCGATTGCTTTTATTTTTAGGTGACAAGTGAGGTGAAAGAAAGGGCAGGGAAGTTATAGACAAGGCAGGAAAGGAAGAGAAAGATCTTTTAGTAGGAAAGATACAATAGTCATTGACCTCTTAACATCTTGATCAGGTACTGTGGTAAAGCTTGAGATACACAATGAAGAAAGCAATGTCAGGGACATTAGATAAATACTTTAAAAAGACTGAAGTTTTACAGACAGATAATGCTGCTCATTCATCAAATTGTACAACAGAGTCACTTGATCCCCATGTGCCAACATCCTCACATTCCTTGCACAACCTGGAGCTTAAAACTCCTAGAGAATCTACTTATGACAATAATTGTCAAAACCAGTGTTGTGGATTGGAACTATGCAGTCCACACCAACCTGAGTCAGCTTCTTCATCACTGCCAAAACAAGGCAAACAAATGCGCTCATTTCAGACAAAATGGTACAGAGATTTTCACTGGCTTACATTTTGCACAACACAAAACAAGGTTTTCTGCTTTTATTGTTGCCAAGCAAGGCAGAAAGGAATGCCTAAATCTACACTCCAAGGGCAAGAAGCTTTCATGAACAGAGGCTTTGATAACTGGAAAAATGCTCTAGATGCTTTCAGAAATCATGAAAAATCTCATGTGCATAGGGAATCCCGATATGTACAACAGGCCCAGAAAAGAAAGCTCCAAGTATAGCAGCTCAGTTGTCAGCACAGCATGCTGAACAGCAAAAGAAACACCAAATGCTTTTCATGAAAGAATTCTCCACACTGAATTTACTTGCAAGACAAGGGCTTGCTATAAGAGGCCATATAGAAGCAAATGGCAATTTTCTACAGCTACTGCAGTGTAGGGCTGAAGATGTGCCTGGAATCAGAGTGGATTGAAGAGCGCAAGTATGTCTCCCCAGAAATTGTCAATGAATTAATTAATTTGATGAGAAATCAAGTTCTGCGAGAGATGCTTTCAGAAATAAGAAGTGCCAAATTCTATGCCACAATTGCAGATGAAACCAGAAATCTGAGTGGGAATGAGCAGCTTGTTGTTAGTCTACGATGGGTAGACTGTTTCTATAATGTACACGAAGATGCAGTTGGCTTTGTTGACCTAGAAAACACAAACTCTGTGACCATCGTTAATGCTCTTAAAGACATGCTTTTGCATTGCAACATAATGCTATCAGATTGTGTGGGGCAAGCTTATGATGGAGCAGCAAATATGAGTGGGCATGTGAATGGTGTTGCAGCAAAAATAAAGTCAGAAAACACAATGGCTCTGTATGTGCACTGCATGGCATATTGTTTGACTCTTTGCCTTCAGGATTGTGCCAGAACATCACACGCAGTTCGTGATGCTCTAGATTTAGTCATGGAACTTTCAAGCTTGATTAAGCTTTCTCCAAAACGACATGCACTTTTTCAGCAGCTAAAAAGAACAATTGGGATATTCAAACACTCCTAATATTAAGCCACTGTGTCCAACCAGGTGGACAGTGAGAGCACCTGCCCTTAATGCAGTACTGAAAAACTAAAGAGTTCTTTGTGATGAACTTGACATTGTGAGAAGGGAGAATGGTGAACCAGCTTGCAGGGCAAATGGTCTATTTTCAGTAATGGAGAAGTTTAACACTTTTTGGTCTACATCTTGCAGACATGATTTTTTTCTGCTACAGAGCAACTATCAATAACTTTTCAAAGTAAAGGTATTTCAAGAAATACAGCTAGCCTCTAAAACAACAAAGGCATACTTATTGCGTCAAAGAACAGAAGAATCTTTCAGTTCATTTTATGACAATGTGCTTCATGAGTCAACAGATCTGACAGACTCACCAACAGTTCTATGACAAAAGGTTCCCCCTCACCGACTAGATGGTGGTGCAAAGCCACATTGTTTTGCAAACCCAAGAGAATATTTTCGTTTTCAGTATTATGAGTCATTAGATCAAGTAATAGCAGAAATGACCAGAAGATTTGATCAACCTGCATTTACAATTCTAAGTGAAATTGAAAAGCTGCTCAGGAGGTGACTGTGGAGTCTCGGAGGAGATCAAAAGCCTTTACAGCACAGCACTTGACATCAGTCGTCTTGAAATCCAAGTGGCTATGTAACCTGATTTGAACAAAACAGCTCAGTCCAATAGTGACGAATTTCAAACAGAGACAAGTATCATAGCATTATGCAAAATTCTAAAAAGCAATGTGCCAATGAAGACAATGTTTTCTGAGGTGGACAAACTTCTAAGAATCTATTTGACTGTTCCAATGACAAGTGCCACAGCAGAAAGGACATTTTCAGCACTGCGATGTGTGAAGAACTACTTGAGGACATCAATGACACAGAAGCGCCTAAACAATTTGATGATACTACACTGTCACCAAGATAGGACGGATAAACTAGATTTGGTCAACATTGCACAGATGTTTTCATCAGCAAATGACAGGAGGCGTGCCTACTTTAGAAAATTCACCTGAAAAGCACCACCACCCCCCAACATAGCACTACTAATATTTTTTTGCTTCCTACGCCTATGATCTACTCAAACTCTTACAGAAGCATGGACACACTAACCTACCTTCTACAACTCAGACACTTCTGAAAACAGCCAGAGATGTCCAGACAGAAGAAAAATCTGGAATGCAATATATTTTGAAAACGATTGCACTCACTCACGGTTCGTTGCCCCTTTAAAACACAGACCCAGGACACAGAAATTGATTTTTGAAGCGCTGACGTGCTATATTTAATTCACAAAATAAACAAAAACCAAAACAAATACCTAGCTCCTTTGGAGCACTAACTAAACAGTATGCAGGTCCCTGACTAGTTCTCAGGACGGCTAAGCCGTTTACCTGGCATAAACAAAACACACAGTAACAACCCCATACTCACAATGGTGACTGCTTGGAAACAGTGCAAACCACCTTCTGCTTCCTTCTACACAGCAGTCCTGAGCATGATTTCCATTACATGAGAGTAGATGTTAAAACTTCATGCTGATTTGAACTTGGCTCTCGCCAAGATAAGCACCAACTAAGACGTAGCTTCACAGTAAACTAATGTGATCCATATGTGTCTCCATCCATTTGCGCTTCCTTCCATATGATGATGTAGATATCCTTCTGTCTGGTGTTGATGGCTGAAGTGTAATGCTGGCTCCAGGGATCAGCTTATTTTGCCTCCCTAGCGCATCAGCACACACAACGGCTGCGATGCTGGCTCCGGGGATCAACCATAGTGCGGTCTCCCCAGCACATCAGCATGACAACCGTCTGGATTGAGCTAAGTAGGGCACCTTCCATCCTCGGTCCCCTCCGTCCCCCACTCAACTCAGCCCAGCTTACTTACCTGTACATCAGCCTTTCTTTCTTTCTATTGTGCTTGAGATCCCCAGCCAGAATCTTTCCGTCTCAACCACAGCCAGTTGCTGCTCCTCTCTGCTGCTTCAGATAAGTTCTTCACTGTGCGACGCAACTCTTGGCCATTGAATCCGACATCTCTGAGAAACCGGGTTGTAGAGTGTGCCACAAATCCTCGACATCCCACTTCCACTGGGTAAACCCAGACTCTCCATCCTCGCTGTTCCGCTTCAGTGGCTAGTTGAGCATACCGCAATTTCTTCCTCTCATACGCCTCATCTACAGCATCCTCCCATGGCACTGTTAACTCTACCAGGTGAACAAGGCGTGCTGATCCAGACCACAAGACAATATCTGGTTGAAGGTTTGTGGTGGCAATCTCAGGTGGAAAAATAAGCCGTTGACCAACATCTGCCAGCATTTTCCAGTCTCTAGCAGCTTCCAGTTGTCCTGGGCGAGGATTGGTTTTAACACCTTTTCTTGGTGGTTGCTCTCCTGGGCGGAGGAATGTTGTCATTTGTGTGTAATGTTTTGATGGAACAGGTGGCAACTTATTGGTCATGTTACGCTTGTCTTCCAATGCTAAGGCCAAACATCGCAGCACCTGGTCATGGCGCCAAGTAAACCGTCCTTGGCTAAGAGCCACCTTACATCCTGTCAAAATGTGCCTTAATGTTGCAGGTGATGAACACAAAGGACATGAGGGATCCTCTCCTACCCAGAGGTTTAGGTTATGTGGTGATGGGAGAACATCATATGTTGACCTTATAAGGAAACTGATCCTGCTCTGTTCCATTGACCATAGGTCTTGCCAGCCAATCTTGCATTATTATTATTATTATTATTATTATTATTTATTTCTTAGCAGACGCCCTTATACATTTCAAGTGTTACAGTACAGGTAATACAATAAGAGCAAGATAAATACAATGACAAGTTCAAGCAAGTACAAGTGTGACAAAATACAATTCAATTCAGCAGATAAGTGACAGTTACATCAAGATATGATTAAATACCAAATACTACAGTTTAAACATATGGCAGATTACAGTACTCTGAAGTACAGGATTAAATGCAGTAAAATAGGGGGCAGGTAAGAGTAAGTAAAGCAAATTTAAGGAAGGTGAAAGTGTCCCAGGGGAAACAGAGGAGTTCTACAGGTGCTGTCTGAAGAGGTGAGTCTTAAGGAGGCGCTGGAATGTGGTCAGGGACTGGGCGGTCCTGACATCTGTAGGTAGGTCATTCCACCACTGCGGAGCGAGGGTGGAGAAGGAGCGGGCTCTGGAGGCAGGGGAGTGTAGAGGAGGTAGAGCCAGTCTTCTAGTGCAGGCGGAGCGGAGAGGTCGAGTGGGGGTGTAGGGAGAGATGAGGGTCTGGAGGTAGCTGGGTGCAGTCTGGTCAAGGCATCTGTAGGCTAGTACAAGAGTCTTGAACTGGATGCGAGGCGGTGATCGGTAGCCAGTGGAGTGAGCGGAGTAGTGGAGTTGCGTGGGAGAAGCGAGGCAGAGAGAACACCAGGCGGGCAGCAGAGTTCTGGATGAGCTGGAGCGGACGGGTGGCGGCCGCAGGGAGGCCAGCCAGGAGGGAGTTGCAGTAGTCTAGGCGGAGAGTACCAAGGCCTGGACCAGGAGCTGGGTGGCGTAGTTGGTGAGGAAGGGTCGGATTCTTCGGATGTTGCTCAGGAAGAATCGACAAGTGCGTGCCAGAGTGGAGATGTGCTGGGAATAAGAGAGGCAGGGGTCCAGGGTGACTCCGAGGTTCTTAGAGGAGGAAGAGGGAGAGTGTGGTAGATTCCAGAGGAACAGAGATAGAGATCAGAGGAGGGGGAGGAGGAGGGAAAGAAAAGGAGGTCAGATTTAGAGAGGTTAAGTTTGAGGTGATGCGAGTGCATCCAGGAGGAAATAGCAGACAGACAGGTAGAGATACGGGAGGAGATGGTGGAGTCAGAGGAGGGAAGGAGAGGAAAATCTGAGCATCATCAGCATAGAAATGGTATGAGAAACCATAGGATGCGATGAGGGGTCCCAGGGAGCGGGTGTAGAGAGAACAGGAGAGGACCCAAGACTGACCCTTGGGGACTCCTGTTAAGAGAGGGTGAGGTGTGGAGGTTGCTCCACGCCAGGTTACCTGGTAAGTGCGGTTGGAGAGGTAGGAGGAGAACCAGGCCAGAGCAGTGCCAGAGACTCCCAGGTCAGCGAGAGGACAGTAGAATAGAGTGATCAACAGTGTCAAAGGCAGCAGAGAGGTCGAGGAGAATTAGGACAGAGGAGAGAGAGGCAGCTCGGGCAGACTTAAGTGAGTTGGTGACAGACAGGAGGGCGGTTTCAGTGGAGTGAGCAGAGCGGAAGCCAGATTGGAGAGGGTCGAGCAGAGAGTGGTTGGACAGGAAAGCAGAGAGCTGGCGGTGTACAGTCCGCTCAAGGGTTTTGGAGAGGAAGGGCAGGAGGGAGACAGGACGGTAGCTCTGGAGGGAGGTGGGGTCGAGGGTAGGTTTTTGAGGATGGGAGTGATAGAGGCTTTTTGAAGGCAGAGGGAAAGAGACCAGAAAGTAGAGAGGTGTTGAGAAGGAGGAGATGAAGAGAAGTAGAGCAGGAGCAGCAGCTTGAAAGAGGTGAGTGGGGAGGGTCCAGGGCCCACGTGGTGGGTTTGTGACCCTGGAGCAGGGAGGAGAGGTCAGAGTCTGAGAGGGGCGAGAAGGTGGAGAAGGAGGGTGAGTTAGTAGGGGATGCAGTGGGTGTAGGGGTTGGGGCAGGAGGGGTGCGGGGAGGAGAGGTGTTAAAGAGTTTGTTCCACACTCTCCCATCTCATCCATTCTCCCTGCTTGCCCTGGGAAATGGCCTTTATACACCTCATCCTTTCCTCCTGCTTTTGCACCTCGTTGACTACAAGCTTCCTCCGTTGAGCTGGGGCTGCCTTGTGCCATGTAGGAGGAGCTGAACTGAGACCAAGACCCCCTCTTCCATGCTGAACTTGCCCCATGATATCACCAATTCGAAGGGCAGCCTTTGCATCCTCCACAGCTTTCTTTGCCGCCCACTTTCTTCCAGTTTTCAACACAGGTGCTGCCTCCCTTACGCATTTGTCGCGTGACTCTACTAATGTCATTTCCAGTCGGACCTTGGCGCACTTAAACTCCTCGGTTAGAGCGGAGACAGGTAGCTGCAGTATTCCTTTACCATAAAGTCCCACTCTGCTGAGGCAGCGTGGAACTCCCAACCATTTCCAGTTGTATGAACTGATTAAAGCTTCCAGCTTCTCTACTGTTGTCAAAGAAACCTCGTACACAGTCAGTGGCCACAGCAACCTTGGCAGTAGGCCAAACTGAAAGCACCAGAGTTTTAGTTTGCCTGGTAAAGCACTGCTGTCTATGCTCTTCAACCCTTCCACAGCTTGTTGTCTAACTTCTCCCACACGAACTGTGTCCTTTAGATCCCCGTCGTACCATCTCCCAAGGCTCTTCACTGGCTTCTCAGACACTGTTGGTATTGCCTCACCATTAATGAAGAACGTTTTATCTACTACTTTACCTTTAATTATAGAGATGCTCCTTGATTTAGTGGGCTTGAATTGCATTCGTGCCCATTCAATGTTATTGGTTAATTTGCCCAATAACCGATTAGTGCAGGCTACTGTTGTAGTCATGGTTGTCATGTCATCCATGTATGCTCGAATTGGTGGTAGTCGTATTCCAGAAGCCAAGCGCTCTCCTCCCACTACCCATTTTGATGCCCTAATGATTACTTCCATTGCCAAGGTAAAAGCCAGTGGAGAAATGGTGCATCTTGCCATTATTCCAACTTCTAGGCATTGCCATGTAGTGCTGAATTCTGAAGTTGAAAAACTAAATTGCAAATCTCCAAAGTAGGCTTTCACTAGATTTGTTATTGTCATTGGTACACTGAAAAAATCAAATGCTGCCCAAAGAAGTTCATGTGGCACTGAACCATATGCATTAGCCAAATCCAGGAATGTCACATGGAGCTCCTTCCTCTCCTTTTTAGCTGATTGAATTTGTTGCCAGATCACATTGATGTGTTCTAAGCATCCTGGGAAACCTGGAATGCCCGCTTTTTGTTTTGAAGTGTCAATGAAGCAGTTCTTTAATAGGTAAGTTGACAATCTCTGAGCAATAATGCTGAAGAAAATCTTGCCTTCTACGTTTAATAGGGAAATAGGGCTGAAACTGACTGATGCTGCTAGAATCTTTTTCTTTAGGTATAAAGACTCCACCTGCTCGGCGCCATGCTCTTGGTACAACCTGTTTTTCCCATGCTACTTTCATCAGTTTCCACAGGATTAGTAGAACTCCTGAAGCACTCTTGTACACTCTGTACGGAACTCCATTAGGCCCTGGAGATGATGAAGCCCTTGCTTTTTCACAGCTTGCTCTACTTCTTTCCACTTAGGTGCACAGTCCTCCATTTGGTATTCTGGTGGATTGATAGGTGGGATGTCTGAAGGAATTGACATAGGCTCCTGCCTTTTTGAATCTGTATCGTTTCCTCCAAATATCTCTCCAACTCAAACTTAGATGCTTTTAGTGTGCCATTCTTCTCACTGGTGAATAACTTATTTACAAATTTGAATGGGTCTTTATAAAAGTTAGTTCTCGCACGATCCTTCTTTTTGTAGCGTTTCGTGAGGCTCAGCTCTGCTAATGTTGCAAGCTTATCTTTTTGACCCTTTGTAAAAGATTGAGTCCCTCCTTCTGACTTTCTTCTGTTCTTCTCCATTGCTTCCTCAGCTGTCTCCTTTCTCTAACTAAGCGTTCAATCTCCTGCTGCCGTCTAGACTTTCCAGGAATAGTTTGTACTTTTTCCTTCCTTTTCTCAACTCCAAACCTCTCGCTTCCATATGCGTAGATGATGTCCCCAAATTTATCAAGTTTCTTTTCAACTGTTCCACTTAACCTTTCCAATGCAAAGCAGAGATCTGTGTTTACTGTGTCCCATGCAGTTTTCTCACAAGCTCTTGGCCATTTAACGCCAGGCTTGTGCCCATTGAGGTTCTTTTGTCTCTTACGCTGGTTTGTCTGACCGGGTTCACAAGGATCATTAGGTTCATCACTAACTGTGTCCATGCAAGTCCTCCTCACATCTATGACAGGGGTGCTGATATCCTGCGAACTGTGGTTTGCTTCCTGTCGCTGGATTTCATTCGACTGACTTGACTGACTTCGTAAGAAGTACTGATCAATCACGAGGCCCTTGTCCCTTCTCCCTCAAGCATTTCATTCTCCCTTGATGAATCTTCAAACCCCTGACCGTTGTCGCCTTGCTCCAGCCGCAGACACAAACCTGGAGTTCCATGTCTTTGCTAACTGCAGATCTTGAACTAGTCTTTTGTGAAGTACTCTCCATACTCATATCCGTTTCCGTTCCTAAGTCCTTAACCGTGTTGTCCAACGTTGAGTCATCTTCCGCCCCCGCTCTCGCAGACTCTAGAGGTATTTTTCTGTTTAATTTCTTTGAAGCCTTGGGCGGGTGTCTCCAGCATCCTGTAAACACAGAGCTGGATACTGCCGACAAGGGTAGCTAACCCTTGCCAGCCCCAATGGGGTCTCTTTCCTCCAGTCAGCTGTCTCTCCAGGCTGTCACGAGGTCTTTCCCTTGTTGCCAGCTGCACTTTTCACAGCAGTCACTGGACGTATCCAGATCTTCATGATTTCCATTACATGAGAGTAGATGTTAAAACTTCATGCTGATTTGAACTTGGCTCTCGACAAGATAAGCACCAACTAAGACGTAGCTTCACAGTAAACTAATGTGATCCATATGTGTCTCCATCCATTTGCGCAGACTGACTGCCTCTCTTAAATACCCTGCACCTGGTTCTAATTTACAATTACCACCAGGTGCAGGGGATAATTAACAATAACACAATTAACAATTAAACAGAATGCACATGTTTGGTTCAGGGAGGATATTAACCCCCTCCCTGCTATCTTACAATTTATTTTCTGTTGCATGATGAAATTGTAAAGAAACTGTTGAGACCTGGTGACCTGGATGCATTAGAACTCTCTTTAAATATTGACAGACTGCCCCTTTTCAAAAGTTGTGAGAAATGTCTGTGGCCAGTTTTGTGTGCTGTGTTTATTGAACCAGTGAGTATTTTCCCTGTTGCATTGACATTTGGCAGCACAAGACCATCTGATTTAAACTTCCTCAGTGACACAATCAGAGATGTAGGTAATCTGATACAGAATGGGTTAAATTATGAAGGAAGGGTCATTGAAATTAAATTGAAGTGCATAGTAAGTGATGCGCCAGCTCGGGCTATGGTAAAAAACATAAAATAGTACTCTTGATATTATGGGTGTGAATGGTGTGATCAGAAAGGTGTTTGGTTGAAGAGGATCACCTATCAAGAGGTGGATGATATTGTGCTAAGAATGGACCAATCATTTAGAAGTCAAGCCCAGGAAGAACATCATCGTGGATATTCCCCATTCTGTGACATACCAATCAACATGATAAATACATTCTCCATAGACTATATGCATCAGGCATGCCTGGGGGTCATGAAACACTTACTTTTAATATGGTTGAGGGGGGAAAGGGCAACAAAAATGTCTGCTGGCCACACTGAAGAAGTAAGCAGAAGGCTAATCAACTTGCAGAAATGTATCCCAAACTGCTTTGCTAGAAAACCCATAGAACTCAAACAGTTAGATAGATGGAAAGCAACCAAATTTAGACAGTTTCTACTGTACACAGGAAAACCGGTTTTGAATGGGATACTACGGCATGACTTGTATGAGCACTTCACGAAATTTAGTGTTGCAATGTCTATATTAGTTTGCCCAACAATTGCTGCTCAGCATGCAGATTATGCAAATGTTTTGTTGAAGTACTTTGTTGCCAAGGGGCGTACATTATATGGACTAGAATTTCTTGTCTATAATGTTCATACCATGCTTCACATTGCCTCAGATGTAGAACAATATGGAAGTCTCGACAACTGTAGTGCCTTTCTATTTGAAAATGTTCTGCATCAGCTGAAACAGTTGGTAAGGTCAGGCAAAAATCCACTTGGACAAATTGTGAAAAGGCTTGGGGAATTAGAGAATTCAGAAAACGTCAATGTACAGAAACATTTCAGAATATGCTCACAACAACCAAACAATGCCGATATGTTGGACAATGGATCTTGTTGTGAAGTTGCTGAAATTCTGAACAATGAAGATGAGCAAGGAAAGAGAGTTTTATGCCGAGTGCATGAACGATCCTACCCATTGTTCTTGGAACATTGCGACTCTACTGTTGCTGGTGTGTACAGCTACCACACACAGCAGGCCAAAATGATCATCATTCCTGAGGGAAGAATAAAGAGAAGGGCCATTATGGTGGAGCAGGAGCATGGAACAAGGGCAGTTTTTCTGGCCATTCTGCATACTTTGAAATGTGATGTGACAGTGGTGCTTTACTGCAGACCTTCTACTTTGTTTTCAGAAGCCTTTTTATAAATTTTGACACTGAAAGTATTGTTGAACTTTAACTTGTTTTATTTGCAAGATGTATGCAGTGATTGAATTCATAAATGAGAAGTCTGTGGCTGTGGTCCCACAGTCGTGGCTTACTAGGATTAATGAGGTAAGAAATGCTTTTATTAATATGTACTTCTAAATTTTCAACTTCCAGTAAATCTATATTGTATTTTATTTTTATGCTGAATGCTGTTTGTTACTTTAATGTCAATTTTGTTTGCATTTTTAGATACAGTATTGCTACTGGCCAAATTCAAACGCAACATCACTCATACAAAAATATGAGATGCCAGATAAGAAAATATGGCCAATGTATAAAGTTAGAATTTTTGCAGAAACAGGTAAGGCAAAATTGCATTTGAAGAATCTTAACCATAATCTGTTTGATCAATTATTCTGTCATGTATTAGTGTTATATTGTATTTTAAACTATATTTGCATGTCAATGGTACATCTTGTAAATGTATTGAATACTCATTTGCCTTACCAAGTGTTACTAAATAATCTAGTGCAGTGGTTCCCAACTCTGGTCCTGGAGTACCACTGTGTCTGCTGGTTTTTGTTCCATCTGAGCTCTCAATTACTTAATTGAACCCTTAATTGAACTAATAATTTGCTTAATTTTACTTTTTAAATTGTTTAGCTTATAAAAAGTTGAAGAATTCAAGTTCCTTATACAATTTTATACTTAACTTGAAATCTCCAACTGTTTTAAAATAATTAAAAAGCTCTGATTAGGCAAATTAGTTCAATAAAGGGTTCAATTAAGTAAATGAGAAATCAGTTGGAACAAAAACCAGCAGGACTGGAGTTGGGAACCACTGATATAGTGAGTTAACTAATTAGCTCATCTGTATTTATTTATTCATCAGGGACCATGTACAATTAAAAAACATTCATGACATGTCACGCTATGTATTATACCCAATTTAGCCAAAAGCTATTAATGTATTTCATGTTGGACCCATCATTTAAACTTTAACTTACTTCATATTTTCAGATGACTAGAACAAATGTAAGAAGATGATAAGAAGTGCTGAGGACACATCACATGTTGAAATGGAGAACAGTGATCTGGGGAGTGAGAGTAGGGAAGGTATGTGAAACTATGATTACAAATGCTTGTCAACTACAACAGGGTGAACTATACATGGTTTTTGTGCAATATATGTAAATGTAAAAAGAAATAAACCCATTCAAATATAAAAATATTTTACTCTAACCTCAGGAGCTATGTGGTAACTGTGTGGTAATGCCCATCTCGTTAATTAATGTTCACCTTGAGGACACCATCTCCACTACAACATAGAAGCTATCCCACATATAAAAGTATGTATTTAACTCTTTGTATTACAAAAGGCCAATTTATTTATTTATTTATTTTTTTTATATGTAGTTGTTTCCAATTATTTTGTTTTATTATTTTCTCCCCAGTTTGGAAATGGCCAATTATTTGTAGGCTCAGCTCACCGCTACCACCCCTGCGCTGACTCGGGAGGGCGAAGATGAACACACGCTGTCCTCCGAAGCGTGTGCCGTCAGCCAACCCCTTTTTTTCACACTGCAGACTCACCAGGCAGCCACCCAAGAGCTACAGCGACAACACAGCTCTCTGGCAACTTACAGGCAAGCCTGCAGGCGCCCGGCCAGACTACAGGGGTCGCTGGTGTGCGGTGAAAGAGCCTAAACAGAGACCACGGATGTTTTCTGAGAAAACTGCATTACTGGAATACCAAGGTAAAAGCTTAGCAACCAAAACTAATTCTTCATAAAATCAGGAGAAAAACTATTAGAAAAACTTTTTTTTTTTTTTAATGGATCCATATTCTACTAGCATTTGAGCCCTCAGGAGCCTGCTTTACTTGTGTGGTTAATGCCCTCGCCTCTGGCATGAAACTGCACGAGGCAGGCATTACCACACAGTAAAGCCTGCTCCTTTGGGTCAAATGCTTAAGTGGATTGCTTCCCATACCCATATTTTAGGTATTTCATTTGGGAATAATGTGTCACAAAATTGGTTTTGTCTTTAGCAACAAGAACATCTGTGGTAATGGAATCTGTGGCTACAGAATGGAAAAGGAGCAATGGAAGGGGCGATGGAGATCATGTGTAATTCTTTGATAATATGTACTGAGGGACACCACAAAAACATGTTTACTAACTTAATATTTTACAGATCACAACCTAAATGTGTTAATGAAGCTGGATACAATAATAGCAAATCAACAAGAAGATTCTGAGCTTTTCAGGAAGTTCTTAGCACCAATGAAGGGACTATCGGTAGAGGATGCTGAAGATGTGCTGCCAAATCCTGCAACATCAGTAGATGAAATGATGGAGATGGCAGCTCGCATTTCCTCTGATGATGATTATCAAAAGAAAATGATTATCCGTTTTATTGTTATATCAAATCTACACAAACCATCAGTAACATAAGACCTGAGCTGGATTTAACATACCTGCTGGGGATCCAATACTTTCTGGGGTAGAACTGCATTTGTATAATGAAGCTTTCATTGTGGCTCCAATGCAGGTGGACTGTGGCTTTCATGACCGTGTTTTTCAAATTATTATTTCAAAGATTTGCCCCTTCTCTATTGTCAAACACACTGTACTAAACCCCTGCAAATTTTTAGTAAGAATTCTGCTCACTGTAACTGTTTTGATTGTTCAAATTCACAGCTTTGTTTTGATGAAGAGCTTCTTTCTGATAACATCCTTTACCATCTAGTATTACAAATAAATTTCAAGTCATTTTAAGTTATTTCCATTTTTCAAGATGACTAGAACAAATGTAAGAAGATGATAAGAAGTGCTGAGGACACATCACATGTTGAAATGGAGAACAGTGATCTGGGGAGTGAGAGTAGGGAAGGTATGTGAAACTATGATTACAAATGCTTGTCAACTACAACAGGGTGAACTATACATGTTTTTTGTGCAATATATGTAAATGTAAAAAGAAATAAACCCATTCAAATATAAAAATATTTTACTCTAACCTCAGGAACTATGTGGTAACTGTGTGGTAATGCCCATCTCGTTAAGTCATTTTAAGTTATTTCCATTTTTCAAGATCTGCTACCTCAGTTCCCTAGGAGGAATCACTGTGAGGAGAATAATGAAAAAAGTGGCCACTTACCGTGTATGGGCGCAATTCAGCCTGAAAGGGAGAAAGGGCAAAAGTGCTTTGGCAGACATTTCCATCGGCCGTAAGTTGAATGAAAAATGTATTTGCAGTGAAAACTTTTGAAAACAATTATAAATTACATGTGCTCCCAGCCACAGCCGGCAATGGCATAGCCCAGACTCGAACCCACGATATCCAGGCTATAGGGAGCATCCTGCACTTCCTTACTGCAATTACTTTTATTATAATTGAGCTGTTTATTATTTGTAGGTTTTTTCCCACCCAATACAGTATTGGCAAGTTTCTTTAAAAAAAAAAATAAAGAAATAATAATAATAAACATACTCAACATATTGAGTGGTATACATATTGAGACCTCTACTGATAAATAATTAACTTTAATCACAAACGGGATTATATTTCCAGGCTTCTTCAGTTTCACTTTTACATCCGCCATTTCGGCTCTTTTATGCACATTTTTTTTGCATTATAAAACCTTATGTAGCTCTACAAATGTTCAAGCAATTTCAATTCTGATTAAATATTTGAAATCCTCATAAAATTGCACATCTCCCACATACTCAAACTTTTTTTCTAGATCGTTTGGCAAAATATGAACATTTGAAATGTAAAAAACGCTTAATGTGTTTAAAAACAAAAACATCAACACTTACGCTTCGGTATTTAACGTACTGAATGGCCTTAATCACCAAGCGCTGGTTTGTACTTCAAATAAAAGCTCAACTGTCAACTATAAAGTTTAATAACTTTGGAAGTACACATGATAGAAACAAACTGGTAACGGCGCAAGATTGATTATTTTATTTTGTATTTTTTGTCTGCAATGTGTAAAAACAAAACAGTTGTGTTGCATGTTCAGATTGGCCAAGGTTGTAATATTGCTACTGCAATCACTGCTGCATAAGGATTACCTTTCTACCACAGAATATGTTCTTTAAAAAAATCGTGCGAGAGAATTGGCTTATAAACAGTAATTACAAACCTTTGTCACGTTTATTTTAAGTTAAAGCTGCCAAATGTCCTGGGAAAATATAGATCAGACATCATGTAGTGATGTTGTTTATTGTGTAAAAAATTAAAACATTCATTTTTGTATACAATTTGTTCAAATAAACATTACATTCAGTCTTTATGTGTATTTATTTGGTTTACAAAACAATCCTTACACAACCCAACGTAACGTTGAACACATTTCTTAACACCCCTACCCAACAACACACTGAATATATTCCCTCAATTCGCTGCGTAGCAGCGTTGTTGCACTTTAATACATGACCTCAATAATATGAACCTTGTTTAACTGTTCAAATTCTCATTACCTACATGTGGATAGAATGATTGTCTCTTAAACAAGTACCTTCTAAACAATGTGTGGCTACATTAGGATTTTACAAAAAACAAATGTCTTTTAAAATGTATTTGGGTGATTTTCTTGGCGAATTAAAGGCAGGTATTTGCTGTTTCTGTACGCTCCAGTGACCAGTTTTAATTATAAGAATGGAAATAAATACATTTTATAAATTGTGTTGCTGCTTTAAAAAAAAAAATATATATATATATATATATATATATATATATATATATATATATATATACAGTATATCGCGTTGTTTATTTTGTCGGGATCTGCAATGCAGGAAATCGACTGAAACTGCAGCTTTCTTTTCCTCAGAAAGTTTCTGAATGGTATTTGCAGCAAAACACTCGAACATGCTGTTTACTCTTAAAAAAAAAAAAAAAACTATTTGGCCATATAGATTAGTCTGCTAGTTGATGTCACTAGAGGCGCATTTTATATTTCTTTTGCACCAATGCGGTATCTGGCGGTTGACTAGCAAAGTGATTTTTTTAATATTCTTGTCAGAAAAAAGGTGGTTTTAAGCCGCGGTATGTTTGCGACGTCGTACCGCGTCTGTATCATCATATCGGGCGACCACGATCTGTCTCCACTGTAGCAGGGATTCATCTTGAACAACTTTGTTAGGTTTCTCATACAATGTTTCGTGGTTCAAGGCGAGATCGCTTGCCATCAATTTATCCGCCTGACAGAGCTGAGGGTTCTGTTGTGCAGTGTGATTACACCCTATTATCAGCACCTTTCCATGCCGATAATGTACACCAATATTCATGCTTGAATTTCTTCCAGCACAGAATTTAATGTTTGGTCAAGCGCGCTTACTAATGACACAAGAGCATCATTTTCCCAGTGCTGTGTAACGTACAATCAAAATGCAGTAAATACGTCTCAAAATAGTGCCGTTTGATTTTTTTTTTAAATATCTGAAGACAACAATAGCATAGTGAGTTGTGTGCAGAACAGACTTGATGCTACATTAAATCCAATGATGAACTGCAAGTACAATATTATTCTGATGCTTAAAAAAAAAGATTGAATCCTAAATAACATTGATAGTTTATATTATTATTATTATTATTATTATTATTATTTGTAGTTTAGAGTACAAATAAGTATAAGTATAAATAAGTATAAAAGTATATATCAGTTATATTATACTTATATATATATATATATATAAGTATAATATAACTGATATAAAAGAAGCACCTTTTTCAGCAATTACTGCTATGAGTCTTTTTGGATCGGTCTCTACTAGCTTTGCACAGTAGGATGGTGACATTTTTGCCCATTTTTCACAGGAAAATTGCTCCAGTTCTGATAAGTTTGTTGGGGATCATCGATGGACTGCAATCTTCAAGTCTCGCCATAAATTATCGATTGGATTCAAGTCAAGACTTTGACTGAGCCACTCAAGAACATGAATTCTCTTCTTGTTCAACCACTCCAGTGTGGCTTTTTCTTTGTGCTTTGGGTCATTGCCCTGCTGAAATGTAAATTTCCTCCCCAGTTTCAGTCTTGGCTGACTCAAACAGGTTTTCCTCAAGGATTCGCCTGTACTTTGCACCATCCATTCTCCCCTCTATCCTGACAAGATTCCCAGTCCCTGCTGAAGAGAAGCATCCCCATAACATGATGCTGCCACCACCACCATACTTGACAGTTGTGTGCAGTGCAGTCGTGTGCAGTGCAGTTGTGCAGTGTTGGACTTGTGCTAGACGTAACGCTTGGAATTTAGACCGAAAAGTTCAATTTTTGTCTCGTCTGACCACAAAACCTTTTTCCACAACTCCATCCGTGCTTTAAGATGAGGCTTTTTGAGTAATGGCTTCTTTCTTGCCACCCGTCCATACAGGCCAGCTTTGTGTAGGAACCGACTTATTGTTGATGTGTGAACACTGACTCCCATCTTAGACACAGAACTTTGCAGATCTCTCAAGGTCATTGTTGGCTTCAGAGTGACATCCCGAACCAGTTTCCTGCTTGCCCGGCTGCACAGTTTGGGAGGGCGACCTGATCTGGGTAGTGTCTGGGTGGTATGATGCATCTTCCACTTCTTAATGATGGACTTCACTGTGCTGAGAGGGATAATCGGTGCCTTTGAAATGTTCATGTGCCCTTCTCCTGCTCTGTGCCTCTCTACCACTTTATCCCTGACTTGTTTCGAGTCTTCATGGTTGCTTTGTTGGATCGCTACGCGAGTTGCAGCTTGAAAGTCTTTATATACCTGAGGGAAATTATCTACAAGTTAAACCATTTTGAGTACACACAGGCTGAAACCATTTCACTAATTGTGTGACCTTTCAAACAAATCATTTGCACCAGAGCTAATTTGGGCTGAAAGGGGTTGAATACTTATGCAACTGAGATTAATCTGTTTTTCTCTGTAAATCTTACTTATGTATATTCTAAATGCATTTTTTAACTTTATCAATGTGGAGTAATTTGTGTAGATTCTACATGTAAAGTCTAATTTGAAAGCGTCGTGGAGTACGCTCAGGTGCCAACAAAATGTGAAAACTTTGCAGGGGGGTGAAAACTTCTGCAAACCACTGTATATATCATCATCATCTTCAACTTTTTCCAATCCACTACTGGATGAAGGCCTCCCAAAGATTCTTCCACAAAAGACTGTCTGCTGCATCTCTCATCCATGTTGAGATTATATATACACAGAGGTCGCGTTAACGCGAAATATTGCGGTCTAGACGCAAAATAAATCCATTGGGTGGAAAAATATTTTGTCGTGCGTTCACGGGATGCACAGAATGGAAAGGGACGCAGACATGCATATTTGTAGTAATCTATTACACTGCAGCAATGACTGTAAAATACTTGCTTGTTTAAAAAAACAAAACTGTTCTGCAATATAACAGCATTGCTTAAGGTACACTCCAGTCCTGTAGGTGGCAGCAATAAGCCTCATATTTGGCTTTGCCAGCAATATTAAGAATATTTACTTTTAGGCCCTGTCCACACTACATAACTGATCACGAGAACCATACTCAAAAACTTTTTAATTAATCCAGCTCAAACTTTAGCGTCCACACTGAAGTACCATTTCATGTTTAGTCGGGCGTAATGCGTACACACACTAATACTATTAGAATAGTTTGGTTACAGTTCCTAGCAGCGCAATGAACATTGGAATTTAATACAATAGTATCCCACTGTGCACTTTATTTTATTTTAAAATAATATGTTATGCCCCATATTAACAGAGGTCCATATTGATAAAAAATAAAATAAGTATTTTGGAAAAAGTAAATGCGAAAACACACTCAAGTAGGGCTTTAAGTTTTCGGGTTTTATTTTTAATCAGATAACAAATTTAGCTGATTCTGTTTCATAATTAAACTCAGAAAAAGCAGTTAATTACAAAACAATCTTTGCTTTTACCTTCTTATCTTGCCTGAGTCTAATTCTAGTCCCTTTAATATTTTATTTTAAACAGAGCTGAAAAAATTACATGAATTGTTCATCCCCGATCCTACTTTTAACTCGCATTTCATTTTTGCACTCGCCTAATTTAACGTTGTGCTTTTGTACACTGATAGCAAGTTAGTTAGCTAAGCAATCAGCGTCTTTAGGGGATTCTCATGAAGAAGATTGCTCATCTGCATCTCAGCCATTGACTTCTGATTACGAGTACTACAGTGACCAAAGCAGTTGCAAGCAGTTGTAATGCACAAAAACGCAAACGAAAAATACGTTCTTATAATTTTGAATGGGAAATCCGTGACTTGTTTATCGAGACGGCAAGATGTACTGTGTGAAAGAGCTGCTGGGCAAAAAAAAACAAACAAAACAAAACAACCATACACGCACGAATTTACAGTTTTTCAAGAATCTTCGCTTAAAAGACACGGCGATGCTGTTGCTGTTATTGGAATGCAGAGAAATATTAAAACACACGTAGATGAAGGCAACAAACAATGGTTAAAATCCTGTCTCTTTGTCATGCGAACGGTCTACTGTTAGTATATCTATGCACAGGCAGAGATTTTTTAAACTACTATATGCATAGAGTTTAAACATTCATAAAAATGTACCAAATGCACATCCCTGGAGTTTATTAGCCTTTTTTTTAAAAATGTAGTCTTTGATGGATGGGACGCAAAATTTTGGGCATGTCGTTTCAGGAACACATGAACAGAAAAGCTAGCGACCTCTCTCTGTGTGTGTGTATTATATGTATATATATATATATATATATATATATATATATATATATATATATATATATATATATATATATATATATATATAGAAGTGATATCTGAAGCAAAAACATTGAAAATGTGAAAAAACGCCAAGTTATCAAAAGTGTCCAGCCATTTAACGTGGAGATATCAAAAACACAAGCCACGTTTCAAGAAACCATTGGGTCAACCTTGCCCAGCACAAAGCAAATAATCACAACTGTAAAACTGATGGGGCCCAATTGTTTCTACTAACTTGGCTTGTGTTTTCAGGCCAATAAAATCGGATCGAACTTTCATCAAAAACACAAGCTAAGTTAGTAGAAACAATTGGGGCAACCTTGGCCCCCATCGGTTTTACAGTTTTACAGTTTTACAGTTGTGTTTTTCATATCTCCACTTTAAATGGCTGGGCACTTTTCATAATTTGGAGTTTTTTCACATTTCCAATGTGTTTTTGTTTCAGATTAAACATTACAGGTAAAAATGATAAATAGAAAACATTATGGCTTTGGGCGGATGACGTTGTTTAATTGTTTGCCTAGTAATTTGAAACTATTTTGTATACTATATATTTACTGTATTGCAAAGCACATAATTATTATTACACAGTACTGTGATCATTTTTTTTTAATAAATGTAAAACCTTTTATAGGTTGCAGTGTTTTCCGTTTTTAGTTAAACTGCTAATAGAAACTCTATTCCTTTCTTCAAAATTTCAAAATAATTGGTTCAAGTCAATTTAAGTACAATGTCAAAATACATCAAAATATAGATATAATACTACTACAGTAAATACCAGTCATAACAGTGTAAACCACTGACAAGTGGTACTTGAATGGATTTAAAAAGTAATAATTAACAGTGCACCAGTAAGTACTATCAAGTTATACATCTTACATCTATATTAACGTATTTTATTTGAGCTTATTAAGTACCCAGTCACCTCAAGAACATATCTTTGTGTTAACATTTCTTTCCAAAACCATACTTAGACAATATAGTTCCAGCTGCATTGGCTTTGACAAATGCGTTGGATTAATTACAATGTTAAAGAAATGTAGCCTATTAAAAAGTGCTGCTTGCATCAATTAAAAAAAGCAAAAAACTAAACAATAAACTAAACATTGCACCATCTAATAACCAGTTAACAAAACATCTTAGTGTTGCATATGGTGCAGTACAATTGCATTAAACTTCCAGCTGTACAATGAAACATTAATTTTGTTTTTTTTAATTAGAACCATAACGATACACATACGTTGCAAGTGTCCCACTGTGTTGCACTGACATAAAGAACAAGTTACAGTATTATTAAAGTCATTCAAAGTACTCCATTAAAACAAAATGTTTTCTATATCGGGCCAGAAACCCTTTCCTCCTCTTGTATCAACTCGTTTTTCTTTCGCTATGTTTTAAAATGTGTCTTTGTTTCGTCTCCAGTCATACTGTTTTTTCATTAAGCATTGCGCTTACCATGCTATTCGTTAAAGCCAACAACGCACAATTTCAAACCTGTTGTATAGCTTTTTCATTTTGTCTGACTGTCCTACTTTATCCTGTCTCAAATAAACCTGCATTATAATATTGCACTGCAGTGCAGTTACAACGAACCCAAGACTTCATAAGTTTATTCAGCTTTTTGACGAATGGGTGTTTGCTACGGATCCCAGGGGTGGGTTCAGTCTGAATGTTGACACATCAATAGCTCAGGAAGGTGGGAATAAGGAAATTCATAGATATGGACAGCTATTGTGTTAACAGTGAAGCAATATAGCTGTGACATGTTTGTATTCCGAAGAATGATAACTTTAAACACTATTTTTTTTTCTCCACTATGTTTTTCTTCACGTACCTGCGTCTGGGTCGAGAGGAAGTTAGTCAAGAGTCTGAAAGCTTGCGTTTAACATTCAAAATCATTAATGGTATTGAGATAACTAATTAAAACGTTTAATTGGAATAGTGGTTTTGTGTTTCTACTCAGAAACTGACCTGAATGCCGTAGATCCTGAAAAAAAAAAAATCGACAGTTAAGTGTATTATTGTTTGTGGCACTGGTTTAATAGACACACCGCCGCATACGTCACACATGTGCATTAGTCGCTCCCCCCTTTTTAGGGCCCCCAAAACATGCCTAGAAAATCGACTTATACAGCGTTTTTTTACAGTATATACAACTAAACATCGTTTTTTTATTGTTCTCCTTTGAATGTAATGTTAACACCAGATGTTGGCTCCACATCACTGTTGTCAAGCAGCAAGGAGTTTCAAAATAGCCAGCTATGTCTCCCTTTTGGAATAGAGTTCTGCATTAATATGGGCCAGATGTCAGGGTCTCACGCTTCAAAGAAAGGCATTAAAGTCAATGTTAGTTATTCAAAAATATCTCTGAGGTATGTTTTTTCATACTACGGATTTCTCTTCTACCATGGGTAATTTTTAAAGCTGCATATTTACAATTTAACATTTTCACTCCAAACTAACTTGCACAGTGGGAAAACACCTTAAAATTCATGAAAATATTTGTATAATTAGTCCTGTAACTTTAATGGGTGTTTTCACCTTATAAATATTGCAAAGTACACTATGTTTAAAAAAAAAAACTGCTTCATTTATGATCTCATTACCTCTAATAGTAAATGACAACAGCGGTAACATATTAAATTTGAATACATGTTGTACTAATTACCTAACAAGACAGAATAACGTTTATTCACATCAATCACTATGTTTCTATGACAGCTGTATTCTGAATACATGAGTAGCACTAATAACATCTTGACATTAGAGACCAGCAAACAAATATAATGAATATAATGTAAAATGAAGTGACAGCCTGGTCCATTTAAAATGCTTGTACAGAATGATGATAGTCTAAGCAATATTAAAATAATTTGCCACGAACAAAAAGGGCTGTATGTATATATTTTAAATGGTGGCGGATGACAGTTGTCTTTTATTGTTACTTTGTATTTTGTTGCAGCATTTACACACTGAAAATTGTGAAAAAAATGTCTGACTCTATAATGAGGAGACATGTATGCATCATGTGTTTATACTTCTGAGATACTATACTTGTTTGCAACATTATAATCCGGCCATTTTAATCCTGTTAGACCTCTCAGCAACCTTTGACACAATTCAAATTACTGTGCTTAATTCACAAAGCACTTTATTAGCAACTTCCTCACTATCTGACTGAGAAATTGCAGGTTTGTAATCTTATTAGGAGTCTGAGGTCCTCACACACCATGTCCCTGTGTCAACCACGTTTCCAACAAAAATGTTTTGGAGCTTGTGCTTTTTCGGTCCTTGGTCCACAGATTACCGCTGAAATTCTCCCTCTTAGGGAGAAACTAAAAACATTCTTATTTCACAAGTTATGCTAATTCAGAATGTATTGTCAAATGTTTTGACACTGATGTTTTATGCTGTGTGCTGTTTTTTGTATATATATACAGTATATATATATGTGTACTGTTTTTTGTATATGTATGTGTGCTGTGTTTTGTATGCATATGTGTGCTGTTTTTTTTTTCTCCATTTTTTGTATATTCTTGTCCCGTACAGCGCTCTGAAACCACTTGTGGTCTGTTGCACTCCATAAAAAAAATGTTAAATTAAAAAATATATACAGTATATATATATTCTGCAAGGTTTAAGATATTGCACACATTAATGTATGTTAATTTACACAAATCATACACCATTCATTCTGTTATAATTTTTTTTAAAGATATTTTTGGGCATTTTCTTGCAGTGTCTTTAGTTGTTTTTGTTATTGTGGGATGTGGTGTGTCTCTGTGCTGTATACAGTCGACAGCCATTTTATGTCGAACATAAATCCAACATTCCAGTACCTAATTTAGCAAATTAGTTTTACCGTGTTAATTTAGTTTAGACGTGATGTACCAAACTATTAATATGTTATCAACCTCAGTTGATTATATATTCAAATTAACTCAGAAATGGGGCAATGATCAAATTCTCTGCATTTATGAGGCAACTCCTTTTAGTTCAATTTCAACATTGCACATTTCAACAAACAAAATACATTTCTTACACACTCTAAAACAGGAAGTTATATTCTATTCCTAGAACAGTTTATCCACTATCTTGATAGCATTTACTACAGTTACTATCTCAAGTCATAAAATATTCCATCCATCCATCCATTATCATTAACCGCTTACTCCTTTACAGGGTCGTGGTGAGCCGGAGCCTAACCCGGCATACACAGGGCTCAAGGCGAGACTACACCCTGGACGGGACGCCAGTCCATCGCATCATAAAGTATTTAATATTAGATATGCTGAGTACTTAACGATTTCCATATAAAGAAGTCAATCTTTGTAGATGAATACTGCAGCTCTATGTATCTGAAAGAAGACGGTACTTTGCTGTACGCATTGTATTGCGTAGACTCGCAATAAACAAATAGTTATTTTCAAATGGAGATCAGATTGTTGATCTCCAAGTCTTGCAACATTATCTTTGTTGTCGACAGTTTTCCAACAGGGAATAGTTCCTTTGATCAGACGTAACTCAGTTCAGATAATGCGTTGCAATTGAAAAGTTATATAGTTTGTAGAAGTGTTCTTGTTGCAATTCTCTTGGGATCTTCCAAAAGCATAACTGATGGCTTCGCTTCAGTTCGTTTCGTGCAGCTACGTGGAAACAAAGACCTGTTTTCCAATTAATGCAGTATCCCGTTTACTGATTCAGTCTCTTGTAGGACAGACGGCAGGGCCCTTCCTTTTAGCCATTATTCAGAACATTGGTTCTTCCTTGCCTTCCGTGAATTTGAGCAATTATGTTTCCATGACTTCAGTAACTTTCTTCAGAACAGTTCAGCTTCAATTTCTCCCTCAGCACTCCTTCTGATTGTCAAAGTTCAAAGACTTGTTCCTTGTGTGGAGAGCTCTCTCTTGCCTGGAGCACGGTTCATTTAGTTTATGACTCTTTTTAAAAGCATTCTTTGTCAGTGGTGGAGTTTGTGAGCAGAAACCAAGTAGACACAGAGAATGGCTTAAGACCCCCCTCTATATATTCCATTTCTGTTAATTTCTTACACAGAATGATATTATGATCCACTATGACGCTACAGTTGCTTGTGATAAAAATTAAGCTTTATTTTTTTTTTCTTGAGTCGCGGAATCTTTCAATTCTGTCTTCCTTTCCTTGTTTTGTTAGACAAAAATAATCTTTCTCATTAGAAAAACATAACCCTTTTCAAGGTGACGTATTTGATGGGAATATTGGTTTCACTGTCCTTGTCATTTTATGTTGTGAAGTGTTTGATTTTCTGTTTGAACTGGTAAACATACAACATTTAATCTTTGTGTCTGTAAAAAACCAAATTAATAACTGCATTTAATTTACTTTGCACACACAAGCTATTGTGTTATGTTAAAATGCATTAGATTTTAAGAAGACACATTTTTTCTTTGGTAAAGATATTTTCCACGTGTACGCTGTTAAAAAGGCAGTGCATTGCATTTTACCAAGTACATTCAAGTTTTTGAGGTTAATAAGCAGCCATTAACCTAATATTAAAAAAAAGTTTCATTTTTCACCTCCATCACAAATAAGTATATATCTAAAATAATAAGATTCAAAAAATAAATAGTATGTCTTGCAGATTTGTTGTCGTTTCTAAATGACCTCATTATACTTAACGGATCTCGTCATACTTTACTATGTACATTAATCACCACCCCATCACAGACATCCCGTATCATTTGGTAATAAATTATAATACATCTTGCTCAACAAGAAATACAATTTCACATTAGGACTTCAAACCAATCAAATCTATTGTTAAATAAACATTAAAACAGTTTCAGATTGAAAATCAGGGTCACAGATGGATTTTATGGTACAGTCAACACTCTTTATACTGCCTGGTAAGGGCCATGGGCAAAAACAGGCAATAAGCGAGGGTGGCGTTATAGTGAGGGTCAAAAAAGTAAACACACACACACACACAAACTTCTATGTTTGCAATAAATTCAAACGTTTTGTTTTTTTAGTTATACAATTACAGTATCTCCAGGCCATTTTAATAAAACATTAATCTTTTTTTTAAAACTACAGTACTAGTTCTTAACACAGCAGTAGGTCCCATCCGTATGAAACGTACATGGTTATTTTTGAGGAACAGTTTATACTTTAAAAAAATGGACCCGTTCCATCAAGGTAAGCCATGTTTTTATCCATTAGAATGTCTCAGATTGTCCTTCGATTAACAGTATGTGCTTCACTTAGGCGAGAAAACATTTGCAATGTCTTGCTGACTCGCTTTCTTATTTTCAGATGCATACATGCAGATTTGTTTCTTTTGCTTTGGTGTTAAATGTAGGGTTGACTCGCCATGTTGTACTTTCTGTTTTGCTTTGGGAGCGGGAGTGTTGATGACATTGGTATGAACATTCAGTTAACAACAAATTAGGAAAGCGAGTCAAAGGTTAACTGCATAACTTTGTTGTTTTAATTGGCCATGATTATTTCGCTGGCGCTACAATGAGGGAAACTACAATGCTTATATTTACGTTTGCTTGGCTTGGGTAGTTGGCGGATGGCGGACAGCAAGGTGGTGATATTACGGGTAAAACTAGCACTGTTTTTATATTGGCGACATTTGTTCAGAGAGAATACCTGATGCGTATGCGAGGGTGGCGTTATAAAGGGGGGCAGTATAACGCGGGACAACTACTTCTGCCCAATTCTAATTACGTCTTCACAGTATTCAGACGAGTATTGGTTTCCATGAGTATTATAATGAGTGTGAATAATGTTTTCTTTGCACACTCCAACAGGTTTTATTTTAATGGTCTAATTAGTGGTTCTATTTTACCAGGGGTGGCCAAACTTCCTGACCCTACGAGCCACATAACAACATTTTCATATGGCCGTGAACGACAAGACACATGCTGTAAGAAATTTTAAATACTAGCATTGTTTTAAATTATTTTTTAATCCTCTCCAACATTATAACAGAAACTTGCACTTACTCTGTGCAGTAGTTGTTATCTCTTGATGGCAGCAAAATACACAAGAACAAGGGATAGAACATTGCAGAGCCTTACAGTTTATGTGTAATTTTTATTGTACTGTAGAGCTACAGTGTATTAAACTTTAAATTTAAACTTTTTGAACTCCCTTCACAGCAAATATACAGTAGTCTAGTTAATGCTTACAGAAGTGTATTCCACTGATTGGCTGACATGCAAAACCGGTACAGAAGTGCTGATTGGCTGACATGCAAGAACGGAAAAAAACCCCCACAGTTTGAGAACCTCTGATCTAAAATATGCTATTAAAAACTGAAGCAATAACTTAAATAGCTGCCGTCTTTCAAGATACCTTTCAAGATACCTTGTAGGATATTGTCCAAAACGGAAACGAACCAGAAGGAGTCCGTTTGAAACGGACGCAGTGTGAATGCAGCCTTAAATCTAGTAAATGGAACCAGAAAATCAATCTCATTACAAAGGGATCTATTAAAATGAACATTATTTAAATGCTATTATTTATAAGCGTACCATTTAAATTTAATTAGCAAGTGCTTTCTTTATTCGCTATACAGTTCAATAAAAAAAGCTTCATTCTTTATTATTAGAAACATTTGACAATTACTTGTTCTTTTATATATTCATATTTGGTAATAACAGACAATAAGGAATCACACACACGTCAATTTATGTCAGGCGGATGTTTTGTTTCTAGCTGAGAAGATTCTAAACCAGTGATTACAACTGACACTCATAACAGAGAGCAAAGTAATATATACCCATTTTATCACTCATGCGTTATACAATTGACACCCTAGAAACAACCAAGATTTAATTTATATTTATTAATATTAAATTATGATTTATGTATTACGTTCCAATCAACCCCATGCTATCATTTCCATCCTTAAATTCTATCTGACAGGTTATTTAAAGCATCCACCTATTTCAGTCATGCAGGCAGCTATTTGAGTCACACTTCTGATTCATGAAATACATTCTACCGGTTGCTACAGCCTTGATTACATCTCTGATTAGCTTTAGCAGGTCACAAGGTTCCTCTTGCATCAGTGGATTAAATTGTACTGGTTCCCTGCGGTTCTGATTGCATTTGTGGATTACATTTTCTCAACTAAATTCGCCAGTCTTGATCACAGGCAAATGGATGAACGGTTGTGGAATTCCTTTACTGTACTTTGCTGTGTCCTGGCTTAAGAAGTAATTGGTTGGCTCTATAGCAGTTAACAGTTATTACAAGTAATAATACCCCCATTGGGTTACAGTGGAGGTGGGCATACATATATTTTGCATATATCTTAGAGATCTGCTTGTCCTATTGTGATGAGATTTGCTAAGGGCTTTCTTTGGTACAAGTTACAGAATGTATTGCAATCTCTAGTTATATGGAGTATCTGTGTGTTTGTCCAACTGTCTGCATATAATTTTAGCATATCTAGAAAACTGAATTTCCTAGAGATAAAACTTGCTAAGAACATTCTTTAACTCATTGTATTGAGTGTATCATAATCTGGGGGTGGATGGAGGGTGTTTTTACATTTGTCTCACTATCTCTCTCCATTTCATTTCATAGTTTTGCATATCTAGTGAACTGGTTGTCCAATTATGATGAACTGCTAAGGATATTATTCAGCATGGGACGAATCTTGCAGAAGATACAATCATTTTTGTAATTAAGGTTAGATAGACTTGCAGTTCATCTGCAGACATAGTTACTATCTATTAGCACAAGTCAAAGCAAAAGTCTGCTTGGGGGGAGGGGGGGGACGGACGGACGTTTTTTGAAGGGGCATTGAACCAAACTTGTAGCCCTTACCAGATATATTTTTGTCTTTTACCACACATGTTTATAGGGGAGTACCAAAAAACAAGTATCTTTAACACATTTTCTGTACTCCGATCAAATCATTTTTCATGTAAAATCCTCCTGGTTTCAATAGGGCAGTGATGACTGAAAGCGAATCCAGGGGTAGAGAAGGGGCAATCAGATTCAGTGTGCTCATTCAATCACTGAACCCAGTTGACAGGAGACATGCTGTCACTGGCTTGGTTTACATGCCATTTAGAAATTCCAAATTCTATCTCTTGTTTTTATTTTTACCAAGCCACTGAATTATTTTCAATTCTGTCCTACAATGTCTTTTTTTAGCAGTTCATTTAGGTGTTATTACTATTTGAGTTGTATCCAATTTACTGTATAAAAGAGTCATTTGATGTGTCTCTAAGCTTAAATGGCTGGAACTAAGAAGGGCCAAGGATCCAATTTACATTCAGGGACAGGTGTTTAACCCTGTCCTTACCAAACCTGTGGTATTTGGATTATACAGTGCTTCTGCCCTATACACATATAACCAAGGTGGGTCAAATCAGGTCGCAAAATGCGACCTTGTTTATATGGGCAGTAGATTTTACTGTAAATTTACGTTAGTGATTAAGCATTTGCTGTATATACAACAGAACCTCATCTCTATAATAAAATACTTTCTGCTTCAAAACTGGCAGAATATGCACTGCCTCTTTTGATCTTGCAGAGTCAATCCTTTTGAATTTGTGGAACCAACCCCCTTTTCTTGTTTCCATGGTAACGCACACCCAGCCAGTCAAATTAGGGTAGAACATAGCGTTTCTGATAGGAAAAACTGCTGCCCGTCACAGTGACTGGTCACTAAATGTTTTACCAGTAACAACTCAAAACATCATAGTCATTTGTGTGACGCCTGTCCATTCTTATACACATACAATGGAGAATAAACAGGCCTATGTTAAAAGTAAAAAATTCCTTTCAGGAAAGGTTTTCATTCCATTAATACTCAAGCCATCTCAGGTGCTGTCATTCGATACCCTGAGAGTACAAACTGCAGTTTCATTTGGACGAATTGTGATATTGCTGATGGCTTTGCCATTCTGATAGTGGGACGTGTCTTTGCTAAACAACTGGACCTTGATGCTGTTGTGGACAAGTTTTCTTGTAATCAGCACAACAGATGATTCCAGCTGATGTAGGATACTGATACTTTAAAAAGTAAGTAATACTGATGTCTCATTTTGGTAACATTTCACTTAAATTGCAGTGGAGCACCAGGTAACTTTTTTATTTGAATTATGAGTTTGCTATAAACAAAAAAAACATAAACATTCTGCAGCAAAAATACTACTTACTTAGGGCTTCTTAATTTATCTTCTATTGGTCTCCCTCCCCTTGAATAAAAAAACCTCCGCCCCCCAAGCCCATCTGCCAGATAGCTTTTCTCCAAAAAGCTGGTGAAGATCCAGAGGGAATACCAATGAGCTCACATATGCAAAGGTAGTTTCCCTTTACTCAAACAAGCAAAATAGAGAAAAAAAAAATTGACAAAACTACAGTCTAAGTGAAAATACTTAATACAGCTAATTGCTCACTTTACCCATCTCACTGAACACTGAACACTGAACAGACAAAAAAATCTTCAGGCTGTGATCCTCCATAAGTCGTGGCTGCGTCCTGCTTGCCTGTTACTGCACACATTCCTGAACTCCGTCCTTTTCCAGTGCAGACGTTCTTATACGCTCTCAGACTTGATTGGTAAGCATCGTTAGAGTGGAGGGGATTAGAACACACCCATTAAGCGTACGGCAACTGTAAACAACCGGGGGGGGGAGGGGGGACAGTGCATCGGGGGCATACCACAAACAAAACCTGTGTAAAAACAATAATGACAACATAAAATAGCAAAAAAGTAAAATAATAAACAAAAACAAAAGAAATAAACTTACAACACCCAATGTGTTCCTAATCAAGTTCTTAAATAAAAACGTAGAAGAAAAAGGGAGTACCTACTTGTTATACCGTGTTACCAAGAAAGTACCATATTCCTTTGAATTTAAGACGCCCTCAATTTGTGGAAAAAATAAAACATCAAATAAATATACATTTACAAAGATACAACCTCAATTACGCATATGGAGGCAGTTTGCGGCCGTCTACTATCACACAGAGCATTACAGTTACTACATTTCCAGTCGTCATTATTCACACCTGTTTTTCTCCCAGTTTGTGAACTGTGGTATTGTTTGGCATGTTGACAAATATGGGGGTTTGATCAGCTTTTCCGATCTGTCCAAACTGGTACTGTTTGTTAGAAACGTTGAAATTGTAAAAGCTTCTCTGTGTATTCCTCAGGAAGCTAATGATGCTTCTTTGAAAATGGCTGCCTGTATGTCATGGATGTAAGTCGCGTTGTTGCTTGTGTACTCGGGTAGTCACGTCTTTTTTTTGGCAATTTTAATACATGCATCACTACTGTAATCGAATTTAAGACCAAGGCTATTTTTGAGAAGCAAAAAATTGTTCAAAAAGTGCGTCTTAAATTTGAAGGAATACAGTATTACCTTGTTTGTTTCCTTTTTTCAAATGGACATTTGAAATCATTTACATTGTTGTTTATAAATTAAAACAATATCTTGCCACCTTGCACCACCTCCTTGCTCCATGCACGCAGGAGCTCAATGCCCTGCAAGGCACTTGTTGCTGTTGGCAAGACGGAACCACAATGGATGGTAATACAACAAAAACTTTAGATGTTTTTATAATAACAATTAAAAGTATGCCTACTACAACCAAAGGGTAAGGGTGTTTATAAATAAAGTGCTGTTACCACAAAACTAATTAAAGACCTGAAAAAAAGTGATTAACAAATGGCAGACTTTTTTGGGGTACACTGGTGGACCAAGTATCCACGTCAATTTCCCTCTCAGTATCTCACCTGAAATCTTTGTCAGCAGCAAATAATCCTGTCTTCTTACATATGTTTTTCAATGATGTGTTTTTGTTTTAATCTGTACACTACAGTTGTTAAAGATTTACACAGGGTGTGTTAGGTAGCTAAGTAGCTGAAAGCAGTTCCACTCCTCCTGAGCTGCTCAGATTGTTACCGAGCAGATTTCATGAGCTATCTGAGTGAGCAGAGAAAAATCTGATTTGGAAGAACAATATTATATTTAACCTGTCAGCCTGATAAACAGCTTGCACGTTCTCTCTCTCATGAGAATCAAGCTGAGACCAAATTGAGGAGGGAGCATCATCATGTGACTGCAGACTCTGTATCTGACTGGTTCGATAATTTGACTTCACCTGTGAACCAGATTTGCTGGTTCACTCAAGTTTGTGTAATTGTGTCATATCAATTGTGTTTCATTCATAGTATGGCTCTTAGGATGCCTGACATTAATATGGTTCGCTCCAGTGTTACCATACAATGACGCTCACTAGCACTGAATATTAACGTTTGTTATAAACCCATTTTGTGTTAAAAAAAGCAATAATAGGGCTCCCGAGTGGCGCATCCAGTAAAAGCACTCGCTCTATAGCCTGGACGTCGCCGGTTCGAGTCCAGGCTATTCCACAGCCGACCGTGGACGGGAGCTCCCAGGGGGCAGTGCACAATTGGTGGAGCGTCATCCGGGGGGAGGGAGGGTTAGGTCGGCCAGGGTGTCCTCGGCTCACCGCGCACCAGCGACCCCTGTAGTCTGGCCAGGCGCCTGCGGGCTTGCCTGTAAGATGCCCAGAGCTGCATTGTCCTCCAACGCTGTAGCTCTGAGGTGGCTGCACGGTGAGTCTGCAGAGTGTAAAGAAGCGGGCGGCTGATGGAACACGCTTCGCAGGACAGCGTGTGTTCATCTTCACGCCTCCCGAGTCAGCGCAGGGGTGGTAGCGGTGAGCTGAGCCTAAAAATAATTGGGCATTTCAAATTGGGGAGAAAATAATAATTTAAAAAAACTAATTGGCAAAAAAAGCAATAATAGTGCTTCTATTTCTTCATTTTTATTGTAAACATATCCAGTGATTATCCTTTTGTTTTGCTTCACATGTACCACATAATCAGCAGTTCTGGGCAAACACAGTTTTTTTCTGTGCAGCAGTCATTTGTAAAACTTTTAAGCTTAAACATTTTCCCTTAATTTCCCAGTGAGACTAAAGTCTGTCATAATAATGTTATTTATATGCAGTTAAAAGAAAGCTGGTTGAATATTAAAGCAAGATCCTACATTTGCATTCAGAAGTATAATGAACTGCAGCATTCAATTTATGTAGCAGCTGTTATAAGTAATATGTGTAATGAATGAAGTATGCTGAACATTTAATTACTTAGGATTCAGCACCATGTCTGAACAAATATGCTTCATTTGTCACAGAGGACAGGATTTTCTAATTCTGAGTACAACAAAAAAAATCTGTAGTGGATGTAAATGTGCATTGCATTCGTTTTTCGTAGAATTGCGATTCTCGGCATGAGATACATTAGCATATTAGAAATGCAACCCATACCTTTGAATTAATGATCTAGAACACGTTAAACCAACACACACTGTTTAGTGCCTAATGTAAAGCGACTGTCATTTTCCTCGCTCTCTTGATACCAATTCTGTTTAGATGTATTTGTTTATTGCATTTTTGTGTCCAAGAGATATTACTTTTTTATGTCACAACAGTTTTCTTATTAGGAAACCTGATATGGTTGAGTTATTCATTAGCTTCTCTAATGTGTAATTATTAGTCATGTTGAGATTTTCATTGCAGTACTCTTTTTAAGTTCTACCTCTATACCTCTTTTTTATAATGGCTTTAGAAACATTTCATGCTTGGAAATGACAACACCTGGACTTCATTAACTTGACTACGATTGCTTTAAACATGTTATCATACATTAGAAGTGGCATACTCGTATAGATATCATACTCAGATGACGGAAGTGGGAGCGGAGCTAACTCTGGAAGTGTCCTGATTTCCACTCAGAAAGTGACTAGGCACTGTGCTTGGCTGAATGGGATCACATGACTGGGCAGTAAAAATGGTCTTACTGCACGACTAAGGGCTAATCACAGTGCTTCTGAGTCAACAGATTTAATAACTTCGTCGCAACATTGGCAGTTAAGCTTGGTTAAACACAAGAAATGTAATAGAATAATATCTAATTTAAGTCATCATCTGCATTTGTTGCATTTCTTTTCTCTAAAATTTCAAAATTCAACCTCTTTGGCCATGGCAATAGTGCCTTTAAAACCCTGGGCTGTAGTACCAAATTCAGTCGAACTGCAGGTTCTGAAATCAGGGTGGAGAGCAGTTGTGTTGGATCTTAATAATGAAAGGACCAAGTATGAAAAAAAAAAAAAACGTTTTTTTTATGATCAGGAATATGGCAGTAATTGCAGACAGCAGTGTGTATTATAATGCAGCGAGCAATATTTGTTCAGGTTGACTGCTATGAGTGACAGTTTACATGACTGACTCCCTACTATATGGGTCCAGCTGATGCACCAAGACTATGGACATGTTAACTAGAGCAGAGAAGAGGCAAAGGCATTGTGTTTGTAGGAATAAAAAATAAAGGTGCAGCGCGCAATTATTGTACTAGGGAAACAGTGATTTCCAATATCAATTTTACTTATCAAAATGCATAAAACTTGTAAGACTTATAAAAAGTAACCTTGAATATCAAAAACAAATATATGAGAAATTTACGCAGCAGTAATTCGCCGGTAGGTCAGGTGCCTTGCCCCGTGTTCATAGACACCCTCCAGGCACAATGGTTCGCCTGGTCTCCTACTACGCTTCCCCTGAAACCCCAGACGTCACTGCGCTGTCGGCAGATGTCACTGGGGTTCCCCCTGCCTCCTGCTTGGTTCCCCCTGATGTTTCGGACTTCGCTTCATCGGCTCCAGGACTCTCACCTCTGCCTGCTTGTGCAACAGCACGATCACAGGCCTGTGTTCCAGTTGCCCCTGCTACTCTGTTTGGGTCCCCTGTTGCCGGTTTGCGGTCCCTTCACAGAGGCGCTGGACGGTGGACTGACCAGCCCTCCAACCCACCCGCAAGAATCCCTATGGGGAGAGCTGGACGTGAGGGGTGGGGGTTGGTGTTTTAGAGGGGGAGGTGGCCGATTACGGTTATGTGTGCTGTGCATATAAGGGGAGGTGAGTTTTTGTGTAGACCTTTTGTTTTGGCCTGTGTTCCTTTTTATTTTGTTAATGTGTTTTGTTTAGTGTAATGTCTTTGTAATAAACGTATGCATTAGCGCTAAACTGCAGCTTTCTTGTCTCTGTCAGTAACATCTTGACTGTGACACAACCCTGCCACAGTCATCATTCACATTTTTTCATATATCTGGAGAGCCGTTTATCTAATTGTCATGTAACTCTGTATTAACATTTAGCATGAGTTTCAGATTCTGCGGATAGGAGGGGTCAGTCTGTCCAGTCATCAATATGTCTGTATGTCAAAGTTTTTTTGCATGTATTTGGAGAATCTTATTAAATTGAGATTAAACATTTAGTTGCTACTTGTGCTATACTGTTCTCAACTTTTTCATCATATTGATAGTTCTAATTTTGAATTCACAACTGTGGTGGGTGATGTGCAGCTATGTAACCAACATACTTGTTTGAAGAGCTGCAGTCGCAAGTCTGTAGCTCTAAATTGATACAAGTGTGATACAACCATAGTTGCTGTACTGCACAAAGACAGTTGGACCTGCCTTATTTTCCCTTTGCTACTGTAAACTAAATTTGGCTTGAAGATGGATGTACTGTACTGGTCTCAAATGTAAATGCTGGTATAATAGCATGCATTATGAATTAAATCAAGGGCATTATAATGAGGCATGCTAATTTTATTCAACAGGTTTGATTTTGTTTAAATTATAATTTTATTTTTTAAATGTTGCAATATTTTAAACATGTGGCAATGTAAAGTTATGTGGTCAAGTGGTGTAGTAGGAGTAGAAAAAAGCAGACATCAGACTTGATAAACGTGTAAAAAAGCTGAAAGGGCAAAACAAGTAAATCTCAATTAGCTAATAAGATGGCCATATATATGAAAAACAAACAAAACAAAAATAAAATAAAAAGGTGCTATGCCTTAGTACTCCGTACACTCACTGTACTTTAATTTATTTGCTTATACAGAATTTGAAGTACACTGGTACTGAAAACTCTCACCGCTATATCCAGCCAACCCCCAAATGAGCTACTGCTAGTCATTTATACCTTTCTGGCCCCTTTTCTCTCCCCCTGGGCTAAACCAATTTCTCAAAATTCCTTTATCCACATCTTCTATAATACAAATGCAATACATTATTATTCTTTAATGCATTCCCCATAGACATGCATTGTGTGGGCTCACGTCTATGTCAGGAGGGTTGCTCGCTCCCTGCAGTGGCTGCTGTCTCTGCTGCTTCAACCAGCGCAGATTAAAACACATTTTCCCTTGGTTTTCCAACTTAATTTCCAGGTAGTGTTTCCAACTTCCTACTCTTCTGCCAAGCTAACTGGATCTGATTCTGACACCGCATGTGGGCTGTTGATAGATGAATCCACACTATATATAATACTAAAGAATAACACAATACCTTTTTATATAACAGGTCATTTTAATTATGCTGATTAATAATACTGCACTTTTGATGATGCTTTGCAGATGTGAGAAGGTCTGATTAAATCAGAACTGCTTCTTTACAAATATAATAACACACTGAAGGGCAGAATTTGCCATGTATAATTAATATTTGTTAATATATAACAATAAGTACACTTTTTAGTAAAACAAGTACCTTGGTTCGCTTCCGGGTAGCATTCACTCTCACTCCTAACTCCTCTAACTTTCTTATCTGAGCCTGCAGTGGGTCATTTATACCGTCGCTGGAGCCTTCATTACCCATTAATCAATTACCTTATTAAGGCTCCAGCCACATTCCCACAAATTCAACACATTTAACCCCATCCATGTCAACCACATTTTACATTTCGCCGGTCTCAAACAACAATGACGCCGTCCGCCCGCACACAAATACGTACAATAATAATATAATCATAATAATACAAAACAAATAATATAAATTAACATACATACATAAATATCCCCAAGGGGAGGCCACCCTGTCACACTGTGTCATTTATTTTATTCAATCACTTTTTATTCATAACTAATGACAATGTTTCTTCTTTTTCTTCCCCAGAGCCTGTTACCGTCTGTTTGTGGAGAATACAACAGTTAGTACAGGTTATTGACCTAAAACCAGTCCCAAGCAAAGTTGTGACCCTCAAGTTTGGAACTAATTTATACAAATTATCCTCTCCACACCACCATGTAACGCTACTATGAGCTCTAATTGTACAACCCCCACTGAAGTAACAAAATAAAATAACCAATCTAAAACCCAGGACAACGTGTATCAATTAAAACACTAAAAATAATAAAAATACAGAGCAACACTAAAATAGATGATAAAACAAAAAATCATACAAGCTGCCTGTCCACAATCACAATCTATTAATTTTCTTCCCATGGTCCAGACCAGCCTATAACTTCTCTTATTTGGTTAATTGCTAGAAACTGCAGTCAATCCTCCATCAATTGGTACAGATAGGTGGATAAGGATACAAACAGGGCAAAGGGAGACGGTTGGTTCTATAAAACAAATAGAAAGAAGAAAACAGGTGACAATTACAAAAATCTGATAAAGAACAGGCTTTAATTTTGTGAGGGGGCAGTATCAGGTACCTCAGTTCCCCCTTGGAAGTATCCCACTGATCCTTGCTTCACAATCGCTCTGTCGTTCGGCTCGACGGTCAATCAGCACTCTCCTAGTCCCCACATTCTCATCAACCTCTCGTACACCTCCAGTACCTGCTTCTCCTTGACCGCTTGCTTGCCTGTTAGTTTCCCTTTGAAGCATCTCTCTTTTGCGACCACTTGTCCTGATTCTGAACCCCTCCAACTGCAGAAAAATGCATTTTATTTAACTTTGTGGCAGGGAAGAGGCCCTGCATCTAAATAGTGTGTAAATGAAGATTAATTATTTTGAATTACATTTCAGTAGGGATGGGGTTAATTCCATCCCTGCCAGATTCATGTGTGGAAATATTGACTGGGTTGACTAATTGATAGCCAATCTAGTCCCAACCACATGGTTAATAAAGGGAGCTGAATCCTTTGTTAGAAAGAGAGGTTTCAGAGGAAGAAAGGTTGGTTAATATGTGGCTGTATGTGGATGTCAAACAAAGTGTAGCTGACTATGACAATTAGGGGATTATGCCCTTAAGAAATAGTTAGACATATTTGTACTTAATATAGTTCAGTTACCCTGCTTTAGATTCTTCAATTTGGGAGAGTAACACACTGCAGCTCTCTGTCCAATAAGTTGCCACCTGTTCCATCAAAACATTACACACAAAAGACAACATTCCTCCGCCCAGGAGAGCAACCACCAAGAAAAGGTGTTAAAACCAATCCTCGCCCAGGACAACTGGAAGCTGCTAGAGACTGGAAAATGCTGGCGGATGTTGGTCAACGGCTTATTTTTCCACCTGAGATTGCCACCACAAACCTTCGACCAGATATTGTCTTGTGGTCTGGATCAGCACGCCTTGTTCACCTGGTGGAGTTAACAGTGCCATGGGAGGATGCTGTAGATGAGGCGATGAGAGGAAGAAACTGCGGTATGCTCAACTAGCCACTGAAGCGGAACAGCGAGGATGGAGAGTCTGGGTTTACCCAGTGGAAGTTGGATGTCGAGGATTTGTGGCACACTCTACAACCCGGTTTCTCAGAGATGTCGGATTCAATGGCCAAGAGTTGCGCCGCACAGTGATGAACTTATCTGAAGCAGCAGAGAGGAGCAGCAACTGGCTGTGGTTGAGACGGAAAGATTCTGGCTGGGGATCTCAAGCACAATAGAAAGAAAGAAAGGCTGATATACAGGTAAGTAAGCTGGGCTGAGTTGAGTGGGGACGGAGGGGTGATGCTGGGACGCCAGAATCACCGTCGAGCCCTCTTGAGGTGTCGTGGGCTAGTCGACGAAACACCGAGGATGGAAGGTGCCCACTTGAAGACCCCAGAGATGTACCCTACTTAGCTCAATCCAGACGGTTGTCATGCTGATGCGCTGGGGAGACCGCACTATGGTTGATCCTCGAGCCAGCATCGCAGCCGCTGTGTGTGCTGATGCGCTAGGGAGGCAAAATAAGCTGATCCCTGGAGCCAGCATTACACTTCAGCCATCAACACCAGACAGAAGGATATCTACATCATCATATGGAAGAAAGCGCAAATGGATGGAGACACATATGGATCACATTAGTTTACTGTGAAGCTACGTCTTAGTTGGTGCTTATCTTGGCGAGAGCCAAGTTCAAATCAGCATGAAGTTTTAACATCTACTCTCATGTAATGGAAATCATGAAGATCTGGATACGTCCAGTGACTGCTGTGAATAGTGCAGCTGGCAACAAGGGAAAGACCTCGTGACAGCCTGGAGAGACAGCTGACTGGAGGAAAGAGACCCCATTGGGGCTGGCAGGGTTAGCTACCCTTGTCGGCAGTATCCAGCTCTGTGTTTACAGGATGCTGGAGACACCGCCCAAGGCTTCAAAGAAATTAAACAGGAAAATACCCCTAGAGTCTGCGAGCGGGGCGGAAGATGACTCAACGTTGGACAACACGGTTAAGGACTTAGGAACGGAAACGGATATGAGTATAGAGAGTACTTCACAAAAGACTAGTTCAAGATCTGCAGTTAGCAAAGACATGGAACTCCAGGTTTGTGTCTGCGGCTGGAGCAAGGCGACAACAGTCAGGGGTTTGAAGATTCATCAAGGGAGAATGAAATGCTTGAGGAGAAGGGACAAGGGCCTCGCATTGATCAGTACTTCTTACGTAAGTCAGTCAAGTCAGTCGAATGAAATCCAGCGACAGGAAGCAAACCACAGTTCGCAGGATATCAGCACCCTGTCATAGATGTGAGGAGGACTTGCATGGACACAGTTAGTGATGAACCTAATGATCCTTGTGAACCCGGCAGACAAACCAGCGTAAGAGAGAAAAGAACCTCAACGGGCACAAGCCTGGAGTTAAATGGCCAAGAGCTTGTGAGAAAACTGCATGGGACACAGTAAACACAGATCTCTGCTTTGCATTGGAAAGGTTAAGTGGAACAGTTGAAAAGAAACTGGATAAATTTGGGGACATCATCTACGATATGGAAGCGAGAGGTTTGGAGTTGAGAAAAGGAAGGAAAAAGTACAAACTATTCCTGGAAAGTCTAGACGGCAGCAGGAGATTGAACGCTTAGTTAGAGAAAGGAGACAGCTGAGGAAGCAATGGAGAAGGGCAGAAGAAAGTCAGAAGGAGGGACTCAATCTCTTACAAAGGGTCATAAAACATAAGCTTGCAACATTGCGCAGAGCTGAGCGCCACGGAAACGCTACAAAAAGAAGGAGCGTGCGAGAACTAACTTTTATAAAGACCCATTCAAATTTGTAAAGAAGTTATTCACCAGAGAAGAATGGCACACTAAAAGCATCTAAGTTTGAGTTGGAGAGATATTTGGAGGAAACGCATACAGATTCAAAAAGGCAGGAGCCTATGTTAATTCCTTCAGACATCCCACCTATCAATCCACCAGAATACCAAATGGAGGACTGTGCACCTAAGTGGAAAGAAGTAGAGCAAGCTGTGAAAAAAGCAAGGGCTTCATCATCTCCAGGGCCTAATGGAGTTCCGTACAGAGTGTACAAGAGCGCTTCAGGAGTTCTACTGAATCCTGTGGAAACTGATGAAAGTAGCATGGGAAAAACAGGTTGTACCAAGAGCATGGCGCCGAGCAGGTGGAGTCTTTATACCTAAAGAAAAAGATTCTAGCAGCATCAGTCAGTTTCGCCCTATTTCCCTATTAAACGTAGAAGGCAAGATTTTCTTCAGCATTATTGCTCAGAGATTGTCAACTTACCTATTAAAGAAATGCTTCATTGACACTTCAATACAAAAAGCGGGCATTCCAGGTTTCCCAGGATGCTTAGAACACATCAATGTGATCTGGCAACAAATTCAATCAGCTAAAAAGGAGAGGAAGGAGCTCCATATGACATTCCTGGATTTGGCTAATGCATATGGTTCAGTGCCACATGAACTTCTTTGGGCAGCATTTGATTTTTTCAGTGTACCAATGACAATAACAAATCTAGTCAAAGCCTACTTTGGAGAATTGCAATTTAGTTTCTCAACTTCAGAATTCAGCACTACATGGCAATGCCTAGAAGTTGGAATAATGGCAGGATGCACCATTTCTCCACTGGCTTTTACCATGGCAATGGAAGTAATCATTAGGGCATCAAAATGGGTAGTGGGAGGAGAGCGCTTGGCTTCTGGAATGCGACTACCACCAATTCGAGCATACATGGATGACATGACAACCATGGGCAAATTAACCAATAACATTGAATGGGCACGAATGCAATTCAAGCCCACTAAATCAAGGAGCATCTCTATAATTAAAGGTAAAGTAGTAGATAAAACGTTCTTCATTAATGGTGAGGCAATACCAACAGTGTCTGAGAAGCCAGTGAAGAGCCTTGGGAGATGGTACGACGGGGATCTAAAGGACACAGTTCGTGTGGGAGAAGTTAGACAACAAGCTGTGGAAGGGTTGAAGAGCATAGACAGCAGCGCTTTACCAGGCAAACTAAAACTCTGGTGCTTTCAGTTTGGCCTACTGCCACGGCTGCTGTGGCCACTGACTGTGTACGAGGTTTCTTTGACAACAGTAGAGAAGCTGGAAGCTTTAATCATTTCACACATCAGGAAATGGTTGGGAGTTCCACGCTGCCTCAGCAGAGTGGGACTTTATGGTAAAGGAATACTGCAGCTACCTGTCTCCGCCTAACCGAGGAGTTTAAGTGCGCCAAGGTCCGACTGGAAATGACATTAGTAGAGTCACGCGACAAATGCGTAAGGGAGGCAGCACCTGTGTTGAAAACTGGAAGAAAGTGGGTGGCAAAGAAAGCTGTGGAGGATGCAAAGGCTGCCCTTCGAATTGGTGATATCATGGGGCAAGTTCAGCATGGAAGAGGGGGTCTTGGTCTCAGTTCAGCTCCTCCTACATGGCACAAGGCAGCCCCAGCGCAACGGAGGAAGCTTGTAGTCAACGAGGTGCAAAAGCAGGAGGAGAGGATGAGGGTATAAAGGCCATTTCCCAGGGCAAGCAGGGAGAATGGATGAGATGGGAGAGTGTGGAACAACGCAAGATTGGCTGGCAAGACCTATGGTCAATGGAACAGAGCAGGATCAGTTTCCTTATAAGGTCAACATATGATGTTCTCCCATCACCACAGAACCTAAACCTCTGGGTAGGAGAGGATCCCTCATGTCCTTTGTGTTCATCACCTGCAACATTAAGGCACATTTTGACAGGATGTAAGGTGGCTCTTAGCCAAGGACGGTTTACTTGGCGCCATGACCAGGTGCTGCGATGTTTGGCCTTAGCATTGGAAGACAAGCGTAACATGACCAATAAGTTGCCACCTGTTCCATCAAAACATTACACACAAAAGACAACATTCCTCTGCCCAGGAGAGCAACCACCAAGAAAAGGTGTTAAAACCAATCCTCGCCCAGGACAACTGGAAGCTGCTAGAGACTGGAAAATGCTGGCGGATGTTGGTCAACGGCTTATTTTTCCACCTGAGATTGCCACCACAAACCTTCGACCAGATATTGTCTTGTGGTCTGGATCAGCACGCCTTGTTCACCTGGTGGAGTTAACAGTGCCATGGGAGGATGCTGTAGATGAGGCGTATGAGAGGAAGAAACTGCAGTATGCTCAACTAGCCACTGAAGCGGAACAGCGAGGATGGAGAGTCTGGGTTTACCCAGTGGAAGTGGGATGTCGAGGATTTGTGGCACACTCTACAACCCGGTTTCTCAGAGATGTCGGATTCAATGGCCAAGAGTTGCGTCGCACAGTGAAGAACTTATCTGAAGCAGCAGAGAGGAGCAGCAACTGGCTGTGGTTGAGACGGAAAGATTCTGGCTGGGGATCTCAAGCACAATAGAAAGAAAGAAAGGCTGATATACAGGTAAGTAAGCTGGGCTGAGTTGAGTGGGGACGGAGGGGGTGATGCTGGGACGCCAGAATCACCGTCGAGCCCTCTTGAGGTGTCGTGGGCTAGTCGACGAAACACAGAGGATGGAAGGTGCCCACTTGAAGACCCCAGAGATGTACCCTACTTAGCTCAATCCAGACGGTTGTCATGCTGATGCGCTTGGGAGACCGCACTATGGTTTATCCCCGAGCCAGCATCGCAGCCGTTGTGTGTGCTGATGCGCTAGGGAGGCAAAATAAGCTGATCCCTGGAGCCAGCATTACACTTCAGCCATCAACACCAGACAGAAGGATATCTACATCATCATATGGAAGGAAGCGCAAATGGATGGAGACACATATGGATCACATTAGTTTACTGTGAAGCTACGTCTTAGTTGGTGCTTATCTTGGCGAGAGCCAAGTTCAAATCAGCATGAAGTTTTAACATCTACTCTCATGTAATGGAAATCAAATCTCTGTCTCTGTCTCTGTCTCTGTCTGTCATTTGTGACCCCTGTCCTTGTTTCTTTTTTCAGGTCAAAAAAGTCCCCAGGGTCGACATTGTCTATACCTTTTAGGATTTTGAATGTTTGAATCAGATCGCCGCGTAGTCTTTTTTGTTCAAGAGGGCTCCCCAGGCACAGAAGAGATCGTGGCAGAAGCAGCAGTCCTGGGAAATCCTCTGCAGTGCCAGCCGCTTCGCCTGTATCGTCTCCAACGCTAACTGTTTACAAGTGCAAGCCAAGAAAAAATGTAATTTTTCTCAGCTCCCTTCATACGTCAGTTACCATCGGGACTGTTGACAGGAAAAAAAAAATGGAGACTGTGGATTTCTACAATGACACAAAGTATTTTACAATGTACTAGGCCTGGATCGGGGAAAATATCAGTAGGAGAGATTTCATCTTGAAGCTAGCCACAGAGCTTCGGCAGAAACATTTTGATCAGAAAACTGTAAAGCAGCAGACAAATGCAGCTCAACCTGGATTCAGTGCTGCACCCAGACACATGGAAGAGAAAACAATGCCACATAGCTAAATGCAATAAAAATAAAACTTCTGATATCTGTGCCCAATGTGAAAGAGCAGTGTGTGGTAAATGCACAGGAAAAGTTGAGAAGCATTACATCTGTGTGGATTGTGCTGCTTAGGGTTTTGTATGTACATATACCTGTTTACATACTAGTTTCTTTTGAAATGTTTCTTTTATTATAGTTTTTCATTTTTTGAAGTAGTGCTGTGTTTGATATGATGTGCTTCAATAAAACTTTTGAGTTGTATCCGATAGTTTGTCTTTCATTTCAATATTGAGGTTGTTTAAAATGTAACCATCATAATGACTGCTGGTGGCAGCTCAAGGTATGAATATAACCATGGTGGTTCTATTGTTAAAAAGCTGTTTTTGATCATATGTACAAACCGCAATCAAACCAACTAAAACTGGTTCTAAACCACAAGCTTCTGCAAAAAGTGACGCAATATACTTTTGGTTACAATACAAGCCAGCACCAAACCCAGACAACACTGCACTAATGTTTCACAAACTGTTGTCTTTCACCACGCTATCTGGAGAAGTGACCGTGTCTGTGTTGTGTGCGTTATTACTGTCTTATTGTTTCAGGACTGAAACCCTGGTTTTGCACGGTCGGTAATTGGTTTGATTATTGCAGTAAGTACCTTAATTGTTTTCTCTCAAAAAAGACACTTACTTCCTGGGGGAAGGCATGGTGTTTTTTGAAGGGGAAGTTTGCATGGCTGCAAGGAAGATTCATTTAAACATTACACTTTTGGTTTGTTAAACAAACTATGGATTACAATTACTTTTTATCCTGAGAACGGCATAAGCGACAACGCCAGTTTTTTTTGACAAAACTTCACATTTGTTTTCATCTTTGGCTGGAAACTTCAAGCACAGCAGGTCCAAGGAAGAGCTGGTTGAGATCCCCAACTGGTGGATATTGTTATTTTTTGCTGGATTAGCTGGTCTGTCACTGACTTTGTTTGGGATTATTATTATTATTATTATTATTATTATTATTATTATTATTATTATTATTATTATTATCATTGGGGTTAAATGAGCACTCCGTATAAAAGTCTCATTGTTTATCTCTTTGTTATTACTGTTCTGGCACATATTTGTATTGTATTGTTCAACGGACATTTTCTTTAATGAAGTCTGTTGACTCCTTGATGGACAAAGTGGTGTGTTGTAATGTTGGTGGCTGGGGTATTTGTGTAGTTTAAATTTATGCATTATTGAATGCTTTAATCTGCAAAACTGTCTGTGTTAAGCTCTGCATTATTGAATGCTTTGATCTGTGCAATACTGTGTGTTAAGCTCTGCTTACTCAATGTTTTAAACTCTGTTTATACTGATTTGTACTATTTATTTCATATACAATACCATTTACTATTTGAATTCTTGTGTTATTTGATTTCCTCCTTCTTTATATGTGTTGTAAACGATCCTGCCTTACACTGCAATTTTCTTGGATCTGTCGCGCAATCCCACTGCCTTGGGTAGTTGTATTATTTCAGGGAAGTTTATATTTCCGTCGCAAAATACTTGTTATTGACATATCTCCAGGATTGCGATTGTTACAGAGTGGTGGCCCGTACGGGGAATCCAGTGTTTTTCATTTACAAAAAAATAGCTGCTGTATTGTTCATAGCTGCTTGACTGTGTTAAGAAGGATATTTTTTTTCTGATTTAATAGTGTCTCTCTCTCTCTGAGGAAGGCCCAGGGGCTGACTTTTTTCTAATATGTCTGATGTTACCCTGACTCCTCATGTTACTAGAAGAGAGTCAGATGCAGAGATTTCTTCCTTTAGACCAGTGGTTAATGATCTGAAAGACGAGGGTGTTGATTATCATCCTGTTTTTTCACAGATAGAAAATATAAAAGACACAATTACGCAATTAACCACACGTATAAATGGCATGGTGGAAGAAGACAAATTGGCTCATGAAAGTGGGATAAACAGGGAGGAGTCATTTAAAAACTACATTAATCTGTGGTTCGAGAGGGTGTATAATCTTGAATTAGCTTTAGAACTGCTAGAAAAAAGAACAGTGGCATGTTTAAGGAGACGGGACGAAGATTGGCAAAATGAGTTGAAGCATCATTTTCGACCCACCAGTACTCCAAAAGCAGCCGCTAATACCAGTACTGTAAATTATCATAGAGCGGTACCTACCAAAGATGCCATAGCGGGGCTTTCCCTACAATCAGGTCTGTCTGCAAAGCCTCCCATATGTTTAGTTTTCCCAGAGTTGGGAGATTCTGAAAATAACAGTGATGTGTTGGGTTTCATTGAGCAGTGTGAAAACTTTTGTCCGTCCAATGGAAGACCAGGAAATTATGGCTACTGTATCTTCCATTTTGAAAGGTTTGGCTAGAAGTTGGTGGATAGCTGAGAAGGGAAACATTTATAACTGGAGGGGGTTTTGTGATATATTTCTGGTTTCCTTTCTTCCTACTGACTACTTATCAGAATTAGAAGATTGTCCGAGAGATATGAAACAAACGCCAGGTAAAAACATTCAAGATTTTTCATGGAACCATAGAGCCCTGTGTTTAAAATGGAAGGATGACATTGCCAAAACTGGTACATAGGATACGAAATAACTGCAATCATAACCTAGCCAGCTGTGTGAGAGGTTCTGTAAAAACAGTGGATGAGGTTGTGAGGGTAAGCACCATGGTGGAAAGGGATTGGGCTGCTCAGAAGCTGAACATAAAAGGGAGCCATGCAAAAGCTTCAGCTGAGATGAGCGTTGTACAGCATTTGCATACTTCTAAACCTTTGTCACTCTGGGAATTCTATGTCCTTACTGTTGGTACCTATTGAAGTGAGAGGGATTAAGGGAGAAGCTGTGCTAGACACTGGTTGCACCTTTATATTATATTATTTATTTATTTATTTATTTATTTATTTATATATAGCGCTTTTTATACAAAGGTATCACAAAGCACTCTACAGTACATAGCAGAAAAAAAGAACAAACCACAATACATTTGTATAGCATGTCACACATACAACTGCCACAATCGGACAATTTAAATAACATATTTAAATAACAGTATACACATAATACAAAAGCAGCAATTTTAACGTTGCACTAAAACCCACTACGAAAGTCATTTTATAAAATTGCGTTTTTATTCTTGACTTGAAAACTGTAACGGTTCCAGCTTCCCTGACAAACGAAGTCAGAGCATTCCGTAATTTTGGAGCTCTACAAGAAAAAGCACTACCTCCTGTGTTGCTTTTGTTGAACTTAGGAATAACCATCAGCCCCAAATTTTGTGATCTCAGAGTGCTAACTGGGTGCTAATCCATCCTGGGCCTTGTAAGTTAACAGAAAAATATTAAAACCAATCCTATACTGCACAGGGAGCCAGTGTAAAGAGGCCAAAACAGGAGTAATATGTTCACTTTTTCTGGTTTTAGTCAGAATTCTAGTGGTGGTATTCTCAACAAGCTGCAAGCGGGATACCACAAATTTTGGGACACCAAAAAAAGTGCATTACAATAATCAATTCTAGATGAAACAAAGGCATGCGTTAGTCTCTCGGCATCAGATACAGAATTAACCAGTCTAAGTGTGGCTATATTTCTCAAATGGATACTTTAGTAACTTCCCTATATGTCTCAAATGATAGATCAGGATCAAAGATGACCCCCAAATTCTTCATTTCTAGTTTAGGTTTTGATGAGAGACTGCAAGGGTCAAGCTCATGTAGTCCCACATTTCCTTTTAGTTGATTCTGTGAGTCCATTAGCATAACCTCTGTTATATCTGAATTCAACATTAGAAAATTATGTGACATTCAATGCTTCAATGCAGAAGAAAATCCTGGCTTTAGGGACAAATATAGCTGGGTATCATCAGCATAGCAATGGAAGTTTACTCCGTGTCTGCGGATAATGTCACCTAACGGTAACATATATAATGAAAATAACAAGGGACCTAGAATGGAGCCCTGTGAAACACAACAGACAACTTCCGATAATGCCGATTTTACCTCCCCAATAGAGACCTTACACTCTTGCAGTTACAACTTTGGCAGAAAATTAGACAACCAAAGGAGATTTTATGTCCTTGCCCAGAACAAACCTATCGACTCACCTATCTTTGAATTGAGACTTTCTGGTCAGTGGACACATACATCTTGGATGACCAATATCTTGCTTTCCCCCTAATTTTAGGACTTGACTTTCTCAGCAAGACTGGAACACTAATCAATCCGGAAGATTATACATATGGAATGAGGAAGGAAGGAGGAGGATTTGTATTTTTTCCTTTTCTCAACAGGGGCCAAGATAATTCACATGGCCATTAGATCAGCCAACTATACCAACCAAGCTACTTGGTCAGCTTTACATGGCAGTTACAACTCCAGTGGTTAAAAATCATAGTAGTCCAGTGGCAGAGAACATTATTGAGGCCGTAGGAAATCCAGAAGTGGCTACGCTTAATTCCTGGCCCAGTTTGTGGTTCCAGCCTGGGGAAAACCAATTGACTGAACACAGGATACATACTGGTGATGAAATACCAGTTTGAAGTAAGGCTTACTGAGTTTCTCCTCTCCTCGCTCTCCCCAGATCAAGTTGCAAGCCAATGCGCTCCAGTACTCCTATAAGCTCAGACTTGCCAACCTCCTTAGCAGAGATGGTGACTGCTCAATTGTTGGATCCCATGCTCTGTGATATTAAAAGAAATCTGCAGTCTTCCTTAGTTAAGAAAAGGGACTGTAGCACATCAAGGGGTTATATACAGAAAAGCTCCAACCTAAGCAATGTCTATTTATTGGTCGTGGTGGATTACTTCACCAAATGGGTAGAGATGGTGGCGCTTTGAGACACCAAGACTATGAAAATAGCAAAGTTCTTGACTGAGGAGATTTTAACTCGCTAGGGTATGCCCAGCTTTCTGGTATCATTATAAAAAAATAAAGTTTTGTAAACAGTTTCTATCTAACTTAAACATATCTGAAATAAAAGCATACACATTTTTTTTTAAACACGTAAAAAAATGTATGCACCAAATGTTGCTTTTTTTGCCCATGCCAGCTTTGAGCTTTCATAATTAAAATTGGCAATATATTTGTACTAAATGAATAACAATTAAATTATTTATATATATATATATATATATATATATATATATATATATATATATATATATATATATATATATTTAGTCCAAGTTAAACGACCACTTTCAATTTTTTTATAGTCGGCCTCTTAATCCCATGAGTAGTATGAATGTACCGGTACGTTCACTGCTCCCTGGTCCCCAGGGAGTACAGACGTATCGGTAAGTTCTGCAACTTTAACCCTTTGCGATCCTATATCGGAGCAGCTCCGACATTACAATTTTCCCTTTCCGGTCCAATGTCGGACCCTGTCTGACATCATCAAAAAGATGTCTAGCACAGCTCTCTAGTCGTTTTTTTTTCGGAAAAAGCAGAGACAACCTTTCAATGGCCGAGTGAAACCGATAGGAGCCGAGAGAAACCAAAAAAGGGGGCAGATCTGAGCAATACACACAGTCACTGCACCACAGACCTAACACGGACATAAACAAACAAGATTGCTGCTTTCATAATTAAAATTGGCAATATATTTGTACTAAATGAATATCACTGATATTTGCCAAGCGTTTTGAGATGTTATAGTAAGAAAATAATGACTTGGATCTCATTATTGAGTAGTTTGGTGATAAAATGAGTGATCAGCGAGATGATTTATCAGTATGCACTACTATGAAGAGGTATGTGATAAATACAGCAAAAAAGGGGTGGGGTGGGGCTGGAGATGCAGTACTGAGTGTCTTGTTGATATGCAGTGCCTTTTAAACCTGTTTTACTTTGAGTAAAATTACTTTTAAACAGTGCGTGTAAAATAAACAGCGCATGTGAAAATAAATTGGACCTGACGCGCCTGACAGGTGCTGAATAAATGAATCGCTAAGGGTTAAAACTCCTGATAACATGATATTGTAACTCTAGGTTTCTGTAACACCTTTTATTGGTCTCTTGCACCCTCTACCAGATATTCACTGACTTACATACAATAAACCCAGTCACAAAAATGTCAACGATGTCTGTAAACTGGTGAAAATTGCTCAGTGAGAAAGAAGTATAAGAAATAATACTGAATTCAGATTCTGATTTAAATTCACATACATACAATTCTTCCACTGAATTGGATGTCGGCAAGTGTGTCAGTGAAGACATAAGCAAAGAATATTTACCATCAACATGAAGTGACAGCAAAAAGGCGGCACCAAGGTCTGTGTGTTGCTCCATGCTTCAAGGAGTATCATACGCTGAAGCATTATACACTCTCACTCCCTCCACCCCCACCACCTGTTTACCCAGATATGATTTATTCATGTCTCTCTCTCTCACTCTAGTTCAGCCTTTTTTTGTTAGGACGTGTTGTTGTGGTTGACCTACCCTGTTGTTTATTGTTTATTGTCTACCTGTTATTTTTTAGTCAAAATCTTTCCCTATGACAAAATAAAAAGTTATACTTCTCTGTTTTATTTATTTACGGTAAATATATTCCGTCAGTATTCATTCATACATACAAACATACCTTTCAGCTTGTCTGTACACTGTACTCGTAATAATTTAGACAATGCAGAAGACAGAAAAAAACCCCACTCCAGTAGAGCCGGCAGGGCATTTTAGAACTCAATACTCAAAGGGTTAAATGCACATCTTACTATGGGCAGAAGGTGGTGAAGGCATAGCAGCGACAGAGCGACTATTTCAGTGCAATAAATCTGTTCTACAAAAATGCACACAAGACATTTTTAAAGGCTTGGGATTTCTTAACTATACATTGAAACCCAAGTATTAATGGTTTGTATAAAAGAGGATGTATTGGACTGTTAGGCAAATAAAAATATATCAGTGCTGCAATATATTTTTAAATACATTTTAGGTGTTAGAAAGTCACAATAGCAGCATTTCTTCCAAGTGTCTTTTTAACAACATGATGTGTTAAAAAGTCACAATAGCAGCATTTCTTCCAAGTGTCTTTTTAACAACATGATGCATGGTAGCACAAGAATAACCGTGACAGTGTTCTCCTCTTGAGTGAGATTAGTCGCTTCAGAAATTGGTTCCAACACTTCTGTTAGTTCAATGACTTGAGACCATTCTCTAGAAGTTAACATGAGACTTGTGCTCCTGATTCTTCACTACATCTGCCAGTTTAGCCTGATTCAAGGATATTACAGCCTTAAGTTGTCTGAATATAGATTTCCATCTGGTGACATTGGTAGCTGGTATACCAATCAGACTATCAAACTTTTCTTCAAATTGATCTTTGAAATTTGAGCTTGTGTGTAACAAGGCAGAGATGCAATGTACCTTACCAATGGCAGCTGACAGGGACGTTGTTTCCTGAAGCCCGTCCCTCATGCAAAGCTGGTGTGTGTGTGTAAAACATGAAAGCCATTTCTGTTTGCTGTGGCATTTGACACCAGTTTCCACTTGTTCTTGTTCTTCGTTAGACAGGTTTTCCCAAAACTTCTCTTTCCAATGGCTCCAGGTCTTCTCCTATATCTGTGTTTCCCAAGTCACTCTTAGGACATGAAACTATAAAAGCCTTCTTCATGTTTGCAGCGTTGTCCGATATCATATACTCTATACGGTTTTTGATAGAAAACTATTCAACAAGAGATTCGAAAGAAGCACTTATCATGTCACCTGTATGACGACCTGTAAACAGCTCACAGGCCAAGAGCATGGAAATGAGTTTAAGTCCACTTGTGTCTTGCTGTAGATAATGTAACGTTACACCCAAGAAAGTATGCATCTTTCGATCACTCCAAATGTCGAAAGTGGTTGACACACTAGATCAGATTTTATCTTGTTCTTAAGAGTATCAGCATTTTGTTTTATTTTTGAACTCAGTGTAGATCTTGCCATTGGAAGATACTTACTGTCAGCAACTCCTAGAAAATTACGAAAATGTTCATTCTCAATGATGCTGAGTGGCTGTAGTAACGATAGCTTTGTTGATAGCAATTTGTCTGGGGTGGTGTTTCCCATAACTTCCAATCTCCTTATGAAGTGATTTCTTTCTAAAATTCACCACTGCCCCCTTTTTTGTATTCTTGATGTCTGGGGAACAGAAAACACAACAAATTTAACTTAATAATACACAGTGGTCATCAACTTAAAAAGACGCAGCATGCTATATAGATTTGTATTTCCCCACACAAACTTGTCCAGATTGTTAAACATTGTTATGACATTTTTATGATACAAGGGAAAATAAGAAACAAATACGTGCAAAAGGTGCTTTATCTGCAACTTGACCAGTACAGACCTGACTGCCCTACTTATTTATAACTTTTAAGAAATTAGTCAATGTCTAGTATTAATTTTTAAGGGTAGTCTAATGCAGTTTACACTACAGTATACAGCAAAAACTTTGCAATGCAATGTGCGCATAGCACTACTTCACATTTTTCGAGATTTGCATTGTTAATGTTTTATGTTAAATAAAAAAATAAAAAAAAAACAATAAAAAATAACGAAAGAAAAGAAATCATATCAACTTACCTCTCAGGGTGAGCACGACTAAGATTTTGATTGAAGTTTGATGTTGTCCCAAGTTTTTTTTACATGTTTTGCAGTGTCAAAATGTTTTCCTTCGCTTACATTTTTGAGTCCAAACTGCACGATTTGAGGAGAAGATGATGTCATTGTGAATGTCTAAAATCCACAGAAAAAAATATCGGTCTAATACAATTACTAGTATTGGTTCTGATTCGTGCCAGAGATGGCACTCCTATTTATGGCCTTTGCTAGTCCACACCCTCAGCACACCCCCCACCAATTCTGAGCATGCACAGTGTGCACCCTCTCCATTCTAAGTACCCTAGCTCCTGCAAGCATGCTCAGGATTGGTGGACACAATCTCGCTGCGGCCCAGATTAGCAAGAGAAACAGCCATTATTGGGAACGCCGGCTGATCTAATATTTGCCATTTAATGTTTTCTTAAGTCGTGAGTCCGAGTCACAGGGTCAACAAGTCGAGTCCGAGTCAGGAGCTCTTCAAGTCCAGTCTGAGTCACCCCTTCTGAGCATCGAGTCCAAGATGAGTCAGAGTCAAAAAATGTCCTCCACCTCTGACTAAGTGTACTTTATTCACCACTTTTGATATTTTCTTCTGTGGCTGCACACAACCTACCATCATGTGGTTGAAAACATTTCTGTTCTGTACAGTTATTGGTGTGTCTTGCAACTTCACCTGCGATGTCTGAGATATACTGTATATGTTCAGAGGGTGTTTGAAGCTCTGTAATGCATCAGTGTGATCTTGAGCAGATTCTTGCCACCAAAGAGGTGAGTCGTAATATACCACAGAATGCATGCATCCCATGTGTAACACACCACCTTCAGAGAAAAAAAAGGACAAAATATGTAATATTTGGAGCAATAAGAAATATCATTATTTTTAAAGTAATAAAAGAGGAAAATCTTTATTTATAAAGAATTACAGTCCTTCCCTACCTCCAGGTTTTTCAAGCTTAAACATCTTAAGTTAAATGTCTTTATATAGCACAAGCTTATGTAGATTATAAGTAGGCTTGCTACTATTCTTTTTTTTTTTGCCAATTCGACAGCTAATATCGACGTTTATTTTTTAAAGAATTTACCGGGGTTTTTTTCGACCTTTATTTTTCAATTCAAGCAGAGAATGGGTGAAATCAACCTTTATGCTTTAAAAAAACCTGCCTGTTTATGCCATTGCGAAACCCGTTTATTATTCAACATGCAACAAAACCATGGTACATTCTAATAGAACAATATTCAAATTGAAATGACGTTTGGTCAATGCAGAGCTATGCCTTGTATAGATAAAGATCCTACACAATAAAAAAAAAAATTCTCAAATAAACCGCAGAAAACGCAGCATATAAATGTTTATTACACAGACTTTTATAGCATACATTTACTGGTAAAAATATGCACAGAACAAAACAGATAGTTGAACAGAACTAACTTGCACTTATTATTCGGAGTCTGAGCTTCCCCCTCTCACAGCTGAACTCAGATACCATGTTTCCACGACACCTCTCTCAACTAGTAGCATTGAACAGAATCGCTTCAAAACACAGAGCACGCATTAAATCACGAGGGAAACCAGCACCAGATTCTTGTTTTTTCCTGCATTTTCACCAAGCAAGCTTCCATTGTACTTTAAGTACATATTTTTATGACCTTGTTGTGATTGCATGTGTTCAACCATTCTGTTTGCCTTTGCGGTGACTTCTGCTTTGCACAGTTACATACCAGTTTACATACCAGGATATTTTCTTCATCTCCTGTCCCACGTTTCTTTACAGTTTTCACTTCAGTCAGGGTATTCTACACAATACTCATTTAGTGTTTTCCTCTTGCACCACATTTTTCAATCTAACAAGTAATTGTCACCATATATATAGCAAAAGCTTTCCTACACCTTACACGCTAATTTCAAAGTCGGCGCATTGAATAACAGACACTGTAGCTGGCAAATGAAAGTGCACAGTCGGTGCCGGTCTGATGATTGACGGGCATTTAAATGAATGAGAGCATTGTATCGCTGATTCGGGCCATGAGATATGTCAGAACAAGGTGAAATGACAGTGACAGTGAAACTACAGTACTAACGGACCACTGAGTTGACTGACAGCGACGCCTAGCCATTCAAAGCAGAACGGAGACGGTACAGACAGTATAAAAACTGCACAAACTAGAGATGGTTTCTAAATTATTATTTTTGGTAAGAAAATAAAAAATAGAGAGTGGTTTTACCGACGTTTATCCTATATAAAATCTATTTCAGTCAAACTCATTTTTTGGAAATTCGACATTTAACGAGATTTACCGATGAATATTGAATACCGATGAATATAGCAAGCCTAGATATAAGGTCAGCTTGGGAACCTATACCGGATACACCCAGTTGACATGTTGCCGCAAGTTGACTGTGGAGAAATCAAATAATTTTCAATTTATCACTCCACTTACAAGAAGCATAAATTAAAATGTACAGCTCTTTTTACCAGGTAACATTTGACTCATAGGGCCCGATTTTGATAACACGGAGGCAAGCACAGCGCATAAAGTCATTGCGGTAGCACTGCAGGGAGTGGTCTGTCCCAAGAGACTGATTTTGAAAAGATTTAGTGCACTGCGCAAGCATAATCTGACACAATGTATTTGTGCTACACCAATCACTGCCGAGTGGGAGGTGAAATCTGATGCCCAATCGGCTGTCAGTAATACTCCCTTTAAGAAGCTGTTTGCACTGACTCAGGACACTCGGCAATTTTGAATTGAGAAAAAGAAAAAGCAGCGCTAGCTCAATGTTATCTCTATGCAACATGGAAGAGACACCATCGCAGCACGAAGTGGAATTTTGCAGCACACAAGCAACTTACAGACAATGAAAGGAATGCTTCATGCCACAGGACTAGATATTTTTGCAGGAGGTTGAAGCAAAGAGAACAATATTATATGGCACAAAACACCATGTATCCAGGGCAAATAATGTGAAAGAGGCATGGGAACAGATAGCTGCATCTATAATGCTTCTTCCTCCGGCATCTGAAAAACTGCCAAACGATTCAACAGGCAGGAAATTCCAGAGGGAGGGAGCACAAGTAGAAAAACTCTGACCTCCCAGAGTGGCACACCTAAATAAGGGCGTAGTTGACATCTAGGGATATATGGATGCAGCAATTCATATAAATATGTAGGCCCTGTTTCCCTGAACAGCCTTATAAGTCAAGAGTAAGATCTTAAATGTAATACGAAACTTGATGGGCAGCCAGTGAAAATTGTCCAAAAAAGGTGTAATATGGTCCTTTTTGTGCCAGTCAATATTTGTCCAGCTGCATTTTGGACCAGTTGTAACCGATTCGCCAGGTGAGATGGCAGCCCAATGAACAATGCATTACAGAAATCGATACGCGACGTTACAAAAGCATGAATTAAATCTTCAGCATCCTTCTGTAAAAGGTAAGAGTGACCTCTAGCAATGTTTCATAGGTGGTAGAAATAAGACTTAACCACCGACGAAACATGAGCCACAAAAAAATAAGACAGGAGTCTAAGATTACTCCCGGATTCTTGGCTGAGGTGGGTACAGCAATGGCACGACCACAAAAAGTCAGGGATAGTGATGTAGTTTTCTCACAATTTAGAGAGGAAGTAGAGCCAGCATTGTGGTTAGGATGTAGAATTTTGCTAAAGGTTCTGAACAGTACTTTAGAATTGCCATGACCCTCAGTAATACTGTCAGAGTAATAAACAGTTCCAGCTGATGCAAGAGCAGATTATAAGTAGAGCTTCTACATTTATGTCCAAGTTTACGTCCAATCCTTTTTCTTAGTTTTTAGAGGATCAAGTTCCCCTGCTGAAAATTCCAGCACTGACCAGCTTGGAACTCAAGCTGGTTGTTGCTGGTCAAGCTGGTTTGGAGATGGTCAAGCTGGTTAATGTGCTGGTCTGGAGATGGTCACGCTTTTGAGTGATATAGCTTACTGGTCATACTTGAAAAGGTTTTGTTGTGTGTATAAATGTTAATTACATTTTTTTAATGTTTAAACTTATTTTTAATGACTCATTTCAACTATGCTCATGAGGGTGGACATTACATTCTCATTTGCTGTGTTTTATAATCTTTGAGCATTTTTTCCCCTGGCTGAGAAGCAGAGAGAGAAGACAGCAACTAACGTGAGGTATGGTTGTAATTCCTTTCAGTTTCGGTTTGACAGCTCACATCCATTGAAAAAGAATAATATTATCACAAGGGTGCTGTTCTTTGAAAATATCCAATTGTTTTAGAAAATGTGTCTTTAACATAGGAAGGCAGTGATTCAACAAGGGGTTTGAAGATTTCATCAAGAAATTTGGAGATCAGTTCTGTTGAACAGGAACAGGCTGATACAATTGGGCGGCCAGAATTGTTTGGTTTGTGGATTTTTGGAAGTAAGTAAAAACGACTGCAACGGGGGTTTTGCACTATTAGATTATGTGAAGATGTGGGTAACAAATTGTTTGAGATGGCATCATTAATAGTGGAAATGACAGTGGCCTGTAAACAGTGAGTGAGATCGTTGCAGGTCTTAGTGTAGAAATTAGTGTCGGAAAGTTGTTGTTGGGCTTCTTTTGTATAGAGGTCTTTACTCCAGACAACTACTGATCCTCCTTTGTCAGCAGGTTTTATTAGAGTGTCATCTCGGTTTTGTATTTTCTGCAGTGCAATTTGTTCCTCTTTAGATAAGTTATGCTGTTTCATAGGTTGGTTAAAATCTATTTGTTGAATTTCTCTTTCACATTTGTTAATGAAAAAATCTAATGCGACTAGTTCCATGCATCCTGATATTTTTCATCAATGCAAACAAACTAAATCAATCTGGACACCCACATCAGGTGAATTTCAAGCATTAGATTTTTTCATCAACAAATGTTTCTTTTAAAAAAATAAATAAATAAAAAGTGAAAACTGTAGTACAAAAAACCATGTAAATCTGTTAGGTATGTGTTTAGTGTTTATTAATGAACTATTTTTCGAATAAATGAATCTATGTAACATGTTTTCTAATACCTTTTCCCATTATTAAGTAATAATTAATAAATACTAATTGTATTTTTTTTTTTTAAATCTTAGCAGTCAGAAGTTATGTGCTTCAAAAGGTAAACAGCCTGCCTTAGATTTTAAACAACAAGACCAACAGTGATGAAAAGGAGGATACTGGATTATGCTGAATTCTCAGATGATACCTCTGGCAGTGATGGGTAAATAGTAAACATAGTTGCACAGTCGCCTAACCCATGGGGCAGAAGGGGCACATGCCCCCCACACTTTGAATATGGGGGGGTCAAACTATATATTTTGCCCCTCCACTTTTTCGTTCATTATTATCCCTTGTTGTGTTTCGCATTGGTTTGCTTTAAAATCTTTAAAATAAAATATAAAAATGGAAACGTGTTCAGAGGATGGGCCACATTTATAAACAGTCACAATAAATTCTCCCTACATGAACATATTGGTTTGATCCAAGGTCTGCTCCGTGGCTAACGTTAGCTAACAGTAAGAAAAAAATGTCTACTTAAATGTGAACTCGGCAGGCGGTCAGAGACGACTGCACGAAATATTAACTCTAAAATATAGGCATATACCTGAGGTACCTGGAAGATTGCAACTAAACTGTGAGTCCTGGAATGTACATAGGTAGTTGTCTTTAGTAATGTCTGCTAGAGTATGAACCCCGTTTTCACTCCAGTGAGGGAAAGAAAAAGGGCGGCCACCCAATAAGAGCGCAGTATTATGAAAGAGATAGGAATCATAAGAAAACCTTTCTAAAAAAGTAAGTTTTAAGACTCGATTTAAAAACACTCAAAGTAGCAGAGTCTCTAATCTCTATAGGAAGGGAGTTCCACAATTTTGGGGCATAGCAACTAAATGCCCTGTCGCCCATAGTGCGTAGTCGAGCACGAGGGACACTCAACAATCTAAGATCATGTGAGCGGAGGTTGCGGGTAGGAGTATAAAAGGATAAAAGATCAGATAAATAAAGTGGTACCAGCCCATGAAGAGCCTTATAGGTAAGCAGCAGAATTTTAAAATCGACTTGGAACCTAACAGGCAGCCAATGCAAGGCCTCTAAAACAGGAGTAATATGATCTCTGGTGGAAGACCTGGACAGAATTCTGGCTGCAGAGTTCTGGACATATTGAAGTCTGGCAAGGATGCAATTTGAGACACCAGCAAACAGGGCATTACAGTAGTCAATCCTGGAAAACACAAATGCATGGACTAGTTTTTCAGCCGCAGACTGTGAAACCATAGGTCGCAGGCTAGCTATGTTTCTGAGGTGGAAAAAAGAAATCTTAACAGTGTTTAGCACATGCGGTTCAGAAGTTAACCCTGGATCAAACATCACACTCAGATTTTTCAATTTAGAATTAAACTCCAGCATGGTGCCATTGACAGACAGATTTAAGGCATTAGTTTTAACTAGCTGACAAGAAGTGCCTAGCAGCATTACCTCAGTTTTGTCACAGTTTAGATGTAAAAAATGACGTGACATCCAGTTTTTTGTATCTGAGATACATGCAGTAAGAGCAGAGGCAGCAGCAGCAATGTTGGGTTTAGAATGAATATAGATTTGGGTATCATCAGCATAAAAATGATAGTTCAAACCATGTGTGGCGGAGTGTCCCGCCCCTATGTATTTATTTATTATTATTTGTATTTGTTTGCGGCGCGGATAAAAGCGCCGCATCTTTTGTTATTTGTTTTGTATATTTAAAACCCGTGAGGATGCGTGGCTGATCAGCTACTGATTATTTAACAAGCTGACAGTCACGCATCCTTACCAAACGCGTGCAGACCTGTGGCCGAGGGGTAATAAGATAATTAACAGCTAGGCCCCTCGGCCAGAGTATAAGAACCTGCAGCTGTCCGTGCTGAGAGTGTAGAGTCTAGAGAGGAGAGTACGGGAGAGCGGAGAGAGAGAGAGGAGAATATAAAAAGAACAATTGCTATATTTAAAAATATACTTGTTCCTGTTTGTTTGGCCATCGCGCCTTTTTGTTTTGTGTTTTGTTATTGTTTAAATCTTTTGTTTTTGGTTTGTTTATTTAATAAATGCAGCTGAGTGCCAGAGCATTCAGCTTCACCCGCCCATCCATTGTTTTGATTCAGTTACTTCCTGGTCCGTGACGTCACCACACCTCACCACTGTAAGCCATCCTGTCACATATGGTGTACTGCGTGGGACAAACAACGCCTCCAGGAGCCGGACCAGGACAGAAAAGTGCGTTTTTTTGTTTGTTCGTTTTTTTCAAATAAATAATGGGAAAAGTAGCCGGAGGAGAAAGCAGCAGCAACAACAACAGCAGCAGGAGGCGCAGCAACAGCAGCGCGGGGCTGGTCGCAAGTCCTGTGGGGTCCTTACCACGCTGGACGTCTGCCTCACCTGCCTGAAGGGTGAGGAGTGGTGCTTTGCGGTTGGTGAGGTCGGGCACGTGGCACCCGACCAACCCCCTCCATGGCAGGAGAGGAAGGAGACTGAGCGTCCAGCAAGGGTGAGAAAGGACCCGCATCCTCCGAGGCGGAAGAATCCTGTCTCCTCTGAGGGGATCTGGGACTGGCTGGCGGAACCTGAGAGGAATATCATGGACGCCCTCCCTGCTGTGATCAACCTCCTGTGGGCGCTGGGAGGCCTGGGAACAGAAACACCACACAGCATCCCTCCTAGACATCACAGCCATGGTGCTCAACTACCTGGCTGCAGATATGGGAGGGGCCCCGCTGCTGTTTCCAGCACCAGAAGGAGAGGAGCCATCGCTGCCATCTCCAGCGCCAGAGGTCGAGGAGCCCTCGCCACCGTCTCCAGCGCCAGAGGGAGAGGAGCCGTTGCTGCCGTCTCCAGCGCCAGAGGGAGAGGAGCCGTTGCTGCTGTCTCCAGCGCCAGAGGGAGAGGAGCCGTTGATGCCGTCTCCAGCACCAGAGGGAGAGGAGCCATTGCTGGCATCTCCAACGCCAGAGGGTGAGGAGCCCTCGCCACTGTCTCCAGCACTAGGAGCAGAGGAGCAGGAGCTGCCTCTGTCTCCACCACCGCCAGGAGCAGAGAAGCAGGAGCTGCCTCTGTCTCCACCACCGCCAGGAGCAGAGCAGCAGGAGCTGCCTCTGTCTCCACCACCGCCAGGAGCAGAGCAGCAGGAGCTGCCTCTGTCTCCACCACCACCAGGAGCAGAGCAGCAGGAGCTGCCTCTGTCTCCACCACCGCTAGGAGCAGAGCAGCAGGAGCTGCCTCTGTCTCCACCACTGCTAGGAACAGAGCAGCAGGAGCTGCCTCTGTCTCCACCACCACCAGGAGCAGAGCAGCAGGAGCTGCCTCTGTCTCCACCACCGCTAGGGGCAGAGCAGCAGGAGTTGCCTCTGCCTCCGCCACCTCCACCAGCAGAGGGTGAATACCTGCTGGTTCCGCCTCAACCGCCGTGGGAGGACTGCTTGCCCCTCCCACCTCCACCAGCAGAGGGTGAATACCTGCTGGTTCCGCCTCAACCGCCGTGGGAGGACTACTTGCCGCGCCCAGCTCCACCAGCAGAGTTTGAATGCCTGCTGGTTCCGCCTCAGCCGCCGTGGGAGGACTGCTTTCCCCTCCCAGCTCCACCAGCAGAGGGTGAATACCTGCTGGTTCCATCTCCACATCCACCGTCATGGGAAGGATTGCTCTTGCCCTGCCTCGCACCGCCCAAGGATGCCTGCCTCACACCGCCCAAGGATGCCTGCCTCACACCGCCCAAGGATGCCTGCCTCGCACCCCCCAAGGATGACTGCCTCGCATCGCCTGGGGCTGCCTGTTGCTCCGCATCGCCTGGGGCTGCCTGTTGCTCCGCATCGCCTGGGGCTGCCTGTTGCTCCGCATCGCCTGGGGCTGCCTGTTGCTCTGCATCGTCTGGGGCTGCCTGTTGCTCTGCATCGCCTGGAGAGCCACCAGTTACAGGGTACGAGGGAGAAGTGGAGCTCCCGCTGCCGCCTCCATGGCCAGGGGTTCCCCTCCTGAGTTCGCCTCCCGAGGGTCCGCTGCTGCTGCCGTCGCCTCCCGAGGATCCGCTACTGCTGCCGTCGCCTCCCGAGGGTCCTGTTTTGCCTGGGGTCGCTACCAGTCCTGCCATGCATCAGGAAATACCGTGGCTGGAACCCCATGAAGGGGAGCTGCCGGCCACGAAGAAGGGGGGGGAGGTCAGGAGACCAGCTCCCCCCGCAGCAATTTCGCTGCAGGAGAAAGGGTGGCCGGAGCCCCACGGAGGGGAGCTGCCGGCCATGAAGAAGGGGGGCAGGTCTGGAGACCACCCCAAAATTTTTGGCCAGAGGAGCCAGCCTGCGCTGGGCCATCGGAACGCTACGGTTGTTTGGGTGGGAGGAGGACATCCCACCGTGGCCGCCACCTTTGGCCCGTTGCTGCCCCTGTTCCTGGGCCGGGACTACTAGCTGGGACTTTGGGGACTAAGGGGGGAGGTGGCGAAAAGGCCATGTGTGCTGCGCACAAGGGGGGGCATGTGTGGCGGAGTGTCCCGCCCCTATGTATTTATTTATTATTATTTGCATTTGTTTGCGGCGCGGATAAAAGCACTGCGTCTTTTGTTATTTGTTTTGTATATTTAAAACCCGTGAGGATGCGTGGCTGATCAGCTACTGATTATTTAACAAGCTGACAGTCACGCATCCTTATCAAACGCGTGCAGACTGTGGCCGAGGGGTAATAAGGTAATTAACAGCTAGGCCTCTCGGCCAGAGTATAAGAACCTGCAGCTGTCCGTGCTGAGAGTGTAGAGTCTAGAGAGGAGAGTACGGGAGAGCGGAGAGAGAGAGGAGAATATAAAAAGAACAATTGCTATATTTAAAAATATACTTGTTCCTGTTTGTTTGGCCATCGCGCCTTTTTGTTTTGTGTTTTGTTATTGTTTAAATCTTTTGTTTTTGGTTTGTTTATTTAATAAATCCAGCTGAGTGCCGTAGCATTCAGCTTCACCCGCCCATCCATTGTTTTGATTCAGTTACTTCCTGGTCCGTGACGTCACCACACCTCACCACTGCAAGCCATCCTGTCCCACCATGAGATCTTAAAATGTGGCCTAGAGGTAACATATGCATGCTAAATAAAAGGAGGCCAAAAATAGAGCCTTGAGGGACACCAGACTTAACTGACCCGACTTCAGAACTAAACCCGCCCAGGGATATGAATTGTTGACGTCCTGTTAGATATGAGCTAAACCATTTAAATCATATAAGGAATGGCAAAGACAGTCCTCCTGAGGATTCTTCATGATGTAATGTATGAAATTTAATGCGTGGCCGCTTCCCTCTCCACAGAAACTTGGAGATCACTGAATGCAATTTGTCCCAATAACCTACTGGGGGAGGGAGTGGAAGCATCGACCTGAAGAAATTTATATGTGGAAGAATATTCATTTATATTATGGAAATGTGGGCTTGAAATGAATTAGGGAGCTGTGTCCATCAGTTTAGATCATCCTCCACCTGTCTGAATATCTTATTAAAGTTAGTGATTACAGTCATATGTAAAGATGAATACATTTCCACTCCGAGATATTTGAGGTGTTTAACAACCTGTATGTCTGTGGGCAGCGCTGTATCTGCAATTTGACCAATTAATTGTATATCCCGATAGTGCACTAAACTCATCAAAAAGGGCAAGCAAATGAGGAAGCGAATGGGAAATACTTTTAATAAATAATAGTACAGTGTCAACATACAGTGAGATGGAGTGTTGCGTATTCTTGATTTCAATGGGGGTAAAAGTAACAGACTGACGGACTGCTTGTGTTAAGGTCTCCAGTGAGAGAGCAAACAGCAGTGGAGAGAGAGGGCAACCCTGATGAGTACCTCTAGAAATATCAAACTGCAAACAGCATTTGGTGCCAGTAAGAACCATCGCAGATGGATTTGCATATAACATTTTTATAATTTTGATAAGCTCTTCCCCCAGTCCCATGTGATCTAATACTGACCAGAGATAAACCCATTCGAGACGGTCAAAAGCCTTCTCAGCATCTAACGAGAGGACAGCACACGGGGCATCAATAACCGTGGCTGAATGTATAATATGCAGGAGACGATGAACATTATCTGCCACTGACCGGGTCTTAATAAAACCAGTTTGATCATGGTGGACTAATTTTAGCATATGGGATTCAAGCCTACGAGAGAGTACTTTGGCATACAACTTAATGTTTGCGTTTATCAATGATAGGGGGCAATAACTAGCACAGAGAGAAGGGTCCTTTTCTTTTTTCAGCAACAATGATATAGTGTTAACATCTCTGCGGAAAGAACCCCTCACTATAGCTGCCTGCCACGTCCCCAGTAGCAAGGGTCCCAGTTGATTCCAGAAAGTGAGAAAAAACTCAGGAGGTATGCCATCAAAGCTGGGAGATTTATTTTGACTCATTTCCCTTAAAGCATTCCTCATCTCATCAAGAAACATTGGCGCACCCAGTGCAGCTGATTCATCACTGGAAAGGCATGGTAATTTAAGATTCTGGAGAAATCCCTCACAATTGTTTCTATCATAGAATAGAATAGAATATAGAATAGAATAGAATATCAGAACTGTATAATTTGGAATAAAAGCATTTATTAGGAGTGGGTCAGATACTATATCTCCTTGTGCTATCTGAAAAATGTTGGTTGCTTCGAAGTTTTAACCCTTAGCGGTCCATTTATTCAGCGCGTCTCAGACGTGTCAGGTCCAATTTATTTTCACACACGCAGTTTATTTTAGACACGCTGTTTAAAAGTATTTCTTTTCACAGTAAAACAGGTTTAAAACGCACTGCATATCAACAGGACACTCAGTACTTCATCTCCAGCCCCGCCCCTGTATTTTTCACATACCTCTTCATAGTCGTGCATACTGATAAATCATCTCCTGATCACTCGTTTTATCACCAAACTCCTCAATAATGCGATCCAAGTCATTATTTTATAACTATAACATCTAAAAAAAGCTCTGCAAATATCTGTGATATTCTTTGAGCGCTGGATGCAGAAGCAGCTATCTTGGTTGTTTATGTTCATGTTATCTATGTAGTGAGATACACCCCTTTTTTTTGACTTCTCTCGGCTCCTATCGGTCTCACTCGGCCATTGAATGGTTTTCTCAGCTTTTTCCGGAGAAAAAACGACTAGAGACCTGTTTTTTATGTCTTTTTGATGATGTGGGACAGGGTCTGACATTGGACTGGAAAGGGAAAATTGCAATGTCGGACCAGGTCCGACATAGGACCACAAAGGGTTAAGGCTAAGAGGTGACTCGCTCTACTGCCATTAAAATAATAGTTCTGTTGAGCCCTGTGCATAAGGAACTCAGCACGTCGTCTAAGTAAAAGATTAAGGTCCTTCCTCGTGACATCCAATTCGAGCACAATGTTTTCTGAAAAATAACTCTGTGAACTCTGCAAATACTATAGTATTGTCTCTAATAAAACCCTTTACTGCGTCCCATAAAATACGAGGATCATTAACTGAATTACGGTTAAAATCGAGAAACTCTTCAAGTCTGGACTGAAATGATGTGTGGAATATTTCATTTTGTAATAATGTTGTATTAAAGAGCCACCTTGTGGCTCGATTTGGGGTATCAACAAGTACCAGTCTACAAGACAAAGTGCTGTGGTCTGCCAGAGACATCGGTAAGATATCAATGTTATATATTTCAGAAAATAAAGATTTCAAAGCAAAGATATAATCATTCCTGGAGAAGGATTTATGTCGAGTCGAGAAAAAAGTAAACTCTTTCGCCGATGGATTACATATCCTCCAAACATCAAGAACAACGCAGTCAGATGCAAATCTCTGCATTGCTGAAGACGATGGAGTCTGTACTACACCCCTGCTGTTTAGTCGATCTATTGAGAATCACATTCATCACCACAGTCATTTCCCCTCCAATAAACAAACTAAAGTCATTTAATTCTAGGAATAATTTGGTTAATGAGTTAAAAAACTGAGGTTCAAATATCATCGGTGCATATATCGAAATGGAGGTTTTTAGATAAGATATCCACCCATCCCTGTCTCCTCCAGTACCAAAACAGTAATCTTAAGATACAACATAATAAGATCATTGAACCCTTTGTTTGTTGTCAGCAGAAGAGGAAGCAACCATGCAAAAATATTTGTTTAGTGAATCTAGGAACGTCCTGACGTTTCAGATGGGATTCTTGTATCATAGCTATATCTATCTTTTTTCTACATAAGAGGTCCAAACAGCTTGCTCTTTTGTTTGGAGAAGTAAGCCCATGTTCATTCCAGGACAACATGTTTAAATCAATCATGGGTGTCAGAAGAAAAATTGAAAGTACAGAAAGAGACAAGCAAGAAAAGTAAATCCACAGCTCAGAGATAAAAAGGTATAGACATAAAAGGACAGGTCGTAACATACTAGCTCAATCGGATTAAGACCAACACTATCTCCCTCAGGGTCCCAACCCCCTCCCACAATAAGCGATACAAACATAACAGTATGAGGAAGTAAACCAATACTGTCTCCCTCAAGGTCCCACCCCTCTCCCACAATATTGCCACCATTGTCCCAAATCCCCCCTAACACAGCAACCTCCCCCCCAAAGAATAAAAACTATGGTACTGGAAAAGAAAATGTCCAGTACCCCCAACCCATACAATAAGTACTGGAAAACAGGGCAAACAGAGCTCCAACCCCACCCCCCACCCCTTTATCACAAGTGTAGTATAAACCCCATAATGTAAATTGGTAATACAATGAGTATAGCAAGCTTCTCAGAGAAGCAAACATCTACCTCATCCACATCATGACAGATTCAAAAATGCTACCTAAACATCATAATACAAATAGCCAATGTAAGTGTAACAAGCTTCCCAAAAAAGCGAAATTCTACTTCAGTCAATTCTACCTTGCGCCAACAGGGTGTAGCTCATCAGTAGAAGCAGAAGAGATACTCCGATCCTGGGATGAAACAGCGATCCCAAGGGAGTCCAGAAAGGCCTGGGCATCCTCAGGAGAATGAAAAAGGTGTTTTGCAGAGTCGTGGTGAATCTTGGGAACTGCCTACAGCCCAGTCAATGGGGTGGGAAAAGGTCTTGCAACGCTGTGCCGTGAAGTTGCTGAAGTCGGGAAAAAACCTGATATTACCGGCAACAGAGCGAGTCCTTCCTGGCAGCATGCAATATGGCCTGCTGATCAGAATACTTTAGGAGATTGAAGATAAGCATGTGGGGCTTATCTCTTCTTTTATCTTGATTGGAGTATATGCAATGTGCATGCATTATCTCAATAGCCCTGCCAGAGAGAGACGGGAACCACAGAGGGAGAGATTAATATTGAAAAAGACGAGGGGAGGTGAGGAGAGAAAATCCTAAGCAGTTATCATTCTCGCAGGTCACGTGTCCTTCAGCACTACATTATTTATGTGGATATTAATTTTGTGGTAGAATGTTGGGTAAAATTGTAGAAGGGAGATACATAGGAGATTGTGGCAAAGTGGCTTTACTGTGTACAAGTGCAGTTATGCAGTGTGTAATGATTCCAAGGGAAAAATTGAGATTTTATTTTCAAAGTCCAGGTCTGGTGACCAAAAGAAAAATCCCTGGCAATACACAACAATGTGTAAAGCGCAGGGAAAATAACACGGGTTGCAGTCCCAAATAATAATAAACTATATCTCTCCCACAATATACAATCCCGGTCACCAGTCCTGGGTGCGCGTTGTAGTGCTCCAGGTGGGTGATACAGTTTATCTGCTGACAGTCTGTGCAGTGTTGTTCCGGGTTTTTGCTGGCCCTCGGCGACAGCTCCAGAACTCATTTAAGTGTCTACTAATAATAATAACAATAATTAGTACCAAAAAAAAATAAACACTCACGAACAGCAATCACAGGCATTTTCCGTCCTTCTCGGTTATTTATTTACCTTCCGGGTCAATGCATTCTTGCAACGGAGCCTCGCCTTCATCCAGACTGGCCAACTTTGGGAAAGAACTGTCTGACCAGTCCATCCAAAGAACTCTGTTCTTGCTGCTTAGCGCCCTCACAGGTCGGGAGGGAGATTTACAACCAAGAATCGTAATCTGATTTATATGAATTCTTACCATTGTGTCGGGGTCATTTATGTATCTACATCCTGAAGACGTTACTCTCTCGACCCCCCTGTGCTGAAATTACTATGTGAGTTTTTTCACGCCGGAAGCGCAATCGGAGTGCTCGCTCATTGGTTACCAGTGATGACGTTAGAACCTTTACAATGGCAGCAAATTACCAGAGAGAAAAAAAGACTCTGGTCTCTGTCTTGCTAGCCTGCTATTATAACCACTCCCTGGGTAATTCTGTGATTCTGTATCTGCAGAATTTCCCATGGAATCTCTTGTCACTCGCTGAATCTGACAACTCTGGTAACTTTACAGGGACAAGATGGAAAAAGTTCTGAAAAAAAAGGTTCCCTTAAAGCCAAAACAACTAATGTAAGTGCCAAACAATGGGTAAAGATCCACAGTGTATAAAAAATGTATGAAGATGGTGGCAAATTATTTTGCAAGGCATGCAATTATGTTTTGGATCACACACAAAAATTCCCTCTCGATGATCATCTTGCCTCCCAAAAACACAAACGAACATGCGAGGAAGATTGCAGTAATTCAACGAAGCGTCAAAAAACAAGAATGAAATTGACTTATGATAACAACTGGCTTTTTTATTCCATAGAGAAACATCTCATTTACCGTAACTAAACAACTGGCTTTTTTATTCCATAGAGAAACATCTCATTTACCGTAACTAAACTCTTTAAACATATTTAACATGCAACAAAACCATACCAACATTCTAACTGAACACACTATTATTATTATTATTATTATTATTATTATTATTACCCAATCATTTTATCCAAGGCAATCATTAATACAGCATGTTACAACTTACACAAAGTGTAAATTTACACAACTTTTGGTACCGCAGAGATAATATAGTCTGTCAAATAAACTGCAACAAACATACCAGACTGCACCCAGTTACCTCCAGACCCTCATCTCTCCCTACACCCCCACTCGACCTCTCCGCTCCGCCTGCACTAGAAGACTGGCTCTACCTTCTCTACGCTCCCCTGCCTCCAGAGCCCGGTCCTTCTCCACCCTCGCCCTGCAGTGGTGGAATGACCTCCCTACAGATGTCAGGACTGCCCAGTCGCTGACCACATTCCGGCGCCTCCTCAAGACTCACCTTTTCAGAAAGCACCTGTAGAACTCTTCTGTTCTTCCCCTGGGACACTTATCACCCTTCCTTAAATGCGCTTTACTTGCTCTTATCTGCCCCCTATTACTGCATTTAATCATGTACTTCAGAGTACTGTAATCTGCCAAGTGTTTAATCTGTAGTATTTTGTATTTAATCATATCCTGATGTAACTATCACTGACACTGTTATCTGCTGTATTATTGAATCGTATTTTGTCACACAGGTACTTGCTTGAACCAAAGTCATTGTATTTATCTTGCTCTTAATTGTATTATTACTTGTACTGTGATACTTGAATTGTATTTGCTTACGATTGTAAGTCGCCCTGGATAAGGGCGTCTGCTAAGAAATAAATAATATATTCAGTGCGTTTTAAATTAAATCTAAAGAAGAATTAACATTTGAGATGTTACTCTGTAGGAATTCATGTTTGTTTACTGTGAGATGGGCTTATTATATAGAATTACAGTTTTGATACTGGATGTTGCTTTTGTTATGTGAATTTATGAAGGATAAAGTTTCATGCTGATTTAGTTTTTGACATTTGGTTCAGTTCACTTAGAAGTTTAAATTGATGTAGTCTCTCTGAACATTAACAATACTACCAGAGACCATTTCAATTGCGTTATGACACTTTAATTTGTAAAAGTATATGAATCTCCATGTTATCTTTTGTGAAAAGCTACTGCAGAAATACCGCAGAATTTGCCTTTTCTGCTGCAGAATTTCTCATTTTTTATGTTGCAGATTTTTTTATTTTTTACCGCAGAATTTAGGAAATGCTGTTGCAGAATTCCCCGGGATTATATAACTAACAATAAAGCTGTGTGCAGTGCAGATTAGGCAAAAACAAGTTGATTACACGATTGTCACCTGGATTGTGCCAGTTACCTTCACAATCCGCACAATGGGTAAAAAATAATAATAAAAAAAAGCTGTATGGCAGAACCACCCCTCATAAAAGGACAGGGGCTCGCTCTATACCAATATGATGTTGTATCAGGCTAGTATGACAGTGGCCAAAGAGCTTTGAAACAGAGTTTAAAGTTATCAGGATGTTAGCAATGAAAAGAAAAATGACAGGTACATTGTTTAAACAGTAATGTAGCAATATGTGGGGATGTATAACGCTGAGACTATTACAGTGACAGAGGGCATTGGAAGATGTGCGTGCAGTATCTTTGACATATTACTATTATTTATTATTATTATAATTATGTATCGTTGTTTTGTAATTTTTACTATTTCTTGATACTGCAGACTTCTTTCTATTTTAATCGACATGTGAAGTGTTTTGAGATACTGTGGTATGAAAGGTGCTAAATAAATAAACACAACTGACCATTGAACTTGATCAAGACATTATAGTGATCCTCTCTTCTTCTGTTGAGAGGGTAAAGGGTGAGGTGGCCTCTGACTGTTTGATTCCATGTTCTGGCCCGCTAGCAGCATTTATTTTATTTGAAATTTTCAGTCCTTTTATCCCCTTTGAGGAAAATGTTACACTTAATTAAATTTTTTAAAAAAAAAGTTCTTATGCTAGTATACGGTTTTCCTAACACCACCCACAATTTCCCTTACTAATTAGGCTCATTATGTTTAGTTTTTTTTTAATGTGTTGCATGTGTTCTAACATATTTAATAATATTACCATTTTGCTGTGAAATAAACCTACTCTATTGATAAGGCATTATATTTGGATGACTGAAGTATAGCTATGTTATAAAACAACAATATTTCTACAGCACAGGTTCTTTTTAGAGTTACATTGGAAGCCTTGTTGGCTAGCCATCCAAATCCAGATGTCTGTCACTGTTGACAGCTGCTTTGGTGTAAAAAGCGGGCAGCTACATTGAGTTTCTTTCTACTTGACACAACAACAGCAGGTCAAGTATGAATATTTTATTGCAGCGTCTACTTTTCATTCTGTGATGTGAGCCATAGATTGCACATCCATTGCTCAATCTGTTCCTGTTCTTTCAACATGGGATATGGCCTTATGCCATCAGTGCCCAGATGCAGTGCAAGTAAACTATATTATTATTGACATATGTGTAAAAATGTTCAGTCATTGATGCAGAGGACAAGCATCTGAGTGGGTTTCCTTGCTGAATTGGGTTTAAGGGATACAGCAGGCTGCTCATTTGTCCTCTGCATCAAATGCTTTTACTTATACAGTAGACCTGGCATATCCGATTTAATTGGTTCCAGGGGTCCATCGGATATGTAAAAATATTGTATCTCGGAATCATTATACTACATTGCAGTTGCTTTATTAACGTCAGGGCATTATAACTTAACCATATGAGGTACATCAGTGTGTCTAAAACACCAAAGTTCAGTTCTGTACCTATACTAAACAAAGAACATCAGTGATAATTATTGTAAAACAAAGCACTGTAATACAGTATTTTGCGTAACCAGAGGCAGAAAGAACGAGAAGAAAGCAAGCACATAAACACAAATTAGCTTTGGAGGTTGGCGAAAAAAACAACAGTACAGTAATTGTATTACCCTTGTTTTCTTTTATTTAACATGGTTAAACTGGGCAGTTACTTGAAGTGACAGCATGTAAAAAGTGAAACTCACTGTCTTTCTTTTTTTTTAAAATCTGCAATTGAATCCATTCTGTCCTGCTAAAATAAGAGCTGAATGTACTCTTTTAGACCCATAATAAAATGTACATTGATCAGTTTCCATCAGTACCGTTCAGTAATGTGTAAATAACATGCCAGAGGTCCATCGGTTAATAGAGGGTATCTTATCTTGCTGGATCGGATATGACAGGTTCTACTGTACATTGTGTACACCTAAATACCAAGGTTGAAGTAAATAAATTATTTAATAAGTAAATACTAGAAATAACAGTGAAGGGAATCAAGGGTTTTACATTTAATTGTACTGTGCACTTGCATTTAACAAGTCTGTGATATTGATATGCTACTTGTAACTGGCCTGCCAATACAGTTACATAGAGAGGCTCATTAGTCAAACCAACAGCTGTGAGAAAACATTAATTCTGCAGAAAAAAGGCATTAGTACATTGTTTAAGAACTATAGTATAATATGAAACTGTTTTTATAGCATCCAGTACATTTTATTAAATTCTTCAAAAACATTTTTTTTTTTAAAACAGCACCTCTGGTTTTAATGGGAGTAAATGGCAATCTGACGTCACTGGGTAGCCCAGGCTGAATATTTGCACAGGTTTATAAGACATTTTTTTAATAGCATACTACTGATGTAAGGTTCTCTTCTTTTGTGTTAATCAAGTAGTCTGGACACAGATATCTTCAAAGCAAGAAAAGTCTTTATTCATAAACAGTAAAGAGCAAGACAGCACAACTGATACAGTTCTTGTCACTCTTAATTGCATCGGTGGATGTTCTTGCCTGAACAAGAAATCACTTCTTACAGCACAGATATACAGTTAACTTACATGACTTCCATGCCCTATTTGGTCTATATTTCCCTAGCATGATACATGGTGTAATACAAATTTCAGTCAAGCTTTATTTTAAGGGCTGTTTTCTTTGTTTATTAACTGTTAACAAAAAGCTAATAAATATGTTAATGTACATTGTTTATTTTCTGTTAACTGTTAGTTAATAATATATAATAGGCCAGCTAAAACTACAAACACCAGAGCCCTATGGATGATCAATCAAACACCAGAGCCCTATGGATGATCAATACCCAGCCAATCATATGCTTCAAATTGGTTCAAATTGTTACTGTAGTAATGTTTAGCAAATTAAATCAGGTTTGTATTAACCCTAACCCTAACCTAAAAATTAACAATGTTTGTTAACAGTTAATAAAGTAAAAGGCCCTTAAAAAAAAGTGTGACCCAAATTTCAAGCACACTGACAGTTAACATCTGTTTTCCCTCAAGATCAGCAGAAACTAGATAATAAAAAGTTACACTAAGTACAGGATAATAATAATATATTTATGTAGCGCCTTTCATAGTGGACCACCATCACAAAGCATTTTACAGAGGTAGGCTGTGAACTGTGCATTATATGCAGAGTCACTTACAATAAGACATTGATTTAACATCTCATCCGCAGGATGGAGCACAAGGAAGTTAAGTCACACAATAAGTCAGTCAGTCAGTGGCAGAGGTGGGATTTGAACAGGTGACCTTCTGGTTACAAGCCCTGGACTTTAACCACTGGACCACACTGCCTCCTAGATAAATCAAGAAGGTTCCGGACACCAAGAAAAACACCTGCACATCCACCATTACATGAACCTAGATAATCTGATGCTGTAACTTTCCACTCAGGGTGTGCTGCTAATCAAATCTGTCTGAAACCTGAGCATCAGGCACAGACAGAGTTTCAGTGATTTCCCAATGTTTACCCTTTTAAGGGTACATAACTGTATAAAACCTTACTTTGACATTGCATCCTGTTCCCTCTGCTTATTGAATGCAATTTTCATTTTCTTAATGTTTTTCCAGAAAATAAAAGTTAATTGAATTGGGGCCTTAGTTACTTAAGTATTTAGTCTCCATTCTTCAAGGTTTAGTAAAGAAATTCTATAGGAAAAATACACAAATAAAAAAAAAAACAGACATGGACTTATATGAATTATATTTCCCCTGAATTAGAAACCCTTTTTGAAAAATTATGACAAATGTTATGTATTTATTTAATTGTTCGTTTAATTGTGATTAATTTATTAAATTACCAACAACCTGGCACTCAGGTTGAGATTATAGTGTCTGACTATTTTAGGATCAATAGTTAATCTTTCCCTAATTAACTATATTTGTCTAACTTGATGAATCTCAAAAGAGCTCATTACTTATTGAAACTAATGACCTTTGCAATACCTTGTGAAATACTTTTACATGTTTAGACTTGACTTGGTTTGTAATCCCAATGGCAAAGACAAACAGATTGATCTACTGAAAGTTACAGTACAATATCAGTTAGTGTCAGCTACATGTATAAGTACTCAGTTAGACAGCCCTATACTCCCACAACAGAGAAAAAAATAATTTCATGCAAACTTGATAAATTGAAGCATAGCAAGGAACTAAAAGAACAGACCCTTTTAACTTGGGCAGTGGTTCTCAATCTGTGGTCCACGTACCACTGGTGGTCTGCCGGCTCTCTTCAGGTGGTCCGTGGAAAGGTTACATAATTACGGAAAGGAAGCGGCAGCATAGTTTATAGATCCCATTGCAAACCCAAAATTTGAGACCTTAAAAACTCATTTACAGACGCATACATGGAGAATATCTCCAAGTTAAAAAAAAAGGTCTAAACTCTCTGTTTTATATAGTTCTGGAGTGTCTAAAATGTATTCTTTAATAGGGAGTTTTCATGTATTGCGCTCACATGCACTCAACACAGCAGCTTGTAAAGTAAGAGATAACACACGACAGGGCATGTGTTGCGTTGTATTAACATACAGCTGTAGTTAGGTTGGAGGCACGAAGAGAAGCAATGCTTAGGGCAGCAGTGTGGAGTAGTGGTCAGGGCTCTGGGCTCTTGACCGGAGGGTTGTGGGTTCAATCCCAGCTGGGGGACACTGCTGCTGTACCCTTGAGCAACGTACTTTACCTAGATTGCTCCAGTAAAAACCCAATTGTATAAATGGGTAATTGTATGTAAAAATAATGTGATATCTTGTAACAATTGTAAGTCACCCTGGATAAGGGAGTCTGCTAATTAATAATAATGCACACACCATGGAGTGTTATCCCGCTTATAAAATGGATACAATAAAATAAAGTGTATTTTTCAATTTTTTCAATTTATTATATATCCTTCTGTTTTGGGGACAAAATAGTCCGTCAAACAAGGTTATATTTGTTGTGAACATTAAACTGGAGGTTTTCAAAGTTTCCATTTATTGTAATTAATTAAAATGAAGCTTCCATACTGGTCTCAATCGCTCCGTAAACATAGCTGACATAACCCGCAATGTTAGCCTTGTTAGTGACCAAATATTTAAAAATGCCAATCAGGTATTTTTGTTGATAATAAAAAGATATAGAAAAGGAGGCAAGGTCAAAGTTCACTATCCATGCATTACTACCGCTGACTTACTGGCACTAACACCAAGGCTATCATTGCGGTTTATGGCAGCACTGTTTACGGAGCGATTGAGACCAGCACCGAGGCTAACATAACACATGGGTACTCTTGATCAGCAGAATTATGCACTGAAGCATACATTATCGTAGCAGACGGTTTAGATTTTCAAGACAAGCTGTTTTTAAGTTGATTACCATGTCTTTATGTTTTATCAAATCAATAAAAACACCAGCTGCCCAAGCATTTTTGTTTTCTTTGGTTTCATTAAGTTGACGTGTTGTGTCTCTTGCTTTTTATTTTTTCTTGTAATTCTAGCCACTTGTTGACTGTCATGCCTCCGAAAAGATCAAGCGTGACGAAAGGAGTGTCACTCATTTTTAAAACTTTAAAAGACCTCTCAACAATGTGTATGTTTATTGCGAGTTTAACATGTTGTGTATTGATAATTTATTAATTGAACTGTGATTCGGCAAAAATAAGTTCAGCCGTGCATTGTACAATATTATATAACTGCACTGTAAAAAAATCTTCAACAGCCAATCAGCGTGCAGCAGCCAAAATTCCGTTTTATAAATAAAGATTGCAGCTGGAGATTTGTAGCTCTGATTGTGCTGGTACCTCATGGGTGTATTGTAACTTTACAGATTATTAATGCATACAAATCAATTTTGGCTGTAATCAAGGAGTGATAATGAAAAGTAAACTAGAACCATTCTTTAAAACTCCAATTTTAAAATAACTTTGCTCAGAGAAACAGGCCCACCCATTGCTTTAAAACAAATAAAGGTAAGTCTACAGTTATTCTTAGTATTATAGTGATTTTTTTTATTTTTTATGTGCTTATTTTTCAGTCAGCTATATTGTTTATTGTGTGGTCCGCCAAGATCAAAAAATAAATAAGGTGGCCCGCGAACAAAAAGGTTTGGGATACCTTCTTAAAATATGCTATTAGTACAATAAATACTGTAGGTGTGGCCTGTGTATTTTTCAGATTTGTTTAACAAGGGGGGTACACACAGTAACCATAAATCAAGTACCTTAAAGTAACAATCCTGTGTACCATTGTCACAGTATACCCTACTTTACTATTTGTTTAAAATGTTCACTTCCCCACTCTTTCATTCATTTCTCCAACTAGTCTGTGCATATTTCTATCTTTCCGTTCTGCAGTCTAATGAGAAAATCCAATATCCCCTGAAGCAGCATACCTCTATCACAGACAATTTGCATTGTTTCTTTAGCACAGGTGATTTAAGATGACTGGTGGTTGCCAACTTGTCTTCTGGAAGATCCATTCACTGGGAAAAAATACCGAAAAAATCGTTTTATAGGTCGCACTGGCATAAAAGTCGCTCCCCCCTTTTTGAGACTTCAGTTTTATGAAAACACCTTTTTTTGTGTGTAAAATACTTTTTTTACTTTTAAAATGTATTTTTTTCCTACATGCCCAACACCGATAAATAAAGAAAGATACACAGGTTTAGTTTCAAAATAAGCCTTGTTTGCAACATTTTATTCCATTAATAATTGTACAGTGTTGTTTTTCGTTTTTAGTTAAACTGCTAGAAACTTAGTTTTTCAAAATTTAAAAAGCAATAATTAACAGAGCGTAAAATCAAGTTATACATCACACATCACATCTGTATTAAACTACCGGTATTTTATTTTAGCTTATCAAGTACCCAAACAAGTTTAAGAACATATCTTCTTTGCTTTACTGAACATTTCTTTCCCAAACCAGTTCCCGCTGCATTGGCTTTTACAAATTCATTGTATTAATTCAAATTTAAAAGAAAAGTATTAAACAGTGCTGCTTCATCAATTAAAAAGCAAGGGAAAAAAACAATAAACTAAACAGTGGCAAGTTTTCAGGAACTTTTTTTTATTTTCTGAGATCTTATTTTCTGATCAGTGTTGGAAGTTATTTCTTGCTTGGTAGTGGTAAGTGCAGTCCATTTATATATATATATATATATATATATATATATATATATATATATATATATATATATATATGTAACATATAAACTACAATGGGCTGTGCGGTTCCCATGAAATATACACACATGGGTGGTGATTAGCCCGAGGCGAACCCAAGGGCCTTTAACTACCCAGGTGTGCGTATATTTCATGGGAACAGCACGACCCGAAGTGGTTTATACTGCTTATATAACGGCTATTTCAAAGTTAATTGTCATTTGCGAGAAGAGAAATAATTAAAACACTTTTTGAATTAATAAAAACAATAAACATTTATTGTGTATACATCCGCAATGTTATATAGTCTGTGACAAAGTGCATGGCACTGTCATCAAAGGAAGATATATAGGGCCAAATTTAAGGCACAGCCTGTATCCTATGTAAAAAAAAAAATGTTGAAGGAAAATGTAGTACTGATGGTCTAAGCCGACCAGCCAAACTACATTTCCCAGAATACTTGGACTACAATGGGCCAGTCTGCAATTACCCAGGGTTGAGTAATTGGTTTCACCTGTATTAAAAGGTTGATATTTAAGCAGGGCTAAAAACCCTGTTCAGGTCTCTCTCGTTGGGTGCTAGACAGAAGCTGAGGTGATGAAAGGTCCTCCTGGAACTGTATATAAAGTAACCATTATATGTAATGAATCCTTATAAGAATTTGCTTTGTTTTTGAAGAAGCCAGTAAGCAGCGTAGCTGCCCGGTTGTTAGATAGTGAACCATCACAGTTTAATTAGTAACTCCAAGTCAGAGCTAGGCTTTTGTTTTGTTTTGTTTGCTGTTTTGTTAAACTTTTTGTGAATAAAGATACAGGCACCGACCTGTTTAAACAACAAAACGACAATACTACGATTGACATCTTCTTTTACACTAGAGGACGGGGCTAAAAGTCCCAAATAAGACTGACACTCTGTCCAACAGCGCCAGAGTTGTCACAAGTCCCAAAAGGACATAACCTTTAATTTGTATTCAAGAATATGTTTTCAGTTTCACTTGTTAAAAATAAACTGCACGTTTCCATTTATTGTAAAGTTCTGCATTGAAAGTCAAAAGTAGAGGGTGAAGCACAAGCTGATGATGTGGATGGTTTAGGTGGAGTTTCAAATGAAACTGAGGAAGGCGGTGGAGTAGCTCAGCAATGGACAAAGGGGGTAACCAGGCCTGGCTGACTATCAGCCATTAAAAAAAAAATTGTGTCCTCGTTATATGCGAGGTACACATATTCGAGTCAGTTTTCATCCTTTCAGATCTCAAAAGATGTTTTTGTCAGTTGCCGGCCACCCTTGCACCCACGTCGTGCCAGGTTAAGCTGAAGATCAAACTAGATCTTGCATACCAATCCGACCGTAGTGTCCAGTAAAAGTCCTTCAGATTCCCGCAGGCACTTCAAGTCCAGGTCGGTAATAGGTGGTTGGTGTTTGGCCTTGTTTTTACCTGTATTTCTCAAAAGTTTCCAGTGTTAAAAAACTGGAGAGTGAATTATACTGGGAGCCAGTTTAAATTGGCATAAAATTCTCCCAGAATGCTGTTGAGATTTTCTGGACTGATTTATAATTAAAATATTATTAAAATTAATATTCATATGTTTTTCTTTAAGCCAGTCTTTAAATACATTAACAATCCATGTTATATATATATATATATATATATATATATATATATATATATATATATATATATATATATATATATATATATATATATATATATATATTGTAAGACAGCAGGGAGGGGGTTAATTCCTCTCTGCGTAAACATGAAGGAAGTGGGAGGTGTACCCTGCTGCCGAGCCATCACAGAGAGGTACTGTGTGTCACTTGTGTGTGGCGACAAAGAAAACTGTGTGTTTTGTTTTCAGCCGGTAAACAGCTTAGCTGTCCTACTTATATAGAGTAGGTTCCTGCTCAAGTTTAGTTAGGGCTCATTAGAGCTAGGTTTTGTTTTCTGTTTGGTTTATTGTGTTTGTTTGTTTATTAAAAATTCAATTCCTGTGTCCTGGGTCTGTGTTTTTAAAGGGGCAAGAACCCGAGTGGGTGTGGTACGTTTACACGTGGTGGCAGCAAGTGTGGGCACCCCTACGACCCAGAAAATGGACGCAAATTTAAAAGACTTGATCGCAATGATCAATCGAAATACTGCTGCTGAATGGGAGCAGAATGAAAAATGGAGACTGGAGCAAGGTCTGCCGAAGAGGGAGCCGACGGAGCTGGACCTGCTGCTCCAAAAATGGGAGCAGGTGAAAGAAGCCCAGCAGCCTCCTGCAACAGAAGAGCTGGTGCCGGTTCAAGGACGGGAGGAGGAGTCCTTCCCGGAGCCAGAGGAAGTGGAGCTGTGGCCGTCTCTGGAGCCATCGGCTGCAATCAAGGGAGAGGAGGTGCTGTCTCCCGAGCCAGAGGAGGTGAAGAACGCACCTCCACCACAGCTCCATCCTGCAACCCCGTAAGCTCCTCCGGCGCTGGTTAGTGCAGTCCCTTGCCCCTTGCTCCTGGACACCCTGTCGGCCTGCCTAGACCTCCCTGCGCTAGACCTGGAGCCCAGGAGTCTGCACCATTCCCTACTCTACTCTCCCCGAGCACCCAGACGTCGCTGGTGCTCCCCATGTTCGCTGCTTCGCTCCCCCTGGGTGATCAGACATCGCTGCGCCAGTCTTCAGGTGAAGACCTCTGCCCACTACTGCATCCTCCTGTTCTCAGTCGCCCCTATCATCCCGGTGGGGTCCTGTGTTGCCGGTTCGTGGTCCCTCACTGGAAGCGCCGCAGGGACTGATCCACCCTCATGCCCGCCCGTGGAAAAGATTAAAGGAATCGGACTTGAGGTGGTCTTTTAAGGGTGGAGGGAGGTGGCCGTCGTCTTGAAAAGACAAGGAGGGGAATGTGTAAGACATCTTGGAGAACTAACCACAGTTCTTCTGTGGATTTAGGCAGCCTCAGTTGCTTCTCTCTCTTCATGTAATCCCAGACAGACTCGATGATGTTGAGATCAGGGCTCTGTGGGGGCCATACCATCACTTCCATGACTCTTTGTTCTTCTTTACGCTGAAGATAGTTCTTAATGACTTTCGCTGTATATTTGGGGTCGTTGTCATGCTGCAGAATAAATTTGGGGCCAATCAGATGCCTCCCTGATGGTATTGCATGATGGAGAAGTATCTGCCTGAAGGGCTGGAGAGCGTACACGAATGAGTGTCTGCAGGCAACAGTGAAGCATGGTGGAGGTTCCTTGCAAGTTTGGGGCTGCATTTCTGCAAATGGAGTTGGGGATTTGGTCAGAATTAATGGTCTCCTCAATGCTGAGAAGTACAGGCAGATACTTATCCATCATGCAATACCATCAGGGAGGCATCTGATTGGCCCCAAATTTATTCTGCAGCATGACAACGACCCCAAACATACAGCGAAAGTCATTAAGAACTATCTTCAGCGTAAAGAAGAACAAGGAGTCCTGGAAGTGATGATATGGCCCCACAGAGCACTGATCTCAACATCATCGAGTCTGTCTGGGATTACATGAAGAGAGAGAAGCAACTGAGGCTGCCTAAATCCACAGAAGAACTGTGGTTAGTTCTCCAAGATGTTTGGGCCAACCTACCTGCCGAGTTCCTTCAAAAACTGTGTGCAAGTGTACCTAGAAGAATTGATGCTTGATGCTGTTTTGAAGGCAAGGGTGGTCACACCAAATATTGATTTGATGTAGATTTTTCTTCTGTTCACTCACTTTGCATTTAGTTAATTGATAAATATAATCTATTAACATGTCTATTTTGAAAGCATTCTTACTTTACAGCATTTTTTCACACCTGCCTAAAACTTTTGCACAGTGCTGTGTATATATATATATATATATATATATATATATATATATATATATATATATATATATATATATATTAGAGGTAATAAGATAATTAACAGCTAGTTAACCCCTCGGCCAGAGTATAAGAACCTGCAGCTGTCCGTGCTGCGGGGAGAGTGTAGAGAGGAGAGTACGGGGAGCGGAGAGAGCGAGGAGAGAGGAAGATTAAAAACAACTGCTAAGTATTGTGCTGGTGCTAATACCAGCACACTTATTTGTTTCTATTTGTTTGGCCAACGCGCCTTTTTGTTTTGTGTTTTGTTCTGTTTAAATCTTTTGGTTTGTTTAGTTAATAAAATGCTGAGCGCCGTTGCTTTCAGCTTCACCCGCCCATCCATTGCCTGTGTTTACTTGTACTTCCTGGTCCGTGACGTCACCACACCTCACCACTGCAAGCCATCCTGCCACAATTCCTTTGATCATGATTACTATATATGCCTTTTAGTGTATCCAAGCAAACCTATATATTGTTTTGTTCAGCACACATTGAACTTTCCACTGTTTAAAAAAAGTTATCATTTCTAAAGGCGCCTCAACTAGCTATTAATTTCATTTACCTTGTCAGGGTATGAATACTATTGAATTAACATTTTTTGAGTTTTGCAAAAAAAAAAAAAAAAATTGAAATAAATAATTGTAGATCTATTTCTTGTACCTTTTTTATCATCCACAAAAGCGATTGCCGCAAAAGATGTTTCCTAAAATTCTTTGTTTGAGAAATTTCTAGAAATTATAAATTTCCATTGGGGTATGTAACCTTTTGACTACAACTGTATATTTCCATTGATCCTAAGGCAGTTATTGATTAGTTGGATTGGTAAGTGACAGTGAAAATGAAAAAGCAAAATACAATACACAAGAGCATGTCAAATTTATATTTCAAAATAAGGTGGTATACAGTATAGCTTTGTTTGTAACATGTCATTCTGAAGTCTAATAATTACCATTTTGTTTGCAAATATTTAGTTTGATATTTTTTTGGTGATATTCTGACATTGTGAAGGTTTTCAAATTCATATTATATCTCACATTCTCTATTTATTTATGTAAATGATTTATTCAGAAATGTGTAACATATTCTAGACGGTTAAGAATATTTTAGCAAATCAGCAGCAGTTTTTGTGTTGTATGCCACAACACAGCCTAAAGAAACCTCACTCATAAATTCAGCTGTATCTGAGTTTCTTCTGTATATTCTCACTATTTTCTATTGTAACGTTTTAGCTAAGAAGGAAGGATACCAAACATATATGCTGTTCAAAACAGCAGGCTCCTTATTCGGCAGCAGATAATCATAATTTGTGACAAAATTTAAAAAAAAAAACCATAAATAAATAAATACATGAACAAAAATGAAAAATACATCAATAAATAAATAAATAAACCAAATAAATAAATACAAAAAAAAACTAAATAAATACATAAACAAAATAAATAAATAAAAATCAAAATGTATTACATAGAAAATATATTGAATTATTTATCTATTTATTTATTTATTTATTTTGTTTTTCATTTTGGCACAATCTTTTCACTCTAGTATTTCTCATACTGGAAGAGCGGGACAAGACTGTTGGTGCGTTTGATTATCTACTCGCTGGTCTGCCAGGTTTGCGTTAGCGGAGAATCGAGAAGTAGCCGTAGTAATATTCTCAAAATTAGCTAAACCAATTCCACAACTGCTAGGAGAAGCTGCAGACTTCCTGGAATGGGAACCCAGTGGAAGTACGTCTTCCAAGAATCCTGCTCCTGTTTCCAGCAAAAGTCACCTGTAACCCATTTGAGGTTAAATTTAAATGAGAGTGGGGCTGGCTTAGCTGCCCGGGCCACAGTTCAAGGTCAGCCAATTACTGTATCTTGTAGACAAGGGGTAGGAAGTGCCATCTTGGCATGCAATGTTTTCAAAGTGTATTTATTTCTGTGAATCCTAATCAATGCTAACATGTACAGTTCAGCTTTTTTGAGTTGTACTCTTAGGCATATGGTTTACTGTTTATAATTTGACTTGACTTACTCTCAACCACATGTTTAGGTCTACAATAGTTGTTTTTATCAGATTGTGCTTTTATAGATGTATATGCTGTACAATTTAAAAAAAAAAACATAAAAATAAGAGTTAGGCCGCAAAACAACTTTTAAATCATGATTAAGTCACAGAATTACTGCATGTTTCTTTAAGCCAAATTATCATTTTTTGCTTTTGGAACCTATTTTACGTTGCTACTTTTGAAAATCATGCTGATAATGTTTTTATTTAGGAGAAGTTTCAAGACTCTTTTCACCATATACTGTAACTTCTGGAAACATGCAGAGCAAAAGGACCCTGCGACCCTCGCGATTTTCGGATACTTATATTTTAATGCAGCCCAGGAATACTTACCTGCATAGGTTCTGTTGTTTAAGTGGAAAGGAAGACTATCATTCCAACAAGGCAGGGGAAGGATAATCTTTTGGCTGGTCTGGGGGAGTAGAAAATTCCTTTTCAAAGTAAGTTTTTAGGAAGTGTAAAGTGTATCCACATCACTTTTATTTTGTAACAATGTGGTTTATAATGTATTTTTGTAGGTGTCCTAGATGCCATATTATCTTGGGATAATTCAACCAATGCACAATGCAACTGTCCAGTCGGAATAGATTAATTGATTTCAGCTCCAAAAAAGTTGTAGATTTCTAGTTCATTATAAGATTTTATGTAACTTTCTAGGAGCTGAGAACAAGTAAAAAGGTCTAATTATGCCAATTATTAGTTCAAGTAAGGGCTCAGTTAAGTAATTGAGAGCTGTTGGAATGAAAGCCCTGGTGTAATCAACTGATATGAAAGAGTGCAAAATAACATACTGTAGTGTAGATCATGTATTTCCATCATACATTTAAAGCCCTTTTCTAACGTCAGTCATGAGTGGGACTGTTGGTCCACAGTCCGCTACTAACCCTTAATGTGGTAATTTGATATTTTGATTTATTTGGCCATTAGAATTTTGACCAATTAGTGTAAAAAGTAGGGTCATCTTAGGTAAATACTGTATGATACCATTTCAGTATCTTTTTCTCTTTGGCTTAGTTTTCATTAACGTAGTAATCGTGAAAAAAGGGGGTCATGCGATGCATATTCTATCATATAAAATGTTCTCTATGAAACATTTATTGTATTTATTTTTTAACCTGTGAAATGGTATAAAAGTGAGATCATATTTTCAGATCACATGACCTCAGATTTTTTCAGTGCATATGGTAGAAAAGACTATTCTATATCTGAAGCAGTCTCTCTATGTCAGAATATAACTTTACTACAAAAGAAAAAAAAAACAGGTAGTGCATAGTTGTAAGTTGTGTGCCAGTTTCAGGGCCGTTAGTTGCAAAATTGTAGTTTAGGGATGCTAGGTGAAGGTAAATATTTATCCACGATGGTGTTGACCCATTCAGTGCAATAGTGTGCCATCTGCTACACTTTATTTGCATAGCTTAACAGCCATAATAATGTCAAATTACATTTTCCAACTATTTTACTTGTTTTAGGTAAAGATTGCAGCCCTAAAGAATTTATAGCTGATGGATATTTTTTTTTCTAAATTGATAGATGGTGGAAGTTATGAGTTGATGCAGGTAGTCGGATCAGCATGGACTAGATCACTTTGTCATTCCATGTCCTGATGAAGGGTATTCATCTAGTTTAATCCATAGTCCAGAATGTAGGGTGGGATCAGCCACTATCTATATCAGGCCACTTCAGAAAATCTTAACATGGATGTTGTAAGTGAAGCAATAATGACCTTTTATCAGTATTTAATCATCAAACTTGAGTGGGTGGTTGTATAGATTGCCTATGCTTCTGTATCTGCCACCACAAAAAATTGCTTATATCTGCAGTATTGTTTAAAACTTTGTATGTGTAATATAACCCTTGTGAAATTTGTTGGGTTCACCATCCCCTTGACTTACTATCTAAGATGGCTCTCTGGTGGCCTGGTTGTTGCTTGTAATTAATAGATAATAATATTTGTGACCAAGTTTCCCCCAAAACATGTGAAGGAGTTTCTTTCAAACTGCAGTAAGTCATCACCTGTCACATGAAGGTGATCTGATTACATTTGGGAAGGATTGGGTGGGAAAAAAATGCCAATTTGCTAAATCTTTTCCTGTTTTCAGTTAAATTGATATAGAATCCGGTTAGTGCAATAGTTCCAATAAGATTGTATAAAAATGGCCTGTTTTGTACTTTTTTATTAAGTTCTTATTGCCTTGGATAAAGGCATCACGCAAATGAATAAAGAGTGAAATATGTAATCTTTTAAGTGCATACAACTCCCAAAAGCCTGAGATTAATTTTCTTAAAGTTTTTGAGAAATTACCCTTGATATAGGTGAGGTAATCATGACTCAGACAACAGGGATGTCACACAGTCATTTTTAGCTATAACTTGACAATCATTCATCCAGTTGTGACAAAGCTTTCTATAGACATTTTTTGACACAAGTTCTGTCTGTAGTATCAGTGTGTAACTCTTGGTCAACTACCATGAGTTCCGTCCTCTGATTGGTTTCTGTAATGAATGCTCTATTTTCCCAACTGCTTGACACATATGAATGTAGGTTATGGTATTTTTCACTGTACTGACACTAATTAGCTGAGCTATTGAAGGCATTATTCTGGGGACCGCTTTGCCGACTTTAAGGAAGCTGTACAGTACAAGGGCGTTTGTTGTTATATTATGTTCCTCATGTGGTGGATGTAGGTCATGGTGACCTATTTCTTCATGGGAATTCTAGCTATATTGTGTTCACTGTGGATATGTATGTTACTTACACACCTTGTTTAATTTCAGTGAGGATATGAACTAAGATAGTTGAATGGCAGCCCTACATATACCAGTTTGCTCATAGCATTTGACTGATTGTCCAATCAAAGACAGCTGAGTAGGAAATGCTTTCTTTTACTTCACAAAAGCACCATGTTTAGTTACATAACTGTTACCTCACTGTAATAACTGGGTTGTTTTTTTTCCCCATATTAAATTTGTTGTAATTTCCCACGCATCTTTCCAATAATTCACACACCAGTTTTCTACACAGCACTTGTTAGCTCCGTACCGCACAGCTTGTATTTTGTATAATCTTTCTCAGAGGTGAAAGAAACTCGGTGGTGTGTGGAATCTTGAATTTTTACACACACCTTTGTTGTTGGACACTTATATAATCCCCTCAGGCTTTACCCTTGGTGTTTTTGTTGCAGTGAATAACTCTCGTTACACACACAGTATAATATTCTTCTATATATTGTATCTGGTCGGTAATCTTACAATGTTTATTTATTTATTTATTTTTAAATCCATTATCCTTAAATGGACCAAAAGTGCAGTGTTTATACTGCCAAGAAAATATTGCCCACTCTTAAATGCGGAAGCATGTGGATTTATGTAGTGGGTAATTTTATATAATTTTTTTTTGCAGAATAATGTGTTTTGTCTGCTGGAGGAAACAAGATTCTAAGACTACCACTGCGAGTCATCAATGTTATTGCATAAACTACTCAATACAGGCACAAGTTTTCTCAGAGAAGGGTTTTATTATTAAGATAACATAAACAGTAAGGTACAGCCTTTCACAGGGACATCCAGATTCCTTTTGTTAAGTGGCATTTTCCAATCGGTGGGCAGCATGATTGGTCACTCCTTCCTGCATGGGGGTCCACTGTTAACAGGACTGAGTCCGGCTGTGGTGTGCATGTTAACCAGCGGTGAGGAAGAAGAAGCACCTCAGCAAATACAAGACTGTCCTGATGTGGATTTATGTGAACTAGTGGAAATGGTAAGTCTTATTAAAGAATAATATAAAGAACATGTTTTATATAAGGTATTGCTCCAATGTTATAATGCAGTTTAACTAGCAAATTAAATAAAGACCCTTTCATATGTTTTTTTTAGAAGATAGTGGTGTGTCCGAGTACTTGTATTAAAAGCATTACTTGATGGTTTGTTTAAAATGCCTGAATACTTGAAAAATGTTAGGCCACAAGGTGTCCGCTGCCTGCTGTATTCAAGTACCCCACTTTATTGGTGCCCTAGTGCTTCATATGTTATGAATGTAAATTTCCACCCTTGTTTCATGCATGTTTCTCTGCTGAGATGCAAGCGCCTCCTGTTGGCAGAAGTAAATACAAGGGCAAATGAATACAATCAACATACAATAACTTTAATTCTAAAACAACCTTCATATTATTAAACATAATTTTTACAGTTGTTCTTTGTATGTATTGTAATGACCCCTCATTACAGACTCTGAGACTGCCTTAGCTTTTAATAAACACACTAATGTGCGTGCACAGCGGTGTAGTGATTGGAGACGGCATGCATTTTCAGACTCTTGTGCAAATGCAGGTGTTTCCAATTATGTGCTGTGAGTAAAAAAATAGCCTGGAAAAGGAAATCGACAGAGTGGGGGAGCAAGGTGAAGGACGGCAAAAGTATAGCACTGTGAGAAGAAAGAGATCAGTAATGTGAAGTGTTCTAAAATGTAAACTTAAGGAAAGGGTTTTCTTGCGCATTGTCTTGACTTATGTGTTCATTTTCTATTGAGTGGTATTTGACATTAGTAGTTTAGGTTTACTTTGTAGGTTTTTGGTTTATTTTCTTATTGCTTGTTTTATCATTTTGAGTGATTTGAATGATTAGTTTGACATTTTATTGCTTTGAATTGAAGTGGTTTATATTTGTTTTGTTGTTGAGGTCAGAGACTAGCTCCGACCTATAGTGTTTACCGAAATTGCACTCTTGTCGTGGAGCAATGTTTTAACTTTTCTGTATTAAATAATTTGCTTGTTCTCTCCTCATCATGCATTGATTCTCTGTATAATATTAATTTTGGTTTCTTTTCTGTTGTTGTTTCAAGCTGCAGTACAGGACCTTACCGGTTATAAAAAGGTGGTGGCAGTGAAAACATACTACCTGACAGATAACGCACCCACTAAGGGGGGCGCTACAGTATTATTACTGTTTTTCTATTTCACAGCTGGATAGCCAGAAGGACCTCACAGAGGAAGATAAGGAGAAAATGTCTGATATAATTTTAAACTGGGACCTTCCACCTGTCTGTGAGCAACAAGTAATTAACAAAGAGATTAAATTAAATAAATGTTATTAAAAAGTCTTGGAAGAAATATGACAAAGTACAGCTACAAAACGTGAAACAAAATTTGCTTTTACTTTTGACTTGTTTGCTGCGTGCTAGGGGCTAGGAGGTGGGGTGTATATATATGTATATATATATATATATATATATATATATATATATATATATATATATATATATATACCTGGTCCTAGACCTCAAATCGAGAGAAATAAGGACAAAGAGAGCAAAGGAAAAAGAAAGGGAGAGCTAGAGGAAGTTAGCTCTTATAATAGCGGAAAGGGACTTGGTTGTGGTAAAATACCTATAGCAGTCGCCAGCTATTTTAATAATTGTTATTATTATTTTTGTTTTGTTTCTGAGCAAAGCATGCTGTACATAGTTTATGAACTGTTCCTGTTGACATGTTAATAAAACACCAGCCATCTGGTTTAAACGCATCTCCTGTGTCATTGCTTCCTCTTGTGCACCGGTCACTCACACTGTCACTAAAGAAAACAGACAATGGCTAGCAGAGGAAAATCCTCCTTCATGCAGTACTTGTCTTAAATAGTAATAGTTATTTTTCTCTATTAATTATAAGTAATTGACTCTATTAACTAGATAATTGGTCAGAGAACTGTGCAGATCCGTCAACTTAAAGGCTTGAGGGACAGACATTCTTTAGATGATTAAAGAAAGATCTAACCTTTCACTGTGCTTTTTCCACCTTCATCGGCCCAGGTATTAGTACCTCAAGTATTCAGTAATTCCCCTAATTTAGCATTCCATGTGAGGGACTGCTTATATTGATTTCACATGTTTTTGTGTCTGCCATCACTCCAAAAACAATTGTTTACATGTCTGGGAATATTTTTTTAACTAACTTTTAAACTTTTATAATATACATCGTAGGGGATATTGTAGGTGAATGTTTACTTTGACTTCTTCCCGAATAACATTTTTGAATTAAAGATTTTTATTTTTTTGTTTGTAAGCACAGTTCCCACTAAAACAGCTGAAGGGATTTCTTTCATACTTTATTGTATCTTTGCTACACTTGTCATGAAGTTGTGCAGATTTACATTTTGGTTAAGAGATCTGGCTGCCTTTTTGTCTATTAAATTGACAAATTTAATAAATTATATGAAATCAAATTATTGGAATATCTCCAAAAGCTAACATGATATATATATATATATATATATATATATATATATATATATATATATATATATATATATATATATATATATATATATATATATATATATATAATTAAAGTAGGATGGGTTCTGCAAGATGTATAGAATTAAACAAAATGTGACCACCAAGAAATTGTAGTATTTAGGTACCACTCCTGTGTTAATTTTTCTTATGGATGATCCTGGAAATAATTGTCTGGCCTTCATCCTCCACTTCAGACAGTGAAATGAGAGTGATGAATGTAGCATTGATAGCAAATGTTGTGTGGCTAGCTATTTTTAGACAATTCATTAAAAATGGAAGTGTTGTATTGTCCATCGGTGGCTGCTGTACAGTTAACAGTAATTACTTAAGAGGAGAATCACTAGAACTTAAAGAGAATCTCTTCAAAACTTTGTTCGATCTGATGTGGTCGTGATCCGTTAGCACTTTGGGATCCTTTTGGATGAAAGGGGATATATACATACAAGGTATTTATATTATTCTAGTTTAGCATACTCATGAGCTAATGTGGCATTAAGTTTGACAAAAAAACAGTTGTTGGAAAAAGAAATGGTGCATTGACAAACATTGAACACATTTTAATACTTTGCTCTTATTTTTAGAACAAAAAAACCCTAACCTGTTGTATTGGTAGTTTACATGGTGTTTGTTCTTTTTCTTTAGCCTCATCCACAGAGCTGAGTGACCGCCTAAAATTCTGTATAGGATGGGTAATAACCACAACATCTTAATGTGGAGGTGACCAGTGATGTAAAGATGCTTACAGAGGTGACATGTATGGAAACTAAGTGCTAATGAGAAATTACAGGTTTCTTTGGATTCATATAAAGAAACAGTAATTTCATTGGGTTCAAGAAAAAAATGGACGAGAGAAAACATAATAGGGTTGTTATAATTTATTAACACTTTTATATTCAAAAGTTGAACAAATCAATAACACTTTCACTAAAAGTATTGTTTTGCAATTGTGTCCTTGAGTAAGTTGTTACACTGAAATCATCTAAAAAATAAAAGGATGAAAACTTACATAATTTTATAAATAACTATTAAACTGTAAATTGGGCATGTGTTACAAGATATAATTCTGCATATTTTCACTTACATTTATACACAATACTGACAACTGATTGGCCAAGCTACTAAAGACTATGTATTTGGTATAGCTTGTATGTTTATATATATATATATATATATATATATATATATATATATATATATATATATATATATATATATATATATATATATATAAATTGTTATCTTATTACCCACCTTTTACCAAAATTGGAGAACAATGGGGTTAAAATACAAGGTGCACATTCTATATATATGTGATTGGTAACATGTTCAGTAACTGCATTATCTTTGCTGTCGAAATGTGCTTTAACCAACAACAGATTTCCATGTACTCAGAAATGTGTAATTCATGTTGAGGTATGTAGTGATGAGTATTTGATGTTTGGAAAGGAGTACCTGAAAATGGATGGGACATGCAATATGTGAAACCCTACATGTAAGATAACACTCTCCATTAAATATCACTCAGAATACGCCAGTGAAATAGAAAAGGAATCTTCTGTAGTACTGTATGGCATACTGTGGTACAAAAAGCAGTGTTTTATGTTTCTTGGAAGCATAAAATCCACACATTACAATCCACTTCTGCTTTATGTACTTCATTGAACTGCAGAAATATGCAATTGTACCTAAAGATTTCAATGTCATAATTGGCTTCCAGCCATAAGATTATGTGAGCAAGAATCCTTATTGAACTATAAAGTTTGAACGAAGAATGGGTAACAGTGCAAAAATAAAATGAATAATAATTAATTAGCTCTACTGTATTCTGAGTTAATTGGTTTTATTTAGAACACTTGTAAAATAATGAGCTTGATGGCAAAGATTGTGGGAATGCAGTTACTGAACATGTTACCAATCACAATGACTTCCGTATGGCCAGTCTTCGGGGAGTATTTGTCATGTGCTTAGTGATGTCATTGCCCATGTCATCGATGATGTCATATGTGATGTCAAGTGTGACAGGAAACATACACATAAGGGTGCAGAGTTAAGGTTGCGTGGCTACCTTAACTTGCAATTTCCTAACCTTTTGGACATTTGCAAACAAACCTTAACATTACTTTAACAAAGTTTTTGCCATTGAATATATATATATATATTTTATACACATACATAAAACTTTTTTTTACTTATCTCTTCTCGAATGTCATAAGCAGTGCAATTGTATACTAGTTTAAATGCAGATTTAAATAACTTAACATTGTTTGAACTGTTTAGTTTATTTTTCCAGCATCACAAAGTAAACTACTGCAGCCATTTTAGGTGAAATGTGGGGGAATAAAAAATAAATAACCCTTGCTTGTGCAGGCAGTAAAGTATTGGACAAGTGTTAGTGGCGGAGAAATGAGTGGAAAACTGTATTGTTGTAAAATGGGACAAAAGTATAATGGGAGAAATACAATGGGAATCTATTCCAGGTACAATTGTGGCGATAAGTGAGGTGGTGTTATAACATTGCTACATCTTTTTTGTTGCCAAAGCTCCTCCTTCACCTCCAGGCTGTGCAGACAAAGCACCAAACAGCACAGAACAAAGAACCCCCGAAACTGATTTTTCAGCTTCTTTTTAAAGCCAGATGACCAGGGTTAATTGATTGTTAATTCTTCAATTACCCCTGGCCATCTGCTGCACATTCATTTTAATTAGGCAAGCAGGGAGGTCTAACCTCCCAGCCCTGCCATCCAATTAAATAAATTAAACACATTATTATTTACAACCCAACCCAAAACCATATTTTATTTAGAAACCCAAAGCAAAACATACTATTTACAGGGGCAGGCCTCAGCCCTGCCACAGATAGGTTTAACCCCTTATTAGAAGAGTGGCTTTCAATTGTTTGTATTCCCTTGTTATTTAAACCGACAATGTAATGCCTTATTCAAGTAACTACACCCTTAGGTCTCAAAAACACAATCACCTGTGTGTTCCTAAAGTACAAACTAAATTGGGCAATCTTCATTATTCAGTGCAGCCTTAGCATGGAATTACCTTCCAACTGCACTGAAAATACCGGTTAAGTATTTTTCTACACAAAATGCTCTTTTTATAATTAAACTTACACAGACAACAACTGATTAATAGAGTAAACTGTAGTATTTGGTTTATGGATGTGATAGTTAATTGTTTAATTTAAGAAATGTAACATAACTATGTTCCTTGCTGTCTTCTTCATAATTTCCCTTGGACATCCTTGTAAACAAGAGGAAACATATTAATGAGTTTCTTTTGGGTAACATATTTGAATAAATAAATAGAAGAAATAATAAACAAACTTTACAGGTACATTATCATGACACAGTAGGTTGCCAGGACCTACATCCAGAGTGTGTAAAATTGCATATCATAACAAATGGTCATCTACTCAAGTGATATAGGTGTTATCTGTTAATACAGTACTGTAAAATAATAGGTTGGTACACCTATAGGCACAGTAAAATATGTGTAATAACTTCTGGTAAAAACATTCCATTTAAATTTTCCACAAATACAGGCAAGAAATTGGTCCCTAAGACAAAGTATGTGGGACAAGTCTATGTAAATAATGTCCATGCTAAGTTTTACGAAGTTTGGACAAATGCTACTGAAGGTATATCCCTCATTTACCCATGCAATGACCTTGATTCTAATACCATCAAGAACCTGTGCTAAGTTATGCACATGCCAGGTTTCATCCTAATTAAACAAGTCACATTCAAAATATAGCTGGAAGTATAAGTGTGACATGAATAACTATGCTCCACTCTTTCCCCATCGCTGAAGATATTCATCCTCTCAACAGATAAAACGTTAATATTAAGGCCACACATTTATCGTTCAAGATAGCACATTTAGTGAGTTTGCCAGAAAGAAAGATGGTTAGAAAGGCAAACACATTTTCTTCTTAAAAAATAGAGAAGCTTTGTGGCTTGGGCAGCATTCAGGAAGGGGGAATGACATTTATTATTTAAACAATTAAGATCTGGTGGCTCACTGAACACCAGATGCCCTGGAACTACCAAAGATAGAATATATCCCACAATCTGCGGTGGCGGAGTTGATTCTAAAAGATATTTACGTTACAATATTTTTGATACATTAAGGTAAAACACAAGATATCTGTTGTCACATCTTTGGTAAATTTTAATAATATAGTGGTTTAATTATGTCGCTAGTTACACCATACCTGACAAGTTTATGGTTCCCATCAATATGGCAAAGACAGTTTGGAGCAGGGACACTGTATGCCCTTCTTCTTATAGTGTTTAAGGACAATGCACGTAGCATAACTCCTTCAGGGTCAGTTTGTCTCATGGATTCTTGAACATGTAGTGCTGTTAAAATAAGGAACAGAATATGAAAGAACACTAACAAGCATTAATGTCAAAGTTCAACCTTAATTATATGTGTCTAAAGACTTTAAAGTGGGCTTGTAAATTCCATAACTATGTACTGCAGTTTATCAGAAACATTTACTACACTAGACATACTGTAGGTTTAAATACAGGGTGATTAAAAACTAATTAGGGTAAGGCAGTTGAACAAGCTCTTATCAGCGCATTCCAGAACAGTACAATGTGATGTGTAGCAACAAAGAACAATGATAAACAAATAACCGTTTCCCCAAGTGGGTAAAGGAAAAATCACTAATGCATCACATGACACTGCCAGGACTTCAAAATGTCATCCAGGACTAAGATGGTAGCTCTAGCTATTTTTACCTGTCCTTGGTGCCAAAACACAATGTCACTGTCCTGTCACAATTATTACAGCGTACTAAATTTCCTTACTTTTTATAGGACAGAGAAAGGGAAATACTTTACACTGAATCCAGATTCCTTTTCCATGCAGATGCCCTAGCATCATCTTGTAGCATCATCTTGTATTCAGAATTTGGAAAGTTGCGCTGAATTTCAGTTACAATACTATCAAGTTCGCTATCCTTCATTGTTGTGCAGAAGTCAGATACCCTGTACATAGAAACAAACACACACACATATATTTTAATAAATAAAATATAATTTGACAAGTACATTATCAGAGGATGAGGATGCAAACTTTAGTTACCTGTTAGTATCTGCAAGTTGTCAACTTGGCATATCAAGTTTAAACCAGTATTTTTAAGACCAACAACAAATATTTTCATGGCCTACAATTTAGGATAAATATTGGGCCAATGTGCAGATTTGGGATGCTCAGGCCAGCCTAGAATACCAATGTTAAAACACTAAAGCACAGCTGTCCAACAGATGGCTTTAGAGCAATGTGTGGCTGAGGTAGTGGTCATACCTTATACTGCTGATTGGTATTGCAGACATGAACAGAACAAAAATTACAAAATGATACACACACACACACACACACACAAGACTAGTGTATGTTTGTAGTCTTAAGTGTGCAGAAAGGAGCTGAAGACTTGACTCAACCAAGAACTAGACAGGGGAGTAATAGTTTAAATTATTTATTTCTCTAATGGGGTCACAGGAATTCTTTTGGCTCAGAAAACAACCAGGTCTTTCAGGTGACCAAATTATAATTGTACTGTGTAAAAAAAGTTTATATTTTAGTGTGTCCTGTGGGACGCAGGCCATGCGATTCGGCAAAAAAAAAAAAAAAAATTACATGTATGTACCATTCTTAACACCCTCTAAATTGTGTTCTGGTTTGACGATGGTAGCTACACTTTGGGGATTTTTAATTATTGTTTTTATCATGGCCGATCCATGAGAACTACCTGTCTGCGGACATATTTATATTTGACAGCATATAGTTCCCCAATGGAAGAATACCAATTAGTTGTTTTTAAGAGTGATTGAAAATGTGTTAATATAGGACATTATTGCCAACAGCACCCAACATCTGCAGGAAAATACAGACACTACACTTTAATAAAAACAGAAACTAAATGAATGTGTGATTTTTAAGTTATTTATCTGATTGTATTCAGCCTCTTCACATGTTTATTTAGCTGTCTTGAAAATTCACTTACCGGTAATTCTAATGCTGTTCTATATCCCCTAATTTACTGGCAATACATTACTCTGTTATCTGTATTACTATGTTACTTATTTTAATATAATTATTATCTATTAACTTTATTAATATTTTAAATTTTCTTCCACTGTATTATATATTGCATTTAATATTCATTTTGTGTATATTTACAGACTGTAATAGGTAAAGAGCTTTATATGATGGCTCACCATGAAAGTCGCTCTATAAAATAAAGATTGCGTTGCCTAATATCATAATGTTCCATTCGTCTTCTAATGGTTCTCACTGAAATATTGATCTATTAATGAAAAATGTATTTATTTATTTATTTCTGTATTTATTTATTTTGTGTTTTATGTATGTATGTATGTATGTATGTATGTATGTATGTATGTATGTATGTATGTATTTATTTATTTATTTAGTTTATTTATTTTAGAATTTTGGCACAAATTATCCTCCATACACGCAACACAATTCACCACTCACTGGAATCCCAGACACTGGCTAGCTTGCAGGCTGCCTCTTTTATAAACCACAATCCCTTAATATTGCGACAATGTGAAATACTTTTAGCCAGCCTGTGATCAGTCCCATCCCCCTCTCCTGCCATATGCACTGATTAATCTCGGGGTCCCCTTTCCTGCGCTTTGAGAGGGATCAATGCCATTGCAAACTGCATCCATAGCCCAGTGTTGTAACAAGAAGAACCACCCAAGGCTCTGCCGGTAGCACGTTGTTACAATATGGTTGAGTTTGCATTATTAATAACAGTTCAAAACAGTGATATCACATTTGGTAAAGCCACAGAATTTCCTTCAAAACCTAAACATATTTACATTTTGAGGATTTATTTATCACCAATGGACTAATAAAATGACACTTCTAAGTGGATTATATAATTTAACATATTCTTAAATTTAATGCTGAACAAAAATATGATTTGAGAGCCACGCCATTCTAGCTGCTGCCGCCTAATTTTAGATTTTAACTGCCCATCTGTCTGCCTGAGTTAAATGTTACGGTCAAGATTGATGTGTCGTGTCTATATTTATGTCTCTTACTGTGATTTGTGACACCATTTTATCTGCTATATGAAAAAAAACTTGCACCTTCAGTCATTTCAATTCTACTGTACATTATATCATTGGTCTAGGCTTATCTGATTTGGCTATCTGAAAAATGTCTTAACTCCAAATGGAATAAGACTGATGATAATCTAGACAGAACTACTGTATCTAAGATTCGTTTTTCAAATGCCAATTTGTGACTGCGCTTGTGAGTGCTTAAATCTCTTGTTCCAATCAAAGTTATTACATAAGACAGAGACAGATGATTCTTTATTGTTAAATGCCCAGTTGTTTCCCTATTTGTGTTTTGATGGTTTCTATATGTATTAATGTTCTTGATCGAGTTTAATGATACATATTTGTTAATGTTTTACTTTGGAATATGTAACAATGGCTGGGTTTCCACGCAGCTTAGAAAGCAGAAACTCTCTTTCCACCATCATGCTTTATGTAAATCGTGATTTATGTGACGTAGCACGCATATTCCACATGTTATAGGAAGTCCAAAACAGGGGTTCCCAAACTTTTTTACCTGAGGCCCACCTCTTCAGCTGCATTAGGGACTGCGGCCCACTAGCACTCCTCGGGGAAAATGTCAAATTAAAAAAATTGTATATGTTTAAACAATGTATATGTTGTAACATTATAAATAATCCTAATCTAAACTGTCCTTTATGCATTTGAATAAATATTGTGAATTCACATAGACTATGCACTGAGTGAAAGTACAATTCTCAAACACTTTAACTTTAACACTTTATACTCCCTTGCTACACTTTATTTTTCTACAGTTACAGCTGCCGTCAGCGCCTGCTTTTCGCTATTACTAGAAAATAAATACATATAATGTCATTGCTCCCGCGGACCACAGTTTGGGAAGCCCTGGTTTAAAACATGGTATAAATTTCAAGGGTGGGTAAATCGCCTTCTTATACTAAAAAGCTGCACAATTGACCTTATGCTTACCAGAAGTGAAAATCCTGTTTGTGACCTTGTACAACTTTCTACTGTAACTAAAGGCCGTGCCAAGCAATTCTTTATTATCTAAGATCTGCTAGAAGATTATTGCCCTTTGACTCACAAAAAAGCACTTTATAGTTAAGTTGTTTTATAAGCAAGGTTATAAAAATACTGAAGCTACGACAAATAAAAAAAATACCATTTGCAATAAATAAATGAATAACAAGGCCCTTGCGAAGCACATAAATATATTTTGTCATCCTTTACATTTTTTTAGTAAATAATACAAGGATAGTACACAGCGCTTTCTTTTGAATTTAAAAAAAAAAATTATTATAATTATTTGTGTAACGCTGTCTGGCTTTTTTTTTTCATGCTTTTCTTATTAAATTTGTTTGGTGGCCAAATTAGGACTTGCAGTGCTTCAACACAACCTAACAACTTAGTGGAAACCCAGTTTAAGAAAGCTGTACGATATCAGTAGTCACGCAAGGTGAAATTGGAACTCAGACAGAAACATTTAAATATACCCTGTCATACTTTAATATCAATTAGGTTATTTGCATTTGGAAGGAGAATTTCTCTGGCTAAAAGAACACTACATGTAAACCCTTCCAAAATAGCATTAGAAAAAGGTGAGACTTTTTTTTCTTTTTCCAGAGAAACTGCCCCAATGATAGTAATTCTTAAACAGCAATAAAGTTAAAAAAATGTATTTGACAAAGCAGCAACATATACTTCTATTCATGACAAACTGAACAAACAGAGGTTATTTTTACTATGACCAGCCCAACAAGATTATATTGAGGTATGACAGGACCAACTTCAAGAAAGAATCTATGAAAAAGACCTAGGAGTTTATGTTGACTCAGAAATGTCTTCATCTAGACAATGTGGGGAAGCTATAAAAAAGGTCAACAAGATGCTCAGATATATTGTGAAAAGTGTTGAATTGAAATCAAGGGAAGTAGTGTTAAAACTTTACAATGCATTAGTAAGACCTCATCTAGAATATTGTGTTCAGTTCTGGTCACCTCGTTACAAAAAGAATATCCTGGGTTTAAAAGGCATGTTGTTTGCAGACAGGCTAAAAGAATTGAATCTATTCAGTCTTGAATAAAGAAGACTACGCGGTGATCTGATTCAAGCATTCAAAATTCTAAAAGGTATTGAAAATGTTGACCCAGGAAACTTTTTCAACTTGAAAAAAGAAACAAGGACAGGGGTCACAAATAGAGATTAGATAAAGGAGCATTCAGAACAGAAAATAGGCACTTTTTTACACAGAGAATTGTGAGGGTCTGGAACCAACTCCCCAGTAATGTTGTTGAAGCTGACACCCTGGGATCCAAGAAGCTGCTTGATGAGATTCTGGGATCAATAAGCTACTAACAACCAAACAAGCAAGAAGGGCTGAATGGCCTCCTCTCGCTTGTAAACTTTCGTATGTTCTTATGTTCTCATGATAACTAGTTACATTGAAGTTGGGCCTGTCAGAAGCACAATAGCATGGTTTATCTTTGAAATGTATTCTCATATTCAAGACTGCCAATGGGGTGTAAGGCCAGCATGGGCAGTCAGGACAACTCTGATTTAGCATGACAAGTCAATTAAAACTTTTCTGAAGGAATATGTGATCATTCATCAATGATTACTGCCTCTAATTCATGGTAGTTTGGGTGGGAATCTACCATGACATCTGTTCTCCAGGAAAGCCACTAAAACCATCCCTTCTGAGACTGTTCCAATTGTATAGCTTTTTCCAGTACAAACTTTTATTTGGCTTTCAGGGAATCAGGATTTTTTATAATGGTAAAGCTTCACATTGGGTTTGATACAAACAGTCTCAGGTCAGTTTCTTTGGTTTAAACCAATTAATCAATTTGCTTGCTGATCACAATTACCTGGAAACAAATGTACTGAGTTTGGGTGTGAAATAGAGTTTGTAATTTCTGTGATTAATGGACCAGATGTTTGCACTGTCTGCAGTGCATCTTGTTTGGGGGATTGTTCTGTTTTTAGTCAGCATGTATTTCAATTATTTACAATTCATCATTATTGAAGCAAGTAATCCTGAGCACTGGATGAAAGTACAGGTTCTGGAGGGAAAGCATCAAGATGTGGACAGCTGATGCCCCACTTAATACATCTCTCTTGTTTTGAAATAAGTTTGATGCATTTACTCTACCTTAGGCCTCCAATACTTGCAACTTCTTATAAACCCTTTCTCCTTCAGCCTTTGAATTTTTTTTCAAGTTCTGTTTATATTTTTGTGCCCAACCAAATTTCTAAAAATCTCCCAATTTCTTTCACTGTTCCCATTGACATTTTTTTGACCAAAATGTATAATTTAAATTTTTGCAGAATATCAGACAAAATATGTGCCATCAACCAACTAAACAAACATAACTAGGGCACTTTACTTCCTCCTCCTCTAACTACAAAGGTCAATGTATATGGTTAGTTTCCTGTGTGCTAACAAACTGAGTTTCCCGGTTATTTTTATTGAAGTGTAGCAAGCTAACCAAGTTCAGTTAACTTGCCAAATTAACCTAGACAACCTCTTCAAACAAGTTGACCCATACTGTCTGGAACCAACACCCCCTTATTGAACCTTACTTTTACTTTTCCCTGTCTGTGGAGGAAAGTACAAGTGATAATGCTTGAACACTTTTTCAGTATGGTTTTGACTTGTGTGTCATCTCAGTCTGAAGCCCTTTATCCATGAAACGCCAAAATAATGTATAATATACATTTTCTTTACTCAATCCTAGTTTAATTGCTCAATGTCCAACTGATCCTGGATATCACTAAAGTCAGAGATACCAGATTCTAGGGGCTTTCACAGAGGGGTACAGCTGTAATTTGAAATATACTGTTTATTTTGTTTTTAGATCAACACGTAATATACTGTATATTTATAGTACATTGTAGTTTGCCAGTAGTAGGGGTATGGGGGTATAGTCATGTACCAGGCAGAGGGATAACTCACACGGTCTCCAGGCAGTATTCCGTTAATTAGCCAGATACAGACTTTATAAGGCATACTATGCCTGCTAAAAGTTAGGCAATTGATGCACACAGGAGAAATATAGCAGTGCCAAAATTGACAGTTGCTATGAGACCTCCCTCCAGCCTTAGTTTTGGTGACCAGCCATTTAATTATATTTTAATAATACAAAATTGCATAAACAGCCACGATTAAAATATACTGAGAGCTCCATAGAAGATGTGTTTATTAAAGAGTAAGTAGGCTCAAATGTCCTGTTAATTTAATATTTACATTTTTGTCATTTTTTGATGTTGTGCAATCACTCTGTGTCCTGCTGCTTCAATAGCTATTGTCCGTTGTCAGAAGTACCAGTCAAATTGGCTGGAAACTAGGTTGGTCTAAGCCCTGTGTGACAGGGTGCCCACCCCTTGTGTATATTTATTTATGTATGATTATTATTTTCATTTGTGTTATCATTACTGTTGTATTGTATTTATATGCGTCGGACAAAGGCCGTCCGTCATTGTTATTTGTTATTTGGGACTGGCGAAAAAGCCAGTCTTGTAATATTTAGGTGGCGTGGATGGGGTTAAATCCCCATCCCTAAAAACCTTGTGGGAATGTGGCTGGAGCCTCAATAAGGTAATTGTTTGATTAATGCTCCAGGCACAGAATAAAAGGATCCACTCCGGCTCATGAACAGAGCTGAGGAAGACAAAGGTAGACTGAGACTGAGACTGAGACTGAGACTGAGACTGAGACTGAGAGTGAGAGCAAGAGCGAATGCGAATGCTACCAATTTGTGAGATTCAAAGGTACTCGTTTTTGTGAAATACCGTTTGTGTTTGTGTTTGTTTTGTTATGGCCAATGTGCCCTTTTCTTTGTTTTGTAAAAGAGTTCTGATTTATTATTTAATGAATATACGTCTGCGGCCGTTTCAGCCTCGTACCTTTGGTTGTTTATGTGCTACTTCCTGGACGCTGACTGCATCATCCACGCCACTCAAGTCACCCTTGCCACACCCCGTCAGATATAAGTGAAGTCAAACCTAAATCACCTGAGTAGAAATTGAAATCGGGACTTCAGTCCACTTTGGCCACAGTGAAATCAGAGGTTGAATAATAGTCTGTGGCAAAGTGCCCGCCCCTGTGTATGTTTTGTGTTACGTGTTGTGTGTAAATGTTGGTGTATAGTCATTGGTACACGGGATATAAGCGGGTCTGTGTTTCACGTGTATTTAAAAATGTAGGTTTGTATTTAGGCACGAGGATGGCACAAATCACTTTCACGTGCTGGTTAAAATGTAATGTGTGGTCACGGGAGTACACTTAATTAATTCACGTGCAGTTGTACCGAGATTCCAATTGAATGATTGACTAGCAATCGAGTCTTGGTACAACTGCATAAAAGCTGCATGCTTTCACTCACTCGGGGTTGTGTGTTCGGTGAGTGGAGAACGGGATTGGAGACGGAGGTAAAGATAAAAAGCATAGTTAAAGATAAAAAGAATAGTTAGAGTATCTGCTCACCGTGTTTGTCTGTTTCGTCCGTTTTGCTTGTCTGTTTATTTTGGCTCAAGTGCCGTGTCCTGTGTTTTTTGTTACAACTGTTTATTTTCTGTCTGTTTATTCATTAAATGCTGAGCGAAAGCATTCGCTCAGCTCCACCAAACTCCACCTCTCTCTGTCGTTTTTGTTCCTGCTTCTGCCGTGACGTCACCGCCCAGTCATCCTGTCACACGTGGTGTCAGAACCGGGAAAACAGCGCCTCCACGACTTAGGCCAGAGCGGGAACCGCAGGTTTTTTTTTTTTTTTTTGAAAAGGAAAAGAAATGGGGAGAAGAGGCTGGAGAGGAGCACAGGAGGGCAAAGGGAGAAAGGCGGAAGCAGGGCTGTGGTGTTTCGACTGTGGCCAACCTAGCCACACCACCATACCCAGCTCCGTCCACAGGACCCTTCAAGAAATGGCCCAAAGACTGGGATGGGGGGAGTGGTGCCCTGGCTGTGGGGCATATGGGCACACGTTGGCCCTATGCCCCATGCAGGATGAAGAAGACGAGCCCTTGCTGCCACATCCTATGCCTGAATGGGAGGAGCCAGAGCATCCACCGCCCAAGCGGGAGGAGCCAGAGCGTCCACCGCCCGAGCGGGAGGAGCCAGAGCGTCCACCGCCCGAGCGGGAGGAGCCAGAGCGTCCACCGCCCGAGCGGGAGGAGCCAGAGCGTCCACCGCCCGAGCGGGAGGAGCCAGAGCGTCCACCGCCCGAGCGGGAGGAGCCAGAGCGTCCACCGCCCGAGCGGGAGGAGCCAGAGCGTCCTACGCCTGAGCGGGAGGAGCCCAAACATCCTACGCCCGAGCGGGAGGAGCCAGAGCGTCCTACGCCTGAGCGGGAGGAGCCCAAACGTCCTACGCCTGAATGGGAGGAGTCGGTGCGTCCACGGCCCAAGAAGGGGAAGGTAGAGCGTCCACAGCCCCAGTCTCCACCAGCAGAGGGTGAATTCCTGCTGGTTCCATCTCCATTGCCATGGGAGGACTGCTTGCAGCTCCCACCTCCTCCAGCAGAGGGTGAATTCCTGCTGGTCCCGCCTCCGCCACCTCCATCGGCAGGAGCAGAGCAGCAGAAGCTGTCTCTGCCTCCGCCACCTCCACCGCCAGGAGCAGAGCAGCAGGAGCTGCCTCTGCCTCCTCCACCAGCAGAGGGTGAATGCCTGCTGGGTCCCTGTCCACCAGCAGAGGGTGAATGCCTGCTGGGTCCCTGTCCACCAGCAGAGGGTGAATGCCTGCTGGTCTCCCCTTCCGAGGCGGAGCCGCACCAGTCCCCTGTAAGAGAGGGAGGGCCGCACCAGTCCCCTGAAACAAGGGTAGACTACACGCCGCTCCCACCTCCGCCGCCAGGAGACTACATACCGCTCCCACCTCCACTGGCAGGAGCAGAGCAGCAGGAGCTGCCTCTGCCTCCGCCACCTCCATCGGCAGGAGCAGAGCAGCAGGAGCTGCCTCTGCCTCCGCCACCTTCACTGGCAGGAGAAGAGCAGCAGGAGCTGCCTCTGCCTCCGCCACCTCCATCGGCAGGAGCAGAGCAGCAGGAGCTGCCTCTGCCTCCGCCAACCCCACCAGCAGAGGAGGAATGCCTGCTGGTATCACTTCCCCCACCAGCAGAGGATGAATGCCTGCTGGTATCACTTCCCCCACCGTCACGAGGAGCAGGAGCTGCCTCTCCCTTCACCAGAAGGACCAGGACTAGATGCTGGCGGTTCTCAGCAGCCCTTGCATAGGCTGCTGAGGGAAGCACGGGGAAGAATCACCCGGCCGCAGAGGCCGAGAAGAGGGCCAACACCCGCACCCCAGCTTGTCCTGACTGCCTGCCTCGCTTCACCCAAGGATGCCTGCCTCGCTTTGCCCAAGGATGCCTGCCTCGCTTCGCCCAAGGATGCTTGCCTTGCATCGCCTGGGGTTGCCAGCCGCTCCGCATCGCCTGGGGTTGCCAGCCGCTCCGCATCGCCTGGGGTTGCCAGCCGCTCCACACAGGGTGCAGGGTGCGAGAGAGAAGTGGAGCTCCCGCTGCCGCCTCTATGGCCAGGGGCTCCCCTCCCGAGTTCGCCTCCCGAGGGTCCGCTGCTGCTGCCGTCGCCTCCCGAGGGTCCGCTGCTGCTGCCGCCGCCCCGAGGGTCCGCTGCTGCTGCCGCCGCCTCCCGAGGGTCCGCTGCTGCTGCCGCCACCTGGGGTCGCCAGGGATCCTGCTTCGCCTGGGGTCGCCGAGGGTCCTGCCGCCTGGGGTCGCCGGGGCCTCTGCTTTGCCTCGGTCGCTAGCACTGTGGCCGGAGCTCCATGAAGGGAGCTGCCGGCCATGAAGAAAGGGGAGGTCAGGAGACCAGCTCCCCAGCCGCATTTCCGTGGCAGGAAACACGGTGGCCGGAGCCCCACGGAGGGGGCTGGCGGCCACAAAGAAGGGGGAGGTCAGGAGACCAGCTCCCCGCAGCAGTTTCGCTGCCGGAGATTGTGTGGTCGGAGCCCCACGGAGGGGAACTGCCGGCCATGAAGAAGGGGGGAGGTCAGGAGACCAGCTCCCAGCTGCACTTTCGCGGCAGGAGATAGTGGGGCTGAAGCCCCGGAAGAGGGAGCTGCCAGCCACGAAGAATTGGGGGTGCCAGACATTCCACCATGGCCACCCCAGAAACAACTTGCTTCCCCTCTTCCGGGACTTTGGGACTGAGGGGGGAGGTGGCCATTGAGGCCATGTGTGCTTTGCACAAGGGGGGGTATATGTGGCAAAGTGCCCGCCCCTGTGTATGTTTTGTGTTACGTGTTGTGTGTAAATGTTGGTGTATAGTCATTGGTACACGGGATATAAGCGGGTCTGTGTTTCACGTGTATTTAAAAATGTAGGTTTGTATTTAGGCACGAGGATGGCACAAATCACTTTCACGTGCTGGTTAAAATGTAATGTGTGGTCACGGGAGTACACTTAATTAATTCACGTGCAGTTGTACCGAGATTCCAATTGAATGATTGACTAGCAATCGAGTCTTGGTACAACTGCATAAAAGCTGCATGCTTTCACTCACTCGGGGTTGTGTGTTCGGTGAGTGGAGAACGGGATTGGAGACGGAGGTAAAGATAAAAAGCATAGTTAAAGATAAAAAGAATAGTTAGAGTATCTGCTCACCGTGTTTGTCTGTTTCGTCCGTTTTGCTTGTCTGTTTATTTTGGCTCAAGTGCCATGTCCTGTGTTTTTTGTTACAACTGTTTATTTTCTGTCTGTTTATTCATTAAATGCTGAGCGAAAGCATTCGCTCAGCTCCACCAAACTCCACCTCTCTCTGTCGTTTTTGTTCCTGCTTCTGCCGTGACGTCACCGCCCAGTCATCCTATCACATAGTCACAATTAGAATTTCACTAACCTTTAGTTTTTTTGTGTGTCGACCCACTAAGACAGCAACAGTATTAATAATTATAATAATATATGCTGTGTTGATCTGCATACTATTACGAATACTGCAAATAATAACACATGCTGTGGTTTAGACCTTTTCCACACCCATATCATAAAAAATAATAATAATAATAATAATAATAACATTACTTGCAATTATCTGCAAAAAAGGGTTGCAAGAAATCATTTTTCATAATGATGAAATTTTTCATTTAAATTTTTTAAAATCTGTGTAAATGTCATATCTACCACAAAAGTAATTAAGTATTCACTTTTAAATCACTTGCTGTCTTTGTGGTGTCTGGTTATATCTCTGATTTTACTGTGGCCTGAGGGGACTTTGAGTATTTGGCCAATTTGACTGTGAATCAATTATATACACACTGTATATTATCTAGGGCTTGAACTTTTCAGTTTTTTTTTATTTCCAGATCTCTACTTCCCTTTAAATGTTAATTAGTAGTTGTTAAGCTGTCTCTCAACATCCTAATAAAGTGACACCTACTAATTAAAGACTGAGTTTAAGATTATTTTTGATGGGCTTGCTATCAGTGTACATACATACTGGGTATTTTATGCTGAAAATGTCAGGACAACTCTGAACGAGTGAAAATAACAAAAGCAAAACGATAAACTAGGCGACTGCAAGAATGAAATGCAATTAGGATTGTAATTAACGTAACTTGTCACATCTGTTTGAAATAAAATCAGGCTCAGTTAAGATATGAAGGTAAAACAATTTTAATTCGGAAACATAATTGGCTCAAAATAAGTTCAAAGGGATGTCATGTGATCAAAAATAAAAACTTCAAGCCCTATGTATATCTTACCTGGCTCAGAGCATGCTTTGAGTTTGCCTGGAGATCCAAATAGATTATTATTATTATTGTTGTTGTTATTTATTTATTTATTTATTTATTTCCTTATCCCGGGCGAATTCAACTAAGAGCAGTTAAACTTATAGTAAAAATATTTGCTTATAAGAGTACATTCATAAGAACATAAGAAGAAGAACATAAGAAAGTTTACAAACGAGAGGAGGCCATTCAGCCCATCTTGCTCGTTTGGTTGTTAGTAGCTTATTGATCCCAGAATCTCATCAAGCAGCTTCTTGAAGGATCCCAGGGTGTCTGCTTCAACAACATTACTGGGGAGTTGGTTCCAGACCCTCCATTCAGAGCACATTGTAAGTACGATAAATGGATAAGAACAATTTCACATAAGAGCAATTACAAAAAAACTGATCCTGACTACTGGCACTGAATAGACTCCACCCATTATATTACTAGAGCAACACAGCAAAAAATCAATACAAATTAAATTTGTAGCTACTTACTCTTTAAGTAAACATTATATCAGCACAACCTGGGAAAGATGGATAAGAACTGGCAAGTATTCTCAGTTATCATGGCAGATGGAATCATCAATTGGATTTAAAGATTATGTGCTGTATGAATTATGTTTTATGTGTTTGTGACAGGGTAGCGTTGCGGGCCCAGATGGTATTCGGCAGGCAAAGAGACTCAGAGACAAGGAAACTGCAGTTAACGCGCTTCTGCGCTTTTTAATAAACAAAAGGAAAATCAAAAAGTCAAACAAAACACTGCTCACAGAGCAAAAATAAAACAGTTAAACAAAAACAAAACTTTCAGGCTGGGCAGAGCCTTCACTGAACCGTGAACTGTTAACAAAAATACCGCACCACACCAGCAAACTGTTCACTCACCAACTCCCACCACCAAACAAAGGATTTTCTCTTTTTATAGCATGTGGCTGGAGCCTAATTATCAATGATTCAATTAGCTCCAGCCACATTCTCACATGTATTTTGGCAGGGATAGGAAATTAACCCCATCCCTGCCAACCACCACCAAATCACCCCACAACAACATTATTTACAGGCAGGGCCCTGCCCTGCTACATTTCTCCCCTTGTGCAGCACACATGGCCCCACGCCACCTCCCCCTTTGAAAGCCATCCACCCTCCCTCAAGTCCCCTATTGTCCTTCCTCTTCCATCCTTGAGGGAGGGTTAGTCCATAGTCCCGTGCCTTCCTGGCGGGACCGAGACCTGGCGACAGGGGACCCAGGCGTAGTGGATGGGGAGTCAGGAGCGCAGGCAGGCGAGCAGTCGGCTGCAGCCCCAGGCAGAGGTGCGAGCCCAGGCGACTGTGGAGCGGCGCCTGGGCAACCAGGGGAGCGGAGCAGGAGACCAGGCGACCTCCTGTGCCTGGTGGTGCTGCGACCTGGGAGTCAGGCCCAGCGACCAGAGGTCCAGACATGCAGCCTGGGTGTCTGGGAGCCCAGGTTGAGGGAACCAACCCCAGGCGCCGGGCTATGGCACAGGGGTGGTGGTCGGGCTGTGGTGGAGGTGGTCTCCTCACATCCCCCTTTCTTCATGTCCGGCAGCTCCCTTCATGGAGCTCCGGCCACAGTGTAGCGACCCCAAGCAAAGCGAAGCCTGCAGTGACCCCAGGCAACGGTGGCAGCGGACCCTCGGGAGGCGGCGGCAGCAGCGGACCCTCGGGAGGCACGGCGGCAGCAGCGGACCCTCGGGAGGCGACGGCGGCAGCAGCGGACCCTCGGGAGGCGACGGCGGCAGCAGCGGACCCTCGGGAGGCGACGGCGGCAGCAGCGGACCCTCGGGAGGCGACGGCGGCAGCAGCGGACCCTCGGGAGGCGACGGGCGGCAGCAGCGGACCCTCGGGAGGCGACGGCGGCAAAGCAGGACCAGCAGTGACCCTAGGAGAATCAAAGGAGACACAGGCAACCCCAGGCGATCGCGGAGCAGCAGACCCCAGGCGATGGAGACGGCGGGAGGGGAGCCCCTGGCCATGAAGGCGGCAGCAGGAGCTCCACTTCTCCCAATGGTGGTGTTGGAGGCAGAGGTAGCTCCTGCTCCTCTCCTCTTGATGGCAAAGGCGGCAGGGGCTCCTCCCCTTCTGGCTGCGAGGCGGCAGGGGCTCCTCCCCTTCTGGCTGCGAGGCGGCAGGGGCTCCTCCCCTTCTGGCTGCGAAGGCGGCAGGGGCTCCTCCCCTTCTGGCTGCTGGCGGCAGGGGCTCCTCCCCTTCAGGCTGCGAGGCGGCAGGGGCTCCTCCCCTTCAGGCTGCGAGGCGGCAGGGGCTCCTCCCCTTCAGGCTGCGAAGGCGGCAGGGGCTCCTCCCCTTCAGGCTGCGAAGGCGGCAGGGGCTCCTCCCCTTCAGGCTGCGAGGCGGCAGGGGCTCCTCCCCTTCAGGCTGCGAAGGCGGCAGGGGCTCCTCCCCTTCAGGCTGCGAGGCGGCAGGGGCTCCTCCCCTTCAGGCTGCGGGCGGCAGGGGCTCCTCCCCTTCAGGCTGCGAAGGCGGCAGGGGCTCCTCCCCTTCAGGCTGCGAAGGCGGCAGGGGCTCCTCCCCTTCAGGCTGCGAGGCGGCAGGGGCTCCTCCCCTTCAGGCTGCGAAGGCGGCAGGGGCTCCTCCCCTTCAGGCTGCAGGCGGCAGGGGCTCCTCCCCTTCTGCTGGTGGCAGTGGTGGATGCAGAGGCAGCAGGCATTCTTCTGGTGGGAGGGGCAGTTAGCTGGGAAATGACCCCACTCCCCACAGATGCAGCAACAATACTGTACGCCCATGCTGTGGAGGAGGGCTTCCCAGCCATCCTCTTCCTGTGGCTGTGGCTCTGGTTCCACCTCTTCTTCCTGAGGTGGGGAGTGGTAGTAGTCGGGCGACACATGCCCGACCTCACCAACTTCAAAACACCACTCCTCCCCCTCAAGCAGGTCAGGCAGACGTCCACCTTGCCAGATGCACGGTGGGGCTTGTGACCAGCCCCGCGCTGCTGCTTCTGCCGCTGCTTCTTTCCCATTTTTTTTTTTTTTTTTTTTTAAACTACAGTCCCGCTCTGAGTCTCTAGGGGGCGCTATCCCACTTCTGACACCATATGTGACAGGGTAGCGTTGCAGGCCCAGATGGTATTCGGCAGGCAAAGAGACTCAGAGACAAGGAAACTGCAGTTAACGCGCTTCTGCGCTTTTAATAAACAAAAGGAAAATCAAAAGTCAAACAAAACACTGCTCACAGAGCAAAAATAAAACAGTTAAACAAAAACAAAACTTTCAGGCTGGGCAGAGCCTTCACTGAACCGTGAACTGTTAACAAAAATACCGCACCACACCAGCAAACTGTTCACTCACCAACTCCCACCACCAAACAAAGGATTTTCTCTTTTTATAGCATGTGGCTGGAGCCTAATTATCAATGATTCAATTAGCTCCAGCCACATTCTCACATGTATTTTGGCAGGGATAGGAAATTAACCCCATCCCTGCCAACCACCACCAAATCACCCCACAACAACATTATTTACAGGCAGGGCCCTGCCCTGCTACAGTGTTGTTTGAAGGTTTTTTTTAAATTGTGTTTCATTTAGGTTTGGCAATGTATATGAGAAAAAAGCCAGCCCATTCTTAAAAGGGTCTGTGCTTTTTATTGATTTTTGTAAATACAAGCAATGCAAAGATAGCTTTGTCCAAAAATATCATCTTTCTCCAGATCACGACTAGCCACTCGAGAGTGCTTTTGTGGTGGCTTAAAAAAAGCATTGCAGTATGTATGATTATGCAAATTGTCATGCTTTTATCACAAAGTGCACAATGAATCCTAATTGTGTTACATTATATGACACTGTAGATCAAAAGGTAAGTCACTCACAATGATAATAATCTTGATCATAATAGTATAGGATAATATATGGCTTTGATTTTATAATTAGAGACACCACTAACCACAAGACTGTAGGGGAGAATGGGTGTTTAGATATCCAATGAAGATAATTAATGTGTAATGGTTTAATTCAGTTAGCACTCTTAAGCCCCTTTCACTCTGGCATGCTCTACCTGGGTCAGAACTTATCCGGGTCAGCACCCAGTGTCATGTGGGTCGGGTACGCGATTTCACACCGCTTTTGATAAAATAGGGTTGACCTTGGTGACAGACGCAAGTAAACAATACATGTATCAATGCCCTGGAAGCGGCTTGTTACTGACATTTCCATCCAAGCTTCTCTGGATTAAACCGTTGGCCCAAATGTTGATTATAGCAAATGTTTTTGCATCCCTGCTGCAATCTTCTTAATCAACAAAAATATGGCTAAACAGAATAAACAGAAATGTTCCTTATGGAAATGAAACCATCACGCAGGTGTGGCTGTTTGTTATTGCGTGGGCTCACGAACGTCTGTCATGCATTTTGTCTCGCTCAACCCGGGTCAAACCCACATCCTGAGGTGGGTCGCTGGGACCCGGGTTAACCCAGGTACAGCCCAGGTACGTGGTTTCACACTACGTGGGATTGTGACCCAGGTAGCCAGGACCCGGGTCCAGACCCTGGTAGGAGTGCCAGTGTGAAAGGGGCTTTAGTTACAAATCTCTCCCAAATGATCACAAGTAAACAATTGCACAATAAAATATTTAACACTTTTATATCTTTTATGACTTTTATCAAAGGTTTGTGAATAAAATGCAGTTCAAAAGTAGGAAAGAAGGTTACTATCAAAATATTATAAATCAATAAATGTCAATAACAAGTGAAAGCAGTACATTAATTGTCTACAATTTGTCTATTCTGTAAGAACGAATTATATTCTTAAGTCAGTAAATAGTATAATATGAATATGCAAGCAAGATAATTGTTTGATTAAATATGAGTCAGTAAATAAATGAATATAAACTCAGTGAACTCTAATTAATTGGATATTACGAAATCATTCTTAATTCTTTATCAATCAGTTAAATATATATCCTTTAATTAGAATCATGACACAAAAACATTTTAACACCCATTCATCTGTTCTTTAAGGAAACTAAGATTCAACAACCCTTATTCAAGTTCATAGATCAGCTTGTAATTATTCTAGCTGTTAGCTGTAATACACTTTCATGTAAGAAAACAAAATATAACACACACCCTGTTTACATTACACCACGATCAACTTTTCTGCAAATATACACTTATTTAATTCTCCAAGTATAGTTTCTGTAAATCTTTCTGTTCTTTATTTTATTTGGGAATACTCAGTGTGTCTCACAGAATTGATGCCATGTTGACCGTGCGTGACGTCTTGTTGAGTGGTGTCCCCTTCAGCCTTTGTTTAACAAAACATAAATTTTCCCAGTAAAATTGACCATTCCTGGTAGGTAAAATGCATTTTTTTTAAATAAGTTATTTATTGATTTATTTATTTACAGATTCTGAAGATGACAGCCCCTTTCCCACCAAAAAAAGAAAAAACAAAGTACAAAAAGAATACATTTTTATTGAAGTGCTGGAATTGCCAAAGGGACCGAGATACACGGTGGACAATCCTGCTGACTGACGATTTGTGAATCCCTGTGAAGTCTCCAACAACATTTAAAAAACTTCCAGTGGCATAGAAGCGAATTTCCACACAAACTTGAATGACTGTGGGGATGCTGTGGCTTCTGTTAGTTGCAGGCTCCAAGTCATCTTTTAACATTTCAACTAAAGTTAATACATCCTTGTTGTGGAAATGCAGTCGTTCAAACACAGCAATGCTATTTAAATTCTCTAAGGGATTGTGTCTTTCCTTAAATACTCTTTCCCTACGGCATGCCCTTTCATTTAAAAATTCAGCAAAAGCTATCAGTGCTGCTGCCATTTTGGCTTCTATAGCAACAGATACTTTTTTTCCCATTTAAGCCTGGTGAGGGGGAGGCTCACTACCTGGGATCATCATTAAAGAAGGACAGCTAATGATTTAAAGGGCTGAAATGACCTACCGGGAATGGTCAATTTTACTGGAAGAATTTATGTTTTGTTAAACAAAGACTGAAAGGGAACACCGCTCCACAAGACGTCACACATGGTCAACACTACATCAACTCTGAGAAACAAACTGAGTATGTAGAAATCTTGTGATTTGTTTATTTTGTAAATGGGTGCCGAGCACCCTGAAATATAAAGCCTTTATTGTAGAGATGTTTAAGTGCTGTTTATAAACATGGGACGTGTAGGCAAATTATATTTCAAAAACTTTACCAATCAAGAAAATATACAAAGTATATATTTTTTTAATCCACTTGGGCTATAGTATTCATAAAGCTCAATGGTTTTTGTCACTGCAGCATGAGTACCAATATACAGGGTTATTTGTTTTTAGTTGTAATGTTCATTTTGTCAAAATTCAGTCAAAATGAACAATTCATTTCTTGGGATATGTGTGCTTTGTATTGTACAAAAACTTACTTAGCACAGTTTAGTCCTGCTGCAGTTCCACCAAGTCGTTAGTTGTATTTCACTGCATGGTTCTATAAAAAAACATTGAAGTTTATTTATGTATTTATTGTATGTATTTACCTAAACAAGATAAATACTGTCATTAATTTGAGTGATTACCAGAGTTTTTTTTTTTTTTTTTCACAAGACCTCCACTAGAACAGAGGGATTTTTAATATAGGAATCCTACTGATTGAATACATTTTTAATTACACAGCATTTGAAAATATATAGACTCTAACTTATTTTTAATTTACCTGCTGCTACCATCACCGTGGCATACGCTAGTCCCATCTCTGCACCACCTTCAATTCCACTGAAAATGGGACATGTTTCCACATAAATGTCAAGAATTAAAGAAGTTAACTGTGAAAGGTTTTCAAAAGGGTCGCCTCCAGCTGGGCGGTATGTCCTGTGGGATGGCACCTGGAATAGGTAGGAGGGGCAGAAGGCAGTGGGGTTACATATCTGTCCTGCTGCTGATAAGGCAGCAGGTCAGGAGCATTGAATCTACCCCAACTCGGGGCCAGCCGTCGCCTCTATGGTAGGGAGGTTGGGCTGCCCATTGGGGTCGGTCTGGATTCCAGTGTGATGAAGGGTGATGGTGGAGGTGGAGCCAATCCCTTGCTGCTCGGTGGTGAGGGAGGGATCCGTAGGCTGATTGAGAGGAGATCAGGGAGTCCTTGAAGTCCTCCGCCAGTCGGATCACGGCTTCCAGAGTGGCCGGGCTGTGGCGCCATATCCAGGCTTGGGTCTCTATTTGGCTGGATTGCGTGTCAACACTTAAATATTAAGCACAAGCGCTACACAGCAATGTGTATCGCTCCATGCAAAACCAGGGTTTCAGTCCTGAAACAATAAGACACAAATAACTAACACACAACACAGACCCGGTCACTTCTCCAGATAGTGAGTGCTCTGGTGCAGGTGTGGTGAAAGACAACAGTTTGTGAAACAGTAGTGCAGTGTAGTCCGGGTTTGGTGCTGGCTTGTAGTGACAGCTCCCAGTTAGTGTTTAGCCCTTTCCAACCCACATTAATTTCTACACATCAGAAAAATAAGTCATTCATAAAATTACTTGAAAATACCTTAAATATTCCAAATTTGGATGTTTTTTTGCAACTGCATATTTTATTTTGGATAACATGAGTACATTTGGTATCATTGGGCCATATAAAAGAAAAAGTGCATACATATTTTTTTTATGTGATTTATTAACTTTTTTGTTCAACAAAAGGCACTTGAATTGTCTTGGACATTTTTTTTTTTTTTTTTTTAACATTTCAAGGTTAAAAAAAAAAGTTTTTAAAAAGATACTATATAAATTTGCAAGCAAAATGTGGAACATTTTGAAATGGTATACTTCTGGCTGAGGTACATAGTCAACATCCTCAGTATCACTCTGTTCCCCATCAAACACTTCTACCTCAAGTCCAATATCTGGAAGCTGACCTGCACTTCCACTTCCTACTTCATAATCTGGAGTTTGCTTTTCCCTTTCCTCATCTGACTCAATGCTAGCACCAGACTGATCTCCTGCAGGTACCGCTATGTACTTAGTCTGTGCTTTCCTGTAGAACACACCTGTAGGTATCCCTGCCATCTAAATGATAAAATGTAACTTATCTTTAGTACAGACATAACTACACAATATTTAGCAGACAATATCTGCTGTCAAAATGTATATTTCAATATATAAATTCTCTCTCAACCTTCCCTGCCACTGGCACATACTTCATCATAGCACCTATACTATTCACTGTTTTGCATAGTTTTATTTATGTAAAGCGCTTTGTATAAAGCACTATATGAATAGTGATTAATAAATACATATTTATAACACATAATACTATAACTAAAAAGCATTAAATGCCATAATTTACTAATTAAAGCATTATATTTATTGAAAAACACACACATATCACATGGGGCACTGCAGTACATACAGCAGTGCTTGTGCATGCTATAGGCCCACTGACTCCATTTGGCAACACACATTTTTATGCTTCATAAAAATAATTAATTATTTTGAAAATAATAAAACACTTTGACACTAGGTACAAACATCTATAAAACATGTTTGTAGAAAAATAACTAATATTCATTTTAAATACTGTTCAAATAATTTAAATAAAGTTGGAAGAATAGGAGGATTTACTAAGCTTCAGTTCATGCACTCTAAGTCACATGCAAACACCCTTTCTCTAATACCCCTTGGCATTGGTCCAGATTTTAACCAATACCTGCCTTTATTACTACCAATGTTGACAAAAATTTTTTTTTACTACAAATACTGAAATCTAAGACCCTAAAACAGTGATTCCAATTGGCATCTCTGAGCTGGAAAGGGTTAGCCATCTAACAATGAAATGACAAAACAGTTAGAACAAAACAAACAAACCACAAAACACTCATGATAATAAATGACTTCCGTCTCCTATACGGGTCCTTTCGGTAACCACATCAAAAGAACAGATTACATCGTCACATCCCCTATTATACCGTCAGTCATGCCCCCTGCGATAGCTAGTTCAATCACGTCTCCTCCAATCTATGACTGACACTTTGCATACCACATTAGGGCCATGACTTCTGGCATTGTGACTCCGCCCCCTTCCTGGATGGCTGGCTTCTGAATGAACCTGGAATGAACTGCCAAACCATCCAGTCCAGGGCACGCTGTTCCTGCTTGTTGGAGAGTGCAGCCAGCGGCTGGTGTTGATTTGCAGGGAAGCACAGGGATCACAGAGAAGTTTGATGTAAAACCAATTATTTTTATTTAAGAACAATGGTAAACAAAAAACTAACTGAACAAAATATCAAACAATTTGAAGAAATAAAAAGTGGAAACCAAAAATAACTATTTATAGTCACCTAATCACAGGTACTGACTTCAATAACTGAGTCCAACCATAGCGCTGCAAAACTGCCCTCTGATCTACACAAAAGGAAGATCCTGACTAAACCAACTAACAGCCTTTATACCCTTCCAGGCCTCCCCCTCCCCCAGAATAAACCATTATGCAGGTGGTTATATAAAAACAAAACAGCAAACAGTTATCAATAATAAATATCAAAGTATTCAAAAAGAAACATAAATCAATGAATATATATATATAGCGCTTTACCAGGCAAACTAAAACTCTGGTGCTTTCAGTTTGGCCTACTGCCAAGGTTGCTGTGGCCACTGACTGTGTACGAGGTTTCTTTGACAACAGTAGAGAAGCTGGAAGCTTTAATCAGTTCACACATCAGGAAATGGTTGGGAGTTCCACGCTGCCTCAGCAGAGTGGGACTTTATGGTAAAGGAATACTGCAGCTACCTGTCTCCGCTCTAACCGAGGAGTTTAAGTGCCAAGGTCCGACTGGAAATGACATTAGTAGAGTCACGTGACAAATGCGTAAGGGAGGCAGCACCTGTGTTGAAAACTGGAAGAAAGTGGGTGGCAAAGAAAGCTGTGGAGGATGCAAAGGCTGCCCTTCGAATTGGTGATATCATGGGGCAAGTTCAGCATGGAAAAGCAGGAGGAGAGGATGAGGTGTATAAAGGCCATTTCCCAGGCCAAGCAGGGAGAATGGATGAGATGGGAGAGTGTGGAACAACGCAAGATTGGCTGGCAAGACCTATGGTCAATGGAACAGAGCAGGATCAGTTTCCTTATAAGGTCAACATATGATGTTCTCCCATCACCACAGAACCTAAACCTCTGGGTAGGAGAGGATCCCTCATGTCCTTTGTGTTCATCACCTGCAACATTAAGGCACATTTTGACAGGATGTAAGGTGGCTCTTAGCCAAGGACGGTTTACTTGGCGCCATGACCAGGTGCTGCGATGTTTGGCCTTAGCATTGGAAGACAAGCGTAACATGACCAATAAGTTGCCACCTGTTCCATCAAAACATTACACACAAAGACAACATTCCTCCGCTCAGGAGAGCAACCACCAAGAAAAGGTGTTAAAACCAATCCTCGCCCAGGACAACTGGAAGCTGCTAGAGACTGGAAAATGCTGGCAGATGTTGGTCAACGGCTTATTTTTCCACCTGAGATTGCCACCACAAACCTTCGACCAGATATTGTCTTGTGGTCTGGATCAGCACGCCTTGTTCACCTGGTGGAGTTAACAGTGCCATGGGAGGATGCTGTAGATGAGGCGATGAGAGGAAGAAACTGCGGTATGCTCAACTAGCCACTGAAGCGGAACAGCGAGGGATGGAGAGTCTGGGTTTACCCAGTGGAAGTGGGATGTCGAGGATTTGTGGCACACTCTACAACCCGGTTTCTCAGAGATGTTGGATTCAATGGCCACGAGTTGCGTCGCACAGTGAAGAACTTATCTGAAGCAGCAGAGAGGAGCAGCAACTGGCTGTGGTTGAGACGGAAAGATTCTGGCTGGGGATCTCAAGCACAATAGAAAGAAAGAAAGGCTGATATACAGGTAAGTAAGCTGGGCTGAGTTGAGTGGGGGACGGAGGGGGGGTGATGCTGGGACGCCAGAATCACCGTCGAGCCCTCTTGAGGTGTCGTGGGCTAGTCGACGAAACACCGAGGATGGAAGGTGCCCACTTGAAGACCCCAGAGATGTACCCTACTTAGCTCAATCCAGACGGTTGTCATGCTGATGCGCTGGGGAGACCGCACTATGGTTGATCCCCGAGCCAGCATCGCAGCCGCTGTGTGTGCTGATGCGCTTAGGGAGGCAAAATAAGCTGATCCCTGGAGCCAGCATTACACTTCAGCCATCAACACCAGACAGAAGGATATCTACATCATCATATGGAAGGAAGCAAAATGGATGGAGACACATATGGATCACATTAGTTTACTGTGAAGCTACGTCTTAGTTGGTGCTTATCTTGGCGAGAGCCAAGTTCAAATCAGCATGAAGTTTTAACATCTACTCTCATGTAATGGAAATCATATATATATATATATATATATATATATATATATATATATATATATATATATATATATATATATATATATATATATATATAACTAAACATTAATCTAACATGTGCATTAAAACTATGCTTTAAAACAAGCAGAGGGAAACTTAATTAAAATCAGCTATCCCCCCTTTCAATATCTTCTACAGGTACTGCCCTGCTACAGGAAGTCAGTACCCAGGGAAGTCAATAAAAGCTTCCCTCACCAACATGGCTGGTTCCCCACTTCCTGTCAAGATGGAGGACCACACCACCACACCCAACTCAGGTTACCTAAACCATTGCATATCAAAAACATGCAAATTAAAATAACTGTTGTTCATTTTAAAGTTTATCTTAACAATAGTACTGCAATACATTGTTCTGGAAGTGTGCACCCTTCCAAACCAACTATCTAAACAGTACTCTTGATTAACCTTTCTTTCATTTTTTGTTTTTTCAGGACACTCCCGACCACAGGCCTCCAGTCCCGATACAACAGGTAAGTGAATTTTGTTTTTATTATTTTCGTTACTAGACATAAGGATCAGCAACACAATACAAAAACAGTTAAAAAACATTTGCAGTAAATGTCCAGATACATACTGAGACAATGTGAGGGTCTCCTCCCTCACACTGCTACACAGCGTCCTCACAGGTCGGGAGGGAGATTGTTGACTAGGATTCATTCGCTCTCTGTCATACATCACTAACCTCCCCAATATTATTTATTTTTTAATAATTACTTATTTTACAATTGCCAATTTTTCTTCTTTGCTAAAATTTATTTTCTTCACTTTGCCGCCAGCCATTTGTTTTTTTTTCAAACAGACTTGGAAAAGTAAGGCCGGTCTTCATTGCTTAGCAACAGTACCTTAAACCCAGTGTTACGTAAGACCTGCAAAGTTTTGCTTTGTGCAACAGACTTCTCTCAAGGTCTTACATTAGACCAATTTTGCTATACGTAATCTAAGTCTTAGACATAAGTTAAGACTTTGTTTTTGTTCTTTCTGGTTGTCATAGAGACTAGGCCAGCTGCCTCCAGACCTATATGCCTAATCCTATTAACCTGTTATGTTCCTACAAGAACTTTAATTCAGAACAGACTGTTATTGAGATCTTTCCAATGTGTTTAGTAAATTGTTTTACTCTTAAAAATGTTGTCAGGATCTTTATTAAAAGCTACATTATATGTGGTAAAAATCTAACATCTAACACGTCATTGTAATATTAATAACATGTTTTTCATATTATTATTTAATAACAGGTTAACTTTAGGCTATGTAGTTTACAAAGATTACATTTAATCGCTGGCTACTTTATATATAGGTTTTCTTCATACATGTACTTGCAATATATTTGCAAATATTAGCAAAAGAGAAATAAATACAATACATGCATTATTTTGTATATGGGTTATGACATAAGCAGAAATTTATTTATTGTACATAAAAATTTAAATTTATTTTTATGTACAATTATATTTGTGTTTAAAATGTAATAACAGTTTCTAAAACATCATATTATCTATTATTTAATAATAGGTGTTACGTTTAATTTCCAGTTTACAAAGACATGGATTGTTGAGCACAGTTTTGTGCACTGGGGGGAACGCCGTGCCAGACAAACCCTCGGGCTGGACCTGCAGCTGCCAAACTCCTCTGTCCGCTGGTTCGGACGGAGGGGGCTTAAGTGAAATTTTTTTGTTGTTGTTTTGTTTATGATTTGTTTTTTAATTCCCCTTCTTCCAAACCTGATATCCTGGTGATTCAAGCTGGAGGCAATGGTTTAGTTAAATTAAAAAGTGTGGAATTAGTTAGAAAAATGAAAAAAATATTTTAAAAATTTGCATGAGCTATTTCCAAATAAAAAAATAATTTTCTCGTGCATCACCCAGCTACGTCTTTGGAAAGATGATTTTGTAAGGCATTTGGGGGGGGGTGGGGGGTGGGATTCAATTCGGCACCCCGAAATTAAATAAGATCAGGTTGAGCTTTTCAGGAGGGATGGTGTTCATATGAATGACACTAGTAATTATATATGCCTAAAAAACCTCCAGAATGGAATTAAACCACACCTTCTGTAAATATAACCTTCCCTTCCCATACCCACCCTTACACATTTGTTTTTATTGTATATATTGTTTTGTATTGTATATTTTGAATTGTGTACATGTATTGTGTGTATTGTTTTGTTTTAATAAAAGTATGTTTTTTAAATATCTTTGTTATTGAGAAATGTATATAGACATAAGTATTACTGTATGGTATGCAATGAATGCTGTAGGATACGTTTATATTAAATTCATAATATCTTTATATTTCATTCATGTGATCTGGTGTAAAACATAATAATTAAAACAAATCAGATAACATTAAGAGCAAGTTCTCACATGGAGCTTCACATAATAATCTACAAGTAAAAAGTGATATGACGTTTTACCTTTCCTGAAATACAACGACTGGTGAGTGAGGACTTTTATTGTAAAAGTGAGGATCAGAGATTTGCACAGGGGACTGCATTCAATTGGAGAGCTATCTGAATTATTAGTACAGTATGGTGCTGTGCAAGTACATCCACCATGTCAACTAGGATTACAGATGTTCATATAAATAATTTAACTGCACTTTAGGATGGTATGTATAGGAAGTCAATCGTTTTGTGTGTTTCTCAAATTATATATAAACCTAAAATACCATCTTCCACTAAAAACGTGTACGTTTTCTATATTAAAACAGGTTTAGATATCCCACGTAGACTTGATTAAAATGTCAAAAACAGTATTCTCTTGTGAATGTGTGCTTTGCAGTGCGCAATGAAAGGGTGGTACAGGTGCTCCAGACAATGACACAACACAAAGTTCACGGTTCAAGTTATTTTTATTTTCTGTTTCGCTCTCCTTGACCGTATAATAAATGCTGGCTCTACCCAACTATGGGTATTGCCAGCGTATAAACCAACAGGTTGCAGTCCCAAAATAATAATACACAAAATACAGACACACAACACAGAAACAAACACATCTCCGGACAGTGCATGCTCTAGGTGCAGGTGCGGTGCAGTCTCCCATTAACCACAACAAAAGGAACCGATTACGGCATCACGTCCCCCTAAAGTACTCTCAGCCCTGCCCCCTCCGATAGCTAGTTCAATCATGTCTCCTCCAATTCATGAGTAAAACCCTACTAGGGCGATGACTCCTGGTACCGTAAATACAAATGGCGTCCTGTGGATGAATCTCCACAGAGAACCTTGCCTTTAAGTTCTAAGATTCGCGCTTGCATAGAAAGGCTCAAAAAGGCAACGCTAACTTATTTCCTGTGACATCGGCTTTCTGCACTGAAGTGTCAATTTAGCAGTTCTTCAATAGGTAAGCTAACAATCTCTGAGCAACAGTGCTGAAGAAAATCTCACCTTCCATGTTTAACAGGGAAATAGGGAAAAACTGACCGACAGAATATTTTTCTTTGGGTATAAAGACCCCACCTGCTCGGCGCCATGCTCTTGGTACAGCCTGTCTTTCCCATGCTACTTTCATGAATTTCCACAGGATTTGAACACCAGGGACACTCTTGTAGACTGTACGGAACTCCATTAGGCCCAGGAGATGATAACGCCCTTGCCTTTTTCACAGCTTGTTCTACTTCTTTCCACTCAGGTGCGCAGTCCTCCATTTGGTATTCTGGTGGATTGATAGGTTGGATGTCTGAAGGAATCGACATAGGCTCCTGCCTTTTTGAATCTGTGTGTGTTTCCTCGAGATATCTATCCAGCTCAGACTTAGTTGCTTTTAGTGTGCCATTTTTCTCCCTGGTGAATAGCCTCTTTGCAAATTTGAATGGGTCTTTATAAAAGTTAGTTCTCGCACGCTCCTTCTTTTTGCAGCGTTTCCATAGGCGCCCAGCTCTGCGCAATGTTGCAAGCTTATCTTTTATGACCCTTTGTAAAAGATTGAGTTCCTCCTTCTGACTTTGTTCTGCTCTCCTCCATTGCTTCCTGAGCTGCCTCCTTTCTCTAACTAAGCACTCAATCTCCTGCTGCTGTCTACACTTTACAGGAATAGTTTGTACTTTCTCCTTTCTTTTTTCAACTCCAAACCTCTTGCTTCCATATGCGTAGATGGTGTCCCCAAATGTATCCAGCTTCTTTTCGACAGTTCCACCTAACCTTTCCAACACAAAACAGAGATCTGTATTTACTGTGTCCCACGCTGTTTTCTCAGAAGCTCTTGGCCATTTAACTCTAGGCTTGTGCCCGTTGAGGTTCTTTTCTCTTACGCTGGTTCATCTGACCCGGTTCACAATGTCAGATACGCACATACCTCTTTTATTACTCTGAGCACACTCTTAAACTAAGGGGAGATGTTTAAGGAGGACAAAGATGTTTTGGATTGTTCGTGCACTGGGCTTGCAACGTATCCAGACAACCTTTAATAATCAAGAATATCACACAGACTCATTTAATTTGAAGTTTTAATGAATCAGAGCAGTAATAGTTCTCCTTCTGTTTATAAATGCTTAATAATGGATCAACTGGTTGCAAGCCATTTTGAATCCCTGCTAATAGGCAATCTGGACGTTTCCGGTGCCTTTACAGGTTTAACAGCATTAATACTTTAACAGGGAGGCGCGAGCTGTGTGTCCTTTTTTTTGTTTTTTTTTGGAGAGGTTGGATGATTAGAAAAAAAAATACAAATGATTATATATTTTAAATGTATTCTATTTAAAAATAACTAAAATAAAATAACGCAAAAAGCTTTTGTTTAACGTGCTAATGTTCCTTAGCAACTGTGATACGTCACATGTACGTTGCGTGGTTCCCCCCCCCCCCACCTCATTTTGTGACAAAGGGAGAAAAATGTATAACACAAGCCGAAGTGAGGGTAGCAGCGGAGGTTCCAGCAAAACACAGAAGCCGGAAATATGACGAAGCATATTTAAAACTGGGCTTTACATGGAGCGGGTCCAGCGGTGCACCGAGGCCTCAAATGTGTTTTATGCGGCGAAATACTGGCAAACCACAGTATGCTGCCCTGCAAGTCAACCCTACCATAGTATCTAAACCCGGAAAGTTTTTTCACAGTAAGCTCAGTGAGTTTATTTCTTTATTTATTTATTGCATTTATATAGCGCTTTTTATACAAAAGTATCGCAAAGCACTATACAGTACATAGCAGAAAAAAAGAACAAACCACACTACATTTGTATAGCATGTCACACATACAACTGCAAGAATCATAATAATACAAAAGCAGCAATTTTAAAGTTACATTAAAATCCACTAAGATAAAAACAGGACCAAAAAAAAAATATTTTAGCTGTTTCCTGTTTTTAAATTCATATTTCTGAAACTCATACTGCTCTATATTGATCAAATCCCTTCTACTTTTTTATTCATTTTTTTGCAACAGATAGGATTTTCAGTTTGTTATATTGTTTTAGTAAACTGGGGAGGCGCAGTTATTTTTTTCATAGCTCAGAGAGGCTCACTATGACAAAGTTTGAGAACCACTGCCTTATAGCAATGCATCAATATAAATGAGATATACATTCAAAATTGTTCTTACCAAGTGTAGTTGTAGAATACAAAGTAAAAACAAGAGCTGTCTTCAAAAGCAGACTTCTGAATATGACCAAACAGCAACCAGCATTTTTCAGAGATCCTCAGAGCATGGACCACGCAACTTGTAAGACATGTTGAGTAATACTTGACACGGGTTTTACCTTGGCTTTTATAAGTTTTTTTCTCCATTTAACATGCCAGAAGACCCAATTAAATCTAATTATTTGCTGTGTTTTGATAGCTCTTATCTTTGTGTGAATAATATATTTCAAAAAGTACCGGTGACTCCCTTTTCAAAATTAATTGAATGTGAGCTCATGGTTCACTATCCTTTCTCCTTTATCCTTTATGTTTCCACCTCTCCTTTCTCTAAAAATTAGGTGAACTGGACTTCACAGGGTCCTTGCTACTAAATATAATACAGGTGTATGTGTATGTATATATATATATATATATATATATATATATTAGAGCATTTTTTAAATGTGTAAGACCAGCTGTATTTGATTTTATTAACCTGGGTCAAAAATATATGTCCCTCTTAGCAGCATATTATGGTACTTTTCCAGTGTGTTGTCAGTGGGCCAGTTTAACTTGATATACAAATGTGTGTTAACAAAATATTGGACAAACACTGTAGAAGTTTATCATAAGCCTTTGAATAAAACCACTAAGCATACAGTGGCCAGTCCAGTTATTTTCATTTAAATTCAGGCTATAATGAACATGTTAAACATAATAGCCTCATATAAATCCCCTGGGCCGGATGAGATCCTCCTAATAGTACTCAAAGAAATGAAAGAAGTTATTTACAAACCGCTAACCAAGATGCAACATGCAACAGTCTCCCTTGATGAATCTTCAAACCCCTAACCGTTATCACTTTGCTCCAGCCACAGACACAAACCTGGAGCTCCATGTCTTTGCTAACTGCAGATCTTAAGTCATCTTCCACCCTCATTCTCGCAGTCGCTAGGGGTATTGAAGCTAGCCACAGCATTTTGGCAGAAACATTTCGATCAGAAAACTGCAAAGCAGCAGGCTGCAGCAGCTCAACCTGGATTCATTGCTGCACTGACTGACACACGCAAGAGAAAAGATATGTTACTTTAGTTTTAAATTAAAAAATAATTTTGTTTTTACAGTTTTTCATTTTTTTGAAGAAATGCTTTATATGTGGTAAGTTAGAAAATGACTCATTTTATGTTTAATTGTTCATTTAAATATGGTGTTTGATATGACATGCTTGAATAAAACTATCGGAGTTGTGTCCGATAGTTTGTCTTTTATTTTAATATTGATGTTGTTTAAAATGTAAATGTCCTAATGACTGCTGGCAACGGTTTTAGGTATAACTGTGGCGGTTCTAGTGTTAATGTAGCTGCAGCCTGTTCACAAGGCAAACTAAAACAAATGAAAGAAGCCAGGTGCACTCTAATGAAAATTCTGTCATCACTAAGGTATCTGGGTTGTCAGGGCCTTGCAATGCGACAAAAAGTGGATGTACAGTCAAATTTGACACAACTTTTAAATCTACGTACGGAAGATATCCCAACATTAAAATCCTGGTTGAATCGCTCAGGATATAAATGACGTTACAAACTAAATGCTTTCAATTATGGCACACAATATCCTTCCCACATTAACAAAGGAGATACATGAAGCTGGATTTTATGCTGCTGTTGTGGACGAGACTGCAGAAAAAGGCAGGGGTTACAGGCACTGGTACTGGAAGAGGAGCATCGGGCTTTATATGTGCACTGGTTAGCACACAGTCTGGACTTGGTGGTGCAAGATATGCTACAAAGCGTTGACATTTTTCGAAATTTTATGACAATAATTCGTGACCTGATTAGCTTTGTCAAGAATTCTCCAAAATGGCTTGCTTGGTCTGCGCCCATTTTGTCCGACAAGATGGACACAGAGCATCTTCACTGCAGTCAGTGGTCTCCAACTACAGTGATTAATCGGGGACCTTGAAAATCTATCAAGTCATGATAAGTGAAGCTGGAGGGAAAGCAAGTGGATTCTCTGTACATCTCTTATTTAGAGAGGAACTCAAGATGGGAGTTGCCAAGATTGGTTGAAAACGAGGCAAAAACATTTCAAACAACAGAATATGTTTGCGGTAGCTATACATTTTGCTATTACAAGTATTGTATGATTAATTATGGTTTTTACATTTAATATGTATTAATATGTATCTTATTCACATGAACGTGCATTCCTTATGCCAGACAGAATATTAACGTTGGACGTAGTTAAGCCAGGCTAAATTTTTTGGTTGCAACCGGCATAATTAAAATATTTAATAGAAAAATAACGTCTGGCTTAGGGTTTGAGACCAACTTTTAAGACTTGGTCTTACGTCCGGTTGTTGCAACCCGTCCCAGAAGTCTGGCACTTACTTCACTCTCCAGTTGCTTTTACTCATTTTTTCATGTGTGGAAATGGTAAATACTGTTTTGCAGAGGAATAACATGCAGTTTCATCAAGCAGAATTAAATATTCATTTTCTTAAAGGTAGAATAAGTCAACTGCACAACGGATTTAATCAATTCTGAGTGAAAACAACTCTTGAGGCAGAATTGTTGGATTTGGAAAGCCCCACTCTTCCAAGACCTAGAAAGGTTCCTCGCCAGTTTGATGATGGTTCTGTCTCGCTTTCATTTCAGTCTCCTGAGTAACTCTACCAACATGGTTACCACAGTGTTATAGACTGTGTTACAACTGCACTGTGCAACAGGTTGAAGTCTGCTGTGTGGGAACACATGACAAGCATTGAAAAGTTTGTTACTGGGAGATGCGACAGCCATCACATTACAGAGTTCTATAAGGCTGACTTGACACTGATCGACTGCAACTACATTGTGCTTATTGACTTTGCAAAAGAATGTGGCGTTCACCTGTCAACATTTAAGGATGCAGTAAAACTCCTGAGCTGTGAGCAAGGTGAACATTTGCGACCACTACTGATAAACTGATAAAGATTGCATTTGCGATCCCAGTGGCCTCTTGTACATTGGAAAGGTCATTCTCAACCCTTCATAGGATTAAGACCTACCTTCGATCAACCATGGGACAAGCCAGACTGAACAATGTAACGTTGCTACATGGTCAGAAACACCTTTCTTGGGAGATTGATCTCAACGCAGTGGCAAATTAATTCTTAATATGGTGATAGCTGTGCACTAGAATAGTGATTTTTAAAAAGGTATCACCAAAAAACCTTGATCATTCAATTTAACATTACACAAATGTCCAATTATGATTAAGGCCCTGTGAAAATCGTGGAAATTTTCTTTAAAATTCACGGCAGTGTCACAGGAAAAGTATTGTATTTCGCGGAATGAGCACGGAAATATGTTATAAATTACGTGTAGAGATTATTATTTTTTAAACAGCAAATAGACATATAAAAGCACTGACATCAAAATTAACATCAAAGTTATTCAAGCACTTTACAATAGCTTGTGAAACGGTGTTGTAATTAACAGCCTGTAGCTAAAGTGTATCTGCAAGGACAGCTTTCAGTTCTAGTACGTCAGGTGCATGCACATGTTTAGGTCTTGCAAAACAAATAAAATGTGTAACCCATACAGATCTTGTGCATCAGTCGACTCACCAGTGTGACCACTGACAAGCAACCAGACTGTTTTACCAATTCCATAATCTTCTGCTTGTGATACTCAGCAACTTTAGGTAAGTCTCAGCTGGGCTGATGAAGGAATCGCTCCACCGTTTGCTACACTGTCTGAAGAATTTATGTAACGTTTGGTTGTCCAATTTTTCAAAAGGGATATTTGTGCAAACAAATGCCTCTGTCAGGTCAAAATTTAATAAGTGGACTTTTGGAATATGGAAGTCACCGTTTTTTGTTTCTTTTTAAGTAAAGCAGTCGAAGTACTGCTCTGGATTTCCGCCTTTCTCTTTAGGTGAATACTTGAATCTAAATCAAATGCCTATCAACAGCCGATTCTCGGTAGTGATCTACAGTAACGTTGCAGGACATACAGAAGAGCTTACCTCCATTGCTGTGTAAAACATCTGCTGGATACTGCTTTACGTGATCTGCTACAGACACATTTTTAGCCTTTTTAGAGACATCTATTTTCTTGTTTACAGTGTGTAGTATTTTAATTTCCTGCTTAGATTGCATAGTGACATGACAATCACTGCACAGCACTGTGTGCATGGCGAATATTACACGCAGGCACATATCAGAGCTGTACAGTTTTGTTAATGTGATTTTTTTTTGTATGAAATACAAATAATTATGAAATAATTTTTATTTCTTAAGAATATTGTAAAAATCACAGTATTGGGCTAATTTCACGATTTCTGCACAGCCAGTGAAATCACAGTTTTCACAGGGCCTTAATTATGATGCTTTGAAAAAAGAGGTGTGTCTTTTCCATACCACTACTTATACATAGTTAAAGCAATAAAGGAACATGCCAAACTTATCAGAGACAGTTTTTTTTTATAGTTATTTTGAAAGGATAGGCATACTGTGGAGGATTTCCCAAAATAAAAAAGATGTACATCCAAACAGTCAATACAGCTAATTAGAGGTATATCCTTTTAGCGCACGTCCTGGGAGGTCAAGTCAGATTCGTTCAGCACCCTGGAGAGTGGCTGGGAATAACACATGCTTGCAGAATTCCAGGACCTCTCACCAGATACCAGAGTGGAGCAGTGCTCAGATATTCGACAAAGTGGCCTGGAACAGACTGCCTGCTAGCTGAAAGAGGAGAGACTAAATATGGAGCACTTAACAAGTTAATTGCCTGCACAGCATCCCTTCTGCATGTGAAATGTGGTGAAACCAAGGAGCTTCTTCTTCTAATGATCTAACACATAACAACATTTAGATATGCCATAACAAACTGAATAGACCCCAGTATATGAACTTGAGAAAATCTAAAATGAGATTATCTTCTGTTGCTAAAAATAGCTGAATAAAATACATATGACTCCTTTTCGTATTAATATTTCAATGTTTAAATGACAGGATACGTAGTGTAGCTTCACTGATATAAAGCCTGCTATATTAAAAATATAATCCAGGGAATGTTACAAGAAGGAACATGCATCCCAGGTTAAATAAATAAATACATGAAGAAATGGAAAGTATTTTATGAAATGGTCTTCACGTACAAAAAACATTCAAAATTCTAATTGGATTTTGCAGCCTGTGGATTTTTATGTTTTATATTCGCATTGCATCTTTAATCTTCCTCTTCATCCTGTAGTTATTGGGTAAAGCACCTCTACTTTTCGCCTCTCACATTATGAATTTCAACTCTCCAAAAAGATACATAACGGTTCACTAAGCTCTGATTCAGTTCACCAGCCTTAGTTTTAATTGTTTTGTTTTTTTGTACAGGGCTTTTTTCTTGGGTTTTCATTCCTTTGTGAAGTCTTTCACCCGAGGGTGATAAAGGCAGATTCCTGATTCTTTTTTAACTCTTTGGCACTTCCCAGTTTTCAGTTTCCTTTCCTCGGGGGTTGTGGTCCAGATTGTGTTTCTTTCAGTGTGATTGCTTTTGCTGGTATAAATGATATGTCATCATTGTATTGGAATATCACCAAATAATCCATAATCCTTAATTCACAGTAATGTTACAAATATGAAATTAAATGGCTGATTTATGCTAAAGGACAACCAGTCCACTAATGTACAGTTTCCTTAAAATATTTTTACTAGATTGAGTATTCAGAGCTAGCAATGATTTTTTTAGGGTTATGGTATCTGTACAATGTGAATTATTTTTAAGTTTACACATAGTGGAAAATTACACTAAGTACAATTTAAATGTATACAGTTCATGTTTTCTTAACTTATGTTTCAGTCAGGAAACAAAAATAGGGATAAGAGGGTGTATAGGTTTTCAGTGCTGTTTACAATGCTTACATGTACAGTAAACCCAGCTGAGGGGTGAAGAAAGGGGAGGTGGTGAGAGAAATAAAACCTGACAACAAAGGGTGAGAATCTGACAAGAATTAATAGTATGAGATCTGGTCTGATTGGCTGAAGGTCCATGAGCCACAGCACAGCCACCTATAGCAAAAACAAGATAGACAGGGAAAATATCCACAAAAAACTTCAAACACAACATTAATACAATTAATAGAAGCTCATTTGCACTTTCAGTCAATTCTGGAGAAAAAAAATCTCCAGATTGGTGGAAAGCTCTGGAACCTAAGTCTTCGACCAGCCTGTTTCAACTACGTTTGTGTTCAAGGGCCAGATAGTCAAAGATTTTGTGAATGTATGCAACCTTTCTGCAACACTGCTTGCATTGCAAATGTCTTGCATATATTCGCAACTCTGTCAAATTCAAGACAGTTAAATAACTAATATCACACAGCTGCAGAAATGAATATATTTAAATTAATGTAAACATGAAATTAATCAAAAAGCATAGAGAAGGCAATTAACTGAAGAGGAGATTCTAATAGCTGATAAAAAGGGAAACAACTAAAAATAAGATTTAGCACTAAAGAAGTAATGTAATAGAAACTATACATCTATACATATTTGAAAGAACCATTATCATATGAGTTTTTTCTTTTTTTTTTTTAATAAATCAAAATGCTTCCAAACCCTAACCCTAACCTAGGATTTTCTGGAACTTTGTTATGCAAGTCTTGCAGCAAGCCCCATTTGTGTCTATTTATCTTTTTGAACAAATTCGTGGAACCAACAGTTTTGCTCAATAAATTAGCTTTAAGAGATTTTACTTCAACTCAAGTGGAACTCAAATCTGGTGCTGTCTGTAGCCCGCAGCAATAATAGAGCCGCTGGCAACAAATTCCCAGCTATGCTAATTTAATAAATTCTGGGGTACAAACATGACTTTTTTGTCCTTGGTAGATGCCATGATAGATGCTACTTAAGGCTATTGTACAGTGCATTGCAACTTATTGCTAAGGGACAGAAAAGTCTAAGCTTAAATCAATCAGCTATCTGATCACCAAATTCATATTAACGACAATTGACTGTATATAGTAACTCATTTATAAATAGGATGATATAAAATCTGGTCAAATTTGAACGACAGTAACAGTAAACCTTTCGATAGTCATGTAAATATAATGTTTGCTTTCTTGCTGTCACAGTAAAAAATAACATTTTTACAAAGACACAATACTACATTGTTAATATAATCTAAGAGAAAGCACAGTGATAATTATAGTTATGGTTTCAACTTTGTTTCTATGTTAAACTCTGATTTCAGCCATTAATATCTTGTCAATGGTAGGGGTTACTTTGTGACATTGTCTCTTTAAATTGTTAAACAGTCTTTCAATAGGATTAGTATTTTTAAAAAATAAAAGGGGAGTCAAAATGTTAGACACTCCTGTGTACAATACGAATTATAATTATAGTTTTCAGCAGCCCCACCGGTTTGTCAGGGGCGACTGGAATGAAAACCGGGGCACTGGAGGCTGCAGCAGCGGGCAGAGATCTGCAGCTGGGACCCAGTGCAGCGACGTCCGATCACCCAGGCGGATCGAAGCAGTGACCAGGGGGAGCGTAAGCGACGTCTGGGAGCAGCGCAGCGACGTCTTGGTGCTTGGTGCTCGGGAGGAGCGGAGCAGGGAACCAGGTGGAGAACTGTGGCTGCTTCTGCCAACTCCTGGGCTCTAGGTCTAGTGAAGGGAGGTCCAGGCCAACTGGCAGGGTGTCCAGGAGCGAGGGGCGAGGGACCGCACGCAGGGGTGCCGAACTGGACTGCAGGGGTGGTGGCTGGGGCTGTGGTGGAGGCGGGCTCTTCGCCTCCTCCCCTCTGGGCTCCGGAAGCGGCGGCTTCTCCCCTCTGGGCTCCGGAAGCGGCAGCTCCTCCCCTCTGGGCTCCGGAAGCAGCGGCTTCTCCCCTTTGGGCTCCGGAAGCGGCAGCTCCTCCCCTCTGGGCTCCGGAAGCAGCGGCTTCTCCCCTTTGGGCTCCGGAAGCGACGGCTCCTCCCCTCTGGGCTCCGGAAGCGGCAGCTCCTCCTCTCTAGGCTCCGAAGCGCGGCTCCTCCCCTCGGGGCTCGGAAGCGGTGGCTCCTCCCCTCTGGGCTCCGGAAGCAGCGCCTTCTCCCTTTGGGCTCGGAAGTGACGGCTCCTCCCTTCTGGCTCTGGCGGCGGTAGCTCTTCCCCCTCTGGCTCGGGAGACTGCGGAGCTACCCTTGCCTGCTCCCACTTTTGGAGCAACATCTCCAATTCGGTTGGCTCCCGTCTCTTCAGTGGTGCCAACCCCATCTCTTTCTCCCATCTCTCATTCCTGTTGATCTGCTCGATCATTTCCCATAAATCCATTTTCTGGGTCGTAGGGGCGCACACACTTTCTGACACCATATGTGGAAAGACCGCTGCCATTCTCGGGTTCGTTGCCCCTTTAAAAATTGACCCAGACACAGGAACTTTGGTTTTTCAAGCGCGGTTGCACTATTTTTTTAATAAACACAATAAACAAAGCAAACACAAAACAAAAACCTAACTCCGTCTTGGAGCGCTGACTACACAGGTAACTCCCTGCTGTCTCACACTATTGATTACACTATTTCTGATTATCTTGCCATTCTTTTCAAGGTTAATTTGCCTTTAACTACAAAATGTGGAACATACAATTAAAACTCAGGTAGTTAATTCTTCAACTGCAAAGTTTTCTGAGGCATTGAGTTAATCACCACTTACTCAGTCTGTATCACAGATGAGTTGGTTAACACCTATAGCACCTCCTGGTGACATCTCTCCTTGTCCAGCTAATTTTTGTTTCCAGACTCTAGCTTCATAGAGGCTACGATGAGCCATTAGCTACCAGAGTGTACTCAAAAAACCCAGCATATAGTTCATGGAGTGCCTGAATCTGACCCTTGGGCTATCGGTAAGTGTGTGATTTATTACATTACCGCTGATTATTTTCATCTTTATCTATATTATTGTCTTAGTTTTTCTGCACTCTGCTTGGCGTCCTAGGGCACAGTAGATTAGCTCTGTGACTGAGAATGGTTTGCTAATGCAGGGCCCATGCTGGGTTTGCAGTGAGGTTACTTGCTGTTATATTCTCCTTGGTTTGATGTAGTGGCTGCTGTATTTAATTTAATTTCTGCTATCAGTACAGGAGGTTCTCCAGCCATTTTGAAACGTCCTGTGAGCCGCTGTTTTCCAGCCTTACCTTGCATTTTCTGCAGCTGGTACTTACACAGTGTGTGTGTGTGTGTCTATTCAATATCAGCTCACCTCTATCCATTTATTTCTACCGATTACTTTTTGTAAACGTTTTATTATCAGTGGATTTATGTTTCTATCTATCTATCTATCTATCTATCTATCTATCTATCTATCTATCTATCTATCTATATATATATATATTTTTTTTTTACTTTAAATAATATTTTTTGTATTTTATTTATTTGTTTATCTATTCATGTATTGCTTTTTATTACTATTATTATTACCTTTTATTATCCTTTTTCGTGTGTGTGTGTATATGTATATATATATACACACACAGTACTCCCTTGCTATAACACCGGTCTCGTTGGACACACAGTATGAGCGTTGTAACGAGGGAGGGGGTGGGGGGTGCCGTGGGACACACAACAACACACATCTGACTAAAATACAAAATAAAATAGCTCCCTTTCTATAATGATATAGTGAAGCAAAATTGTAACTTTCCATGAATTAACCATGCCTAAAGAACCATGTAATCAACACTATATTTAAAAAAGGTAGCATTCCCACTCATGGATTATTTTAATTAGCAGTTTTTAAATTATAAATAGCCTGGCTAAACAGCGGTCGGGAGTTCAGTTTGAAAGTGACAGACAAGCATAAGTGCGAGAAGGAGAGTGGGTCGGGAGAGAGGAAGAGGGAATGGGCTCGCCCCAGGTTTGGCTGCCGGAGTGGGGCTAAATCGAAGCTGAAGTGTCTCATCACCCGGAGAAAGTTGCAGCTCCTCTTGCAGCAAAAAAGTAAATACATTAGGAAAGATAACCACGTAATATGCCTAATATTTATTTAGTTATAAAACAAATGTTGAATAAGATGTTTGTGTTATAAAGTGCCAGCGCAGCTTTTCTTCAGTTCAGATACTGTATCAAAAGGGAGAGACAGAAACGGAAGTTAGACTGAGAAGTTGTTTATAGTATGAACAACACTGGTACTGTATTTACTGTAGAAATATTGCATGAATCACCAGTATAGGGAATTGGGGGACATGCTGTAGGAGCGTTATAGCCGAGGCGCGTTTTAACCGAGAGCCTTATAGCACTGTAGATATAGATAGATAGATAGATAGATAGATAGATAGATAGATAGATAGATAGATAGATAGATATAGTAAATATGGACTGGAGAGGAGGGCTATAGTGGAAAATTATTTACCCGAGTGTAACAGGGAGAGGTCTGTGCTGACTATCTGGTGCATGCATGGTTCTGTGGGAAGAGGGCAGCAGCCCTGTAAGATCCGCCTGTAAGACCGAAAACGTCTGGAGAAAGAAAACAAACGAAAACCAAAGAAAATAAAATAAAAATATTGATAGCGGGGAAACTTTAGGCAGACCCCAAAAGTGTATAAAAAGCAGCCTCAGGGAACAAAGAAGTGTAGGACAGAGACCTGGGCCGTGCGGGTAGCGACGGTCGAGGAAACGCTGTAGAGTGCAGCAACTTTATTTTGTAGTTTTGTTAATAGTGTTTTATTTTCTCTTTTTCTTTGTACCTTCTGTTTTTGATTATTGTCTATATAGTCGCCTTCTGTTACCATTGCTGGTATAGGGGAACGGTGGACCCAGAGTGCCACCTGCCGGTGATAAATAAATAGTGTACCCGAGTGGTGTTTATAACTTTCTGTCTCCTGTGTCAGTGAATTCCCCACCCTTCCACACGTGGTATCAGAGTGGGATTCACTGGCACTGCCCACAAAAAGCAGTGCACGGAAACAAAGGAACAGAAATGGATGCCACCCAGTTTGCATCGATGATGGACCTCCTAAGCCAAACCCTAACTGCTGCCGTGCAGGGGGCTGCTAGACCGGCAGGACCAGATCCAAGGCTGCAGAGGCCAACCAAGATGATGGCAGTGGATCAACCAGAAGCCTATCTGGAGTTGTTTGAGGCAATGGCGACCTCTGTCGGTTGGGCCCAGGAACAATGGGCTAGCTACCTCTTACCACAGCTGACGGGGGAGGCACAAGCAGCTGCAAGGACCCTGTCTCCCGAGAACATGATGAATTACTCCACGCTGAAGGCAACCATTCTTAATCACGTGGGGGCCACTCCAGAGGGTCTTGGCCTTCCAATGGCTGGGGTTGTCTTTTGTACCAGTGCTTGGTGGAGTTCAGGCCAGCTTTCAGCAGCTAGTTGACGCTCTACCAATCATTCTGACCTACCCACTTCCTTAAAGACCCTGGCATGGCTCTCATGTATCGATCCATGACGATGAGCTATATGCGGTATCTGTTGTTTACCTCTGGACGTAACTATCGTTGAGCCAGGTGAAAGAGGTTGAACATTTGTGACTGCGGGGCAAGGGACGGGTTGAAGGTCCAGGCATGGTACTTCCGGGCTCTGACTGCAGTTGTCACTCCTGTCTGTGCCAAGATTTCTGCCTTCAGCTTGTCGTAGTCCTTGGTGTCTGCTAGAGGTAGGTTGTAGTAGGCCTTTTGGGCATCCCCTATTAGAAAGAGAGCCAATATCCCAGCCCACTCCTTTTGGGCCCATGCTTCCTGACTTGCCGTCCTCTCAAAAGTTAACAGGAATGCTTCTATCTCATCAGCAGCAGACATTTTGTTCAGCAGTTGTGTTGAACGTACTGTGCTCTGAGTGGCGGTCCTGGTGCTCCCTTGTACCAGGTTCCGCATGATAGCTAGTTGTTCCTCTCTGGCTTCCTGTAATAAGGCTTCATGTTTACGGTTGGTTTCTTGCTGTACTCTGGTGAGCTCTTGCTGTACTGCAGTAGCTGTGACCAGTGCACAAACCAACTCATCATTGTTTGCCATGATTCCATGTTGTGTTACTCTCTCGCTGTGCTGTAAAGCTGGGGTACTGCAGCTTATCTGACGTCAGTTTGGCATCCCACTACTGCCACCATATGTGAAAGATATTGCAATCACTCATTTGGTGTGGTAGCCAACTGGCAGCATGGAAGAGCACACTTGGAACAAGACTTGCAATAAAAGTCAATTGCAATAAAATACAATTGCAATAAAAGTCTCTATTATTTACACTGCTGTAGTTAATCAAAACCAAATAAACTAAACAAATCTTGGCCACATTTCTTCTGGTCCCTCACTGCACCCTGTTTGAACTGCCCTCAAACAGTCAAAAAGAAGTTCAAACTTAAACAAAATACACTAAATGAAAACACTAATAAAAATACTATGCAGCTCAGTATTTTTACTGCATTCAATTCATAGTCCAAGTTGGTTTATCCAGCGGACCCTGGCGTGTTGAAAGCTGTTTTCCAGAGTAGAGGGTTTGCCACTCTCCACAGGTAAGTATAACCGTAGTCCATTTGTTTGTTGACTGTAATTGGTATGCTGTTCTTTTTCAGGTTGGAAGGTAAGTGGTTCCAATCTGTAGTCTCTTTCACCCAGAGACCCTCGGTTGTTACAGTTCCAGATAAAAGCAACAGGTGAATTGTATCCTTTGTAATTAATCCCAGTTTCTCTTAACCTTTTTAGGTTCAAAGCACCCTCTGCAGGAGTACACAGGGAAGGTCCCTTCCCCCTCCCCAACTGGCTAAACCAATTCACAACTAATAAAGTAATTCATAAACTAATAACAGTCATGCAGTGTCCCCCTTTAAAATACACACAGTTCACTGGTGGGGAATTCAGTTTGGTGCACTTCATTTTACAACCATAAACTCATCTATGGTTATGGTTAAAACAGTCTGTTTGGTAATTGTGCTTGAGTACTCTTCCTAATGGCATCCCGCCCACTAATCACAATGCGATACCAAGTACACATGTTGCAGTTGTTTTTACTGCTGTTACTATTCTATTAACATCTTAAAATAGTGTTTGCTAACGCACTTCAACAAAAGCATATCTTCATCAGAGCAAATGCTAAAAAGGTGCATCTTGGGCATTTTATACATACCACACCTGACAACAATGGTTAATCATTGGTAATTAAACACACAGTCTTAGTAGGTTTACTCAAATAAGAATTTAATGATCATCAATTAAAGTATGTAGTACAACAGCATAACATTATTATTATTTTACATCTTACTTAAAGTAGTTCTACAATTATATCACATGTACATTCAATATATTAGATTCCCAATTCATTCACAAATATCTCATATTCAATATAAATCTGGTTATGATCAGTAAACACATTTAATAACAATCTTCAAAGTATAACAGAATGATGTTGTCAATTAATCACATACAATGTTCATATATTTCCAGGCACCAAGCAAAATAATCTGCTACACAATGACATTAGAAATGCGTGCAGCAAAGGAGAAGCCATATTAATGGGGGATTTCAACTTCCCCCATATACAATGGGAAAACCTGGTGGGGAGCACGACAGATGAAATTGAAATGGTAGAAATGACAAATGACTGCTTCCTAACACAATTTGTCAAGGCACCGACTAGAGGGGAGGCATGCCTTGATTTAGGCTTTTCAAATAATGACGTGAGAATAACTAAAACAGAGTTCAGAGAACCATTGGCAAACTCAGATCACAACATGGTCTCATTTGAAGTGATTTTTAAAACCCCAAAAGTAATGACTAAAGCTAAGGTTTACAATTTTAGGAAAGCAAACTATGAAAGTATGAAACAGAGACTAACAGAAGTAGATTGGAGTTAAATAAAGAAAACATCCACAGAAAAAGGATGGTTGTTTTTTAAAAAATGTAGTACTAAAGGCGCAAAACAATTACATGCCAAAAGTAGATAAATCAAAATCTAAAACAAAGTGCCTTAATAGATCAATTTTGTGTTGAATTAATTAGTTAATTTTCTGTCATTTAACGTAATTCTGTCGTCTAACGCAATTTGTCAAGGCATCGACTAGAGGGGAGGCATGCCTTGATTTAGTCTTTTCAAATAACAAAGACAGAATAACTAAAACAGAGGTCAAAGAGCCATTGGCAAACTCAGACCTCAACATGGTCTCATTTGAAATGCTTTTTAAAACCCCTAAAGTAACGACTAAAGCTAAGGTTTACGATTTTAAAAAGGCAAACTATGAATGAATGAAACAGAAACTAACTAAAATAGAGAAAACCTCCACAGAAAAAGAATGGCTATTTTTCAAAAATGTAGTACTAGAGGCGCAAAACAATTACATCCCAAAAGTAGACTTATCAAAATCTAAAACAAAATGGCCAAAATTGTTTCATTAGATCAATTAAAAAAATATTCAGAGAAAAAAAGTCATTTTGCAGTTTAAAAGGGACTAAGAACAAAGTACACAGAAAGAGTACTTGGAACTGCAAACGCAAGTCCGGGCAGCAGTGTGGAGTAGTGGTTAGGGCTCTGGACTCTTGACCAGAGGGTTGTGGGTTCAATCCCTGGTGGGTGACACTGCTGCTGTACCCTTGAGCAAGGTACCTTACCTAGATTGCACCAGTAAAAACCCAACTGTATAAATGGGTAATTGTATGTAAAAATAATGTGATATCTTGTAACAATTGTAAGTCACCCTGGATAAGGGCGTCTGCTAAGAAATAAATAATAATGGGGCAGCAGTGTGGAGTAGTGGTTAGGGCTCTGGACTCTTGACCGGAGGGTTGTGGGTTCATTCCCAGCTGGGGGACACTGCTGCTGTACCCTTGAACAAGGTACTTTACCTAGATTGCTCCAGTAAAAACCCAACTGTATAAATTGGTAATTGTATGTAAAAATAATGTGATATCTTGTAACAATTGTAAGTCGCCCTGGATAAGGGCGTCTGCTAAGAAATAAATAATAATAATAATAAAGTCAAAAAGGAAGTTAGAAAGGCCAAGCGAGATAGAAATGAGCATTGCTAAGGGGGCTAAAACCAATTCCAAAATGTTTTTCCAATATTATAACAGCAAAAGAACATTCAAGGAGGAAGTAAAATAGCAAAAATATTAAATGATTACTTTTAAGTTTTTATAAAGGAGGATACAGACAACATGCCCCACATGTCGACCTGTTCCTATCCAGTTTTAAATAACTTTAGCATAACAGAGGCAGAAGTGTTGATATCCGGATGATATCCTTCCAATAGTACTCAAAGAAATGAAAGAAGTTATTTACAAACCGCTAACCAAGATCATGCAACAGTCTCTTGACACAGGTGTTGTACCGATAAGACTGGAGAATTGCAGATGTAATACTGATCCACAAAAAGGGAGACAAAACTGAACCAGGTAACTACAGACCAATAAGCCTGACTTCTATTATATGTAAACTTATGCAAACTATAATAAGATCCAACATGGAAAATTACCTATATGGTACCAGTATCCTGGGAGACAGTCAGCATGGTTTTAGGAAAGGGAGATCGTGTCTAACTAACCTGCTTGATTTTTTTGAGGATGCAACATCGACAATGAATAATTGCAAACCATACCATATGGTTTATTTAGATTTCCAGAAAGCTTTTGACAAAGTCCTGCATAAAAGATTAATTCTCAAACTGAATGCAGTAGGGATTCAAGGAAAGGCATGCATATAGATTAGGGAGTGATTAACATGTAGAAAACAAAAAGTACTGATTAGAGGAGAAACCTCAAAATGGGACTAGATCCTCTGCTCTTCCTAATCTACATTAATGACTTAGATTCTGGTATAGTAAGCAAACTTGTTACATTTGCAGATGACACAAAAATAGGAGGAGTGGCAAACACCGTTACAGCAGCAAAGGTCATTCTAAATGATCTAAACAGCATTCAGAGCTGGGCACACATGGCAAATTACATTTAATATAGGTGTTAAAACCAATCCTCGCCCAGGACAACTGGAAGCTGCTAGAGACTGGAAAATGCTGGCGGATGTTGGTCAACGGCTTATTTTTCCACCTGAGATTGCCACCACAAACCTTCGACCAGATATTGTCTTGTGGTCTGGATCAGCACGCCTTGTTCACCTGGTGGAGTTAACAGTGCCATGGGAGGATGCTGTAGATGAGGCGTATGAGAGGAAGAAACTGCGGTATGCTCAACTAGCCACTGAAGCGGAACAGCGAGGATGGAGAGTCTGGGTTTACCCAGTGGAAGTGGGATGTCGAGGATTTGTGGCACACTCTACAACCCGGTTTCTCAGAGATGTCGGATTCAATGGCCAAGAGTTGCGTCGCACAGTGAAGAACTTATCTGAAGCAGCAGAAAGGAGCAGCAACTGGCTGTGGTTGAGACGGAAAGATTCTGGCTGGGGATCTCAAGCACAATAGAAAGAAAGAAAGGCTGATATACAGGTAAGTAAGCTGGGCTGAGTTGAGTGGGGGACGGAGGGGTGATGCTGGGACGCCAGAATCACTGTCGAGCCCTCTTGAGGTGTCGTGGGCTAGTCGACGAAACACCGAGGATGGAAGGTGCCCACTTGAAGACCCCAGAGATGTACCCTACTTAGCTCAATCCAGACGGTTGTCATGCTGATGCGCTGGGGAGACCGCACTATGGTTGATCCCGGAGCCAGCATCGCAGCCGCTGTGTGTGCTGATGCGCTTAGGGAGGCAAAATAAGCTGATCCCTGGAGCCAGCATTACACTTCAGCCATCAACACCAGACAGAAGGATATCTACATCATCATATGGAAGGAAGCGCAAATGGATGGAGACACATATGGATCACATTAGGTTACTGTGAAGCTACGTCTTAGTTGGTGCTTATCTTGGCGAGAGCCAAGTTCAAATCAGCATGAAGTTTTAACATCTACTCTCATGTAATGGAAATCATGAAGATCTGGATACGTCCAGTGACTGCTGTGAATAGTGCAGCTGGCAACAAGGGAAAGACCTCGTGACAGCCTGGAGAGACAGCTGACAGGAGGAAAGAGACCCCATTGGGGCTGGCAAGGGTTAGCTACCCTTGTCGGCAGTATCCAGCTCTGTGTTTACAGGATGCTGGAGACACCCGCCCATGGCTTCAAAGAAATTAAAGAGAAAAATACCCCTAGAGTCTGCGAGAGCGGGGGCGGAAGATGACTCAACGTTGGACAACACGGTTAAGGACTTAGGAACGAAAACGGATATGAGTATGGAGAGTACTTCACAAAAGACTAGTTCAAGATCTGCAGTTAGCAAAGACATGGAACTCCAGGTTTGTGTCTGCGGCTGGAGCAAGGCGACAACAGTCAGGGGTTTGAAGATTCATCAAGGGAGAATGAAATGCTTGAGGGAGAAGGGACAAGGGCCTCGCATTGATCAGTACTTCTTACGAAGTCAGTCAAGTCAGTCGAATGAAATCCAGCGACAGGAAGCAAACCACAGTTCGCAGGATATCAGCACCCTGTCATAGATGTGAGGAGGACTTGCATGGACACAGTTAGTGATGAACCTAATGATCCTTGTGAACCCGGGCAGACAAACCAGCGTAAGAGAGAAAAGAACCTCAACGGGCACAAGCCTGGAGTTAAATGGCCAAGAGCTTGTGAGAAAACTGCATGGGACACAGTAAACACAGATCTCTGCTTTGCATTGGAAAGGTTAAGTGGAACAGTTGAAAAGAAACTGGATAAATTTGGGGACATCATCTACGCATATGGAAGCGAGAGGTTTGGAGTTGAAAAAGGAAGGAAAAAGTACAAACTATTCCTGGAAAGTCTAGACGGCAGCAGGAGATTGAACGCTTAGTTAGAGAAAGGAGACAGCTGAGGAAGCAATGGAGAAGAGCAGAAGAAAGTCAGAAGGAGGGACTCAATCTCTTACAAAGGGTCATAAAAGATAAGCTTGCAACATTGCGCAGAGCTGAGCGCCTACGGAAACGCTACAAAAAGAAGGAGCGTGCGAGAACTAACTTTTATAAAGACCCATTCAAATTTGTAAAGAAGTTATTCACCAGTGAGAAGAATGGCACACTAAAAGCATCTAAGTTTGAGTTGGAGAGATATTTGGAGGAAACGCATACAGATTCAAAAAGGCAGGAGCCTATGTCAATTCCTTCAGACATCCCACCTATCAATCCACCAGAATACCAAATGGAGGACTGTGCACCTAAGTGGAAAGAAGTAGAGCAAGCTGTGAAAAAGCAAGGGCTTCATCATCTCCAGGGCCTAATGGAGTTCCGTACAGAGTGTACAAGAGTGCTTCAGGAGTTCTACGAATCCTGTGGAAACTGATGAAAGTAGCATGGCAAAAACAGGTTGTACCAAGAGCATGGCGCCGAGCAGGTGGAGTCTTTATACCTAAAGAAAAAGATTCTAGCAGCATCAGTCAGTTTCGCCCTATTTCCTATTAAACGTAGAAGGCAAGATTTTCTTCAGCATTATTGCTCAGAGATTGTCAACTTACCTATTAAAGAACTGCTTCATTGACACTTCAATACAAAAAGCGGGCATTCCAGGTTTCCCAGGATGCTTAGAACACATCAATGTGATCTGGCAACAAATTCAATCAGCTAAAAAGGAGAGGAAGGAGCTCCATGTGACATTCCTGGATTTGGCAAATGCATATGGTTCAGTGCCACATGAACTTCTTTGGGCAGCATTTGATTTTTTCAGTGTACCAATGACAATAACAAATCTAGTGAAAGCCTACTTTGGAGATTTGCAATTTACTTTTTCAACTTCAGAATTCAGCACTACATGGCAATGCCTAGAAGTTGGAATAATGGCAGGATGCACCATTTCTCCACTGGCTTTTACCATGGCAATGGAGGTAATCATTAGGGCATCAAAATGGGTAGTGGGAGGAGAGCGCTTGGCTTCTGGAATACGACTACCACCAATTCGAGCATACATGGATGACATGACAACCATGACTACAACAGTAGCCTGCACTAATCGGTTATTGGGCAAATTAACCAATAACATTGAATGGGCACGAATGCAATTCAAGCCCACTAAATCAAGGAGCATCTCTATAATTAAAGGTAAAGTAGTAGATAAAACGTTCTTCATTAATGGTGAGGCAATACCAACAGTGTCTGAGAAGCCAGTGAAGAGCCTTGGGAGATGGTACGACGGGGATCTAAAGGACACAGTTCGTGTGGGAGAAGTTAGACAACAAGCTGTGGAAGGGTTGAAGAGCATAGACAGCAGCGCTTTACCAGGCAAACTAAAACTCTGGTGCTTTCAGTTTGGCCTACTGCCAAGGTTGCTGTGGCCACTGACTGTGTACGAGGTTTCTTTGACAACAGTAGAGAAGCTGGAAGCTTTAATCAGTTCACACATCAGGAAATGGTTGGGAGTTCCACGCTGCCTCAGCAGAGTGGGACTTTATGGTAAAGGAATACTGCAGCTACCTGTCTCCGCTCTAACCGAGGAGTTTAAGTGCGCCAAGGTCCGACTGGAAATGACATTAGTAGAGTCACGCGACAAATGCGTAAGGGAGGCAGCACCTGTGTTGAAAACTGGAAGAAAGTGGGTGGCAAAGAAAGCTGTGGAGGATGCAAAGGCTGCCCTTCAAATTGGTGATATCATGGGGCAAGTTCAGCATGGAAGAGGGGGTCTTGGTCTCAGTTCAGCTCCTCCTACATGGCACAAGGCAGCCCCAGCGCAACGGAGGAAGCTTGTAGTCAACGAGGTGCAAAAAGCAGGAGGAGAGGATGAGGTGTATAAAGGCCATTTCCCAGGGCAAGCAGGGAGAATGGATGAGATGGGAGAGTGTGGAACAACGCAAGATTGGCTGGCAAGACCTATGGTCAATGGAACAGAGCAGGATCAGTTTCCTTATAAGGTCAACATATGATGTTCTCCCATCACCACAGAACCTAAACCTCTGGGTAGGAGAGGATCCCTCATGTCCTTTGTGTTCATCACCTGCAACATTAAGGCACATTTTGACAGGATGTAAGGTGGCTCTTAGCCAAGGACGGTTTACTTGGCGCCATGACCAGGTGCTGCGATGTTTGGCCTTAGCATTGGAAGACAAGCGTAACATGACCAATAAGTTGCCACCTGTTCCATCAAAACATTACACACAAAAGACAACATTCCTCCGCCCAGGAGAGCAACCACCAAGAAAAGGTGTTAAAACCAATCCTCGCCCAGGACAACTGGAAGCTGCTAGAGACTGGAAAATGCTGGCGGATGTTGGTCAACGGCTTATTTTTCCACCTGAGATTGCCACCACAAACCTTCGACCAGATATTGTCTTGTGGTCTGGATCAGCACGCCTTGTTCACCTGGTGGAGTTAACAGTGCCATGGGAGGATGCTGTAGATGAGGCGTATGAGAGGAAGAAACTGCGGTATGCTCAACTAGCCACTGAAGCGGAACAGCGAGGATGGAGAGTCTGGGTTTACCCAGTGGAAGTGGGATGTCGAGGATTTGTGGCACACTCTACAACCCGGTTTCTCAGAGATGTCGGATTCAATGGCCAAGAGTTGCGTCGCACAGTGAAGAACTTATCTGAAGCAGCAGAGAGGAGCAGCAACTGGCTGTGGTTGAGACGGAAAGATTCTGGCTGGGGATCTCAAGCACAATAGAAAGAAAGAAAGGCTGATATACAGGTAAGTAAGCTGGGCTGAGTTGAGTGGGGGACGGAGGGGGTGATGCTGGGACGCCAGAATCACCGTCGAGCCCTCTTGAGGTGTCGTGGGCTAGTCGACGAAACACCGAGGATGGAAGGTGCCCACTTGAAGACCCCAGAGATGTACCCTACTTAGCTCAATCCAGACGGTTGTCATGCTGATGCGCTGGGGAGACCGCACTATGGTTGATCCCGGAGCCAGCATCGCAGCCGTTGTGTGTGCTGATGCGCTTAGGGAGGCAAAATAAGCTGATCCCTGGAGCCAGCATTACACTTCAGCCATCAACACCAGACAGAAGGATATCTACATCATCATATGGAAGGAAGCGCAAATGGATGGAGACACATATGGATCACATTAGTTTACTGTGAAGCTACGTCTTAGTTGGTGCTTATCTTGGCGAGAGCCAAGTTCAAATCAGCATGAAGTTTTAACATCTACTCTCATGTAATGGAAATCATGAAGATCTGGATACGCCCAGTGACTGCTGTGAATAGTGCAGCTGGCAACAAGGGAAAGACCTCGTGACAGCCTGGAGAGACAGCTGACTGGAGGAAAGAGACCCCATTGGGGCTGGCAAGGGTTAGCTACCCTTGTCGGCAGTATCCAGCTCTGTGTTTACAGGATGCTGGAGACACCCGCCCAAGGCTTCAAAGAAATTAAACAGAAAAATACCCCTAGAGTCTGCGAGAGCGGGGGCGGAAGATGACTCAACGTTGGACAACACGGTTAAGGACTTAGGAACGGAAACGGATATGAGTATGGAGAGTACTTCACAAAAGACTAGTTCAAGATCTGCAGTTAGCAAAGACATGGAACTCCAGGTTTGTGTCTGCGGCTGGAGCAAGGCGACAACAGTCAGGGGTTTGAAGATTCATCAAGGGAGAATGAAATGCTTGAGGGAGAAGGGACAAGGGCCTCGCATTGATCAGTACTTCTTACGAAGTCAGTCAAGTCAGTCGAATGAAATCCAGCGACAGGAAGCAAACCACAGTTCGCAGGATATCAGCACCCCTGTCATAGATGTGAGGAGGACTTGCATGGACACAGTTAGTGATGAACCTAATGATCCTTGTGAACCCGGCAGACAAACCAGCGTAAGAGAGAAAAGAACCTCAACGGGCACAAGCCTGGAGTTAAATGGCCAAGAGCTTGTGAGAAAACTGCATGGGACACAGTAAACACAGATCTCTGCTTTGCATTGGAAAGGTTAAGTGGAACAGTTGAAAAGAAACTGGATAAATTTGGGGACATCATCTACGCATATGGAAGCGAGAGGTTTGGAGTTGAAAAAAGGAAGGAAAAAGTACAAACTATTCCTGGAAAGTCTAGACGGCAGCAGGAGATTGAACGCTTAGTTAGAGAAAGGAGACAGCTGAGGAAGCAATGGAGAAGAGCAGAAGAAAGTCAGAAGGAGGGACTCAATCTCTTACAAAGGGTCATAAAAGATAAGCTTGCAACATTGCGCAGAGCTGAGCGCCACGGAAACGCTACAAAAAGAAGGAGCGTGCGAGAACTAACTTTTATAAAGACCCATTCAAATTTGTAAAGAAGTTATTCACCAGTGAGAAGAATGGCACACTAAAAGCATCTAAGTTTGAGTTGGAGAGATATTTGGAGGAAACGCATACAGATTCAAAAAGGCAGGAGCCTATGTCAATTCCTTCAGACATCCCACCTATCAATCCACCAGAATACCAAATGGAGGACTGTGCACCTAAGTGGAAAGAAGTAGAGCAAGCTGTGAAAAAGCAAGGGCTTCATCATCTCCAGGGCCTAATGGAGTTCCGTACAGAGTGTACAAGAGTGCTTCAGGAGTTCTACGAATCCTGTGGAAACTGATGAAAGTAGCATGGGAAAAACAGGTTGTACCAAGAGCATGGCGCCGAGCAGGTGGAGTCTTTATACCTAAAGAAAAAGATTCTAGCAGCATCAGTCAGTTTCGCCCTATTTCCCTATTAAACGTAGAAGGCAAGATTTTCTTCAGCATTATTGCTCAGAGATTGTCAACTTACCTATTAAAGAACTGCTTCATTGACACTTCAATACAAAAGCGGGCATTCCAGGTTTCCCAGGATGCTTAGAACACATCAATGTGATCTGGCAACAAATTCAATCAGCTAAAAAGGAGAGGAAGGAGCTCCATGTGACATTCCTGGATTTGGCTAATGCATATGGTTCAGTGCCACATGAACTTCTTTGGGCAGCATTTGATTTTTTCAGTGTACCAATGACAATAACAAATCTAGTGAAAGCCTACTTTGGAGATTTGCAATTTAGTTTTTCAACTTCAGAATTCAGCACTACATGGCAATGCCTAGAAGTTGGAATAATGGCAGGATGCACCATTTCTCCACTGGCTTTTACCATGGCAATGGAAGTAATCATTAGGGCATCAAAATGGGTAGTGGGAGGAGAGCGCTTGGCTTCTGGAATACGACTACCACCAATTCGAGCATACATGGATGACATGACAACCATGACTACAACAGTAGCCTGCACTAATCGGTTATTGGGCAAATTAACCAATAACATTGAATGGGCACGAATGCAATTCAAGCCCACTAAATCAAGGAGCATCTCTATAATTAAAGGTAAAGTAGTAGATAAAACGTTCTTCATTAATGGTGAGGCAATACCAACAGTGTCTGAGAAGCCAGTGAAGAGCCTTGGGAGATGGTACGACGGGATCTAAAGGACACAGTTCGTGTGGGAGAAGTTAGACAACAAGCTGTGGAAGGGTTGAAGAGCATAGACAGCAGCGCTTTACCAGGCAAACTAAAACTCTGGTGCTTTCAGTTTGGCCTACTGCCAAGGTTGCTGTGGCCACTGACTGTGTACGAGGTTTCTTTGACAACAGTAGAGAAGCTGGAAGCTTTAATCAGTTCACACATCAGGAAATGGTTGGGAGTTCCACGCTGCCTCAGCAGAGTGGGACTTTATGGTAAAGGAATACTGCAGCTACCTGTCTCCGCTCTAACCGAGGAGTTTAAGTCGCCAAGGTCCGACTGGAAATGACATTAGTAGAGTCACGCGACAAATGCGTAAGGGAGGCAGCACCTGTGTTGAAAACTGGAAGAAAGTGGGTGGCAAAGAAAGCTGTGGAGGATGCAAAGGCTGCCCTTCAAATTGGTGATATCATGGGGCAAGTTCAGCATGGAAGAGGGGTCTTGGTCTCAGTTCAGCTCCTCCTACATGGCACAAGGCAGCCCCAGCGTAACGGAGGAAGCTTGTAGTCAACGAGGTGCAAAAGCAGGAGGAGAGGATGAGGTGTATAAAGGCCATTTCCCAGGGCAAGCAGGGAGAATGGATGAGATGGGAGAGTGTGGAACAACGCAAGATTGGCTGGCAAGACCTATGGTCAATGGAACAGAGCAGGATCAGTTTCCTTATAAGGTCAACATATGATGTTCTCCCATCACCACAGAACCTAAACCTCTGGGTAGGAGAGGATCCCTCATGTCCTTTGTGTTCATCACCTGCAACATTAAGGCACATTTTGACAGGATGTAAGGTGGCTCTTGGCCAAGGACGGTTTACTTGGCGCCATGACCAGGTGCTGCGATGTTTGGCCTTAGCATTGGAAGACAAGCGTAACATGACCAATAAGTTGCCACCTGTTCCATCAAAACAGTACACACAAAAGACAACATTCCTCCGCCCAGGAGAGCAACCACCAAGAAAAGGTGTTAAAACCAATCCTCGCCCAGGACAACTGGAAGCTGCTAGAGACTGGAAAATGCTGGCGGATGTTGGTCAACGGCTTATTTTTCCACCTGAGATTGCCACCACAAACCTTCGACCAGATATTGTCTTGTGGTCTGGATCAGCACGCCTTGTTCACCTGGTGGAGTTAACAGTGCCATGGGAGGATGCTGTAGATGAGGCGTATGAGAGGAAGAAACTGCGGTATGCTCAACTAGCCACTGAAGCGAACAGCGAGGATGGAGAGTCTGGGTTTACCCAGTGGAAGTGGGATGTCGAGGATTTGTGGCACACTCTACAACCCGGTTTCTCAGAGATGCCGGATTCAATGGCCAAGAGTTGCGTCGCACAGTGAAGAACTTATCTGAAGCAGCAGAGAGGAGCAGCAACTGGCTGTGGTTGAGACGGAAAGATTCTGGCTGGGGATCTCAAGCACAATAGAAAGAAAGAAAGGCTGATATACAGGTAAGTAAGCTGGGCTGAGTTGAGTGGGGACACAGGGGTGATGCTGGGACGCCAGAATCACCGTCGAGCCCTCTTGAGGTGTCGTGGGCTAGTCGACGAAACACCGAGGATGGAAGGTGCCCACTTGAAGACCCCAGAGATGTACCCTACTTAGCTCAATCCAGACGGTTGTCATGCTGATGCGCTGGGGAGACCGCACTATGGTTGATCCCCGAGCCAGCATCGCAGCCGTTGTGTGTGCTGATGCGCTAGGGAGGCAAAATAAGCTGATCCCTGGAGCCAGCATTACACATCAGCCATCAACACCAGACAGAAGGATATCTACATCATCATATGGAAGGAAGCGCAAATGGATGGAGACACATATGGATCACATTAGGTTACTGTGAAGCTACGTCTTAGTTGGTGCTTATCTTGGCGAGAGCCAAGTTCAAATCAGCATGAAGTTTTAACATCTACTCTCATGTAATGGAAATCAGAAAATTGTAAGGTACTGCACGCAGGCAATAAAAATGTGCATTAGAAATACCATATGGGAGATACTAAAATTGAAGAAGGAATCTATAAATACGGCCGAGGAGTTTATGTTGACTCAGAAATGTCTTCTTCTAGACACTGTGGGGAAGCTATAAAAAAGGCAAACAAAATGCTTGGATATATAGTGAAAAGTGTTGAAGTTAAATCAAGGGAAGTAATGTGAAAACTTTACAATGCATTAGTAAGACCTCATCTAGAATATTGTGTTCAGTTCTGGTCACCTTGCTACAAAAAGGATATTGCTGTCCTAGAAAGAGTGCAAAGAAGAGTGACCAGAATTATTCCTTGTTTAAAAGGCATGTCATATGCAGACAGGCTAAACTAATTGAATCTATTCAGTCGTGAACAAAGAATACTACGCGGTGATCTGATTCAAGAATTCAAAATTCTAAAAGGTATTGACAATGTGGACTCAAGGGACTTTTTTGACCTGAAAACAGAAACAAGGACCAGGGGTCACAAATGGAGAATAGATACAGGGGCATTCAGAAAAGAAAATAGGACGCACTTTTTTACACAGAGAATTGTGGGAGTCTGGAACCAACTCCCTAGTAATGTTGTTGAAGCTGACACCCTGGGATCCAAGAAGCTACTTGATGAGATTCTGGGATCAATAAGCTACTAACAGCCAAATGAACACGATGGGTCGAATGGCCTCCTCTCATTTGTAAACTTTCTTATGTTCTTATGTTTTTAAGTTAACCACATCCTGTATTTTACTGTGTAGGACTATTGTACATTGGAAAGAAAAAGGCAATATTACGATGTTAGACACATTTTGTAAAGCAAGTACCCACAAATGGACCAATTAACAGTTTTAAATGAGAGGACAGAGATTAACATCCTCATTCAGTCCCAGTGGTTCCAATGTCTGTAGAATAAATATCCAGTGTGCCTCTCTTCGCAAAAGAATGTTAACCCTGGGTGCTGCTATATTGATCTTCTCCACTCCCACAAATCTTAGTGAATGTGGAGAACATCCATGTCCAGCTTTGATGTAGTGTTTGGCCATAGCATAATCCTGGTTGTGGGTTCTTATAGCAGCTTTATGTTCTGCAATCCATATTTTTAATGTTCTTTTTGTTTGTCCAATATAACAAGTCCACAGGGGCATGTCGGCATGTATATCACATCAGTGGTGTTGCAGCTGATGAAACCCTGGATTTTGATTTTTTTTTTTTTACCTGATCTCGGGTTGGATATGAGTTTTGTATTGGTAGTGTTTGAACAATGTATGCAGTGGATTAGTTTGTGAATGCTCTATTTTAGGGCTAAAAGAGTGTACTAATACATCCTTTATATTCCTTGCACATTTAGATGCTATCCGGGAAGGCTTTTCTTGTACTGTTTTCTTCAGGGAATAGTCACGACTCAAAATATGCCAGTGTTTAAAAATAATCTGTTTGATATCATTTGATATATAGTTCAATTCAATTAAGAAAAAAATGGTATTTGTATTATTTACATTGGACGTTTTCTTTTTGAGAAGCGAGTCCCTGTCTGTCAATTTAACTTCCTGTATTGTTTTTAAAGATACGATCTTCATATCCTCGCATCTTAAATTTTGAGTGTATTTCCTCTGATTTAGTAATATATAGATGTAAAAATTGGCCCCTAGGTATATTTCTTATCAAAGGATGTGGCTGTTGACTATTTGCTAGTAATAGGGAATTACGATCTGTTGGTTTACTGAAAAGCCTGGTATGCAACATATTCATACTCTTATAGATTAATAAATCCGAACAATGTATTTTTTTTATATATCTGATTCACATTTGAGTTGTAAATTGCTATCAACTGCATTAATACAATACAAATTGTTCAAGTTGTAAATTGGATCCTGACTATATCAATAATATATCATCAATATATAGTTTCCATAGAGAAATAAATGGCAAATACACATTATCGTCGCTAAAGATATATATTTTTCTTTCCAACATCCCATATACAGCTTAGCAATACTCGGGGCAAATGTTTCTCCCATTGCAGTATCTCTTGTTTGTAAGAAATACTGACCTTTGAAAACAAAATAATTTGAGTTTAAACATAGGTCCAGCAGTTCTACAACAATAAAGTCTGAAGGAGGAATATTTTCATCTATAGATAAAAAGTAACAGCATCAATTCCACCTGCGTGTGGGATGTTGGTGTACAGACTAGTTAAGTCCAGCGATGCAAGGATATGACCAGGTTCAATTTTTACTTTGTTAATACAATTCAGTATATCACGTGTATCTAAAAGATGTGAAGTCAATTTATAAACATACAGTTGTAAAAATAAATCAATATACTGACATAAAGAGCCAATTCCTGATACAATCAGTCTTCACGGAGGGTTGACCGGATCTTTGTTAACCTTAGGAAGACAATAGAAGGCAGGGCAGATTGGATAATCTACCTTCAGAAAATCATGTTCAGATTGGATAATCTACCGTCAGAAAATTATGTTCAGATTGGATAATCTACCTTCAGGAAATCATGTTCAGATTGGATAATCTACCGTCAGAAAATCATGTTCAGATTGGATAATCTACCCTCAGGAAATCATGTTCAGATTGGATAATCTACTGTCAGAAAATCATGTTCAGATTGGATAATCTACATTCAGGAAATCATGTTCAGATTGGATAATCTACCGTCATAAAATCATGTACAGATTGGATAATCTAGCGTCAGGAAATTATGTTCAGATTGGATAATCTACCTTCATAAAATCATGTTCAGATTGGACAATCTACCTTCAGGAAATCATGTTCAGATTGGATAATCTACCTTCAGGAAATCATGTTCAGATTGGATAATCTACCTTCAGGAAATCATGTTCAGATTGGATAATCTACCTTCAGAAAATCATATTCAGATTGGTTAATCTACCTTCAGAAAATCATATTCAGATTGGTTAACCCATCCGTTTTTGAAACTGAGATCTAAAATAGTATCCACTTTATCTTTGAATATGGAAGAAGGATCACTTTTCAGAGCAATATAAATTGAGTGTCTCTTAATTGGGAAAGTACTTCCACTCTGTATTTTTCTGTGTTCATTACAATGATGGCACCTCCCTTGTCTGCCTGTTTAATAGTAATATCCTTATTTAAGTTAAGTTGTTTTAAAGCAGATCATTCTTCATTTGTTAAATTATAATAAGGTGGGTGAGGTTTCTTCTTAATTAAACCATCAATGTCATGATTCAAAAGATTTCCAAATGTAATAATGCTGGAGTTCAAATTTGTATTAGGAAGGAAACGATGTTTGTTCAAGGTTTACAGTTGACGTGCAATCAGAAACTGTATTTCTTTTGGAAAAAAAGTTTTTTAAATGCAGCTGACGTATATGTTTAAAACAGTCCATTTTAATACCCAATATGTTCACATTGCTGGTTGGGACAAATGAAAGTCCACGATTTACCTCCCTGGCTTACCCTGGGCAGGTCACTGCGTGAGTCTCGCAGGTCGTCGGAGGGTGGATGGAAATTATTTAAATGGAACGAATAGTGTGGTTTATTAACATAATGAAACAAAAATACAGAGGTTGTAGTTAGCACTGCAGGGCCTGTACCTGTGACTAGGGCCCTCCGTGTAGTACACTACAGAGGTGGTAACACAGTCCAGCAGTACCTCTCCCTACCGCAACTAGGGATTCGGAGCGTGCCATCACTGACTAGTTAAGTCCAGCGATGCAAGGATATGACCAGGTTCAATTTTTACTTTGTTAATACAATTCAGTATATCACGTGTATCTAAAAGATGTGAAGTCAATTTATAAACATACAGTTGTAAAAATAAATCAATATACTGACATAAAGAGCCAATTCCTGATACAATCAGTCTTCACGGAGGGTTGACCGGATCTTTGTTAACCTTAGGAAGACAATAGAAGGCAGGGCAGATTGGATAATCTACCTTCAGAAAACCATGTTCAGATTGGATAATCTACCGTCAGAAAATTATGTTCAGATTGGATAATCTACCTTCAGGAAATCATGTTCAGATTGGATAATCTACCGTCAGAAAATCATGTTCAGATTGGATAATCTACCCTCAGGAAATCATGTTCAGATTGGATAATCTACTGTCAGAAAATCATGTTCAGATTGGATAATCTACATTCAGGAAATCATGTTCAGATTGGATAATCTACCGTCATAAAATCATGTACAGATTGGATAATCTAGCGTCAGGAAATTATGTTCAGATTGGATAATCTACCTTCATAAAATCATGTTCAGATTGGACAATCTACCTTCAGGAAATCATGTTCAGATTGGATAATCTACCTTCAGGAAATCATGTTCAGATTGGATAATCTACCTTCAGGAAATCATGTTCAGATTGGATAATCTACCTTCAGGAAATCATGTTCAGATTGGATAATCTACCATCAGAAAATCATATTCAGATTGGTTAATCTACCTTCAGAAAATCATATTCAGATTGGTTAATCTACCTTCAGAAAATCATATTCAGATTGATTAACCCATCCGTTTTTGAAACTGAGATCTAAAATAGTATCCACTTTATCTTTGAATATGGAAGAAGGATCACTTTTCAGAGCGATATAAATTGAGTGTCTCTTAATTGGGAAAGTACTTCCACTCTGTATTTTTCTGTGTTCATTACAATGATGGCACCTCCCTTGTCTGCCTGTTTAATAGTAATATCCTTATTTAAGTTAAGTTGTTTTAAAGCAGATCATTCTTCATTTGTTAAATTATAATAAGGTGGGTGAGGTTTCTTCTTAATTAAACCATCAATGTCATGATTCAAAAGATTTCCAAATGTAATAATGCTGGAGTTCAAATTTGTATTAGGAAGGAAACGATGTTTGTTCTAGGTTTACAGTTGACGTGCAATCAGAAACTGTATTTCTTTTGGAAAAAAAGTTTTTTAAATGCAGCTGACGTATATGTTTAAAACAGTCCATTTTAATACCCAATATGTTCACATTGCTGGTTGGGACAAATGAAAGTCCACGATTTACCTCCCTGGCTTACCCTGGGCAGGTCACTGCGTGAGTCTCGCAGGTCGTCGGAGGGTGGATGGAAATTATTTAAATGGAACGAATAGTGTGGTTTATTAACATAATGAAACAAAAATACAGAGGTTGTAGTTAGCACTGCAGGGCCTGTACCTGTGACTAGGGCCCTCCGTGTAGTACACTACAGAGGTGGTAACACAGTCCAGCAGTACCTCTCCCTACCGCAACTAGGGATTCGGAGCGTGCCATCACTCTCGCTTCAGGTTTGTATAGCAGGGCTCCTACCCACCAAAAAAAGTAACAATTTAAATGCCTCTGAGAAGGAGAGTGTGTTGGGAGCTTTCAACACAAAAACACAATCAATACATAAATCAACACTACAAACACAGGAGACTATTTACATACACTAGTCCCCACTAGTATAACAATATATATATATATATATATATATATATATATATATATATATATATATATATATTGTAACACGGCAGGGAGGGGGTTAAAATCTTCCCTGCCAAAAACATGTGCGAATGCACGTTTTGTTTAAATTAATTGATTTATTTGTTTAATTATCACCCGCACCTGGTAGTTATTATCAATTAGTACCAGGTGCAAGGGTATTTAAGATGTGCAGTCAGTCTGCACGGGACTGCTGAGTAGAAGGAGGCAGAAGGTGCGCTCTGCTTCCGAGCAGTCAATGTGCTGTGTTAAACCTGTGTGGTTACCAGTGTTTTTATGACAGGTAAACGGCTTAGCCATCCTGCGAGCTAGTCAGGGACCTGCATAAAATGTTTAGTTAATGCTCAAAACGGAGCTAGGTGTTTTGTTTCGTTTTGTTTATTTATTATTGTGTATATTAAAATTAGCGCGTAAGCGCTTAAAAATCCATTTCTTGTGTCCTGGGTCCTGCTTTTAAAGGGGCAACGAACCAGAGTGAGTGCCGCTCTGTTACAATATATATATATATATATATATATATATATATATATATATATATATATATAATTGATCTGTTGCCATTCATTGCTACCCCGTGGGCTAGTCGACGAAACACCGAGGATGGAAGGTGCCCACTTGAAGACCCCAGAGATGTACCCTACTTAGCTCAATCCAGACGGTTGTCATGCTGATGCGCTGGGGAGACCGCACTATGGTTGATCCCCGGAGCCAGCATCGCAGCCGTTGTGTGTGCTGATGCGCTAGGGAGGCAAAATAAGCTGATCCCTGGAGCCAGCATTACACTTCAGCCATCAACACCAGACAGAAGGATATCTACATCATCATATGGAAGGAAGCGCAAATGGATGGAGACACATATGGATCACATTAGTTTACTGTGAAGCTACGTCTTAGTTGGTGCTTATCTTGGCGAGAGCCAAGTTCAAATCAGCATGAAGTTTTAACATCTACTCTCATGTAATGGAAATCTGATTTACAGTACTCTTACCTTATACACCACTGATCCCTGCTTTATAGCAATCACCCACCTTGCAGTATCTGAAGTATTTTTTTTCAGTTTTGCATTTGCTTTATTATTTTTGTTTTATGTACTAATTGATTTTTATTGTCCCTGTTTTAATTATCTGAATTACTATTTTACTTATTTATTTCTTTAGAATTGTCTTGGCCCAAAAGTTTTTTGAGTTGATTTCTCAATCTTTGAAATTCTGGTAGGGGTTTGTGATATTAACTATGCTATACTATACTGGTCTGTAATTCTTGTGAAATGTATATGATGGTTAATGCTTCTCAATTTAATGAAGACTTTATTTAACAAAAATGCTTTTTTACACAGTTTTTAATTTAGAAGGTTGTTGAACTTGAAAAAACTAATAGAAATACTTAGAAGCATAAATAAAAATTAACAGGTTATTGAAAAGAGATGTAATCAAACTAGTAACACTTAGTTTTGGATTCTGAAGGAAAGGCTGCAAATGATTTAAAATAGAACCTTATGAGTTGCAGCAAGATAGTGGAAGTGTATATTCTGCAAATTCAACTCATTTTCATTCAGTATCCTCAATTTATATCTAAGGCAGGGCTTTGAGCGTGTGAACAGAGCACATTATAATGCTTACATTGGTATATAAACATGATTTGATTTACCCACTGTAGATCTTATACTGCCTATAAATAAACATTCTTATCTGTATAAATTACTCTTTTTCATTAATGTTGTGAAAGAAAGATAAGCACATATTTTATTTACAGCAGATATCCAATATCTGTTTGCTTGTGAGACACAGTTTCTCACTCCCTATTCTGCCTATTCTGCAGGTCCTAGTTTTTGCACCAGGTCCAAACTGTTGCTTCAGAATACTTTAATACTAATACATCTAAAATGGTTTGCTGTAATTTTTTAATTATTGATTAAAACAATGTAATACAATCTTAGAATAGATCACATTAAGCTTAGTAATGGTATATAGATTAAGGATATGGCAAGTTTACTTTTAAATAAATTCTTCATACAACAATATGAGGTAGATTACTTCTAGCTACTTCATCAAGTTTCACTGAAAGTTATTTCACACGCAGTGTGCAAACTAAATAATTAACAGTTCAATTCTATGTGAATGTGTTTCAATTAACTAATTTAGTTCCATGAAAGGAAAATGCAACTGAAATTATACTCAACGGTTCCTTGAAGCTTAGACTTTTGGTCTGCTGGCTTGGATACTCAGTCTGTTGGAGTGTCCAGTACAAAAACTCTCCTCTCAGCAATAAAGTCTTCAATCCTACATTGGATCAAATTCGGCAACAAAGCTTTCAGATCTCAAAAGAATCAACAAACAGCTGAAACAACGTCTTCAGTCTTCGGTACAATCCTCGGCCTGTCCGCTCTGTCCTCTTCTCTGAATCTTTAGCTACACAGGTAGCAGGGCACAGTTTCTTTTGGATACTGTGGTTTTAGGTGTACAGCAGACCCAGACTGGTGACTCGCTTGCAGCTTGCTTTCCCGTCTTGGGTCAGTTTTCAGGGAGAGTCCCGTCTTGGGTCTGTTGCAGCTTTGCTTAGCAGAGTGACAGCAACTTGTTTAGCATTCGATGTGGAGCGCATAATGGTTAGTTTTGCTTGGATATTTATAGTCTTTCCACTCTGCTGAGTAGCTACTTTCATGAGGTTATTTGTGTATCTTGCCTCTTCAACTCCCAGTCCTTTGATGTTTTAATGTCATTTTCCACTGGGACATCGCTAGTTTATGTCTTCCTTGCGTCAAAAACGATTGCTGTTGCACGTGTGAATTATCTGTACATAATTCCTGTCCTTTCAGCCTAATCCAGTTCAGGTGCCACCTAGCCCCGGCCAACTCATTCAGTAGGTCACACAGTTCAATATGTCTGCAAGAAAGATGCCCTATTCTCAAGACACAGCAGTTTTCCCTGTTTCTCAAGACAGACAGTTTCATTAATTAATCCAGTTACATTTCCAATACACGTTCATGTATTATTATAATATTCAGGGAATATGTCCCACAACGCCTAGTTTAAATTGCTTGAAGAGACACATTTAATAAACTGAGGTTTATTCTTTTACAGCCATTTGTTTTTGGGAATGCATTCTTAATTCAACAGGGTTATAATAAAAAATAAAAAAAATGAGATCAGTATTTGTTATGTGAGTTTTTTATTGCCTTTCAGCTGTAGACTTTATAATCATGACCAAACCACAAGCATAACCATTGCTGCCATACAGAGATATACACACCTTTAGATATTTACATACTAATTATATTTAAATTTGCCATTGTTTGTCAGGCTTCTAACATAATTACCATAATGTTCGATTAAAACACGCTCCAATGCATTCCACACACTTTTTGTCATTCTTTTAATTTAGTTTAATATAATAGTTTGTTGTATTACACACTCCTATGGATAACGCTCACTGTTTTAGCAACCCGGGTATCGGTTCTTAACACTATATTCCTCTGCATACTTCACATAGAAACAGGCAGTATGCAGTCGGCGACAACTTTAACTCTGCCTCAGCGCTTAAAATGCAGATCAAGTTAAAACTCTGCAACACACTATGGAGCACTTTTTTAAGATTTGTAGATTTTGTTCAAGGAAATATGTTAGAAAAATATTTAGCTTAATTTGGCTTCATGTACCGGTAACATTAAATGCAACTTCTGGTTGAACATATGTATTATTATTTCATCTTTATTTTATATTTGTGTGACAGACAGACAATGATTCTTGTTTGTAAATCTCCCTCCCTACCTGTGAGGGCGCTAAGCAGCGTGAACAGAGTTCTTTGGATGGGCTGGTCTGACAGTTCTTTCCCAGGGTCGTAAAGTCGGCCAGTCTGGATGAAGGTGAGACTCCGTGGCAAGAACGCATTGACCCGGAAGGTAAATGATGTGGCAGCCGCAGACTGGAGAGGCAGTTGCACTCGTTTACCAAGGGGTCATGTGTGACAGCATAAAAGGGGACAGAGAATCGTAATCTGTTCCTTCGTTTTTGGTTATTAATAAGTGACCCGGAAATAATCGTGAGTGTTTGTTTTGTTCTGTCTATTTGTTTGTTTGTATTCACCAGACAGCTAACACATTCCGGAGCTGAGGCCAGAGGCCAGCACAAACCTGGAACAACACTGCACTCTATCACTATAACTGTATTTGCACCACTAGCACTAATTCACGCACTAACAGACTTGTGTATGTGTTTTGTATTTTGTGTGGGTGTATAATAAAAACATGACTATTATTTGCAGGGGAAACGCAGGGATTATAAATTAAGTAATACACGCTGCTGTATTACTTACCTTAATTATTGTTTACTGTTTGTTTCGTCGTCAGGCACTGGACAAAAACAAATAAAACAAACCTTTTCACCTGGATCACCTGCACCTGCACACTATTAACCACTTGGTTAAATGAAGAATTTATACTGTCCATTTTATTTAAAACAGCATCAATATATATGGGAAAGGCTAATACATGTCTTGGGTACTATGTTGATATGTTATAGAATTTAAAACACAAGGTAGTTGAATTTTACAATAATAAGCATATGGGTTAAAAGATTGTCCTTTTTCATATCACATAGCTGTTCTTAAAGACCTTTTTCTAACAATGCTGGTAATATAATTAAAAAGAGTGCATTTCAAAAAAATCATTATTTCACTGCAAAATCGTCCAATGTATTGGATTTTAGGTTAAGATGAGGTCATGTAATCAAAACACTATTATTTCTAATCATTTAATATTCAAGAAACCATTATATTAAAAAAAACACATTTTTTTCTTAAAAACAAGTCTGTCATGACCATTTCTAACTTAGACTTGCAAATTAATGTCACAAGTGTCACATCTACACAGTTGTATCTTGGTTTATACAGATAAAATGAAACTTAAATAAAATCAGCTTTGACTTAATGTGAAACATAGTTGATTTATTTTAATGTTTACTTTAAAATATATAGTGTGCTCACTTTATAAGGCAGCCCGTTATACTGCAGAACAGGTTATAAGAAGGTATGGTCATGGCTCCCATTTGCCCCATAATGCCTGTAGTGTGTTAGGTATACAATTTATTTACAAATAAATAAGTCTATAGTTGCCCACACTGGGACGTCAAAATGTAGGAAATGAGATATATATATACTTTATGTAAGAAATATGAAACTGATAAACAATATTATTGATGTCAAATATGTTTATTGGTATAGCTCAGAATAGAATCATTTGAATGGGCTACAGTGATTTAGAACTGAGCACCGGACAATGCATTCACTTTAGTTTTGTAGATTCCAAAACACACCCTTGTAATGTAATTTTCTTTTATTTTCTATTTAGTAATCGACAATTATTTTTCATTTTTTTCTCCCAATTTAGAATATCTAATTATTATTTAAGCTTGGCTCACCGCTACCACCCCTGCAGTGACTCGGGAGTGGTGAAGACAAACACACGCTGTCCTTTGAAGTGTGTGCGGTCAGCCGACCGCTTCTTTTCACACTGCAGAATCACCATGCAGCCACCTCGGAGCTACAGCATGGAGGACAACGCAGCTTCGGTCAGCTTACAGGCAAGTCCGCAGGCGCCCAGCCAGACTACAGGGGTCGCTGGTGCGCGGTGAGCCGAGGACTCCCTGGACGACTCGTGGCAGATTTCCAAGACTAAGAAAAATTCCCTTTGAATCTGTTATCTCTGAGATTCACCCATCCAAGCAAGCAGAGGCCTCTTCTCTACTTACATTCCTGAGCTCAAATACCACACCCAGCTTCTCTGTTCAATTTGTTACAGAAAATAACATATTATAAATAATTAGTTCTAATACAAAAACTATTACAAAATTCCTTACACTTATGAGTTCAGCATCATGTAGAACCAGAATACCCTTGACAATAAGCGACATTCACACAACGTGTCAGAAATATAAACAAGATTTTATTTTAGAATAAAAAGGGTGCAGAAAGGAAAGGCTGTTGGTTAGAGATATTTGTGACCAGTATACAGCTCATCGATTCCTTAGTCAAACGATTACAACGACCACAACATTATTAGCATTTCAACAAACAAAATACATTTCTTGCACACTCCAAAAGAGGAAGTTATATTATATTCCTAGAACAATGTATCCACTAACTTGATAGCATTAGCTACAGTTAATTTCTCGAGTCATAAAATGCTTTATATTTGATATGTTGAATACGATTTTCAACAAAGAAGTCAGTCTTCTTAGGGTGATGAGAACACTGCAGCTTCTCCCATCTCTCTCTATCTGAAGTTCCACTGAAATAAAAGAAGACGGTACTTTGCTTGAAGTAGGCATTGTACTGTGTCGGCGCTCTGCAAAACAATAGCAGCTGTTGATTTCTAATAGTCTTGCAACATTATCTTTGACTTGTTGGAAACTTTCCAACTGGAAATAGTTCCGTTGATCAGATGTAACTCATAGTTCAAAGAATGCGTTGCAATTAAGAAGTCATGTAGTTTGTAAAAGTTTTCTTGGTTTCAAGCAGCAAAATAAAAACAAAGACCTGCTTTCTGCTTCCTCTTAGCCTTCTCAGAAGATGATTTTAGTCATTTGTCAGACCTGATTCTACCTCCACTTCAGAACATGACTTCAGACCATGACTTCTTGCTTGTCCTAGTCTTTTGAATTAAACCTCGACCCGTCTTGATTGGATCGTTGAATTTATGGGTGGTGTTTAAAGTCACGTAATGTGCTGGTTGGTTTGTCTCTGGGCCACTCCTTGGCCTTGCCCACAGCTCATGATTGACAGTTTGACCAAAGTTTATTATTATTATTATTTGTTTATTTAGCAGACGCCTTTATCCAAGGCGACTTACAGAGACTAGGGTGTGTGAACTATGCATCAGCTGCAGAGTCACTTACAACTACGTCTCACCCGAAAGACGGAGCACAAGGAGGTTAAGTGACTTGCTCAGGGTCTCACAATGAGTCAGTGACTGAGGTGGGATTTGAACCGGGGACCACCTGGTTACAAGCCCTTTTCTTTAACCACTGGACCACACAGCCTCCTATGTCATGTCATCCTTTGTCTTGTCAAGGGTGATTGACCGCTCTCCCCCCTCTCCGCTTTCTTGATGGGGTAAGAGACCTGCTTCTTGTCTGTTTGCAGAGACCCCAGTTCGTGATTATGCAAAGGAATTTTTATGACTCAGCTTCACAAAGCTGCATCTGTCTCACTTTGACCAAGAGATGGGAGAAGAGAAAAACATTAACTTGCAACTTTCTCAAACAAGTTTAAACTGTGCATTAATATCCAGCAATAACCTGATTTGACTGCATTGTCTGCTACATGCCATTACACTAAAACTAGTAGTCTCGTTATAAAGCAGAACACAAATAGCACGATCTCTTAACTATGGCTCCTGACTACAGTGTTATAAATGGTGTGCAATGTATGCATCACACCAATTGTTCTAAATAAAATTCACTATGTAGCTTTTAACATTTGCAAACTCTAAAGCCCCCAACTTGAGACATATATTGTGTGGTAATATATTCTGACCCTGTGACAGGCTGACCAAGGCAAGGAGACTCAGAGTCAGGATGTGCAGGGAAAATAAAAAGACTTTCAATTAAACAAAATACACAAAACAAAAGGCACAATGGCCAAACAAAAACAGGCTTTAAACAAACTATACCAAAACAAACCACTCACTCTCTCACACAGGTCTTCTCCCTCTCACAAACACTCACCAACTAACATACCCAACCACTCCCTTTTATACAGGTGCCTGGGCTAATTGGGCAATTCGCACCTCATTAGCCCAGGCACATTCCTCACACAAACTCACTCACTCACTGAACCACACCCCAAACTCACTCATATCCACTCTAAAACAATACAAAAACACAAAACCACCACAAAATAGGCTGCACCCCATCACACACCTCCCCTCCTTGTGCTTGGCACAACATGGCCTAAATGGCCACCTCCCCTTAAAGTCCCAAAATAGTCTCTTCTGGTGCTGGGGAGAAGGCAGAGGCTTCCCCTGGCCCACAAGCAGTCCGGTGGTCCCAAGCAAAGATAGTCCGGCAGCCCCAGGCCATAACAGCGGACCCTCAGGAGGCGACGGCGGCAGCGAACCCTCGGGAGGCAACAGCGGACCCTCGGGAGGCGACAGCGGCAGCGGACCCTTGGGAGGGAAACTTCGGGAGGGAGCCCCTGGCCATGAAGGCGCAGCGGGAGCTCCACTTCTCCCTCGTACTTTGTAACTGGTGACTCCCCAGGCGATGCGGAGCAGCAGGCAACCCCAGGCGATCCAGGCGTGGTATCCCTGAGCCGGAGTGGCTGTGGCATCCTTGGGCGGTGAGAGGCAGGCATCCTTGGGCGGTGCGAGGCAGGCATCCTTCGGGCGGTGCGAGGCAGGCATCCTTGGGCGTGGCCAACAGTGCAGGAACCTCCGGCCAGGGTGGCAGCGGCCAGAGTTCCTCTTCGCTGTTGGCAACAGGAGGTAGAGCCCGCTCCAGCTCCTCTAATGGCGGGAGCAGGAACAGCAGCTCGTCTCCCTCTGGTGGCGGAGGCGGGAACAGCAGTTCGTCTCCCTTTGGTGGCGGAGGCGGGAACAGCAGCACATCTCCCTCTGGTGGCTGCTGGCTCCTCCGACAGCGGGGTTAGAGCTGTTGGCACTGCCGGCTCCTCCGACAGCGGGGTAGGGCTGGTGGCTGCCGGCTCCTCCGACAGCGGGGTAGGTCTGGTGGCTGCCGGCTCCTCCGACAGCGGGGTAGGGCTGGTTTGCGCCGTGCTCCCTTCAGCAGCATAAATAGAGGCTGCTGGGGACACCAGCATCCTGCCCTTCTCCCCCAGAAAAATTCAGGGGTTGAGCCTGTAACTCCTCCCCTTCTGGCCCTGGAGATGGCAGTAATGGCTCCTCCCCTTCTGGCTCTTGGGACGGCAGCGATGGCTCCTCCCCTCTAGCTCTCGGGACGGCAGCAGCAGGTGAACCAGCAGGCATGCTCCCTCTGCTGGTGGCGGCAAGGAGGAAGAGACAGCAGGTAATCTTCCCCTGCTGGTGGAGGTGGCACCAGCAGGTATTCTCCCTCTGCTGGTGGCGGTGGGAGCGACGGGTAGTCCTCCCACAATGGTGGAGGCGGGAGCCACAGGCAGTCCTCCCACTCCGGTGGAGGTGGGAACAGCAGGTAATCTTCCCCTGCTGGTGGAGGTGGCATCGACTCCTCCCTCTCGGGCCGTGGACGCACCGACTCCTCCCTCTCGGGCCGTGGACGCACCGACTCCTCCCTCTCGGGCCGTGGACGCACCGACTCCTCCCTCTCGGGCCGTGGACGCACCGACTCCTCCCACTCGGGCCGTGGACGCTCGGGCTCCTCCCACTCGGGCTGTGGACGTTCGGGCTCCTCCCACTCGGGCTGTGGACGTTCGGGCTCCTCCCACTCAGGCTGTGGACGTTCGGGCTCCTCCCACTCGGGCTGTGGACGTTCGGGCTCCTCCCACTCGGGCTGTGGACGTTCGGGCTCCTCCCACTCGGGCTGTGGACGTTCGGGCTCCTCATAGTACCGGAAGGGACAGGCGGCAAACTGATGTTGCTGGTTACAGAGGGGGCACAACAGTGGTGACCTACAGCTCCTCGGGTGCCTGGCCCTGATGTACTCCTCCTCCTCCCTGTCCCTCGCTTCCCGGTCCTTCTTCCACCTCATCCTCTCTTCCTTTTTTCCCCTTTTTTTTTTTTTTTTTTTTTTAAACAAAACAAACAAAAAAATCCTGCACTCCTGCTCCAAGTCTCCAGAGGCACTCTCCCTCTTCTGACACCACCTGTGACAGGCTGACCAAGGCAAGGAGACTCAGAGTCAGGATGTGCAGGGAAAATAAAAAGACTTTTAATTAAACAAAATACACAAAACAAAAGGCACAATGGCCAAACAAAAACAGGCTTTAAACAAACTATACCAAAACAAACCACTCACTCTCTCACACAGGTCTTCTCCCTCTCACAAACACTCACCAACTAACATACCCAACCACTCCCTTTTATACAGGTGCCTGGGCTAATTGGGCAATTCGCACCTCATTAGCCCAGGCACATTCCTCACACAAACTCACTCACTCACTGAACCACACCCCAAACTCACTCATATCCACTCTAAAACAATACAAAAAACACAAAACCACCACAAAATAGGCTGCACCCCATCACAGACCCATATATTATTCTATTTATAGTTATGTTTTTAGAGCTAAAATACATAACCTGAAAGGTACATTTATTTAGCAGACACCTTTATCCAAGGCGACTTACAGAGACTAGGGTGTGTGAACAATGCATCAGCTGCAGAGTCACTTTTTAATATAATTTGTGAAATTGTTTGATTCTTGATTAGGTATGCACGGCAGCATAAATAACTACTCTGCATTATTTATTTTCAGCAATGAAGGCAATCAATTAAAGCTTGCATTGATTTAAGGCTGTTTTAATGGGTATTACATAGTCTCAGTAATGAACTCAATCTTTTTCTCTATTGGTGTAATTGCTCTCTGCTATACAACGCGCCGCTTTATCGGGACGCCTTGGAAGAAGTAAAAAATATCAGCTGTCCCAACTAAACGAGAGGCATTTGAGACGACCTTAGTCACACTTTTTTATTTCTGCATGAAATGAAAAATAATGAAATTACATCTTATCACAAGGCGAGGCACCTGTGATGTTGACAGGCCAACTGAGAAACCACAGGAGACTATCTCCTTCAAGAGTTCAACATGGTTTATACAATTTACGCAAGTCACAGATTAATCACTGCACTATGCTAATTAAATGAAGTGATGTCCCAATTAAACAACATAAATAGCATTGGGAAAAACCCTCTCTCAGAGCTGTATCCCATTTAAGAAATCCAGATTATCAGTATCCCAATTAGGCAGCACTGACTATATTTATTATACATGGTACTTATGATGTAAGATTTGTGCCAGCTAATACAGTCAGCAGTTTAGAATATATCTGTATTACAGAATATTGCATTGGCATTGGAATTCTCACAATTAAAATAAATTCAGTTTGTGTGCAGTAAATGATAAAAAACTATGACATGAAAGGTTAAATCTGGATTCACAAATTAAAATGTGATTTTCTTGGTTATCATTTTGAAGTTAGCATTAAAATGAGATTTTAGAAATGTATTTTATTTTTGGGGGTTGTGGGTTTTGTGTGTTGGAGTTTAAATATTTCCCAAGAATTTTAATTATTCACAGAACACCTCAGATGAAATGTCATATAGAGAAAGGCCTTAATTTAATTGATATAGAGTGAAATGACTTGCCCACAGTTTCCACACTGGCTTTGTTAGATTTGGGAACCAGCCACCTTTGTAATGGCTTTAATTCACTTTCTGATTTAAAGTTCACCAAGGACTTCTGTTAAATAAAACAATATTTCACTCATTTTTAAAACTAAAATTTCAAAACAGTATCTGTATGGTGGTTCAAATATTGATTGTGCTGCGGTTCAACTGCATTTAAAATAATTTAAAAAAACTTCAGTCATGTCACCCTTAACCCTTCCTTATTCTAACTTAAATATATTCAATTTCCGTAATCCCCACTATTCTTTTAGCCTTGGGATTAGGCTGGTTGTTCTTTGCTGGACTCGCCGGCCAGAATTACATTATTCACTGTTAAATATCTGAGAAGACATGAATATCTATTCTGCCTTATGCTACATATATAGGCAGCAAGAGTACTCATGCCAGGCATATCCAAAACAGCATTTTCCTCAAGCATAATCACAAATTGAGCTTTCCTAGTTGCTAAGCAACTAATTCAAAGTAAAAAGAACTAGATTAAATAATGAAACTGACAGTTGTATAAATATAATTTGGATGTGTCCTTGAAACCTTATCCAGGAGATAATGTAACAAAATGTGTCTTTAGGAACCCTCTACTTGTCACGCATACTATAGATATACTAATAGACAGAAATAAAAATGCTTGAGCTAGTTAATGGTCCAAACTGATCTAAAATTCATACACCTTCTTATAATGACATGGATGATAATAAGAGCTGGTGAACTGCTACAACAGTGACATGTACATGTCTACATTGCAGGTTGACATTTGAAAGTAAATTAATAAAACTGAGAACAGCATATTATATAAATTCAGCCTTATCATATCCGTATATGACTAATACCTTTTTTATTACTGTTTTGTTTATTATTGTCTTTTTTGTGAAATGGTTGGGTCAGTATAAAAACCCTGGTGATTACATTGTAATCATCATTCCTAACATGTTAAAAAGAAATGGCACATCAACAGATTTTAAATTATTTATTTTCAGTTTAGAAATGGAATAATCCCCTCAACATATCTTCATTCCTCATAGTTAATGACCTTTTATGTTAATGCCACAAGACAAAATGACAAAGCACCAGGGATGGAATAATTTATCTGGGATAATAACTGATAAAAACTTTATTTTGAACAGATATTAATGGCAGCTCCTAGCACTGATAAGAAACGTTTTCCTGCATCATTGTGCTATAATGATCAATGCTGCCACATTTGAACTAAACAGCTGAGCTGCCTTTGAATACAGCTAGCTTCAGCAGAAAGAAAGTTACAGATTAATCCTTTTCACCTATATAGGTGTATTTACTGCAGTCTTTGTTTTTTAGTTGTGTGTGTGGGTGTGTGAGAGTGTGGGTGTGTTTTGTTATGAAGGGCTCTAGTATAGGACATGTGTGTTATTTCAAGAAAAACAATGTTCCAGATCAAATTGTGCTCTAAACCCTTTATAGCAATTTAAATATTGTAACCTATTTGTTTAAAAAAAAACTATAGTGGGAGTACATGACTATTACAGACTAGTGTCAAAGAACTGTTAAATACTGTTCATTAGTTATATATGAACCTAATGGGAATATTTTAATTATATTATTAATATTTTTATTTTAAGGAAAATGGAGATGAGTGTCGGTGGCCATTCTGTATGGGAACTAAATACAAAGGTGTTTTTTTTTTCATTGCTTGCTGCTCTTCCCACATTTATACAGCATATTATATAAACTATACTAGATAATAATAATATGCTCCTATATATAATCTAGTCAACAAAGTCTAGTATGCTCTAGTGTTATTGTATGTATACATTTTATTTTGCACTACTCTTGGTTCAGCTGAAAAGGGACCAGAAGACAGGAATCAAGAGAATATACATTTAGAAAAATGTTATTCTTATCCAGTGGTGATATTTATAGACAACATTAGATCATGTATTTTCAAAATAAGCTTTTAGAGCTAGAAATGCAGTATGTAGCTGAAGCCTTGAAAAGTATAAAGATGAATACATTTTGCCAACAAGCTACATATGTTCTGATGCATCCAACCCTATTACAGAATTGGGACCAGTGCAAAAAAAAGACTATTGCACTTTACAAGGTAGAGTGAAAGGCATCTATGAGGACAGGTTTTAGCCTAGAAAAAATATTGTAAACAAGATTTAATTGAGATTTATAACATCTTAAATGTTATATATAAAGTAAATCCAAGTTACTACTTCAAACTTAATGTTAATATTTATAGGTCTGAAAGTTCTCAGATTCTCAGCTCACAGCCTCAACCTTGAAGGACCAACCTCGGAGGACTTTAACATATTTCCCCCACCATAAAAAAAGAAAAAAAAGGGTTATTAATTTTTTTATTCCTTATCATCATTGGAAGATAGATATGCAATATCTTCAAAATTCTGGTAACGAAAATGTTCATGTCACCACTAGATTTTATTGCTAAGAAAGAGGTACATACCGACAGACATAGCTACCGCTGTTAAATGAAAACATTTATGTAAAATAAAACGTCCTACCAAGAGGTGATTGGGCAGATCTCTGAAGTTCCAATGGTGTTTGAAGGTGTAAGGATGTGGAGGTCTTCTTTGTCTTCTTTTTCTCTCTTCCTCAACCAAAGCCATTTTATCATTTAGTTGTGGGATGATCTTAATTCACCTTTTATGCAAACTGGGAGGCAACATTATGCTAAATCAGGGGTGGGCAATTCTGGTCCTGGAGGGCCGGTGTGCCTCCTGGTGTTTGTTCCAACTGACCAATTAAGATTCTAATAAGCACTTAATTGGTCCAATTTAGGGTACAGTTGGCACAAAAACCAGGGGGGACACTGGCCCTCCAGGACCGTAATTGCCCACCCCTGTGCTAAATTATACCTCTGCTTGTTTGGAAGGTTTGCAACATGTTTTTCATTATTTCTTTCACGGAACTTAGCCCCTTAAATAATAAAGGGAAAGTGTCTCTCATATAATGTAGGCTGTTTAGACATATTATGCTGTACTGTACTGTACTGTATGCTGTATTTGAGCATTAGTGAAAGAGTGGGGACAGCTCCCCCATGCTCTTTTAAATGGCTTGGGGAGATTCATCTGCCAACTTTAAAATCTTAGTGACACAGCTGCACATCTATACCCTTCAATTCCTGAAAGGTAATTTTTCATAATACAGACAATACATAATGCATAAGTACAGACAAAAGTCCTAATCTAAATCCTTGTTTTAATGGCTTGTCTGTGTGGCCTAGGTGACCACTTGTCTTTTTAATGTAATGTATTCAAATGTGTAAAAATATGAATGTAAGATCTATCTACTTGCTCTTAGAAACCATTGACCCGCTGAAACACATCAACCTTGGTTCACTTATAAAGCAACACTGTAATGCCAACTATCTAAATAATTGATTTACCAGACATTGCTTGACCAACATAATTATACATTGATTATTCCCTTTCGTATTTTTTTCTTTTAATAGCATTTGTTACATTTGTGCAAAAATACAGTAGAGCAGCCATCATTGAGAGAGGGGAGGTTAGTTTGCAAATACTTAAAGAGTGTATGAATATCTATTCAGGGATATCAAGATATTTAGTACCTAAGGCTGAGTGTGATGATAAAGTCAACAAATGCCACCACAAGTTCACTGAGTTCTAGAAACAGCATATCAAAATGTGCAAAATATAATTTATTTTTCAGACAGCAGTGTAGAACTCTCACAAGACTGTTGTCTTGAGGCTCATATTTCTTCATGGAAATATTGCTAAAGGAAAGGTGGGAGCATGTCAAATGTCAGAGATGTTGCTACGAATATGTACCGTTGCTATGAATGGTAGCTATGAATATTTATCGTTGTTATGGACTTCTGAGGCTAAAATGCAAACTATAACATGTTCTATGATGGTGTTTTAACAAATCACAAGACTCAAGTGTAATAATATACTACATAGACTATAGTTACCTCCTTTAATTAGGCGCACAACCGGTATGTAACCCATACATGATCCTAAAATTTGTAAAAGGAAAATGACTGTACTTCAAATTTAGTGCCTAATCTATCTATCTATCTATCTATCTATCTATCTATCTATCTATCTATCTATCTATCTATCTATCTATCTATCGACTTGTTTTGCCTGGCGGAGTGGAGTGGTGGTGTGTGCGTGAGCGCTACTGCAGGTTTGTTGGTCTTGTCTTTTTTTTTGTCTTTATACTGTTTTGCATGTATTGTTTTAAAGTGTGCTATTAAACAGTTCTACTGTGCTGAGCTGATGCTCTGTCAGCAACAGCGGGCAGGATAGCCTGGACAGGAGGGAGGCCGACTCCAAACTTTTCTTTTGAAAGGTTAACCCACCGACACGGAGTTAAAGTTTCCGTCGAGGGTTTTATCCCTTTGGAGGAATGTGTGCTCTCTATTGGGGAGGTAGTGGGCTGTGATAACATGAAATCAGCTTCTCACATGAGCAGGTCAATTGTGTTTTTTGAGCTACTTCAGTCGAGCTAGTCTCTATGGTTGTAGAAAAGGGGATTGTTTTGAATACACATTTCTCCCAGTAATTCTTTTAGCTGTCCCCGCTAGGAAAATCACTCTCTAATGTTCCCCCTTTCCTGAAAAATTAGGTGATAGAGAGGGAGTTGGCTAGATATGGGCAGCTCATGTCCGGGCTGACGAGATTCCCTTAGGCTGCAAGTCACCACACCTGAAACATGTAATTTCATTCAGAAGGCAGTTGTTTATGATTTTAAAAAAACATTGATGATCATCTTAACATTACGCTTAAGTTTAGGGTGGATGGCAGTGATTATGTCATTTATGCAACCTCCAACTCGATGAAGTGTTTCAGATGTGGGACTGAAGGTCACATTGTGAAAAACTGTCCCGAGAAAGACAGTAGGGAGCAGGGCGGGAGTAAGGGGGACAAGGCTGCTGATAAACAGCAGCCAGGACCAGCCAGTGCTGGGCTCGCTGGCGGATTAGTACCTGCGGGCACAATAAAAGCAGATCGAACTTGTATCAAAAACACAAGTCAAGTTAGTAGAAACAATTGAGGCAACCTTGGCCCCCATCACTTTTACAGTTTTGCCTATTTGCTTTGTGCTAGGCACGGTTACCCCAATGGTTTCTTGGTGTTCTGCTCCCCTCTCTGAGACTACCAAGTGCATACTGGCATTTTAATACTGCTTTAATTAATGACAAGCATTTTAGGAACGTTTTTCATTTTTTTTGGGAGAGATGGAGGTCTAAACAAAGAGACCTCCTCATTGCAGCAATGATGGGATGTAGGGAAGGCGCAGACTCAATCTTTTTGTCAACAATATATTAGAAACGTCACAAAGGGGTCTATTCATAAAGGGTTAATGCCTGTTGAAATGAGAAAACAGGAGTACATGATCGGATTTCATCCATAGCCACCTATCTAACGGCAGTTGCTATTCATAAGAGATAATTGAGATGCGTCGTTAAGCCCCAATGACTTTCGTCTATGAAGGCATGTTTTAAACAAATTGAGATAAAGCTTAACGATTACCTCATTAACATAAAATTTCCATCAGTCCTGAGCATCAACCTGCTTGAACAACAGCAAAATTCTGTCGACAGTTATTGAACACTAGGTGTGGTGGAGTCAGCATCAAAATGACATTGTCAAAAAAGGTATGTAACAAATCCCCCCCCAATAAATAAATAATAAAACAAAAACAATAAAAAAAAAACATACACAAATTGTTACAGCTTTTTTTTTTTATTAAACTGTGTTTGTATAAAAGTTGATGCCTCTGTGATTAACACTGAATAATATATATTTTTAAGTAATGCTGTATTGTGTTAAGCTGAAATAATTGATTTACAAGTATTTTTCATTTAATTGCATATGTCCTGCAAAGCAAAGGAACATTAACAATTCTTAAGGTAATTTAAATAACCTGAACATGTCACATCCTACAGTATATAAATCATGTATCATACAGGCACGCTGTTAATAACACGATGGGTGCTGCTGGTGGAGCTTTAGTGTGTTATTACGTGAGCAAAGAACATGAAGAGGAAGAAGAGGTTGGCAATGGTGTTAGACAGGGTCATCAATGGAATAGGCATCCCAGACCAAGACACTTCAGGCCCTGGGCAACATTTTTGGACTTGCCAGATGAAGAGCTGAAGCTACGGTTCAAGCTTGATAGGGCAGCTATACATGACCTAATTGAAGAGCTCCGTCCCTTTTAGGCTCCTACTACACGCAACAGAGCCATCCCTGCCACAGTGAAGGTCATGTGTGCGCTATTATTTTATGCAACAGGTACATTCCAGCAGCCCGTTGGTGACATATTTGGCCCTAACCAACCCACTATGTCCAGGATGTTGGACCAGGTTACCCGTGCATTGATTTCCAGGAGTTCACACCACATTCATTTTCCCCGGGCCGAAGGTGATCTGATCAACATTAAATTGGCTTCTACCAAATGCACAACGTCCCCAATGCAATTGGTGCAATAGATTGCACACATATACCACTCAGAGCACCTGCTGGTAACAGTGTTCCTTTTATTAACAGACACAACGATTACGCATCAATATGGAGGTAGTTTGTGATTCTTCCCTCATAATATCCCACGTTTGCGCAAACTACCCTGGTTCCTGCCATGATGCGTGCATCCTGCAACAGCCAAGCCTATGTGATTTATTTCAGAGTGCCAACAGGCCAAACGGTGTATTACTCAGTAAGAAAAAAAAATCGGATTAATTGAACTAATGTAATTGTACAAGTTTGTTCAGTAATGATAACATGAATGTAAATCAAATACTGTGTAACTTTTAAATGAACAAAAACAGACATGAAAATCTTAATAACACATAGCTGCAGAACAGCAATGTAAGCATTACCTTAATGATATGAGGCCGCTGTTCTTTAGGTACAGCGGGCTCATATCATTAAGGTAATGTGAAACTCGGTTTTCTTTTCAACATTCACCATCATAATAATTGCCCTTCATTGTAGGAGATTCTGCTGCTTCCATGGCTCCTCACACTATTTCTATACCCCAAAACACCTGCAAAACTGTGGTACAATGATGCACATGGGGGTACAAAGAATGTGATCGAGAGGACCTTTGGTTTACTGAAGATGTGTTTCAGGTGCTTGGATAGGTCGTGAGGTGCACTTCAGTACAGTTTAGTACAGTGTGCCGCATCACGACTGCATGCTGCATCCTCCACAATATTGCAGTATTTACTACCCCCGTCTTCAGCATGGTTGGAGTTGTTTCGGTGCTGCTGTCAGTAGATTTCATTTGTTTATATTCCCAACAGCTAACGACAGAACTGAGCGAATGTTTATAGCGCTGATGATGTCATCAAAAGGAGACGGATTTTGTCCTTGAACGACGATTTACCCATTCATTAAGTGCTTAGCGACAATCGCACATTTGCTCAGATATGAACAGAAATATGGACGACTTTCATTAGTTTTAAACAAAATTTGTTTTATGACGGCAGTCGGCAAGTATTTTTATGAATAGACCTCAAAGAGCTTAAATAAAACCATGAGAGAGCTGGAGGGGGACATCCTACAGCTCCAGACAGCTCTGGAGTCCAGCCCAAACGAAAGGCTGATTGAGGGCCTAAAATGTAAAAAAGGGGGTTAGCGGATTTGCTGAACGTAAAGGTGTAGAGGGCGCTGGTGAGGTCGCGTTTCCAGAGTTTAGTGGAGATGGATGCACCCACTCACTATTTCTTTGGGCTAGAGAGGAAGAGTGCACAGAGTAAAGTGATGCATTGCTTGAGGACAATGGCAGGAGCTGAGGGAGCATGCAGAAAGCCTCTTATAAATTATTATTTTATTTCTTAGCAGACTCCCTTATCCAGGGCGACTTACAATTGTAAAGATATCACATTATTTTTTAGATACAATTACCCGATTATACAGTTGGGTTTATTTGCTGGAGCAATCTAGGTAAAGTACCTTGCTCAAGGGTACAGCAGCAGTGTAAATGAGCTGAGGAGGGTATTGACTGGACTGTCCATTCCTCAGTGTCCTGGTAAACCAGTGAAGATCACAGCTTATGCAGATGACATTGCTGTATTTATTGCCAACCAAACTGATATTGACAGTGTATGCACCTGTCAAAGACTATTTGAGAAGCTGTCATCTGCTTGTAATGTAAACTGGGCTAAGAGTAGTGTGGTGCTCCTGGGTGACTGGAGGGGTTGTCGTCCTCCAGTTTTACCCGCTGGACTGCAGTGGAGCAGGGGTGGGCTCCTTTATTTGGGTGTCCATCTCAGGAATGACAGCACAGTGCAGACGAATTGGGAGGGGGTGGTGGAGAAAGTCAAAGGCAGGCTGCAGAGGTGGAAATGGCTGCTCCCGCAGATCTCCTATAGAGGTAGAGTACTCATTATTAATAAGTTAGTGGCCTCTAACTTGTGGTACAGATTAATCTGCTTGGAGCCCCCACAATCATTAGTGAAACAGGTGCTGCTGGATTTTTCTGGGATGGAGTGCACTGGATCAGAGTGTGCTGTAACTGCTGCTGGCCGAGGGGGGGCAGGGACTCCTAGATGTTTCTAGCAGGACACAGGCCATAGAGATGCTGCTGTACTGCGTTGAGCACCTCCCATGGAGGCAGTTTGCCTGCGCCTTTCTACAGCAGGTAGGAAGGTTGGGTCTGGACAGGAGTCTTTTTTTTGCTGGAAATGGGCAAACTGGAGATGGCCCGACTGCCAGACTACTATAACAGCCTGCTGAGGGCGTGGCAGTGGGTGTGTATTGAGCAGAGAGACACTGAAAACATCAGCCTGGATTGGCTTCTAGAAGAGCCATTAGTGTATAATACTTTCTTGATGTGTTATATTGTCCAGTCTTCTACCTTTACAGAGCTTTTAGTTAAGGCAGGTGTTGTAAAGCTTATAGCCCTTTTAGATTTCAACACCTATAGCTGGGTGACTCCTCAGTGGTTAGCGTCTGCTCTGGGGATATGGTCTGTCCACACTGTTGAGCGTATCCTCATCAAAGTGCGTGGTGCTCTGCTCAGCGAGGGGTTGGAGCTCTTGAGACAGCTGTTCAGGGAAGAAAGAGCCCCACACATTGATTCCTCTTTTCTATCACTGTTAGTGTCCCTAGCAGTCAGTCAGGATTCTGATGGTCAGGGTCATTTACTGACTGTAGAAGGTCTGAGAGACCTCCCTCTGTGCACAGTAGAGGGGATACAGCTGTATAGGGGGTGTGTAAAGTGCCTTACCACTACCAGACACTACCAGACACACACTGGAGAGAGAGGCTGGGGGTGGCAGAACAGATAGTGCCAGTTTGGTGAACCCTGTATAAGCCACCACTGCCAAAAAGATCAGGGGATCTGCAGTGGAGAAACTTGCATAAACCCTGGGGTGACAGACTCCTGTCCTTTTGATTAAAACCTTTGTTTGCTGCTCTGAAGGAATTGCTTGTTGGAGTGTTTTGTGTGTTCTCTGAGTTATTTTTTTATTTTTGGTTTTAAGTATTGCAAAAAGAGAGAGTACTCAATCCAGCTGGTTTTATTATTGGACAGGCCACTCTAGCAATTTTAAAGAGCAGAAATCAACTAAATTAATGATGCTTTAAATTCTGATCCTTTTGTCATTTTTACAATGCTAGTTTTAACACAGTTAGAAAGGATTTTAATTTATATAAAGCAATGCATAATGTAGAAATGTTCGAACAAACCTGGTGTGTGAACAGTGTATTGTGTGCAGTGTATTGTGTGCAGTGTATTGTGTGCAGTGTATTGTGTGCAGTGTATTGTGAACTGGAGGAGTACCTGTAATGTGACCTTTATGTACTGCACTGTCGATAGATTTTATGTAATTTAACTTTGGGTGGATCTGAACATGATTTCATGATAATATCTGAGTTTTAAATACTGTTTTTGTGTATTCTATTTAATTATTAAATAAAGTCTTTCAAAAAGTAAAAAAAGTGTCTGTCTGTCTATCTGTCTATCTATCTATCTATCTATCTATCTATCTATCTATCTATCTATCTATCTATCAAGGCCTGACAGGGTGTCCATATATGTCCACTATACGTTGTTTGAAGTGATGAAATCAGGGTGATTATGTATGTTAACTGTTTTCATTTAGATAGCAGTTTATTCTAGCTCGCAGACTAATGTAGCTAGAAATTGTATATTCTCCCCCCTTGGTATTTCTTACATTTCATAGATACACCCTGGGGAATTACGCAATTACGAACCTGCGTAATTTTACACATAAAACGTATCACCATGCATAGGCGCATAATATTAAATAATATCGCCGTTAACAGAGAAAGATAGAGAAAAATGTTGGATCACACTGAGGATAATTGGAACGTTGCTCAATTTTGCCACAAAATGCCACGACAAAGGTCCCACGTTGCAAATATATCAGCAAAAGATAGTAAAATATGTTTGTGACAGGAGTGAAAGGAGTCCCTCTTGTAATTTGCCTTCCCGACCACTGGCAGCACTGTGCAGGAAGGACAGAGACCGAGGAGAAAGGCTGAGTCATGGCTGGGGCGGAAGCCGCAGTGGTAGCGGCCATCTTAACTTGGGACAGGATATCATGGTAGATCCCCATTATTGCAATCAGCTGTGCTGCACTCGATGATTGGCTGAGGTGGGGCAGTGCACTGATTGCAGGGCAGGGGTGGGGCTCGGCACTATTTAGGCTGTGGGGTTCTGCCATTTGGTCTCCCTATCCTGGACTGAGACGGTTGTGCTGCGTGAGCTCTGTGAGTTTGTTCATTTGTTTGTTGTACTTATTCCCAGACTGAGGATTCCCAGGCTGGCTGCCTCTGAGCCTGGACTTCCCCCTGTGATCCTTGGCATCTCCAGGAACTACTTATCCCTTAGTATTTAGTTTAAGTGTATATTTTCTATCTTTGATAAATCTATTTAAATTTTTTTTGTATTTTGTTCTGTTTTGCTATCTTCTAATTAATGTAATTGTTCTTCTCCCAAATCAGCATGTTATTACTTTTGGGATTTGTTTGGGTGGTCCAGTATCTTCAGCTTGAAAGGCATTCATATTTGCAGGTACTGTAGTTGGTCACTCAATTTGATACAGTTGCTATAACTAACGGTAAAAAAGGCTACTGAACATTTTATGAAGGTCTGTGAGGCAGGACATCGATTTCTAATATGGGAGAAGGTATATACGGACAGCTGGAGCCTTGCTCAACCAATTACATTGCTTGTTTCAGGTTCCATAGCCACAGCTGGATTTTATATATATATATATATATATATATATATATATATATATATATATATATATATATATATATATATAGATAGATCTGCAATAGAGTGTGCATGTGGATGTTTAATCTTAATGTCCATGATTACAATAACATATTTAAGCTATGAATAAATGTATCTTACAATAATGTCATGTGTAGTGTATTTTAAAAAGTATGTTTTATTTTAAATTAATTTGCTGGGTATGCATTATGCCTGTCATTCCTACATTAACCCCAATCATAACATCTTTCAATGTAATTTCAGTAAAGAAAGTGAAATTTGTTTTAAAAAATCTGGGGTCTGCCGCCTTGCTCTCAAAAACCTAGAATTAAAAGTACAGTATGTAAGATAATAAATACCGATATATTTAGCATGTTTGGCATATTAAATACGTAGACCTGCTAACTAAATCTACTAATGTAGACCTTTTTATTTGAGAAGGAACTACAGGTTTGTTAATGTAATTAATTGATACATTTTCATATTGTAGCATTGCAGCATGTTTACGTCTCGTGACAAAAACGTGCATTATGATTGGGTTGCATTACGTTGTTGCGTGTGTGTTGCCAGCTTGTCGACTGCATGCTTGTCTCTTGTGTGACCACCGCAAACTGCAAGGCAACACGCAGGCAGCACGTGTTCCTCTTGTTGCTGTCGACAAAAGTTAAAGGGTACAAATTGGTTAATTGTTTGTAATTAAGGTAATTGAACTCGGTATAAAAGACTCAATTTTGTCTGAATTGGGTGTGGGTGAAGTAAGAGTTGTGTTGGGTTTGTGGTGAGTTTGTGCAAAGTTAAAATTAATACTACAACTCTGTATTCTACATTGAACTGAACTGTGGTTTTGTAACGGGAAAACAGCTTAGCTGCCCCGTGTTAGTTTAGGGCCTGGGAAAGTTTAGTTAGTGCTTTGTGACAGAGCTAGGCTTTTGTTTTGTATTTTGTTTATCTTTGGATGATTTTCTGTGTAAATAATAAAAGTGTGAAAAAAAGCATTTCAAACTGCAACCTCCAGCCTATGTGTGTGTTTTCCTGCCGTTGTCCAGCCTTGCCATCAGCCAATCTATCACAATATATGTGTGTGAGTGTGATATATATATATGCTCGCTTTGATGGCATAGTACGGGGATGACGAACCTATGACACGTGTGGCATGTAGAGTTGTATTTGTTGGCACGCCAAGTCAGCAGCTGTTTGCCGGTTGTTGTTTTTTTTCCCCGCCCACAATCAGAGCTGAGTGGCACTTTAGAAAGCCAGTCAGTTTGATTTGCAAGGATGGCCCCGCCCCCTTAGACTCAGTAACTGGTTATGCCACCTTTAGCAGCAATAACTGCAACCAAACGCTTCCTGTAGTTATTAATTAGTCTCGCACAGCGCCGTGTAGGAATTTTGGCCCACTTCTCCTTGCAGAACTGCTTCAACTCAGTGACATTTGTGGGTTTTCGAGCATGAACTGCTCGTTTCAGGTCCTGTCACAGCATCTCAATGGGGTTTAGGTCTGGACTTTGACTAGGCCAATCCAAAACTTTAAATTTCTTGTTCTTCAACCATTCTGATGTAGACTTGCTTGTGTGTTTCGGATCATTGTCTTGCTGCATGACCCAGCTGCGCTTCAGCTTCAGCTCACGGACGGATTGCCTGACATTCTCCTGTAGAATTCTCTGATACAGAGTAGAATTCATGGTTCCTTCAATGATGGCAAGGCGTCCAGGTCCTGATGCAGCAAAGCATCCCCAAACCATGACACTACCACCACCATGCTTGACCGTTGGTATGAGGTTCTTACTGTGGAATGCAGTGTTTGGCTTTCGCCAGACATAACGGGGCCCATGTCAGCCAAAAAGTTCCACTTTTGACTCATCTGTCCATAGAACATTGTTCCAGAACTCTTGTGGATCATCCAGGTGCTTTTTGGCAAACTTGAGACGAGCATTCATGTTCTTCTTAGTGAGCAATAGTTTCCGCCTTGCTACTCTGCCATGAATCCCATTTCTGCCCAGTGTCTTTCTGATGGTGGAGTCATGAACATTAACCTTAGCCGAGGCGAGAGAGGCCTGCAGATCCCTGGATGTTGTTCTAGGGTTCTTTGTGACTTCCTGGACTTACGTCTTGCTCTTTGAGAGATTTTGGCAGAATGGCCACTCTTGGGAAGATTCACTACTGTCTCAAACTTTCTCTATTTGGACAATATGGCACTGACTGTGGTTCGGAGGAGCCCCAAATCCTTAAAAATGACTTTGTAACCCTTTCCAGACTGATAGGCATCAACAACTTTTTTCCGAAGGTCTTCAGGAATTTCTTTTGTTCGTGGCATGATGTGCCTCTAGAACCTGTGTGCTGACAACTTCACTCTGAAGGGCCAAAGTTAGTCAGATTTATATTGGGCAGGGCTGGCCCAAATCAGGCCTGGTTGTTAACCAAAGTACTCAAACAGCTGACCCTAATTATCCCTTTAATTGGGGCAATAACTTTTTCACACCTGAAGATTGCATGTTTGATTACCTTGCACACCAAACAAATGAACGAAGCACCAAACTTTGGTGTATTTTTTTCTCTCGCTCCCTCTATATACTACTGCAACCCACAAAAAATCTTACCAAATACAATGTGAAAAATGCAGAAAATCAGACAGGGGGCAAATACCTTTTCATGGCACTGTACATACTTTTGCACACAACTCATTAAAACAAGGTAAAAACAGGTACGTTGACGTGTTTCGACATGTTGTCTTCATCAGAGTATTGAAAGTAGGACTAGGATTAGATCTATTAAATGCTCCTGATACTCATTGTCATTTAACACCATTATCTGATTACTAGAAATAGTAATCTAGCAATCAATGCATTCACTTCACATTGCATATACTTAACAATCTTATTAAACATTATTGTTAATTCAACATCATGCAATTGTCATATTACACTAATCCTCCTGGAAGACCTATTGTCGCAGGTATAGGTTCAGTTATTGAACCACTATATCAATCAATCAATCAATCTTTATTTTATGTAGAGCCTTTCATAGTGGACCACCATCACAAAGCGCTTTAATATATAAATATATAGACTTTTATTTACAACCCTTTGTCCGTATACAGGACCTTACAAACTACTGTATTCAAGAAACCAACGGATAAGAATTTGTTACTGGCAAAAAATTCAACATCCTTGCTCACTGATAAGAAATATAATGAAAGGTCAATTCTTACGGGTAAGAAGGAACTGCAGCACAGAGTCACAATTTGAAATTAAATCTGAAGAAATGCACTCCAAATTTATAGAAACAATGTACAAAGCTAAAGATTGTGATCGAGTGATACTTCCTAAAAAGAAAGTTAAAAACACTAAAAGTGATCTAACTGTGTTTTCCCTCTGAATTGAATTACTTGTCTAACGATATAAAGGGAATATTTTTCAAACATTGGTGGGTACTAAAAAGTGATAATTCCTTGTATTCAATAAGAGATAAACTGCCCCATATTGCTTTTAAATGTGCATAAAACATTAAAGACAAATTGGTTCATTCATTTATTCCAGAAGTGGACAAAACAATGACATGGTTATCTAATCCACTGGATGGTAATTTTAAATGTGGCCATTATCTCCACTGCTCCAATACTGTAAATACTAAAACTATTAATCACCCATGATCAGGTAAAAATGCAAGGTTTCATTAACTGCTTAACTTGTCCACGAGGACTGATTTAAATAGGTCAAACGTAAAAATAAGAGTCTCTGAACATAAAGCAACAATTAGGAGCTAAAATCAAGAATATGCAATAGCCAAACATCATAAAAAAAGCTGGCCATGTATCATCTCCACACTCATTACGATTTGTGGGGTGGAGAAAGTAACTACCAGCTCGAGGTGGGAATTTAATACTTTTGTTACTACAGAGAGAAGCATACTGGATATTTGCCCTCCAAACATTATAATTTACATTACATGAGAGTAGATGTCAAAAGCTGATTTGAACTCGGCTCTCACCGAGATAAGCACAAACTAAGACATACCTTTACAGTAAACTAATGTCATCCATCTGCTTCTCCATCCATTTGCATCTCCTTCCATCTGATGCTGTAGATATGCTTCTGCCTGGTGTTGATGGCTGAAGTGTAATGCTGGCTCCAGGTATCAGCTTATTTTGCCTCCCCAGTGCATCAGCACACACAACAGCTGCGATGCTGGCTCCAGGGATCAACCATAGTGCGGTCTCCCCAGCGCATCAGCATGACAACTGTCTGGATTGAGCTAAGTAGGGCACATCTCTGGGGTCTTCAAGTGGGCACCTTCCATCCTTTGTGTTTCGTCAGCTAGCCCACGACACTTCAAGAGGGCTCGACGGTGATTCTTGCGTCCCAGCATCACCCCCCTCCGTCCTCCACTCAACTCAACCCAGCTTACTTACCCGTACATCAGCGTTTCTTTCTTTCTATTGTGCTTGAGATCCCCAACCAGAATCTTTCTGTCTCAACCACAGCCAGTTGCTGCCCCTCTCTGCTGCTTCAGATAAGTCCTTCACTGTGTGACGCAACTCTTGGCCACTGAATCCGATGTCTCTGAGAAACTGGGTTGTAGATTGTGCCACAAATCCTCGACAACCCACCTCCCCTGGGTAAACCTGGACTCTCCATCCTCGTTGTTCCACTTCAGCGGCTAGTTGAGCATCACCACCAGCTTCATCCATTGAGCTGGGGCTGCCTTGTGCCATGTAGGAGGAGCTGAAATGAGACCAAGGCCCCCTCTTCCAGGCTGAACTTGCCCCATGATATCACCGATTTGAAGGGCAGACGTTGCATCTTCCACGGCTTTCTTTGCTACCCACTTTCTTCCAGTTTTCAACACAGGTGCTGCCTCCCTTACGCATTTGTCACGTGACTCTACTAATGTAATTTCTGGTCGGACTTTGGCGCACTTAAACTCCTCGGTTAGAGCGGAGACTGGCAGCTGCAGTATTCCTTTACCATAAAGTCTCACTCTGCTGAAGTAGCGTGGAACTCCCAACCATTTCCTGACTTATGAACTGATTAAAGCTTCCAGCTTCTCAACTGTTGTCAAATAAACCTCATACACAGTCAGTGGCCACAGCAGCCTCGGCATTAGACCAAACTGAAAGCACCAGAGTTTTAATTTGCCAGGTAAAGGGCTGCTGTCTATGCTCTTCATCCCTTCCACTGCTTGTTGTCTAACTTCTCCCACACGAACTGTGTCCTTTAGATCCCCGTCGTACCATCTCCCAAGACTTTTCAGTGGCTTCTCAGACACTGTTGGTATTGCCTCACCATTAATGTAGAACCTTTTATCTACTACTTTACCTTTAATTATAGAGATGCTTCTTGAATTGCATTTGTGCCCATTCAATGTTATTGGTTAATTTGCCCAATAACCGATTAGTGCAGGCTACTGTTGTAGTCATGATTGTCATGTCATCCATGTATGCTCGAATTGGTGGTAGTCGCATTCCAGAAGCCAAGCACTCTCCTCCTACTACCCATTTTGATGCCCTAATGATTACTTCCATTGCCGTGGTAAAAACCAGTGCAGAAATGGTGCATCCTGCCATTATTCCAGCTTCTAGGCATTGCCATGTAGTGCTGAATTCTGAAGTTGAAAAGCTAAATTGCAAATCTCCAAAGTAGACTTTCACTAAATTTGTTATTGTCATCGGTACACTGGAAAAATCAAATGATGGAAAAATGTCACATGGAGCTCCTTCCTCTTCTTTTTAGCTGATTGAATTAGTTGCCAGATCACAGAACAAATTGGTCTCAATGACGGAGTCAATTTGTGTTCTTTAATATGAAATGTCAGATATGTCAATTATGTTGAAGTATTTTCAATGTTGATATTGTATGTATTTGTGGTATACTGTTGATGAAATAATATGAAATCATGATCGAATTTGGATATATCAATTGCATTATGCTGAATCAATTATTATATTTATTTTAAAAAATGACACTTTAATTTTTGTGGCAGATTGCTGCTGAACATATGTAGCACCCGGGAGGGGCACTCTTCTTTCTGATCAGGGTGGGGTCAGCCAGGCAGAATACCAGAAGGAAAATAAACTAGACCACACTACTATGTCGGGCAATGGACATCATTTTATTAAATACAGGTAGTAAACTATACTTAACAAACAGGGCAGATCTAGAATACAAAGTCACAGCAAGCGGTTTGCACTGCCCATTAATTATATATATCCAAGGAGGATGGATGCAACAGGATACTCATCAATCACTAAAAATACTTAATAAAGAAAAATGTTTAATTGATAAACTGAATACTCACTTTTAATAATCACCTATGTTTCGGCTTCCGCCTTCAGATAGCATGGTAGAAATAGCTAGTTAGACTGATGTTAGTTTAAACAATAGGTATTTGTGCTTATGAGTATCAATTTGTAAAATAAATACATAAATAATCTATTTACTTTCTGAGCTTGTGTGTCATACAATATATGTAATATACCAAAGATATAGTGCAAAAGTTGTCCTTACACAATAGAAATGCTAACAAAAAGCATGATGGTAAGTGCCATGAGAAAGTGTTAAACAGTGTGTCAGCTTGGGTAGGGTTATATAGTACTACCTTGTCAAAGAAATATGCATTTTAAAATGTCTCTGTCTGTTCATCTACCAGTATTCTGCTTAACATTAACTGTACTTTTCTTCACTTGCCTCCACTTACAAATTAAACTGCCTGCATCACATTGTGCGCAATTGAAAAGAGTTATAGTGCCAATTAAGAGAAAATATAAGCTTTTTTTTTTTAACTAATTGGAGATGATTATAACCAGAGGCAACTGCAATCTGTGGGCACCGAATATTCCACAGACATTTCCTTTATGACCTGATTCAACAACAGAGAATCTGTAACACAAAAAAACTAATTATGCTTGTTTCTTTTGTTATGCACATAGGTAGGTTGCTGCAAGGAAATTAGTATCATATTTTTCTCCTACTTAATGTACCATGGATCTGCAGTGTTGGTGGCAAATCCAATGGCATAGTTTGTCATTTAAAATATCTAATGCAAATATAAAAGCACAAATAAATAAACAGCATAACAAAAATCACATAAAAACACATTTTATGTTTCAACAGTTGACATTTTAAGAACAAATATATACACTTTGGAGTATCACTTTGAAAATGCATTATTATTTAAATAACATTATCATTTGGAATTTATTTAAACAATAGCTTTCTGTTCTTGCTTTCTGGTCCAATAAGGGCCTACCAAACTGAGAGGAGATCGTCAACAGTGAGCAAAAGTTAACCATGAATAACACTGAAGCTCATTAAGTATCCTGAGCCCCATGGATACTTTAACCAATCCTACTTATTACATACTGTGTCTTCTTTTTATCAGACGCTGTAGTCCTAATATAATTACAAGGCCAGTGATTCAGATTTTCAAGTTGTTTGATATATTGTTTGATGTTGTCTTTGGTGGTTGAGTGCCTGATAAAAGCTCTTAAAAAAACAAACAAAAAAAACAAACAATGGAGCCAAAAGAGGACAAGGGTTGGTTCTGGAAGAAGTACAGTTTTTAAATGTAATCCTGGTGGATGTTGGAATATTCTTCTGCATTCAAGTCCTTTCCCTTGTCATGTCACTTTCTGAAGAGGGGAATGATGGTTAGAGCTAGGGTTGGTTAATTTCATTGCACAAATAAACATATAATAACATACATTTTGCCCATCATAAAGCCATCAGAAGGATTAACACTTTTTTAAATATGATATAGGTTTATAGAAAAGCAAGAAACATACTGATTTTAAATTACTGGTTAGCTTTGGAAACCAACAGCACTTTTGAGATGACAGTACGTTTTTTTCATTATTTTGTATAACTGTTGATAATAGAAATGTTTTTTTAAATGATAAGGCTGTTGCAATTGGTGGTATAAAAGACTAAACACTGTTAATATACTGTGTGACTTCAATGGGTAACACCAGGGGCAGAGGTGAACAGCCTTTTTTTTTTTGCTGACATCTCTATTCATATTTACTCGGCTCATAACTGATGAAATCTCAGTAAGATGAGCTTTCTGCTGTAGGTTCAAAAGAAAATGGATACACCAATCTGGCTGCAGCATCTACAAAGCTTTGTGCTTATGCAACATGCAGGGTACTGTAGCTTGACGCACTTTTATGTCTTCTACGCAGTCTTTCATCTGTGTTCATTGTGACTAAAACCACAGGTTGCGATGCAGCACACGCCATTCACCATTCTTGGAAATTAGGGAGCATGCTGTTTGGCAGTCAGTATGAGAATGAAGGAACAGGAGGGAGTCCTTGGGGGACTTGAGGCTTGGGTGGGGGTGGGTGTCTAGAATCTTTTTGGGGTTTAAAGTTTTTTTTTAAGTCGTTGGACTGTAGGGGAGGGATACCAAACATTGGCTAAGCCCATTTTACGTGTAACACTAAATGAGCTGTAACCATATGATCATAGTATCGATAAAGGGTAAATGTTGCAGTTCCTAATATTTTAAAATCCATCTTATTTCAGTGCAAAATGTATAGGTCCCACATAAAGGCAATATACGCATGTGGTAGGGCTGAGGCCCTGCATGTAAAAGTGTATACATTATGTGTTCTGTTGAAAATAAAGTTTGATATATTTTGAATGTAAGTTTGGCAGGGTGAGGTTAAAATCCCATTCCTGCCAAATCCACGTGCAGAATGTGGCTAGGTTTAATTGATTAATTGTTGATCAATTAAGTCCAGCCATTTGGTTTAAAAGAGGAGCCAGATCCTTTGTTGTCTGGGGAAAAGACTGGGAGAAGCAGGATGTGCTTCCTGCTGAGGCGCCGTGATAGTGCTGCTTGATTTGTTCATTTATTTGTTTGTTCATGTTATTTAATAAAAGCATCTGGAATGGAGAGTTCGTTCACAATAGCTTTCTAGTGGTTATGTCTTAATACCACTGCAATAAATTTGCAGTGCAATCATTTTGCAGTGCAATCTGTTACATTTTTTTTATTCCTAAATATTCATACTAGTGTAGCCCAAATTAGCCCAAAGACATAATGTATGTACTGAGACACTGCAGAATGAGCTACCACAAAATATAACTAAAATATGTTGATAATTAAGCAAATTAATAAAAGAGAGATTTTGTCAATTGCGATTTTCTGTGAACTCCTACTTGTATTTTTCTGTCCCCATGTTACTTAGAAAACAATTAGATTTTTTTGCATAATACTTAAATTACACGATCCCCAGGGTTATGTTTTAAGTATGGCACTGCTACCATTATAACAGCTTTTTCATAACTGTGTGAATCTTTAGCAAAAGGTTTTTGTTTGTGTGTTTGTTTTTTAAGGATGGCAGCTCCATAAAACATAATACTGGGTGTGTTTAAAAAAACAAAAAAAACCAAAACAAAAACCAAACATTAATAAAATTATAAACTGTCAGATAAAGACATCTTAATGAATATTACAATATTCAACGTTTAAAGAGAAAACCCAGGGGTTTTTAATAGTGTATGCTGCTGGCTGATTCAGAGATGTGCAAATAGATATTTAATGACATACAGGCCCGTCAAGAGAAATGTGGGGCCTTGGAACATCACTCTCTCGTATTTTTAGATTCAAACACAACAAAAATCTAAATGCATTTTACTAATCAGTTTAACCTAACATAGATATCTGAAACAAAAACTATTTAACCAGAAGTCCATTACGGATTTACTGTGTGTGCTGAACTAATTTTGAGCTGTAAAAAGTATTATATTAAAATAACATCACAATTTAAAAAAAAAAAAAAAAAAAAGTGATCTTGTGCTGCATTATTTTGTAAAATAGCAAATCGCTGACTTTGATGTACAGTATGTACATCTAAAAACACCATCTCTCACTGTAAACCGCCTGTCAAAAGTGGAAGGCACCGACTGAGCAGCTGCCCCAGTGCACAGTCCGTGCTGCAGTAAAATGCATAGAAGTCTGTAACATCTCATATTTTTGACAATTTTAGTGTTTGTAATCCACTTTTAATAATCATTTAATTGACTAACTATTTCTTACTGATAACTGAATTAGTTCAATACATGTAATGGTTGCTAGGAATGGGTGAAAGTGCTATGCAATAGGAGTCTTATTTCCATGCTTGTGTGTGTCTGGGTTTCTCTCTCTCGCTTACTTCTGTATCTTTCCCTTCCCTCTCTCTCTTTTCTTTCTCTCTTTTCCCTCCCCCTCCCCCCTTGTAGAATGTATCTATTGTGGGCTGGGGTGGGGTTTGTGGGTTTATGTATTGTTACAATGTTAAACTCACAGTTGGAACAACAGGAGAGAGGCTGACACGCGCCAACTGTCCAGAGATAATAGTTAAGTATTTTAATGTATCTGTTACTCTGTATCAGGGCTAACTCATAAACTCTAGAAGTGGTGAATATGTATATAGTTAAAACATGATGTATACTTTGTTTTTAGAGTACAGCCTCGCTATAACGAACCTGGCCCTTGGACCCCAAAAAATATAAAAAAGATAATATAAACACACACTGTCAACATCCCGGTCTGTATGCATGGGATACCACCTCTGCAGTGAAGTCAGCTCTTTTGTTTAATAAAAAGCGTGCACTGTGTAACCGGTCTCCAAAACTAAACTCATTTTATGTTGCAACAAAGTTGGAAGCTATATTGATCGTTTGAAAAAAAGGAGTAACTCAGGCATATATATCTCTGTCGTGAATATTGGCTTGTTCAGCAACCATGCGGCAAAGCAAAATTGAATAATACTAAATAAAATAAAAAAACAATGAAAAGAAAATATTGAGGATCTGATTAACATTTCATGTCGGGTTGATTTGGAATAAAAGCTCAGTGGGATTCTTGCATGTTGGATTAAGATTTGGTGCACTTTGAAACGATTGATGTCAGATTGATTTTGAATAAAACAATTAACAATTCAGGATTTTTGCTTTTTGTACCGCGTTTTAATTATTTAACGAATAGGATAAAGCAAAGGAAGAATACTGCATACATGAGACGAACAGGTACATGTAATTCTACTTTTATTCACAATCTCATATAATTAACTTACTCCAACAGGTTATTGTTCATTTTAATTGTCCTTTTGCTAAAACAAACACCCTAGATAAAATGAACAAAAGGCTTGGACCCCAACAGGTTTGTTATAGCGAGGATTTACTGTATTTATATACATGTATTTGAGTTATTTTATTAATGTGTATCTGTAATAAAACAATTTTATTGGATAAAACGAAATAAAACAAATAATTTCATGGGGCTTTAATTATAACCTAATTAATATAGATAGGGAAATGGTGTTAGTTTTACCAACCCCTGATTTAAAGCATGTAACGGGAGAACAAACAGGTAGTGTAAAGAGAGCTGAAGAGAGCTATGAGGGGGTATAAATGCCACCGTTTTGCCAGAGTACACTACCATATGAGTAGAAAAGTTGGGAGTTGTTATTGCCGTGAGGGCCAGAGCACAGTGTCTGGTCATAGTGCGTAGCACACAACTCAAGCTATCACTCTGTCTATGGCCGAGTGTGGTGCTTCGGCAAAATGAGTGGAAGCAACCAGTTGTCAGTGCTGCCATAGGCCTGCAGCACACTCTTACCAGTGCTTCTGTATCCATCCAACACACCACAACCTTGCAGCTCCTCTGTCAACTAGAGCTGTAAAGTTTTATGTTTTTATGTTTTTTTCTAAGGCTGCTGCTTTTATTTCTAAACCTTTTTCTTAATTGGGGTACACACACACTTTACTTTTATTTCTGTGTGTGCATTGAGAAACCTGAACTTTTCTTTTCCTCCATGCTTAATGTATCTCACTCAATACAACAACATGGGCTGACATTTTTGTGTTTAATGGTTATTAGAGCAACACCACATACCATTTGTATGTGCTTTGGGCGTCTTGCCACAAGAGAGATAAGGAGTCAGTAACTATGGCTAGCTACTCTGATAAGCAAGCCTGCTGGAGGACTGACTTTGACTCCTTAGAATTCCATGTGCAGTGGAGTGGATAATTTAGTGTGGTTATTGTGAGCAATGAGAGAAATTATTTTGCCAACTGAGAAACAAATGCATCCTATCTGTGATTTATAAAAAGGAAGCAGCACTCACTTACAGTAGATATTTTGTGAATTTTATAACTTGCTGTTTTGAGCAGCTGTCTGACTTTTTTCCATTATAGTAAAAGAAGGAATGCTGATAGCCACATCCGCAGAGATAGCAATCAGAGTACAGACACAGGCCTGAGGCACTGCAGATCTACTTTGGATTCTGACATGAGGGTTGCAAACTCATATTTTATACTATGATCATAATATTGGTGGCATAGGCTCTGAAAAAACCCAAGACAGAATTAAGCAGACATTCAGGTGGCTCTGAAATGAAGTTGTTGCTGGTTCTGATGGTGATCCAAGTGTTGGGAACCAAGACCTTCAGCAGAGACAACAATGCAGCTGGCAACAGGGAGCAGGAACAGTCAGCTGACCATACATAAGTTTTCACTCACAGGGAATGGGGTTTACAGGTCCCAATGTTGCAATAATTCAGGACAATAATGTACCATATTCAAATGATGTTAAGCATGCCTGTTTGTATGCACCCCAGAATGACTTGCCCCTCACTGGTGGAATGTAGGATTTATTTCAATGACGGGTAAGACCTGGGTAATCACCTAGGCAACCTAAGACATTGCACAGGAGTATACGTGTAGTCCAACAAGATAACGACTCCAGGTGATCTGAGCGAATTGCAAGGAGCAATGGGCCTTCAAGGTCACAGAGGAAGTTGTTGAATTGGTTGGCTATACATGGTGGGGTGTAGCAGAACAGAGTTTGGCACAAAAAGTCCTACTGGGAATTCTTTGCATAACTCATACCATATGTAAATGAAACAACGGTTAATAATACTGTATTAAACAGCCAAAAATGCAAAGAACCAAAACACAAGTGGTAAACGAAGCATACAAAGGCAATACAATAAAACCAATTGCATTGCAACGCAACATTCTGTGTATGTTAACAACTCTGATAAGTTTGATTTTGATGTCCTTACTGGGATAAGCTTATCAAAGGAGTTTAGCTGCGGTTTTAATTTTTCATTTTAAAGTATCAGCATTAACATTTATTATTTATTTTATATTGTATATTACTACTAAAATGGGTTTGTCAATGTGAAAGGTCGGAACAATGTTCTTTCCCTTTCAAGGTATGGAATGTATCTTTTGTATGCTGGGGTGGGGTTTGTGGGTTTATGTATTGTTACAATGTTAAACTCACTCACAGCTGGAAAACCAGGAGAGAGGCTGACACGCGCCAACTGTCCAGAGCTAATAGCTACATTTTACTTGATCTGTTGCTCTGTATCAGGGTTAATTCATAAACTCTAGAAGTAGTTAATTTCTCAGGATAATTTTACTTGTATGTTGATAATAAAACTTTTACTGTGATTTGAAATTCTTAGTTGTGTCTGGTCATGTTTACTCTCATGTCTCAATAGATATTAAGAAAATATTAGGCCTTGTTTTCTTACAAGTCATTTTAAAAGGGTAATATTTTGCTTACAACAAATCTAAAAATAAACATTAAAGGCTTATGTTAACGTAAATTAATTTGTCTCTTAATAAGTGCAACACTGTAAATGCTATATTATTTTTAATATTTATTTGGAGGTTACAAAGGCACAGCAGCACAATGGTTATTTTTTCCCCCTCAATTTATAATAAATGTAATAAGTTTAGACATAACAAAATATTTTATGCATATTTAACTGAAGTTGTTATATATTTGTCATTGTTTATTCTAAGTGTTTTATAATATTTTCTTAACGAGTCAAATATGAAAATGATCATGTACATTTAAAAAATAAACAATAATTTTGTGGGAGCCCCCTGAGCTCGAAGCCCTGGTAGAGTTGTCTCCCCTTCCCCCCTCTCATCAGCACTCATATGACATTTGGCAATCATTTCATATGCATGATTTCAATACTGAATAAACCACTTTTAAATACACTTTAATGCAAGTTCAATCATAACTGAAAAAAGCATTTTTTTATTATGTAATATTGTTACCCAAACAAATAACTATGTGCAATATAAGGAATAAACACAGTAAAGCATAAACATCTTATCATTTTTTTCTGTTTACCAGAGACAAAGAGCATAAAACAATTTTTGAGCAGGTATAGCGTATGAAAGCAATACATAGTGCAAGATGTCTTGAGAGGAAAACTACATCACCAAATCAAACACATTTAAATATATAATACACAGAGGTGTTTTTTTTTTTTTTAAACCTCCATGTAGTGACAATATGACTAAACATATTGCCAAAAAAAAGTTGTCTTAGTGAAAGGTCAAGAATATTGAAGTAGGCAACAGCAGTTCCCATTAATTGTGGGAGCTTAAAATGTATGCTCAGTACAACAGTTTCTCCCCTTCTTTTGACTTGAAAAAGGTGCTTCTTATGTAGATAATTAGAATGCATTGGTTGCAGAGTGGTTGGAAGTTACGGTCAACTGTGCTGTCCGCTCCATGGAAATAGCAGGCAATTTTCTCTTTGCTTTAAGAAGAGAAAGTGATATTGGAAAAAGTCAGCACTTAAACTATAGCAAAGCACCCTTCACAAAGCCACAAACAAGAAGCAGGACAGCAAGTCCGTAGCTTGTGGCTATCCTCGCACCTGCGGAAGAAGTTATAAGATATTCGCTCATCTTGCAAATTTCCAATGGTTCTTATTAGGCCTTTAAACACATATATGTATATATTTACATTATGTTGCTATCTTAGCTTTGGTGCACATGATTCCCTTGGCATGCACTATAATAAACACATGTTTTTGTCCAATGGAAGTTTGTTAATAATCAGATAAAATTCAATTCTAAATTCTCTGTACCAGGATGTCACGTTTTTAACATAAAACAAGTTACCAACTGACAAAACACTTGCATGCTTTACAACATATTCCTTATATATATATATATATATATATATATATATATATATATATATATATATATATATATATATATATATATATATATATATACAGTACTGTGCAAAAGTTTTAGGCAGGTGTGAAAAATGCTGTAAAGTAAGAATGCTTTCAAAAAATAGACATGTTAATAGTTTATATTTATCAATTAACAAAATGCAAAATGAGTGAACAGAAGAAAAATCTAAATCAAATCCATATTTGGTGTGACCACCCTTTGCCTTCAAAACAGCATCAAGCATCAATTCTTCTAGGTACACTTGCACACAGTTTTTGAAGGAACTCGGCAGGTAGTTTGGCCCAAACATCTTGGAGAACTAACCACAGTTCTTCTGTGGATTTAGGCAGCCTCAGTTGCTTCTCTCTCTTCATGTAATCCCAGACAGACTCGATGATGTTGAGATCAGGGCTCTGTGGGGGCCATACCATCACTTCCAGGACTCCTTGTTCTTCTTTACGCTGAAGATAGTTCTTAATGACTTTCGCTGTATGTTTGGGGTCCTTGTCATGCTGCAGAATAAATTTGGGGCCAATCATATGCCTCCCTGATGGTATTGCATGATGGATAAGTATCTGCCTGTACTTCTCAGCATTGAGGAGACCATTAATTCTGATCAAATCCCCAACTCCATTTGCAGAAATGCAGCCCCAAACTTGCAAGGAACCTCCACCATGCTTCACTGTTGCCTGCAGACACTCATTCGTGTACCGCTCTCCAGCCCTTCGGCGAACAAACTGCCTTCTGCTACAGCCAAAAATTTCAAATTTTGACTCATCAGCCCAGAGCACCTGCTGCCATTTTTCTGCACCCCAGTTCCAGTGTTTTCGTGCATAGTTGAGTTGCTTGGCCTTGTTTCCACGTCGGAGGTATGGCTTTTTGGCCGCAAGTCTTCCATGAAGGCCACTTCTGACCAGACTTCTCCGGACAGTAGATGGGTGTACCAGGGTCCCACTGTTTTCTGCCAATTCTGAGCTGATGGCACTGCTGGACATCTTCCAATTGCAAAGGGAAGTAAGCATGATGTGTCTTTCATCTGCTGCAGTAAGTTTCCTTGGCCGACCACTGCGCTTCACGGTCCTCAACGTTGCCCGTTTCTTTGTGCTTCTTCAAAAGAGCTTGGACAGCACATCTGGAAACCCCTGTCTGCCTTGAAATTTCTGCCTGGGAGAGACCTTGCTGATGCAGTATAACTACCTTGTGTCTTGTTGCTGTGCTCAGTCTTGCCATGGTGTATGACTTTTGACAGTAAACTGTCTTCAGCAACCTCACCTTGTTAGCTGAGTTTGGCTGTTCCTCACCCAGTTTTATTCCTCCTACACAGCTGTTTCTGTTTCAGTTAATGATTGTGTTTCAACCTACATATTGAATTGATGATCATTAGCACCTGTTTGGTATAATTGTTTAATCATACACCTGACTATATGCCTACAAAATCCCTGACTTTGTGCAAGTGTACCTAGAAGAATTGATGCTGTTTTGAAGGCAAAGGGTGGTCACACCAAATATGGATTTGATTTAGATTTTTCTTCTGTTCACTCACTTTGCATTTAGTTAATTGATAAATATAATCTATTAACATGTCTATTTTTGAAAGCATTCTTACTTTTCAGCATTTTTTCACACCTGCCTAAAACTTTTGCACAGTACTGTATATATATATATATATATATATATATATATATATATATATATATATATATATATATATATATATATATATACATACACACATATATATATATATATATATCTATATATCTATATATATATATATATATCAGGGATGTGCAGTTAGGCTAGGCAAGGTAGGCACTGCTTGCCTTTAATGCTTTTCCGTTTACACGCTCAAGCTCTGTGTCGGAGGAATGTGATAGCCACAAAAGCTGCCTCTCAGGCTGCTTCTCTTTACCATGTATTAAGATAGAATCTGTTTATGCACGTGTGTTTACTCTTCTATGCACTCTAAGGGACGAAAAAAACTGTGGCCGTGACTGCTTTTGGTTCTGTTCGTTCTATCTGTGTGAGACATCATTTTTGGTAGAAATCCAAGTGTTGTTGTGGTGGCTAGGTTAAATTTTGCCTGATGTTGTGCTGTTGCTAAGATACGTGATGCCGTAAGTGAGTGAGTGTGTGTACGACAGAGACACCATCTTAAGCTGAAGCAACAATAAACAACCTCCGTGGTTAAGATACAAACACACTGTTTCGTGTTCCTTTGTACAATATAACAAGTACCTTAGAACAATACAGGTTTATATTTTATGCATTTTAAATAATATAATGTGTTTCCAATAATGTGGCCTGACAGTAATGCCTACCCAGACATTTCATCCACCGCACGTCACTGATATATATATATATATATATATATATATATATATATATATATATATATATATATATATATAGCGTGACACACATTTAAGTAACATTTTCACAAATAATCTTACCCTGAAAAGTGTGATTTGTGCATTAAATCCACTAAATTTTTTATATTAGCATATACGGTATGGATTTGCAGTATACACACTATAATTACATTTCTATTGTAGCAACGCAATACTTGCGTTGATTTTTAAAAGTTGCAATTACTAAAACAAACAACTGTGTAGGAAAAAGGAAAAAGTTATCATAGATTTTGTAATTTAGTACCTTTTGAATTGGTAAAAAAAGGGTAAATGGTTGTTTGCAATTCGAAGGCTGAACTGTTGAATAAGTAATTTAAATTTAGTCTTGATAAATAAGATTTATTTATCATATGGCATTCATATAAATTAGAATGCCATGCCTACAGTAGCAACGCTTGCTTGATTTATATTGGTATAGTTGAACACAGAAAGCCTGCATAAAAAGATTTCCATTACATGAGAGTAGGTGTTAAAACTTCATGCTGATACTGGACTCAGCTCTCGCCAAGATAAACACCAAATAAGACATAGCTTCTTTTACTGTAAATTAATGTGATCCATCTGGGATTCCTTCCATCTCATGATGCAGATATCCTTCTGCCTGGTGTTGATGGCTGAAGTGTAATGCTGGCTCCAGGGATCAGCCTATTTTGCCTCCCTGGCACATCAGCACACACAATGGCTGCAATGCTGGCTCCAGGGATCAATCACAGTGTGACCTCCTTAGTGCATCAGAGAGACAACCGTCTGGACTGAACTGAATAAGGCACTTCTCTGGGGTCTTCAAGTGGGCACCTTCCATCCTTGATGTTTCGTCGGCTAGCCTACGACACCTTAAGAGGGCTCGACAGTGATTCTGGCGTCCCAGCATCACCTCCCTCCGTCCCCCACTCAGCTACGCTCAGCTTACTTACCTTCCTTTACATTGACATTGCTTCCTTTCTACTGTGCTTGAGATCCCCAACCAGAATCTTTTCGTCTCAACCAGAGCCAGTTGCTGCTTCTCTCTGCTGCTCCATATAAGTTTTTCACTATGCGTCGCAACTCTTGACCACTGAATCCGATGTCTCTGAGAAACCGGGTCGTGGAGTGTGCCACAAATCCTCGACAACCCACCTCCACTGAATAAACCTGGATTCTCCATCCTCGCTGTTCCACTTTAACAGCTAGTTGAGCGTACCAAAGTTCTTCCTTTCATATGCCTCATGCACAGCATCCTCCCATGGCAATGTTAACTCTACCAGGTGAACAAGGTGTGCTGATCCAGACCACAAGACAATATCAGGTCTAAGGTTAGTGGTGGCAATCTCTACCAATGTCATTTCCAATCGAACCTTGGCGCACTTAAACTCCTCGGTTAGAAGCGAGACTGGCAGGTGCAGTATCCCTTTACCATACAGTCCCACTCTGCTGAGGCAGACGTATGAACTGATTAATGCTTCCAGCTTCTCTACTGTTGTCAAGGAAACCTCATACACAGTGAGTGGCCACTGAAGTCTTGGCAGCAGACCAAACTGAAGGCACCAGAGTTTGTCTGGTAAAGCGCTGCTGTCTATGCTCTTCAACCCTTGCACTGCTTAATGTCTCACTTCTCCCACAACACCTGTGTCCTTTAGGTCCCCAACATACCATCCAAGACTTTTCACAGGCTTCTCAGACACTGTTGGTATTGCCTCACCGTTAATGTAGAACCTCTTATCCACTACTTTACATTTAATTATAGAGATGCTCCTTGACATACTGGTCTTGAATTGCATTTGTGCCCATTCAATGTTATTGATTAGTTTGCCGATTAGTGCAGGCTACTGTTGTAGTCATGATTGTCATGTCATCCATCCATGTATGTTCTAATTGGTGGCAGTCACATTCCACAACCCAAACATTCTCCTCCCTCTACCCATTTTGATGCCCTAATAATTACTTCCATTGCCATGGTAAAAGCCAGTAGAGAAATGGTGCATCCTGCCATTATTCCAATTTCTAGACATTTCCATGTAGTGCTAAATTCTGAAGTTGAAAAACTAAATTGCAAATCTCCAAAGTAGGCTTTCACTAAATTTGTTATTGTCATCGGTACACTGAAAAAATCAAATGCTGCCCAAAGAAGTTCATGTGGCACTGAACCATATGCATTAGCCAAATCCAGGAATGTCACATGGAGCTCCTTCCTCTCCTATTTAGCTTGAATTTGCTGCCAGATCACACTGATGTGCTCTAAGCATCCTGGGAAACCTGGAATACCGGCTTTCTCTACTGAAGTGTCAAAGAAGCAGTTCTTCAATAGGTAAGCTGACAATCTCTGAGCAGCAATGCTGAAGAAAATCTTGCCTTCCACGTTTAACAGGGAAACTGACGAAACTGGCGAAACTGACCAATACTCGTATAATCTTTTTCTTTGGGCATAAAGACCCCAACTACTCGGCGCGATGCTCTTGGTACAACCTGTTTTTCCCATGCTACTTTCACCAATTTCCACAGGATTCATAGAACACCAGGGGAACTCTTGTACACTGTACGGAACTCCATTAGGCCCAAGAGATGATGACGCCCTTGTCTTTTTCACAGATTGCTCTATTTCTTTCCACTTAGGTGCGCAGTCCTCCATTTGGTATTCTGGTGGATTGATAAGTGGGATGTCTGAAGGAATCGACATAAGCTCCTGCCTTTTTTAATCTGTATGCGTTTCCTCGAGATATCTCGCCAGCTCAGATTTAGTTGCTTTAGTGTGCCATTTTTCTCCCTGGTGAATAACTTCTTTGCAAATTTGAATGGGTCTTTAAAAAAGTTAGTTCTCGCATGCTCCTTCTTTTTGCAGCGTTTCCGTAGGCGCTCAGTTCTGCGCAATTTTGCAAGCTTATTTATTATGACCCTTTGTAATAGATTGAGTGCTTCCTTCTCACTTTGTTCTGCTCTCCTCCATTGCTTCCTCAGCTGCCTCCTTTCTCTAACTAAGCACTCAATATCCTGCTGCCATCTAGACTTTACAGGAATAGTTTGTACTTTCTCCGTTCTTTTATCAACTCAAAACCTCTCGCTTCCATATGCGTAGATGGTATCTCCAAATGTATCCAGCTTCTTTTCGACTGTTCCACCTAACCTTTCCAACAGAAAACAGAGATCTGTGTTTACTGTGTCCCACACTGTTTTCTCAGAAGTTCTTGGCCATTTAACTCCAGGATTGTGCTCATTGAGGTTCTTTTCTCTCTTAGGCTGGTTCATCTGACTGGGTTCACAAGGATCATTAGGCTCATCACTAGTTGTGTTTATGGAAGTCCTCCTCTCACCTATGACAGGGGTGCTGATATCCTGCGAACTGTGGTTTGCTTCCTGTCGCTGGATTTCATTCGACTCACTTGACTGACTTTGTAAAAAGTACTGATCAATGCGAGGCCCTTGTCCCTTCTCCCTCAAGCATTTAATGCTCCTTTGATGAATCTTCAAACCCCTAACCATTGTCACTTTGCTCCGGTCACAGACACAAACCTGGAGCTCCATGTCATTGCTAACTGCAGATCTTGAGCTTGTCCTTTGCAAAGTGCTCTCTTTTCTCATATCCGTTTCCTTTCCTAAGTCGACAACCGTGTTGTCAAACCTTGAGTCATCTTCCGCCTCCGCTCTCGCAGACTTTAGGGGTATTTTTGTCTTAATTTCTTAGAAGCCTTGGGCTTTCTTCTAAATAAGAAGAAAACATTTACGCCTAATGGTGGATATCTGCAAGCAACATTTCTTATTTTTCAGACACATACTATGATGTCTGTAGCTTTACAAAGGATATTTCTAATAAAGAAAACCCTATCTATCCACTAAAACTAAAGACAAAACTAAGTTTTTAATTTCAGTAACATGTATTTCTACTTCTCAAGAGATTATAAAAGACATTAAAAAAGCCTGTTTAATGTCTGCAGTAGTTTCTCTTATCTATTTTTGATACTGTCAACTCTCATTATGACAAACTTGCAGAGGGTAGAAAATATGTTTGTTGAAACCAGAGTTCTCAACAAAGACCTTTAAGTTCAAATAACATGTTAATATTCATCATATTTCATACGCTATATTGTAAACTTATTTTGTAATACAATACAACATACAAATATCCAACCTGTTTCTAGTAACAAGTGTTAGTACTCCTGAACTTCCAGATTTTAGTGTCTAGGTTGCTATTCCTGGCCTTCATAGCAAATCTAAAAATACTAAATTAGATCACGGGTCGAACGTTTAAAAAGTTAGAAGAGCTGGATGATTTGTAAAAACAAATGTGTACATGTTCCCTATCCTGGCCTTGTGCTAACTTTAAAAAAATACACTTAATTTTAGACAGCCTACAACCTGTTTATCTAAGAGATAATTACTAAAAGCATTTGTTGTGCTAATCCTGTTATTTCAACTTAATGTATAAAGTGCAATTGTAATGCAATGTGTATTTCCTTTTTAGCTCTTATATTGTAGATAACAAAGTTGTATACTTTGTAGTTTTAAACAAAGTATAAAAGGCTATCCATTTTTTTATAGAAAAATAGTTCAGTCATATGTAACGTAATTCACTGCATGCTAAGCTGAAAATGTAAATAGTACATAGTGCTATTGTAACAGGGCGAGGAGCCCTGTACATGTATTTGTTTATTTATTTATAGAACAGGGTACCCCTCCGCCCCTGTGCAGTTTATTGTTTTGTATTTGTTTTATTGTTGTATTATTATTATTATTATTATTGTATTTGTTTGTGTTATGATTTATTTATTGTATATATGACGACGAAGCGCCGTTTGTTATTGTTTTGTTTAGCAGCGTGGATGGGAAGCCCTGTCCACATTGGAAAACTCATGCAGAATGTGACCGAGGGATTAATAAATAATTGATAGATAGTCAATCCCTCAGTCACTAATATAAAAACCTGCAGCTCTTGGCACTCGGGTAGGTGTTCAGAGGAGTAACGAGAGCAAGCGAGCGAGTGAGGAGCGAGAGAGAAATTTAAAATAGAAGGTAATCTAGGAACAATGAAGGCGATGTGCCCAGCCTGACCAGGATGATATTTATTGTTTTGTGTTTGAGATTTGTTTTGTTTACCTTTTTGTTTTGCTCTGTGAGCAGTGTTTTTGTTCAAATATTTTATTTATTTTTTGTTAAAAATAAACGGCGCACAGCGTGTCTGTTTGCAACTGCAGTATTTTTTAGTTTGTTTTCTTTCCTGCTTCTGGCCTGAAGTCACCACTTGTCATCCTGTCACATGTGGTGGGATCACAGCGCTTCCAGGACGCAGGCTAGAAGAGGTACTGCAGTTTTTGGGTTTTTTTCCAGTTTTTTTTTTCTATTACTTGTGGAGTGAGGAAGAAGGAGGATGGGAAAGAAGAAGAGCTGCAGAAAGCAGCAGAGGCAACAGCAGCAGCCTAAGAGGTGGTGGTCACGGGACCCCACCCGACTGGGACTCCCATACTGGTAGACCGAGCAGGAGCAGTGGAGGGCTGAAGGGGCCCCCCCGTGTGTCATGTGCAGGGAGTTTGGGCATGACCAGGAGGACTGCCCCAATGAAGACCCCTGCTTCTGGGAAGCCTACTCGATGGGGATGGTGTCCGGGGCATCTGGATGGTTTTGGCTGCTGGAGGCGTCCTGCTGGTGCCCCATCTGTGGAGAGCGGGGGCATTCCCGACTCAACTGCCCCCTCCTACCAGAGGGGCGCCTGCTGCTCCCAGTCCCACCAGCAGAGGGAGAGTACCTGCTGGTTCCGCCTCCACCTCCGTGGGAGGACTGCATGACGCTTCCACCTCCGCCAGCAGAGGGAGAATACATGCTGGTTCCGCCTCTATCGCCATGTGGAGGACGACTTGCCGCTCCCACCTCCACCGCCATGGGAGGACTACCTGCTGCTCCCAGCACCACCACCAAGGGGAGAAGGGGAGGAGCCCCTGCCGCCTTCACCACCAGAAGGGGAGGAGCCTCTGCCGCCTTCGCCACCAGAAGGGAAGGAGCCCCTGCCGCCTTCGCCACCAGAAGGGAAGGAGCCCCTGCCGCCTTCGCCACTCGTCATCCTGTCACAGCTATACATTTCTAGAATGCTTGTGCTCTGTACAATGTAACTGCTGTTGGGAGGAGTGTGATGAACAAGTATGGCATGTGTGAGATTTAAAAATTAGGTACAGTATGTACACTTGATATAAAAAGTTGTGTTTTTTCTCAAACATAAATAAAGGCTTGAGTGTAGCATCAGCTTTTGCTGACAGATACAAGAAAAACAAGTTAGTATGTTGTGACTTATGATACACATTTAAACTGCATTCAAGTATACTGTGAGTCTTCCCATGAATAGCATGCCACAATGCTCTTAACATTTGTCAAAGGGTGCACACGATATTTTGATAATGATGGTATTTACATTTCCTTCATGAAAATTTGAGATATTTCATAATCACTTAGTTACTACTCATAGTATCGCTGAATTTGACAAAAGCATAACAAATAGCACTGCATTCAAGGTAAGATTTACTTAATTGATTAATTTTAATACATTAAAATACATTCCTGGTTAAAAAAAAAAAAATTAAAAAAACACACCACCATATGAGAAAGTTGTTTTTTAAGTGAATGTTCATACCTGAACCAGGACTGTGTTTGAGAATTTTAGATGTTGTTGTCAGAGAACTGGAGGTGGCGTGAAGATGATGGTTGTCAGGGTTACCTCCACTGTTTGCCACAGCTGCATCACTGCTTCTGCGTGACTTTCCATCCTGAAGATGCAAAGGTGATGACTCCAGTGCATGCATGTTTCTTGAGTTACTGCTGACGTTTACTTGTAGATAAGCCTGAGCTTTGTATTCCTGGAGCTCTCCATAGTTGGCATCGGTGACCCTACATTCATACAGACCCTCATCGTCTTTGTCTACTTTGGAAATTTGGAGCTTATGGGAAATATCATTTCCTTGTACTTTTACTGTCTGTAAGAATCCAAAAAGAAGCATTTTAAAATATTGATACATATACTGATTTAATCAATTTTATGCACCGTGCAGTACATGTAATACATTTTTCTTTTTGTTATGGTTGTTGAGAAATTTTTAAATTATGCACACAGCACACTGTTAATTTCCTATTCTATTAATGCATAAACACACAACAACAACAACAATAACATTTGGGGGAGAAAGTATAAACTGATAAGCAAGACAACAGTATTTGTATTTAGTAACTTTCATAGGTGTTAAATATCAAACAGCAGTGTGGAGTAGTGGTTAGGGCTCTGGACTCTTGACCGGAGGGTCGTGGGTTCAATCCCAGGTGGGGGACACTGCTGCGGTACCCTTGAGCAAGGTACTTTAACTAGATTGCTCCAGTAAAAACCCAACTGTATAAATAATGTAATTGTATGTAAAAATAATGTGACAATTGTAAGTCACCCTGGATAAGAGCATCTGCTAAGAAATAATTAATAATCATAACAAGACCAAGTGGTCAAACCCCTGAGGGGAGGAGAAGAAGGTAAGAAACGTCCAGTCAGAATGAAAAAAGTGATTCCCAGATTTAAAATAATTAGTGAGCAAGGGCTCAGATCTAGAATAGTGTGAAGCCTTTAATAAAGTTACAATTTTCCCCATCAAAAGGTTAATTTCAGACAAATTAAATAAAACTGTTGTTTTCTGCTCTATTACCAGGGGTGCTCTCAGTAAAAGAGAGCATTGCTTTTCTCTTAATATTTAATTGTGAGGCCTTAAAAATAAACATGATGTAATGAGAGCACATCTGAGTATCTTTCTCATCTGATAATATGTATATCTAAGAACTATTCTGTGACAAATACAAAAATCTAAAGGCATGTAAGTTTAGTATTATGGGTTTAAGCAACAAAAATACAATTAATGGTTAAATATTGTGGATAATAGTAAGACAAGGAGTGTCCACATTGACCTAGTACCAGATAAATTACATTTAATAAATAGCATAATGATACAATATTAATATACATATCGCCATGTAATAAAGAAACATATATTATTCAAATGCATTAACGATATTTATGTGCAGCCCTAATAAGAAGCATTGGGGTCTATTTATTAATCTAAACAGAGACAGCTCTAAATCCTAATGATATAAATAATTAAATAAGGCCCTTCCTTCCTTTTACATATTTTTTATAGACAAAATACATTCATGTAGATTTTCATAGCTTAAGCCCATAATATTAGACTATTACACTTACACTTATTTTAGTTCCATCATCGTCTGGATCTCTTTCTGGTACAATTTCCACCTATAAAGAGACAAAAGCATATTTTAAGCCAAATACAAGAAAAACATGATACAAATGTTACGCTTTTTGGCCTGAAAGGAGCCATCCTCTTATGATGAGGGAGAAACTTCAGGACAATAGCATGGAGGTAAGCCCCAGTACTAAACTATGTGGATAAACCAATGAGGGATTAAAAGCCTTTAATGTTATGTTACATCATATATATTTCACTTACATTCAATTTTATTTTTCATAAAAGGCAGTTATAGTTAATTAAATAATTGAATAAATGTTACACCTTGCTCCTTCCCATTCACAATGTATTTGACATGCAGTTTTGAAAAAACATGTTATAGCAGCATTGTTTATTATATCTGGTACCCTACTATTAAAGAAAGCCCCCTCAACTTCAAATCGTCTCTTATACAACTTTCCTAGGTAATTCCACCTGTCAGGGTTAAAACATGTCACTGCCTGCAAAGTATCAATCGTCAGCTGGTAACAGGAAACAAGACCATGCAAACTACGAAGGCATGCAAACTGCAAAACCCCTTTCAATTCTAAACAAAATGCACAATCATAAAACTAAAAAGATACATTTGACTACTGTTTTACCTCTATATTAAATGATATATTGCTGGATTCAGTAGCAAACACTTCCAAGTATGTTCCTGTATCCAATACAGGGTGTTGGTGTTGTTATTTGCTTGCTTATTTTGCACCCATAAATGTATTAGTAGAATAAAACAAATTCTCCTGTATCTACAGCAACTGCTAGTTCCTGTCAAATATGCAACTACCATAAAGAAAGCTTCTTGTTATGTGACTGCCACCTTTGTATTCTTGACATATCCATGAGTGGGTTGAGCAATAGACACTCTCCACACACATTCTTGACAACTGATGACAGGAGTAGTAGGCTTGCAGAAGAGGTCGATTTTAATAACAATCTGAAGCCCTTTAAGAAACAAGCTTTACCCAGCAGCTGATAACATACAGTACAGTGTGTTTTCTAGTATGCTATTACACTGAATCCTGACTGTATTCATGTTTATGAGTACTGGTTTGGATGTGGTTATAGTTTGGTTTCGACTTGCATTTTATTGAAACAAATATTGTAGTTTTAATAATTTAAAGTAAACTTGCTGTTGCAGTAAGATTAAGGTAATACATATTGGGCACTCTGTTTAAACTCCTTGCGGAGAGCCCATGTCAAACTTTAAGAAACAAGGTATCTTCCAAGCACTTTCACAGTTCGTGCAAGCAAGAAATTCTAGCTATCTGTCTTGTCATAGCTGTCGTCCAAATGAGCACCAGCATGTCAAAACTGACACACTTGTATTGTATTTAAAAGGGTTTAACTAGTTTCAGTGCAAAAATGATCCAATTCTTACTAGAGGCCATGTTTAAAAAGGAGTAAATAATGCAATGTCACTCCAGAGGTAAACTCTGACGGTGTAGCTCTTGGGTGGCTGCATGGTGAGTCCGCAGTGTGAAAAAAAGTGGTCGGCTGACGGCACACGATTCGGAGGACAGCGTGTGTTCGTCTTCACCCTCCCGAGTCAGCGCAGGGTTGGTAGCAGTGAGCTGAGCTTAAAATAATTGGCCATTCCAAATTGGGAGAAAATAAGAAAAAATAATTGCTATAAAATGTTAACATATGATGAATAAAACACAAATAAATGACCTAAACTGTGTTTTTCATTAACCCTTTATGCTCCTGTGTACTACATACCCATGTTCATTACAGAGATAAAAACATGTTTATTTTATTTTTTTGAACAAGGAAACAAAAATGCTGCTAATAACAATAATAATCAGTAAACAGTAATTATCAAATACAAATCAAACAACATCAAAACGTGTGCCATTACCGACTTGCTCTGTGCCACTTATTGAAATACAACTGAACCCGGGGTGCCTTCGCAACCACTGCACATTTTTCTTGTGTCCTTTTTCGTAGCAGACCCTGCACCTTTTTTGCGGTCTCTGCTTCCCTTGTGTTGGAGGGATAGTCACAAATGCATGTACACAGCTACTTTGCGCAGGCATTGTGATGGATCTGGCGGCTGCAGACGCCTGCTTTATTGCCTTGTACCCAGTGCTGTGTTTTGATAGTATTTCATCACAGCACTGCCATTTCAAACCAAACAGCTTCCTGTTTGCAGCTGGCTTACCTATAAAGTAGCTGCATGCTCTTTTGTTTGTACAGTTTGTACTGTTCTTGGCTCCACATCCTCTTCATCATCATCGCTAAGTGATAAGTCAGCATCACTGTCGTTGGTATCGAAATCCTCCGAACCAACTTCACTCCCGTTGTCGCTCTCCACGTACGTTGCCATGTTTAGCTTTCGCTAAAAACTATATAAACTACAACTAAACAAGTAAAACTAATAATAAAACAAAAAATAATAATTTAAAACACTATATATCTATATACTTGTAAAAGTTGAATGGCTTCCTGCAATATATCTCAGTCTTCTAAACGCCCACAGGTAGATTGGAATCGCTAAATAACATGGAATTGGATACAAATGTCACCTGACCCCCGACTTTCATTGCACATTCCACAGTACTAGCACTGCCTTTGAGAATGAAACCTGAAACGCTAGACTGAGAAACCGATCACAGAATAGAATGGGAAAATTGATGTATGCGTGTACGTCATGGTGCTGAAGTGGTTAAAAATAAGCCAGATGGACTAAAGCCCATAAACATCCTTTCCTGACTGAAAGCTTAACCAGACCTGTGTTTGTTGTTCCAGTCAATTTGCACATGCAGTTTCTACCAAAGTCACAATCTCAGGTGGTGTTTCAGCATGCTGTGGTGATTACAAATTGGCCAGAAGGGCAGTTCCTTGGAACAATGAGAAAAACAATAGGAGCCTGTATCCAGTCATGTGTGCTGTGTTCGATTTACCTGTAGTATTTAATCAAAACCTCCTACAGGATACTTCATGTCTTATAAATACAGTACATCAAGAAAAGCTTAGCCTGTGGGAAGTGGAGCCAAGGAGATAACTTGGGATTAATAAACTCTGCAAACCCACTGCAACTTCATTTTTGCTTTTGTAGCAATTGTTATCTCTGAAGTCATTATCATAACTGAGCTATAATTGTAAACTTGTGTGTTATTCGGGGGGCATGAGCCAGGGCTCCTCCCCCTACTTCCTTCTTACCAATAACATCTACTAAGTCCCATATTTAAACCCCAATCTTTGAGTTTGCTCTCTGTCTTGCATGTTTTGTTTTTGCTACTCAGCCTGCAGACTCAAGACTCAGAAAATCTTCAGAAATCACTATTCATTGCTTCCACTCCCATCAGCATCCCCATCTTATCCCAGAAGCTAAAAAATCACCCCAGTCGCAAATTAATTTCCTACCTCATCTCTGGACTTTACAATTGATTCTCTACCGGACTAAAATACTTTCTATCATCCTTTCATTGCAAAAATCTTCAATCTGCTCAAAAGGCTTCATGGAGGACCCTTTCCTTCTTTGCTACTTGGTTAACATTCGGCTGCCACAGCAGCCCCAAGATTTTTATTTTTCGCTCTCCAAAGCCCTTTGCTGGATTCTACTCAACACATACCGCGTACCCTTCCTACTGCACCTACTGGATGACTTTCTCCTCATTCCCCCCAGAAGCAATTACAAAACATAGGTCACTCTTCTTTACAGTTAGAGTTCCACTCTCAGAAGAAAAGACAATCGGTCCCGTCTACTCACTAGAATTCCCGGAATAACATTGGACACCCTCCGCTTCGAAGCAAGCCTTCCGGCTAATAAACTGGAAAGTATTCATTCCTTCATTCAATCCTTTCAAATCAGCTACACCATATCAAAACATATTCTCCTTTCACTTCTAAAACATTTCATTCCCCAAGGCAGGACTTTTATTTCACGTCTTCTCGCTCTCTCTACTACAGCAAAACATCCCTGCTCCAATATTTAAAACCTACCTAGCAGGCATTCAATATCAATATCACCTATTCAGCATACCTTCCTCCCCGCCCATCATCAATCCCCGCCATTCAGCTTCTTCTCAGAGGGATAGCAAAGAGTTCCCCCCATCTCCCGTCTCCATATCACAACTGACATTTTCTTTAGCCTAGTCATAATCTTCCAATGAGGTTGTTTTTCTCCTTTCGACGATCTAGTAATGGAATCTCTGCCTTACTGCCGTCATTGGTTTTTTACGCTGTTCTGAATTCGCTGTCTCCTCTCCCTCCAGTTATTCATCCCTTGGCCTTCGCTTCTCCCACTATCTTCTCTTCAAATGAATTTCAAAAACAGACCAGCTCTGCCAAAGTCAAATAGTGCTGCTCTGTAAACTCAGTTCTCCCGATTTGTCCTTATTCTTCTCTGTCCCATTATCTTTCCTGTAGCATCCATTCTAACTCTTCCGATCCCCTGTTATTTAAAGTAAGCAATACAATAGTAAAAAAATGGTTTTCTAATCATCTTCCCTCTCTCATCTCTAAAGCAGGTCTGCCTCCCCAATTCTATAATAAATTTTGCATTGGTGGGTACTGGGGGTCTCTTTTGGGGGTAAGTGAAGTTCACTTCCCAACCTTAGAAGCCCAGCCACCGCTGGCTTCGTTCTCTGCGAGTCAAGGGGGACCGCCGACCAAATTTATCTATCACTGTCATCTTCCCATTCTCTCCTCTAGATTCCCCTTGAGGGAAGTTTTGGTTGCTTCCCAGCCTTGGAGACCAAGGGGAATCTCCTTACTCTTCTCTAAGTTATAAGCACATATATTTTATTATTAAGTACCGAGGTCTCTTCCTCTACGCAGCTCTCGATCATGTCCAGTGAATATAAATACATACTGGTATGAGGAAGGTATGCTGAATAGGCGATATTGATACTGATAAAAGCTGATCCTGTATATATTGTGCTGTATTTTTGTGAGTATTTTATATGAGAAAGAACTTTAATCACCACATGCTAAATTTTGTCACAAAAAGGTACACACACTAAATAAAAATTACAGCATTTGTTTTACAAGTGAATTAATTATATTACCGTATTAAACCAATGAAGAACTAAACACATAAATGTTGTATTAGTTGTGTTGTTGTGTTACTGCTACCTTCATGTTGTCCCTTTGGAAGAAAAAAAACTGTCCAAAGTTCTTTGCTTCTGCATTTTCAATCGGTGGTCCAGTGGTTAAAGAAAAGGGCTTGATCCCAGGAGGTTCCTGGTTCAAATCTTAGCTATATTGTCCAAAAGTGGGTAAGGCTCTACCAGCCCTGTCCACAGGACAAAATATAAACAACTGACCTTGGCTCCTGCAGACTCAGCACCAAGACCTCCACTTCCGCACCAGCTCCTGCAGCTACCAGTGCCAACTCACCAACAGCAGTTGCCCATTCTCAGCCTCCTAAAAAAAGTTTGCACAGCTCCAAGCTTTGGGAGGCATATAAATATTGTGACGGAGAAAAGTCGAAAGCTGTGTGCACTTTGTGCAATGCCCGGGTGAGTTGAGGAAGGGACCCAAACATTTCAATACAACTTCCTTACACAATCACTTGCGCCTTGTACAACAGTTTGTTAACACAAGCAATGCCTCTCCAACAGTACAACCAGTAAATATTTACACAGGAACCATGGCCAACACTGGGAGCAGCAGGAGCACAGTGAACACCTTTTCCTCTTCACTACCTCTAATACCTCTTCACTACTTCATTACCTTCTTCCCTGCCATGGAACTCTAACTACTATGATCACCAGCCTCCAAAGTAATCCTTGTCTGTTTTTAATGCTACCCTGGACTTCTTTGAGCCTTGATATAGAATTAAAAATTAAAATATAGTAGAAAAGTGGAGCTGGAGCTATTTCAGAGCATAAGGGGACATGTGTTAGATGCTCTCATGGGAGTTGAGGGTGGAATTGTGCATTGCACCACAGACATTTGGACCAGTGAGCACAATAGTACATATCGGTGTGTGGCAGGGCACTGGTGTGAATACAGGTCCTTGACATCAAGAACATCCTGGAGTGTCTGAAGCACAAGGTACATAAGCGGTGCATGATAACTGGAGGGACACTGACAGTGGCTTCTTTAGTCACAGACATTGGCGCCAACATGGTCATGGCTGCGTCTAACAGTGGGTTTCTGGACATCAGGAGCATTCACCTGGTGGTCACAAAATCCCTGGAGGCTTCAAGATCGGTAACTGATCTGCTCTCTGAGGGCATTCCAATCTTCTTGTGTGCCACTGTCAGGTCACTGCAGCAGAGGAAAACACAGTGACAACAAGTGGGGCTGGTTGAGGCTACTGTTGTTGGTGATAATGAAAGTAGTGCTCCTGATGCTGGTGAGAGGTTATGCAGGGAAGCAAGGAAATGCACCATCTCAGTAACATTTGGATAGGAGCACAGTGAAGGCGTACTTGGTAAAAAAGGAGATTGTCCAGCAGGATGATTCTATCATGCTGGCTTGCGCTGGAAGATTTGCCCTTTCAATTTATGAAAAAGTGTTCACCACAGCAGGTAATGTTCTCGGTCCACATCGCTGCTCACTGGAACCACATCATGTGGAGCAATTATTTTTCATAAAGGTAAATTATAACTTCATCAAGAGCAATTACATTTAAAACATTGAATCATCAGTACAAGCGCCTTACTGCAGCATCGTCACATTAGTTATTGTTCTTGTAAAGAGTACTAATAGTTAAACAGGCTCAGCATAAAAAAGCCCCTTAGTTTTGGACCTGCTCTGTTGCAGTGTTCCTGTCTTCTTTAGCACTGGCAATCTGTCACTGAAGTTCTTGTTCTTGTAAGTACAGTAGTCTAAGTCTCTGGATATAGGAACCCTTCCTAAGAGAACAGCCTTGTGGTGAAACAGATTTCTTAATGTGTTAATGCTCTGCCTAAAGGAACAGGAACTTTGGTTAAAAGAACACCTTTTTGGCACCGATAGCGATTTGTTCACAACTGATACACTACTGTTTTGTAACCAGATAAATCACGATCTTCAAACTTAAATTAAAATGGTTTATTCATTCAATCTTTTCAAAAGTGACTTGTCATCGCAAGAGCATCTTGAGGCTCACTGATTAGTTTATTCAATCTTTCCAGAACCAGTGTCATTTATCATTGCCTCGTTTTGCATTCTGATTTCCATGAGTTCATGTGTAGATATTATAATAATAATAATAATAATAATAATAATAATAATAATAATAATAATAATAATAACTAGAACTGCCAGACAGTTTTACGGCTTCCAAGCTCAGTACCAGTTGGACATTTTGGCAAGCTGTAGCATTGCAGCAGCTGTAGCAAGTGTCAGCAACAGATCAGTTTTATTAAGAAGTTTCAATTCAAAATACTGCATTAGTTCATTATCTCACAATGTTTTATAACTTTAAACACCATAGTAACCATGACCCTATCTACACACTGTTAGGAGTTAGAAGCTAATTTTACATTTAACCTTAAGGATAGGTCAAAGGTCACGATCGAGGTAATTTTTGAATAGAGCGTATATGGGTTCCTAAATGTGTTGTAGAGTAACCATAACCCTATGTGCACCGTAAAGAGTTATACGCTAGTTTTACATTTGACCCTGGGCGTGCAGTTATTCTAGCACAACCAACACCCTGTCGTGTCTTATTGCTTACATAATAATAAATAATATTTGTAAAACATACATATGTACTATTCTTTCTAAACGATGTAGAAAAAAAGTATATATGAGCTATGCAATTTTACAAGGATTTCAAATCAGAAATCAAAATTGAAATGGCTTGTATAGTTGCAGAGGTATACTTTATATAATTTGGTGGCAGCCATTTTGATAGTAAAATGTATTGCATCAACTTCTGTTTCACAAACTTGAAGCGGGTTTGGTTGCTGATGACGTATGTGAAGTTTCAGATCAATCGGTTCACCGCTTTCCAAGCAGAAGATTTTGAAAGGTTTTTAAAGAAATGCGTCAGTCGGCCATCTTGCTTTACGCACAAACACCATTTTTGAAAAAGTCAATTGTACTGACACAAGGATGATGCTTGTCAACTTTGGAGTTAATCAACTAAACCATATTCATGGCAAGCAGTTTTAAATTTAAGAACAAAACATAGGTCTGGCCACCATCTTGTTTAACGAAAAAAACACCATTCTGCCATATTTGAATGATGACGTCTACCAAGTCTGGAGATAGCTGGTTAAACGATTGCAAACAGATGCAGTTTAATGTTTGGGTGTGTTTTGATAGTAATATTTATCGCAGCAAGTTCTACTTCATAAACTTGAAGCAGGTTTTGTTGTTGATGACATATGCAAAGTTTCCACTTTTCAAGAAGAAGATTTTGAAAGGTTTTTCCAAAAAATGGGTCAGGCCGCCATCTTGGTTGTCGCAGCAGCGCAATTTTTTTGCATCTGAACTGTAATGTACACGGGATGATACCTGCCAAGTTTCATGCTGATTGGTTACACAGCGTGCGAACAGGAGCAGTTTAAAGTTTGGGGAACAAAATATTATTATTATTATTATTATTATTATTATTATTATTATTATTATTATTATTATTATTATTATCCCAAGCCGCAGTACTAGTACCAAACACTTAAGCAATTAGTGGATGAAGCGGGTTTAGTTCTTGATATTTGACAAGTTTGAAATCAGTAACTTCACCAGTTCTCCAAAAGAAGATTTTGAAAGTTTTTTTTTCCAAGAAATGCGTCAGGCAGACATCTTGGTTCACGCACAAACACCATTTTTGAAAATGTCATTTGTACTGATACAGGCATGATGGTTTTCAGGTTTGGAGTTAATCAAGTAAACCATTTTTAAACTGAAGCAGTTTTAAATTTAAGAAGATGTAGGTCTGGCGGCCATCTTGTTTTACAAAAGAACACCATTTGCCATATTTGAATTCCACTGTCCCCAGATGATGCCTACCAAGTTTAGAGTTAGTTGGTTAAACAGTTTGCAAACAGAAGAAGTTTGATGTTTGGGGCTCGTTTTGTCGAAATTGGTGGCAGCCATTTTTATAGTAATATTTATCGGAGCAACTTCTGTTTAGCAAACTTGAAGCGAGTTTGGTTGATGACGACATATGCAAAGTTTCAGATCAATCGGTTCACCGCTTCCCAAGATTTTAAAAGGTTTTTCCAAAAAATGCATCAGACCGCCACCTTGGTTGACGCAGGAGCTTAATTTTTTTGCATCTGAACTGTAATCTACACTGAATGATACCTACCAATTTCATGTTGATGGGTTACACCGCTTGTGAACAGGAGCAGTTTGAAGTTGATGGAAGAAGAAGAAGAAGAAGAAAAAAAAAATCCTAACAATAACAATAGGCAACTTTACAGCTTCCAGTACCAGTACCAGTACCATACACTTTAGCAACTAGTGGAGAATGCAGTACCAGTACCAAACACTTCAGCAAATAGTGCAGAATGCCATTTTTACATAGTAACAATGACCCTATGTGCACTCTCTCAGGAGTTATAAGCATTTGGCCTTTAGGAAAAGTCAGAGGTCACGGGCAATGACATTTTTTGATAGAGTATACATGGGTTACTATATGTGTTCCATAGTTACCATGGCCCTATCTGCAAGGAGTTATTAGCCAGTTTTGTAAGTTGATGATGTCATCTAACGTGGCCGCCGTGTTTTTTGTTGTAGCAACTTCCCTTTAACACCCTTTAAAGACAACTACACTACGATCATATGTGCCATTGGTTTTGTTTCAATTGGACTAGTGGTTTGGGAGAAGAAGATCTTTGTAATTTGTGATTATAAGATCTGTACCATGAGATTTTGATGTCATGCAGCATGGCAATCATACCACACAACCTATCAGCTTCTTACGAACACCAGTTAATCTTGGACTATCCCTCAACAACTATACCAACTTTCATCATTCTGCAATAAATGGTTTTTGAAAGACGAATTTTTACATTTAGGCAAAATGTGTTTTTTTTTCAATCCAATATGGCGGCCAAACCATGTGACTTAAGACATATGTTCATTTGCATTTTCCATCTTCTATAATAACAATAGGTTTCCCAGCCCTATTGGCCTGCAAGTCTAATAATAAGAAAACTCCTAACAATAACAATAGGCTTCCCAGACATTCTGGCTTGGAAGCCTAAAAAAAAAAAAAAAAAAAAAAAAAAAGAAATCCTTACTCTAAATAGGCTTCCAAGCTGGCTTGGGAAGCCTATTTAGTGTAAGGATTTCTTTTTTTTTTTTTTTTGTACGCAAGAAAAACTTTAATATGCATTAGTAGAAGCAGTTTTATATTTACTATAACTTTTTTGGTTCAATATTGAATAAAACCATCATGCCATGTTTCTGGTTTGTTTGTGTTCATGGTCGTTAAGCCTGTTGCTAAGCAAATTACGTAATGACGCAAATGATGCATATTACGTAGTGCACAAAATTGATGATGCAATGTCTTTGTAGAATGATTGACATTATTTAAAATATGTTGCCAAAACCCACGTTTATCGGTTTAAAAAATATATAAACCGAATCTTCTTAATAGGTCTTTGGGGGTGTTTTTTCTGTTATTATCGGTTAAAACCAAAAACTTTAAGCCCTAAATATAATGCAATTCAATTCAATCACCTGCAACGTGTAATTTATTTTAAAATATGTATTTATCTAAAGCATTTGTTAAACTAAATATATCAGTTATAATGTACTTCACTTATATACCAACACAATGTAGCTACAGTTCAACTTCCACAAAGCATGTTGTTGTGTGAGTTCAGTGTATAATATAACTATTTTGAGGTGGAGGGTTGAGAGTATAGTCTTTTGAATTTGTTATTAAGGAGGTTTAGCGAATGATGCATACAGTTTTAGTTTAGGAAGGGCAACTGAGTCACAGTTGGCTGAAGTGGGCATTTCGTTCAATAAAAAACACATATTTTGACATTACACAACTCCCAAGGTCCTTACAGTGAATCAGAGCACAAATTTATCACACAACAGCCCAACTCAAGCTGAGCCAAAAAAGCTTTCAACTGCATAAGCACAGCCATTTAATTGTAATGTTAAACATATAATTAATCCAAGCAGTTCTACTTACAGCCCAAATCTGCATGTCTAATGGGGTCAAAGCTACAATTTTGTTTTTGTTTAATTAACATATGTACATACTTTCTGTTCACTTTCCGTGATATTTATTGAATGTTCAGATTTTTCCTAGGTTGTTCTGTTTCATCTAATCTTGATATTTAATGAATACATTTTTTAATTGATTGCCTTGCCCAGGTAATGCATTTAAAAGCCATATCATGAGTGCAAGACACCAGAGTGAAGTGGGAGAGAGAGAGAGAGACAGCAAAAAGTGATTTGTAGTCAGTATATGTATGTTCAGAGCCTAAATGTTAGGCTGGGTGTCCTGAAGGGAGTATTATCTGTACCAATTGGGTGCAGGACCTCGGTCTTCCTATATCAATGGTACAGCACAGCAGTGTGATGGAAAGGTTTAGTTTCTGTACTGTAGACAATTGCCTTTATCTAGTCCAGCGGTTCAAATAATACAGTAATTACAGCAACTATACAAAATTATATAAATTCATAAATGTTTAGGAGTTTTTTTTAATGCATTTTCTGTTTACCTATGATAGTCTGGAAAACTGCGCTTAATAATGCACAGACCCAATGACAGGTGATTTTGTGTTTAAGAATAGACAGTTCTGTTGCCCCTCCACTGTACCCTTGCTCACTACATAATGTGGTATTTGCTTTGGGGTGTCAGGGAGCTAACTGGAATCCATTCTAGACCTCCATAGTTAAAAGTTAAGTTTTGCAAGACTGTCAGTATCAACGGTTATTTAATTTTGTGCTGATTTGCAGTGGTGTGGAAATGCCACAATTCTAGTACCTTAGTTTGGTACCTTGAAAAAGTTCGGAAATATGAAGAAAGTTACTTGGAAATTGGATTTACCTTTATTGGCACTGCAGATGAACCTCAGTGTGTTGTCTGTGGAGTGATGTACTGACTAATGTTGGCAACCAGTGTTGCCAAGTCTCACGCTAAAAAAAAGCGACACTGCCTTTCAAAACAAGCCCAACCCATTTCAGAGGGAGGGGAGTGGGGGTGTTTATACAAATTCCATATTTTTTTTTATACTAGGTTTTTTAAAGTAGTTTTAGTTTTTCTTAGTTGAACTGGAGTGGGGATAGGAGGGTTCTGAAATGCTAGTGACGTGCACATACATTGGCACCAGTCAATCACGCAACTGTGCTAATGACTGTTTATTAAAAAGAAAAGTGCAGCTGGAAGAATGTGTGTTTTTAAAAGTTTGTGGTCATCTCTGTAATATTTTCTTTTGAGAAACTAGCGTCAAGTTCATCAAAACTTAATAATATGATGATTCACTTTACCAAAGGTACCGTTTTGTTTTTTTTGACAGATGTTACCACCAGTAGGATTTTTACTGGCACTAAGGCAGCTAATTTCGCTGCTGCCAGTAGCTGTACAAAACAAATTCTTAATATAATCACCCATTTCAATTTCTCTAAATTTAAAGTCAATAAAATACCAGTCTTTTGGGGGCTTCTTATTGGCAGTAGAATTGTACTGCTAATAGGAAACCCCAACAAGACTGCTGCCACTAGATTTTCTACTGGTTCTAATTACTCTGTTTATTTATTTATTTATTTTGAACATTAGAATTAGATGTGGTGTTCTATGAGCCGGATGGCAGGGGGAGGGGCAAGTAAAAAAAAATGCTGTGGTGGGGTGTGATTAAAAAAAGGTGTAGAATAGAGAGTGACACGGAAATGAAACTTGAGTTCCGTCTCATCCAATTTAATTTTTGTTCCATCCTGTTCCACCAGAATTTTTCTCATCCCGTATTGTTCCGTACGTACAGTACTGTGCAAAAGTTTTAGGCAGGTGTGAAAAAATGCTGTAAAGTAAGAATGCTTTCAAAAATAGACATGTTAATAGGTTATATTTATCAATTAACAAAATGCAAAGTGAGTGAACAAAAGAAAAATCTACATCAAATCAATATTTGGTGTGACCACCCTTTGCCTTCAAAACAGCATCAATTCTTCTAGGTACACTTGCACACAGTTTTTGAAGGAACTCGGCAGGTAGTTTGGCCCAAACATCTTGGAGAACTAACCACAGTTCTTCTGTGGATTTAGGCAGCCTCAGTTGCTTCTCTCTCTTCATGTAATCCCAGGCAGACTCGATGATGTTGAGATCAGGGCTCTGTGGGGGCCATACCATCACTTCCAGGACTCCTTGTTCTTCTTTACGCTGAAGTTCTTAATGACTTTCGCTGTATGTTTGGGGTCGTTGTCATGCTGCAGAATAAAGTTGGGGCCAATCAGATGCCTCCCTGATGGTATTGCATGATGGATAAGTATCTGCCTGTACTTCTCAGCATTGAGGAGACCATTAATTCTGACCAAATCCCCAACTCCATTTGCAGAAATGCAGCCCCAAACTTGCAAGGAACCTCCACCATGCTTCACTGTTGCCTGCAGACACTCATTCGTATACGCTCTCCAGCCCTTCGGCTGAACAAACAGCCTTCTGCTACAGCCAAATATTTCAAATTTTGACTCATCAGTCCAGAGCACCTGCTGCCATTTTTCTGCACCCCAGTTCCTGTGTTTTCGTGCAGAGTTGAGTCGCTGGCCTTGTTTCCATGTCGGAGGTATGGCTTTTTGGCCATAAGTCTTCCATGAAGGCCACTTCTGACCAGACTTCTCCGGACAGTAGATGGGTGTACCAGGGTCCCACTGTTTTCTGCCAATTCTGAGCTGATGGCACTGCTGGACATCTTCCGATTGCAAAGGTAAGTAAGCATGATGTGTCTTTCATCTGCTGCAGTAAGTTTCCTTGGCCGACCACTGCGTCTACGGTCCTCAATGTTGCCCGTTTCTTTGTGCTTCTTCAAAGAGCTTGGACAGCACATCTGGAAACCCCTGTCTGCCTTGAAATTTCTGCCTGGGAGAGACCTTGCTGATGCAGTATAACTACCTTGTGTCTTGTTGCTGTGCTCAGTCTTGCCATGGTGTATGACTTTTGACAGTAAACTGTCTTCAGCAACCTCACCTTGTTAGCTGAGTTTGGCTGTTCCTCACCCAGTTTTATTCCTCCTACACAGCTGTTTCTGTTTCAGTTAATGATTGTGTTTCAACCTACATATTGAATTGATGATCATTAGCACCTGTTTGGTATAATTGTTTAATCATACACCTGACTATATGCCTACAAAATCCCTGACTTTGTGCAAGTGTACCTAGAAGAATTGATGCTGTTTTGAAGGCAAAGGGTGGTCACACCAAATATGGATTTGATTTACATTTTTCTTCTGTTCACTCACTTTGCATTTAGTTAATTGATAAATATAATCTATTAACATGTCTATTTTTGAAAGCATTCTTACTTTACATCATTTTTTTACACCTGCCTAAAACTTTTGCACAGTACTGTGTGTATATATATATATATTAAATTCCCGTCCCATCAAAAAATGTCCTGTCCCACCCGGTCCCGTCATATTTATGAAAAAGTAAATAGACTGATTTATTTTAACCTCCAACTGTATGACATACCTTTCAGGCAGGATATTTTTCGGGTTACCCTTTTTTCTTGGGTTTTTCATTCTTATCCTGTTTCTAGTTGAATTTTTAAAATGTCATTCACTACTGCCATATATATATATATATTACCTATTACAAGAATAACAAGAACCACACAAACCTACTGCAACCATTTTATTATGCATAATGTGTTGATGTGTTAAAAAAACTTGAGGGCCACACTCTTTTGAGTTTCACTCCAACTTGAACCCCAATAAGTTTATTTAATGAGGTTGACATATTTAAAAGTGGTTTAGGTCTTTTACAGTTTTTTTGTATTTTAGATAGGAGTAAGGATTTCACTTTGTACTTTCTTGTATTCCGTATATGATGTAACTGACAAATTATTATTTTAAATAGAAACTTGTTGTCTATACTATAGCCACCTGAGATGCCATTTTTTTGTCACAGTTTTGGTTGAGAAAAAGGGATTCTCATATGTTAGCACACGTTTCCTTTCCAGTGCACAAGAAAGTCTCGAAGGCAATAGAGCTTCAACAAGTTCCAGTTATTTTTCAAAGTGTATACAGTATGTTTAAAACTTTTCTCATGAAATGTGTTTAGCAAAAGCAGTGTATTTCATGGGCGATCATTTGAATGGAAATGGTACAGAAAGACAGCACCACAGTAAATTAAATGAAAATACAATTATTGTTCAATGGTGGACATTTTTTATTGCATTTATTACTGTATTCCCCCATTATGCAAATATGTGCACAATTCATTTAAATACATACAATAATAATTTGTCTAAAATCTGTTTATAGCAGCACAATATCTCCAAAAAGTCGATCGAATCTCTTGATGATTTGATTGGATAAAAAAGCTTCTTCTGTAAACCGGAAAAAATAAAGAACTACAGCTAGCTTGGAAAATTCTGCCTGTCACACAATACTACAATGTAAAAGTAGTCTAGCCTGTAGCCTACCCACAACAACAATACATGGTTACTTTACTTCTCTATATGCCTATATGCATTTATCAAACAGCAGGTAGTGCTGTGGACTTAAAGACTAAGCTTTAGATAATTGTGCATTTTGTCAGAACACACCTAAACTTCATATGGTTTGGAGTTATTGTTCACGCTCATTCAAACAGGAGGAGTTATAGTTATTGTACTAAAATCAATATAGTTGGCTGTGGACCTCGGTCCAACCAGGCCCTTCCTGTATGAAAACATAACTTATCCCAATATGTCTATTTATTAAATGGTTACTTCATAGAATATACAGTATATATAATGTCTTACCATTTAATATGACATGGTATTTGTTCTGTACATTTTTTCCTATTGCAGTTTCTGCTTGGATCATTAGTGTGCCGTGATTAAGACATACTAGGGATTTCTTTCAGCCACTTTCTACTATTAAACTATCACTATTAAATGTGATCAAATGTGTTAAATATTATATCTTTTGACCGTGTGCAATAAATGAAGCCCACTGCATCCCCCAGAAGGTTCCCTGCCTTTTCACAGATAATCAGCTTTTCTGAGTTTTGTTTAGAAGCTGTCCTGATTACAGAAACAGGAATTTCCTTCTTAAGTACTTATTAAATATGGTAAATAGTAATCCAGGTAGGCAAACCATTTAAGTTTCTCTGAATAGTTGTATTTCCAAATTCCTCTTTAACATGCTGTAATTTGACGGACATCGCTTAAGATGGAAAGAAACCTGTTAATTGCATGATGAAATTTCCTGCCTATTCCATATTCGGTACCAATCAATGATCATAAGAAAGTGTATTCTGACAATCTGAATTACAGGGTTCTCCCCAGGCCTTTTCAGCCAGGCGGGCCATCCAGCAGTGGCTGTCACCACCTGGCTGAAAAAACCTGATCCACCCGTCTTGCAGATGCTACTTTACCTTTAACAATAAGGATTTAGTGTGCTTCTAGCAGACTAGATCAGTTGCGCGTTGCTGGGTGAAAAAAAAAAATCTTGGAACCACATGACAGCTGTGTTACATCTTGACACAACATTTAACCAGTCAGAGAGTTGAAGGGGCGGGTTTTCTGTGTTAAGCACTTTGAGAGGCTAAAAAGTTAAAAATGACTGCTAAAAAAATAACCAATTATTTTCAAAGTAAAAATAGTGACAATGAATGCAAGGGGCAAAATAAGCCGGCGATTAGCACAATCAACCGCCTGATACTATATATGCGCCGGCTACTTAAAAAAAAAATATTAAGATTATTTTCAGGTATTAGAAAGCCATGGAAGATGCAAGATGTGTAAAGGCCATTTCCCAGGCCAAGCAGGGAGAATGGATGAGATGGGAGAGTGTGAAACAACGCAAGATCGGCTGGCAAGACCTATGGACAATGGAACAGAGCAGGATAAGTTCCCTCATCAGATCAACATATGATGTTCTCCCATCACCACAGAACCTAAACCTCTGGGTGGGTGAGGATCCCTCATGTCCTATATGTTCATCACCTGCAACATTAAGGCACATTTTGACAGGATGCAAGGTGGGTCTTAGCCAAGGACGGTGGTCAACGGCTTATTTTCCACCTGAGATTACCATCACTGACCTTCGACCAGACAATGCCTTGTTCATCTGGTAAAGTTAACAGTGCCATGGGAGGATGTTGTGGATGAGGCGTATGAGAGGAAAAAACTTCGGTATGCTCAACTAGCTGCTGAAGCAGAACAGCGAGGATGGAGAGTCTGGGTTTACCCAGTCGAGGTGGGTGGTCAAGGATTTGTGGTACACTCTACACCCCGGTTTCTCAGAGATGTCGGGTTCAGTGGTCAAGAGTTGTGTCGCACAGTGAAGAACTTATCTGAAGCATGAAATGCAGCATGAAAATGTTTCCAATGGTTTCTCCCACTGCTTCCATGGTCTTACCGAAGACTCACCATTTTATTAATCATTGTGTCAAAATGAGGCCAGTCTCGACCTAAAATAATGGGATAGGGCAGCTTTGCAGCCACGTGCCACGATTGGCACTGATCAACACAAAAAAAGTCCATAATGTCAAAGTGAAAAATAAAATCTACAAATTGTTCTAAATTAATTACAAATATAAAACAGAAAATAATTGATTGCATAAGTATTCACCCCCTTTGCTATGACACACCTAAGTAAGCTCTGGTGCAACCAATTGTCTTTAGAAGTCACATAATTAGTTGAATGTTGTCCACCTGTGTGCAATTAAGGAGTTTCACATGATTTCAGGTTAAATACACCTGTCTCTGGGAGGTCCCACAGTTGGTTAGTACATTTCCTAACAAAAACTACATCATGAAGACGAAGGAACATTCAAAGCAAATTCGGCATAAGGTTCTTCAAAAGCACCAATCAGGGGTAGGATATAAGAACATTTCCAAGGCACTGAATATCCCCCGGAGCACAGTAAAGTCCATTATTTAGAAATGGAGAGAATATGGCACTGTGAATCTGTCTAGAACAGGCCGTCCTCAAAAACTGAGTATCCGGGCGAGAAGGGCACTAGTCAGGGAGGCCACCAAGAGGCCTATGGCAACTCTAAAGGAGTTACAGTCTTCCACGGCTGAGCTGGGAGACACTGTGCATACGGCAACAATAGCCCGGGTGCTTCACAAAACTGGCCTTTATTGGAGAGTGGCAAAAAGAAAGCCATTGTTGAAAAAAACTCACATCAAATCTCGGCTAGAGTTTGCCAGAAGGCATGTCTGAGACTCTGAGACCAAGTGGAAGAAGATTCTATGGTCTGATGAGACCAAAATAGAGCTTTTTGGCCTCAACGCTATGTTTGGCGCAAGCCTAACACCGCACATCATCCTGAGAACACCATCCCTACCGTGAAGCATGGTGGTGGCAGCATCATGCTATGGGGATGCTTCTCTTTGTCAGGGCCTGGAAAGCTTGTGAAGATAGAGGGCAAAATGGATGCAGCAAAGTACAGAGAAATCCTGGAGGAAAATCTGCAAGAGACCTGGGACTTGGGAGAAGATTCATCTTCCAGCAGGACAATGACCCCAAACATACAGCCAAAGCCACACTGGAGTGGCTTAAAAACAAAAAAGGTCAATGTCCTGGAGTGGCCCAGTCAAAGCCTGGACCTCAATCCAATTGAGAATATGTGGAAAGAGTTGAAAATTGCTGTTCACCAAATGTCCCCATCCAACTTGACGGAGCTTGAGCAATTTTGCAAAGAAGAATGGGCAAAAATCGCAGTGTCCAGATGTGCAAAGCTGGTAGAGACTTATCGAAATAGACTCATGGCTGTAATTGCTGCCAAAGGTGCCTCTACCAAATATTGACTCAAGGGGGTGAATACTTATGCAATCAATTATTTTCTGTTTTGTATTTGTAATTCATTTAGAACAATTTGTAGATTTTATTTTTCACTTTGACATTATGGACTTTTTTGTGTTGATCAGTGGCAAAAACTCCTAATTAAATCCATTGTGATTCCATGTTGTAACACAATAAAATGTTGAAAAGTCCAAGGGGTGTAAATACTTTTGAGAGTCACTCTAACATCCAATGGTCAAATCTAATTTAGTGAGGGGTTAATCCTTGTTATCCCCAAGAATACAGGAAATGACCACGACATCACGTGACCACCAAGGTACCCCCGTCAACAGAGCTTCTTCAATCAATGTCTGCCCACACCAAGTCCACTAATGCATGGGTGCTCACCTCACCAACCCGTACATCAACAATGCAAGGCCCCTCCCAATCATTACCCCGAGCCTTACCTGGTGCCGATGATAAGTAGTGGGAGGCCGCACCACACTCCATTGCTGCGGGGAAATTCCTGGCAAGGTGGCCGACCTCATGGGACCGGAAGCATGTCGGGGCAAAGGGCGCCCACGAAGCCTGCGTGTCCCACTGCTGGTTAGGTGGCGGGGAGGGGTCCCCTGATCTCAACCTGTGGGAGTTGGGCCTCAGTCTCCATGGTTGAGGAGGGCGGCCGCCCGTTGGGTGTCGAGGTTGTGCCGATCCATGAGAGGAGGGGGTGTAGTGTTGAGGGGGGTCTTCGGTCTGCTGGAGGGAGGAGCTGCTGTTCCGGGATGCTGATGTGTGCTGCGATTCTTCGTAGCCCTCACCCAGTCATACGGCTGCATCCAGCGTGGTGGGTCGATGTCGGGTGACCCAGTCCCATGTGTCCACCCCAGCACTTGCATGAATTGCTCGATGGCAATCAACTCCGTGATCTCCTCTGCAAGGCCATACTCCTGCGGGCCTCTGGTATTCCAGGAACCGGCATCAATGTGTCTCCTACGTAATATCGAGTCGCTGAAGGATGGCCCATTTCACAAATAAAATACGGTGTTTCGGCTTTCGATATGACATGCTTGAATAAAACCTTTGAGTTGTATCCGATAGTTTGTCTTTCATTTTAATATTGATGTTGTTTAAAATGTACTGAATTTGCTCGAGTATAAGTTAGGGTTAGGGTTAGGGTTAGAGAAATTTAACCCCAAAACACAATCCTGAAGTTGAGGGGGGTCGACTAATCCACAAGTAAAAAAAATAAAAATAAACCTTGTCAACAAACTTTTAATGTCTGCAAAAGACATGGCCGGTGTGTGGTTACTACAATCCCTGTCTGTACCTAGCAAGGTTTAGGACCCAGGGGAGCCCTGTGCAGGCATGCATTCAGAGGCTTGCTCACTGCCGCTTGTTTGTTATTTTTCTTTATCAATAGTTTGCATTAGGGCTTGAAAAGAAAGAAAGTTCGGTTAAGATTAGGTTAACTTAGTTCAGAGAGAACGGACTTGTTCTGTTTCACTGAACATGGACTCGTTCTGTTTCACTGAACATGCTTTTATGATTCACTGCACTGCTGTTGTGTACCTGCATTGCCGTGTCTATCTTTCCCTTGTGAATTACAAACTAATGAAGAATGAAGATTTCAATTGCACTATAAAACTATCTCATTGCTACACTTCTCTCAAATGGGTGAGATAAACACAGTTTAATAATTTTTTCTTGCTGGATGGCTAACTTGGATATTATTTTTTAAATGCACGTATTTTTTGCTAGTGAACATTGCAGCCTTACGGCCAATTAATTCATGGGGGGTGAAGTTTAAATGTACGCTCTCCAGTTAATATTATTCATTCTGAATGAATTGTGTGAGCTTGCCTGTACAAGTGCTGCGTTTGTTTTTTTGTTTTTTTTTGCAAGCTTGATTTCATATCCTTATTGAAGGGCAAATAGTTTTTCTTGTGTTAAGCAAATAGTGCAAGTTATGTGTTTTCTTCGCCTTCAGTCAATCCTTCTGTACTTAAATATTTTAGATATTCTTATATTTGGCACAGTAACTAGTTCTAATTTCTGGGAACGTATATAGTTGGCTATAGGCTAAGGGCTAATTGTTACAGCGTGAACCTGCAGCAGAATGCTTCTGTGGAAACAGCACACCTCCATTGACATTGTTGAGGGCAAATCCTTGTTGCCCTCGTTGCCAGAGCAAATGCTTCGAATTTCTCTCAAATCAAAAGCAAACATCTCCAGATTTGGCAAAAACGATTCCGTAACATTGTCTATATATAAAAAAATGAACCCCAGGTTTGTTTACATCCAGGAGCGGTAATGTAAAACACAGACGCAGTTTCATTGAATTACAGCCAGACCACACCACCCCCCACATTCCAATGAAATGCATACAAAAAAACTAAACTTACCATCTGTTTTAATAAAAAATGAAAAAATTTAAAAAAATAAATGTATACCCGAATCAAGCCCTCACAATGGGGGGCTAGACTTTTACACAAGGTCGACTTTTACTCGAGCGAATACGATAAACGTCATAATGACTGACGGCTGCGGTTTTAGGTATGATTATAACCGTGGCAGTTCTAGTGCTTGACACAACTTCCAAACACCTTTATTTCTTTGTTTGTTGGCCTTGATTACCCAAAGTGTTTGATCTGCTTGGAACTGCTGTCTTGAATGCCTCAGAACAGCAAAAACATCCAACGAAGCTTGGAATTCTGTATATTTTTTTAAGATAAAGGCAATGTGTTTACAATGAAAGTAAGATACTATTTCTATGGATAAATTTGATAGGGGTCCTCAGTCAGGATGCCTAATGTCATAGGGGACTTGAGACAAGAAAGACAAAAACTGGATTCAGAAAAGGCAAGGATCGATATTGGATTTTGTGTCATCAAGGTAGGCTTCAATCCAGTTCATTTTGATTAATCTAATAGGCTTACAATGGGAGACAGGGAGATAAGAACACTGGAAAAAATTATTGTTAGTTGTGTGTCTAAGTGCAGCTTTTTTGGTTAGAAGGGAAAGTAAAGTTTTACTATAAGGATATGGTATATAAACAAACTTTTTAGTTTAATTTCGAAGCAGTTTCACAGTGGAGCCTTTTCAACTTCTGTGTTTACGATGTTTAAAAATATGTTTATTTGAAAATATGCAATTAATAGTGGTTACGGATGCTGCTCTTGACTTTTTTAAAATTTAATTTTTATTAAAAAAAACATATTAAACAGATATTATTTGAAACTGTTAATTGCAAATGAGACATTTTGACTGGAATACCTTTAAGGGTTCACTATAAAATGTATCTACATTTAATAATAATAATAATAATAATAATAATAATAATAATAATAATAATACATTGCTCTATCAGTGCAATGAGAAAAGTTTGCTTCCAGAAATGACCACAGTGTATATGCTTAGAAGTACCGATATTTACTATTATTATTATTTATTTAATTTGTTTTACAGACCTGAACGATAAAGCATTAAGCTACGGTATATTTAGGGCTTGACATTTTTGTTTTTATCCGAATGTCAGATTTCAATTTCTGTCAGTTTTTCGTTAAGTATATGGAAAAAGTTAGGTTACTCACGTAACCCTGGTTCCCTGAAAGAGAAGACGACCACCAACTACATTATGTATGAGACATGCCTGCCCATTGAGTAGGTAATTGCTGAGCTCTCTATACCAGAGCTGCTGATAGGCCCCTTCCTGGGATGATGCACTCGGTCCCGCCCACTGAGGAATTAAAACCGTCATCCTGAGGAAGCCATTTCTCTTTTTCCATCGAACCCGTGAGTACAACCGATGCCACCTTGCGGTTGGTGGTCGTCTCCTCTTTCAGGGAACCAGGGTTTCGTGAGTAACCTAACGTTCCCTTTCAAGTCGATGATGACCGCCAATGATATTATGTATGGGATAATATATACCAGAGCCGTCGCAAGGGAGAAGGAATGGCAGCATATGAGGGACGCACCAGCACCGCATAACCCAGGGGTTAGTGGTGTGAGCCTCCACCCTCAAGGACCCTCGTGCCTATTGAAGGCAGGACAGGGTCTTCCACATTAAGGCGGTAGAACCTGGAGAAAGTATGCAGCGTAGCCCAGCTAGCCTCAGTACAAATATCGGACAGCGAGGCCCCTCTAAAGAGGACCCAAGATGTAGCTAACCCTCTATTGGGGTGTGTGGCTACCCTCCCAAGTGGGGGCAAGCCGGCACCATCATTCGCAGTCGAGACTGTCCGCAATCCAATGCGACAGAGGCTGCTTTGAGAGGGGCTGTCCTAAGGTCCATATCCCGTGACAGACAAAGAGCTGGTCAGAATGATGCAGAGCTCTTGTCCTATCCACATAGCATCTAAATGCCTGCACTGGGCAGAGGAAATTAAATCTCTCTTCCTCCTCCGATGTGGAAGGCTGTGATCACCTTGGGGAGGAAAACAGGGTTTGTACGCAGTGACACCCTGCTGCCATCGTCCCAAATACACATACAGGAGCTGTGCACCGACAGCGCCTGTAACTCACTGACTTGCTTAGCGGAGGTGCTAGCCAAGAGGAAAGCTGTCTTTAAATACAGATGCTTCAACTGTGGAGTGAATAGGCTCAAACGGGGCCTTCGTGAGAGCCTCCAGTACAACATCAAGGTTCCACTTGGGGAGGACAGTCCTCCTAGGAGGGCATAACCTCCGAACTCCCTTGAGAAACCGGGTCGTCAGAAAGTGGGTCGTGACTTGTAGTCAGACACCAAATCTGGAAATACTTCCACTTGTACGCATACAGCGACCTAGTGGAGTCTGCCCTAGTGCTCTGCAGAGTAGCCACCACCGCGTCAGATAGCCTTAGGACTGTCCAACGGCCAGACCTATAACTGGAATCTGGCAAGTTCTGGATGCCAGAGCGTGCCACCTGCCTGACTGAGGAGACACTTCGGGTGTAATGGAATGCATTGAGCCATGCTTTGAGCGGGTGCATGTGTAGCAGACCCTGGTCCATGTTTGATATGGTCGTGGCCATCCGAACAAACAGTTTTGGGAACCGTACTAAGGGGATCTTCGATCCCTGTTGAACAGGGAGAGAAAACTGTGAATAGCTGCTACTCTGTTGTCCGACAGGTATGCGCGCATCATACTGGCGTGCACCCGGAGTCCCAAGCACGTCGTGCACTGCACCGGTAAAAGCCGACTCCTTGCATTGCTGATGGTTTGGCCCAGTCTCACCAGATGCTGCGTCACGATTGCGGTGTGATCCACTGCTCCCTCCCGCAACTGAGCACAGATTAGCCAGTCGTCTAGATAGTTTAGTACTTTAATCCCCTGCAACACAAGGGGGCCAGGATAGCGTCTACACACTTAGAAAATGTACGTGGGGCTAGGGAGAGGCTGAATGGCAGCACAGAGAACTCGTAACGCTTCCCTGAAGGTGAAGCGGAGATACTTCCTGTGCACTGGACGAATGGGAACGTGACATACACATACAAGTCCATGGTGGTAAACCAGTCGCCTTGTCGGACTGACTGGAGAATGTGACGATGTCAGCATTTGGAACCTCCTTTCCTTTAGGAATCTTAGGTCTAAGATGGGGTGGAAACCGCCGTCCTTCCCGGGTACTACGAAATATCTCGAGTAGAACCACTCTCTGCAGGAGGTGGGGTCTACAAGACAGATGGCTCACTTGCACAGCAAGGCTGCCACTTCCTCTTTGAATACCGAGACCTGAAGAGGGTCCGACATGAAGTGTGCGAGACTCCTCGGAGAAGAAGGTCCCAAAAGGAACTGCAACGTGTAACCATTGTGTACGGTAGCGAGCACCCAGGTATCTGCCAATATTGTAGCTGTTGTACGGTAAAGGGAGTCTGAGGCCGCAGGCCCTCAGTGCTTCTGCTGAGGTTGGGGCAGAGCTCTCTGAGGTGGCTGCCTAGAGTGACTGCCCTGGAATTGCCTCCTGAAATGCTGTTGCGCGGACGAACCATGGGCTGCGTTCCTGGCAGTCTGTAGAGGGGCTTGGTTTTCCGTCGCCGCTGAGGCCTGTAGGCGGTGCCTCAAGTCACCCAGCAGGGTCATGGGTACTGGGACCGTTCTTGTACGGTCCTCGTCCAAGGGGCTTGCCAATGGCTGGACCTACTTTGCGCCGGGGCGCGGGGAGGGAGCAGAGCGGCCACCTGTCGAGATGCCTCACGCTGCCGGAGGGAGCGATGTAGGATTTCCTCCACAGCTGGACCAAATGTATGCAGGTAAAATGTATCCAGGTACACGGTGAGAATACTCACCTTGTTAGCTAGGTGAGTCGCCTGCACTTCCGGTGGGATAAGCCCTCTTTAGGTGTGTCTCCGTAACCCTACATTGAGGATTAGGGAACATGGGGCCTCTGGGCGATCCACCCACCGGCGGAGCCTTAACCAAGGCCACGATGGTGGAGTCACCTGGTTTCTTCGCGTCCTCTAATGCAGCGAGCCTAGCAGCTTGCTTCAACACACTCAGTGCTGACGCCGGTCGGTCCCAAGAGGAGCGTACTTCCTGCATGTGTCTGGAATACGGACCGGCGGGGCTCTGTCGGTGTTGTCCAGGGCATCTGCAAGAAGCTTGCAGTGCGCCCAGTCAGTGCCGGCATAGAGCTCGGCAACGGTGGCAAACTAGACTCAGAGGCAACCTCTGAGCTAGGTTCTGTCACGGTCAATGGCGCTGGTTCCCCTTCTTCCTCCAGTGTGAAGAAGTCATCCAAGGAGGCCGCTAACGATAGCATGTCCTCCTCCACCATCAATGGCTGCGATTCAGGCTCAGCTTGGGCTCCCGTGGGAGGCTCAGTGGCTGGGGCTGTTGCAGGTAGGAGCGGGGCCGGGACCTGTATTGGTACCGCAGGCTCTTGCTACCTAGACAGAAGCTCAAGGACCTGTGTCATCTGCTTCTTCAAGTAAATAATGTCCCTCGCTTGTTTCGATCGCTTCTCCCTTCTCGTCTGGGGGGGGAGGGGGAGCAGCTGCAAGGTCTAGGCACAGGAGCCTGAGTGCAGGGAATCTCCTGCGAGGGGCGGGGGTGGGGCCCCGAGTGCTGCTGACAGCTCGGCCGTGGGAGACTCAGTGTCTAACTCCATGGCCCTGTTGAGCCTACGGCAACGTATTTTCGGCTGAAGAGCCGCGCATAGGTCGCAAAAATCCTCTCTACCCATAGCTTCCTGGGTATGTTGGACTCCCAAGCAATGCACACAGAGTGAATGCTTGTCCTGGAGTGGCAGGTTCACACCGCACAATGTGCAGGGGTGGAACCACTGGATGCTCAACATGGTGCTTGTTAATGTTGTGCGCGCACTGGAGCTATGCTCACCAAGTACACCGAGTGACACGCACTGTGTGCACTGCCAGGACTAGCTCGCAGGAGCTGTGAGCACCGAGGGTACCGGGCACCAAGTGCACCGGGAAACCTAGCGTAGCATTGTGCACACCGAGTGTATTAAACACTGGGCATACCAGATGTACCAAGCATCCTTACTTAGTACCGCACGCACTGAGTGCAATAAGCACCAGGTGCGGAGGGTGCATTGAGCGCTGTTTATACCAAGCACTGGGGCGCGTGTCAAGTGAGCAAAGCTTCGGGGGCACCAGGTGGCACCATGTGTACCGGTTGTACCGAGCACTGTGCGTATCAGGCACTGATTGTACCATCTATCATGCACCGTGTACTGTGCGGCACCGTGTATTCGTGCAGTAGCGCTGTAGCGGTCGGCACCAAGCACCATGTGTACCGTGCGTACCGAGTACCATGAGCACTATGTGCACCGTGTACCGTGTATTGGCGCTGTCGCAATTGGCTGATCAGCCTGTGCACCGTGCGTACCGAGCACTGTGCGCGCCGAGTACCATGCAGCACCGTGCGCTCTTGCACTAGCGCTATAGCAGTGGGCACCATGCACCGTGTGCACAGTGCGTACCGAGTTCCGTGTGCACCGAGTAACAAGAGCACTATGTGCACTGTGTACTGTGCGGCACTGTGTCTGTGCACTGATGCTGTACCGCTGGGCACCGTGTGAGCACCTTGCGCACCGAGATACCGAAGTACCAAGGGCTATGCGTGCACCGCAGTACCGAAGCACCGGGGGCCAACTTTGCCTATCCTAACCGCGCAGACAGCGGACAGCGAAAACCGCGGTAGAAATAGATAGGGGAGAGCACACTGTTTTTTACAAGGCCCGACTCACCGAGGGGGGCGGGCCTCGCGAGCCGGGCGAGGTCTACTCGATAGCGGGAATGAGGCAAGGCCTAGCCCCATGGAGGACAGCACGGCTGGAGGAATCATTCAACAGCGGGGATGCAGCAAGGCCTAGCTCGTGGAGGAACTATGTATGCAAGCAAGGAGGCCACTGAAAGACAGAACGGCGAAAGGCTCAGTCTTTTTCAGAGTCGTTAATTCCGGGAAAGCGGCGAGCTAGCTTTCAGCACAAATGCAAGGGAAATACAATCGACTCGATTCGACTCAAGAAGCTCCTTTCTATCAACATGCTCAGCTCAACACAGAGGTCTTACTGTACCATCTTGGGAAGGAAAAAGAGAAATGACTTCCTCAGGATGACGGTTTTAATCCCTCGGTGGGCGGAACCGAGTGCATCATCCCAGGAAGGGGCCTATTGGCAGCTCTGGTATATAGAGCTCAGCAATTACCTACCCAATGGGCAGGCATAATGTCGTTGGTGGTCATCTTCGAATTGAAAGGGAACTGCAAAACGGTATGTAATTCAATATGTTAACATATTTTTCTGTAGGTTTCATTCGACGTTATGAAGCAAAATTAGTTAATTCTATAGTTAGGTAAAACCTTTGGCCATATAGTAGCTTTACATTGCCTGAATGTTAAATGTGCACATCCTCACTTCAACACAGTAAGTTAACCTTTTATATCTATTAGTGTAACATACATGCAATTTATTATAGAAACTGAAAATTGATGCTTTTGAGCGGTGCTTATTTTTAATAACCACAAATAACCAATTATCTGTGGCAGTCATGTAATCTGCAGTTTGGTTACTTTTTAAAGTGTTATGTCCACTGTAGTAGCTTATTTTTATGGTCCATTTTTTTGTTTTGTTTTGTTAAAAAAAAAACTATATTTTTGCAGTTATTAATAAGCATTATAAAATTGGTATTTTAAATACTCTATCCTGACTGGTCAAAACAGGTCACATGGGGGTGCTGTTATTACAGCATATCACCATGGGTCGGCACTTCTTTTCAGAAAGGGGCAAATCACTGGTAGATATCCATACACCACTAGAATTTTTTTGGACATATTGGAATTTATTGCAATAAACATGACTGACGAGATTTATTAAATGTTGACCTTTTGGGAAAACAAAGTCTACGTGAGATATTGAATGAGTCTGAATCGGACACCAGTAATTAATTAAAGTAGTGAAAAAAAACACAAAAGTAAGTATTCAAATCAATTCAAAACACGACATTCTTATAGCTCTGCTCCTTCTCCTTGAACTACAGCATTTCCATATCTCATTTTGAAAATAAATATTTAAAAAATATATCTTAAACTTTTAGGTTTTTGCAAAAGATTTGAGTCACTCTTAAAAGAGACTTTGGTGGTTAAATGGATGGTTTGTTATCGCTGCCCCCGGTCTGTCTGTTCTTCTCCTCTGGTCGGTCTGCCTGCCTGCTGCCACTGGTCCCACCCCCTGCACAGCTGCGTGTGATCTGATGCAGAACATTTATAAATGCATCTTGACAATTCCTGCCTTTCTCTCCACATAAATGTGTCCAGGTACGATGGTATCATCTCGTCTGCAGTGCCCAGAATTGTTTTAAATTGTTTCTTAACACTGGCCCAGTAGTTCTCCATGTTGTCCAGCCGTAAACTGCAAAGTCAGTTTGATAAGTAACCGGGTATTCCATGCAAATAATGTCTTTCTCACCACTGTGAAGCTGTAGCACAAATCTGGTATGGATACCTCCTGTTACTACCCCGGATAACATAGGACGATTTAAAATTAAAATAAAATAATAAAAACAGCACTCTCACCTACTTGTGAAGAATGTACAGCTACTGTGTGATTTGAAGGCAGACTTTTTTTTTGCTCCATCAGCTCCTGCTTATGACAGAAGTGGCTGTGGGAATATTACTGCCACAGTTGCTTTTGAGTGTTAACTGCTTGGTTTTTAATATGAACTGCTTGATTGCAAGTCCTATATAACAATGTATTCTTTTTTACGTTTGTCCTTGAAATCTCAGATATTATAAAACATTTAATAGACATAAGACAATCAAGACAATTGCTTCCTGTGACCACTGCCTCCTTCCATCCTTTGTAAACATAATGTTTTTCCAGTCCTGTAACAATCCTAATGCTTAATTTTCTTCATATTATTCTGTGGAATATGGATTGCTTTTATTGTAATTAGGTATCATTTGTACATTAACATCTGATCCCAGTCAGACCTGACAACCAGTCTGGCACCAACTGTTATATGCACACTTATACCATTACCTCTACCACTGCTATAAACAACTACAAGTCATATTGTAGAGCAGGGTCTTGTAGCCACTCCATTTTGCATTAATTGAATTTGGACTGCACCAATACATAATTGTGGATGTTCCTAATTAAGTGTTGTTAGGAGCATGACCACAACAGAAGGGACTTTCATTATCTATTAATTGTCCAGATATTTATGTATTTAGAAGTATAATAAGTGCACAGAAGTATATTGATGTATGTGCATTTCAATGTCAGTGTACTAATTTCAGGTTTTCAATTACCGTCAATATACTGAGATACACTGTAGCTTATTACCAGTTTGGCTCAAGTAAGACTAATCTATTCACCTGAGCCAGCCTCTGTGACTCAGCAGCTCCCTCTAGCTGACAGCTACCATACATACAGGGAGCTCTCTATATATAAAAACAGTGAAGCCTTTAGACAGGAAATAGAGCTCTCGTTAACCTTGCACCAACATACAGTTCATGCCCTGTATCACTCTGTCACAATACTTAAGTACATCTGATAATTTTTCCAATTGCCCTTTTTTTCTGCAAGCCTGGATGAACACATAATGTATGGGAGGGCATTTTACTATTCTACTGTTTTTATCACTGATCTTCAGCTTGAACATGTTAAACATGATGCAACTTTGTACACCATCACCCCTTCAGCTGCTGAGATAGTGTCGACAGTTTACATGTTAAGACAAACCATCATTTCCACAATATGTGTTTTGGCTATAGATGATCGAAACGTTTCCCAGCTATGTAAATACAGCATTATACAAATAAAGCTTAACTCATTAGGTTTCCACGAAATATTTTCATCCAGTCCAAGATAAAAAAAAAAAAAGTTTTACAGCTTGATTTGTAGTAAAAATAACACAAACAAGGCCGAGACAGGCACATGAAAGATACACTTCAACAAAGGCCACACTGTTTACACTAAATACAGTACACTTTGAATGACACTACTTCTCAACAAACCAAACTTAAAGAAGCTGTTTACAAGCACAGGTCAATTTATTGGAGTCTACTCTGGAAGCGCAATTTTAATAGCACAATACCTTTTTCAATACTCCCATGGTGTATATGGTATTCATTCTTAATAACTGGAAACATAACTTCCACTAGTGAAGGGTTTTTGTTTCCCCAATTGGACCACTAAGCATGCTGTTCGTCTTCTTGAGAAGACATTTGTGTCTATCAGGTTGCAGTTTTGTAATCAATACTGGTCTGGTTTGGGTGGGGGGTAGAGATGAGATGTGCTGGGATGCCAACATGACTGTCTAGCTTTCCTGAGGTATTGTGGGCTAGTTGGCGAAACACCGGACGGGCGGTGCCCACTTGATGATCCCTGCGAAATGACCCACCCTGCCCATTCCAGACGGTTGCCATGCTGAGGCGCTAGGAAGGCCACACTTACGTTGATCCCTGGAGTCAGCATAGCCAACGTTGTGTGTGCTGATGCACCAGAGAGACTGCAAATAACTGATCCCTGGAGCCAGCACTACACTTCAGCCATCAACACCAGGCCAATAGGATATGTGTCACCTGGCAGAGGAAACGCACTGAAAGCTCATATATTTCAGTGATTCTATGTCTAGGTTGGTCTCCACCACTTTATTTTGGCGAAAGCCGAGTCCAGTGTTAGCAAGAAGTAAATAACTGCTACTCTTGTGTAATAAAAATCTAAATTAAAATGTTTGACTGCTGGCAATGGAGGACGCACTTTCAGCACTCCACTGCATTATACAAAATGGGATAAAAAACTGTTTAAGCTCTAGATAGGCTGCGCACATAAACATGCAGCAAGCTGGACAAATTGGGTGCTGTTTATTTAATTTACAGTGCAAAGAGATATGAAATTGAATTCTAAGGATTTTAATATACTGTCGCCCAACATTTCAAAATGAATGTGTTTACCCATTGGAATTATGCAAATGTTTTTCATTTTTCCTAAATTTGCTGAAAGACCCTCCAAGGTGGTCAGTCTATTTGAATCGTGAAGCATACGATGCAGGAATAACAGATTTTTCATGTTTCAATAGTCAAAATTCAGATGCATATTTTAATTGAAAAAAATCTGCATAATGTAACACAGTATAATAGCAGACGTCGCTCTGATACAAAATTAAACCCTGTACGGAACAAACTTACCTTAAAGTAGAAAAAATACTAATATGAAATGTTTGGCACCTCTGACAAACACCAACACGGTAATCATAGTTCATTTTAAGCAATGCTTGTTTGAATATTTGTTCCAGAAAAACTTTACCCACATATGCCATAAACTGAACACCCCAGTTTGAATATAAAATGTTATCTTAGTTTCAATAGTAAAATATTATAATATTGTGGCTCTTTGTCACTATCAATTTGTGTTCAAAGATGCTGTGGTAAAGTGGTCAAGGCTGGCCGGCAGCAGAAATAGCAGACGTGAGTTGGAAAGCTGCAGTTCAGAGCTTCTTGCACACTTTTTGTATTATCAAACAAAATAAGCAAATCCAAAACACATCCAAAAACAGCACCAAAGCTACGGCTATCTTAATGCATACAGGGAGCACACCCTGCTGCTACCAGTCTTCTCCTAAACTAACTCTCTGTCCAGACAAACATTTCTTTGTCCTTTTTAAATGGTGTGGTGTCTTCTCCGGGTGGGCAACTGACTGACAATCAGCTAACCAGGAACTGTGTGCCTAGCATTCTCGGGCTGATCAATCGACAATCAACCTTCCCAGAAAGACACCACACCAAACCAATTACCATGTGGCTGTGCAAAGGGTGGCCATCCTGATCTCCAGGCTGTTCCCCTACTCTTGAGCCTAGATGGCTGCCAGCCACAGAAACACATATTTCACTATGCAGGGCCTCTGCCCCGTCACAGATGCCTAGGAATGAAATAAACAAAACCCACATAATACCTTATTATCAGTTTAAACCTTTTAGGGTTGGCGGATTGTCTGCCTAGATGATCCGTGCACAGGGTAAAAGTCAAGGCTCTGAACAAGACATCCTGCTTCATATCAATGTGTGCATTGTTTGTCAGTGAAACAGAGTACACCACACTCCAACAGGAGACAGTGCCTATGATGAAACAAAACTTTGTGAAACCAAGGCACTTAGTTGATGTAAAGGACAATGATGTACATGGTTGCATTTAGACTTTCATTAAAACAAACACCTTTTCACCCACATACAAAAATTGTCAATACATGAAAGACACAGAGCTGACTACACAGTCTGCACTGGCATCCACAGACTGGATCATCTTGAGAGCAAGGAGACGACAATCTGAATCAAGGTGTCATTCAGATTCTTTCATATGCTATGCCAAGGTGTTTTCAATCTAAAGCGCAATGTCAGTGGGCCCACATTATATCAAGGACAGCATGTTGTCATTTTATTATGTTGTAATGGCTACAGGAAGTTAAAATAAAATAAGTTATTCAGGTACAAAAAATAGACATCTATTTGATTGGTGTTAAAAGAGGGGGCTTGTCTCTCTCACATAAAAAAACAGGAAATGCAAGCTTTCATCTAAAAGAATGTCCTTCCTTTGCAATAGATGATGACTAGATGCCAAACTTGTATGCGACTGCAGGAAACGGGCAGCCCACAAATACAATCAGGACGAACGAGGACACCTGCTACTGAGATGTTTTCTCATCTCTGACAAAATAGAAAATGCCCAAAACTCACTATTTATGGGTATGGTGTAATAAACACAGGGGAAGCTCCTCAAGTCACATGACCTACCTTGAAACAGCATTCCTGAATACAGCTGACTTTTTTGGGTGTTCCATAGTATGAATTGGGACACTTGATCTCTCTTTTGGTGAGACTTAGAAACTACACACAAGTGGTAGTTCTACAACATCATTACCTATATTAATGCACTACGTGCTACAATCTCGGATTCTGATCTCATCAGTTTGCAAAGAGTAAGTGGTTTCAAATTACATTGTCTTTTTTTGTACTGCCCTGTTATTGCATTAACTCAAAATATGAATTATTTATTTTTTTAACTTGATATAGTATATTCTAAGGTTCTATGGACTGAGTTCATAAACTACTGCCATAGACATATGTAACATAGGCTAGTATCTTTCTTTTAGTAAGTACCAACACCATCTTCTGAACCTACAGTGGATCAAGTTTCACACTTTGATGGTAATACAGTGTAGGTGTTCACTAGATGGTGCTGACACTTACTACCATACAGTAAAGACACCTCGACCAATCTGGCCCATGTTACAAATAATTTGGCTTGAAACAAGATCTTAAGATAAGCATCTAAAGCACTATAAACACAGATTTTCCCTTTTTTAAAAGAAAATAAATAAATAAAAGCACAGTATTTGAGTAATTAGATTAAATGCCACTCATCATAAAAAAACAAGAGAGCTGTAAAAATAAAAGAAAAAGGAAAACTGTGCCTGAGCTGGGCCTGGTTAGAACTTGGACAAGAGACCTCTAAAGAATACCGTATGATGCAGGACCAACAACAAAAGTCCTTTCAGTGTCTACTATGTCAGTCTTTACCACCCACTTGGCATTATTATGAGCATTATCAAATGACATTACAGTAGGTAAACCTTCAGTTACAATTCAAATGTCTGGTAAAATGATTCCCCAACACCCATATTGCATCATAATCAATCAATCAATCAATCAATCAATCAAGAATACGAAGAAAAAAAAGAATGATCATTGTAATATGGTTTTCAAAAAAAATAGACAAAGGTCCAAACATTGTATGTGTATGGTATGTGTAAACCCAGTAAAAAGAAACAACTTCCCTCAAACAGGACACCTCAATTGCATTATGACACTATGTTTAAAGACAATTAATGTGTGTATTGATTGGATGTTACCAAGTATAAGATTAGGATAGGTTTAAATGATGATATAGCTTCCCATATGGTGTATGTTTTGTAATATTAATAAATAATCCACTGGTGTGTAGCAATATATAGATACACTATTCATAAATCATAATTAGAAAGATGTGGTAAATGATACAAAATATGGGTTATTAATTGTGCTACATGCATTTTTTTTTTCTACAGTACCTGAGTCCCAGCAACCTCGTCACTATTGCTTTGTTCCTCTGGAGCTCTTATAAACCACCATTGAATCTCCAGATAGACTGGTGACAATCCACTTTGGAAAGCGCATGACATCTCTATGTTTTGACCTTCTTTTGCTGTTACATTTGTTGGTAGTTCGGTGAACTTTGCTGCAGATATTAAAAGAAAACATATTGACTTAATATCCATTTACCTGTTTAATGTCATAGATCTGAATACATTTATCAAAAATCTAAATAACATCTAATATTGTACAGGTTCGCCTCTGTGATCCTTGGACAAGTCTATGGTCATAGCTTTCAGTTAGTGACCACTTGTGCTATGATCACCTACAGTAGTCTGCGACACAGGTTAAGATTCATTGTGTCTCTTGTTATTAATGTTGATGAATTTGGGTTTTTGTACCTGCTTGCTATCTGCCCTTTGGTGAGCTGTATTTTGGAGTAATATAATTAATGATTGCATATTTGAAAAGTGAGTATTTGACCAATGAACTACATTTTTTTTACTGTTTGTTTTAAATCGATCTCGTCTAGTCAGACCTAAATTGAACGTTTTTCCAAGCTCAGATAATAAGTAACTTAGATTTCAAACGTCCAAAACAAGTATTGCGGTCAAGTCGTATGTAATCGAGTTGAATGTTTAAATTAATGTAAATGCTAGCTACGCAGACTTACTGCAAATATATAATTAGATTTAATATAATAAAGAGATGACTACAGGCAAATAACATCACTTCATACTAAAGGATTATATGCCAGTTAACACGTATTTTCAATGTGATCTTAGTGTTGAGGTTACATATATAAGAAAACTGCAATTTATTTACACCCCCACTGTGTAGCGTCCTGAAAAATAACTGCAGCCCTTACAGCACAAAGCAGCCCTGTCTCTGCAGATCTGCTGCTTTGAATGCGAGTCGCGCTTACTGTTTCTTCAAAGAAGTAAATCTTTTGTAACCAAAAGAACAAAATAAAAGCAATACGTAGGCAATGTAGACTATGGTGATTACGAGTAACTGAAAACACATTTCATGAAACAATTATATCCTTCAGTTCGCATTCAACAGTTGATTGTGCACATGTTTTGTTAATCTACTAGTGGTTTTGAAATGTGGCAACCTTTTTACATTATTGCATTAATGCATTTTTACTTTAGATAATAATTGCAATACCGGTATATGTTTTCTTTCAGTTGTTTTCCAGTGCACTGGTTTAATCATTTAGCGTTGGCAATCATTATACAGTAGTTTATTTAATTAGTAATAATAATAATAATAATAATAATAATAATAATAATAATAATAATAATAATAATAATATAGTGATATCAAATGCTCTGCTGATATTTCTTTATAGCTTCGTGGTATTTTCAACTTTTTTTTGTTTAGAAAAACGGAATAATATGTATTAAAGACTACCTACCTTGCGACGAAACCCCCAGCTGAATGCAGAAACTGCACAAGAAAACAAATCCAATACAGTCGTGAAAGGTCCACATCATTCCAAACGGGGAAATGTCACATCAGGGTATTAAAATCGATCTTCCAAAATAGTTAACATGCAATACGGCTGATTATTGATACTGAATGCCAAATATGTGACATGCTGCTACAAGGACGTCTTTGAAAGTGTTTAAAGCGTATGGGTTCAATAAGCAGGACTTGCAACTGTGTTGCCTGTCTTAGGTGTTGTTAAGTATATAATAGTAGGGAAGGCTCTCTCCCTTGCTCTCTGTACACGACTGTTGATGAAACGTCGGTCTGCAGCTCCCTATTGCGTACTCACTGCCCACTCAGAGCGCTGAAAGGCTTCACATTGGAGAGAGCAACCCACAGAAAATCAACATAAACTACTCATGATCTCTCAAACATATGACGTCTCTATTAACACATCAGATACCAAAAGTACACTTGGGCACATAACTTAAATAGTGCTTTATATAGCTCCCATAAAATCCGAATTTCAAATACGCTGTTTGATTATGAGTTACATATCTGCTGTACTAAACCGTCAACAATCACCAGCTTTGTTATATATTATTCTATATATATATATATATATATATATATATATATATATATATATATATATATATATATATATATATATATATATATATATTTGTGATATAAATAAACACCAATAAAATAGAGTGGGTTTACTTTTAAGATGCATGGATTGTCATTTTTACGGTAAAAAATAAACCAGAATGATGTCAATTTTGCTTGAATTCTTTTTTATAGCGAACTGTATAAAATGACAGTAAGAAGCAGGTTATTATTCTGACATTCCTCCAAACGGTGAGACTTAATTGTTAGATTGTTCCAACCGAAGTGAAAACAAAGGCTGTGAAACGGACAGAATGTTTGCTCTTCAATGTTCTGTATACACCGTAATTTAAAATTCCTTTCAAATAATTGCGTACAGTGACTCGACTGTCCTGTAGCTGTCCAATGTACCTGGCGTCATAGTCCAGACCACAAACTACATACGTTTACAATGCCTCCGCAAGGGAGCCAAGCTCGACACAAATACCGAATCACATCTAGTTAAAATGTCTCCTTGAATATCCACACGTAACAGCAAGATTAGTGTGTATCAGAAGCAGGATTGGGAGAAATCAATTAACAAGCCAGATTGGTGTTATCGAAGAAAAGTAAATGGAAGAGACACTAATTAGCTATATTCTCCAACAACAGAGGCAGTACAAGCTCAGGTTAAAATCTCAGTGGGTGGAAAGCAATTACATAGACAATAAAGGCACTTGAGGCTTCCTGAAAGAATCAGTACACAATTTATTAAACCAAAGCTTATTAGTATCTCCATGCTAAAGTTACTGCTTCCATCTCTTAAAATCCAGTCAATGTTAAATAAATACCAATACCTATGGATGAACATTTTTGTTCCAAATCAATGAACTGTAGCTTTGACTAACCCTGTAACTGCATTTATTTAGACAAATTGTCCAAATTTTGAAATTCAGTTCTTAGATTGCAATTAACATTTATACTATATAGTTACACAATAAGCTAGCATCAATCCTAACACTGTCACTGAATGGATTTTTCATTATATATATATATATATATATATATATATATATATATATATATATATATATATATATATATATATATTGGATACCATGCTGTTGTTGACTCCCTAAATTGATCTTTAGTGATCAAATGCAGTGTTTGGGATACTAAAGTAGGAGGATGACAATGAATTTTGCAAAAACAAGTGCCTGATTAGCTACATTAGTATGTCTTACAGCCTACATATTGTCTTTCTTAATCAGTTATTTCATTGTTATGAAGTGTAGCCAATTCTATTAAAACAATCTTTACTATGTTTGTATTATTATTTATCTGACTTACCTGATGGTCATATAGTACAATAAATAATAATAATAATAATAATAATAATAATAATAATAATTATTAATACCCAACCGCCCTTGTTAACAACATATCTCAAAAGTGTCAAATATGAGCAAGTACATCAAGACACGTAGTGGTCATTGTCAATCACATCCTTGTCAGTATCTTGCTGTTTAACACATTCATTCTCAATTTTAATATCCTTGTCCCCCAGAACAGAACCATGAGCTTGTCTAGAAAATCCTAGCTGCAGGGACAAAACAGCCTGACAATGTGATATGTCTTCTTGTGACAGGCTGACCGAGGTAAGGAGGCTAAGAGTCAGGATGTGCAGGGAAAATAAAATACTTTTAATTAAACAAAATACACAAAACAAAAGGCACGATGGCTAAACAAAAAGACAAACACAAAAAAGGGCTTTAAACAAACTATAAAAAAAAGAACCACTCTCTCTCTCTCACACTCTCTCTCTCTCACACACACACACACACACACACACACACACACACACACACACACACACACACACACACACACACACACACACACACACACACACACACACACACACACACACACACACACACACACACACACACACACACACACACACACACACACACACACACAGAGGTCTTCTCACTCTCACAAACACTCACCCACTAACATACCCAACCACTCCCTTTTATACAGGTGCCTGGGCTAATTGGGCAATTCACACCTCATTAGCCCAGACACATTCCTCACACAAACTCACTCACTGACCCACACCCCAAACTCACTCATATCCACTCTAAACAATACAAAAAACACAAAACCACCACAAAATAGGCTGCACCCCATCACACTTCTCTTTATTTATTTAGACAGAGAGAGTAGGTGAGGCTGGCAGAGGTGAAAGGTCGTATTGTCACATGACTGGAATAGAATGAGGAAAGCTGTTTAGTTCCACAGGTAAAGGCTTAAATAGAGAAAATAAACACACAATTGGAGCAACATAACCTAGAAACACTCAGAATGATTTCAAACCATAACATGTGAGGCAAATGTAAAAAAAAAAACTATTAATGTGATGTTTGAAACAACTTAATATTTATAAATATTAGTGCAAAGCTGACACCAGTAAACACTTAGGAGAAAAAGGTAACAAGAAAACATTGGGCTCTATGTACTTATACTAATTACCTGTTTGTAAATACTGTGCATTCATAGCCTCTGTCCATCATTGAATTTTTGCGTGCAATGTACTAAACAGCTCTTTTTCGTGAACAACTACCATAATACCATTGCAAGTTTATGAACAGCATAAATTACTGGTCATTATACAGGAGAGATCTGTGTTGTGACCGGGCAAGTAATTATTAAGCACAAGACAGGCGTAAAAAAAAAGCAAAGAACGTTTATTCCTCAGCCATCTTAGCACACATTTCTTTTAACACAGCATTTGCAACATTCCCGTATGTCATTCACTACTAGTGCCCTCAAGTGGACAAATCTGAATATTATTATTTAAGTTTGTAGACACAACAATCTGAATTTGCATCTCAATGTAAATAGATTCGCCAAAAGTCAAGATTTAGAACTTCCTTTTGGCAAAGATAAAGAGTGGTATAGTGAACAGAAAGAAGTAGTAGGCAAATATAATAGGAGCGAGCTATGGCTTCTGCAGACTCCAACCTTGATGAAGCTATGGCACCAGCCAAAAAGAAAAGGAAAACAAAATTTCCACAAAGACAAAATTGACCTGTTTAGTTAGTGAAATGGGAAAATCAGGAAATATTATTTAACACTTCACAGGGCCAAAAAACACATTAAGAAACGAAGCATGGAAAGAAATAACTAACAAAATAAATTCACTGGGACACTAAGCGACAGACAATTGACATTAAAAAATGGCATGACCTTAGGAGGATTACAAAAAAGAAAGCAGCAGAAAAGAAAAAAACAAACAGGACAAACTGATTGTGATGTGTTAAACATAGCGAGGACCCTGAGCATGGCGAAAACTAAAATGTAGATCTAAAAGAAAGGGTCCATGTAACAGGGCCAGGAGCCCTGCACATGAAAAAGGGGCAGGACAAAGCCCTGCCATAAATGGATTTGTTTAGTTTAGTTTAGTTTTGTTATTTAAAAAAAACAAATGTATTTGTTTATTTTTAGAACAGGGTACCCCTCCGCCCCTGTGCAGTTTATTATTTTGTATTATGATTTATTTATTGTATTTGTGTATTTAAATGACGGCATAGCCGCGTGCTTGTTTTGTTATTTTTATTTTGTGTTCTGGCAGAGGCAAGGTCAGCAGCTCGTCCTCTGCCAATAGTAATTGAAAACCTCGCGTAGAAGGTGGCCATCTCCTGAATTAATGAATTAAATTCATTTGTTGCTAATCGGGAGATGGTCACCTGCACATAAGCCTGCAGCTCTCTGCAATCTGGGTGGGTGTTCGGAGGAGTGAATGGGAGCAAGAGAGGACAGTTTAAAAGAAACGGAGATTAAAATACACGGATCAGTGAAAGCAATCTGCCCAGCCTGACCTGTATTTTGGTGTTCGTGACTTGTTTTTGTTTATCTTTTTTATTTTGCTCTGTGAGCAGTGTTTTTTGTTAAAACCTTTTATTTTATTAGTATTTTTGTTATTTAAATAAATGGCGCAAAGGGCTCCCGAGTGGTGCATCCAGTAAAGGGGCTCCACATGGAGTGCAGGATGCGTTCTATAGTCTGGAGTCCAGGCTATTCCTTTGTCGACCGACGACGGGAGCTTCCAGGAGGCGGCGCTCTGGCCAAGTGCCGCCCAGGGGGAGGGAGGGTTAGGTCGGCCAGGGTGTCCTCGGCTCACCGAGCACAGGCAACCCCTGTAGTCTGGCCGGGCGCCTGCGGGCTTGCCTGTAAGCTGCCTGAGAGTTGTCTTCCGACGCAGTAGCTCTTGGGTGGCTGCATGGTGAGTCCGCAGTGTGAAAAAAAGCAGTCGGCTGACGGCACACGCTTCAGAGGACAGCGTGTGTTCGTCTTTGCCCTCCTGAGTCAGCGCAGGGGTGGTAGCGGTGAGCTGAGCATAATAAAATAATTGGCGATTCCAAATTGGGAGAAAATAATTTTTAAAAAAATTTTAAAAAAAAAACGGCGCACGTCGCATCCTTTGCACCACAGTACTGTCTGTGTGTCTCTCTCTGGCCTGACGTCACCATTCAGCCATCCCTGTCACAGTCCCCAAGAACGGAAAGACTAAATAAAACTAAGATTGTTTCTATATATGGACGTTTACTATGATAAATTTGCATGGTAATTCTCCAGTTTACCATGTTTGTACTCATCTGTACCCTAAACATGCTTCCCTATGCTTTCAGTGCTTTAATTTAAGAATATCGCAGATAACTTCTGTTTCAGTCTGTGTATATTTTAGTTGTGTGAAGGAAAAAAAGTACAGTACATACAGTAGGCTACGCAAGTAAATACTGTTCATCTTATTTCAGTTGTCTATCTAATAAATGATCAATTACTGAGAAGAAAATATTTCAGTTTGTGTTTAATTAAAGAACTCTGCAATGATTTGTTTCAGTGGTCCCCTTCCATTATTAATGGGAAGTATGAAGCACCTTAAAATATAAAAGAAACCAAAACAAAATGCATTTATTGCCATTATTATTTAATAAATAACTGTTTTGTGGTTTATTTTATATTTTCAGGTTCTTTGTTTTAAAGTAACTAAAAGCCTGTAAACGTTTAAACAGGAAGTTTCACATACAAACAGCTAGTTGAATCTACACCAGTGAGAAGCATGCGTAAAATAACAGGCACAAACCAAAGTCATAAATCAGGAAAAAAAAAAGATAATACATCAAGGGTAAGCACGAAACTTCAATATTATAATGAGATTTGTACATTTGCATACGAAAGTAGTTTGAAACGATCAGTTGTAACCAAACTACCGCAGCAGGGTTGAAACTAAGTTATGGGGGTGAAAATAACTTCTACAAAGTCACAAAAACATACGAAAAGTCAAGATACAAAAGAAAAATCAAAATGATCTTAGATTTCGTATAGATCTGTATGTCTTCAATTACATTTTACAACTGTTACAATGAAAAATAAACATGGATTTTCAAGTGAAATTGTAACACTGTAGGAGAAGGAAATATAATCTTTGAAGGCTCTAAAAAACAGCGCATGCCTTATTTTCATCTAATATAATATCCAGTTAATTTAAACTTTAAATAAAGATTATTGCTTGTAACCCCAATGCACAAGATGGGTTATATCAGTATAATTTTCTAAGTGTAAATCCAACTAATCCTGGGAACTATTCATTAAGGATAACAAGTCAAATCGTACAAGAATGCTATGAAACAATCTTTGATCATCCAGCGCTTTAAGTGGCTCCCCAGAGCATCAGCTAAAAACCTCTGGTTTACTGTTGTTTGAACAAGTACATCATTATCATTTGTTTTCCCTCTGGAATGCCAGCTTCTATGACAGAAGCCTTTCTGTCTAGCAGCTGTTCCACAAAAACCTAAATCAGTCTGTGGCAAAGTGGTAAGTGGCACATGCAGGTGCAAGGGTAATGCAGTGCAGTAATGAAACACAGAGAGTTATAATCCAGTTTGAAACAGTTTTTAATTGTATCCAGGTCTGGTGACCAAATAATAGTCTCCGGCAATACACAGCAATGTATAGTGAACAGAGTAAATAACAACAGGGTTACAGTCCCAAACAATAAACACAAATATCCGTCCCACAATATACTAACACGGTCACCAGTCCTGGGTGCGTGCAGTAGTGCTCGTGGTGGGTGATAATAATTAAACAGTGACTGTGGTGTAATGTTGCTCCGGGTAGTGCTGGCCCAATGCGACAGCTCCGGAGCCATATAGTGATCTTCACAAAAACAAAAGACAATTACTAACAACGACAAAACAAACAAAACACTCAAGAACTCTTTGTTTTTAACAACTGCGTTTGGGAACTCTCCCGGTCCTTCCAGTTCCGTGCTTTTCTGAACCAAGCAAAGAAAAAGATTTACGATCCTCCGTCCCCTTTATGCTATCACGCATGACCCCTTGGTAAACGAGTGCAGCTGTTGATTATTTACATAAATGAACATGTCATATGATGCATTGTACCCAAATTTAACTAAAAGCTAATTTTCATTGGTGAGAACAAAGTAAATCAACAATCAATTACAGAATATACAACAATACAACCCACCTAATCAATGAACACGTTTGTTTTGATTTTAACCATACTTTATAAGCAAAATCCCTAAGTTCATGAGTATTTTTTAATATTATCTGTCCCTGTTGTAATTAAAAGTATATAACTCAAATTGTTATGAAACTTACCCAAGTGTCTGTAAATGATAATGTGCTTCTTGCGTTGTGTATCATTTATCACCCAATCATATTTCGATGCGATAATTGGCCACTTCTTGCATTGGCCGTAATTTCACAGACAATCATGTTTCAGTGCAACCACAGGTTCATTCACATGACGTAAACACCAAATACGTCATGTTACATAGGGGGTGGGGAGGCGAGGCGGCGCAGGAGACTTGCTGAGGCTGTTCCTCTAAAACAAACAAGGCCCGGCGCCTGCCTTTTTTGACCCAGTGTGCCGCCGGGCCTGTAGTAGGGGAACCACTGAACCACACTGTTTTTGTTTACTTGTTTTATTTGAAACCTGAATTTCCCATTGCTGGTATTCCAGGTAGTTTTCTTGTTTGTTTTCTGCAATACTGGACTGTTTACTTTCGTTGTGTGTTAAAATAAAATCCTGCCCAGATACCATTGTTGGTACAGGGCTCCAGGACTAAACATCACTTCCGGCTCCTGTGTGCTGTCATTTCTGGTCCTTCCCTAAGCTCCCCCCACTACCCTCCCACATACACGTTTAACTGAGAATGCAGTTTGTGCAAATTTAGTATGGCATCTTGCCTCCATACAATTACCATTGACTGCTCTGGTGATTCTGTTGCTAAATTCAGAACGGAGTGTAATGCATTCTTTTAATGGTGGAGGAGCAAGTTCATGCAGAGACTTAAAAATCAGAATTCCATATTAATAATTTATAAAATTATCAAAACTTAACAAACTGTATTTTGTAAGAATTTCACAATGGTGAAATCTCATTGTTTTTTTGTCTAGAGTTTTTAGGCTTTGTTTATACAGAAAGTGAATTGGCTGAACAACATATTTCCCTGTTTGTGACCAAGTGGTTATACAGTACACTAAATGCGATAGAATCATAAAGTGCAAATATAATTTAGCAGCATTTGTTGAAAAATTACTTCAAATATACCTAAAATTATACAGATTGTATTTTGTCATTTTTATCACCTTTTTAATGTGCTTTTTAAAAGTTAATTGAGAATTCATTATTATTCCTAAATATTTAAAATCTGAGACTGTACAATTTTATCTCCTTTAATTAAAATATTTAAATCATTTCCAACTGAATTTTGTTAAATGGTAAAACACATTCCCACTGTTTTTTTTCACATTCAGTGTTAGACAAGAGTGGTCTAGCCAATTTGGCACCTCTGTCCTAGTAGTAGTTAGCTTACAGGCAGCCTCTTGACTAGTTTTGGCAGAAACATACAAAACTGTATCGTCAGCGTACATCTGGAGATCAACTCCAGGACACACATCCGGTAGATCATTAATATACAGACAGAATAGTATTGGCCCTAATACAGAATCCTAGGGGACCTCAACTGTACAATTCCTAATAGGAGAATGAATATTACCAACTCTAACAGATTGTTTTCTATCCTTAAGATACGACTCAACCCATTTCATTGCCTTATTAGAAAATTTCAATTTAGATAATTTAGAAATAAGGACTTCACGATTAACTGTATCGAATGCTATCTTTAGATCATATAGCTCCAACCACTCCCCCTCTATCAAGCTGAAGTTTGAATCTTTTCTACAAAATAGCAATTTGTACTTTCAGTCGAGTGCTTTGGTCTAAACTAAAAATCTCCAGCCTCCAAGTGTGACATAATTTGTTCAGCTACCACCTTCTCGGAATAGCCATTCTTAAAAACAGGTATAACTGCTGCAGAGTTCCATGCACTCTGAAAATTTCCATGCTTAATTGTTATGTTAGTCAAATGAGTTAAAGGACATGTCAGAATATCTTTGTATTTCTTTATAAAAGCAGTATCTAAACCAGATAGATCCTTTGCCTTTGAATTTTTAAGAGATCTAAGGATCTTATAAACTTTAGCTTCTGTTACTTCCTGAATATTAAAAATGGGTTTTCCCTCATTAATTTGAAAGGTGCTAGTTATGTTGCTAGTGTCAAAATTCTTCTACCGAATCTATAAAAAAAAATAATTAAAAGCTGTGGCAATAATATTGTGCAGCGTTTATAATTCTAAGTGTCGTGCTAATATAAAAAGCACCACTGTTTGGTGCCAATTTTATATACGAATAGTAGGGTGGTCATTGAATAAAACTGTCAATTAAAAATGACTGTTTTTTTGTTTTAATCTTAAAACATACTTAATCTTAAGATATACATACCTTCCACAGTTGATAACTAAAGAAATAAATGCAATTAAGTCATTTTTAAATTTTGACCTTGTGTTCCCACTTTTGGTACCAAGTATTGGAAAAGATATTGCAAAAGATCTGCCATCTTACTTATTTGATACTCGTGATGTGATTCATTTCCCCCAGAAGCATTTTTATTTTCTTTCTTTGTGCAAAGTCTGTATACTAGCATACCACCTGAGGGTAGGGTGGCCACCCATCCCTATTTGGGCAGAGCAGTCCCGAAATGTAAAGATCAAGTCCCGCTCCCGGGCTTAATGCCTCCGGAACGGCATTTGTCCCAAATTCCTGGACACAGTGCAATCTTACAGTTTAGTGCCACAGTCAAACCATAGCATATCTGTTTATAGCACATAAGAACATAAGAACATAAGAAAGTTTACAAACGAGAGGAGGCCATTCGGCCCATCTTGCTCGTTTGGTTGTTAGTAGCATATTGATCCCAGAATCTCATCAAGCAGCTTCTTGAAGGATCCCAGGGTGTCAGCTTCAACAACATTACTGGGGAGTTGGTTCCAGACCCTCACAATTCTCTGTGTAAAAAAGTGCCTCCTATCTTCTGTTCTGAATGCCCCTTTATCTAATCTCGATTTGTGACCTCTGGTCCTTGTTTCTTTTTTCAGGTCAAAAAAGTCCCCTGGGTTGACATTGTCTATACCTTTTAGGATTTTGAATGTTTGAATCAGATCGCCGCGTAGTCTTCTTTGTTCAAGACTGAATAGATTCAATTCTTTTAGCCTGTCTGCATACGACATGCCTTTTAAACCCAGGATAATTCTGGTTGCTCTTCTTTGCACTCTTTCTATAGCAGCAATATCCTTTTTGTAACGAGGTGACCAGAACTGAACACAATATTCTAGGTGAGGTCTTACTAATGCATTGTAAAGTTTTAACATTACTTCCCTTGATTTAAATTCAACACTTCTCACAATATATCCGAGCATCTTGTTATCCTTTTTTTATAGCTTCTCCACATTGTCTAGATGAAGACATTTCTGAGTCAACATAAACTCCTAGGTCTTTTTCATAGTTCCCTTCTTCAATTTCAGTATCTCCCATATGATATTTATAATGCACATTTGTATTGCCTGCAGGCAATAGTTTACACTTTTCTCTATTAAATTTCATTTGCCATGTGTCTGCCCAGTTCTGAATGCTGTCTAGATCATTTTGAATGACCTTTGCTGCTGCAACAGTGTTTGCCACTCCTCCTATTTTTGTGTCATCTGCAAATGTAACAAGTTTGCTTACATCATAGCACCGCCTCAGCCGCATTATTTTGCAATGCCTTACACTCGCTCGCTCGCCATTTGAAACAATAAAAAAATGTATGTATATATCTTGATTCAGCACACACACACACACACACACACACATACACACACACACACACACACACACCCGGCGCAGCCAGTTGCCCGCTCTTCAGGGGAAACAGTAAAACAAGCATAAGTATACCCCAGCATAAGAAATGGCACTGTATGTTTTTTTTCTCTGGTAACAGAAAATGTTTGGCAATGTGTGAATACTATAAACCACACATTAAATGTCACTCACAGGATATTGGAATGTGATCCTCAGCTTCGGTTAATTCCTCCCTGACAAAAACAGAATGTGGCTGGAGCCTTAATTAGATCATCGCTAATTATTGATTAATTATGCTCCAGCCACATCCCATAAAAGGAGAGCCTGGGGTTCCTGTCTGTCCTGCTTCGTCTGGGGTTGCTGCCTGTCCTGCTTCACCTGGGGTTGCTGCCTCTCCTGCTTCGCCTGGGGTTCCTGCCCTGCTTCACCTGGGGTTGCTGCCTGTCCTGTTTCACCTGGGGTTCCTGCCTGTCCTGCTTCACCTGGGGTTGCTGCCTCTCCTGCTTTGCCTGGGGTTCCTGCCCTGCTTCACCTGGGGTTGCTGCCTGTCCTGTTTCACTTGGGGTTGCTGCCTATCCTGCTTCACCTGGGGTTGCTGCCTCTCCTGCTTCGCCTGGGGTTCCTGCCTGTCCTGCTTTGCCTGGGGTTGCTGTCTGTCCTGCTTCCGGACTCCATCCAGGACTTTTGGGACTTTTGGCCATGGAATGGCCTTGTGTGCTTTGCACAAGGGGAGGGATACGTGGCAGTATTAGTTGCCTTTAAACCGGCTTAAAAGTGCTAAATACACTTAGCTTCTACACTACAAATCATTTAATACTGTACTCAAGAACAGGATTCGAGTCCATTTCTAAGTTAGATCGCATTAGGTAGTGCGGTTTGTCAGAAGTGTGGACGCTGTAATACCAAACTACATTTTTTGTGTATCCTCCAATATCGCGAAATGCTTTCTGATATGTTTTGGCATGTGGACATTGCAAATGCAGTACTCAGAACAGGCGCCTGAAGGAGATGAGAACAACTATCAATACTGCTGTACCTTATACAATTTATGAGGATTGTTGAGATAAAGTTATATTATTCATTTAAATAAAGTAATAGAAAACTCTATTACAATTATACAGTAGTTGTTCACACAGAAATTGCCTATACTGTTGGCGCAGCAAATTAATTCTAGCTAAGTGAAATGCATTGAGAATTTACAGTACAGTATGTAAGGTACAGTAGTTTATATGAATAAATGGGTGAGCTGTTGCAAGGAGTGGACAGTTTGCACATGCTGGAGAATTTCAGCAAGAGGGATGTGCAGGATAATGATCTGTTCAATACAGAATAAGAGTTTGCAGCTTCGCTAAAATACCTGATAATTCATGTCTTAGTCTCAAGGGTTTTCCAGTAGTTTTGAAGTATGTGGCACTTACAAGGTAGTAGGGGTCACCAATGTCATCGAGGCGCATTGCGGCGTGGGGGAGAGTGTGGGACGGGGTGTTGTGACAACATTTTGAAAAAAGTGATAAAAATGGTGCATTCTGGCACATTTTTGCATGATTTACGCATGTGCTAAACTAGTAGTGGTCTGCTTGTAATGTCTGACAAAGCACTCCATTAGTGCAACGAAGAAGCTTTATTTCAGCACTGCTCACATCAAGACAAGATCAATAAGAAGAAAAATTGACTTTAGGATCATCAAGGCCCCTGCAATACAAGACTGAAAAAATAACTGGTATCTGCTAAGAAAGAATCGATAAAATACTCTAATGCAAAATATTTTCTTTCACTCAACTTAAATATATCCCTGCTGCTTTAAATCACTAAAGTTATACAAAGTAGCAAAACTATGGGACCATCCCACTAAAATGTGCCGTTGAAAGCTATAAACAAACTGAAATGTAAGCAAAGTCAGCATTCTAATGAAGTTCAGTGTACAGATAGCTGAACTATAAAAGAATGCAGTATCTATATATAATCAACAATAGTTTAAATATTATCTTTTGATAATGAATCTATTCAGAAATAAGTTAATATTCCTCAATTTAGTTGCATATTATTACTCTTGTTGCATACTGTAATGGGAAATATGACAACATATTATTATTTATTTAGCTGCTGCCTTTATCCAAGGCGACTTACAGAGACTAGGGTGTGTGAACTATGCATCAGCTGCAGAGTCACTTACAATTACGTCTCACCCGAAAGACGAAGCACAAGGAGGTTAAGTGACTTGCTCAGGGTCACACAATGAGTCAGTGGCTGAGGTGGGGTTTGGTTACAAGCCCTTTTCTTTAACCCGGTTACAAGCCCTTTTCTTTAACCACTAGACCACACAGCCTCCTGAATGCAGCCACAGAGTACCTCCTGTTTCCTCTGTCCTGGTTCCTCCCTCTGCCTCCTGCAGGTTTTCTAGACCTTCGGACTCGTCGAGTGATGGTGTTGGCAATGGGTCCCGCTGCAGTCCTGCTGTTTGCTGCAGAGGAGGTGGGGTGAACATTCCACACCGGGTTGAGCGCCAGAGCGTTCGTTGCACCAACACCTGCCACACGGCCCTACCCTCAAGGGACTCGTCCTCACTCTCAATGTCTGAGCCCGCTGCTTCCTCAGTGCAATCTTTATATGACTGTCCCTGAGTGAACACATACATAATTACCGTTTTTTTAAACACGTACATTATCTTTCATAAAGTGGGAAACCATTGCTTCCTGATTTGTAGATGACTGAGGTTTGTACTGCCCTGTGACAGGATAGCTTGGGTGGTGACGTCAGGCCAGGAAGTACACAGACAACAGAGCTGGGGTAGGGAAGCGCTGTGACACATTTCTTTCAAATAAACAAAAAAAGGTTTTCAACTAAAACAAAACACTTCACAAAACAAAAACAGCTTGTTGGCCAAAGCAAAACAGACAAAAACACAAAATAAAGCGAACACTAAATTAAACAAGTATCGTGCTGGGGTAGACCAGCAAGGGTAGCAATTGTTTTACTTTTAGTTTCGTTTACCTCCACTCACGAACCCTCTACTCCTAGACACTCCATCACGAACCAGAAAAGCTGCAAGCTTTTATCTCGGTGACCATCTCAGAATTAACAAGAAATGAATCAATGAATTAAATCTGGAGATGGTCACCTTCTGCACGAGTTTTGTGGGATGGGGCTTCCCCAGCCATGCTGCCAAATAATAACAAACAAAAACATTGCATTTTCTTTTAAATAAACAAAATACATTTAAATCATAATATATTCAAACCAATACTAACAAGAACAAAACAATACTTTTAAAAAAAATAATAATAAACACAACACATTTATATTTACACTTTTCTGCTGCCCTGCTACATGCCACATGTAGATACACGCAAGGTCCATGATGCAAATCGTATTGGACAAATACTGTGACAAATCACAACATGGATACAATTCGAAGATATGAAGTTTATTTTATAGACCAAAAGTACAATTATATATACTGTGTGTGTATATATATATATATACTAATGCTTTTGTTAAAGGCAAGTAAGATGTATACATAATTTTGAAAAGTTCCGACTTATGGTTAAGTGCATTTTTTAATAATTTATAATAAACTATTTCACACCCCATTTTGTTTCTACGGTATTGCCAGATGGCTCCATCAACAAAGATAGAAAGAAGTTTTTTGGACTCTTCTGTCAATGATGTAAGTAAAGGCGGTAATAAATAAATCTTACCTACCTTACTGTACGCACACACCAATATGTTAATTCTGCTTAAAATATATGTATTTATTTAATCAGTCTATCGGGCCTGTGGCCGAGCGCTGTTGAGTAGCGTGTGAGGTGACGTCTCAGACCAGGAAGTAACAGAAACAAAACAATGGATGGCGATGGTGAAGCTGAACGCAACGGCGCTCAGCATTTTATTAAATAATAAAACAAAACAAAAGGTTTAAACAAACAACAAACAAAAAGGCACAAGGGCCAAACAAATAAACAAATAAGGTTTAGCAGTTGTTTTTAAGTTTCGTTTTCTCTCTCCTCCTCTCTCGCTCTCACTCGTAATACACTCTCCCCCGAGGGTAGAGAGCTGCAGGTTTATATACAGTGACCATCTCCCGATTACCAACAATTAATCAATGAATTAACTCGAGAGATGGTCTCCGCCTGCACGAGTTTAATAAGGATGCGTGACTCTCAGCCAGCTAAATAAATCACTAGCTGATCAGTCATGCATCCTCACGAGGTTTTTAAAAATACGAAAACAATAACAAATACACGGCGCTTTTATCCGCGCCGCAAACAACAATACAAATAATAATAAAACAGTGCACAAATATATATATATATATATATATATATATATATATATATATATATATATATATATATATATATATATATATATATATATATATCGGGGGACACTCCATACAGGGCCCTACTTAATTGTGTTACAGATTAAAACTTATGAAAATACTGTAGCCGTGTTTGCAAGAGTCCCTTAAGTACTGGTAGCATATGAGAAGTTTAAAACTGGAATTTGTATGTGCACCAAAATGAAATCGTTGGAAACGGCAAAATCAGTCAGGAAGTAGGCTACAAAAAAAAGTAGCCTACAAAATTCTAAAATATCGTTTCTCATTTAAGTATTTACTTAAAAAAAATATTTGACAAATGAAAAGGGACCTATAAGCAGCTTGCAGAAAAAATGACCAAGGTAAGAAACCTTAATAATAAGGGGGGGGAGCTAATTTTTTTGCTATGTGGCCTGTGACATGCTATGTACACCACTGAAACGTCATTTCAATTTGAATACAATCAATAAAATAATTTAAAATTGATGCTGTCCTCTTTTGTATTTTAAAACTAAAGTAGATTTGAAACCTAAAAAGGACTAAGAAATTGTGATAACTATGACTCATTATATATTTCAGTCCTTAAACATCTTTGATGCAGAGGATCTAACTGGTAGTTCTATGTGATAGAGAATAATTTATGTATATATATATATATATATATATATATATATATATATATATATATATATATATATATATATAGCCTATAATAATTGTGTATAGCCTTTTTGTAAAATTGTGTTTTGTAAAACTGTGTGTTTTTTGTTTAACAGGTAAACAACTTAGTTGTCCTGTTTTATAGTTTATGTTCTTGTTTATGTTTAGTTAGTGTTGGAAAAGAGCTAGGTGTTTGTTTTGTTTTTGATTAATTTATGTAAAAATTAAAATGCACAGAAGCGTTTTTTTTTCTTTCAAATTCTGTGTATTGGGTCGTGTTTGAAAGGGAAAAGAACCTGAACGAGCCTGTGTGGCAAGTATACGGTTTACAGTGTATATATATATATATATATAGACACGCACATACATATATTGGAATTTGGGGTAAAATAAAAAAAAAAGATTAAAAAGTAATATATTTGTTTTATATTAACCTTGCTCAAATTGTTGATTCAGAATACTCTCCTGGAATATTCTTGAATCATGTTCTGAACCAGGCCATTGTGCCTCAATGTTTCTAAATAAACAATCTGAGTCACAGATCATCTGAAAAAGAAAGAAATTAAGTCAGAAATTTATTACAATGGTTAAAGTGCTTAGCTCAGACAAAGTCAAAATGAATACATAACTGGTATATTATACACAGTGTTTTTAAACGCATTCACATGAACTCTAAAAATTATCTGTAATGTTACACTTAGATGTATTAAATTATTTTTATCCACGCACTGGTTACTTTTTAATTGTAGCAACTGTGGCTTTGTAACTGATTGTGCAACATTATAACAACCCCCTTGGTCTCCATAAAGGGATTTAAACTTTTGTGTTCTCTAGTGCATACAATATTACATGATCTAAAATATAATATAATTTACCTGCACATTCAAGTGTGGAAGCCCTTCCTGTTCAAATAATCTGCCTCTTGCTGAATGGACGGTGACTTTATGGGGCCATGCGTGCAGTCCACCACACCATTCACGTTGGGGAAGTCTATGTAAGTCACAAATGTAATAATAATAATAATAATAATAAGCCAAATATTAATAATCATAACAGTAATTATGTAAATGTAATAATTATGTGCATAATCTTTTTTCTTATTTATACAGACAAAATAATAAAAAATATTGGAAGCTACTTAAGTTTATTATAATGATTAGCTGCAACAGCATATAAGGCCTCTTTGATTCTCTTGTCTAGGCCATGTCCGGGAAATGACACAAAGACTGGCAGCAACAAGTATGGCCATTTTTTCCCGAGTATGAGTTATTCCGAGATATATATATATAGCTATATCTATCAGCGTGTTTAAAATGAACATATATCACAACTTATATAGGCTTGCTATTCGATTTTTATTTTTTTTGCCAAATCAACGATTAATATTGATGATTATTTTTTAAAGAATTTACAGACTTTTTATGCCATTAAGAAATGTCTCATTTAGAGAAACCCCTTTATCATATTCGACATGCAACAAAACCATGGTTACCAACATTCTAACTGAAATAACATTTGGTCATAGCGAAGCTATACCTTGTAAAGCTAAAGTTCCTACACAAATTAAAAAATTGTCTCAAATAAACTGTAGAAAATGCAGCTTATTATTCTGAGCTCCGCCCCTCTCCTGCTTCAGCACTCAGAGTCACTGGAGGCAAGGCAGACTGTCCTGCTTCATCCTGCCGTGGAGACTTCAGCCGTCGACCAGGGTATTGTGCACAATACTCTAAGTGTTTTCCTCATACGCCCCATTTTCAAATCAAACTAGTAACTGTCACCGTATATACCTAATAGCAAAAGCTTACCTACACCGTAACCTTAACAATTAACCCGCTAATTTCAAAGTAGGCGCTTTGAATGACAGGCGCTGTAGCTGGCAAATGAAAATGCACAGTTGGTGTTGATGATTGACAGTTAATTTAAACAAATGAGCGCATTCTAGCGCTGCTTCAGCCAACGAGATCTGTCAGAACAGGATGAAATGAGTGACGGTGAAACTAAACTAGCCTATTAAGGAACCACTGAGTTGACTGACAGCGACTCCTAGCCATTCAGAGCGGAATGGAGACAGGACAGACAGCAAGTATAAAAACTACACAGACTAGAGATGATTTCTTAAATTATTATTTTTGGTAATTTTTTTAGAAATTTAATGTTTAACAAGCTTTACCAATTAAAATCGAAAAGTAGCAAGCCTACTTATATATCGTAAGATTGCATGTGTTTAAACTATAATCACTTACCTTTATTTTGATACCAAGAACAAACTTGTCCAACACAAGAAATGGGAGTAATCCTTCTTTGAAGTGCACATGGTACATTTCTGTGGTGCATTTGATCCACTTTCTGCCTTCAAAAGGGTTACAATAATATATATTTTCACATACCACAATCACAGCTGCTGCTTACTGGCAGAATAAATTGTTGACAGTTTCAGGAGAGATGTAGAAGATCTAGGAAATATATTTTTTTCACATAGTACAGCTCCTGCTTACTGGCAGAATAGATTGTTGAGTTGTAGAAATGGTTTATCGCTTCAAAAATAATATTTTTATCCATAAATATGTATTTGTTTAGACAACAGTCATTTTCATTAAACTGTGCATTTCCAGCACTGTAATTATTAACTGCAATATTTACAGTAACCTGCTAATTACCTGTTACAGTATTGAAGAAATATGATTTTATTATTTTTCTTCTATTTTCAGTGAGCAAAAAAGGAATGCCTTTCATATGCTGTATAGGCTACCATGCGCAGCTCCAGTTTACTTGCAGAATACAGTGCTCAGAGATGCAGGGTGATGTATGTGGGGTGCATTTGCAACTGTTTCCGCCTTCCGTGTCAGCTCAATTATTGCTGCTGACGGAGGGTTAAATAAACATTAAAACACTGTATGGAAACTTTCTGAGTGAAAATCAGGGCCAGAGATTCATTTTAATGAAACTTCTGGTTTTAGCCACGCCCATTTCAAGTACGTCTTCCCAGTAAATCTGAGTACGGGTATTCTTACAAGGACTGGATAAATTTGGGGACATCATCTACGCATATGGAAGCGAGAGGTTTGGAGTTGAAAAAAGGAAGGAAAAAGTACAAACTATTCCTGGAAAGTCTAGACGGCAGCAGGAGATTGAACACTTAGTTAGAAAAAGGAGACAGCTGAGGAAGCAATGGAGAAAAGCAGAACAAAGTCAGAAGGAGGGACTCAATCTCTTACAAACGGTCATAAAAGATAAGCTTGCAAAATTGCGCAGAGCTGAGCGCCTACGGAAACACTACAAAAAGAAGGAGCATGCGAGAACTAACTTTTATAAAGACCCATTCAAATTTGTAAAGAAGTTATTCACCAGTGAGAAGAATGGCACACTAAAAGCATCTAAGTTTGAGCTGGAGAGATATTTGGAGGAAACACATACAGATTCAAAAGGCAGGAGCCTATGTCAATTCCTTCAGACATCCCACCTATCAATCCACCAGAATACCAAATGGAGGACTGTGCACCTAAGTGGAAAGAAGTAGAGCAAGCTGTGAAAAAAGCAAGGGCTTCATCATCTCCAGGGCCTAATGGAGTTCCGTACAGAGTGTACAAGAGTGCTTCAGGAGTTCTACGAATCCTGTGGAAATTGATGAAAGTAGCATGTGAAAAACAGGTTGTACCAAGAGCATGGCGCCGAGCAGGTTGGGTCTTTATACCTAAAGAAAAAGATTCTACAAGCATCAGTCAGTTTCGCCCTATTTCCCTATTAAACATAGAAGGCAAGATTTTCTTCAGCATTATTGCTCAGAGATTGTCAACTTACCTATTAAAGAACTGCTTCATTAACACTTCTATACAAAAAGCGGGCATTCCAGGTTTCCCAGGATGCTTAGAACACATCAATGTGACCTGGCAACAAATTCAATCAGCTAAAAAGGGGAGGAAGGAGCTCCATGTGACATTCCAGGATTTGGCTAATGCATATGGTTCAGGGCCACATGAACTTCTTTGGGCGGCATTTGATTTTTTCGGTGTACCGATGACAATAACAAATTTAGTGAAAGTCTACTTTGGAGATTTGCAATTTAGTTTTTCAACTTCAGAATTCAGCACTACATGGCAATTCCTAGAAGTTGGAATAATGGCAGGATGCACCATTTCTCCATTGGCTTTTACCATGGCAATGGAAGTAATCATTAGGGCATCAAAATGGGTAGTGGGAGGAGAGCGCTTGGCTTATGGAATGCGACTACCACCAATTCGAGCATACATGGATGACATGACAACCATGACAACAACAGTAGCCTGCACTAATTGGTTATTGGGCAAATTAACCAGTAACATTGAATGGGCACGAATGCAATTCAAGCCCACTAAATCAAGGAGCATCTCTATAATTAAAGGTAAAGTAGTAGATAAAATGTTCTTCATTAATGGTGAGGCAATACCAACAGTGTCTAAGAAGCCTGTGAAGAATCTTGGGAGATGGTAAGATGGGGATCTAAAGGACACAGGTCGTGTGGGAGAAGTTAGACAACAAACAGTGGAAGGGTTGACGAGCATAGACAGCAGCGCTTTACCAGGCAAACTAAAACTCTGGTGCTTTCAGTTTGGTCTACTGCCGAGGTTGCTGTGGCCGCTGATTGTGTGTGAGGTTTCTTTGACAACAGTAGAGAAGCTTTAATCAGTTCACACATCAGGAAGTGGTTGGGAGTTCCACGCTGCCTCAGCAGAGTGGGACTTTATGGTAAAGGAATACTGCAGCTACCTGTCTCCGCTCTAACCGAGGAGTTTAAGTGCGCCAAGGTCCGACTGGAAATGACATTAGTAGAGTCACGTGACAAATGCGTAAGGGAGGCAGCACCTGTGTTGAAAACTGGAAGAAAGTGGGTGGCAAAGAAAGCTGTGGAGGATGCAAAGGCTGCCCTTCGAATTGGTGATATCATGGGGCAAGTTCAGCATGGAAGAGGGGGTCTTGGTCTCAGTTCAGCTCCTCCTACATGGCACAAGGCAGCCCCAGCTTAACGGAGGAGGCTGGTAGTCAACAAGGTGCAAAAGCAGGAGGAGAGAATGAGGTGTATAAAGGCCATTTCCCAGGCCAAGTAGGGAGAATGGATGAGATGGGAGAGTGTGGAACAACGCAAGATTGGCTGGCAAGACCTATGGTCAATGGAACAGAGCAGGATCAGTTTCCTCATCAGGTCAACATATGATGTTCTTCCATCACCACAGAACCTAAACCTCTGGGTAGGAGAGGATCCCTCATGTCCTTTGTGTTCATCACCTGCAACATTAAGGCACATTTTGACAGGATGTAAGGTGGCTCTTCGCCACGGACGGTTTTTTTGGTGCCATGACCAGGTGCTGCGATGTTTGGCCTTAGCATTGGAAGACAAGCGTAACATGATCAATAATTTGCCACCTGTTCCATCAAAACACTACACACAAAAGACATTCCTCCGCCCAGGAGAGCAACCACCAAGAAAAGGTGTTAAAACCAATCCTCGCCCAGGACAACTGGAAGCTGCTAGAGACTGGAAAATGCTTGCAGATGTTGGTCAACGGCTTATTTTTCCACCTGAGATTGCCACCACTAACCTTCGACCAGATATTGTCTTGTGGTCTGGATCAGCACGCCTTGTTCACCTGGTAGAGTTAACAGTGCCATAAGAGGATGCTGTAGATGAGGCGTATGAGAGGAAGAAACTGCAGTATGTTCAACTAGCCACTGAAGCAGAAAAGCGAGGATGGAGAGTCCGGGTTTACCCAGTGGATGTAGGTTGTCGAGGGTTTGTGGCACACTCTATAACCCGGTTTCTCACAGACGTCGGATTCAGTGGCCAAGAGTTGCGTCGCACAGTGAAGAACTTATCTGAAGCAGCAGAGAGGAGCAGCAACTGGCTGTGGTTGAGATGGAAAGATTCTGGCTGGGGATCTCAAGCATAATAGAAAGGAAAGCTGATGTATGTGTAAGTAAGCTGGGCTGAGTTGAGTGGGGGACGGAGGGGGGTGATGCTGGGACGCCAGAATCATCGTCGAGCCCTCTTGAGGTGTCGTGGGCTAGTCGACGAAACACCAAGGATGGAAGGTGCCCACTTGAAGACCCCAGAGATGTACCCTACTTAGCTCAATCCAGACGGTTGTCATACTGATGTGCTGGGGAGACCGCACTGTGGTTGATCCCCGGAGCCAGCATCGCAGCCTTTGTGTGTGCTGATGCGCTAGGGAGGCAATAAGCTGATCCCTGGAGCCAGCATTACACTTCAGCCATCAACACCAGACAGAAGGATAGCTACATCATCATATGGAAGGAAGCGCAAATGGATGGAGACACCTATGGATCACATTAGTTTAGTGTGAAGCTACGTATTAGTTGGTGCTTATCTTGGCGAGAGCTGAGTTCAAATCAGCATGAAGTTTTAACATCTACTCTTGTGTAATGGAAATCATGTAAATGAGTGTGGGATTCATTCAGTGCGTTTACATGAGGATAAGAAAAACTAAGTTTTCAGAAAACTATTTTCGATATCAAAAGAATGTATCGGAATATTCTGAAAGTCAGTTTTCGGAAACCAGCACCTAGAAATTTCTGATTAAATTCCGAAAACTAACAAAATGTATATCATGTAAACACACTTTTCGGAAAAAGTATTGAAATAGCATACTGCGCATATGCACACTTTGACCCTTTTCTCCTGCACGTGGTTTTAGAAAACAGAGAAAATAATAATAATCTGTAGTCAGTCTGCATGCATCCATTTGTCTAGTTAGGGATAAAGTAATACATTTGTTAAAGTCTGTATATATTTGTTAATAGCTCATACTGAAGCAGCAATTGTTTTCCAGTTTTAAAATTATGTGATAATTTAAAATAATGTCTGCAAAAGACACTGGTAATATAGAACAGGATGAGCTGTTGGAAAGGCTGATCGCACATTTTGGGGAATCTGAATAGAGTTATAGGATAGTAATCTTTGAAGTTAAGACCTGACACTTCGATAAAGCACTTGAGTTATTGGATTGGTCTCCATTCTGTCGCAGAAATGTCCAGTCTGTTCAAATCGTACTTAGGCTACTACAGTACTTTTGCATGTGAAAATATCCTGCATTTTCTGAAAACTATAATTCAACTGTATACATGGATTGAAATTAGATTTTCTATCGTTAATCATGTAAACACAGAAAAGTGACGTTTTAAGAAAATCGGTTTTCTGATTCAGTTTTCAGAAAACATTAGTTTTCAGAAAACGCAATGTCATGTAAACATACTGATTGTTTAAATGTTTAATGGAAAACCTGATGCTCGGTGTGGAATGAGCCTGTCTGCTGTTTGGTTATGGGGAGAAGCAGCGTGTGACTGCCAGCTGCTGAAAAATTATAGTATCCAGAGCGCTGCTGCTGCAAAGCTTTACGATTCAGACCGTTTGTGCTGTTGAAGGAATGGGAAAGAAACAAAGCATCAACTCTGCAGAGGCGTATATCCAGGGGTCGGGAGCTTGGAGGAGGTTGTTCTGGTTGAAGGAAGCCGCAGCTGGCAGCGACCATTTGTATATCCGTGGTTGGGGTTGGGTGAACTTCCCAAGGAACAGGGAGTAGTTTTGGGATTTTAGATCCCTCCCAGTATAGCAGAGTCAAGTATAAGGTGGACCTTCTGCTGAGACAAGGCAAGACCGCCCACCAGAGAGGAGAGACATGGAGATCTCTGAGAGCTGGCATTTAGACCTGCCGTATCCAAAGCCACCGCCGCTGCCGATATTCCTGGGGGAGGTTACCCTATGGAGGAACAGGGGCCCCACTCCCCCAACATTTTTTTTGGGGGGACAAGGGCAAACCGAAGATGACCCTCAGTAACCACCGGAGCTGCTGCTGAGGAAAACAGAGAAGAGACTGCCTTCCCAACAGCCAGAGGGAGGAGCTGCCGTCCTGAGGCCTAGAGGAGGAACTGCCATCCTGAGAGCCAGAGAGGGAAGAGCTGCCGTCCCAAGAGCGAGAGAGGGATGACCTACCATCCCAAGAGCCAGAGGGGAGGAGCTGCCGTGCCGAGTGCCAGAGAGGGAGGAGACAGGATCTGTAAGAGAAGTGCAATGACCATGCTGCCCTCAGTAGCCGCTACCAACCACGCATCCAGAGTCTTCGATATCCATATGTCCGGAGCCGCCAGTGCCACTGCGAGAGTGCCCCTCACCTGCACCACTGCTGGAGGGCCTCGAGCCGTGACCAGCGTCACGATGGCCGGAGGGCCCCTCGAAAGTGACACCAACAGTAAACCAGGGGCTTCCAATGTTGCCGGGGCCGTCCTCTGGAGAGGAGTCCCAAAAGGGTCAAAGAGGACACTGGGTTTAGGGGGTAGGCTGGGGGTTGAACAGGCACCCCCTTACAGAAACCCAGGGGTCACCACAGGGGTTAAATGGGTGCTCCCTTTCAGTAGCCCAGTAAAGTGCATAAAGCAAATGTTGGGGCCAGCTGGCATCAGTCGGCAGGGTGGGCGAGTGGTTAATAGCAGCCCTGTCCGTCTGGTATTTGAGCCCCAACGTTCCCTCCCACCCACTCATGTTTATTGTGGGGAGGGTGGGTTAAAAATATCGAATGGACCCTGAGGGTTCCATTCTGAGGGGGACGTGTATGTGGCAGGGCTGAGGCCCTGCACCTGTAAATAATGTGTTTTTGTTTTTTGTTTGGGTTTGTAGAAAGTTCTTTTTTTTTTGGTTAAAATCCCATCCCTGCCAAATCTATGTGTGGAGTGCAGCAAGGTGTTGATTTTAATCTCCGAAAAGTATATTTGACTTTGTGTCAGGGAGAAGGCTCCTGGAGCGGGACCTCCCTTATAGTGGGAGCAGCACTCCACCAGTGTTTGGCCAGCTTTTGTTTTATTAGCTGTTTTTCCCACGTTGTTTTGTTTTACTTTTTGTATTTATCACACTGTGTTTGTGTATGACCTTTTGCCCTAGGACTACCATTGCTGGTACCCTAGTGGCAGCCACCTACCACTGCAATTGCCTGTAAATCTTGTAATAAATTCTGCGAGCCTGGGTGGCATGGCAAATAAAACCTCTGTGTCTCTCCTGTCAATCAGCGGATACCCACACCCGTAACACCCTTGTTCTATTTATACATAGGTCTTTTGTTTCAGTATCAGAATGTACTGTGTGGAGAACCTTAAACAGGTGACCATACAATGATTGATTTAGTATTATTGTTCACATAATAATGGCAACAATAAAATCTACATAGCTGTAAATATTTTATTTACCATTTTTATTTATATATGTTGTTTGCAGTGTGGCATTTTACTGTTACTGTAAAGGAAAATAATTCCATCTCGGGTCTCGTAGTTTATGACATCACATAAACCCTAGATGGAAATATTTTCCAGTAAATCACTGAATCCCATCTATTATTCTGTATATACTGATGCCCAATGAAAACGCAACAGTCTAAGTTTTACATCAATAGCTCATTAGGCACTTACATAATGTTATTTATATTTTAAATAGTGAACAGATAGGTTTGTTGATTGTTTGAGTAGTATTGTTCCTTTGGATAACAAAATACTGAGCTCAAGTCATGTGATTTCATAAAAGGCAGGTGCTCAGTGTTTGGTATTTGAGTCGAGTTAAAATTGCCAAAATTAGCTGATTAAGAATCTGTATATATAACCATTCGAAACTACATGATTTTAATTAACGCAAGAACAGTGAAAGATATGACAATGCCCCATTTGAGTAATGAAGATCACCTGGTTGCTATCTGCATGATTGAAGGCAGCCTGTCTGAGAGAATTTGCCTGGAGAATGAGATGTTCTGCTTCAACAATCAGCAGACTAGTCCAAAGAAACCAGGAAACCGTCTCTGAGGGACAGACCACGTCCTGGAAGGCAGAGGGTCACCACACCGGTCCAGGACCGTTATGCTGACTGTTGCTTTGTTCAAGCCAAACGGTGGAGCGGTGGAAGTGTGATGATGTGGGAAGAAATCTCCTTTAACAGAGGAATGCCTTTGGTGCAGATTGAGGGCAACCTTACTGCTCAGTGATACATTGACGAAGTCCTTGAGGCAACAGTTTTTCCATTCCTGCAAGCCAATCTGAAGTGTCGATTTTCCATGCAAGACCACACAGTGCTATAATTACAATTGCATGACTTCAAGAAAATAATGTCAAGATCTTGCCGTGGCCAGCTTTTTCTCCTGACCTGTCCAATAGAACATCTGAGGGACCAAATCACCAGTGCCATCCACAGGAAAAAAACGAGACCTGCTAACCTTCACCAGGTGGCTGCAGCTGCACAGGAAGAGTGGCAGAACATCCCACAGCAGTCTATCCAGAGGCTGATCAGGTCTATGCATCAACGCTGCCAAGATTGGGTTAATGCTCAGGGAGGTCATACCCGATACTTACTTTGTAATGTTTTCATTTTGCCAGTGCGTCACGTTTCATACTGAAAACATATCATGATAGTTTGATCTGTATTTTTGTTCACATGTTTTGTGATTTTCTTTGATATCTATGTTTAAAATATTTGATTAAATCCATTAGACCTGAGTGTTGTGTTTCTTTTGTGCATCAATATATATATATATATATATATATATATATATATATATATATATATATATATATATATATATATATAATAAAAAAAAGTAATGTAGGTACACAAAAATGTGAATAATTGATGCCAGGATACAAAAATTAATTTTCAAATTAGGCACTTTGGAACCTCTTGGAATGTACATTCTATTCTGAAGTCATCATGTTATTATGTCATCATCCTCCAGAACTTTTCATTTCTTTTAAAAGACAAGTAAGAAATTACCCACGATAGGGTGTGCGGTAAGACCATGAAGACTGTTTGATTGTAATATATATTTTGTACTTTTTTTATTTGCCATAAACATTACATTGAACATTGCCATTTATAGTAACATTTTCGAGATGAAATAGCATTTGGGAATTGAAAGCAGACTGATTTCCCACATCTGAGGGAGGATTCATGGAACAGCCAAACACTGCACTTGACATCGAGGGAGGGGCTTCCGAGTGTTTTTTTTATTTATTTTGTAGGAAATGATCCTACTCAGGCTTTGTGGTCTTCAAGAGAAGCTGACCAATAATTTCTGATGGTGTTTTCACACCAATGGCCGGTAACCGGCATAACTTCCCTAGATTGTAAACCAGCATCAGATGATATGTTGACTAAACGACGTTAGTTTGCGCAGTCCTTCCCGTCCGCGGCAAGCACAAAAGAATTCTATGCCGAACCCGACGTTGTTTAAAAGCCCAACGGTTGTGTCAGCAGAGAGCAGAAGAGATTTTAAGTTTGTTTTAAATATGTTTCTGAAATCAGAGGGTAGTGGTGAGATGTATCTGTTGTGTCTACTTTAAACATTGCATACTCGCTAGTCAGTTTTATAAGGAGATATTTAGTTTAATAAGTAGATTTCGCTGCTATACCGTATATGCTGAGTGAGACTTGTGTGGTGATTTCTCAGATTACTTTTGAATAGTGTTACTGCTACTGCTTGCCTCGGAGTTTTCTTTGTTCCGTTCTCTGACTAAATAAATACCACGGTATATTTGCCAATTTTTCTGTAATTCTTAGTGACAGAGATGAAAAAAAAAAAATTGTTGAGTGACTGTGACAAGCAGCCTAGAGTGGTGACGTCAGACGCAGGGAAATAACACAGACTGGACGGAGTGGTATGGTGATTGCGCTGCTGCGCAGTTTAATGACAGACAGTAAATAAAAAGGTTGAAGCAGACACAAAAACAGGACACGGCACTGATGCCAAAATAAACAGATAAACAAAACAAGACACAAGACTAAACACTAACAAGTATCGTGCTGGCCCTCCAGCACGATAGCAATTGCTTAAATTCAACCTCTCTCTCCAGTACCTCCTTGCTGTACACCTAACCTCCCAGTGCGTGAAAAGGTGCGCTTCTTATACATCAGTACCGAGACTCAATTGCTAATCAATCATTCAATTGGAGTCTCGGTACAACTGCACGTGAATTAATTAAGTGTACTCCCGTGACCACACATTACATTTTAACCAGCACGTGAAGTGATTTGTACCATCCTCGTGCCTAAATACAAATCTACATTTTTAAACACACGTGAAACACAGACCCGTTTATATCCCGTGTACCAATGCCTATATACACCAACATTAACACACCACACGCAACATATAACAGACACGGGGGCGGGCACACTGCCACAGTGACTTAAATGCTGTTTCAGTTGTATATTGACATTTTTACCTTCAGAAACACTGTTTAGATAATTGTTACTATTAAGGCGTAGTAATATTAATAGATCAGGTAAGTAAGTCGGTATATGATGTTATAGCTGTGCAGTAAGACAATTATTACCGCACGGTCATGTGATCTTGTTCAGCCAATCACAGCACTTCGTTTATCCAATCCATTTTATAACTTGTTTTTAACAACAGCTTGTTTACGCACTGCATTTTCCATCCAGCTGAAGAAGGACTTGTAGTGATAAACGTCCTGATATAATTAATTTTTTTATCAATTATTCATATTTTCGTATGTATGTGTATATATATATATATATATATATATATATATATATATATATATATATATATATATATATATATATACAGTACTGTGCAAAAAGTTTTAGGCAGGTGTGAAAAATGCTGTAAAGCAAGAATGCTTTCAAAAATAGACATGTTAATAGATTATATTTATCAATTAACTAAATGCAAAGTGAGTGAACAGAAGAAAAATCTACATCAAATCCATATTTGGTGTGACCACCCTTTGCCTTCAAAACAGCATCAAGCATCAATTCTTCTAGGTACACTTGCACACAGTTTTTGAAGGAACTCGGCAGGCAGGTTGGCCCAAACATCTTGGAGAACTAGCACAGTTCTTCTGTGGATTTAGGCAGCCTCAGTTGCTTCTCTCTCTTCATGTAATCCCAGACAGACTCGATGATGTTGAGATCAGGGCTCTGTGGGGGCCATACCATCACTTCCAGGACTCCTTGTTCTTCTTTACGCTGAAGATAGTTCTTAATGACTTTCGCTGTATGTTTGGGGTCGTTGTCATGCTGCAGAATAAATTTAGGGCCAATCAGATGCCTCCTGATGGTATTGCATGATGGATAAGTATCTGCCTGTACTTCTCAGCATTGAGGAGACCATTAATTCTGACCAAATCCCCAACTCCATTTGCAGAAATGCAGCCCCAAACTTGCAAGGAACCTCCACCATGCTTCACTGTTGCCTGCAGACACTCATTCGTGTACGCTCTCCAGCCCTTCGGCGAACAAACTGCCTTCTGCTACAGCCAAATATTTCAAATTTTGACTCATCAGTCCAGAGCACCTGCTGCCATTTTTCTGCACCCCAGTTCCTGTGTTTTCGTGCATAGTTGAGTCGCTTGGCCTTGTTTCCACGTCGGAGGTATGGCTTTTGGCCGCAAGTCTTCCATGAAGGCCACTTCTGACCAGACTTCTCCGGACAGTAGATGGGTGTACCAGGGTCCCACTGTTTACTGCCAGTTCTGAGCTGATGGCACTGCTGGACATCTTGCGATTGCGAAGGAAGTAAGCATGATGTGTCTTTCATCTACTGCAGTAAGTTTCCTTGGCCGACCACTGCGTCTCGGTCCTCAACGTTGCCCATTTCTTTGTGCTTCTTCAAAAGAGCTTGGACAGCACATCTGGAAACCCCTGTCTGCCTTGAAATTTCTGCCTGGGAGAGACCTTGCTGATGCAGTATAACTACCTTGTGTCTTGTTGCTGTGCTTAGTCTTGCCATGGTGTATGACTTTTGACAGTAAACTGTCTTCAGCAACCTCACCTTGTTAGCTGAGTTTGGCTGTTCCTCACCCAGTTTTATTCCTCCTACACAGCTGTTTGTTTCAGTTAATGATTGTGTTTCAACCTACATATTGAATTGATGATCATTAGCACCTGTTTGGTATAATTGTTTAATCATACACCTGACTATATGCCAACAAAATCCCTGACTTTGTGCAAGTGTACCTAGAAGAATTGATGCTGTTTTGAAGGCAAAGGGTTGTCACACCAAATATGGATTTGATTTAGATTTTTCTTCTGTTCACTCACTTTGCATTTAGTTAATTGATAAATATAATCTATTAACATGTCTATTTTTGAAAGCATTCTTACTTTACAGCATTTTTTCACACCTGCCTAAAACTTTTGCACAGTACTGTATATATACACAGTGACGTCACCCTTTGATCTTTCAGTGGATTATATCTACGAATCGTCTAACTAAAGTGGCAGTGTGGCTTTGAAGAGAAGGGGAGTGCGGGGCAGATGTATTGTTGATAAACGAATCCACACTTTGAGCTACGAATCCACAGAAAACTGTGGATTCATTAACAAACCACAGTCACACACAATTCACAAAAAAAGCGCATGTCTTTTTAATAAGCAGCAATTATAATAATAATTAGCTATACTTTTATACTGTTTAAACATAACTGATTTCCAATTTCAGCACACAGTACAATATATTTTCTTGTGCTTCGGAAATAACTTAGCTTTTGGAAATAAATAGCTTTTTTTATGCAAACCAACTCCTGATTTGGACAAACGTTTCAGATTTAAAGTCAGCTTTTGAATTCCTTTCATTTAACCAAACTTCAAACAGATTTACAGCCGATTTACATTTTGCGCGAGTACTTCCAGAAAATCGATCGCTTGCAAAGATATTAACTTCTTCATCTGTTTTAGGTGTAGCAAAACGCTTACTTTCCGCTTTCTCCTTTGTTTTTTTTCATTCTTTTTATTTTTCTAATGCCACCTTCATGGTCTAAATTTAAAACAAAGTCCTCGTTGCTATCTTCACTTATAACACAATCGTCTGTGTCAATGGGATTTCAGGTTCAGACTCGGAACTCATGACGGCACACCAGCAAACTCATATACAATGTAACCTATCAATATAAATGTCAATTACCAAATTAGAGTTCAATTACTCTCATTATTGAACAATTGTCAATTAGGAAGAAATGTTTTAAATGGGATAAACCACGGTAAGTGTTGAACCGGTAAAATAATCCACAGTGTCTCGTGCCTAACGGCACTCGAAACGGTGGATTATTTTACCGATTCAACACTTACTGTGGTTTATCCCTTACATATATATGGGCTTCAGTGAGTTACAGGAAAATAATTTCATCGAGGGTTTCTGTGACGTCATAAATTACGAGACCGAAGGTCGAGTAATTTATAAACTGTCACAGAAACCCGAGATCAAAATGAATTTCACTAAAGCCCCTAACCAACAGAGTTGAGCTTTTGGACGCAGTGCAGCAATTCAGTATCTTTGGTTGCAGTGTTTACTCGAGATTACCGTAGACCACGACATCAAAGCACAATTCTATACCAGAGGGGTTTCTAAATCGTTTTGCAAGACCCAGAATGCTTACTGATCCAAAAGAAATACGGTAGAAGACATTTTTGTAGAAGATGTTGATGGAATGAATGCCAGAAGGAGAAGAACATCCCCTGAATTATGATTTTATCTAAACTTATGTTTGGATCTCCTCACTATCTATTTGTCGGATCGTCAGAATCATTATTTGTTATCTATATCCATCCTGTCTTTCTCTGCACTATCTCATCATACTCTTTAGTCTGCAATGCAATGCACGTTATATCCTGCCACAGTCCAAAATAAAACAAAAACAAAATGTCAAGCACAGGCCAGGATGCTAATAGCATTCTAAGCATCCCAGGCCAGTCTGCCCCTGTACATATGTTACACTACAGATAGCACAGTCTTTAATGGAACCAACCCTGATTTCCCTTGCTGAAACTGTAACCTTTAGCACAAATAAAGCTGCCATATCCTGTTGACATTCTTTTTGTTGTTTATTTAGTATAAGTACATGTAGGCATATACAAAGTCAAATAGACCAATGTCTCAGCTAGTGCCGTCATCAGTGTCCATATGATAACTGTAAATAACAGTATATCCCACAAAGTAAGTTACTGTGTTAATAGTAATGTAGACTGTATAGAAGATATTGTATGTTACCATAGTCCCAAGCACTTATTTAAAAGTCAGAGCTTCAGTTTCAGCTTCATCTGCATATCGATCTAAAATTAAATTAAGTCTTTCGGATATCAAACTAAGGTGATCTGTTGCCAGGTCCATCTCTTAAAGCAACTAATTATACAGTAAGTTTGAATATTTTGTGTTTGTTTATTAAAGGTGGTTTGTGTGTGCTAATACTAAGGATGAGTACAATGATAGTTCATAAACATGTAAAGTTATCACCCCTATTCTTCAGAAAATAAGACTACTTACAACTGTTTGCTAGTCTGTTAAGGTTTAAATATTACGGTTTGTGGTAGGGCATAAATAGTGTGGGGGTTTGTTTTTTATTTATGGGGTTAATTCCATCCCTAATGAATACACAAATTAGGTTATTTAGTGCTAATTGGGGAATGGCCACATGTATATCAAGCAAGTAAAATCCTTTGTTTGGTGGAGCCCTTATGAAAAAAACTACCTGATTACTACTCATTACTACTACATGTTTACTACAGTTTCACTTTTTATTTGCCACATAATTACTACTGCACACAGTAGTAAACAAGTAATAAATTAAGTAGTATAGTGTGTAATATAAGTAGAGAATTAGGTTGTTTCACTACTTATGCATACTACACATTACATATTAAAATGACTACTTAATGCCTACTTTTTTGTTCCTCTTAAACTTCTGACTGCTTAGTTACGCTACTGTATTACTACAAAATACTACAAAATTGCCATAGAATTACCACTCAACTTCTAAAGGCTACTACATGATTACTACTTAAATACTACTAAAAACTACCTAACTACCATAGGATTCCTACTGAAATACTACTCAGATGCTGTATTTTATCGATGTTAACTTTGGTGAAGTTCAGGGGGCGTAAATCAGGGCTTTGCTATTTCCTAATTACACCTGTCTATCATCATTGACTCCCTATTTAAACCCAGTCACAGCTCAGCTCTTTCTCTTGCGTTATTTTTTTCTTTTCATTTTTTTTTTTAAATGAGTGCCACATACTCCCTTAGGATTGGTGCAGCCTCTCCATCAGCCAGAGCCTGCATCAGCAATCACCTGATCAAGACCATGGAGCGTTGGTCCTCTTCAGCAGTCAACTCCTACATCTGATCGCTGCCATCTGATATCACTGTACCACATCAGTCTATAGCTAGCATCCCCAGAGTGGAGGTGCCCTCTCCGCCAGGACCACCAGAGGTTTTTTCCTCTCCGCCATCATGGCCATCACATAGCTAGTCCCCTTAACCATTTCATTGTTTACTTATTTTATTTGTTAATGTTTGTCTTTTCTTGCTTTTATGTTATGTCTTTGTCTTCACAGGTGCAGGTTTAGTGGGGAGCTGGTGGTCCATCTTTTTGGGGGGATAGTGATTCTCACTTCCCCGACCTAGAGGTCCCATAACTCCACAGGTTCTTCGTGCAGTCAGAAGGGACCACTGACCACACTATTCTTTCACAACTCATGTGCTTTATCTTGCCTCATGAAAGAAGGCTCTGTCTTACTTCCTCCTTTATCCTCCTAGGATGTGGCCCTCATACTCTTAGTGCTTGAGTCCCGTAACTAACAATTATTTGTGTTCTTTCAGATTCTAATTTCTTCCTTACATCAAGGCTTCGTATGAGCCGTTCTGTCCTCTGAGGGTCGAACCCAGTCGCTAACTGGGACCCAGTCACGAGGCCGACTCTCCGAGAGTCGGAGGACTCTGTTTTCAGGGGCCCAGAGGTCGTTAGGGCCAGCCTCGACTCCATGGGGAAGGCTCTCTCGATTTGGAGTCTGGCCCGTCCTTTTCTCTATCTCTCCCCTGCTCTAGAGGCTGAGTCTTGAATCCTAAGTTGCAAAACACTCCCTTCCTCTCGCAGCCCTGGTTCACACTCTGTGAATTGTTATTATATGATTACTTCTGAAATCTGCAGAATTACGCTTGAACTCTACCTGTATATTAAATTATTACTACTAACAAAGCTCTGCTTTGTAACTGAAATTGTAACTCAAAGATCCCTGCATTAGGAAGGACAGAGAATGGTTTGTAGTACAGTAAAACCTGCATTTTCAGATCACTTGTGATGCACAGTAGTCATGTTTTAGATATTACCCTTTCAGATTCACACCTACACAAGTTTTAATTGCCTGCAACATTTCAGTTTAGTAAAAATTAACTTAAAACATGTACACTAGTTTATTTATAACTTTGTAATTATGAAAAAAACAGCACATTAAATCACAGAAATATTATTGAATGCAATTCTTTCTAAATGTAACTTTATGAACAACCTTATAAACTAAAAAAGCTAATTAAAATGAATATATACAACTATAGTTGAAATTATCTGTTTACATTAATAAAATATTTAAAATAACTGATTTATTTATCTTTATTTTTATGATACCTATTTGGTAATTTATCTTCATAATTTAGTTTTGATTTAATTACAGTACTTTCAAAATGTGACTCTTAGTTGCTCCACTTTTTTCGGACACGTAGGCTGGAAAACAAAAAGAAAAAAGTTTGTTAATGCTTAAAAAGATGCTTAGTGAGCAAGCAGAATAAGTGAGGTTATAATGCAACATGCTTCCCTTCTCCATCTCTACTGCTGGCGTGCTTGTGAGATGGGTTGCTTGTTAAAATTTTTTCCACATCGTAACTTCAACAAGCAATCATAAGATACAAAAGCAGGCATAATAATAAACAAAATCAAGAGTCTATACTTGTAAGCAGAACTGCATTTGATAGTAATACTGAGGTTTTGTAGACATGTTTTTCCATTAGCAAGACTACCAAACAAATGTTGTCAACTGAAGTATGCTAATTATTTAAATACACTTGTTGAGTTCATACCATTTGCAGTTTTTTTTAATGGATTTAATAACTTTGTAATGTCTTATTTTTCTCTTTCTTTCACCTATCATCCATAATAATTTGATTAATCGCTAGTCAACTCCATGGACACTAGCGATCTTAATCACTATTACTGATGTGGACAGTTTTCCCCATCTGATTTACACTACCAGATGCTTTGGGGCCAAGTTATGGTGAACGATTTCACAGTGTTATGTTCCTATAGCCATATATAGTCTTCAGGGGAGATTTCATCATGTGATTAGTGATGTCATTGCTGATGCCATATGTGATGTCATACATACGCATAATGGTGCAGAGTTAAGGTTGCATGTTAAGGTTGCATATATATATATATATATATATATATATATATATATATATATATATATATATATATATATATATATATATATATATATATATATATATATATATATATATATATATATATATATATATAGGTATATACTGTATATATTTTCACTCTGCCAGCCCGCCGTGCAGCTATATCCAGAACTTACAGCGTCGGAGGACTACGCAGTTCTGAATTGCGTACAGGCAGGCCCGCAGAGCACCGGCCAGCCACAGGGTCGCTGGTGTGCAGTGAGCCAAGGACTCCCTAGCTGACCAAACCCATACCTCACAAAAGGGCTTATAGTTTCGACAGGTAATGAAAAAATGTAAAACGACAAATACTATTACAGTATCTTACTTTTGTGTGCTTTCACCTGTGTTTTGCTGTACTATGTTATTTTTATAAGCTCGGTGTGTGAGTTTACCACGTCTCTGTAAACGGGGTAGTATGAAGGCTAACAACTGTGATTACATGGTGGTAATAAAATAAAATAAAATAAATAGTCTGTTTCTTTTATTATATTACTTCATTGTTATGAAATTGTTATTATTAATGTAGTGCCCCAGACCCGATCTAACCACGAGTCGGATATAAGATAGTTGAGTACGACACTGAAGGTATTATGCCTTCAGAATTTAGTTTTAGATTTACCAGATCACTCAAAATACACAGGTTCGTTATACAGGGCAATTAAAACATTATACTGGGCAAAGACAAGGAGCGACAGCCAAGAGAAATGTATAACAATTTATTTATAAAACATGACTTCTTTTAAAAGATCACACACATTATTAAAATACAGAACTCACAATAGCAGGCAAGTAACACAAGTAGATTACAATTAATATCAATGAAATAATCAAAAATCAGATTTCAATACAGGTGAACTACAATTAACAACAATGAAAATCAGAATCGGAAATTGAATCCAGTGCAAGTACAATTAGCATCAATGAAGTAATTAAAGATTTCATACAGGTAATTGTACAATTAAAACAAACAGCTGATAGTATCAGGACAGTAGTGGTAAAACAAGTAATTACTACACTACAAACAATTAAATATTATACTACAACCAACTAATTAGTATAGTAATTAGTAATAATAATCCAAACAAAGAATACAAACCAATTCAAACGTTTCACCAAAACTCAAGAGAAACAAAAATAACCCACAATACAGCAAATCGCTCTCCAATAACCTTGTTGCCAGTATTACTTTCATTTAATGAGGATACATCTTAACATGGGGTAATATAGTAAGCACTGAATTACTCGAGTTCACTCTAACCCAATATTACACAAATCAATCCCCTTCTAGTAATCTAAGCTAAATAAATGTACACGTTTTCATTCCTAAAGAGCAGCGTGCAAGGCTCCGGGAATACAGACACACAACTCAAAACAGAACGTTTATAAGGTGAACTCCCATAGGGAGTGCCAAATACCACATTTCAAACTTTTCACACAGCTCAAACTTTTCACACAGCATGTATGGGTTGGTTACAACCACAGACTGACATACCCACAGCCTTGCATATCTGTCTGTCTCAGTCTGCACTGCCCCCTTTTTGCTCTTTATCTCAGTTCCTATTTTAAAACCCAGTTAATTACCTCAAAACGACCCATTTCCTTACATTCCTCACCTGTGTATACTGGTGCTTACTATAACAGGCGTATACTTCCACACCTAGCTATTTCAAAAGGTTCCACACATTTTACAAAAAGAAAAACAAACAAAACAAAAAAAAAACATAGTCCCAACCCACTTGGATTGCTAAAACCAAGAGTCCCTTGATTATTTTAACTACTGTCCCCTAGCCCAGGTAGCATAGGGATTCCAAGTTGTCTTCTGGAGTGATGCAACAGCTGTTGGGGACCAGGGCTTGCTGTCTTGGGACCTCCCCAGTGATCAACCCAACCCATGCCTATTGTTCAGTAAGGACCCTTTAAAACAACACACTTCTGCCATTCGTATGTGCCCCACTCACCTGGAGCATGCTTTTTTTTGTCAGCAGAGAGAAACTGTTTTTCATTGTTTTTATTCTGTCCAAGGCTGCAGTCTCTGATGAATTTGCTAGACGAGTTGTTTAATCGTTTAGGAATGAATTTCTCCCATGTTGTTTTCATATATGGGGTTCATTTTTCTAAGGGGAGTAAGTCTATAGTTAAATTGGCTAATTTTCTTACTCGTCAAGCTAAATTAGCCATTTTAAAAAGCAGAAAAAACAAACTGAGCAATGTACTGACTGCTGATGTAATATCTGTGTTTAAAGTTTTGGTGGCTTGCAGAGTGCGAATTGATTTTATGTATTATAAATTAGTACATCAATTGGAGTTGTTCCAAACAGTCTGGGCTGTTGGTGAAGTGGTTTGAGTAGTGGAAGAAGGAATTTTAATTATGAGGTGTGATTTTTGATAAATAAATAAATAAATAAATAAATAAATAAAAATAAATAAAAAAATATAACATTTAATGTATAATATTATTTGTTTAAATATGTATATGTTTTGTATTGTTATTGAATTGTTTGTTTAATGTATGATTATTTATGATAATACAGAACTTTTTAAAATAAAATAATAAAAAAATAAAATGTAGCATGCTTTACAGCACACATCACTTCGCAGCTCACCCTTTTCCGCCTTGCTCCTGCTCCTTGGTGGGTCCATACAGATAAACACTGGGGTGTGGTACCTCTGCTTCCTCAAGGCATAGGGGGTGGTTACGGCCCGTTACTGTCACCACAACACACACTCCCTTACCACGATAGCCCTGTACCTTCTCAACACCCTTTTCTTTCCACAGTGTCTACAGGCACTACAGACCGGTGTGAGTATCTAGGGGAGTGTTCATCTTGGCCTACCTTTTTGGCCTCACCCACCCCTCTCTGTGCCCTTAAGGCCTAGAACCCACACTCAGCCTTGCCCTTGCGGCACTATCCACCACCTGAGGAGCTCTTTCCATCCACGGTACTCAAGGGGAGCCTTCTCCATTGCTGTCGACACCTACTACAGGGAGGGGCACAACACAATCAGCAGAGTGAACATTAGATACCAAGCATTCTGTTAAAAAGCAAAATCCATATCCATCCATCTTATATTTCTGTTTAAAATAAATAAATCTCCTTCAAATAAATTTACTTTTTATCAACATGAGCCTTACCAATTTACCAAGAGCCATGTGTTTCCTCATTATCTTGCAGTAATACTTTCCAGCCCCAAACATGTAAGGTAACCGCAACATACTAGATGCATTACTTGCCTGCTCAAGATTTTAAGAACTATCACCTTCTGCTGAACTCGTTGTGCCTCTAATTTGACTTTGCCCAGTGCCCTATCTTGCCGATTCACGCTAAAATATGACATGTAAAAGAGGCGTAGAGATAAATAAAGTGCAGTCCCTGATCTACGCCACCAGGGGAATTTCCCGCCTGGAAATAGTTAGCACACAGGTGTCTTGTATCTGGAATTGGTTCACAAAAGATAAAATAAATGCCATAAGTGCACAATACCAGTGACAATGTTATTTCAATTTAAAAAGTTTATTAAATGATTAAAAGAAAATTGAAAAAAATGTATTTAAAACCCTTAGCGGTCCATTTATTCAGCGCGTCTCAGGCGCATCAGGTCCAATTTATTTTCACACACGCAGTCTATTTTACATGCACTGTTTTAAAAGTTGTTTTTTCCCAGTAAAACAGGTTTAAAAGGCTCTGCATATCAACAGGACACTCAGTACTATCATCTCCAGCCCTGCCCCACCCCTTTGTTCGCTGTATTTTTTACATACCTCTTCATAGTTGTGCATACTGAAAAATCACTCGTTTTATCACCAAACTCCTCAATAATGTGATCCAAGTCATTAGTTTATTATTATAACATCTCAAAAAACTCTGCAAATGTCCGTGATATTCTTTGAGCGCTGGATGCGGAAGCAGCTATCTTGTATCTTGTATTGCTCAGATCCGCCCCTTTTTTTCGGCTTCTCTCGGCTCCTATTGCTCTCACTCGGCCATTGAAAGGTTTCCTCAGCTTTTCCTGGGGAAAAAACAACTAGAGACCTGTGCTTGACATCTTTTTGTTGATGTTGGACAGGGTCCGACATTGGACCGGAAAGGAATAATTGTAATGTCGGACCTGGTCCAACATAGGACCGCAAAGGGTTAAGAAAAATCACATTAAAAACCACAAAGTCCACAATAAATGTAAAATCCAAAAACAGGAATAAAAAAAGTCTTTAGCAGTAAGTATCCACCAGGTGCCCGAACTACAATTCCCAGAATGCTATGCTGTAATATTTGTTTATTTAGCAGACGCCTTTATCCAAGGCGACTTACAGAGACTAGGGTGTGTGAACTATGCATCAGCTGCAGAGTCACTTACAACTACGTCTCTGCCAAAAGACGGAGCACAAGGAGGTTAAGTCACTTGCTCAGGGTCTCACAATGAGTCAGTGACTGAGGTGGGATTTGAACCGGGGACCTCCTGGTTACAAGCCCTTTTCTTTAACCACTGGATCACACAGCCTCCTTGCAATACCAGGAAGTATCTCTCAAGATACTCAGTCTTTTCTTAACACAGCGTCCCGGTCTATTTATGTCCAAGCTTGACAACCAGGCAGAAACAGAAAAAAAAGCTCCACTGCACACTTTCCCATAGGGAATCCGGTGGCTGCAGCTGTTGTCTGCTGTCTTTCTGAGTCCTCTCCTCTCTGTTACGTTTTTAGTTTGTGCAGCCATGGAGGGGGGGGTTTATGCCGGAGTAGCACTTTCATCAAAAACAACAATTAGGGGCAGCTGTGTATAGGCAACTTCCAACCATACCAGTATTACGGTGATCAGTAGATAAGTGGCACTTGCAATTGACATGGGCTTCTCCACTTGAACATGAAATGAAAAATAAATTTAAGGTAATAAAAACAAATGTGAATAAAGCGCTACACGTGAAATTAAAGTGAAACTAAAATAAGATTTCCATTACATGAGAGTAGATGTTAAAACTTCATGCTGATTTGAACTTGGCTCTCGCCAAGATAAGCACCAACTAAGACGTAGCTTCACAGTAAACTAATGTGATCCATATGTGTCTCCATCCATTTGCGCTTCCTTCCATATGATGATGTAGATATCCTTCTGTCTGGTGTTGATGGCTGAAGTGTAATGCTGGCTCCAGGGATCAGCTTATTTTGCCTCCCTAAGCGCATCAGCACACACAGCGGCTGCGATGCTGGCTCGGGGATCAACCATAGTGCGGTCTCCCCAGCGCATCAGCATGACAACCGTCTGGATTGAGCTAAGTAGGGTACATCTCTGGGGTCTTCAAGTGGGCACCTTCCATCCTCGGTGTTTCGATCGACTAGCCCACGACACCTCAAGAGGGCTCGGCGGTGATTCTGGCGTCCCAGCATCACCCCCTCCGTCCCCACTCAACTCAGCCCAGCTTACTTACCTGTATATCAGCCTTTCTTTCTTTCTATTGTGCTTGAGATCCCCAGCCAGAATCTTTCCGTCTCAACCACAGCCAGTTGCTGCTCCTCTCTGCTGCTTCAGATAAGTTCTTCACTGTGCGGCGCAACTCTTGGCCATTGAATCCGACATCTCTGAGAAACCGGGTTGTAGAGTGTGCCACAAATCCTCGACATCCCACTTCCACTGGGTAAACCCAGACTCTCCATCCTCGCTGTTCCGCTTCAGTGGCTAGTTGAGCATACCGCAGTTTCTTCCTCTCATACGCCTCATCTACAGCATCCTCCCATGGCACTGTTAACTCCACCAGGTGAACAAGGCGTGCTGATCCAGACCACAAGACAATATCTGGTCGAAGGTTTGTGGTGGCAATCTCAGGTGGAAAAATAAGCCGTTGACCAACATCCGCCAGCATTTTCCAGTCTCTAGCAGCTTCCAGTTGTCCTGGGCGAGGATTGGTTTTAACACCTTTTCTTGGTGGTTGCTCTCCTGGGCGGAGGAATGTTGTCTTTTGTGTGTAATGTTTTGATGGAACAGGTGGCAACTTATTGGTCATGTTACGCTTGTCTTCCAATGCTAAGGCCAAACATCGCAGCACCTGGTCATGGCGCCAAGTAAACCGTCCTTGGCTAAGAGCCACCTTACATCCTGTCAAAATGTGCCTTAATGTTGCAGGTGATGAACACAAAGGACATGAGGGATCCTCTCCTACCCAGAGGTTTAGGTTCTGTGGTGATGGGAGAACATCATATGTTGACCTTATAAGGAAACTGATCCTGCTCTGTTCCATTGACCATAGGTCTTGCCAGCCAATCTTGCGTTGTTCCACACTCTCCCATCTCATCCATTCTCCCTGCTTGCCCTGGGAAATGGCCTTTATACACCTCATCCTCTCCTCCTGCTTTTGCACCTCGTTGACTACAAGCTTCCTCCGTTGCGCTGGGGCTGCCTTGTGCCATGTAGGAGGAGCTGAACTGAGACCAAGACCCCTCTTCCATGCTGAACTTGCCCCATGATATCACCAATTCGAAGGGCAGCCTTTGCATCCTCCACAGCTTTCTTTGCCACCCACTTTCTTCCAGTTTTCAACACAGGTGCTGCCTCCCTTACGCATTTGTCGCGTGACTCTACTAATGTCATTTCCAGTCGGACCTTGGCGCACTTAAACTCCTCGGTTAGAGCGGAGACAGGTAGCTGCAGTATTCCTTTACCATAAAGTCCCACTCTGCTGAGGCAGCGTGGAACTCCCAACCATTTCCTGATGTGTGAACTGATTAAAGCTTCCAGCTTCTCTACTGTTGTCAAAGAAACCTCGTACACAGTCAGTGGCCACAGCAACCTTGGCAGTAGGCCAAACTGAAAGCACCAGAGTTTTAGTTTGCCTGGTAAAGCGCTGCTGTCTATGCTCTTCAACCCTTCCACAGCTTGTTGTCTAACTTCTCCCACACGAACTGTGTCCTTTAGATCCCGTCGTACCATCTCCCAAGGCTCTTCACTGGCTTCTCAGACACTGTTGGTATTGCCTCACCATTAATGAAGAACGTTTTATCTACTACTTTACCTTTAATTATAGAGATGCTCCTTGATTTAGTGGGCTTGAATTGCATTCGTGCCCATTCAATGTTATTGGTTAATTTGCCCAATAACCGATTAGTGCAGGCTACTGTTGTAGTCATGGTTGTCATGTCATCCATGTATGCTCGAATTGGTGGTAGTCGTATTCAGAAGCCAAGCGCTCTCCTCCCACTACCCATTTTGATGCCCTAATGATTACTTCCATTGCCATGGTAAAAGCCAGTGGAGAAATGGTGCATCCTGCCATTATTCCAACTTCTAGGCATTGCCATGTAGTGCTGAATTCTGAAGTTGAAAAACTAAATTGCAAATCTCCAAAGTAGGCTTTGACTAGATTTGTTATTGTCATTGGTACACTGAAAAAATCAAATGCTGCCCAAAGAAGTTCATGTGGCACTGAACCATATGCATTAGCCAAATCCAGGAATGTCACATGGAGCTCCTTCCTCTCCTTTTTAGCTGATTGAATTTGTTGCCAGATCACATTGATGTGTTCTAAGCATCCTGGGAAACCTGGAATGCCCGCTTTTTGTATTGAAGTGTCAATGAAGCAGTTCTTTAATAGGTAAGTTGACAATCTCTGAGCAATAATGCTGAAGAAAATCTTGCCTTCTACGTTTAATAGGGAAATAGGGCGAAACTGACTGATGCTGCTAGAATCTTTTTCTTTAGGTATAAAGACTCCACCTGCTCGGCGCCATGCTCTTGGTACAACCTGTTTTTCCCATGCTACTTTCATCAGTTTCCACAGGATTCGTAGAACTCCTGAAGCACTCTTGTACACTCTGTACGGAACTCCATTAGGCCCTGGAGATGATGAAGCCCTTGCTTTTTCACAGCTTGCTCTACTTCTTTCCACTTAGGTGCACAGTCCTCCATTTGGTATTCTGGTGGATTGATAGGTGGGATGTCTGAAGGAATTGACATAGGCTCCTGCCTTTTTGAATCTGTATGCGTTTCCTCCAAATATCTCTCCAACTCAAACTTAGATGCTTTTAGTGTGCCATTCTTCTCACTGGTGAATAACTTCTTTACAAATTTGAATGGGTCTTTATAAAGTTAGTTCTCGCACGCTCCTTCTTTTTGTAGCGTTTCCGTAGGCGCTCAGCTCTGCGCAATGTTGCAAGCTTATGTTTTATGACCCTTTGTAAGAGATTGAGTCCCTCCTTCTGACTTTCTTCTGCTCTTCTCCATTGCTTCCTCAGCTGTCTCCTTTCTCTAACTAAGCGTTCAATCTCCTGCTGCCGTCTAGACTTTCCAGGAATAGTTTGTACTTTTTCCTTCCTTTTTCAACTCCAAACCTCTCGCTTCCATATGCGTAGATGATGTCCCCAAATTTATCCAGTTTCTTTTCAACTGTTCCACTTAACCTTTCCAATGCAAAGCAGAGATCTGTGTTTACTGTGTCCCATGCAGTTTTCTCACAAGCTCTTGGCCATTTAACTCCAGGCTTGTGCCCGTTGAGGTTCTTTTCTCTCTTACGCTGGTTTGTCTGCCGGGTTCACAAGGATCATTAGGTTCATCACTAACTGTGTCCATGCAAGTCCTCCTCACATCTATGACAGGGGTGCTGATATCCTGCGAACTGTGGTTTGCTTCCTGTCGCTGGATTTCATTCGACTGACTTGACTGACTTCGTAAGAAGTACTGATCAATGCGAGGCCCTTGTCCCTTCTCCCTCAAGCATTTCATTCTCCCTTGATGAATCTTCAAACCCCTGACTGTTGTCGCCTTGCTCCAGCCGCAGACACAAACCTGGAGTTCCATGTCTTTGCTAACTGCAGATCTTGAACTAGTCTTTTGTGAAGTACTCTCCATACTCATATCCGTTTCCGTTCCTAAGTCCTTAACCGTGTTGTCCAACGTTGAGTCATCTTCGCCCCGCTCTCGCAGACTCTAGGGGTATTTTTCTGTTTAATTTCTTTGAAGCCTTGGGCGGTGTCTCCAGCATCCTGTAAACACAGAGCTGGATACTGCCGACAAGGGTAGCTAACCCTGCCAGCCCCAATGGGGTCTCTTTCCTCCAGTCAGCTGTCTCTCCAGGCTGTCACGAGGTCTTTCCCTTGTTGCCAGCTGCACTATTCACAGCAGTCACTGGACGTATCCAGATCTTCATGATTTCCATTACATGAGAGTAGATGTTAAAACTTCATGCTGATTTGAACTTGGCTCTCGCCAAGATAAGCACCAACTAAGACGTAGCTTCACAGTAAACTAATGTGATCCATATGTGTCTCCATCCATTTGCGCTTCCTTCCATATGATGATGTAGATATCCTTCTGTCTGGTGTTGATGGCTGAAGTGTAATGCTGGCTCCAGGGATCAGCTTATTTTGCCTCCCTAGCGCATCAGCACACACAGCGGCTGCGATGCTGGCTCCGGGATCAACCATAGTGCGGTCTCCCCAGCGCATCAGCATGACAACCGTCTGGATTGAGCTAAGTAGGGTACATCTCTGGGGTCTTCAAGTGGGCACCTTCCATCCTCGGTGTTTCGTCGACTAGCCCACGACACCTCAAGAGGGCTCGACGGTGATTCTGGCGTCCCAGCATCACCCCCTCCGTCCCCACTCAACTCAGCCCAGCTTACTTACCTGTATATCAGCCTTTCTTTCTTTCTATTGTGCTTGAGATCCCCAGCCAGAATCTTTCCGTCTCAACCACAGCCAGTTGCTGCTCCTCTCTGCTGCTTCAGATAAGTTCTTCACTGTGCGACGCAACTCTTGGCCATTGAATCCGACATCTCTGAGAAACCGGGTTGTAGAGTGTGCCACAAATCCTCGACATCCCACTTCCACTGGGTAAACCCAGACTCTCCATCCTCGCTGTTCCGCTTCAGTGGCTAGTTGAGCATACCGCAGTTTCTTCCTCTCATACGCCTCATCTACAGCATCCTCCCATGGCACTGTTAACTCCACCAGGTGAACAAGGCGTGCTGATCCAGACCACAAGACAATATCTGGTCGAAGGTTTGTGGTGGCAATCTCAGGTGGAAAAATAAGCCGTTGACCAACATCCGCCAGCATTTTCCAGTCTCTAGCAGCTTCCAGTTGTCCTGGGCGAGGATTGGTTTTAACACCTTTTCTTGGTGGTTGCTCTCCTGGGCGGAGGAATGTTGTCTTTTGTGTGTAATGTTTTGATGGAACAGGTGGCAACTTATTGGTCATGTTACGCTTGTCTTCCAATGCTAAGGCCAAACATCGCAGCACCTGGTCATGGCGCCAAGTAAACCGTCCTTGGCTAAGAGCCACCTTACATCCTGTCAAAATGTGCCTTAATGTTGCAGGTGATGAACACAAAGGACATGAGGGATCCTCTCCTACCCAGAGGTTTAGGTTCTGTGGTGATGGGAGAACATCATATGTTGACCTTATAAGGAAACTGATCCTGCTCTGTTCCATTGACCATAGGTCTTGCCAGCCAATCTTGCGTTGTTCCACACTCTCCCATCTCATCCATTCTCCCTGCTTGCCCTGGGAAATGGCCTTTATACACCTCATCCTCTCCTCCTGCTTTTGCACCTCGTTGACTACAAGCTTCCTCCGTTGCGCTGGGGCTGCCTTGTGCCATGTAGGAGGAGCTGAACTGAGACCAAGACCCCTCTTCCATGCTGAACTTGCCCCATGATATCACCAATTCGAAGGGCAGCCTTTGCATCCTCCACAGCTTTCTTTGCCACCCACTTTCTTCCAGTTTTCAACACAGGTGCTGCCTCCCTTACGCATTTGTCGCGTGACTCTACTAATGTCATTTCCAGTCGGACCTTGGCGCACTTAAACTCCTCGGTTAGAGCGGAGACAGGTAGCTGCAGTATTCCTTTACCATAAAGTCCCACTCTGCTGAGGCAGCGTGGAACTCCCAACCATTTCCTGATGTGTGAACTGATTAAAGCTTCCAGCTTCTCTACTGTTGTCAAAGAAACCTCGTACACAGTCAGTGGCCACAGCAACCTTGGCAGTAGGCCAAACTGAAAGCACCAGAGTTTTAGTTTGCCTGGTAAAGCGCTGCTGTCTATGCTCTTCAACCCTTCCACAGCTTGTTGTCTAACTTCTCCCACACGAACTGTGTCCTTTAGATCCCCGTCGTACCATCTCCCAAGGCTCTTCACTGGCTTCTCAGACACTGTTGGTATTGCCTCACCATTAATGAAGAACGTTTTATCTACTACTTTACCTTTAATTATAGAGATGCTCCTTGATTTAGTGGGCTTGAATTGCATTCGTGCCCATTCAATGTTATTGGTTAATTTGCCCAATAACCGATTAGTGCAGGCTACTGTTGTAGTCATGGTTGTCATGTCATCCATGTATGCTCGAATTGGTGGTAGTCGTATTCCAGAAGCCAAGCGCTCTCCTCCCACTACCCATTTTGATGCCCTAATGATTACTTCCATTGCCATGGTAAAAGCCAGTGGAGAAATGGTGCATCCTGCCATTATTCCAACTTCTAGGCATTGCCATGTAGTGCTGAATTCTGAAGTTGAAAAACTAAATTGCAAATCTCCAAAGTAGGCTTTGACTAGATTTGTTATTGTCATTGGTACACTGAAAAAATCAAATGCTGCCCAAAGAAGTTCATGTGGCACTGAACCATATGCATTAGCCAAATCCAGGAATGTCACATGGAGCTCCTTCCTCTCCTTTTTAGCTGATTGAATTTGTTGCCAGATCACATTGATGTGTTCTAAGCATCCTGGGAAACCTGGAATGCCCGCTTTTGTATTGAAGTGTCAATGAAGCAGTTCTTTAATAGGTAAGTTGACAATCTCTGAGCAATAATGCTGAAGAAAATCTTGCCTTCTACGTTTAATAGGAAATAGGGCGAAACTGACTGATGCTGCTAGAATCTTTTTCTTTAGGTATAAAGACTCCACCTGCTCGGCGCCATGCTCTTGGTACAACCTGTTTTTCCCATGCTACTTTCATCAGTTTCCACAGGATTCGTAGAACTCCTGAAGCACTCTTGTACACTCTGTACGGAACTCCATTAGGCCCTGGAGATGATGAAGCCCTTGCTTTTTCACAGCTTGCTCTACTTCTTTCCACTTAGGTGCACAGTCCTCCATTTGGTATTCTGGTGGATTGATAGGTGGGATGTCTGAAGGAATTGACATAGGCTCCTGCCTTTTTGAATCTGTATGCGTTTCCTCCAAATATCTCTCCAACTCAAACTTAGATGCTTTTAGTGTGCCATTCTTCTCACTGGTGAATAACTTCTTTACAAATTTGAATGGGTCTTTATAAAGTTAGTTCTCGCACGCTCCTTCTTTTTGTAGCGTTTCCGTAGGCGCTCAGCTCTGCGCAATGTTGCAAGCTTATGTTTTATGACCCTTTGTAAGAGATTGAGTCCCTCCTTCTGACTTTCTTCTGCTCTTCTCCATTGCTTCCTCAGCTGTCTCCTTTCTCTAACTAAGCGTTCAATCTCCTGCTGCCGTCTAGACTTTCCAGGAATAGTTTGTACTTTTTCCTTCCTTTTTCAACTCCAAACCTCTCGCTTCCATATGCGTAGATGATGTCCCCAAATTTATCCAGTTTCTTCTCAACTGTTCCACTCAACCTTTCCAATGCAAAGCAGAGATCTGTGTTTACTGTGTCCCATGCAGTTTTCTCACAAGCTCTTGGCCATTCAACTCCAGGCTTGTGCCCATTGAGGTTCTTTTCTCTCTTACGCTGGTTTGTCTGCCCGGGTTCACAAGGATCATTAGGTTCATCACTAACTGTGTCCATGCAAGTCCTCCTCACATCTATGACAGGGGTGCTGATATCCTGCGAACTGTGGTTTGCTTCCTGTAAAACAATGAACCAACCAGTTGCTTGAAGTAGACCTGGGCTCTACTCTCCTGAGCGACTTCTGTAGACACAGACAATCACGTGGCAATTTGCGACCTCTGATTGGTTCTTATAATGCTGACTGCACGGCTTGCATATCCTGTCATAAAGAAGCGCTAATTTAGAAATGTTGCCGGTAAAATTGAACGGTTTCATTCAGCTTTTATGTGGCTTTGTTTTCTCTTTAGGGAATATGGCATTTAAAATAACAACAGTTGAAAAAATAATAACAGCTGACTCTTCCTCGTTAATTACTGGACATATTGCGACCTGACCAAAAAAAGTGTCACCTCAGTTGTCAAAAAATAAATAAAATAAACACAATTCTAAACTTGTAGACACGGGACAAAAAACAAACAAACGTATCAACTCAGTTGTCAAAACCAAAAAAAACTACATCACCTTGTAGATGGAATAAAAATGTAAAAAAAAAACCTGTCACCTCAGTTATTATAAAAAAAAAATGAAACTTGTAGACGCGGGAACCTTGTGGCACAAGTAATTGCTCAGATGTGGACACAGGAATTCCTCATAACTGAGTTGCTCGATTTCAGGAGCAATTGGGTTGCGCAACTGATCGCTCCGGTTTTTTAAAAACAGTTTTTAAGTAAACGGGTTAAAATCTTAAAATGAAAATAGCAAAAGGCATGTCACACAAATAGGATCTACATGTTTGATACTTTTTATTTTTTAGTAGTTTTAGAGAACCACGATGGTGATTTTTTTTGTAATGTTATGGGAAAATACAATGTGTCAATAAAACAAAAACTACCAAACAGAACTACACCCCATTTGGGGGAAAAATTGCACCTGCCAATCTCACCTGAAATCCCAAATTTCAGCCAGATTAATTAAAGTTAACCCCCTTTTTGAGCTGTGCAAAAAACAGGTTTAACATGGGAAGCTCATTTTAACCTTAGCCCTTTGCAGTCCATTTATTAAGTGCGCGTCAGGTCCAATTTATTTTCACACGCGCAGTTAATTTTAGACGCGCTGTTTAAAAGTATTTTTTTCCACAGTCAAACGGGTTTAAAAGGCCCTGCATATCAACAAAGCACTCACTAGGCATCTCCAGCCCCTCCCCACCCTTTCGTTCGCTTTCACATATGCTAAGAAATAAATAATAATAATAATAATAATAGTCGTACATAACGATCAATCATCTCCTGATCACTCGTTTTATCACCAAACTCCTCAATAATGCAATCCAAGTCATTATTTTATTACTATAACATCTCAAAAAAGCTCTGCAAATGTCTGTGATAGTCTCTGTGCACTGATACAGTAACAGCCAGCTTGTTTCCTTATGACCGCCCCTATGTGATGCCAGGGGCAAGTATGACTATTCATGAGATACGCCTTTTTTTTTTTTTTTATCGGCTTGTCTCGGCTCCTGTCGTTCCCACTCGGCCATTGAATGGTTTTCTCGGCTTTTTCCGGAGAAAAAACGACTAGAAACCTGTTTTTTTGATGATGTCGGACAGGGTCCGACAATGGACCGGATTGGAATAATTGCAATGGCGGACCAGGTCCGACAATGGAACGCAAAGTGTTAATTATAGTGGCGCTTCTGTGCCATTCTGATGTTATCTGCTTAAATACACACATAATTGAAATTTACAACATGCACTAAGCGGTGTACAAATTAAAGTAAATTATTACTTGCCAACTATTGCTTCTACTTTTCTGTGCTCCAGCTGTTGTTTTGAAGTTTTTTTTGTGGATATTGCATGCTTTGAGACTTATACTTGACTGGGCCATCTCTTCTTTTGTACAAATGAACATTAGAAAGGCATTTGTTAATTTGCTCTACTGTGAATGATCACAGTATCTTAATGAATAAGGATACCCGCACCAATGTCAATCTGAATAACAAACAACAGGAAATATCAACAAAATATGGTCAGTGATATTTTGCCTGTCCAATTAACAACCAGATCAATGACATCCATACAAGACAAGGCAGCATGCCGCCCTGCTCAAGTGGATGTGTGGGTCATGGTATGAACAATACATGTGCATGTTTAAACCAGCATGGGGTAATAAGAACACAAGAACATAAGAAAGTTTACAAACGAGAGGTGGCCATTCGGCCCATCTTGCCTGTTTGGTTGTTAGTAGCTTATTGATCCCAGAATCTCATCAAGCAGCTTCTTGAAGGATCCCAGGGTGTCAGCTTCAACAACATTACTGGGGAGTTGGTTCCGGATTCCCCCGATTCTCTGTGTAAAAAGTGCCTCCTATTTTCTGTTCTGAATGCCCCTTTAGCTAATCTCCACTTGAGACCCCTGGTTTTTGTTTCTTTTTTCAGGTCGAAAAAGTCCTTTGGGTCGACATTGTCAATACCTTTTAGAATTTTGAATGCTTGAATCAGATCACCGCGTAGTCTTCTTTGTTCAAGACTGAATAGATTCAATTCTTTTAGCCTGTCTGCATACGACATGCCTTTTAAACCCAGAATAATTCTGGTCGCTCTTCTTTGCACTCTTTCAAGAGCAACAATATCCTTTTTGTAGCGAGGTGACCAGAACTGAACACAGTATTCTAGATGAGGTCTTACTATTGCATTGCAAAGTTTTAACATTACTTCCCATGATTTAAATTCAACACTTTTCACTATATAGCCAAGCATCTTGTTGGACTTTTTTATAGCTTCTCCACATTGTCTAGATGAAGACATTTCTGAATAAACGCAAACTCTTAGGTCTTTTTCATAGATTCCTTCTTCAATTTCAGTATCTCCCATATGGTATTTCTAATGCACATTTGTATTGCCTGCGTGCAGTACCTTACACTTTTCTCTATTAAATGTCATTTGCCATGTGTCTGCCCAGTTCTGAATACTGTCTAGATTATTTTGGATGACCTTTGCTGCTGCATCAGTGTTTGCTACTCCTCCTATTTTTGTGTCGTCTGCCGCACACAGCCCAACTCAAGCCATCCCGACTCATCTCATCTGAGTATGCACAGATTCTGCGATCAGTTGTGCTAAGTTTTGGTTTTACGTCACAATTGAGTTTTTCCCGACTGGGTGTCGCACCCTGCTAAGACTGAATTACTGACCACAACTAGATACTGGTGATTACTATGTATGCAAATTTAATTAACACTGCCCTGTACACATTTTTGTATTAACTTAGCCCAACATAGCGACCCTCATATTATGCATGGCATCGTATGCTGATTAGATGGCGGAGACAGCGCCGCGAGGCAACCTAATTTAGCTATTGACCATTTACAACGTCAAACTTTTCAGGCAGTGTTTGACTTTTTGTATAGTTTGTCTACTACACTTTAGCCTGTGGTAAATAAAATCCAACCTGCTGATTTTTATTTGACTTTGGCGTTTTTTTCTCAGCATGTGGATCTAGGGGCTTGTGATTTGTGACCTATTGGAGATCGACACACCGGTTACTTCTGTTTTTGCACAGTAAGAAAATATAGGCTGCCAGTAAATTGATAATTTACGCCTAAAAAAACTATTCAAATGTGCACATATCTGGTATTTTTGAATTTGGGACACTCAAAGCAATTCATTACTAATGTATTTTTACATGTGGAACTAAAGCTGTCAATATTCCGCCATCTTGTATGACAAGTTACATGACAAGCTACGTCACTTAAACCTGCTTCACCATTGGTTGACACCCTTATGACTAATCGGTCTCAGTCATTCTTGATCGGCAACCGCCACACACAGACAGACTGATCACATCTGAACGAAACTGTGCCTGAAAAAGATTCAACATGTTCAATCTTCAACTGAAGACATCCCGACTGAAATCTGTATAATCTTGGTTTTAAGGCACGCACACTGCTACGATTCATCCAAGCCAGCAGGGATTGTTTCTCCTCATCACACAACAGCGAACCCTTCTGGCCAGACACCGAGCACATTCAGAGTGGATAAAAAAGCAGGGCTAATCTCTGTTCTCCGGGATCGGTAGCCTGCCCACCTCTTCTCTAGATTGCTCGGCGTAAAAGTGATTCTGGCTTTAGACTTGTGAGATCGGAGGATGCTCACATGCCCTCAGAACGTCTGTGCTGTGTGAAGACTCGCTGCAGTGAGGAGAAAAAAACATAATTGAACATTTTAAAGTGGTGGAAAATAAATAATAATAATAATTGGTCACTCTAAATTAAAAAAAAAAAATATATATATATATATATATATATATATATATATATATATATATACAAGTAATGCCAATGCCTTTTGGGCATGGGAATGTAAGTGTAAAAGAACCAAAGAAAAACATATATAGGGCTGAAGGAGAAACAAGCAATGGAAGAAGGGGGCACACTTAAGCTGCTCAGGTATAAAGGTATTAGTCGAGATTACAGATCTGTATGTTGGATAGAATACATTTCTTGTGGAAGGATTTCAATTATTAAGGAATGTGTGGTGCCTTATATACAGAGCAAAGGAGGTTGAGTAAGTAAGACATTGGTGAATTTTACTAAAAACATATAGTTTTTGTTAAAGTTTGTTTACAAAGGTTTATGCTCTTTACAAGTGAGATGTGAGTTTGTAGCAAGTCCTGGATATTTAAATGATGAAGTAATAGTAATAGGTTCACCTTTTAACATAACAGGGGGATAAATAAATTAGAAAGTGAGGACACATATTACTGTACTTACTGTCAAACATTCCCAATGTCTGCCTGCGCTGTGCATTTTCTTCTCGTAGTCTTCAGTTTTCTTTATTGAGCAGTATCATTTTATTTTCCAACACTGAAAGAGCCCTACCTGAGTAAAAAGAAAGACAGAAAGAAAGAAAAAGAAAGAAAACACTTAATTACAGGTATAATTAGCCGTATGTTATATTCAAAAGACGTTCTCATCCATAACAGATCCTTAACACAACGAATTCAAAAACTTAAATTACTGATGTTAACTTGATTTATTGAACAAATAGGTTTTCACTTACATCAGAAAACAGTTTCAATGTTTCAGCCGCCAGATTTTTTCCCTGTGAATGTAATAAACATTGTAATAATTAAAAAGTGGGCTACTTTGGAAAATAAATACTTTACAATGTTAAAAAAGAAATTAACGTCTCTACATCACCTATTTGTGTTTCAGAGTCACTGTTCACTGTGTTTGCAAACACGCCCCTGGGTTGTTGCTGGGGAGGGAAAATTTGTTTCCAAAGTTACGTCTATGTTTATTTAGGTAAATAATGTTTAGTAAATTATTATTTTCAAATTATATGTAATTACCTGTGCAGTAACTGAGTAATTTGCATTTTTGTGTTTTGCTTACTCCATTAATTCTTTCACAAGATCTTCCTGTCTCTTTATATGGTGTCTGTATTTTTTTTACAGAATGATTGCTCTGGAAGAAAAAATAAAACAATAACTATTGCATTCCACTTTATATTAATTCGGTTCATTTTAATCACATTTAAACATAATTCAACTTACAAAGCAGATATTATCATCGCTATTCTCCTGTTGATATCTTCGATTGGCATTTTTTAACCTTTTGCCAAATCCAACTTTTTGTTTCCATTTGTGGTGGATAGTCTTCAGCAAGTCATTTTGCCAGTACAAAAGTTTAATTTTATCATATAGCTTTGTAGTGATGGCTTTCTGCATGAAGTTTCGAGTTCTTTCATTTCCTATCGGCAAAACCAGCTCCGTGCAGTTTTGCATCGCCTAACACGACTCAAAGTCACAGACAGGTGTCTGAGCTAAAACACCAAAAGGCAGATTAGCAGAGATAGTGTGAGATGGGGGAGGGGAACTGAAAGACAAGATGGATGCGCCCTGCTAGGTACAACGTGGTATTCAACCCCCCCTGGGAATGTGCAATGATAGAGTGGATATCATTGGACAGAAGTAAGACAAATGGGAGTGGAGTCAACAATTGCTTACAAAGGTATAAATGCCAAACATTTTAAAGTTTTGTCAGTCTTTTCATTTCTTTCGAATTGATTCCATGGATATCCATGCTTTCTGATACAAACATATGCACTGAGCTGTACTGAGGCCTTGTCCAAAGTCAGTTTAAATCTTGTGCTTATATGATTGTATTGGAGGTATACCTGTCTTGTATATAAAGTGTTTTTGAATCAAAAACCATTTGTCAGCTTAATTTTTTCACTACAGCTTTACACTGCTGACGGAAAATAAAAGAACCTTACCTGACTGAGCAAAGATTCAAACTAACGATTTTCTCCGAACTGTCTCGAGCCCACATATTTTGCCTTGATCTGCATTCTCTGTAGTACACGTGATTAGTTTCATTTGTATTGTGCCTGTATAACTGATAACATTGTAAATAGGATTTTTAATCAGTACATGACTTTCATCTTCCTAACGATGTCCCTCATCAACATAAAAATAAACAGTATCTGTGTGATACCAGAATAATAGTACCAAGGGACTGATTTTATTTCTGCTAAGCAATAATAACAGGGTATTTAGGCAGTACACATTACGTTTGGAAATAATATATTTCTCCTTTTTTAACTTTTTTGTTTTTAAGTATAAATGCCTTTCTTACTGTATTTATTAAAATGTATTTAAAAACAAAAGTAGAAGCACATACATCATAGTAATAAACCATCTTGGAATAGAGTGAAAAAAAGAATCAAGACTGAGTAGCAAAGTAGTAGTCATGTTACTGTGTGCACATTCTGTACATTAATTTATATTGGTGTTTTCAATATATTCCTGGCACTGACTGCAGTAATAATGGACTTCACATATTCCTGGTTCTGAAAAAAGATTTCATTAGCAAATATTTACTTGTTGGCATAGAATTTGGAAAATGTGAATTAAATAATGATAGTAGGTCTTGTCATTCAACTCCAGTAATATTATGTCTAATGCAAAATGTAAGAAGTAAAAACATCATTAGTTAGCATTGCCCCCGGGTAGATTGGATCATAAGGGCAGCAGTGTGGAGTAGTGGTTAGGGCTCTGGACTCTTGACCAGAGTGGGGGACACTGCTGCTATACCCTTGAGCAAGGTACTTTACCTAGATTGCTCCAGTAAAAACCCAACTGTATAAATGGGAAATTGTATGTAAAAATAATGTAATTGTATGTAAAAAAAATTATGTGGTATCTTGTAACAATTGTAAATCGCCCCGGATAAGGGTGTCTGCTAATAAATAAATAAATAAATAAATAAATAAATAAATAATAATCTGCATTGTCCAGTTTCTGTGGAGTAAAATTAATAGAATTTTAAATTGGAATAACAAAATTATTTTTAGCATACAGCACAATATATATGTTTCAGACATTTCACAAAATGACTGATTTTAGGAGATCCCATTACACTATTTTTACTCAGTCATTTTGCGAAATGCCGAAAACTTTCACAAATGGCATGGAACATATATAATGTACCAATGTACCTTGCTGTGATCATTGGACTCATCATCTGGTGGCTGTTGTTCACAAGCTTCATCTTCTGATGAGGAGTACTCACCCTTATACAAAAAAAGAAATGATGAATGTTATAGGCTGATGAAAGTGCATGCAGCACTGAAATGTTGATAACTTTGTGATGAATCAATAAAGTAATTTAGTGAGCAATAACTGCGGAAACTTTTTTCATGTTCCTGACTTTTTTTTTCTGGTGCCAGAGTATAGCTTGTTGTCTTTGCCCTTAAGAGAGCTGGTAAGTGTAATATTAAGTATAAATGCTAACAAACAGAATAAAATGAGCTTTGGGTGTTAATGGGAAAAAAGGTTTTTATATTGTTTGCAAAATTAATTTTGAATAAGTACCTGTTCAATCAGTATATCACGTGATTCTTCTATAGGTGTTAAGTTTAAGTCTATTGTATACTCAAAGTCCTGCAAAATATAAAAGACATGTATTGCAAAGAAAATGTTATTTTAAAATTAAACTAAATTAATATGGTCATTCAACATTTTTAATACTGTATTAACTTCACAAAATACATTAAGAGCATGTATGCTTACCTTTTCAAACTCAGTTGGCTCAGTGCAGCAGTTCATTGACTTCATACACAGGATCCTGTAATAAAATTCAAATTGTTATATTTATATAAAGGGTGCAAAATATATTTTTCAACAGGGAATTATCGCCTGAGTTGCTATTGAGTCTATGAATGATACAATGTGAGAGTTTTTAATGTTAAGATAAAAGTACATTCTTTGATACCTTGTGTGTTGTGTTTCTATCTGCCCCTGCTATTCCTTCAGTGATATAGTGATGATGTATTAATTAATAAAAGGGAAATGCTACTTTGTTGCTGATTTGTAATGCAACCCTATCATTTAAGGGACGCCACTGTTACAAAATTATATTTATAGTATCTTATTGTAAGCAGAATTTTGTATTAATAGTACTACCAACCCACTAAAAACTTTAGGTACTGCATATCTGAATTGACAGCTTACATCCACCATATTCTCTTATATCAGTAGGCATATGTTCTTCTATGGTACTTGATGTAGGTTCCTAAAAAAAACAAAAAAAAAAACAGTAACATTTTATGGTTTGTTTTATGGTTGTAGCAAAGTGGTTAACTGTGTGCAGGTGCAGGAATGCAGTAGTGCTCAATGAACAGACAGACAGCGATAATCCAGGTACAATGACCTTTTATTTTATAATCCAATTGGTCTGAACCCAAAGACAGTAAATAATAACAATGTTAACAGCCAATACAGCGGCGTGTATTCCTCTGTTTTAATCCGCGGGTTGGTCCCAAAATAATAGTCCCGATCTAAACACCCACACGTAACACAAAACACAAACACAGTCCACAGTCCACAGTGCATACTAAAGTGCTCATGGTGTAAATACAGTTATTTGTGAAACAATGTGCAGTGATGTCCGGGTGCTGGCCTTTGGCGACAGCTCCGGATTGTGTTCAGCTGTCTGATAACAACAGTATATTCTTTAGACACGACAGTAAACAAACAAAACGATAACAATTCACATCTTTCCTACAGGTTCAGCTTAACCATAACAAGTGTCATCGTGCGCAACAGCATTTTAAATGGTAGCTTCTGTCTCTGGGTCTGCTTTCCTGCCATTGACCAGCCTTGACCGCAACGCTACACTGCTACATTGGCATAAAACAAGTGCATATACAAAGAAAATACAAAGACAGTTTCTGTTTAAAAAAAAACATAAGGCAAGTTAATATCTCTGCTTTCCCAGTGTTTTTGTAAAGTATACAGATGATAGAGGCCCATGAGCTTTTCACTAACTAACATGAAGGATTAGGAGTGCCAACTGCTGTTTTAACCCAGTATCTTTTTGCTGAAGCTGTCAAAAAATGAAATGCTGCCTGCTGTGCTTTTCAGTATCCTGCTGAGTTTTTTTGAGTAGGTATTTTACATAAATAAGTCAAATAGGGCTACACTAATTGACATTTTCTTTAGCTATTTGTTGCCTACAGTGAATTGTGTTTTGCTTCAGATTTGACAGAGCATTACATTTTATTTGCTCTAATCAGACTATTTTCTAATGCACTCTGGCCTTTAAATACACAGATTATCAATGCACAACCCTTTTTATGTGCATTGCAAGTTACCAGTAGATGGTTAAAAAACTCAGGAGTTCAACCCGAACTGTGTTCGGAGCTTAACTGTTCTCAAATGACAGTATTCAAACCCCAAATAGAGCAGACCAATCACATTATTCAAATATATTAGCAAGGCTATTCAACACATAAAACATGTATTTGACGTGGACGATATGTAATATCTTATTTGTATATAAGGACCTAGCTGCTTGGATGGGGTTTTAACCCAGTTACCTGTGAATGTCCATGGGATTCCCTTTCAATTTGAAGACAACCACCAGCAACATTAGGTATGGGATATGCCTTCCTATTGGTAGGTATTTTCTGGACTCTATACCAGAGATGCCGATAGGCCCCTTCCTGGGATGATGACCTCGGTCCCGCCTACCGAGGGATTAAAACCGTCATACTGCCTCTCAAGATGGTATGGTAAGACCCTCTGTGTTGGTATCTTAGCGTATTGTGAAAAAGAGCTTTGAGTCTACTGTTGCAGTTCCCTTGCCTTTCAGGCTGAAAGCTGGCTTACCACTTATACAGAATCAGTTACTCCTGATTTAGCCTTTTTCTTTCTTCTTCAGCAACCTACGCATGGTTGCATTGCAGGCTGCTGCTTTCCTATCTGTAGAACATGAGTCAACTGCCTGTGCAATATTGATTTAAAGGAGTGAGTGTTGTCATCTTTTACAGCCTTTCACTCGTGTGAGAGCATGTCCTCTACCGGGGCTAGGCTCTGCCTTATCCCTGCTGTCGAGCGACTCAGCTGGCTGCCGAGTGGCAGTTTTAATATATATATAAAAATATATCTATTGTTATTATTGTTGACTAAATACCCTTGCTGGCACATATGCAGTGCACAAGCAGTATCCCGCTTGCCTGCGTTGTGCAGCAGCTAGGTAAAAAAAAAAACGAACAGCAGGGGCCTTGTCCTCCACAGCTGTATTTTTCCAGACCCGCTGTAGAGTAGACCTCGCCAGCTGCTCCGGCCCGCCCAGCAGTGTGCTCCCCTGTAATATTGTTGTAATTGTATATATTGCTTTGTACTCTGTCCACAGATTCACCTGCCGTGGCTTTGGCCTGTGTCTCCCCTGGTATATGCTGTGCTGACCAGGCGTGTGGCTACATGCAGTTAGGGTAGACACCGCTGCTTCAGATGTCCTCCAGTGTTTCGGTACCTTTGGTGCACTCGGTGCTCAGTGCACGCGTTGCCCAGTGCACTCGGTGTCCGGTGCACACAGTGCACTCGGTGCTTACTGCTCCCATTGCACTCGGTGCCCTCGGTGCATATAGCGCGTCGGTGCATATGCGACCCTAGTGCACGTGGTACTCGGTGCACGCAGCGCGCTCGGTGCTCAGCGTGCACAGCACCTCGTGCTGCGTTACCTCAGTGCACCGGTGTGCACAGTGCTTAGTGCACTTGGTGCACAGTACCTCATGCATATGGTGCTCGGTGCACGTGGTGAGGCATGCGCACGGTGCTAGGTGCATAGTGCCTTGGCGCATTCGGTGCATACAGTGCTCGGTACACCCGGTGCACTCTGTGCTTAGTACACGCAATACACATGGTGCTCGGCGCATAGTGCCTCAGCGCATTTGGTGCACACAGTGCTCGGTGCACCCGGTGCTTAGTGCACTCGATGCGCACGGAACTCTGTGCACCCGGTGCGCATAGCACCCCGGTGCCTGGTACGCTTCCTCCACGGAGGTGGAGGAAGAGGAAGAGCCGGCACCGTCGACTGTGGTGGAACTTAGCTGCGAGATTGCCTCGGAGACTAGTTTACCACCATTGCCCAGCTCCATGCCGGCAATAATGGGGCGATCTGCAAATTCTTTGCAGATCTCCTGGACGACACCGGCAGAGCCCCGCCGGTCTGTGTTTCGGACGAAGGCAGTAGCTCCCAAAGCACAGCCATTCCCACTGTTCCCTGATCTTATGGAGGAGGTACGCTCCTCTTGGGATTGACCGGCGTCAACGGCGAGTATTTTGAAGCAAGCCATACGACTTGCTTTATTGGAAGGCGCAGAGAAGCTGGTCTTAGCAGGATTCCCCCCGGTTGACTCCATCATCGCAGCCATGGTTAAGGCCCTGCCGGTGGGTGGGTGGTGAATCCTCAGGCACATAGGGTATTCTCACAGCGTATTTAGATGGCGTGCTCACAGGGGCCCCACTCCCAGAGCCCCACGGAGCTCCGCCTCCTCTCTAGTACGCTGCTCCAGATCTCCAGTCTTCAAGGGCAAGCCCTAGGCCGGAGCCTGGCAAGCCTGGTGGTAGCTCGCAGACAGCTATAGCTGTCACAAGCATGGGTACCCGACACGGATAAGGTGGCGTTACTGGACGCGCCGATGTCCCCGGGAAAGTGGCAGGTGGCTGCGTTGCTCACTCCCCGTGCTCCGATGCGGGGTAGTTTGAGCCATTGGCAGGACCCCGGGCACATACCGTCACAAGGACGGTCCCAGTGCCCATGAGACATCGCCTACAGGCCACAGCAGCGATGGGAAACTGAGCCCCTCCACAGAGCACGAGGAACACAGGTCGCGGTGTGTCCGCGCAGCTGCGTTCCAGGAGGCAATTTCCGGGCCATCGCCCTAGACAGCCGCCTCGGAGTGCTCTGCCCCAACCTCAGCAGCCCCAGCAGAGGCCCTGAAGGCTTGCGACCTCAGACCCACCCTTTCACCGCACAACAACTGCAATATTGGCACGCTTGCACCTCGGACACCTGGGTGCTCGCTAAAGTGCAAAACGATTACACGCTGCAGTTCCGTTTGGGACCTCCCCCCTCCTGAGTAGTACACACACATCCGTGTTGGACCCTCTTCAGATATCGAAACTCAAAGAGGAAGTGGCCACCTTGCTGTGCAAGCGAGCCATTTGTCTCATAGACCCCACCTCCTGCGGAGGTGGGTTCTACTCAAGATATTTTCTAGTGTCCAAGAAAGACGGTGGCTTTTGCCCAATCTTAGACCTAATATTCCTCAACAAGTTCTTGAAGGAAAGGAGGTCCAAATGCTGACTCACCGTCACATTCTCCATCAGTCTGGCCGGCCGACTGGTTCACCACCATGGACTTACGGGACGCGTACTTTCACGTTCCCATTCATCGAGAGCACAGGAAGTACCTCTGCTTCACCTTTCAGGGAAGTGTTTACAAGTTCCTCATGTTGCCGTTTAGCCTCTCCCTGGCTCCTCGTACATTTTCAAAGTGTGTGGATGCTATCCTGGCCCCCTTGCGGTTGCAGGGGATCAGAGTACTAAATGACGACTGGTTGATTTGTGCTCAGTCGCGAGAGGGAGCAGTGGCCCACACGGCGATTGTGACGCAGCATCTGACGAGGCTGTGCCTCACCATCAACCATGCAAAGAGTCGGCTTATACCGGTGCAGTGCACAACGTACTTCTGGCTGGACTCCAGTACGATGCCCACATACCTGTCAAACGACAGTGTAGCAGCTATTCAGGGTTGCCTCTCCCTGTTCCTTGATCGGGCTGTTGGACAGGCCTTGCACATAAATATGCTGGAGTTTCAGGCTGTTTTCCTGGCTCTCCAGCACTTCCTTCCAGTGTTGCATGGGAAAAATGTGCTGGTCCAAACAGACAACACATCAGTGGTGGCATATGTCAACCACCAGGGTCCAGACGGGGGGTTGCATTGCATCACCTTCCTGCTCCTGATTTGGGCACAACAGAACCTGCTGTCCCTACGGGTGATGCATTTTCCCAGAGTGGCGAACTGGGCAGCGGACCTCCTGTCGAGGGAGGGTGCGCATCCGTCAGAGTGGCAACGAAGGTGCAGGTCGATCTCTTCGCCTCGGCAGAGGCGACACATTGCCCTCTGTGGTATTCCCTCCACCGCTTCGGCGGTCCACTCGGTGTCAACGCCCTAGCCCAGGATGCTCCTTTATGCGTTCCCACCAGTACCGTTGCTCCCGGCCTTCTTGGAGAAGTTCCGGTTAGAGAAAGCGACAGTTCTCCTAGTGGCCCCTCAATGGCCCAGGTGAATCTGGTTTTCGACCCTATGCCTGCTCATACAAGGCCAGCCCTGGGAGATCCCACTTCGCCTGCATCTCCTCAGTCAGGCGAGAGGCACTCTGGCAACCAATTGTGGGTATGGCCCCTGATCGGGACCACTGGACAGCCCTAAGCCTATCAGACGCAGTTGTGGGTACTCTGCAGAGCTCTAGGGCAGACTAGAAGTCATGACCCAGTTTCTTGCCCAATGCTGGTTATCTTGCAGTTTCTGCAAGACCTGCTTGATGCTGGTAGGTCACCTTCCACACTGAAGGTGTATTTAGCAGCTATCTCTGCATGCCATTCCCACATAAATTCAGTATCTCCGGGTGTGCATTTTTTGGCGACCCGGTTTCTCAAGGGCGCTCGGCAGTTATGCCCTCCCAGGAGGACCGTTCTCCCCAACTGGAGCCTTGATGTTGTATTGGAGGCTCTCACGAAGGCCCCGTTTGAGCCTATACACTCCATAGAGTTGAAGCATCTGTCTATGAAGACAGCCTTCCTCTTGGCTATCACCTCCACTAAGCGGGTCAGTGAGTTGCAGGCGCTGTCAGTGCACAGCTCCTGTATGCGTATTTGGGATGATGGCAGCAGGGTGTCACTATGTACAAACCCTGTTTTCCTCCCCAAGGTTATTACAGTCTTCCACATGAATCAGTCTGTGGAACGGGAGTCTTTCCATCCACCTCCATTTGCTTTGGAGGAGGACAGGAGATAAAATTTCCTCTGCCCGGTGTGGGCATTGAGGTGTTACGTGGATAGGACAAGAGCTCTGCGTCATACTGACCAGCTCTTTGTCTGTCACGGTACACAGACCCTAGGACAGCCCCTCTCAAAGCAGCGACTGTCGCATTGGATTGCGGACAGTCTCTGCGGCCTATGACAGTGCTGGCTTACCCCCACCTGGGAGAGTAGCTGCACACTCTACTAAAGGGTTGGCTACATCTTGGGCCCGCTCGGGTTCGATGCAAAAAGAGAAATGGCTTCCTCAGTATGATGGTTTTAATCCCTCGGTAGGCGGGACCGAGGGCGTCATCCCAGGAAGGGGCCTATTGGCAGCTCTGGTATAGAGAGCTCAGAAAATAGGCAGGCATATCCCATACCTAATTTTGTGTTCGTGGTCGTCTTCTCTTTCAGGGAACCAGGGTTAAAATAACCTAACGTTTTGCACTCTCACTGGAAACCATCCAAACATTAAGTTAAAAGTTGTAAGACAACAAACATTCTTGTAAAATGAACCAGTTATTGCAACAACAACAAAAAAAAAATCCATCTGCTGCTTAAATGCCTAATAGATTCAACAAGTCTTTGTAAATCCAACATTTTTGGCATGGTCTATTACCTGTCATTTGGACATTTCTATTACCTGTCATTTGATTCTAACACGAACCAGCTCTCAAAGGTCTTGAGTGACAGGGTGCTGCACTCCTTCTCTAAGGACCAACTTCACCCATTGCTGAAAGGGAATATTTATAGGTCTGATGCTTTATCAAAAAAAGTTTTGCATCATTGTGTGCACGTTTTACCTTACTCTGATGCATTGCACTGCTTTTTGGATGCAGTTTGAAGATTAAAAGGGTAATAAATCACCCTGCTCTTGCAAATTAAACACATTTTCAGCCTCAGAACCTTGGAGGACTGGCAGTGCCAACATGATTTACCTCTGACATACTACCCCCATCATACAGGTAAAAAAAAATAGTATTAAGGTAATTTCAGCGTTATGTCTAGCAACTGTTGCCGAGTCGCAGAGAATAGAGAGGAGGCGTATGGCAAAAAAGGTAATGTGTTTTTTTTTTCCCCTCACTTTCACTTTTTCGTTCAAACATTTGCATGCATTATGAACTTTCTAGCCTAAAATTAGTAATAATGATAATAAAAAATAGCCACGAAGTCATGCTTGAATATGTTGATTTTTATAGCTCTATACATAGATGGTCCTTAGTTTTCGGTGTTATTTTATTTCCGATTAACTTATTTATAAAGCGATATTTAAGTCATATGTCTTACCTAACGTAAGTTAAAGGAGTTTCATTATTTCTGTTTAGTACTTAACAGAAGGTCCCAAGTTAAATCAAAACATTGACTCGCTCGTCAAATAATTACAAACTGTTAATGTATGGAGATTCACATTTAGTGAAATCGAGATAAAAAAGAAACACAGTACAAATCCATAATACTTTAGTTTTACCATTATTAATATGTGAAAAGACAACTTCAATGACAGTATACACTGAAAAAAGACCGATAAAAACTTAGACGTATAAAATAAAGGCAAAAGCAATAAGGTTACAGATGCAACAGTCAAGATGCACCCTCGTCATGACGAAAGTCAATAACCCTGCCCACGGCCTACTTCGGCCTCGAGCCAGATTCAGACATGTTATCGGGCCAGAGTTTCATGGTATGGGTCGGGTCGGGTATATTGCCTGTGTAAAAGCACCAGACCCATGAGTGTCCCAGGCCCTCACGGGTTGGGTGTGCCAGTGTAAAAGGGGTATTAGATAATCATGTGTCAGGCCACCTAGGATCTTATAATCAACTGTAAATCGTACTGAAAGCCAGTGTAGAGAAGCCAGCACGGGAGTTATGTGGTCACTTTTCTTTTTTTTCTAAGCATCTGCACCGCTGCATTTTGTATTTTACAGCATGTGATTACTCCATTACTATAGTCAGGATTTGTGTGTGCATATGATTTTGTAAACTGCAAATAGCAATTTATTTTAAAAGAAAATATTCACACTGTCAGAAGATAAGGTGCTGTTTTTATAATGTTTTCTTATTTTATATGTGGCTATGCTTGTTCTGTGTATGCTCTTTTTCTTGTATTCAAATGTTGTAAGCTCTCAATGTAAAGGCAAGCTTGTGGAAGTTGCTGATGAGGACACATTCCTTATTTGGGTGTAATATATGAAGATTTACGCTGCCTTATACTGTGTCTTGCAATCACTTGTAGTAATATAGTATATTTATTAGAAGGACCAAGAAAAGGTACAGGAGGATACCAAGCTGTAATGAAGAAAAGTTGAAAAATTATGTAACCACAGGAAGTATAAAAAGGCTTATTTGGAGTTCCTTTGTTAGACCAAGGAAGAAATGAAGACTGCATGCTCTTTTGTCTCTGAAATTAGTAATTTTGCGCATTAATGCCTTATTCATATTGCATGCTGTCTTTCAAGTATTAACACTGATTGTTGTACTGCAAATCATTCTTGGTTAATCGCACCACAGAGCCAATTAATAACACAATAAACTACTTGAAGAAATAGGATACAAATATTTTTCTAGCATAAGGTGTAGGCTACATAAAATCATAGACCACAATGGGGGGGATTTTCAAAAGTTCATAAATGATAACTCCAGTGTTAGTGAACAAATCTGTATGTAGCATTAATTTTGGCATTTTCAAGCGGTCGTTATGCCTATTTATTTATTGAATAATTGTGCTAATGTAATTTTCGAAATTGTTGATTTACGAAATAATGTTAATATCTTAACAAGCAGTGCTTCTTGCGACTATTTCTTTTGTTTGCGTGGGAATTTAAAAGGAAATCTGTGTTAATTGACAATTTATCAGGAGTTCATTTAAACTTGAAAAAGGAGGGTTTTAATTAACAAAAAAAATATATAAAGCTCACCTTGAAACAGTATTTAAGTTCTTTGGTGTTAAACAAATAGAATAAATAAACTACAGCATGCCTTTGCTGGGAGTGGCAGCAGTTGCAGCAGCAGTAGCAGCAAATGTAATTTTAGAGCTTGAGTGCGAGTCTGAGATTGACAGACCCCAGCTGCGATGCCAATGATATAGAGAGAGGCTGTACAGGACCAGGACTAATTTTTCAGTAGTTGCCAATGTTTTTTTATCCCCTATTTTCTCCACAATTTGGAATGCCCCTGGCGACTCGAGAAACGGAAGCTGGCACACGCGTCCTCCGAAACGTATTCCTGCCAATCCGTCATTTTTCACACTGCGGATCCACAGCAAGGCCACCAGACCGATAGTGCCGGAGGACAACATAGATCTGATGGCTCCACTACAGAACCGCAGGCTCCCTGTCGGCCACAGGGGTCGCGGTCAACCGTGGATTCCCCTGCCGACCTAAGCCCTCCCTACCCGGGCGGCACACGGCCAACTGTGCGCTGCCCCCTAGAAACCCCCGGTCATGGTGGGCAGTAACATAGCCTGGATTCGAACCGGCGATCTCCAGGCTATAGGGTGCATGCTGCACTCCACGTGGAGCGCCTTTACTGGATGTGCCACTCGGGAGCCCCCTATGAGTATTTTTCTGATAGCACCAAACCTGAGTTTTAAGGTCCATTCACACCGGGCGCGTCATGTCAAAGTGCCAGCATCAGGAGTAACATATATTTTTTAGAATGCTGTTCATCTTATGAAGGCATTCATACCGCCTGTGTCGCGTAAAACCAACAGCGTCAAAAATAGAACTGTTCCTATTTTTCTACGGGCGTTCAGCGTAAATTTCTCTAATCAGCCACAATCCAGCATGCAGCCCCTCACATTATCACTTCAGGCAACTTATATTTCATATATATGGGTACGGTTTAAAATGTTTAATTACCAGGCATAAAAATATGTTGAACTCTGATAAAATAAAAAAATAAAATAAAAATAATAATAATAATACAAATTATAAAGATTTTTGAAAGAAAGATAATCTGGCGTGAAATCGCAGCTGATATAAATATATCAATCTGTCTAATGGTAAACTAAACATTTCAATATAGTTTTGTACATTGGCTGTATAGACACACAAGCATACATATTAGTGACTCTGTAATGTTTCGTATCACTTTACCAAGGTTTATTTTATTTTTTTGTAAGTTTACATAATATTTGAGTTGTGATATTTGTTTATATCACAACTCAATTTGTTATTATTTCAATTGGAGAGCCCTCTTTTTTTTTTTTTAATGCTTGGACAGACCAATTCAAGCAGCACAGAAAATGTTTCACTGGTCATTCGGAAATATTTAAAAAATCTTTCATCATCTCATTTTAATTCCTGGGACGTCTCGGAACGAGAACAACCAATGGGAAACACCCCACATGGACTCAGGCACAGCCCAAAATAAACAAACTGTCCAATCACAAGGGTGAAGAGAGAATTACAAAAGCACGAGCGCAACATTCAAACAGGGCCCCTGACACGAAACCCAAGGCTCTTGACACGCAAACAAGTCTCTGAACTTTAACAATCTGAAGACCCAGCTTGCGACCGGCTTGAACAGAGATACCGTTTTCAAAAAATCCAATACGTGATAACTACTCTAGTGTTTGCCTTGGTGTGGGAGTCTGCAGCGTAAGATGTCTAAAATCCTAAAAGTACTTTCAATTAAATTTCTAACATAGCCCCAATTGATCACCGGAGAAAGAGTTGGATGAGCATTTGAAGTCGACAGAGAATGAAATATATTCAGTCTTGTATTAGCTACCAGTGCCGGAGTTTGTGGTGGAATATCCCAACCATAACTGGACAAAGCGTGCACATATTGGTGGAGGAATTGCTGTTTCAGTGGAATACCTAAATAGTTAATGACTTTTGTTTTTGCAGACATTTCTCTAGTCCCCTGGTAAGGAGATACAAAAGCAAAGAAGATCCCGGAACCTGGACCTTCTCTGCCAACAGGAAAGCCTTCGAGTGCCTGTTTTGTTGAAGACATGGATCAGCTACAGGAAGCATCAAGAAGCCTGTTAAGTATTAACCTTCATCTTAAATAACTATCAGAAATGCAGGTAGTAACCTTTAAGGGAATCTCCCATAGATTGCTTTGGATCGCTATTCAACTATCCGGAGTGGGGCGTCTGTTCATATTTTCTTTTCTGTACTGTTTAGTTTAGTTAATTCTTCCTTTTTGTATTACTTTAGATTAGTTGTTGCACCTTTAATTTTTCCTTTATTTAGTTTTATTTTTAATAAAAATGTTCATTTATATTCTAGAAGCGTTGTCCAGTCTGATTATTTCAATAGAGGTGGGTCCTACATGATTTTGGTATTATATGATTCCAACTTAAACTAGTCCAAATACAAATATACTTTGCACACTACATCATGCACCCAAAATCTTCGTCTTTGATTAGATTTATGCCTACGGTGTTCAACGTAAAGTAAAAAAAAGGTCTTCATCGCTATCCGCCATCTCGACTTCTCAACAGCTTCATTGGTTTTAAATTTCCATACGTTCCAATTATTTTAACGGTGTTGGTGTGAATGCAACTTGACAACGTCAAAATACGCTGGACGCTGATGCTTTGACGCGACGCGCCCGGTGTGAATGGACCTTTACCTTGTATATAACGTCACACTGCAAAGCACATCTGACAGCGATACTGAAGCATTATATACAAGTACATTAACTGTAACACTGATTCAAACAAGTGAAGCACTGTTTTTTATTTGTATGCACATACATATCAGTTCATTACTTTCACAATTAATTCGTACAATGTAAAATGTTGTTACTGAATTAAAAAAAAAACGGTATTGTTCAAAATGTAAGCTTATATAGCATGGCTAGGCAAAGATCTGCATGCAGCTACCAACAATTACTAGGCATGAAACCTTGGATCCGGCACAAGCAGATAACTAAGAACTGGAACTTGAAGCATATGTGGAAGCGACTGTAAGTGTAAATCACGGTCAGCACATCCTAGGATAGAAACAAAAATCATATCCCTCTTCACACAGTCTATACTGAGTACAAGTGAAATAAATTAATATTTTATGGTTTTTTACATTTGCTTTTGTAATTTCTAAATATTGTGTATATAAATCAGGTCACAAACCCAAAATAAATGTTACTTTTCTTAATATATGTGTTTCAAACATATATTAACATATATTAACTTAAAAAGGTCTTCATGAATTTATATCTTATTATAGTTTCCATAAGTTTACATATAATAGAAGTCAGGCTTATTGGTCTGTAGTTACCTGGTTCGGTTTTGTCTCCCTTTTTGTGGATCGGTACAACCCCTGTGTCAAGAGACTGTTGCATGATCTTGGTTAGCGGTTTGTAAATAACTTCTTTCATTTATTTGAGTACTATTGGGAGGATCTCATCTGGATTTGTTTATTTTAAGAGCTCCTAGTCCCTTTAACACTTCTGCCTCTGTTATGTTAAAGTTATTTAAAATTGGATAGGAGCAGGTCGACATGTGGGGCATGCTGTCCGTGTCCTCCTTTGTAAAAACCTGTGAAAAGTAATCATTTAATATATTTCCTATTTTTTTTTTCTTCATCTATGATTTTGCCATTTGTGTCTCCTAGACATTTAACCTCCTCTTTTGAATTTTTGTCCATTATTCTGGCCCATACTGATTCTGTATTGTTTTCTTTGTCCTGATTTAACACCTGGGCTTCAAGACTATTTCTTATGTATAGCGCTACCCCTCCGCCTCTTCTGTCCTGCCTGTCTTTCCTATACAGTGTGTACCCACTAATATTATATGTGTCTCCATCACTCTCAGACAACCAAGTTTCTGTAACACCTATCACATCGTAGTTACTTGTTAGTGCAGAAGCTTCAAGTTCTAACATTTTGTTTCTGAGATTTCTAGCATTAAGATAAATACATTTAATAGTTTTCTTACCTGAGTTGTTGCCCTTGCACCACGTCCTTGAAGGTGAATACACCAGATGCCTTACTAAATGGCTCAAAGGGGATTTCCCAAGTGAAGTTTCACTCATCCATGAAAAAGAAAGGCTTTGTTTGAGACTGAAATAAATTTGTCTTCCCCATGATTTCAACAGAAAGCTCAGATCATTTGAAGAGTTTAACAAATGGAAAGCCAGTGAAAAACAGCTACTGTTCCTCCATGTAGGACTGTGCATTTTTAAGGAAGTACTTTCCAGTGAATATTTTTACCATCATGCCCTACTTGTCACTGGTGTATGGGCTTTGAGTAAAGGTAACATAACAGTGAAATCTCTGTGGCAGTGGCAATGCTCCGGAGTTATGTTAGACTTCTTCCAGTCCTGTTTGGCATTACAGAGGGAACGTACATCTCCCACTGCCTGATCCACCTAGCCGAGCAAGTGAGAGGGCATGGGCCTTTAATTCTCCATTCTGGATTTGTTTTTGAGTCTATGCTGGCACGTCTTAAGCGTTTGTTCCATGTCACTTGTGGTATATCTGAGCAAATTGTGAATAAACTGGCCATCGCTCAACATGCTGCTAACCATGCCCTGGCAATTGCTCAATGCAATGAGAATTATGTAAAACACCTTTTGAAACCTGAAAGTACAACAAAGTTGGAAACTCTGAATGAGGCTGTCAAGTTTTTCCAACCATTTAAGTTGAAATACCTCACATAGAAAACATTATCGAAGGGTTCCCTGCTAAAATAGGCACTGTCATGATTGCCCAAAGGATAATGAAAAATGGTGAAGTTTACCACAGCCTCATCTACACCAATAAACGGAAATCTGTGAGTTATTTAGTAAGTTTTGAAGAATATGGTAGAGAGATTGGTTTTGGTCAAGTGGAATATTATGTGAAAGATGGCAATACTGGTTGTGCAGTAATTCATGTTTTTAGAAACGTGCACATTAATGTGTATCAGACAGGTTTGCCAGAGCCCAAAGATCCTGTGATAAAGGTGTTTTTGACATCAGGATTTCTTGGATGCCAGTTCACTGCTGTGAAGAAAACCGGGGATTACAAGTTCATCAACTGTTCACAGATAAGAGCAGAATTGTTTTTGTACCTTGTGATAATGATGGTGATGATGGGTATGTTTCAGCGGTATTTAAGAGCTATCAGCATGATTAAGCTTCCAAGCCAGAATGACTGAGAAGCCAAGTGTTATTGTTGGGATTATTATTAGGCTTCCTTGCCAGAATGGCTGGGGAAGCATATTATTATTGCTGGGATTTTTTTTTCTTCCGCCAAGAAACCATTAAAAGTTGTATAAAATGAAAACGGTTGCATGAAAACTCATGAAATTTCACAGACTTGTAGATGCCAATGGAAACTAATTTCCACGGCTGAATGAACGTAATTGGTTAAATGGTTTGGCAGCCATATTGGATTTTAGTAAACATTTTGGCTAATTTTAAAGATCTACTTAATGCAGAGTTCTGAAACTTGCTATACATGTTAAGAGATAGTCCAACACTGGTGCATGTGCATCAGAAGCTGATCGGTTGCGTGGTATGATGGCCATGTTGCTTAACATCATTAACAAACATCTTCTTCTGGGAAACCGCTTATCCGACTGAACAAAAATTAGCATACATGATCTAAGTATGGTTGTCTTTTATGCTTGTTCAAGGGAAGTAGGATTTCAGCATTGATCAATTTGCACATATTGCAAGATATATCAATGTTACAATGCAACAGACTAAGGAAACTTTGTATAATAGTAGAGACCTATGGGAAGTAATGTCAATAACTGAATGAAGCGGATTGGTCACATGGATGGCAGCCATTTTGACGCTTTGCCCACATTTTACACATTCCATAACACAATCACAGTTGCATGGAAACTCTTCAAACTTCACACAGTTGACTCCCTGTCAAGAATATGATCCTATTTAGGATCCCCTGGTAGAAATCTTGCACAGGATCCTGTACAGGAACAAGGTCCTGGATGTTGAACATCCTCAGCATTTAGGATTGGTATAGGATTGTAATAGTATCCTAAATAGGACCGTATTCCTGACAGGATTTTGCCTAAGGTCCTAGTCCTGTACAGGATATTAACCAAGATCTTGTTCTATACAGGATATTGACCAGGATCTAGTTCCTGTACAGGATCCTGCAGGGATCCTACAATATCTTACAGGATCCTGTGCAATATTTCTACCAGGGCAGGATATTAACCAGGATTCTGTTCCTATACAGGATTCTGACCAGGATCTTGTTCCTTTACAGGATCCTCCTGTGCAAGACTCCTACCAGAGTAGACAAGACCACTGAGACAATTAGACTTGGTCAAACATAAATACAAAATAAACTATAACCATATCTGTGGATGTGCATGAGTCTTTTATTTCTTATTTCTAAATTTAATTGTAGAAGTTTTACTTTACCTTTCAGCATGATGTGTAGTATTATTCATGTAAATTGCAATAAAGTAAATGTACAGTATACTATAAATACTGCATATATATGTATTGTACCTGCACTATGGCCTTGGCAGACCGGAATTGCTGACACTTTGTTTTATCAGCGTAAGAAATCATGTTCAGCAACAGCCATCTGATGACCAGCTAAATAAAATGTAATATAACTGTTTTCAGATATTCTTTTTAAGGCATATTGAGTAATCCATGCTGTATGTGATTGTTGTGTTCAACAATTAATTTTAACAGTATACAGTACCCCTTAATAAAATTGGAAAGGGGTAAGCATACTTGCCGACATTTGAAAACTGTTCAGCGGGACACCAGCGGGAGGTGGGGTGCGTAGCTAACTCCAGTCCTTCACATTCCATTGGCTCCACATTTTACTCGGCGAATGCCCTAGACCTATGAAGAATTTCTAAGGATGAATATCGGGACTTTCTTCCTATGCATCGGGGCACGGGACATTTGCTAAGAAATTGGGATGCTCCCGACCATATAGGGACTGTTGGCATGTATGGGTATGGGAGACTTATTGTGGGACATTTGCCATTCCATGTTTTAAATTCTTAAGTGAGCCTTTTCAAAATATTGAGCAAGGAAACTTAAGCAATGGGGAACACATTCCTTTATGTGCATTGTCCAGTTTGCTTAATAGAATGTCACATATGCCTTGCTAAAACAAATTGCATTGTAATGGTCTGGCATTTTTTTCAAGACATTATTATTATTATTATTATTATTATTATTATTATTATTTGTTTATTTAGCAGACGCCTTTATCCAAGGCGACTTACAGAGACTAGGGTGTGTGAACTATGCATCAGCTGCAGAGTCACTTACAACTACGTCTCACCCGAAAGACGGAGCACAAGGAGGTTAAGTGACTTGCTCAGGGTCACACAATGAGTCAGAGGCTGAGGTGGTATTTGAAACAGGGACCTCCTGGTTCCAAGCCCTTTTCTTTAACCACTGGACCACACAGCCTCCTTCATTAAAATTCAAGACATTAAAATAGATATTGAACCTACAGTAGATACATTAAAAGTTCAGGCGTAGCACTTTACTTTCAATGTGCTGACACTAGCACAACAATTTGATCTCAAATTTTACAGCTTTTCCCAACTTTTTACTGTAATCTTGGGCACACTTCAGGTACATGGCTATGTGACAAAGAGGTATCTTATACAGAATGCAGGCTTTACAAATGTAGCCCACATGCTGCATTTTTCATCTACTTAAAGACAATTAGTAATAACATTATTGTGGTTAAAATACTACAGAATGTTATCACTCATTTAAGTTAATGTATAGGTTTTCACAGCAAGTCATCCATGTATGAATACGTAATAGATCATTTTGGAGTCGACAGTCTAAATAGTTGTTGAGCATCATCAACAGAGATATGCCAGAGAACACATTCCTTATTTCCAATTAGGAATGCTGGTGGTGTAGCACTGCAGATGCAAAGGTACATTAAAGAAGGTAGTAAAGAAAAATTGAATTTTGTTGGCCATTGCTGCATTTGATTAAGATCATTGAACTTAGTAAAGTCAAACTCTAACTCTACTGTGAAGTGTTAATGGACACATCTTAAAGCTATAGAATTACATTTTCTTCTTTCACTGGTGGTTATATTTACATCTTCCGAGAAGTAAGTCAGTTTTGTTTTGACTTAAAAACTGAAAGTACAGAAAAGGAACAGTAAATTATTTTGTGCTACACTAAAAGCAGTGATGGCATTGCATAATTATATTGCATAATTAATTTTAAAGTGGTTGCAGCTAAAAGCATTATTGAATACAATGTTCCTTTCATTAACTATATTGGTCTCAAATGTGCCACTTTGAAAGAAACATGTTTCGTTGAACATGTATTTTCATTTTAAAACATGACTTGTCTGTTGGACATTGCCCACAAAGCAGCCATTAAAGCTTTTGAAATTCACTTTGTTTTGCTTCTTTGGTGATGAAGTAAGTGGGATCAAAAGGTAATTTTAATATCTCTGGCTACAGTTTAATTAGAGTATGTGAAATAAACACTTAGATACATAAAATATAGATAAGAAAACATATCATTAAACTATGTAAAGGCAATGTGTGAAGCTATTTAGTACAACTGAAAGTCTCTTTCTGGTAAAACAGACTGGCCAAAATCCAGTATCAATTGGCTGTTTCTAAATGTTAAAAGACAAATGAAACAGATAAAATGCAAGTTAATTGCTCTTGAATGTCCTTGAGAGTCAAGTTAAAGTTGCCTAGAAACCCTTGCAGTGCTGTGACGTGTTTGCATGATAGCGTAAGCACTTTAATTTCCAAAAACAAAGTAAATATTGTTATGTCTGTGACATACCTATATAATCTGCTTGTCCCCATGGCAAGCACAGTGCTGAAAAACAGACTACTGTAGGTAAAGAAAAAAGTGGAACTTAAACATAAAATCTAAACATGAAATCTGCTTTATTGAACCAACAGTGGAACAAATTAAGCTTTTTTTGTTTTTTCTGTCTCACTGCCTCTGTATTAAGATAAAATTCTGTTTATGTATTTAATGTACTGTACAGAAAGACCTCATATCTGTTTGTTTATGAATGCATTAAGTAGAAAGCAGTAGATAGTTTAAAAAATAAGTTTGAGGTAAACTATTAAAAGTCAAGTAGACAAACAATGTTTAAGGTCAGCAGTGCTCCATGTAAGCTATTTATTTTTGCAGACCGGAGGCACCCATTTTTTGACTGTAGGCACCTATTTTTTTTTTAAACATGGTCGCCTAAAAAGATAAAGGGTTGCCTATTACTACATTGAACTTAAATAACTTGTATATACCTACTTATTATTGTTCAAAATAATCATTTAAGCATTATCTCAATGTGTAAATGCACCTCAATACCGAAAAAGTATTAATAATAAAAAATAAAAAAATCAATAATATTGTACTTTTTTTAAATTAGTTGTCCAGTTTTCTCCCCAATTTGGAATGCCCAATTATTATTTTTATCCCGGTTCACCGCTGCAACCCCCGGCAACTCGGGAAACGGAGGCTGAAACGCTCATCCTCCGAAATGCGTTCCTGCCAATCCATCCACCACTGCAGACCCGCAGAAGCCCTATCAGCCACAGGGGTCGCTGGTGCACTGTGATCCATGGATTCTCCTGCTGACCTAACCTCCCTACCCGTAGTACATTCGGCCAATTGTGTGCCGCCCCCTAGGAACCCCCGGTCACGGTCGACAATGACGTAGCCTGGATTCGAACCTGCGATCTCCAGGCTATAGGGTGCATTCTGCACTCCACGCGGAGCACCTTTACTGGATGCGCCACTTGGGAGCCCCAATATTTTACCTTTTAAAATTGTACATTTCGTTGCGTGCACTTTAAATCTTTGGCGCGTCATCCACATGACCCAGGACCAATAAAATATAAATACAACAGCAAAGCTATGGTTGCGCCCGAGTACGACTACAAATGAGTATTCATAATGAGTATTGCAATTTTTTTAGAGAATGAGTAATTTTGCTATTACTTGTTATTCAGAGAAAAAATATATATGTAAAAAAATGAATCAGCTCCTGGCTCCACTAGCGCAGTGACGACTGTCAATCTTAAGTCTAGAGAGAGAGAGACAATCCAGGGGGGGAAGGAGGAGGGACCTTTATAGCAGTCTTTGAGCAACATGTCCTCCATTAGGGGCTATCTTAAATTATTAGCATTTACTGGAACTACAATCCACAGTGCGGTTGAACAAACATGAGTTAACACTCAGCACGCAACAGACTGAGCAATTTCAAAACAAGGCCACAGAGATGGAAGGCAGGAGACGAAGAAACAACCTAAGAAAAAGCACACAGATTGTATGGCGGTAAAGATTCAAATAGGAACCGTCCTCGTACTCTGATATTTAACCTGCTTAGATATACTGCATGAAAATTGTAGTTTACTAAAAAGTGTCAGATTATACACCAGTTAAAAACCTTACGTTTACAAATGTACACAAATAAACTGTTTGTAAAAGTTAGGTTTACTGCAAGGCACAGAATATATATATATATATATATATATATATATATATATATATATATATATATATATATATATATATATATATATATATATATATATATGTATATATATATATATACACATACTGCTGTGCAAAAGTCTTAGACATGTTGCATTTTTCTACTCTGATGCATTATGAGCATCAACAATTTACTCAAAGCCTTCACTAGTGTTTTCTACTATTATAACAACCTTGACTTGCATGAAGAAGGAAACCCATTGAGTGAAACGACTCACATCACTCAATTTTCAAGGTGTGGTATACGAAGCATAATCAACAAGTACAGAGAAACATCATCGGTAATTGACAAACCCAGGACTTGAAGACCCAAAAATTTGTTTAACAAGGATGAGCAATACTTGAAGATAATATCCTTAAGGAATACAGTTAATACAATAAACTCTGGCAACATTAATCACAAATATAAACATAAAAAATGGCCGGTGTGAAAGAAAAACAGGAGACTGAGAACCATTGACACTGTGTGGCTGACCGCTCAAAGATGTGCACCTCCACATGTTGCTGATTCATAGAAAAGAAAGAAAAGGAAAAAAAGTTTATTACCACCCGATACATTGTAATTGTTGATTTATTGTGGATTTTGCAACTAAATGTCTTGAAAAATACAGTACTAGCACAATGTTATTTCACTCACAACCAGCAAAATGAACCCTGGGAACTGCAGTCAACACTTGTTTTGTCACTTCCTTTGTTCTCATTGTCTCAGTCTTTGTTAGAATTTTACATCTAATCCCCTGCACAGGAACAAAAGATGCACTTTTTTCTTGTCTGTAAATATTGGGATAAAATAATGACAGGAAAACCATAGTAATGCATGCTCCATTACTTGGTACCACAGAACTCCTACAAGGATGTGTTTTTTAATTGAACAACAGTGAAATCACCTTCTGGATACACGATCTGGTACATTAACTCAAATTTCTCACGTCAAATGGTGATAAATCCCAAAGTACTTTCTTCATATATAATGCAGAACTAGCTGTTGATACAATAAGGTCCTGTACTGTAATAATGCATGATTGGGCTTTACAAAGATCAAATAACTCTGATGCTGTCATGTCCTTCAATGCATCCCGTGAACATGTCTCTTGCATTTTTTTCAGGTGTTCTGCCAATGCTTTTTCTTCTTCACTTACTTTTAGTACTCTAGCAAACATTAAGCCTTTTAAATACCTCATCATCTGTAGCTCCACTGACCTTTGATTTGGTGGTTGATTTCCAAGTATACTGTTGTATCTTTCAAAACTAAAAAGCCAGAAAGAATAGACAGACCCATAGCTTGATATACATTCTTTAAGATGGCCATGTAAATGCATGTTTGGAGTCACACATTCAGGCCCATAAAGGTTTTGAAATGTTTTGCAGAATGTTATGAGCTCTGTGTCTGCCTCAATGAGCATATCATTTGTTATAATGTGTGAGCATTATACAACATTTTACAACAAAACTCCTTGGGCAAGATTTTCAAAAGCTCATAAATAATAACTCCAGTGTTAATCAAAAAATCGGTATCTAGCACTGATTTTTGCCATTTTCAAAAAGTGTCAAGTGGTTCATTATGAAATAATCTTGCTAATGTGATTTCCGAAATTATGTTCATTTACAAAATAGTTAATATCTTAACGAGCAGTGCTTCCTGTGACTATTTCTTTTGTTTGCATGGGAATTTAAAAGCAAACCCGTGTTAATTGTCATAATTTATCAGGAGTTAATTGGCACTTGGAAAAGGAGGATTTTAATTAATGAAAGACTATTACTCACCTTGAAACAGAAATTTAACAGACTGCGGCTGTGATGCGATGCAGAGACTACCTAGGTAATTCAATATTAGTAGTTATGGAAATATTTTAAACTTTTATATACTTGTGGTTATGAATGACATTTGTTCACTTGTTTTAACAATTTGTAACCTTAAGCCCGGAACACACTGCCCGATGACACTGCAGGAAGGGATGCATGGATGCATAAAGTGCAGTGGCAATATGGCAAATTAATAGGTGAAAAGATAAGGCTATGGCAGTAATAAATATCTACAGTTTTGCCTAGAACTTAAGGCGATGTGATCGTGAAAAACACATATGACTGGAGACATGCATGCATGTATTTATATTTATATATATATATATATATATATATATATATATATATATATATATATATATATATATATATATATATATATATATATATATATATATATATATATATATATATATATATATATATATACATATATATATATACATACATATATATACACACACACATTGTAATAGATTTCACCACTCACGGTTCGTGCCCCTTTAAAAATACGACCCAGCAACAACAGAAATTGATTTTCAAGCTGCGGCGCTTACTTTTAACAAACACAAAAACAAACAAATACAAAACAAAAACGTAACTCCGTTTTGGAGTACTTACTACACAGGTTATTCCCTGACTAACTTGCAGGACGGCTAAGCCGCTTACCTGGCACACAAACCATACAGGTTTACACAGCACTTACTTTCTTTCAGACTGCTCGGAAGCAGAGCACCTCTCTTCTGCTTCCTTCTACTCAGCAGCCTTGAGCATTCTGACTGCTCCCCTTAAATACCCTGCACCTGGTACTAATTTAACAATGGCTCCCAGGTGCAGGGGATAATTAATAATAAAACAATTAAATTAAACAATACAACAATTAACAAAAGGTGCCATTTCTCTCTTCAGGAAGGTTTTAACCCCCTCCCTGCTGTCTCACACAAACCGCTGCCTTACACATCCTTCCCCCCCAAGTGTGCAACACTGACGGCCATTCCAAGGCCACCTCCCCCCCTAAAACATAACCACCCACCCTCGAGTCCATAAATGTCCTTTCTCGCCCTCTTCCACGGGCGGACTTGAGGGTGGATCGGTCCACGTCCCGGCCCAGCCAGGTAGGGACCACGCACGGCGACGAGGGACCCCAACGGTTTGTCAGGGGCGACCGGAACGACAACCGGGGCACTGGAGGCTGCAGCAGCGGGCAGAGGTCTGCAGCTGGGACCCAGTGTAGCGACGTCCGGTCACCAAGGGGGAGCGAAGCAGTGACCAGGGGGAGCATGAGCGACGTCTGGGAGCAGCGCAGCGTCGTCTTTGTGTCCGGGAGGAGCGGAGCAGGGGACCAGGTGCAGAACTGTGACCGATTCTGCCGACTCCTGGGCTCTAGGTCAAGTGAAGGGAGGTCCAGGCCAACCGACAGGGTGTCCAGGAGCAAGGGCGAGGGACCGCGACGCAGCTGTGCCGGACTGGACCGCAGGGGTGGTGGTCGGGCTGTGGTGGAGGTATGCTTTTCGCCTCCTCCCCTCTGGGCTCCTCCCTTCTGGGTTCCGGAAACGGCGGCTCCTCCCCTCTGGGCTCTGGCAGCGGCGGCTCTTCCCCTCTGGGCTCTGGCAGCGGCGGCTCTTCCCCTCTGGGCAGCGGTGTTCTTATTGATCATTGCGATCAACTCTTTAAAATCCATCTTCTGGGTCATAGGGGCACCCACACTTTCTGCCACCATATGTAATAGATTTCACCACTCACGGGTTCGTGCCCCTTTAAAAATACGACCCAGCAACAACAGAAATGGATTTTCAAGCGCGGTTGCGCTACTTTTTAATAAACACAAAAACAAACAAATACAAAACAAAAACGTAACTCCGTTTTGGAGTACTTACTACACAGGTTATTCCCTGACTAACTTGCAGGACGGCTAAGCCGTTTACCTGGCACACAAACCATACAGGTTTACACAGCACTTACTTTTTCTTTCAGACTGCTCGGAAGCAGAGCACCTCTCTTCTGCTTCCTTCTACTCAGCAGCCTTGAGCATTCTGACTGCTCCCCTTAAATACCCTGCACCTGGTACTAATTTAACAATGGCTCCCAGGTGCAGGGGATAATTAATAATAAAACAATTAAATTAAACAATACAACAATTAACAAAAGGTGCCATTTCTCTCTTCAGGGAGGTTTTAACCCCCTCCCTGCTGTCTCACACAAACCGCTGCCTTACAATATATATATATATATATATATATATATATATATATATAACTCAGTGTTTGAAACATCGCTTGAATTTGAATTTATACGTTATTTTAAGAATCCATTTATCAGTAGTTTGGGAGGTGGGGTGTGTACATATAATTTACAGCACAAAACGGGTTTGTGATTTAAAAAAAAAAAAAAAGACTTATTATAGCTGTTGTATAACTAACAAGCAAGCAAGATGTAATAAATATGATTTACCTGTGAAATCGTAGTTTATTGTTCTGTCTTTCTCGGCAATTTAACTGTATCAAAAGAATAATTAAGATCTTCGAACTTCCAAGCCTTCTGCTTTGTTTTGCCCACAAAACAAACATCACGTATTAAAAGTTCTCATTAGATGGGTTTACATGCTAAAAATAATAAATAATAAGTAGCTTTTTGGCTGCTCTATTTTAGCTGTACCTTTGCAGACTACGTGACAACGCCTTGATTTACATTTGGTATTTTTTCAATATTTCTAATATTCCATTTTAGTGAAGATGAGGGAGAAGTTTGTGATTGAACTTTTGATGTATCTTTTAAAGACATCAATGGGTAAATGTACTAAAGTGTTGCATCTGTCGCAATCATTGCAAACCTGAAGGAAGTGTAGCGTGAAATGTACTAAGCAAACGCAGCGCTGTTAGCATCATTTTAACGAATGCTTTGCAGCCGCAGTTCTTATTTACGCTTTAGCCTTAAATGAATATGTAATTCTGGGCGTTCCTGCAGAAATTCGCAAAAACAGGGCGGGGATAGTGCAAATGAGGGATCAAAAATATTGGAATGAGATGTACTAAAGCTGCGGGCAATTGCGACACTTACAATTGCATCAATTTGTTAAGAACTTTTGAAAGCATGTTTTAAACAAGTCGCAATTGTTGCTGGCATTTCCCAGTCCGCTCTTTCTCGTGTGTTGCCAGTTGTGCGCTCAATGTACTTGAGACGAACACCCAAGTACCTAATTTTCACTAAAGTCAGGGTGTACTTACAAGCCTTGAAAACAAATTTCTATGACATTTCTGGTTTCCCCAGCATGTTGGGAGCAATAGACTGCACACATGTGCCATCTGTATGGACCATGATCTAGTGTGTGTTAATTGTCTAGGCTACTAAGTAGACCAAGTTAAAAATAATAATATTTAAAATAAAATAAAAAATCCCTAAGATCATTAAGTTTCAATTTAACATGATCTTTTATTTACATTGTACACCAATGTGTACAATGCAGCAGCATGATTTATTTTGTGTTACCAGTAGGCTAAAGTACAAAAAGGTGTGCTAGGTATTCATTTGATTTTGCTTCTGTACTGTTTACTGTATAGGCCTACTGTACTATTATATTTTTACATAATGTAATGTGTAGCCTACCCAAAACAGATTAGTATTATTTCAGCGCAATGATTTATATTTAAAATACATTGAGAACTGTAAACGTATGTGTGTGTGATTTTATTGTATTGTTTTTAAACCCAACACCTCCTTGTGTCGGACAAACATGTCCAGTTTAGCAAGGGACTACTGTATGATTATGAAAACCTTTTTGGGGGTGAAGGTTGGGGCCCCACTATAGAATCTGATAGGATTAAACTGCCTTTCATTTTTTACATATATAACAGTATTAAAATAGGTAAAATGAAGACTGAACAGAATGCATTGTACAGGTGACTTTTACATTTAACAAAAAAGTTATTTTGATTCTTGCACCCTTGCATGTATAGACGTTATCCTTTGGCACTGTCTGCTGCAGCAAACCACAACTCAACTTCCGCTATTTTGAAAAGATGACGCACAACTCTTGCTAGAGATCTCGCTAAGATGACACAAATAATATTTTAATTAGTATATTGCGGCTCTCTTCATTAACATATTTTTTCTTAGTACATACAACAAAATGTGCACTTTGCGAATTATCGTAACGAAAATGTAAATTGCGGTATGTTTGCGCTGCAACTGGTTCATCTTAGTACATCTACCCCCAACTGTTCCATTTTGAACAACTACAGGTAAGATACTTTTCCACTTCAATCAAGTATGACAGACCTAAGTCAAACAAGTAGTAAAAACAATACAGCAATGTGACAGAGAGAGAATGATTCTTGGTGATAAATCTCCCTCCCGACCTGTGAGGGTGCTGTGTAAAGGGAAGTGAGCCATCATGAAAGGGGGCGGAGCTACGGTACACTAAATCATCGATCCGTAAGGGAAACGATGCGGCAGCCGCGGATCGGAGGAGCGGTTGCAGTCGTTAACCAAGGGGGGGTGACTGACGGTACAAAAAGGGACGTAGCGAGGTGATCTGTTCCTTTGTTATGGTTAATGCTGAACCGGAAGGAGAACCCGTATTGTTATCGTGAGTGTTTTGTTTGTTTTGTCGTGTCTAAAAATACTTGTTTGTTGTTATTATACGGCTAACACAATCCGGAGATGTCGCTACAGGCCAGCACAAAACCCGGACAACACTGCACTTGAGTCACGATTAATTGTATTTGCACCACGAGCATTCTACACAGGTTTTCTAATTACTACAGGCAGAGGACGAGCTGCCGACCTCGCCTCTGCCAAAACACATTTAAATAAAAATAACAACAAAACAAAAACACACGGCTGTGCCGTCAGTGTGGAATAGAGGTTAGGGCTCTGGACTCTTGACCGGAGGGTTGTGGGTTCAATCCCAGGTGGGGGACACTGCTGCTGTACCCTTGAGCAAGGTACTTTACCTAGATTGCTCCAGTAAAAACCCAACTGTATAAATGGGTAATTGTATGTGAAAATAATGTGATATCTTGTAACAATTGTAAGTCGCCCTGGATAAGGGGTCTGCTAAGAAAATAATAATAATAATAGTACTGACACCACACCTATAAGTAGTCCAGCTTTCCAGAAACTGTACTGCAGTTTATCATTTTGTATTCTGTATGTATAGTATGGGTGTAGGTTCTTGTGATCTTAATTTTTATTTTCAGCTATTGCATGGGATATGTACTGTGTGTATTAAGTATTTTTTTTAAATGTACAAAAAGGTAATATCCTACTGTTTTATTTCATTACAGAGTCTTGTACATAGAGGATACAGATATCACACAGAGAGCAACAACATGCCACTGCGGGACACAGATGAAGAGTAAGTACTCTGCATGTATTATATATATTCCCTGAAAGAGAAGATGACCACCAACCAGCGTGGGCAGCAGTGTGGAGTAGTGGTTAGGGCTCTGGACTCTTGACCGGAGGGTCGTGGGATCAATCCCAGGTGGGGGACACTACTGCTGTACCCTTGAGCAAGGTACTTTACCTAGATTGCTCCAGTAAAAACCCAACTGTATAAATGGGTAACTGTATGTAAAAAAAATAATGTGATATCTTGTAACAATTGTAAGTCGCCCTGGATAAGGGCGTCTGCTAAGAAATAAATAATAATAATAATAATAATAATAATAATAATAATAATAATAATAATAATAATAATAATAACCAATACTTTTGGGATAGGTATTCGCTGAGCATTTTATGTCAGAATTGCCGATATCTGGGTTACGCAACACGGGGTGAGAGGATAAAGCCTGGTTTAGATCCTGAAATGCCGCTTCACATTGGTCTGACCAGAAAATAGCTCCCTTTTGTGAGCTCTGTGAGGGGTGTAGCACGAGTGGAGAACTGCGGGATAAATCTTCTATAATACCCCGCCAGTCCCAAAAATACCCTAACCTGCTTCTGGGTTTTTGGACGAGGGTAATTGTGAAGGACCTCCACCTTTTTTTCCTGGGGCTTCAACCACCCCTGCCCCATAGCATACCCTAGATATTGTGTCTCGGAGAAGGCTAACCTGCACATCTTTGGATTCGCAGTTAAACCCGCCTCCCTGATCGAGTCTAGCACTACCTGCAGTCTTTGTAAGTGGGTCTGCAGGTCATCACTGAATATAACAACATCATCCAAATACGCCCCGGCATAGGAGGTGTGAGGACGTAGCACCTGATCCATTAACCTCTGAAAGGTTGCGGGTGCCCCATGTAGACCAAAAGGCAGAACCACAAATTCAAACAAGCCATCTGGGGTGGCAAAAGCCGTCTTTTCGCAGGAGCTCGGGGTCAACGGCACCTGCCAGTATCCTTTAGTTAAATCCAGGGTGGAGATATACTTGGCAGTTCCCAACCGCTCCAGTAACTCATCCACCCTGGGCATGGGATAAGCATCAAACTTAGACACAGTATTTAATTTCCTGAAATCTATACAGAATCGAATTGACCCGCCTGGTTTAGCCACTATAACCACCGGGCTACACCACTCACTGCGTGACTCCCGGATAACCCCCAACTCCAACATTTTACGTACCTCCTCACGCATGACTTCCCTTCTAGCCTCTGGCACCCTAATGTACCTTTGCTGTACTTTAACTCCTGGTTCGGTCTCGATTTGGTGTTGTGTAAGGTGTGTGGACCCTGGGAGGTCTGAAAAGACTGCTCCATTTCCCTGGACAAGTCGGTCTAACTCGGCTTGCTGTTGCTTACTCAGCTGACCGCCCATAGCTACTGTCAAGGAACCCCCTGGTCGATTCTCCATCCATTCTAGGTTCGGCTGCCTGAAAAAAAAACAATCCCGGTCTTTCCAGGGCTTCAACAAATTAATATGATAAATCTGGTGGTTCTTCCGCCTCCCTGGTTGATGTACTTTGTAGTTAACCAGGCCCATTTTCTCTATAATTTCCACGGGTCCTCTCCACTGGGCTAAAAACTTATGGGGGTCGGACGGGACAAGCACCATTACCCTATCCCCCACCTGAAACTCTCGGACTCGAGCCCCTTGGTTATACTGGCGCTGCTGCACTCCCTGTACCTCCTGGAGATTGCTGGACACCAGGTCCGCCATCTCTGCTAGCCTACTCTGGAGTAACGTAATGTACTCAGGAACCGCTCGGCCCCGGGCTGGTTCTGCCTCCCATGCTTCACGCAATACATCAAGAAGGCCCCGGGGTTGTCGTCCAAACAAAAGTTCAAATGGTCTAAACCCGGTGGACGCCTGTGGAACTTCACGATATGCGAATGTAACCCAAGTTATTTTGTGCTTGTGAGACGATCCCTAAGTAACCAGAGTTTTCATTGCAGTCCGTACTTTATTGATGGTCCCTTACAGAAAGAAACGTCTAGAACTTTCTTTCACTTCCCGCTCCTTAGCGTGGTAAGCAGAAAAGACAAGAAGGCGGCCTAGAGATTAAAATAACAAGAAAAATATTGGAAAATATTGAGTAATTCTTCAAGATTATAGAAAATAGAGTACCAGAGAGATCGGGGATACTGAAACTGAGCCAAGTTCGAATGGTTTTTCGTGTGATAAAAAAGAAAATAGAGTATCCTGGTGAGTTATGTTTATCGCATGTGTTTTTTTTCTCTGTATATAGTATACGCTAGCAACGAAAAGATTAAATATTAAAACCAGTCAGGATAGTATAAAAGATATAAGTAAATGAAAAGAAACAAGGGAAAACTTGTATTATTTTTTTCTGAATTTTTTATTTAAGAATGTACGTGAAATGCACACAGTACCATGTAACTAGATACAGTAAAGTTTTTTTGTAAAGAAAAAGAAAGAATATTGCAAACGATATTACTTGTGTATTGGTAGTTTTTTGCTGAGTGCAGATTGCTGTTATTTTTTTGTTCTTGCTTAAAATAAATAATAAAATGCAGCGGAATGCATTTTTTATAATTTTGTCATTTTGAGGCTGTATACTACATACGTTTTATGCCTTCAGGAATATACATATATAAATGTATGTATATAATGAAAAAGATAAAAAAAAAAAAAAAAAAAAAGAAATGTGATTACTAAAAAAAAAAGTTAACTTTTAAATAAGTTGCAGAAAGATTGTAGTTTTTTTTATCTTTTGTTCTGAATAATAGTAACAAAATGAATGTGATTTGTTTGATATGGATTGATGATGTATTAACCGGTTAAAGTGATCTGCATTAAATAAATTGTTCTGTACAATTTTGTACAGGCTGTTTTTTGTTTTTTGAGATTTAAGAAGATCCCAGAAGTTTGACTGCTACAACTTCAGCCAACTTCAACTGTCTTCAGTGTCATTCCTGCTTTATGAGCAAGGACAAACCTTGAAAACCAACACTGCTCCAACTTGGCGGGTGGTAGGAATAGTTGAATAAAGTGCACAAAGACTGTTTTTTTATTTATTTTTTTGATACTTTATTTTTTATTTTATTTTATTGAGATCTCAATTCTACTGTTATTGCGCATTGTATTTTTTTTGAAACTGTATTGAAATACAAAGAAAAGTTTTGGTCAACTGATCACGAGTCCTGTTGTTCATTTGGATTGCTTTCTAACCATTCTACATATTATTTTTTTTTCCTTGAGCATTGAACCCATAGGGTACAACTGGACTAGATAACCAGCCTCCTTTGAACCTAAGATTCAGATAAGGATTTGTTACCTCTATTAGAACCGTTGCTTACCTTTAAAAGGTTAAGTACTGTGTTACACGAACATCAGGTACGGTAAAAACACATCCCACTCACGTGCCTGGTTAATAGTGACCCTTCGCAACATCTGTTTTAATGTTTTATTGAAACGTTCAACTAGCCCATCCGTCTGTGGATGGTAAATAGAAGTGCGCAGGGTTTTAACCTTCAGGAGCGCGCAGAACTTTTTGAAGACAAGTGACATAAAAGGGGTACCCTGGTCGGTCAAGACCTACTTAGGTAACCCCACCCTACAAAAGATATTCAGCAATGACTGGGCTATAACTTTGGCCGAGGTATTCCTCCGCGCCACTACCTCGGGGTACCGAGTGGCATAATCTACTATCACTAACACATGTTCAAATCCAGACTTAGTTTTTGGCAGGGGCCTCACTAAATCAATCCCAATCCTTTCAAACGGGACCTCTATGATGGGCATGGGAACCAGCGGGGCTTTAGGGGGCTTCTTACTGGTCACTCGCTGACACTCAGGACAGGACTCACAAAACTCAACCACATCGCGCCACACCCCTAACCAGTAAAACCTATGCAAAATCCTGGCCCTCGTTTTATCTGCCCCCAGATGTCCCCCAAGCAAGTGTACATGTGCTAGATTTAATACAGTCTTCCTCTGGGAGTGCGGTATTACTAACTGATGGATGTCTTCCCCCGGAATAGCCCCCCGTATTACCCGATACAGTAACCCTTGGTTTAATAAAAAATGGGGTGTATGCCTTTCTTCTGCATTTTTCCAGTACTCCTCATCCGCCACCACTGCCTGTTCAAAAGCTGTTTTTAAGTTGCCGTCCTCAATTTGAGGTTGTTTAAAGTTTTCTCTGTCTAACTCGACGGCCTGACTAAGAAAATCTTCTGGTTGGCTTAATTCTGGCAAGCTGGGGCTCCTCTGAGGATTACTGGCCTGTGTGGGTGGTCTATCTGCGTGTTTCTGTTTAGCTAAAAACTTTCCCCTCTCCTTTTTTTTTGAGATCTAGTTTTCCTTTCTCCCACAGAGGGCGCTATATCCTCCTTAAGAAAGGGAAACAGTTCTGTCTCAGCTTCCGGTTTCTGCAATGAGGTGGAAGGTTGGTGTTCCTCCTCCCTCCCTACCTCTGTATTTGGATTGGAGGTGGACGGCTGCGTCCCCTCACCCTGTCCCCATAGGCCCGCCCCTACTTTAACCAACTCTAAAAACTGTGGGCAGTTTTTCCCTATGATCATCGCAAAGGGCAGGGTAGGAACTACACCAACCTTTACAAAAAAATTCTGGCCCCCTACCTCCACCCCGATCACTACTGTGGGATATGGTTTAATGTCCCCATGAATACACATCCTTACTATCTTGCGTGTACTTCTCCAATGGTACCAAGTCCCTGGTAACTAAAGTCTCTGAACTCCCCGAATCTATCAGAGCAACCACTTCTTGACCCTCCACCCTCACTTTAATAATAAAGGGATCGGTACTCACCGAGCTGGTTTGGAGACATGGTATACTTTGGCTGTGTCTAACATCCATTCTCTCCGGTGAATGCCTCCTGCACTGCCTGGCGATATGCCCCCTAGTGCCACATCGGAAACACTGGATAGATTCCTGCTGATCGGTGGCGACGGCAGGGGCCTCTTGCTTCCCTGGAAGGTGTCGGTGTGGTCCTTGTGGTTCTCTATGGTGATCGTCTCCAGGCGCCGGTTTTGGGTCCAAGCGGACACATGACTTGACTGGAGTGGTCCCTCTCTTCTCCTGGACCTGCCAGTCCGCCTGCCCCAGAACCTGTGCTGCGGTATAGCGTTCCAAAGCAGCTGTGGTGTCATCCAGGGTGCTGGGGTCTGTTTCTGCTACTCGCTCTCTGGCTGCCACAGGAAGGCTCCAGATGAACCGGTCCATTACCATCAACTCGACCACCCGTCCGGGTGAATTGAGCTCGGGGTTAAGCCATTTCTTCGCCAGGTGTAGCAGGTCGAATAGCTGGGAACGCCCCGGCAGCTCAGGGTTGTACTGCCAGTCATAGAACCGCCGAGCTCGAACTACTGTAGTCACCCCCAGTCGGGGCAGGATCTCTGCTTTTAACTTTGGATAGTTGCAAGCCGCTTCTCGGTCTAGGTCAACATAGGCTTTCTGCGCCTCCCCACACAGGAACAGCGCTAGTATGATCGCCCACTCTGTTGGGGCCCATTTCTCACGCGGCGGTCCGGCTCAAAGATCCTTAAGTAGCCTTCTATGTCGCCGCCGGGGTCATCTTAGACAGCACCTGGCTGGGTCCAGTTTGTCGATGAGTCCCCAGGGTTTTCAGGACGAGTTCCTGGAACTGTAGCTGTTGATGCTGCACAGCTGTCAGCAAATGCTGCACTGTAGCGGTGAGTTCACCGGCGACTCCTGCCGCAGCTCCGTTGGCTCCGCTGGCCAAGCAGCATCTTCCTTATCATGGGGTTCACTGGAAACATCCTGACCACTGTGTGCAACAAAACCCCACTTCTGGTACCACTTGTGGGCGGGTGGGTGCACACAGAGAAAACAGACAGTAGTTTCCAAAACAAAGCAAGTTTTTATTCCAGTATTCTATAAGGCTTGCTCTTATACTGCAGTGTCAGCTGCGTTATCGAGACGTGTCCATAAAGAAAGTAAACAGTTCAAACAAGATTTCAAACAAAACAAAAACCACCAAGATAAAAAAGCCGATGTAAACCAACTGGACCAATAACCACGTCCAGTTGGTGAATAGGTAATTCCACCTGGGGGTTGGGTTTTTCCTAGCTTGCTTGGCTTCTTTAGGAAACCCTTCTCCGACCCTTATTCTGCAGTCCAGTCCTTTATGGATCCCAGCAGCGGACGGGCCTTTCCTCGTAGCCCCTGTAGAGAACAGGGAATTGCAGATGCAAAGGACCACAACGTTATCCGACACTGATTCCAGTTATTCTATTCCGGTCTTATTGTAGATAAACCCCAGAGGTTCTCAGGCAGGAAAACAAAACAAACAACCCACCAGACTGGCGGCACATGCTCCCTTTTACCAGCCAGGCATTTGGCTGTTACAGGCTACAGGTGTGGGCCAATTAAGGCCAATGATAGTCTAACAATAGTCAAACCATAATTGCCTACCTAACCACACCTGCAGCCTGTTGGCCCGTTAACTCCTTGACGCTATGGCAGGCATGTATGCTGCCCACAGGTCCATCTGATCATTACTGGCAACCTTTGTGGGCTCATACCAAGCCTGCCATGAACGACTCCTGGTGGTAAACTTGTGAGCTGGCTCACAATATATATATATATATATATATATATATATATATATATATATATATATACAGTACTGTGCAAAAGTTTTAGGCAGGTGTGAAAAATGCTGTAAAGTAAGAATGCTTTCAAAAATAGACATGTTAATAGACTATATTTATCAATTAACTAAATGCAAAGTGAGTGAACAGAAGAAAAATCTAAATCAAATCCATATTTGGTGTGACCACCCTTTGCCTTCAAAACAGCATCAATTCTTCTAGGTACACTTGCACAAAGTCAGGGATTTTGTAGGCATATAGTCAGGTGTATGATTAAACAATTATACCAAACAGGTGCTAATGATCATCAATTCAATATGTAGGTTGAAACACAATCATTAACTGAAACAAAACAGCTGTGTAGGAGGAATAAAACTGGGTGAGGAACAGCCAAACTCAGCTAACAAGGTGAGGTTGCTGAAGACAGTTTACTGTCAAAAGTCATACACCATGGCAAGACTGAGCACAGCAACAAGACACAAGGTAGTTATACTGCATCAGCAAGGTCTCTCCCAGGCAGAAATTTCAAGGCAGACAGGGGTTTCCAGATGTGCTGTCCAAGCTCTTTTGAAGAAGCACAAAGAAACGGGCAACGTTGAGGACCGTAGACGCAGTGGTTGGCCAAGGAAACTTACTGCAGCAGATAAAAGACACATCATGCATTTCCTTCGCAATCGGAAGATGTCCAGCAGTGCCATCAGCTCAGAACTGGCAGAAAACAGTGGGACCCTGGTACACCCATCTACTGTCCGAGAAGTATGGTCAGAAGTGGGCTTCATGGAAGACTTGCGGCCAAAAGCCATACCTCCGGCGTGGAAACAAGGCCAAGCGACTCAACTATGCACGAAAACACAGGAACTGGGGTGCAGAAAATGGCAGCAGGTGCTCTGGACTGATGAGTCAAAATTTGAAATATTTGGCTGTAGCAGAAGGCAGTTTGTTCGCCGAAGGGCTGGAGAGCGGTACACGAATGATTGTCTGCAGGCAACAGTGAAGCATGGTGGAGGTTCCTTGCAAGTTTGGGGCTGCATTTCTGCAAATGGAGTTGGGGATTTGGTCAGAATTAATGGTCTCCTCAATGCTGAGAAGTACAGGCAGATACTTATCCATCATGCAATACCATCAGGGAGGCATCTGATTGGCCCCAAATTTATTCTGCAGCATGACAACGACCCCAAAAATACAGCGAAAGTCATTAAGAACTATCTTCAGCGTAAAAAAGAACAAGGAGTCCTGGAAGTGATGGTATGGCCCCCACAGAGCCCTGATCTCAACATCATCGAGTCTGTCTGGGATTATATGAAGAGAGAGAAGCAACTGAGGCTGCCTAAATCCACAGAAGAACTGTGGTTAGTTCTCCAAGATGTTTGGGCCAACCTACCTGCCGAGTTCCTTCAAAACTGTGTGCAAGTGTACCTAGAAGAATTGATGCTTGATGCTGTTTTGAAGGCAAAGGGTGGTCACACCAAATATGGATTTGATTTAGATTTTTTCTGTTCACTCACTTTGCATTTAGTTAATTGATAAATATAATCTATTAACATGTCTATTTTTGAAAGCATTCTTACTTTACAGCATTTTTTCACACCTGCCTAAAACTTTTGCACAGTACTGTGTATATATATATATATATATATATATATATATATATATATATATATATATATATATATATATATATGGGGAGGCAGGAGGGGTCAGGTTTATCAGAGAATGGGTAATAATTAGAGATAAAAAATGGTATACATGGTTGTGACAGAAATAAAATGATTTTTGGTTATAAATCTCCCTCCTGAGCTGTGAGGGCACTAAGCAGAGAGAACAGAGTTGAACCAGAGAAAGGCTGGTCTGACAGTCCTTTCCCAGGGTTCAAGTGAAGACGGACAGCCAGGAAGGGGGCGACACTCCGTCGCAAGAACGCATTGACCCGGAAGGGAAACATTGTGGCAGCCGCAGATTGGCGAGGCGGTTGCACTCGTTTACCAAGGGGTCATGTGTGACGACATAAAAGGGGACGGAGAATCGTAATCTGTTCCTTCAAGAAATAAGATGGTTACAGTGCGACTGAAACCCTTTCTCATCTCCCCCACTTCTCTCTAATGTATTCATAGCAGCCAGTATTATCTCTTTAAATCTGCAAAAGAAGCTGAGGACTTTTTAGCGTCCCAGGGAGGTATTGGAACCCAGACCCCCACACATACAGCCGAAGGTACTTTGACATTGGAACCAAAACAAAGCATCTACTGATTTACTACTGTGACGGTTGAACTGCAGTCAAACGCTCCTGCTGATTCAGTTACTGTGGAGAGCACGGAGACAGTGGCTGCTGCTTTTTGAACAGTCCTCAACAGGAAGTAGCCCACCGGATTATGAGTATTGGATTCCTAAAATCAAGAATGTTTTTGCTACATTTTGTCTACGTTCATTTTGCTTGTTCCATGGATCATCTTGGACTTACTGTGGTCCACACTAATCCTTTTTTGTTTTTTACATTGGCTCCTGGAGCAACTTTGAAGAATGGACTAAATACTGGTAATCTCCTCCCCTTCCACCCTTTACTTTACCTCCCACCCCCTTCTCTACCCTTTACTGGTTCCTACTTTTTTATTTTATTGTTATTATTGTTACGGTTATTAAAATGTCCTTATTACCACAAAGTTTAATTACTACTTAGGCAATCATATTATGTTCTACTTTTAAACAGTATAAACAATGAAAGAGAACATGTTTTAATGGTAAACTTGATATTGAGGTTCACACTATTCACTTTATTTGTGCTTTTGTGGTACTTCGCTTGAAGAAACAATTATTATGTCAGCTCAGGGTTTGACTGTGTATAATGTACAAAGAGGGCCTGAGCCTGGACTTGTATTGCTGTTAGAGAGACGGCTCTAAAGAGGTTTCAGTGGTTTGTGTTTTGTATTTGTGTATGTTGTTGTTTTAATGTTTTGTGTTGTGGGGGAAGTGTCTCTTGCAGTCTCATTTCAACCATTATAACAACAGATATTAATGTTGTGTTCCTGGAACGTTCAGGGATTTAATTCTCCCATTTTCTCCACTTTTTGCATCTCAAACAAATATTTATAGTCTTATCGCAAGAAACACATCTTAAATCTTGTGATGTACCCTGTTTTCCTTTTAATTAATTAACCCCACTCTGAATCTGCAACGCTTCGTTGATCCCAGTCCTTTTATAAATGCTTTAAATATAGAAGATGTGTGTCTCCTGAGAAACAACAATGTAAGTGATTTTAAAAAATGTTCTGCCAGACACAAGTCTTATTCTCGAAGTGGTTATATTTTTGTATCTCCAGAGCTCATTAATTATGTGTTGAAAACCAACATCGTTGCAGTTGTTCTCAGACCATTCCCCAGTGCTCTGTAATTTTACTCCCATTAACAAAACCTTGCATGCCACTAGGTGGCATTTCAATACCCCCTGCTGCGAAATGCTGAGTTCTTAATGCAACCTTAATTTTAAATGTGGAATTTTTGCAATTTAATTCAGACTCCTCAGAGAATCCAAAGACGTTGTGGGACGTTACTAAATGTTTTTTGAGAGTTAACTGTACTGCCTTGTCTTCACATTTAAACACATTTAATAAATGTATTAATTAATTAGAAAGGCAAACATTGTAGTAGGAAAGGGCTCAGAAGGCAGCATTTTCTGAACACAGAGCAAAGGAACTGAGTGTAATAAAGGGTGAATGTAATGCGCTGTCTTTGACTGGAGCCAAATTTATTATGCAACGCACTAAACAAAATAATTATTTTCAGGGGGAGAGACCACGTAGATTATATTAGCCTTGAAATGAAAGCACAATGATTCCCTGGCCTCTAGTAATGAAAACAGAGGATGGTGCTTTGGTTACAAAACCAGAGGAGGTAAATAGGCCTTTCAGGTATTTTATTCTATTCTTTATCAATCTGAAATACAAATTGACCATGACTCCTGCAAACATTCCAAAGATAGTTTGAATTTGCCCAAATTGGAGGCATAGTAGGAGGCTGTGTGGTCCAGTGGTTAAAGAAAAGGGCTTGTAACCAGGAGGTCCCCGGTTCAAATCCCACCTCAGCCACTGACTCATTGTGTGACCCTGAGCAAGTCACTTAACCTCCTTGTGCTCCGTCTTTCGGGTGAGACGTAAATATTTTATAAGTTTTATAAGTGACTCTGCAGATGATGCATAGTTCACACACCCTAGTCTCTGTAAGTCGCCTTGGATAAAGGCGTCTGCTAAATAAACTAATAATAATAATAATAAACAACTCGATGCTCCAATAACATTGCATGAACTGGAAAATGCTATTAAGTCAATGCAAACAGGTAAGGCCTGGTCTAGATGGCCTTCCCCCAGAATTATTGCTAGGAATTTGGGACATAGTTGGCTGTTTGTTACTGGGCTCTATAAATGATGCCATTAAAACTGGCTTTTCACAGAGGTCAAACACTGCAATGATATCTCTGCTGTTAAAAAAAGCTGTCGGCCAAAATCTCTCATTAATAGCAATAGAAATCTCTCATTAATAGCAATAGAAAATTATATGCCAAGGTGCTGGTTGCGAGATTGGAAGCTCATATACAGTAGAAAATCTAATCAATTCTGATAAGATTGATCTAATCAAACTGGTTTTATGAAAGGACGATTGGCATCGGACAATATTCAGCATTTGCTTCATATAATTAACAGTAGAACCATTGAGATTTCGGACTACATACAACCGCCGCACCCGCAAAATGTGCGGCTCTATTTTAAAATGGCTTTGATATGAAAATGAAAAACAAACAAATCGAATACAACTTAATATTTTTATTTATGAACATCATACATAACATTTTCAGAGCAAAAACACAGTATTTACATTGAAAATTAAACATTTTCTTATTTTTTTCAAAAAGAGCACATATACATAAACATGAAAAACTGAAATAAAATAAAATTTACGCAATAAACGTCTGTGTAAGCAGGAGGCGATTAGGGAGGAGTCACCTGACTAAGCCGTGTTCTTGCTTGTTTGATACGTCGCAAGATCCTTTTATCACATCTGCTTGGTGATATTAAAAGTGCTTGTGGACGAGGTGAAACAAAAGATGTAGTGGATAATAGTTCAAGATAAATCAGAAGTGTGGAATTATTTTGGCATCATAGCGAATGAAAATAATGAACACGTGAGTGTGCTTATCATTATGTTTTTGTAAACAACAGCCACAAAACTGGTACATGTCTGCGAAATCACAGGTGTAGCTCCCTTTCAACTGGTGGCACAAAAGGAATAGACAGGTATTTTATAGTAAAGTAAGTAGAGATAATTAATGTTAGAATGCAAAAATATATCTAGACCACTAGAGAAAGCTGCCACGTTTACACAATAGGCTATACAGAGATCTATGTGTTATCTATGTGATATCTATGTGTTAATGTTAGAGCGTGAGAGAGTTAGTGGACGCAGGCAGTAGGTAAAGCACAAAGACTTGTGGGTTTGGGTCGGGTTGCAGGTCTTATTAAAACGGGTCAGGTCTGGTCCCAGGTAAGAAGACGGTGCTGCAGCGGGTTGCGGGTTCGGGTTAGAAGCGGATCGTAAAAATTGGACCCGAGCAGGACTCTGCGTTAGAAGGTTAGCAACAGCATCTGTACTGAGTCGCAACCTTGCCATTTTCTCCTCAAAATAACCTCCACTGCCCAGTACAAATGAAATTACAAATACAAAAAATGCAATAATAAAATTAGATCCTATACAATTACTACGTGTGTTATGAGGGGAGGAGATAATTCAATAAAAAAACAAAAAGCATTTTAAAGTCAAGTCGTTTTTTAAATCAGAATTGTGAATTGCATTATAAAATATTTTGTATATAATATAAAGTATTTTTTTAAATGGAGCAGAAGAAAAATCAAATCAAACCAATAACTGAAAATTGTTTTGGGGGATATGGGGAAAGGAGAAAAAAAAGAGTATAAATCAAAGTATTTTTTTAACCAAATATAGAACAGGAACAAATCTGATCAAATAAATATAAAAATGTTTTTAAATTTAGAGAAAATAAAATTAAAATCAATAATTACAATCAAACCGTAGAGAGAAAAAAGATATCCTGAAAAGTTCAAAAGGATATCAATAAATACTAATCAAAATATTTTTTTCAAAAAAATTAAAAAAATTTTAAAATGTAGAACAGGATGATGAAATGTACAATTATGAATAAAACTTTGTCAGTTATACGAAGTACATTTTTTTAGAAGTTAGGTCCTATTATAGCTAACTCATTGAGGACGTAGAGCAGCGTTGAAAAATACACAGGTGATTGAAATAATTGCCATTTCTTACCAGGAGGCCAACCTTTTGTTTATCCAGCCTGGTCTTCCAGAGGCATTTTTACTTTTGATGACATCTTTGGTGAGGGAGACCTTTGTATGTCCCAGGACCTCAAGAAGACCTACTCCATTCCCAGCTTCTCTTATTTTATGTACTTGAGGCTCAGATCAGCAATGCAGGCCTATGGTGTGCCATGGGATACAGTTCTGCCGCCTCATCCTTTGGCAGGTTGGATCAGTCCTACTAGTTCTTCCTGGAGGATGGAATGTACTATTTATAGCTATTTAGTATTTATTAATAATAGCTTGTTGTATGTTTAGGGATATTGAATGGGGCTCGGGCAGGATAGGTTGAGGCATCCATGGTCAGCAGTCTCTGGCTGACTTTATTTTGGAAAATGAATACCCCCACCCCCTCCTTTTTTCATGAGCTCTGTAACCTGTTGTAAATTGTTGGTTTGTTGTTATGTTTGCTGTCCGTGCAAACAATAAAAATAACTGATCACAAAAAATAAAATATGACACTTCTAGCTTGAAATATTCACATGCCTTCCTGAAACAGTACTACAGACAACAGAGATATCACTTTTATCAGAGTTATATATTTATAAATATATTTATATTTGGTTAAGAAAAAGGATCCTGTCAGAATACGTTTCGGAGTAAATAATTTTAAAAGCAAAGGAAATTACATTTTCATTTGTTATACTGTATTATAATACAACTTAATTTTACTGTGAAATTGGATTGGAAAACTTGACATACTTTGTACATTTTCTTCAGCCCCCAAAAACAACAAAAACAATATTCTTATTTAATATACTGGTTTATTATAATAATAATATTATTACAGCCCATTACTATTTTTATAACTCTATTAATTGTGCCCTTCTACTTGAATTTAATCAATGTACCAATGCAGCAAAAGTAATAAGACAAACTAACCTAATTTCATGTCTCAATTAAATGCATAGTACATTAAACAACCTTGCTTAATAAAAATAAACTGCTGTGCTCAGAAAAGCATCTGATTTACTGAACAGCAGCTTCCAGATATTTGCACTAAGACTAAGCGGTAGGCTATAACATCCATTTGAATCCAGGTGCTTATTGAAACTCATTTTGGAACTGGGTAGTTATGATAATTATGGACAACCCCTTACAGTTTTGGAGGAGAGCTGTTGTCAGCATATTCAGGGCAGTAGCCAGCCATGAAAAATCACAGCGGCACTTGCCCATGCACTGCGGCTAAGCAACATGTAAGAGAGTGTAAATTAATAATTATTTGTATGATTTTAACCAAGGACCGTGCCTCAGGTGCCTAATAGCTGGCTACGGCCTTGATATTTCTTACATGCATCCCCACTTTGAAAAAAGGATTTCCTAAGGATATACTTTGCAAAAACACACTTTTTTGGTCCATATTAGGTCTATTTGGGGATTTTAGACTTTAGCATACAATAGCATATCTTTTTAAAGGCATATTTGTGTTGGTATTTTTGTTTTGTTTTTTGGGATCTGTGGGTTATAGTATTACTGTTACACTGTCTTTGTCTAAGCAAGGGGTAAAAAAATAAACAGAAGCTAATTTACTGCAACTGTGTGCTTTCAATTCATTTTGTTATCACAATAAATACCTAAAATCCTCCAATAAAACTCAAATAATCAGTGGTATGTCTTGTATATTTTATTTGTAAACATTTTGGAACACCAGGCCACGATGGTGTGAAGTTGCAGTAGAGACCCCTGTTAACATCTGTTATGATTGTGATACCTCGGCAACTAACTTTTTAAATGTATAGAGCAGTGTTTCTCAACGTGTTTACATCCAAGAGGATGTGAGGGGGGCTTTTTAGCTAAAAAAGGGGGCGTTGTGTTTTCTTATTTAAAATTAAGGAAACTTTTAATTTAAAATATTGATTAACTACTTACACACAATGTGCCAGTGATGTACTCACTGACTTGTGCGATATAAGATAGTGTAAACATCAAGTCAGAAATGTGTGTTGCTATGCAGCAACGTCACTGCCATTTGTGCTATCTGGTTTGTCATGCAAATGTAATATGGGGTTGTCTTGCGAATGATCCTCTCGAAGATTCACTCTACCCTATGCGTCTTCATCACTTCATGTAAAAGTGAGACTGAATTATTATCCAGGGAAATAAATGTAATAAAAAATGATAGTTCTCAAATGTATTTTTGACAGAAATTATTAATGGTTTAATAATCAGTTTTACTAAAAAACATAATAGTACTCACTGGAACCGGATCTCTGATATTTGTATCGGGTTGGTCGGTTCCAAAGCAGGAACCGGGTACCCGATTTCAAAGGAACCGGAACACACATATCTCTATTATTGCTATCTACACCATGGTGCAAGCAAAGAAGATATGTTGGCAGTGTTCCATAATAGTAAACATTTTATGTATGTATCTGCATGTTGATTATACCTGTGACTGGGGTTTAATTTTTTTGTTTTATGAATTATTTATCTGTAATTCTCGGAACTAGTGTAATTAAATGAAATTAATAATTGATGTTAATTAAATGGCATTGTTAATCGGCAATAATTCTTATTTTGTTTTATTTTCTGTGGCAAGGGGTGGTGACTAAGCTCAGCTGATCCTTAGGGGGCATTGTTACGAAAAAGGTTGAGAAACACTGGTATAGAGTATAAAAATACTTTGTCAACTATGCTGAAATGAGTTACTAAAATATCCCTGCAGTGGGTGCACAGATCCACTTATTAAACAAACAAACAAACAAATTTAACAAAACAATAACCACAGCTGTAAAACAAAACATTCTTTACATAGAGAATTAAAAAATAAAACTTTAAGGCTTTATTTATGACTCAGTGACAGTGTGTTACTTTAATGGAAAGGGCAATAGAGACAATATAAAATCACACATTTTAAACCACCCAATGTTGGGGTGCATAGTCATTGACACTGCATTACAATGACAGAATATAAATAATAAACTCCAACAAACCATCACATGAAGCACAAGAATACACAAACCATCAGACTTTAACATCTCATGGGCCCTATTTTGCTACGTTCGCTAACCCCTAAGGCAATCACAAAACACTTTTGCAGACAGTGCACCAAAATCAGGCGCACGTGTGGGCAAACAGACTTTCCCCAACTATGTAATTTAGAAACCGTGTTTTAGCGACCACACGGCAAGTCAGCATTAGTGCTGGACATGGGCTGAACTTTAGGGGAGTATCCTCATTTACATACAACTGTAGCGATTTAGCAAACCATCAACAGGTGCTAGCATTTGCGTTTCAATTGACAGGTGAAAACCAGGTCTAAACTGTGTGCAAATTACATGGTCCACTATAAATACAGCTGAAACTACCAGGGAAGCAAGCAAAGAGAGAGAAAATAAAAATGGAGTGTGCACTGGATTTCTACGTGGCTAGACAAAGAGAGAGGAGGAGGAGCTGTCCCCAAATATTTAGAAGTCACCTGTCTTTTCTGAGCCTGTCTGGCACACAATGCAGCAATTTCACCTCAACAGACAAACAATCACTGACATCTTCCAACTGCTTCAGGCTGACCTGGAAGTAGACATGAGGAGAGCACACTGTGTTTGTAGCACTAAAGGTATCCTCTGCACTAACATATTATGCCACTGGCTCAATCCAACATACTATACTGCAGACATGAGCCAGTCGGCTGTATCATGTGCAGTGTGAGATGTACCTGCAGCTTTAATAAAGCAAGCAAGAGAATTCATCCGTTTCCCTGTCTCTCACGAGCTGCAACAAAATACAAAGCAGGGTATTCTTGGGAGGTATGGGTGTCCTGGGAGCCATCGATTGCACATATGTGCAGCTACTGGCAAGCACAAACACAGAATAGGCACCTCTACATAAATCGTAAGGGGACCTATTCTGTCAACATGCAATAGTGTGTGATGCCAACAACTACATCACAAATGTGTATGCAAACCATCCTGGCTCCGCTCATGACTCGTTTATCCTCGCTAATTTGCAGGTGGCAGCTGCGTTTCAGCAGGATGACAGTCTGAGAGGTTGGTTGACAGGGGACAACGGGTATCTACTGAAGCAGTGGCTACTGACACCGCTGCTCAACCCCACGACCCCTGTCGAACAGAGGTATAACCGTACCTTTAAATGTACTCGTACTGTAATTGAGCAAACATTTGGAATCCTCAAAATGTGATGTCTCTGGAGGAACACTACAGTATACTCCTCAGAAGGTTACCAATATTTAGCAATATCATCCTGACTTCTTGTATTTTACACATCCATAATGGATGTGATGTTGAACTTACAGAGGAAAATCTACAGGGTTTGAGGGAAGCAGATGCTGAACTTAAAGCCCCAGTGGTGGAGGTTGCAGATGCTGCAAGTACCTGGCAGGTCAGACAAAGCTTTACAGATTACTTTTTTTATTTTGTATCCACTCTCCCTCTCACTGTCACTTCATTCAATGTATGTATCTAACTTTATACTTATGTGACAAGTTAGGTTTACTTTGATTTTTATTAAAATTTAAATTACAGAATCATTGACCAAAGGCCTGCATGTTTCCACAACATGACCCTATTACCAGCTTCATGATTGAAATGGTAAGCTGTAACGTATTTCTATATGTTTGAAAAACAAAAAGGAACACAGGGTTCATGTTAAACAAGAGTTGTTGTTAAGCAAAATATTTATTTTTACACATTTGCTGTTTTTAGTTGTGAATCACAATAAATATAAAACAAGTATTGGTGCTTCACATGACAACACAAATATTATGAACATAAAATTACACAAAAGCAAGTAACTCTATAATAAGGAGTAAACAGAAAAAAAAGTCCTGGAGGAGGACTCTACTACTACGGATAGGTAGTAGAGGATCTGCTCTAGACTCCTATAGCCACGGCACGTATACCTACTCCTGAATGAACTGTCACAAGCACTGTCACCAAACTCTAAACTGGTTGTCTTACATGGTGGTGTAAAATCAAGTTTTTGACAACAGCGGCCAACTCTATTAAACAAAAAACAAAAACAAAAAAATTGTATTATTAATTAAAAGTATTATACTTAATGTTCTTCAGTGTGAACAAATGTGCAGTTAGAATACCGTTTTTTTTCTTCTATTGGAGGAAAACATACAGAAATTGCATGGGTTTCTAATTACATTACCCTTGATAATTGTATGCAATTTCCCCTAATCACTTAACTCATTGTTAAAGCTTAGGGTAAATTTAATGAAACAAATATATATATATATATATATATATATATATATATATATATATATATATATATATATATCAATTCTTCTAGGTACACTTGCACAGTTTTTGAAGGAACTCGGCAGGTAGGTTGGCCCAAACATCTTGGAGAACTAACCACAGTTCTTCTGTGGATTTAGGCAGCCTCAGTTGCTTCTCTCTCTTCATGTAATCCCAGACAGACTCGATGATGTTGAGATCAGGGCTCTGTGGGGCCATACCATCACTTCCAGGACTCCTTGTTCTTTTTACGCTGAAGATAGTTCTTAATGACTTTCGCTGTATGTTTGGGGTCGTTGTCATGCTGCAGAATAAATTTAGGGCCAATCAGATGCCTCCCTGATGGTATTGCATGATGGATAAGTATCTGCCTGTACTTCTCAGCATTGAGGAGACCATTAAGTCTGACCAAATCCCCAACTCCATTTGCAGAAATGCAGCCCCAAACTTGCAAGGAACCTCCACCATGCTTCACTGTTGCCTGCAGACACTCATTCGTGTACCGCTCTCCAGCCCTTCCGAACAAACTGCCTTCTGCTACAGCCAAATATTTCAAATTTTGACTCATCAGTCCAGAGCACCTGCTGCCATTTTTCTGCACCCCAGTTCCTGTGTTTTCGTGCATAGTTGAGTCGCTGGCCTTGTTTCCACGTCGGAGGTATGGCTTTTTGGCCGCAAGTCTTCCATGAAGGCCACTTCTGACCAGACTTCTCCGGACAGTAGATGGGTGTACCAGGGTCCCACTGTTTTCTGCCAGTTCTGAGCTGATGGCACTGCTGGACATCTTCCGATTGCGAAGGGAAGTAAGCATGATGTGTCTTTCATCTGCTGCAGTAAGTTTCCTTGGTGGACCACTGCGTCTACGGCCTCAACGTTGCCCGTTTCTTTGTGCTTCTTCAAAAGAGCTTGGACAGCACATCTGGAAACCCCTGTCTGCCTTGAAATTTTTGCCTGGGAGAGACCTTGCTGATGCAGTATAACTACCTTGTGTCTTGTTGCTGTGCTCAGTCTTGCCATGGTGTATGACTTTTGACAGTAAACTGTCTTCAGCAACCTCACCTTGTTAGCTGAGTTTGGCTGTTCCTCACCCAGTTTTATTCCTCCTACACAGCTGTTTCTGTTTCAGTTAATGATTGTGTTTCAGCCTACATATTGAATTGACGATCATTAGCACCTGTTTGGTATAATTGTTTAATCATACACCTGACTATATGCCTACAAAATCCCTGACTTTGTGCAAGTGTACCTAGAAGAATTGATGCTGTTTTGAATGCAAAGGGTTGTCACACCAAATATGGATTTGATTTAGATTTTTCTTCTGTTCACTCACTTTGCATTTAGTTAATTGATAAATATAATCTATTAACATGTCTATTTTTGAAAGCATTCTTACTTTACAGCATTTTTTCACACCTGCCTAAAACTTTTGCACAGTACTGTATATATATATATATATGTGATTTGTCAAAAAAGGTTAAATGTACATAACATAAGAAAACTGATAATGAGCTTCCATACCTTTAATTGTTTCAAGGACCTCATATTTCAGGTCAGTGTTTTCCTTTGTAAGGGTTTGGATTTTGGAATACAGACTGCACATTGTCTTCAAATCCAATGAACCTTGAGTCCTGATTATTTTTTTTCTTTCTGTTTAAGGCTTTCTAAGATGCAGACATATCCTTCCTTTGTGCTTTCCTTTTTCAAAACACTCTGAGAAATGTACTGCCACGAGATGTCAAGAGCCACTTGCAATTTGCATTGTACTCTGGATCATTCGGGAATGTCCACAAGATTCTGTCTGTCATCTATAGTAGTGTTAACTTTGTTGACGAAATTAGTGACGAAAATATTCGTTGACAATGTGTTTTTTATTTTTGTCAATGATGACTATGAGTGGACGAAAATCATCAAGCATGACAATGACTGCCTACCAAAATGCTAAGTTTCTTCCTTTCATACACCTCATCCACAGCATCCTCACATGCCACTTTTAACTCTACTAGGTGAACAAGGCGTGCTGATCCAGACCAGAAGACAATATCAGGTCGAAGGTTAGTGGTGGCAATCTGCGGTGGGAAAATAAGCCGTTGTCCAACATTTGCCAGCATTTTCCAGTCTTTAGCAGCTTCCAGTTGTCCTAGACAAGTTTTGGTTTTAATACCTTTTCTTGGTGGTTGCTCCCCTGGACAGAGGAATGTTGTTCTTTGTGTGTCATATATTGCTGGAAATGGTGGCAACCTGTTGGTCATGCTGCACTTGTCTTCCAATGCTAAGGCCAAATATCGCAGCACCTGCATGACACCAAGTAAACCTAGGCTAAGACCCACCTGACATCCTGTCAAAATGTGTCTCAATGTAGCTGGCGATGAACACAAAGGACACCACAGATCCTCTCCTACCCATAGATTAAGGTTCTGTGGTGATGGGAGAACATCATATGTTGACCTGATGAGGAAACTGATCCTGCTCTGTTCCATTGTCCATAGATCTCGCCAGCCGATCTTGCGTTGTTCCACACTCTCCCATCTCGTCCATTCTCCCTGCTTGGCCTGGGAAACTGAATTTACGCACCTCATCCTCTCCTCCTGCTTTTATACCTCATTGACTACCAGCTTCCTCCAATGAGCTGGGTCTGCTTTGTGCCATGTAGGAGGAGCTGAACTGAGACTAAGGCCTCCTCTTCCATGCTGTACTTGCCCCATGATATCACTGATATGAAGGGCAGCCTTTGCATCTTCCACAGTAAGGAAACTGTTGAGAAGTTTGAAATACCATGTGATCGTATCACAGCATTTGTGACAGATAATGTTGTGTAAATAGGAAAGGCTTGGACTTGAGGTTTGAAACCTTTATTCTTAAATGCGGTCTACCTGACACGCATAGCACATCTGCTTAACCTTGTTGGCTATTTGTGGAGAAAATGACTTAAAGTAAACAAAGTGGTTGTGGCTGTAAAACAGACTTTCACTGCATGCCCTGCCATAAAAGCACGGTTCCATATGTTTCTACAAGAAAGAGGGAAAAAACCTGTATGCCACCAACTGTTATAACCAGATGGAATAGCTGGTTCCAGGCAGCTCTTTCTCACATTGAACTTACTGGGGGTTTGTGGCAAAGTGCCCACCCCTTTGTATTTATTTATGTATGTTTTGTATTATTATTATTATTATTATTATTATTATTATTATTATTATTATTATTATTATTATTATATTGTATTTTTGTGCAGGCGGACAAAGCTGTCCGTCTTATTTACTGTTTGAGACCGGCGGGAAAAAAAATGGTCTTCTAATGTGTAGTCAGTGGGGATGGGGTTAAAACCCCTTCCCTAGTACCCTCGTGGGAATGTGGCTGGAACCTTAAGGTAATTATTGTATCAAATTAGGTAATTAAGGCTCCAGCCACAGACTATAAAAAGACACAGTCCAGGCTTATTAGACGGGGAGTGTCAGAGGAGAGACGTAAGTCTGTGGAAAATAGGAATAAAGAATTGCTATGTATGCTGGTTGTTTAAGTGTTTGTTTGTTTGGCCCTTGTGCCCTTTTATTTGGTGTTTTGTTTAAATCTTTTGTTTTATTATTTATAAAGCGCTGAGCGCCGTTGCGCTTCAGTTTTGCCCGCTATACCTTGTTTTGACAACTGCTTCCTGAACCTGAATTGTACCTCTATACAAGCAGTTTTCAATCTTTTCATCTCAAGTACCAGTATTTCCAGCAGGAACCACCAGGTGTACCAGTAACTATGTGCAATCTTAAACGGCTGTTGTAAAACCGAGACCTACCCCATTATAACCAGGTTTGTGTCTGTACTCACTTGTTTGTTGCCTCATTCTGCTGAATGGTTAATCTATGCAGCTGATGACTGCAATTAACTCAGCATGTTTATATTTTAAATATCTTTTAAGTGTTGTGTATGGAATTAATGACTGCACCTTTAATTATGTATAGCTGTAATATGGGCAATAGCATGCTGCAGCTCCCATGCTCACTGTTAATGAAGTCCTGATCTGAGAGCATGTACTGTGACACAGACCGCTCTTATGATTAGATGTTAACTGTTTATTTTTCAGTAAAAACAATTAAATTGCAATAAATTTGTTCTTCTGTATTTCTGATTTTAAATACACCACAACAAGCACATTTTCATATATTGCTGTCCCAAGTATTTCTATGCGTTCTGCTTTTACATTTCTTAAATGGTCATTTTGAGAAATAAACTTTGTTTTTCCTGCAACAGCTGACCCTTCTTAAATGCAACTGTTCATTTTAAGCGAAATTTTTACACAACAGTACTCACACATGTTTGATCATCATTACAACTGTTGCAAGAAACTGGGGTTCCTGTATTCTGCTGGTGTTAATACTTCTCTGCACTTACAAGCAAAATCAAATTGTGACTGTCCTTCTCGCACTTCAGTTTATTAAAACATGCGGCATTGGTTTTTAAATTTTTTTTATAAAGACTGATATGGAAGGCCATCCGGGTCAAAAAAGTGTTATTTAGTACGCGTTTCAAATATTTAGTATATGTTCTAATTTGACTTTGGAAAAATAACAACCTCTGATTAGTTAAACAGCATCACATGACCGGGTGTATATATAGCTTATAGCACGGCTTGCATACTAATGAGCCGCTTCACACTGAATAAATCACTACACACCACTACATTCTAAATTCCATGACAAACTGCCATTTTATTTGATATTAGTTACAAAACCACTGCCAAAAATGAGTGGCATTTCACCTATTTACTTTACTATATTTGGGATGAAACTCCACATAACTGGTGCAACACCAACTTTCTGAGTGAAGACAGCAGTCCATCTGAAAAACAATAAATAAATAAATAAAGTGTCCATCTGAAAAATAATAAATAAATAAATTAAATAAATAAATAAAGTGCGTGCACCAGCAAGAGTAGACACATACAAGTAGATGAGGAACAGCTAAATGAAATAGAAGAAAACAAAGACTGAAAAAAAAGAATACGGCATGGGCTGGTTAATGTACTTAAAGAAAAAAAACATGGACATTCATTTTATGGAAATAAGTCCAAAAAATCTCATGCCAGTGCAAGAAGTTCAACTGCGGACCAGTATTCAGTCTCCAGTTTTATAAAGATGAGCTGGACTAAATACATATTTTAACAGTAGAATTTTTAACATCTCTGCTGACAGCGAGTTTAAAACCAGCAATAATGTTTTCCTGTCAGTCAGGAAAACTCTTAGAAAAGCAGGAAAAGACAAGGCCAGACACCACCTTCCGAATTACTGGACTGGATTTGAAGTGTCTGTGGTAAACCGAGGTACTGTCCCCTGACACCGCGGTCGGATTGGTGCTTAAAGTCTGGTTCGATCGTCAACTTAAACTTGGATGCGAGGGTGTCTGACAACTAACAAAAACATATTTTGAGATCCAAAAGGATGAAAACGTACTAGAATATGTGTCCCTCCCATATAATGAGTTCACAAACTCACATCAAGATCCAGCTTCCGTCTCCATCGCAGCTGCTCTCCTTACTTCCTTAGTGTCATTTGAAACTCCGCCCATCATCACAGCTTGAATTCAGTCCTCCAGGTTCTAGTGAAATGGCACTTTCGAAGCAGAAATTCACAATAAACTAACGTGCAATGTATTTTTAATAAGCGAACAATGAATTAAATTAGGTTAAATTTGGGACTATTACACGGCGGATATATACACAATAAAGGTTTCTGGTTTTGTCTTAATTTAAATGTGTTTTAATTATTTTAATTATTTTTCTTCCCACAAATGCCAGGCGTGGTATATATCATGGGAACCACACGACCCGTCGTGGTTTATACCTTACTTATTAGACGTACTAATTTGGCCAATCAGATCACTGAAAATTAAATGAGAACCAATTAATTTAAAGAAAATAACCTTACATCTGCCATTCCGGGCCAATTCGTGGTGGTGTATGGACTTGGCATTTTTGGGTAAAGTCTAACGAAAGATGGATAGACCCGGAACCTTAGAGACATGCATCAAGCGGCGGTTTCAGAGCCTTAGAAATCACTTTAATTCAGTGGTAACCCCACTGTAGCTAATATGTAATTTTAAACAACTGTTGAAAGATCTGACTTTGAATCTAATATTAGCTAAGGGAACTCAATATTTAAATGTAGAACAGAAATAAAGAGAAAATTTAAAAAAAAAAAAAGATTGTGTACATTGTTAATACAAACTGAACCGTGTCATGGTCAACATTGTCCTTCTCAAAAAGTCGGCAGCACTCAGTAAATCTATATTTGTACTGCAGAAAAAAATCTCTCGCCACCAATTTGCCTTATTCTTGATTTTTTTAAAGCATATTTCATGGAACCAGCTACCAGTTATCCTCAGGACTGTTCCGTTTTTTACTACTTTCTGCCGTCTTCTCAAGACCCACTTATTCAGCCTTTATTTGTAAATTCCTATTTATATACCTATATTGTATATATGTGTTTTGCATTTTTATGGCCTGTAATATTGTATAATATTTCGCAATCTGTAATATTGCCTGTAATATTTTATTTCATTTCTGTAAGTCACTTTGGATAAAAGTGTCTGCTAAATAATAATAATAATAATAATAATAATAGTCTGAAATTAAAAAGATATTATCGTGAAGGTGATTGGCTACTCTTGTAATTATGCTGCATGACTGTAAAATGACCAGCCCCTACGTAGGAACTATTGTAAAATGACCAGCCACTATGTAGAAAATGCGTTGTTCGTTTACATTTATTTAGAACCGTAGTATTTTGTGTATTTTGATTGGTCCAATATTTAAAACACATACTAAATAACGTGTTTTTGACCCGGATGGCCTTCCATAGACCAACGTCATGTCGCATTGATAAATATTGACACATGCTTTTAACCCTTTGGGTCCATTTATTAAGCGCATCTCAGGTCCAATTTATTTTCACACGTGCAGTTTATTTTAGACGCACTGTTTAAAAGTATTGTTTTTCACAGTAAAACAGGTTTAAAAGGCACTGCATATCAACAGGACACTCAGTACTGCATCTCCAGCCCCGCCTCACCCTTTGTTCGCTGTATTTTTCACATACCTCTTCATAGTCATGCATACTGATAAATCATCTCCTGATCACTCGTTTTATCACCAAACTCCTCAAAAATGTGATCCAAGTCATTTTTTTATTACTGTAACATCTCAAAAAGCTCTGCAAATGTCTGTGATATTCTTTGAGCGTTGGATGCAGAAGCAGCTATCTTGTTTGTTTATGTCTGTGTTATCTATGTGGTGTCGGGTCTATCAGTATTCATGAGATACGCCCCTTTTTTTTTTGGCTTCTCTTGGCTCCTATCGGTCTCACTCGGCCATTGAATGGTTTTCTCGGCTTTTTCTGGAGAAAAACAACTAGAGACCTGTTTTTTATGTCTTTTTGATGATGTCGGAGAGGGTCTGACATTGGACCGGAAAGGGAAAATTGCAATGTCGGACCAGGTCCGACACAGGACCGCAAAGGGTTAATAGTGACAAAGCATTATTAAAATAAACATGCTTTCTCACATCAGTTTTCTAATATTTATGTTGCCTATTACCCCACGTAATTGGACTGAAGGAAAGGTAAGATTTCAAGATTAATTTGTAGATACAAGTACTCTACTGTTCTTGCTGAGCAACCTTGTTCAAGGTCTTTTTTCTCTATATACAGTTTTTGCCCTAGACAAGTGAAGAAAAAGGATACAGCAGGTAGGTGCTCCATATAGACCCACATATCTTGAACTTGACACTTGTGGGTGCAACAGTGCCCAAACTAAAGTGCTTCATAGAAGGTTGCACCCATCTGCCAAACTCCACAGATATGTGGGTCTATAATGAGATACCGGCCTGTATCATTTAGGAGGCTGTGTGGTCCAGTGGTTAAAGAAAAGGGCTTGTAACCAGGAGGTCCCCGGTTCAAATCCTACCTCAGCCACTGACTCATTGTGTGACCCTGAGCAAGTCACTTAACCTCCTTGTGCTCCGTCTTCAGGGTGAGATGTAATTGTAAGTGACTCTGCAGCTGATGCATAGTTCACACACCCTAGTCTCTGTAAGTCGCCTTGGATAAAGGTGTCTGCTAAATAAACAAATAATAATTAATGGTCCCTTACTGCGGATATTTGTTATCAGATTATATTTTTAAATTGTACAAATATTTATGATAAAAAATCTAAATGATTGTGTGTTCAAATATTTTCAGCTTTCTTAAAAATGTAAAAAAAAAAAAATTCAGTTAAAATTGTTTAGATTGTTTATATTTGTTTCTCCATTTTTTTGTTTCTCCTCAGGAGAGAAGGCAAAACTAAATAGATCTATCGCATGTGATGCCAAAAGTTAGGTGTTTGTGTACGTCTGTGTATTAGCTAATTTTTGTTTACTTTTTCAAGTCGATTCATTATTTAGCTGTAGTCATTATTATTATTATTTGGCCATGTACTTTATTATTAGTTTACTCTGTGTGTGTGTGCGTGCGTGCGTGCGTGCGTGCGTGCGTGCGTGCGTGCGTGCGTGCGTGTGTGTAAATAACAGAATTTATTTAGCTGTAGTCATTATTATTATTTAGCCATGCACTGTATTTTATTATTAGTATACTTTTACTTTGTGTGTTTGTGTGTAAAGAACAGTCATTATTATTATTAGTTTACTTGTTTCTGTGTGTGAAAAAGGATGGGGAATCTTTATTATTATTATTATTATTATTGTTATTATTATTATTTGGTATTTATTTTAATGTTTTATGTGGGTGTGTGTAAGCCAGAAAATGGATGGAGACAATCGGCTCTAGCATCTGGTTCAGTCACTGAAAAGGAGTAGGGCCCTGACTGAGGAGGAGATCGAGGGCATGGACGCCATGGAGGAGGACCTCCCTGATGAAGAGCTGCTGCAGGAGGATGAGAAGGAAAAGGAGGGTGATCTGGAGGGGCCCCAGCCCAGCAACTGCAGGGTAGTTTTGAAAATAAATACAGCACAATATGGAAGTTGTTTTTTTTGTCTCCCACACTCCCAAATAAAAGTCTTAATATCAAAGTATTATTTGTAATATTTGTAATATGCTTTTTTAAAATAAAACATTTTACTTGTTAACGTGTGTGTTGTTTCTTTATTTTTATACTGAAATATAATTGTTTCTCAAACAGGAAATATGTTTCCAATCTCACTTTTTGGCAAGTCTTAGCCCTGGTCTGCCTTTGCCATTTTGGAGGTTGATTTTTTTGTAAAATACTATGCATTGTAAAACCTTATCTAGCTCTGAAACTGTTCAAGATATTTCTGTTCTGATTTCAGATTTGAAATCCTTGACAAATTGTGAAGCTACAATATACTATATAATAGTTTTTTTGTTCTATAAAACTTGGAAAGAGATTGAAATTGGCAATTTTTAAAAATATTATTTATTATTTTTCATATTTTGATATTTTTTTGGGAGGTGTAGCTCATATGAAGAAAAAAAAAATCACCCCATAACAGTGGTGTTAACACTGTGGCCATGTTTTTGTACGATGTACACATTTGTATTCTCCCTTAGTAACTCAAGCATTTCAGATGTCATGAACCTCCTGAAATATGCCAGTAGAGAGGAAGTTTCAAGATTGTCTGGAGGCTCAACATTTGGGCCTTGAAACATGGAATCGGGGGCTTCAAAAGCTTTATTTCTCCAAGTAAATTCTTTTTTTTCCTTTCCAGTCTAGCTCTTTGAGTAGTGAGTTCTAAAATGCACTGCTGGTCTTACATGAGTGAGTTTTTTTTTGTCTTCTGCATGCGCTTGATTATTACAGTACAGCGTACAAACAAGCTGAAAGCTATATGTTTGTATGTATGTAATGAATACTGATGAAATACAGACAGATCATTTTTATCGTAAATAAATCAAACAAATTAATATATTTTTTAATTTAGTCACAGGGAAAGGTTTTGACTAAAAAATAACATGAAGGCAATAAACAATAAACAACAGGTTGGAACAACCACAATAACACGTCCTAACAAAAAAAGGGAGCAAGAGAGAGAGAGAGAGAGACAGAGAGAGAGATGAATAAATCATATCTGGGTAAACAGGTTGTGGGGGCGGAGGGAGTGAGAGTGTCTAATGCTTCAGCGTATGATACTCCTTGAAGCATGGATCAATGCACAGAGCTTGGCGCCGCCTCGTCGCTGTCACTTGATGTTGATGGTAAATATTCTTCGCTTTTGTCTTCACTGACACACTCGCTGACATCCGATTCAGTGGAAGAATTGTATGTATTTGAATTTAAATTGGAATCTGAATTCAGTATTATTACTAATACTTCTTTCTCACTGAGCGATTTTCGCCAGTTTACAAACACATGACATTTTTGTGACTCAGATAATTATATGTAATTACAGAATATTATGTGATCAGGGGTTTTGTAGACTCAGTAATTCCAGTTTAAAGTTGCAGAACGTACCGGTATGTTCGTACTTCCTGGGGACCAGAGAGCATCGAACGTACCGGTACATTCGTACTACTCAAAGGGCTAGGGGTCAAGTTTGGCATGGGCACATTATCCAAATCACTAGACTCACTCCCCTCAGACTCGTCATCACCACTTGAATCGTCACTCTCCATGTCTTCATTCCCTGGAGTAAAATCGGGATCATTATCATCAGCGTCTTCATCCTCGCATCCTTCAAATTCACTGTCATTTCCAGTGAAGTGGGCTCTGCGACTGCTAAAAAAAAACATGTTGAAATTATCAATCTGATAATAACAACTTGCATCGACATTAAAAAAACATCAACCATTGCTAAAAATTCACTAATTTAGAGTAGTTACCAGGAATAAAAACTTAAAACTATCAAGTGAAGACAAGGTACATTTTCAATACTATTATTATTATTTTGGGATTTTTGGTTCTTTACACTGAATTTGTTTTTCATTGATATTTTGTCTTACTATTATTATTGATTGCTAAGATTAACATATAATACTAGCAACAGATTGCAAATCAGTACAAAAATCCCAATACATAAGAAATATTGAAAAAAAGTATGTATAGGTGTTATTTATAAACACAGAAATTAAAACAAAATGCTAAAATATTTAATTGATAGCTCCCCTTTGAATGGTGAACATATGGAGTATTGAAACAAACATTTGCATATCTAATGTGTTATCTTAAGTACCAGTTAGGACCGATGTGACGCCTATGTCACACAGAAAAATGTTGAACTTGTATTTCATTATTTTCAAGTATCATCACCAGTTAAAAACTTCAATAAGTTATAGGATATCTAATTAAAATTAACCCTTTGCGGTCCTATGTCGGACCTGGTCCGACATTGCAATTTTCCCTTTCTGGTACATTGTCGGACCCTGTCTGACATCATCAAAAATACGTAAAAAACAGGTCTCTAGTTGTTTTTTCTCCTGAAAAAGCAGAGAAAACCATTCAATGGCCAAGTGAGACCGATAGCAGCCAAGAGAAGCCGAAAAAAAAGAGGGGGAATCTCAGCAATACACTTAGCCCCGGCACTACAGAGATAACAGGGACATAAACAAACGATAGCTGCTTCTGCATCCAGCGCTCAAAGAATATCACAGACATTTGCAGAGATATTTGAGATTTTATAGTATTAAAATAATGACTTGGATTGCATTATTGAGGAGTTTGGTGATAAAAAAAGTGATCAGGAGATGATTTATCTTTATGCACTACTATGAAGAGGTATGTGAAAAATACAATGAACAAGTGGTGAGGCGGGGATGGAGATGCAGTACTGAGTGTCCTGTTGATATGCAGTGCCTTTTAAACCTGTTTTACTGTGAAAAAAAAAACTTTTAAACAGTGCGTCTTAAATAAACTGCATGTGTGCAAATAAATTGGACCTGACGTGCCTGAGACATGCTGAATAAATGGACCGCAAAGGGTTAAAATACAACTGGATTGGTTTATACAACTAAATAAAATTGGATTGGTATTTAGCACTTTGTGTAGACAGTTAAACCTACTCTGCACTGACCATGGAAGCAGCCATATCATGCCATCAATTCTGGGAGCGTAGTATCTCAGATCTCCACAAGATGGCGCCAAAATGTAATATATATGTCACTTCGGGGCTTGATGGGTAGCCTGGTAAATTGAGATAATAATTTTTGCCAAGCCTGTTAAATGTATGTGACATATCTGACACAGTGGGTTCCTTAAACGTAGGTGGCAAGACACTGGTTTGCAGCATGTTGGGTGTTGAGATTCAAACTTGTTTTTGAATTTGGATGCATAATACTTCAGGTATGGTTACAAAACGCCAAGAGAACATTTGGAGAGCGATATCCCAGTTTTTCCCACTGAGTGGTAAATAAAAACAATCTGTAAATTTCAAGGCCAGTTGCTTCTATTCTTTTTCGATGACAGAAGAGACACGACTTCATCGTACACATGTACACACAGACGTATATGTGTACAAGGCAGTTGCTTTTCAATAATACATACAGTATTTACTTGGTTTTAACTTAAATCAAAGCAATATGAAACTTGGCTCCACATGGAGATGGTGGTAGTCGATAATAAAGCGTGCTTTCTGATGATCATCTCTAAATTATCCTAATGATCAGTAATCCTTTAATGTTATACTTCATACATAATGCAACTGTGGGAAATGCCACTGACACTAAATTGGAAATATTCTTGGCTCATTGCACTCTATACTAATGGAACTTTGTTGCCATGTGACTTTATGTACATTTTAGACACTTTAAATTCTGAATAAATGAACATGATACTACAACATTAACGACGAAACTCAAGCAAGCTTAATTTCAACAAACACCCAAACTGCAGTGGAATAAGGTAAATAAATAATACCTAAGGACATACAGTGCCATGAAAAAGTATTTGCCCCCTGTCTGATTTTCTGCATTTTTGCACATTTTTCACATTGTTTTTGGTCAGATTTTTTTGTGGATTGTAGTAGTATATAGAGGGAGTCTGAGAGAAAAAATTACACCAAAGTTTGGTGCTTCTTTCATTTGTTTGGTGTGCAAGGTAATCAAACATGCAATCTTCAGGTGTGAAAAAGTTATTGCCCCCCCTAGTTAACTCAACCTAATTAAAGGGATAATTAGGGTCAGCTGTTTGAGTACTTTGGTTAACAACAAGGCCTGATTTGGGCCAGCCCTGCCCAATATAAATCTGACTAACTTTGGCCCTTACCATCAGAATGAAGTTGTCAGCACACAGGTTCTAGAGCAGGGGTGGGCAATTCCGGTCCTGGGGGGCCGGTGTCCCTCCTGGCTTTTGTTCCAACTGAGCTCTAAATTACTTAATTAGACCAATAATTGGTAATAATTGGTCCAATTAAGTAATTTAGGGTAACGTTGGACCAAAAGCCAGGAGGGACACCGGTCCTCCAGGACCGGAATTGCCCACCCCTGTTCTAGAGGCACATCATGCCACGAACAAAAGAAATTCCTGAAGACCTCCGGAAAAAAAGTTGTTGATGCCTGTCAGTCTGGAAAGGGTTACAAAGCCATTTCTAAGACTCTGGGGCTCCACCGAACCACAGTCAGAGCCATATTTTTGCTCCATAAGTTTGGGACAGTAGTGAATCTTCCGAGGAGTGGCCGTCCTGCCAAAATCTCTCCAGAGCAAGGCGTAAAATCATCCAGGAAGTCACAAAGAACCCTAGAACAACATCCAGGGATCTGCAGGCCTCTCTCGCCTCGGCTAAGGTCAGTGTTCATGACTCCACCATCAGAAAGACACTGGGCAAAAATAGGATTCATGGCAGAGTAGCAAGGCGGAAACCATTGCTCACTAAGAAGAACATGAATCCTCGTCTCAAGTTTGCCAAAAAGCACTTGGATGATCCTCAAGAGTTCTGGAACAATGTTCTATGGACAGATGAGTCAAAAGTGGAACTGTTTGGCCGACATGGGCCCCGTTATGCCTGGTGAAAACCAAACACTGCATTCCACAGTAAGAACCTCATTCCAACGGTCAAGCATGGTGGTGGTAGTGTCATGGTTTGGGGATGCTTTGCAGCATCAGGACCTGGACGCCTTGCCATCATTGAAGGAACCATGAATTCTGTTCTGTATCAGAGAATTCTACAGGAGAATGTCAGGCCATCCGTCCGTGAGCTGAAGCTGAAGCGCAGATGAGTCATGCAGCAAGACAATGATCCGAAACACACAAGCAAGTCTACATCAGAATGGTTGAAGAACAATAAATTTAAAGTTTTGGAATGGCCTAGTCAAAGTCCAGACCTAAACCCCATTGAGATGTTGTGGCAGGACCTGAAATGAGCAGTTCATACTTGAAAACCCACAAATGTCACTGAGTTGAAGCAGTTCTGCATGGAGGAGTAGGCAAAAATTCCTCCACGGCACTGTGAGAGACTAATCAATAGCTACAGGAAGCATTTGGTTGCAGTTATTGCTGCTAAAGGTGGCGTAACCAGTTATTGAGTCTAAGGGGGCGATTACTTTTTCACACAGGGGCATTGGGTGTTGCATAGCTTTCTTTAATAAATAAAAGAAATATGTATCAAAGTTATTTGTTCACTCACGGTCCCTTTTATCTAATGTTAGGTTTTGGTTGAAGATCTGATAACATTCAGTGTCAAAAATATGCAAGAATGCAGAAAATCAGACAGGGGGCAAATACTTTTTCATGGCACTGTAAATCCCAAAGCCGTCAACACCGTCAACACCCTCTTCCATAAGAACACCAACAGAGGGTTTTTGGCCAGCCACCTCACCTTCCCTCAGTTTTGAATCAGCCCCATTGTGGAAGCCACCAGGAAATACTTTGGGAAGAAGTCTATTCATTGACTCACTGAATCATATAGACCAGTTCTCAGTTTACAGTATCAGACACCATCCATTTCACCACCATTTCTTCTTCCTGTTGTACCTGTTCGTGGAGGCAGTTTCAAACCCCAGGACCGCCTTTTTCACAGTAGGGCTTACTCTTGAATTTCACAGCATCACATGGACACCATCCGGATTGAGGCCCGTCTCCCCCCTGAAAAACCGGGTCTATTAAAATTATTATTATTATTATTATTATTTATTTCTTAGCAGACACCCTTATCCAGGGCGACTTACAGTTGTAAACAAATACATTTCAAGAATCACAGTGCAAGTAATAATACAATTAAGAGCAAGATGAATACAATGACTTTGGTTCAAGCAAGTACAAGTGTGACAAAATACAATTCAATAATACAGCAGATAACAGTGTCAGTGATAGTTACATCAGGATATAATTAAATACAAAATACTACAGATTAAACACTTGGCAGATTACAGTACTCTGAAGTACAGGATTAAATGCAGTAAAATAGGGGGCAGATAAGAGCAAGTAAAGCGCATTTAAGGAAGGGTGATATGTGCCCCAGGGGAAAAACAGAGGAGTTGGGCCTAAATGTTACCTGCTCTCCCTCCTCATCCATTTCAACTATGTTATCTGCATCATCCCTCAAAGCAGGACCATCACTGTCCACCCCCTGGTCTAATCTACTCCAGCACTGAAATTGCTTCCCCATGTTCTACAGGGTCCTCCTTTCAGCCTCTCTATACACGGTTTGGCTTTGTTGGTTTCTTTGGTAATCAGTGGTTCCTCAAGCCCACAAAGTCCAGATACCCCTCTCCTAAGGCTTCCTTGAGCTATACACCATAATAGTATCAGCCCTCTGTGATCCATCTTGACAGAAGGAATCCATACTATTTGTGAATATTAATACATTCTGTATACAGAACTATAATCCAAAATATGCAGCAGACGTAGTATTTCAATAAATGACAGTAGTAATTGGTTCATTGATCACATCCAGTTTGTGCTCTGCTTAATTTAAACAAAACAGAATGGTGACTGATTAAAATAAAGTACATGTCAAACCGTATTTGTTTCTATGGTCTTCAGTAACACAAAACTCTCTTAAATCATAGTAATCATTCACAGATCTGAACAGTAAGGCAGGCAAATGGTGAGCAGCATGTGGGATAGTGGCTGCTCTTCAGTCTTCCTGAGAAAGGCAGGATAGAGACTTCAGCACCCTGCATGGTTTGCTTACTTTGTTTTTTTCTGTCTCGCTCGCTCCTGCACTAAACTCTCCCAGACCGGACCACTCAACTACACAGCTCCCTTATATACCAGTCCCCTCCCCATTAATCCGCCACAGCCCCTCGCTAATGTGGCTGTAATCACAGTATTAATTTGTCAGGAACTCAGTACACCTGTGCAGCTGACCTCCCCCAAGATGTCCATCGCAACCGGACTCTATACCTACTGTATATCTTGTTGAGGTCACATTGTTCGGTCCATCTAGCGCCTCCGTCTGTCAGGAGGCCAGCTTTTCCACCTTCCATCTTCCTTCACCGTTACAGAGGTTTTAGAACCCAGCTGAGCATTTATTCATTTTAAAGGTTTACTCTTTTTCTAAAAAAAAACACACTAAAAAACCCCTAAAAAACAGTATAGTAAAATATCTGGATACAAATTCAACAAAATGTAAATGTAGAAAAATAACTTTATCTAGTACAGTATCTAGCAATTATTACAGAACTCGCAATCTTAAAATATAACATTGTTTTATAACAATGTTATACAGATTGGTACAACATTCTAATCCTGTGATATGTCAATGGTAACTATATGAAACAGTATTGGATGTTTTTATAACTTATTTCTCCATATTGGATTAAATATATATGAATTGAAAGAACATTACAGTACCATCTATTGCCGCACTCGACCTTGGCAGGTGATTTGTTGAAACAGGAAATGCATCATATTGCTTGCCATTGGTTTATGGGAGAATTTGAGATGGAAAAAAAACATTGTATTAAGTGCGAAGACCTTTCATTTTAATTTCAACATGGCGAAGTTTGCATTGGTAAGTTGAGCTGCTGGTCCGATTAAGAATGAATAAGTATTGTCAGAACATCGTGGATACTTGATTTTAACCCCAATGACTCTGATAAAAAAATACTTTGTGGAATAACTGGCATTTGCATCCCCACGGTTTCCTTAACCCTTTGGCGCAGAGCCATTCTAATTTCGGTGCTTAAGCACCGATGACACGCTCTCTCGTCGGAGATGTCTCACGCAAAAATAAGCCGTGGGTGAAACAAATCAGTGTTTCTGAGCCTTGTCATTGAATAAGGATTGGTACTAGGAAAAAAAACTGTATCCTTATGTGCAAATTTTGATGATGCACGTCAACAAAGTGACGCACAGGAAACGCGTCTACCAGTGCATATTTTGAAGTTTTTATTGAGTCACACAAGGCAGGGTGTTCCAGAACTGTCAGCGGCCACAACAGAACAGATACCTGATCTACGGCTCTTTTTGAAGGTAATTGTCTCTGAAATTTAGAATCAATATCTTCAGACACTTGAAAAGGATGAGAAGAGGCTTGTGCTGTTGACAGTACGCATTATACATCTGTATTTATTCATTTGTTTTTTATTTATTTGTTTGCTTGGTAAAAGTGGTTGCCACATTCATTGCATTTTTACGTTTACTGCTTTATCACCATATCATTTGTTTTTCTATAGACTTTATTTATTTATTTATTTATTTTCTGCTGCTGTTGACTTCTATAAGTTTTGTATATAAATATTATTTTCTCCATGAAACCAAATTATTGAAAATCTGGTAAAATACAGTATATATATATTTATGTAAAAAATGTTATTAGTGCCCTCATTTCATGTATTTTATTTTATTTTATTTATTTATTTGCTTCTTTTGACTTTCTATACATGGTTAAATTCTATAACTCTTCTATATGAATATTATTTTCTTCAAGATACCAAATTATTGAAAGTCTGGTAATATACAGTACATATATTTAGCTGACAGTTCTCAAAATTGGGCAGTTTTGGGGGATTTTGGCATACAGACCATGGCTCGGGCAAAATCTTGTAGCTACTCAATAGTTAAAGATATTTGAAATCCTCATAACATTTTACATCTGTCATATGCTGATTTTTTTTTAATCTAACTGGAAAGGGGTCCAAATTGGCAGTTTTTAAAAATATTATTTCTTATTATACATTTTTCAATTATTTTTTGGGTGGTGCAGTTTATATAAAAAACATATAATACATTTCACAATAATAGAGATATATATTTTGGGTTTTAATTTCTGTTGTAAGGTTGCCAAACTACAAGTGCTAAACACAAAGTGGTCAAAGGGTTAACAACCTTATGCAATTTCACTTTCCAATGCCCTGCCGTTTGTGAGATATGGTGCATTGATGTGGTAAAGCTACTGTCTTTTTTTAATTTTATTTAGTAGTCAGTCTGCAATTGATTTTACCCAGTTTTTCTCCCAATTTTTTTAAAATATCCAATTGTATTTTAGGCTCAGCTCACCGCTACCACCCCTGTGCTGACTCAAGAGAGGCGAAGACAAACACACGCTGTCCTCCAAAGCGCGGTGCCGTCAGCTGACCGCTTCTTTTCACTCTGCAGGCCTGCCATGCAGCCAACCCAGAGCTACAGCATCGCAGGACAAAACAGCTCTCGGCGCTCAGACAATTGTGCGCCGCCTCCTGGGAACTCCCGTTTAAACTTACTTTTTTATATATATATATATATATATATATATATATATATATATACAGTACTGTGCAAAAGTTTTAGGCAGGTGTGAAAAAATGCTGTAAAGTAAGAATGCTTTCAAAAATAGATATGTTAATAGATTATATTTATCAATTAACTAAATGCAAAGTGAGTGAACAGAAGAAAAATCTAAATCAAATCCATATTTGGTGTGACCACCCTTTGCCTTCAAAACAGCATCAATTCTTCTAGGTACACTTGCACAAAGTCAGGGATTTTGTAGGCATTTAGTCAGGGGTATGATTAAACAATTATACCAAACAGGTGCTAATGATCATCAATTCAATATGTAGGTTGAAACACAATCATTAACTGAAACAGAAACAGCTGTGTAGGAGGAATAAAACTGGGTGAGGAACAGCCAAACTCAGCTAACAAGGTGAGGTTGCTGAAGACAGTTTACTGTCAAAAGTCATACACCATGGCAAGACTGAGCACAGCAACAAGACACAAGGTAGTTATACTGCATCAGCAAGGTCTTTCCCAGGCAGAAATTTCAAGGCAGACAGGGGTTTCCAGATGTGCTGTCCAAGCTCTTTTGAAGAAGCTCAAAGAAACGGGCAACGCTGAGGACCGTAGAAGCAGTGGTCGGCCAAGGAAACTTACTGCAGCAGATGAAAGACACATCATGCTTACTTCCCTTCGCAATCGGAAGATGTCCAGCAGTGCCATCAGCTCAGAATTGGCAGAAAACAGTGGGACCCTAGTACATCCATCTACTGTCCGGAGAAGTCTGGTCAGAAGTGGCCTTCATGGAAGACTTGCGGCCAAAAAGCCATACCTCCGACGTGGAAACAAGGCCAAGCGACTCAACTATGCACGAAAACACAGGAACTGGGGTGCAGATGAGTCAAAATTTGAAATATTTGGCTGTAGCAGAAGGCAGTTTGTTCGCCGAAGGGCTGGAGAGCGGTACACGAATGAGTGTCTGCAGGCAACAGTGAAGCATGGTGGAGGTTCCTTGCAAGTTTGGGGCTGCATTTCTGCAAATGGAGTTGGGGATTTGGTCAGAATTAATGGTCTCCTCAATGCTGAGAAGTACAGGCAGATACTTATCCATCATGCAATACCATCAGGGAGGCATCTGATTGGCCCCAAATTTATTCTGCAGCATGACAACAACCCCAAACATACAGCGAAAGTCATTAAGAACTATCTTCAGCGTAAAGAAGAACAAGGAGTCCTGGAAGTGATGGTATGACCCCCACAGAGCCCTGATCTCAACATCATCAAGTCTGTCTGGGATTACATGAAGAGAGAGAAGCAACTGAGGCTGCCTAAATCCTCAGAAGAACTGTGGTTAGTTCTCCAAGATGTTTGGGCCAACCTACCTGCCGAGTTCCTTCAAAAACTGTGTGCAAGTGTACCTAGAAGAATTGATGCTGTTTTGAAGGCAAAGGGTGGTCACACCAAATATTGATTTGATGTAGATTTTTCTTCTGTTCACTCACTTTGCATTTTGTTAATTGATAAATATAAACTATTAACATGTCTATTTTTGAAAGCATTCTTACTTTACAGCATTTTTTCACACCTGCCTAAAACTTTTGCACAGTACTGTATATATATATATATATATATATATATATATATATATATATATATATATATATATATATATATATATATATATATAATATAAATTACCCATACATTTAAGAATACATTCAGCAAAGTAAAAGTAAAATATATATTATTTAATTTAATGCATATAAATCATTTGACTAAGCTATGGTTGCTATTACAAAGTAAGATATTTTTTCTCTTCTAAATCAGTCTGGACTTTCAGGACACAGCAGTGGCATGTTAACTTGCCCTATTCTTGTAATTGAGCATCTTAATATTAAGAGGATGGTTTACAATAAGGGTAATCTAAAGGTTCTATAACAAATAGGGTTCCTACGATTAAATCGAAAATCGATTTTTCAATCAATTCCATTCTTCATTATATACATCGATATAAATACAGGATAATCGATTCAATAATTATAACTATAACAAAAATAGTTAATAACATTATTTAAGTTTATCAACGAAACTGCACCGAACGCCCTGCCTTGCAATTTACAGTATGTCTGCCAGACATGCAATGGGTGTGCTCTTCTTTTCCTGCTTGTGTTAACTAGCATCCTACCAGCAAATCAGTTTTGAAAATGCTTTGTAAGTACGCCCCTCTGTGTATTCACTGTAAACAAACAAAAAAGCACGCTGTTTTGAATCCAGAGCAGGATGACAGGCTTGTATTCCTGGCAAACAGCCTGTAAATACTGACTGTATATAGTTTCAAAATGAACTGTTATATAATGAATATTTAACAATATTCAATAACGTTAACATTTATTAAAAAAAAACAAACAAAAAAAAAAACGATCAGTGATGTATGTTGTGGTAAGTAAATCAATTTATTATTATTATTGTTATTATTATTATTTTTATGATGATGATGATGATGTTTTAGGCAGGGATTTCCACATTGTGTGTTTCACAGATAGTGACGGTTAGGTGGTACAGTATTAACAAGATGCAATGCGGTGGTGTCCGACTGTAATGGCTGCATAGTTGCACCGCTCCGCAAACCGTGGCACTATTTACTTATTTTAAATCCTAAAACTGTCCTCGACAATCTGGGTCAAGTACAATTTATACGAAGCAATGTCTCAGAGAGAAGGTTGCAGAGGGCGCTCGGACAAGCCAAATTTCATATCTACGACTATAGCTGAAGACGCTGAGGGCCCTGACATTGAACCGGAGCCGTCCCTGAACTTTCTTGCTAAAGAAATGCGGTCTATGAGAGTGTTTATGCAAAACATCACCAATGATACAAGCGCGATTAAAAAATCGGTCGGCGAAGTGCAATCTGCAATCACCGTTCTTACAGACTGAGTTGAAGAGGCAGAGGGAAGGATTGTTAAAGTGGAGGAACGAACAGACTCGTTTGCCGAGACCTTACAGACCACGCTGAGGCAGGAGGCGGTGAAGGAGCGGGTGGAGGACCTAGATAACAGAGGCCGGCGTAACAACTTGAGAATCTTGGGTATTCCTGAAGACGCAGAAGGGAATAATATGATCCGATTCCTGCAAAATGAGATCCCTAAAATGCTTAAACATGCTTTTGAGGAGCCATTAGAAATTGAGAGGGCTCATAGAACATTAGCACCCAAACCAAGAGAGGGCCAGCGACCGAGAGCGATCATACTGAAGCTGTTGAGGTTTCAGATAAAAGAGGAAATTCTACGCAGAGCAAGGGAGATGCGGTACCTGACATGGCACGAATCAAGCATCATGATATTCCCGGATTACTCGAAAATTCTTGTGGATAAAAGAAGAGCTTTCGCTTCGGTCAAGAAGGATCTGCATACGCAAGAGATTAAATTCAGTTTGCGCTACCCGGCCGTTTTGGTGATATATCTCAATGGAGCCTCACACTCCTTCGCTACTCCTGAAGAAGCTTCAGATTTTGTTAAACGGAGAACACGGAAGGCAGGGTCTCAGAGCAATTCTAATGACTGATATCAACCCCGGAGCGAACCGAGATTAGCTGAAGAATTTCAGAGAAGTGAAACTATATTGGGCTGACACCTTAAAATATCCCCTGACAACATAAACATCATGGCTGTTTTTCTTTCTTTTTTTTTGGATGTTACTAAAGTGGACATTGTCAGACTGGTTATATAGTTGGATGATGTTATCCGATTGTGATGTACTTTTGATACAGAGCAATTTTTTTTTTCTTTTTCTCTTTCTTTGCCATCTGCCTTCTCTTCCTTTATTGTTGTTTTGAGAGATATTAAAGTGAATAATTACTGTTGCTTTTACCACATTATTGAACTGTAGGCAGTAGCACACGTAAATAGGGTTTCGTAGTGTAATTATTATTTCAGATTATTTATTTATGACCTTTATTAATGATCAAAATGTGCTACAGGTTGTAGTGCTAAATCAGCTTGATTATACAGCTCGCCTCTCCTTACGGAGGCAACAATAGGATATATATTTTAATGTTTTATGAGGATACATTTTGCCTATGTATTTTAAGATCTTTTACCCCTATTTCCTAATTATTATTTTTGCGGTGCTGCTGCTTACATTGACTTGCGGGTTGTATGTTGAGGTTAGTTTATATATTATCTGTTGTGCTGGGTTTGCTGGTGCCAGCTATTGTGGAACGAGCCCAGGTGACTCTGAGTAGGAAGTTTACTCAGCACAATGTTAGTGTTTTTTGTTGCTGTTCTGATCCCAGCTGTTACGGGTTTGCTGGGAATTGAAGGCATGCCTATGTTACTACTCTCCTTGAAGATAATGCATGGAAAAATGGCTTGCTTTTTCTTTATTTGTCTTGCCTGCTTTGTTTTTTATTTGTATTCTAGATATTTCTGTTACTGTACTATTGGGGGAGGACTCTGCCATTTAAAATTCTGCAAATTACTGTATGACTGACGGGAATAGTGAGCCTGGTCCATGGAAGACAATTACATGGAATGTAAATGGCCTTAATCACCCTATAAAGAGAAAAAAGTACTTGCTTATTTAAAGTCATCCAAGGCAGATATAGCCTTTCTGCAGGAAATACACTACCGTTCAAAAGTTTGGGGTCACTTAGAAATTTCCTTGTTTTCGAAAGAAAAGCAAATTTTTTGTCCATTAAAATAACATCAAATTGATTAGAAATACAGTGTAGACATTGTTAATGTTGTAAATGACTATTGTAGCTGGAAACGGCTGATTTGTAATGGAATATCTACATAGGCGTACAGAGGCCCATTATCAGCAACCATCAGTCCTGTGTTCCAATGGCACGTTGTGTTTGCTAATCCAAGTTTATCATTTTAAAAGGCTAATTGATCATTAGAAAACCCTTTGCAATTATGTTAGCACAGCTGAAAACTGTTGTGCTGATTAAAGAAGCAATAAAACTGGCCTTCTTTAGACTAGTTGAGTATCTGGAGCATCAGCAATTGTGGGTTCGATTACAGGCTCAAAATGGCCAGAAACAAAGAACTTTCTTCTGAAACTCGTCAGTCTATTCTTGTTCTGAGAAATGAAGGCTATTCCATGCAGAAATTGCCAAGAAACTGAAGATCTCGCATAACGCTGTGTACTACTCCCTTCACAGAACAGCGCAAACTGGCTCTAACCAGAATAGAAAGAGGGGTGGGAGGCCCCGTGCACAACTGAGCAAGAGGACAAATACATTAGAGTGTCTAGTTTGAGAAACAGACGCCTCACAGGTCCTCAACTGGCAGCTTCATTAAATAGTACCCAAAAACACCAGTCTCAACGTCAACAGTGAAGAGGCGACTCCGGGATGCTGGCCTTCTAGGCAGAGTTGCAAAGAAAAAGCCATATCTCAGACTGGCCAATAAAAAGAAAAGATTAAGATGGGCAAAAGAACACAGACACTGGACAGAGGAAGATTGGACAAAAGTGTTATGGACAGATGAATCTAAGTTTGAGGTGTTCGGATCACAAAAAAGAACATTCGTGAGACGCAGACCAAATGAAAAGATGCTGGAGGAGTGCTTGACGCCATCTGTCAAGCATGATGGAGGCAATGTGATGGTCTGGGGGTGCTTTGGTGGTGGTAAAGTGGGAGATTTGTACAGGGTAAAAGGGATCTTGAAGAAGGAAGGCTATCACTCCATTTTGCAACGCCATGCCATACCCTGTGGACGGCGCTTGATTGGAGCCAATTTCCTCCTACAACAGGACAATGACCCAAAGCACAGCTCCAAACTATGCAAGAACTATTTAGGGAAGAAGCAGTCAGCTGGTATTCTGTCTATAATGGAGTGGCCAGCACAGTCACCGGATCTCAACCCTATTGAGCTGTTGTGGGAGCAGCTTGACCGTATGGTACGTAAGAAGTACCCATCAAGCCAATCCAACTTGTGGGAGGTGCTTCAGGAAGCATGGGGTGAAATCTTTTCAGATTACCTCAACAAATTGACAACTAGAATGCCAAAGGTCTGCAAGGCTGTAATTGCTGCAAATGGAGGATTCTTTGACAAAAGCAAAGTTTGAAGGACACAATTATTATTTCAAATAAAAATCATTATTTCTAACCTTGTCAATGACTATATTTCCTATTCATTTTGCTATATTTCCTATTCAAACTCATTTCATGTATGTTTTCATGGAAAACAAGGAAATTTCTAAGTGACCCCAAACTTTTGAACGGTAGTGTACATTTAAATAAAAAATAATCTGAAAAATTTTAAAAATCTTGGATAGGCAGAGCATATTCAAGTCCAGGTACCTCCAAGAGTAGAGGTGTGTCCATTTTAATAAATAAAACCAGTTTTTCTGATACCAAGGTCTTAACTGATTCTGAAGGTCGCTATATTATAGTAATGGGATTGCTTATGGGAGTTCCAATTATATTTTGCAACATTTATGCTCCTAATGCAGATTGCCTTGATTTCTTTCATGGGCTGTCGCAAACCTCATTAGATTTTGGTGATGCTCCAATTATTCTAGGGGGAGACTTTAACCAGATTATGGATCGGGATCTGGATAGGTCTAGGCCACGTGCAGGTGCGGAGAGTAGGTCGGCAGCTGCAGTTCACCAGTTGGCCATGGACTTAGGTTTAAAGGATATTTGGAGACTGATGCATCCAGACAGCAGAGATTATTCTTTCTTCTCCCCTCCACACAATATTTATACAAGGATTGATTACTTTCTTATTTCACAATCTCTGATTGACATGGCCAAATTGGCAATATAGTTGTTTCTGACCATGCTCCGGTATTTTTATGCCTCACTCCTCTCTCGGCTGTCCCAAAAAGCCGCCAATGGCGTTTAAATATCTCCTTATTGAAAGACCTGGAATGTGTTAAACTAATAGAGAGAGAGATTGCGTTCTTTGTGGAAACAAATAACAGGGAGGACACCTCTCTTGCTGTTTGGTGGGATGCACTCAAGGCATATCTCAGAGGCAGAATTATCTCTTACGCCACAGTTAAGAAAAAAATGGCCAATCGAATAACAGCTGAGCTGGAGAAGGAATTAAAGTTTTTGGAATTGCAATATGCCCAGCTGAGGGACCGAGTTGTATTGAATAAAATAGTCTGTCTGCTGACTTTTATAAAACATTTTCGGCCAGGCTTAGTCCTATACTGCTTGATATATACAACGATGCATATAGTTTGGGTATACTACCCTCTTCCATGCGTGCAGCAATTATTTCTTTGATTCATAAAAAAGGCAAAGACCCTCTTAACCCTGGCAGCTATAGGCCAAGTTCACTTCTCAATGTGGACGAAAAAATACTGGCAAAAATTCTTGGTAACCGCTTGGCACAGGTAATCAGGAGCATTATTCATTCAGACCAAACTGGTTTCATCCCTTATCGCTTTAGCACTGATAATCTTAGGCATTTAATCAATCTGCAGTGGGTGGTGCATGATTCAACTTTTCCAGTTATTGCTTTGTCACTTGATGCGGAGAAAGCATTTGACTGTGTTGAATGGAGATACTTACAGGTTGCCTTAACTAATTTTGGCTTTGGTGAGGGCTTCATTAAATGGATCACTACGATATACAACTCTCCCTCTGTCTCTGTCCTCACAAATGGTCTTTTATCTGAACCCTTTGAGCTACAGAGAGGTACGAGGCAGGGGTGTCCCTTATCTCCATTACTGTTTACCCTGACATTAGAACCCCTTGCCCAAAAACTTAAGGAGGATCCACAAATTCATGGCATTCAGATAGGGGACAAACAGCATAAGCTGATGCCGTATGCTGATGACATGCTTTTATTCCTATCGCAACCTGAGGTTACTATCCCTAAATTGTTGCAGATTATTGACTTATTCTCTGCTTTTTCAGGTTATCGGATAAACTGGGGAAAGTCTGAGGCCCTCCCGTTGTCTGGTTACTGTCCCTCCTCCTTGTTTTCTAAATGGAATTTTAGATGGTCTCCTAAGGGCATTCAATATTTGGGTATTTTGATTACTCCTAACTACAAAGATGCTGTTTCAGAAAATTTTAGGCCTCTTTTAACCAAGAGACCGAGGCTGCAAAAAATTGCGTGGCCTAGCCAGGCGCGCAACGTGTCCTCTAAACTCTATTCTATACTACGGAGAGAATAGACAGTACAAAAAACCCAACAACAAATATTTTACAATATATAAAAATATATGTATATGTATGTATAAGAAAGACGGACGGCGAGAGCCAACACGAGAAACGCAATGCCGAAGCAAAGCGTGAAAGTGAATGAAATATATATATATATATATATAATGCTCCGTAGAGCTAACACTGAAATCAACTCAGAGAAGGGGCGGTAGCCAGCTTCTCAAGCTCAAGGCTGATGAGTACAATCAGTGGTGTAAATTTCTCAGAGAGAAAACTTACCAGCTCAATGTCCTACATAGGCTGAAGGCAAAGAGGAAGAGAGTCTCTGGCATGCATAGTAAGCTCCCAGGGGGGCGGGCTTACGTGGCAGCTCGCGCAGAGGCCTATCGGCAGGTTTGCTTTAAAGCTCAGCCAATCCCTACTGCCTGACGGCAATGTCCCATACTTGATGGTTATTTTCGACTTGAAAGGGAACTGCATTTAATGTACCTGTAGATGCATTTCATTGAAATGAACTGACTTGATCGCAATTTCTTAAGTAAAGATCTGTCTTTTATTGATCTCATTGACTTTCTTCCTCTGTGTAGTTTCCGTTGACACAGCCTGCAAGAAATTAGTAATAGCAAGTTACTGAGCCAGCACTACTGTAATAATCTAGTGAGTTATTGGGGGTGGGGGTGGCAGAGTCTGCACTTCATTTTCGCCTTCAGCAGTTTTTTCTTCTGGAGCCATTTTATTAACCTTGAAACTTTTCTTTCTTTCTTTTCTAGCAGTCTTTTTCCTAATGCCAAGCCTTAAAAAAAAAAGAGTTACATTAAGCAGTTTAAAAAGCAGATTCTAACTGTAACTTATTTTAGCCTCTCAAAGGTGTGAACATGTTCCTTCAGACTGAATGATGTATCCAGCGTTCATTGATTTAAAAAAAAAGGTTTTAAAAACTAGCATACAATAGTGAGTTCTAGCCATTTTATACAGTAGTAAAATACATATAAGAGTCTGTTTCACCTTTATCTTACACCAATAATAATAATAATAATAATAATAATAATAATAATAATAATAATAATAATACCTTCATTGCTCATTACACCGGGTGGGGGGTGGTGGATAAGGGGGCCCACTATTAAAACTACAAATAAAATGGAGGAGCGTATACAATGTCATTAACGTCGCCATATAATTTGTAGTTCTATAATGCAATTCATATTGCGCATGCTAAAAATAACCGCGGCTCTTCTGTTGACTCGGACTGAGTCGGTGTGCCCAGAAGAGGTAAGGAGAAATTCATGATGGCAGAAAGTATGGAAACATCGAGGGGAAGAAGGCAAACCAGACCAAGAGAAGTCATGTCGGACTTCTTCTTGGAAAAGGCAAAGTTAAAAAGAAGCGATAAAAGCAGCGATGCAGATGGGTGCTTCAGGTTCTGCAGAAGAATCCCAAAGACTGCATGGTGGTAAGCACTTTTTTTCTTCCCTGGTATTTAACTTTATTGTCTTTAATTTTGAGGAGTTATTTATACTGTTGCTGTGTAAAAGAGAACAGACAACTTCTTTAATGCAACTTGGTGGCTTAGCTACTTGTATAGCATGAGTTTTTAATATATGGCTGATGGTAACCGTGTGTGTGTTATGTATTCACAAAAAGAGTTGACACATCCCTGTGTTCATTTTTTGAAGCATATAGCTAAACAGAAGTACATAATTAGGTAGGATATGTTAAGCTTCTAGGTCTCTTTCAATTACATCTGCTTCTTGTAATTTAGGCCTGGACCAAATCAAAAGTTGACCCACCCGTTAATTGCAAATTAGAACTCAGAATTTGATGGCGGCTTACAAAAAAGAAACCATTATTAAATACAGGTTTGTCATTTTTGATTAGTGGGTGGGTCAGTTTTGATTTGGTCAAGGCCTTCTTTCTTTTTTTCTTTCTTATATATAAATAAAAATGCGTAACATTTGGCAGCAGTTTTCGATAGCTATGTGTGCGTTGCATGCAGGTAGATTGCAGGAGAATAAGCAAATGGAAATAATAATAATAATAAATGTGTTGCACAGATGGAAGGATAAATGTATACCGTGTTTAGGTTCCTTTTTTAGATTCTTTGTTTTAATATGTATTTTGTATCAAATTTTGCAGTAAAAAAAAAAAGTTTCCTAATTTTGATACAGGCCTTACAACCTATAAGGATCTTATGTTATGTTGTTCTGCCTAGTCTGTTAGTTCCAAAAGAATTACACATAAGAACAAGCTATTCAACTGTTGTCATGGCTAAATCCAGTTTTAACTGTGGCAGAGAATTCAGGCTTCTATAATGCCTCATCTCCCCATAAACTCCATACTGAACACTTCAGTCTGCAAATTACAACATTTTGACTTAACCCTGCTACAATAAAATGCATAACAATAGTCAAGTTTAGTCAAGTATGAAAATGGGCTCCTGTAAGCAGTAAAATACAACCAAGCAACAACAAATATAGGGTTTTACATATTGCTATCAGCCAATGTTTTAAAAGGCTATGACAGCAATACATTATATATGACTACAGTACATTTGTGTAGTTTATCATCCAAATTACATAATGTACATGTATGTAAGTTAGACTTTGTACCAATTGGACATTTTTACTTCTGTATTTTATTATGTCAGTGCAATTTGCATTATTCCACATTAAATCATTTACAGTGGAAATGTAATTCACTTTTCAAAGAAAGTGAAATGCCAAGTTTTGTATGTGTGTAAGTTCATGCATTTGTTTATTTTTCTTTAGGTAAACAATTACATTCTCCAACGGTGTTACTGTCAAGTACGAAAAAAGAGAGAGAAGTACAGATTTTAAAGGAAAAACTTCAATGGCAAGAAAAGAAGATAGCAGATCTGGAGTCAGAAAGGGATTTCCTTAGAACACAACTGAATGCTTGTAAGTAGTAATTATGATTTTTTTTTTTTTAGGGGAAAAAAGTAAAATTAAATCTACAGCTAGTGGACAAAAAAATGGAATCACCTGGGTACATGAGGGACACCAAGTATATTGAAAGCAAGGGCTTCCACACCATGCGTTAATTAAGTAAATAACATCCCAGGGTCATGTATAAAAATGCTGGACAGGCCTGGTTGCCTATAATTATGGCTAGCATAACTGCAAGAGGAGACCTCAGTCACTTTGAAAGAGGGGTGATTGTTGGGGCGTGTTTGGCAGGAGCTTCAGTGACCAAGACAGCTCACTTGCTGATGTTTCACAAGCAACTGTGTCTAAGGTGATGTCAGCATGGAACTCCAAGGGAAAGACATCATCAGCAAAGGGCAACAGTGGGCGCAAGTGCATACTCCAGGATCGTGATATCCGAGCATTAATTCGAAGTGCAAGGGAAAACAGGTGAGCAACTGCAGATCAATTGACTGCAAATTTCAACCTGTGGCGCAAGCTGCCAGTTTCATCAAAAACGGTCCGCCGAGAACTCCACAGAGCCGGAAACCATAGTGGCCCAACGCCCTATTAAGTGACTTTACATTGGTGTTTCCATTTTTTTGTCCACTACCTGTAGTTATAGTATAGAATACAGTAACATAGTATTAAACATTATGTCCAGCTTGTTGGTGTTAATTCCAGTAATGTTCAAAATTATTAAACTGTTTGTAAACTGCAGTAATGTGTAATGCATATGTTTTGTTTGTTTTTTCCTGTTCCATACGGTCCATGAACCTCTTTATTTCATCTGGGCAGGATTTTCATTTACTATTCCATTTAGGGCCTTGACCAAGTCAAAACCAATAGTGACTTCTTTGTTTTTGTCAGAGGCTTCTTCTTCTACTCCTAAAACAACAAGCCATCAATTACTGAGCTGTAATTTGAAATAAGCAGTTGGGTCAAAATTTTGGTTTCGGTCTTGGGCAAACTATTAGGTATTTGTTCTCCAAAGTTAGTACCATGGAACCACTAAAAAGCTGGGTGTGTAATTGTGTTTATTGTAAAATAATATTATATAATAGAAAGTAAAATAATTGATTTTTAAAAGTAAAATAATACATACTTACAAGTGTTATATTCTAAGGTTAATTTTCTTATTTTAGCAAAACGGAAAGAGGACCATGCTTTGCTAAACATACCATCTGACTCCAGTGATCCAGGTGATTCGGATGAGACATCATTTACCTCATCATCATCATTGTCTTCAGCAACTTCTTCATCTTCCTTATCTGCTTCTATCAGCCGAAAACTGAAAAAAGTCCAAGAAAGCTAAATCTAAGACACAGCAGGAGATTTGCCAGCGAGGTACTAACATATATAGTAGTCACTGTGTGTGGGCTTTATGTCCATATGTTATAGCATATAGTTTGTCTACTCTTAAGATTTTATCAGTAATGTAAATATTAGCCAGCATGATTAATCGGGTAATGAGAAGCTAAAATATGGTCTTTATCAGCTCTATATGTAAAATTGCAATACATTTGAAATGGAACTATTTACAGTTTTGACTGTTCAAAATAAACTGGACTTTGTATGTCACAATCCCATAGTTTAAAATGGTTGTGCCTAGTATGTGATTAAAAAGGGAAAGAACAAACTAATGCTATTAAATCACATTTCTAATGCCTCTTTTCAGCATTTGTACAGGAATGTAATTCTGTAAGTTTAGCCTATATTTGAAATAGTGTTCTAATTTTTATTTTTTCTTTAGCTCAGGGACCCAGCGAAGTCATTCACAGATGCAAGAAGATCTTGTGTACAAAACTAAAACCCTCTGTCAACACAAGCTGGATAGAAACACTGTGGTGTCAACACCCCCAATAGCAGAGCTTGCCATTGCAGCTCCAGAGAAGTACAAGGAATTGGCAGCTTCACATTCAGGAAAAGAAAGGCTGTTAGATTTTTCAAAGCGTTGTCTTGAAGAAATGGATGTAGAAACAAAAGAGAGGGTACATAAAATGAAAGGTGACAGAAAATTGCTTCCATTAGGGAAAAGCAAAAAACCTCAAGATTTTCATGTACATTACAAGACTTTTTGGTCACCCGTTGATGATGATGCTGCAGTAGTACTCAGATAAACACCACATAACTCTGTTGAGGAGCCAGCAAGAATGCTCTTTGCTGAAGGAAGCAATTTCAGCTGAGCCTCTTTCAAGTAGATAGCAATGTAATTAAATATGCTTCCCAGGTTAAAGTGATATTTAACTTAGACACCCCACCCCCAAAAAAGTAAATACAAAATAAATAAAACACAAATAAATTAGTTATTAATAATAGTACAGTACACCCTTGTTAAACTGAACATGTGTGGGTATATTGTCCAGGTTTCTTAACAACAATCTTGCAAAATTAGCAAAGTTTTTGTGCCCACAAATATTTATTTTGTTACAGTAGGGGGGCACCAATCTGATCCTGGTGGGCTGGAAGGTTTCTGTTTTGTGTTCCACCTGACCTCTTGATTACTTAATTCAACTCATTGTTTGTTTAATTGGACAAGTTGAAGCCTTTATACTTTCTCTTAAGTTACTGGTTAACCTTTGGGATTTTTAAAATATGTTAAGAAAGAGAAAACACATGTTTAAAATGGTTCTGTAAAACACCAGCGTGTACCTTCCAGGATGCAACATTGAGAAGGTCTTTATTTACTTTGCAATTCAAGAACAGAAACCATTTTTGTCAGATACGAAATATCCACACATTTGGTAACCTTTGAAGACAACTAGATGTATTAACTCTGTTAAATATCCAGATGTCACACACAACATTAAGACTCCAGGACCTAATTTTTGTTTTGTTTTGTTTGTAACTAAAAATAGGCAAATTGTTATTAATATCTTAAAAACAAAAGCTCTGATCAGCTTCAAATGAAAAGTAATTTAAGTACAATGAAGGTGAATATATATATATATATATATATATATATATATATATATATATATATATATATATATATATATATATATATACACACTACCGTTCAAAAGTTTGGGGTCACTTAGAAATTTCCTTGTTTTCCATGAAAACATACATGAAATGAGTTTGACTAGGAAATATAGCAAAATGAATAGGAAATATAGTCATTGACAAGGTTAAAAATAATGATTTTTAATTGAAATAATAATTGTGTCCTTCAAACTTTGCTTTCGTCAAAGAATCCTCCATTTGCAGCAATTACAACCTTGCAGACCTTTGGCATTCTAGTTGTCAATTTGTTGAGGTAATCTGAAAAGATTTCACCCCATGCTTCCTGAAGCACCTCCCACAAGTTGGATTGGCTTGATGGGCACTTCTTACATACCATACGGTCAAGCTGCTCCCACAACAGCTCAATAGGGTTGAGATCCGGTGACTGTGCTGGCCACTCCATTATAGACAGAATACCAGCTGACTGCTTCTTCCCTAAATAGTTCTTGCATAGTTTGGAGCTGTGCTTTGGGTCATTGTCCTGTTGCAGGAGGAAATTGGCTCCAATCAAGTGCCGTCCACAGGGTATGGCATGGCGTTGCAAAATGGAGTGATAGTCTTCCTTCTTCAAGATCCCTTTTACCCTGTACAAATCTCCCACTTTACCACCACCAAAGCTCCCCCAGACCATCACATTGCCTCCACCATGCTTGACAGATGGCGTCAAGCACTCCTCCAGCATCTTTTCATTTGGTCTGCGTCTCACGAATGTTCTTCTTTGTGATCCGAACACCTCAAACTTAGATTCTTCTGTCCATAACACTTTTTCCAATCTTCCTCTGTCCAGTGTCTGTGTTCTTTTGCCCATCTTAATCTTTTCTTTTTATTGGCCAGTCTGAGATATGGCTTTTCTTTGCAACTCTGCCTAGAAGGCCAGCATCCTGGAGTCGCCTCTTCACTGTTGACGTTGAGACTGGTGTTTTCGGGTACTATTTAATGAAGCTGCCAGTTGAGGACCTGTGAGGCGTCTGTTTCTCAAACTAGACACTCTAATGTATTTGTCCTCTTGCTCAGTTGTGCACGGGGCCTCCCTCCTCTTTCTATTCTGGTTAGAGCCAGTTTGCGCTGTTCTGTGAAGGGAGTAGTACACAGCGTTGTACGAGATCTTCAGTTTCTTGGCAATTTCTGCATGGAATAGCCTTCATTTCTCAGAACAAGAATAGACTGACGAGTTTCAGAAGAAAGTTCTTTGTTTCTGGCCATTTTGAGCCTGTAATCGAACCCACAATTGCTGATGCTCCAGATACTCAACTAGTCTAAAGAAGGCCAGTTTTATTGCTACTTTAATCAGCACAACAGTTTTCAGCTGTGCTAACATAATTGCAAAAGGGTTTTCTAATGATCAATTAGCCTTTTAAAATGATAAACTTGGATTAGCAAACACAGCGTGCCATTGGAACACAGGACTGATCGTTGCTGATAATGGGCCTCTGTACGCCTATGTAGATATTCCATTACAAATCAGCTGTTTCCAGCTACAATAGTCATTTACAACATTAACAATGTCTACACTGTATTTCTGATCAATTTGATGTTATTTTAATGGACAAAAAATTTGCTTTTCTTTCGAAAACAAGGAAATTTCTAAGTGACCCCAAACTTTTGAACGGTAGTGTGTATATATATATATATATATATATATATATATATATATATATATATATATATATATATATATACACACACACACACACATACACACACACACACACAGTAGTCCTTCGCATATCTGACTGTGGTGGGACCAAAGTAAGGACGGACATGTAAAAAGGCAGATAAATGAATCCTGTTTTAAGTACCATTATACACAACTATAACAATTACTATATTTACACAATTATTGTTTTTTAGATTCTGCTTTTATTAGGGAGCTCCCCTAAATCCCTTGTTTAAAAATATACAGGGTATTTATGCTTGTGACAGAGTAGCTGTCTGCCATGTGGGTGCACAGGCAGGAGATCGAGATGGAGGTTGAAGTTGATACGCCCGTAGGCAAACAAGATTTATTTACATATCAACACACTGAACAGCTCACGTGACACTACCAGCAATGGCAGCATACAGAGTACATACAACACAGTGTACGAAAACTTTGGGAGGATCTACAATATCTGAACTAATCTTCTCTTCAATAATAAACTGACGTTGCTGAAGAGGTTTATCATGGTGGATAAACGGTTAGGGCAGATATGTGACGGGTGGATACGTGATAGATTACTGTAATATATATTACTGTCAACTCTCAAAATATATCAGATCGAATGAGCATAGTTGGGCCAAATGGCCTTTTCTAGTTCTCTAATTTCTTATGTTCTTATATAGTCTGAAATTATTTCTTAGCTGTTTTGCAACATTTACAGGTGTCTCCTTGGGAGACACAGCTTTGAAGAGATTCTCTAAGTTCTAGTGATTCCCCTCTTAAGTAATTACTGTTAACTGCACAGCAGCCACCAATGGACAATACAACACTTCCATTTTCAATGAATTGTCTAAAAATAGCTAGCCACACAACACTTGCTATCAATGCTACATTCATCACTCTCATCTTCACTGTCTGAAGTGGAGGACGAAGGCCAGACAATTCTTTCCAGGATCATCTAGAAGAACATAGGAGTTGTACCTAAATACTACAATTTCTTGCAGAACCTGTCCTACTTAAATTGTTCACTAAAACTGTATGTATATATATATATATATATATATATATATATATATATATATATATATATATATATATATATATATGGAATAATCACCTCACTTCAAAACTTAGTATTGTTACATACAACTCTATATATATAGAGAGAGCGTTTCCCATGCAATTAAGCAATTCGATTTCAAATATCTGTCACAGTACATTTCCCCATTTTACCTATTCCATTTATTTTCCCATATAGAATGAGTGAGGCATTTACAAGCCTACCTTTTGTATTTCAATTTGAAAACAAGTTTGATTCAAATGGAATATAGAAACATGTAATAAGTGTTTGCAATTGGAGGTGATAACTTGTCGTAAGACCTTTCGTATTTGCACTTATGCATTCGTGATATAGAAAAGAGTCCCTGGTGTCTGATTTAATAACTATTGTACATTGGCATTGAAAAGCTATAGCCATTATTCTTGACTTCCAAACAAAAATAGACATTAACAGAATTTAAGAATACATTATTAATCAGGTTGTATGTAACAACTAATAATATTAACACGTAAGAGATCTAAACTAAGATGATCAGGCTGGTGGCACAACTGGTTATAAAGACCCATGGCCTCTTTTTGAGTTGCTGCAGTTTTTAAAACAAAATTAAACATACTATCAAAAATTAAATGGGGGGTTAATGCAATAGCATGTGTAGGCTTTAACGACTCATCCTTTGATGCTCCATTTTTCCAGCCTTCATTGTAACTTTCAACTGTGCACTGGAGTAAATAGCAGTAAAAATACTTAGCTAGCTCATCCCTTCTCAAAGTAAAGAGTCTGTAACACAAACATATTCTGTTCTAATCAATTAGCTGCATTGGCATTAGTTCATTTGGATCAAGCTGTAGCTGCACAGTCACTAGATACTTTTCCTTTGAGAAATCTGGGTAATGAATGTTCTTCCCTTCTTCTGTAACATCAGACTCACTGAGCCATGTTTGCATGAGTGCTTTCCATATTTCCCATTGCTTATTTGAATTCCACCTTTTTAGTAAAAAGTACAGTGCATATTCTGATATGTACGCGTGTGTGTGCTTTGAGAGTGTGTATGTGTGCATACTCTATTAGGAAACCAAGGTTCTACCATAGTTATACTTAAAGATGTATTTCAGGGGGGCTCCCGAGTGGTGCATCCGGTAAAGGTACTCTGCGTGGAGTGCAGGACACATTTAAAAATAACAAGAAGTGAAATGACTGCTTTTTGTACTCGACAGAGTGATATTTAGCAGAAATATTTCTGACCTGGTGTCTTTTCATTGAAGCCATTTTAAAAGAAATCGCGCTGCTATTTAATAAAAAAAAAGTGGAAACGGAGGAAACCCGCAGTTTATGTGCCATCTGATTGAGTATGCTACAAAAATAATTCTAGGAACAATACATTTCATACTTTTTTAATTGTAACCTTGGGGGTTATTCGGGGGGCATGAGTGAGGGCACCGCCTACCTATTTCCTTCCTACCAATAACAACTGCTAAACCCATGTTTAACCCCCAAGCTATGCGCTTGCTCTGTGTCTTGCGTTTTTTATTTTCCACCATCCTCCCCCACTATGCTTTCCTCCTGTATTCTGCTGCTCCACCTCTGCAGCTGCCACTCCACCTCTGCAACAGTCATCCTCTGGGGATAAGTGAAGTTCACTTCCCCACCTTAGAAGCCCAGCCATCACTGGCTTCGTCCTCCAGGAAGGTTCTCGACAAGACAAGGGGGACAACCGGCCAATTTTCTCACCTTTGGGAAATGCGTTGTTAAGAAACCCATTCATTACTTCTCTGTCTTAAACATGCACACAGCTGTACTGTAAGTGAAAATAAATGATGAACATGTATTTACAGCTACTGTAGGTTGCATAAATACATGTATTTATCATTACTGTAATAGGGCGAGGTGCCCTGTACATTGATTTGTTTGTTTTATTTTTAGAACGGGGTCTCCCCCTCCGCCCCTGTGCAATTTATTGTTTTGTTTTATGATTTATTATATAGGATGAGCAAGGTGCCATCCTTCTGAGTTTTGTTATTGTTTTGATGGTGTAGCCAAATGTTTGTTTTATTTTGTATTTGTTTAGCAGCGTGGATGGGAAGCCCATTCAAATTAAAAACCTTGTGCAGAAGGTGGCCATCTCCCGAAATAATATTAAGTGATTAATTTGTTGCTAATTGGGAGATAGTAACCTGCATATAAACCTGCAGCGCTCTCAGTTCAGGGTGGGTGTTAGGAGCGGAGAGCAGAGAGAGAGAGCAAGAGAAACGAAAATTTATTTAAAATTACAGGATGAGTGAAGGCTATTGCTCAGCCTGACCTGGGTTTTGTTTATTTTTGTGTTCGTGATTTTGTTTTGTTTAACTGTTTTATTTTGCTCTGTGAGCACAGTCTTTTTGTTTAAATATTTATTTTATTATTGTTGTATTTGAATAAACGGCGCATCGCGTCTTTGAACTGCAGTACTGCCTGGTGTCAGTGTTTTTCAGTTCCTGCTTCTGACCTGACGTCACGACTCAACAACCCTATCACAATTACCTTAAAACATATCATTGTAAATTATCTTTTGCCATTATTTCCTTACCTTAATACACACTCATGACCTGTCGAATTTTCTAAGCAGAAAGTATGCTCTTCATTCACAATCAAGAGTCTGAAAATGTAATCAGAAACTATATAGTATATTATGTGCATGCATTCTATGCATCACTATGCTGACCAAGCTGCAGTTGACTGCTCGCGCTAAACCACTTTCACTGGGGAATACATTACTCAGTTTTTACTCTGAAGTGTTTTCTATGGGCATCATTGTCTCCTGATGAATGTTGATTAGTCCCCAGATGGTTTATGACACATGATGTATGAATAAAATGATCAAACAATTCTGGATTATTAAATAAGACGTGCATGCCACATCCTTATACTGAACAACTACAACAAACCTAGTTGCAGTGTGATGGTAACATAAATGAACCAAATGTAAATTGATGTTGTGTTTTGAAATCCCATGACTGGTTTACAATCGCATATCAGTCCTTACACATAAACTATATTTATTTGTTATGATTGGGGCTGAAAACCTTGAAGATAAACATTTGAAGACAAAAACACAAAGATAACATTACACAAACATGTACTACACATTTTATTTATATTACTGTACCACTAAATATACATTTCCCAGATTCTTCATTTGTAGTTTTATACATCATAACAAAAGAATTAGCAATACTATATAGAAATTTATATAATAGCTGAAATAGCAGAAAAACAACTTAGGTCACAAGTTGAGAAATTACAAAGCTATGTTAAGATTATGATTTCCATTACATGAGAGTAGATGTTAAAACTTCATGCTGATTTGAACTTGGCTCTCACCAAGATAAGCACCAACTAAGATGTAGCTTCACAGTAAACTAATGTGATCCATATGTGTCTCCATCCATTTGCGCTTCCTTCCATATGATGATGTAGATATCCTTCTGTCTGGTGTTGATGGCTGAAGTGTAATGCTGGCTCCAGGGATCAGCTTATTTTGCCTCCCTAAGCATCAGCACACACAACGGCTGCGATGCTGGCTCCGGGGATCAACCATAGTGCGGTCTCCCCAGCGCATCAGCATGACAACCGTCTGGATTGAGCTAAGTAGGGTACATCTCTGGGGTCTTCAAGTGGGCACCTTCCAACCTCGGTGTTTCGTCGACTAGCCCACGACACCTCGAGGGCTCGACGGTGATTCTGGCGTCCCAGCATCAACCCCCTCCGTCCCCCACTCAACTCAGCCCAGCTTACTTACCTGTACATCAGCCTTTCTTTCTTTCTATTGTGCTTGAGATCCCCAGCCAGAATCTTTCCGTCTCAACCACAGCCAGTTGCTGCTCCTCTCTGCTGCTTCAGATAAGTTCTTCACTGTGCGACGCAACTCTTGGCCATTGAATCCGACATCTCTAGGATAAGGATAAGGATACAACACAATTTTTAAAAAGACTCGAATCACTAAAGCACAACATTCAAGAGAATACAATTTTATTTTGCATGGATGTAAAGTCCTTGTACCCAAGTGTCCCTCGTAAAGAAACTTTAGAAGCTTGTCAAAAAGCACTAGATTAGATAAATCAATACCAACAGCAGAGGTGCTGAACATGATCAACGTAGTTTTAGAAAACAGTTATTTTACATTTGTTGATAAGAATTACAAACAAAACGATGGTACTGCAATTGGATCTAAATTAGGAATGCATTTTGCCAGTACATACATGGGGAAATGGGAAGAACAATTACTTAGAAAATCGGAAAGAGAAACTTTCGAATACATTCAGTTTGTAGATGATATTTTTGGGGTTTGGACACATGGAGAAGAATCTCTTTTCCAGTTTCATAAAATGGCAAATTAAATACACAGTAATATTAAGGTGGACCTTCGATGGACAGGAAAAGAAATAGAATTTTTAGATACCATAGTAAAAATTGAAGAAGGTTCAATTGAGACTGACCTCTTCTGTAAACCTACTGACATGCACCAGTATTTATACATGTCCTCTGCACATCCATGACACACTAAAAGGGCAATCCCATAGGGTCTAGAATAAGATTATGAAGAATATGCTCAAAAGAAAGTGACTGTGTAAAACAAAGTATTAAAAGCAGATCTTAAAAAAAGAGGATACAAAGAAAGAATTATAGAGTTAAGAAAAGTGGATAAACTAAAAAGAGATGATCTACTAGATTATAAAAATAGAGCTAAAAAGGTCAAAAGAGTCCCATTAGTAATGACTTACTCTAAACTTTTGCCCACTATTTCTAAGATAGTTTGGAAACATTTGCGGATTCTACATAATTCAGAAAAATTGAAAAAAAGTGTTTATTAAGGCCCCAGTTGTAGCATTCAAAAGAGAAGCTAATTTAGGTGATATTTTAGTTCACAGTAAACATAAAAGGATACTTGAAAGAATAGGCTCTACAAATACTTGCACTAGTACATGTAAAGTGTGTAAATACATGGACAAATCTAAAAATATAATTAAACATAAGAACAACACATATCCACTAAAAACTAATACCTACTGTAGAAATAGCAATGTTGTTTATGGAATAGCCTGTGAAACATGTGATTAAATAAAATATGTTGGAGAGACTGGAACAACTTTATATAAAATAATTCAGAACCACCTTTTATTAATTAGAAATAAAAAAAAAAAATTAATGAACCAATAGTACAGCACTTCACCAGTCAAGGACATGACACAAATGATATTTGTCTTAGAACAGCTAAAATTAGACAATGCGACATATAGAAGAATAAAAGAAAGTAAATGGATAAATAGACTGAACACGATTATGCCAGCGGGACTCAACAGAAGAGAATGAACTAATTAACTTCAATAAATACATAACATTTAAATAAATAAATAAACAACATTCATTAAAAAGTTGTACGTGCTGATGCACTGGGGAGGCCAAATCAAAGCTGATCCTCAGAGCCAGCATTGCATGATAATATAAATATAAGTTTATATAAAATAATGTTAATTAGAATTAATACAGATTTAAAGCTAGAAGTAAAAATGATGTCACAATATATAGATTACATCATGTAAGAATAAATCATGGATTTGAACATAAACAATAACAAGTAGTTGTCATGCCATCAAACATCTATAAATACCTCCAATGTTTTGATTTAAACACATGCTTCCTTGAGGGATCTCTTGGTTACAAGCCCTTTTTTTTAACCACCGTACCACACAACCTCCTAATTTATATATTAGCTCAAAGAGCCAGCTGCCCAACGTTTCGGTCCCTGGTTCAAATCCCACCTCAGCCACTGACTTATTGTGTGACCCTGAGCAAGTCACTTAATCTCCTTGTGCTCCGTCTTTCGGGTGAGACGTAGTTGTAAGTGACTCTGCAGCTGATGCATAGTTCACACACCCTAGTCTCTGTAAGTCACCTTGGATAAAGGTGTCTGCTAAATAAACAAATAATAATAATAATAATAATAATAATAATAATAATAATAATAATAATAATAATTATATATGCACCAATTAAGCGTGAGTCATAAGGTTGTGCAAACAATGGTTGATTTGTCTCGTAAACTTTTTATTTTGCTCAAAGAGCCAGCTGCTGATAGGATACCGATAATAATAGACAGTGCTATTGTTAAATACCATGATCACTGGAAAGCAACAGTGTACAGGCAGTTTCTACTGTACACAGGAAAGTTAGTCTTGAAAGGAATACTGAAACCTCAGTTATATGATCATTTTATGACTTTAAATATTGCCATGTCTATTCTCATCAGCCCATGTCTTTCAGAATTTCACAGTGAATATACTCATCAGCTTCTAATGTACTTTGTGGCACAGGGTTGTATTTTGTATGTTCCTGAATTTCTAGTATACAACGTCCACAGCTTGATCCACATTGCTGCAGAAGCAGAACAATATGGAGGTTTGGACAGGTGAGGTGCCTTTCCATTCAAGAACTACATGCAGCAGTTGTAGAGAATGGTTAGATCGGGGAAAAAACCACTGTCACAAATAATGAAGAGATTAGACGAATTAGCAAATGTTGGAACCATCCTAGAGCCATGTGATTCCAACATTTCATTAAAGAAATCAAACAACACATATGTAATCAACCATTCATCTTGCTGTGAAGTACTTAGAATGACGAATGAGAAGGATGAAGAACAAAATAAAATGTGGTGCAGAGTTTACGAGACAAATCAACCATTGTTTGCACAACCTTGTGACTCACGCTTAATTGGTGCATATAAATGTAATGCACGGAATGCACATATGAAATTGACAATTAGTAGCAGAAAGCAGTAAGGAACTGTCATTCAACTCCGTATTGAGTCATGCATAAATTGATAAATTATTATTCATGCCTGACATTACTTACAAAAAAAACACCACTGCTTTAAAGTATGTTTAAAACAGCTATTCTATACAATTTGAATTATTTGGTCACATATCAACATTACATAATACTCAATACAAACTTTGTTCATTTATTTCTACTTATAAATATGAAGTACATTAACATAAATAAAAACGTATTATTTCCATCTTCCAGATGTCTCAATATGCTGTGGTTGAGTTTTTTAGAAGAGAGTGCAGTTGAAGTTGAAGTTGGATTGAAAGCACATAATTGCATGCAAACTGATAAACTATGTAAAAATAATCATTGATATTATGTGCATGAAAAATAGTAATGGGTTAATATTTATATATATATATATATATATATATATATATATATATATATATATATATATATATATATATATATATATATATACTGTATATATATATATATCAGGGTACTTTCTTACACAGGTACAATAGTAATCACTGATCAATGAAGAAATATGAACTTGATGTCATATTTGATTTTCCATGTGAGACTGGCTTTTTTCCTATGTGCAAATTGTGGGCTGTTCGTCCCATAAACTGGCTGTAACAAAGTACTTTTTTCCAGTTAACTATGACCGAGCGCTACACTGTGCAAAGCTGGCAGAAGAAACATCAAATTTAGAATCAGAGATGGATCAGGGTAAAAGGAAAAAGAAAACACCAAAGCGCTTTGAACAGGCATCTGAGAGTGATGATGGTGATGGTAATTGTGAAAAAACAACATTGTCTTGTAATGCTATGTGAACAACATTGAACTTTTCAAGTAGATTTTAATTTTGCCTTTATAATCTATGTTTTAGATGAAGATGATGAATTACCAGCAAAGAGACAACATGGTACTATGGCAGCCGGAAGTTCAAATGTTCACATGTCATTGCCACAGCCTCCAGCCTCTATGCTTGCTACAGTTGCAAATATTGTTGGTACGTATCCAGGTTTTTTAATGCCATACTTTTAAGACAGAGAATTAGAATAATTAAGAACTGTAAAATAGATTGGAAAAGAAAACCTTTAGGCCACCGAAAACGCAAGACTTTGATGAAAGTTACTTCATTATTTTTTTTAATTGAAATGTATTGATTATTACATGTTATAATACATTCACTGAACTTATATACAGGTAAAACAATAAGCATTTAAAAAACTCTGTCATAATTTGATTGAATTATTGGTGTGTTATATTTTCTAAGACGTTTTGTGTTTTTGTCAGGTAATTTTATTAAATTATTAAAAACTTGTGAAATCTTTAAATTCTTTTAACAGATTTTAAGCGTAATATGCTAATGAAATTGGACACAATAATTGAAAATCAGAATTTGTATTTGTCTCTCATTACTTGTATGAACAAAGGAGTTGACGGGGCAGATGCTGAAGATGTCATTCGTGACCCAATGGTTTCCCTGGAGAAATTGGAGGAAATGTGCCGGAAGCTAAAGAAGGATGCAAACTCCAGAAAGAAATTGGTTATTGATGTTATGTCTTAATAACTAAACATAATTTTTCACAATCAGAAATGTTATAACCTGTACTATGAAGGGCATATCAAAGCATAACTTGTGGTTCCAGATGAATGTGTAATTATTATTATATAATTTTACTTTCTTGAGAAGAGTTATGATGCTTTGATCTTTAAATTAATTTCCAATCCTTTTTTTTGAATTCTGTAAGTTTGTTAGGTGGTCACAACTGTGGTGAGTGCATCAGGTGCATGATTAGAATGCTGGGAACAAACAAGCTGTGGTCTCGCTTTAGTCTGAAGGGGGAAAAGGGCAAGAAGGCCTTCCAAGACCTCCCAATTCTCAGGGTATTGATCAGCAAGTGTGAATTTTAAGGTTTTATTATTATTTTTTTTTAACATTGCAGCTCACAATTAAAATTGATTTAATTATTGTGTTAGTTACAGAATACAAAGCTGAGCATTACCAAACCCCTATAACTCATATTTGACAGTCTGTGTTTTTTTTATATATAAATTTAGTCGTTGCCAATTATTTTTATTATTTTCTCCCAATTTGGAATCGCCAATTATTTTATTATGCTCAGCTCACCGCTACCACCGCTGCGCTGACTCGGGAGGGCGAAGACGAACACACGCTGTCCTCCGACCTCTTTTTTTCACACTGCAGACTCACCATGCGGCCATTCATGAGCTAAAGCGTCGGAGGACAACGCAGCTCTCGGGCAACTTACAGGCAAGTCCGCAGGCGCCCGGCCATACTTCAGGGGTCGCTGGTGCGGGGTGCGCCAAGGACACCCTGGCCGACCTAGCCCTCCCTACCCCCGGGCGACCCTCGGCCAATTGAGCGCCGCCCCCTGGAAGCTCCCATCCTCGGTCGGCAAAGGAATAGCCTGGACTCGAACTCGCGACGTCCAGACTATAGAACGCATCCTGCACTCTACGTGGAGCGACTTTACTGGATGCGTCACTCAGGAGCCCTTAGGGCATGTTTTTTAATGTGGATTTCATATGGTACTACAATAGTAATAATATTGATAGTAACTTATGAATAACAACACTAACTTAAATAACAACAACAGCAATAATATAATTAACAATATAATATCCATCCAGAAGCTTACTTGAGGAACTACAGCAAAGGTGAAATTGAAGAGGTTATTGCAGAGACATTGAAGCAAGCCCCTAACAAGCCAGGCGGAAACAGACCAGGTAAATCACTATTTTAGTTTGTCCATCCTGACATTCCTCATTCATATGTCAGGCTTCACTTCTGCTTGAGTCAAGTGATAGGCATGTCCTACTTAAGTCTCAAGCTTAAATAACTTAGTGGAATGCTTTTGTACCAAATATACAATTTAAACAGGTTTTGGTTCATTTGCAATTACATCTTAAGTACAGTTGTTTGAGACTTTTATGAGATGTGTCTTTTTATGATCTAGTTAATAAAATGCATGTTTTTAATCTTACATGTTTCTAAGGTTATGTAGGAAACATAATATTGTACACAAAAATAATGCTTTCAGTTGTCAATTTAGTTTTACTTGATTCAGAAGATGATCAATAAACTCAAGTAAATCTAAGAAATGATCAACTTAATGACAGAAGGATTCTTATTAAATCAGACCATATTGTGCATTTTAAAATGTAATGTTTCTTCTTTTTTATTGATATTTTACATGTATGTTCTTGCCAAGAAATGATCATGTTCATATACAAATATTTTGTTTTCTTTATAAAATACATATAGTATCATTACATGCAGACAAATGTGAGAGGAAGAGCAAATACAAATATTTCAGTTAACTGTTGTTTTATAAATGAGGTTTTTTTCTTTCCCATACATATCCTGTTGGAAAGTTAATTGCATTGTTTGTTGTGTTGTATTTTTTAGGAGCCTGCTCCCAAGGACACACTGTCTACACAGCACGAATACCTGTCCGATTCAGAATAAATTCATCATTAACGTCGATGGTGAAAGGGGTTATTGTATTCTGTGACCTGTGATCCGGATCTTTATGTATATTAATGTGTTTTCAATTCTGTTTCTGGCGACCCACTGTCTCCTGGTTTTCATTTCAACTGAGCTCTCAATTACTTATTCAAAACATTTAATTTAATTAATAACTTGATTTATTAGAGCATTTTAATCTTTTTAATCTTTTGCAGCTCTTATGAAATTGGATATACTTTAGTTAAGAGTTCAATTGGGAGCAATCCGGAGCACAGGCCACAGATTGAATTTTGTGTTTTTGAGTTAAGTGTTTTTGAGTTAAGTGTATCGTACCCACGGTTTATGTCCATTTGCTTCAAATCATCAGAAATTCGGGCTTAAGCAGTCTCATTTCTGACGCATGACTCCAGATGTTCCTGAACACTTCTATCTGCCCACAGAGAAACTAGACCCTGCACTTCCTCAGCGTCCCAAGGCTGTACTTTTCTCTCATCACACTCGCTGCCCGGCATGTTGTTTGTTGTTTGTCTTTGTGGAGTGTACTGACTGATGCAACGTAATGACGAAAATCCTTAACCCCGCCCCTGGCTCGCAGCTGGATTCAGATGTCTTGTGAGGCTGGACTTTCACGGTTTGGTTGTCGCTCGGCTCGACAAATAGCCAGTGGAGAACCACCCGTTCCCGTACTGTACCAAGCTCTCACGGGTCGCATGTGCCAGTGGAGAAGGGGTATGAGTCTACGAATTTACAGACATGATTTGTTTTAATCTTCCTGCAATCAGTTTTAGGGTGCGAGGTGTAAACAAAATCTGTTTGAAGCCGAGAGCCACAGCAGGGGTTCTGGCTTACCAAATGGTCCTCTTGTTTAGGATGAAGATTTTCCAAGATTTTCCATACTTGTCAGAGTTGTTTTAGGAATAAAGATTCAATGGGTATACTCTTATTTAAGCAAATATAAACTATACTTTTTACATTACAAACCCACCATATTAAAAAATAATGTTTCTAGAAAAAAAATATATTTGCATGTGATGGGTCCTTCCCAATGTTTATGTTTCCATGAGCAGACTCTATTTTGAAAAACATGTCCAGAAACATTTTGCCTGAAGTGTAAACCCATTCAGGAGAGGTTATTTGAAGTCACTGATTATATGACGACTGCTGCTAATATCAACAATTTTATTATGTATGTACAGGCCTATACAGCATTATCACAGGGGTACCTATTAATGCATGCTGGTTTTTGTTTGTAAATCAATTTTGTCTCGGAGGCAGATCAGCCTCCAAGGCAGTTTTGTCTCTGAGGCACATTAGCTAAAAGTTCACACAGACTAATTATTATTATTATTATTTATTTCTTAGCAGACTAATTACATCACATAAGGGCAATCTTCCTCCAAGGCAGATTTCCTGCTCTCAGGTAATGTAGTCTTTGAAATCTGTTGGGTTTTGTGTTTTGTTAGTTCAATTAACTTCATTAAGAACTTGTATAATTCCCAGGAATAAAATAGTATAGCCACTCAGTAACATGTAAACACCTTTATTTAACCCCAACAGTAGGTTACAGAACTCCAGTATACAGACAGAAAACACAAACAGTTTATTTTATGCAGTTACATAGACTGTAAATGCATCAGCAGTCCAGTACAGAAGAATGATCAATTACTTTTTTTCTCTGGGAAAGCAGAGGCACAAGGAGGGTACTGGAACCCATGGATCTACCACGGCTCACTAACCTATTCCTAACTCACTTCTTACAGTGGTAGCCAAAATCAGCTATAAAAATTGTAAAAATATGGTGTGTAGTCTCCCCGATAAAACTGTAGTCAGTGCGATATGTAGCTTACTTAACTTGTCAGGCATCCTCTGCATTATCTTACTAGAAACTGTCTTCCCACTGAAAAACAGTGCTTCACTAACTAGTGTCACACGCTTGTGAATATCAAAAGCTTACATTGAGTTAAAGTCATTTTTATAGTGTACTGTACAATTGCAGTAACAGCTTGAAAATACCTTAAAGCCTACAGTATTTCAGGAAGTTAAGCAATGCTTTTGCTGAAGAGATGGATAAATGCAGCATGCTACAGCCCAAATGAGAATAGCTGACATTATATAAATGAACCATAGAGGCGGAGTCAGTGGGTGCTCTGGGGTTAGAGCATGAATATGATAAACAGGAGGAGCATCTGTCAGGAATGTTAACAAAGTTGAACAACAATCTATTTGGCTAAAACATTGCCTAAGAGTAAAAAACAATGTACACACACCAACAGTAAGCAGAGGAAATAAACAAATATCCAGCTTCTCATCTGAAGTTTCATTGTTTGCGTGTATTTATGATACCTACAGTAGTTATCAACAAACATTTGTTTTCACTTACAGTGCAACTGTATGCATGTTTAAGACAGAGAAGTAATGAATGGGTTTCTTGTCAACAACTAATTTCCCAAGGGTGATAAAAGTCGACAATGTACAGCAGGAATTAAAATTCAGGACTACTAGTGAGTAGAGTAATTAATGATTTGTTATGTATTATTTTGTTTATCTAGTTTAATTATTGTATAAAATAAATGTTGCTGGTTACATAGGCAATTAAAAAAGTATGAAATGTACTGTTCCAAGAATTATTTTTGTAGGGTACTGAATCAGATGGCACAAAAAAGTTTCCTCATCTAAATTGTTTCAGGAAAACATACACATGTATTTTGCAAATATTTTTATTACAATAGTACTGAAGGTGGTTTTATCTTTTCCTAGATATTGGGCTTAATAAAAGATAAGATGCTGTTGCAATTTTTTTTTTTTTATTAAACAATAAATCAACAGCAGTAATTGTATTTACTTTCTTTCTGTGCTGAAAAGATGGATGGAAACCCTTCCACAAATATTTTCTCTAAACATTTGTAAAACAATTATTTCAAAACTGTCAGCTCTTATTTTAAGGTCATAAGAAAGTCGTCTTTCTGTTACCTGATTGGGAAGTATGAGGAGTGGACCTCTCGGCTTTGCTGGGGCGTAATTGTCTTACTTATAAAAGTTAAAAATCTCATACTATGTTTTGTTCTCAAATGCATGCTGTCTGAGAATTTTTAATTTTCAGTCAGGCATAGCATAATGCACCAATGTTTTCTTAAGATTCTCAACATAGTTGTATCCATTCTGCTAGTTCTTGTGTGCGCTAAATATAGAGACAGTCCAATGCCAGGGACATTCACATTTGTGTTTGGTACTCAGCAGCTGAGAAGTTGAAGCACTAAACATAATTACAACAAACATTTGCCTTATTGACACACAGAAAAGTGATCACATATCACTCGACATCTGAGACTGAGCTATTTAAAACAAAGCACCGGCGCTTTGTTTTAAATAATTTCTCTTTTCAACAGCCTGCATCGCTTGGCGATTGCAGTCTGCTTTTCTAACCCGCAGCATCTGCTGTTGTATGTGTCTTTTCTCCTGCTATTTTAGCTAAAACTAAATTTTTAAAAAGAGATGCGTGCTTCCTCCACTGAGAACTGGCTCTGCCATGCCCCGCTGTTGAGTCGACTCTGCCCGGGTTGTCTCGGCCCGCCAGTTCAGTGCACTTGGCTAAAAAAAAAAAAGAGACGTGTGATTTCCTTCACAGTCCTCCCGCCTGGCATGGTAACTGCCCCCCCATCAGCTTGCTGTTATATGTGTGTGTATGTGTGTGTGTTTTTTCTTTACTGCTCTTGCAGTAAAAAAAAAAAAGAAAAAAAGGAAACACAAGCAGTACATACTTGGAACCAACTCCTCAGTAATGTTGTTGAAGCTGACACCCTGGGATCCTTCAAGAAGCTGCTTGATGAGATTCTGGGATCAATAAGCTTCTAACAACCAAACGAGCAAGATGGGCTGAATGGCCTCCTTTCTTATGTTCTTATGTTCTTATTCTACTACTACTGCCACTCTTCAGCCTGTGCTCCACCACGGCATATACTACGGACTGCCACGGTTGTGTGTGACTGCACGCATTTCAAATCATTGCCTGTGCAGCACTGTGTTTTCTCTACTGCTCCCCTGTGCCTAACTGCAGCCACCAGAGCTTGTGTATCCACCCTGGTGTATGCAATACTCTACCCCAGGTTGTGTGACTACACACGGTTAAGGCTAAGCACCTGCCCAGTACCTTGGTCCACTTGGAGCCACCTGCCTTCGGTGCCGAGTGCATGATGGCACTGGGCTTGGCGGATTTTCCACCGGTGGACTCGACCATCGCGATTCTGGTGCAAGCACCTCCAGTTGGAGGTTTACCCAAGGACCCTGCATGCCCTAATGGTCAATGCAGGGTAACGAAGACCTACCTGAAAAGGGCATATGCGGCGGAAGCGCAAGTCACGCGGCAGGCTGCGTATATGGACGGCATATTACAGTAGGCAGCCCTCCCTGAACCGGTGGCTTCAGAGCTGCTCCTAGTTTCAGGCATGCTGCTCCAGATATGAGGCTTCCAAGGGCAAGCATTTGGCCATAGCCTGGCAAGCCGCGTGGTAGCCTGCAGGCAGCTTTGTTGTCTCAAGCGAGGGTCCCAGACGAGGACAAGGCAGCATTGCTGGATGTGCCGATATTCCCGGCCTTACCTTCGGGCCTGCCGTGGTGGAGATATTGCAGTGCTCCCACCAAGAACACCAGGCGCCTCGGCAGATAGCCTCAATGCTACATTCCTGTGCTCCAGTTTGTGAGAGAACAAGACGCTGGTACCCTCCCGTGACATGCATGGTGACTCGGACGGTCCCGATCCCCAGTGCTCCGCGTAATGACTTGAGGCACCTCCTTCAGGCTTCCGCGGCAACTAATAGCAGGGCCCACCCGCAACGACGGGAGGGCACCGGGCCTGGGATCCCAGCACGACAGTGATCTCTGTGGCAGTTCCCCAGGCAGCCCCCACAATGGGCTCATCCTCAGACTCAGCAGCCCCTGCAGAACCCCTGAAGGCTTGCGGCTTCAGATCCAACCCTTCACAAAACACCAGCTACAATACTGGCGCACTTAGTCCTCAGACAACTAGGTACTCACCACTGTACACACCAGTTATGTGTTTCAATTCCGCGCAGGTCCTCTTCCCTTTCGAGGGATCACGATTACATCCATGAGCAACCCTCTCCAGGTCTCGGCCCTCAAACAAGAAGTAGCTTCATTACTTCTCAAGCAAGCCATCCGCCTAATAGAAGCCACCTCCCAAGGGGAGGGGTTCTACTTGAGGTATTTTTTTGGTGCCTGTGGCGGAGTGTCCCGCCCCTATATATTTATTTATTATTATTTGTATTTTTGTTTGCAGCGCAGATAAAAGCGCCGCGTATTTATTGTTGATTTTATAATTTAAAAACCTCGTGAGGATGCGTGGCTGATCAGCTACTGATTGTTTAACGAGCTGACAGTCACGCATCCTTACTAAACTCGTGCAGACTGTGGCCGAGGGGTAATAAGATAATTAACAGTTAACCCCTCGGCCAGAGTATAAGAACCTGCGGCTGTCCGTGCTGCGGGGAAGAGTGTACAGAGGCGAGTACGGGGAGCGGAGAGAGCGAGGACAGAAAAAACTACATTTAAAAACGACTGCTAAACCGTATTTGTTTATTCGTTTGGCCCTTGTGCCTTTTTGTTTATTGATTGTTTAAGTCTTTTGTTTTGTTTATTTATTTAATAAAATCAGCTGAACGCTGTTGCGTTCAGTCTCACCCGCCCATCCATTGTTTTGGTTCTGTTACTTCCTGGTCCGTGACGTCACCACACCTCACCACTGCAAGCCATCCTGCCACAGTGCCAAAGAAGGACACCGGCTTTCGTAGACCTGAGACACCTCAACGGGTTCTTGAGGGAGAGGAGGTTGCAAATGGTCACACACTGTCACATTCTCCAGTCTGTCCGGCCAGGCGACTGGTTTACTACAGTGGACTTAAAAGTGCGTATTTTCAGGTCCCTATTCGTCTCGCGCACAGGAAATATCTCCGCTTCGCCTTTCAGGGAAGTGTCGAGTTTTCCGTGCTGCCATTTGGCCTCTCCTTAGCCCCCTGCACGTTCTCGAAGTGCATGGATGTCATCTTGGCCCCGTTGCGGCTGCAGAGGATCAGAGTGTTGAACTACCTGGATGACTGGTTGATCTGTTCCCAGTCGCAGGAAGGAGCAGTGGCCCACACGGCAATCGTGACGGAGCATCTGTCGAGGCTGGGTCTCACCTTCAACAATGCCAAGAGCCAATTAATCCTGGTGCAAAGTATGGTCTATTTGGGACTCCGACTGGACTCCCTTACAATGCAAGCCTACCTTGTTCCAACAGTGATCGATAGTGCCTCTGGTGTTGTGTCAGAAATGGCTGGGTCTGATGACCGCGGCTTCATCAATCCTACCTAGCATATGGGAATGCTTCAGAAAGGCCCAAGTTGATCTCTTTGCCACGGCAGAGATGACTCACTCCCCTCTATGGTTCTCCCTCCACCACTGCAGCGGACCGCTAGGCATCGACGCATTAGCCCACGAGTGGCCCAGGACGCTGTTGTACACATTCCTGCCAATACTGTTGCTCCCGGCCTTCTTAAAGTTGGTCTGGAGAGAGAAGGGGACAGTTCTCCTGATGACCCCCAGATGGCCCAGGAGAATCTGGTTTTCGAACCTTTGCCAGCTACTGCAATGTCAGCCCTGGGAGATCCCGCTACGCCTGGATCTCCTCAGTCAGGCAAAAGGCACTCTCTGGCACTCAGAACCGGGCAGACTCCAACTGTGGGTCTGGCCCCTGCACGGGACTGTCTGTCCGCCTTAGGGCTCTCAGACGCAGTCGTTAGTACACGCAGAACGCTAGGGCCTCCTCCATAAAGTTGTTGTACGCGTACAAATGTAGGAATTTTAAGATTGGTGTCTGACCAGGAGTCATGACCCTATCTCTTGCCCAATAGAGGTCTTTTTACAATTCCTGCAAGAACTGCTAGAGGCGGGTAAATCCCCCTCTACGCTGAATGTGTACTTGGCAGCCATATCTGCATATTATGTCCCCGTAGTCTTGGTGTCCCCAGGTGCTGATGTCCTGGCGACACGTTTTCTCAAGGATGCTCAGCGGTTACGTCCTCCTAGAAAGGACACTCTGCCCGAGCAGAGTCTAGATGTGGTTTTGGAAGCTCTCACTAAGGCCCCGTTTGAGCCTGTACATTCCATAGAGTTGAAGTATTTCTCTGTGAAGACAGCCTTTTTGTTCGCCATCACCTCTGCTAAGCAGGTCAGTGAGCTACAGTGAGCTGTGTGTTTGGGACGAATCTTGTTTTCCTCCCTACGCCTTTCCACTTGAATCAGTCAGTGGAACTAGATGCTTTCCATCCCCCTCCTATGTTAGCAGAACGCGAGCTCTGCATCAGTCATACCAACTCTTCATCTGTTATGGTGTAAGGATCCTGGGTCAGTCCCTCTCAAAGCAGCGGCTGTCTCACTGGATTGTGGACACAGTTTCGACTGCGTATACTAATGCTGGCCTACTCCCACCTGGGCGGGTGGCCACGCACTCTACCCAAGGAGTGGCTACGTCATGGGCCCTCTTTAGAGGAGTCTCATTGGCTGATATATGTACTGCAACTAGCTGAGCTACTCCGCCACCAGGTTCTACCAACTTAATGTGAGACGTCCCTCATCTGCTGTCTCCGCTCACGCTCCCTCGTGTCGGCTTTGGTATACTTTTCCCAAAAGTATTGATTGGTGGTTGTCTTCGAATTGAAAGAGAATGTTAGGTTATGGATGTAACCCTGGTTCCCTGAAAGAGAAGACGACCACCAAACCTTGCGAGGTTGCATCAGTCGCTTCCGCAGGTTCGATGCAAAAGAGGAAGTGACCTCCGTGGAGTGACTGTTTCTTCCCTCAGGAGGCGGGACCGAGGACGTCACTCCCCGGAGAGACCTATCGGCAGCTCTGACATAAAATGCTCAGTAAATACCTGACCTGTGGCAGGCATATCCCAAAAGTATTGGTTGGTGGTCGTCTTCTCTTTCAGGGAACCAGGGTTACATCCACCATATTGGAAACTTTCTTTTTATTTTAGGCCTTTTAGCATCAATGTAAATACTGCATTGGGAACATAACTACAGCGTAAAATATTTCAGGATATTTCTTCATAAAAATTATTTAAAATTCGAGACAGGTAAAGTTTAATGCAGTGTTTTGGTCAAACCATGTACTGTACCATATTGTTAGTAAAAAAAATAATTATCATAGTTCCCCCAAACCTATTCTCTTGTGTCCAAAACAAGTTTTTAAAAAAAAATGTAATCTCTGGCTGAATATGTAGCACTTACATAAACAGATAACATCCTTTCAGATATTTCAAATTATCACAAAACAACAATTTATCCTAAATGAAATGTCAACTGTATGACTGAAGTGTTTGATCAATATTAGGGTATATGGTTTTTTTTCCACAAATTAAGATTTCTGACATTTGGGAAAATACGACGACCACGTTATGAATGTCAAATGACACTGCATATTTTCAACATTTTACATTGTTAGGGGTTGAGTTGAGGTTTTTAACTCTTTCAACACTGCTGATTAGAATACGGATTTAGGAAAGATAACTCTGCTTTTTTAAACTGGTCACCCAGATAGCAGGCTAATATTGATTCAATGTTGAACCATTGTTGGCAGTTATATTGATTCAATGTTGAAATCCGATGTTGATTCAACATCAGTTTGCTTATTGAAAGAGCACTAAATCAATGTTGAGAGTTATGTTAATTTAACGTTGAAATCCAATGTTGATTCAACATCAATTTTTCTCATCGAAAGAACAGTGAATCAGTGTTGACAGTTATATTGATTCAATGTGCAATCCGATGTTGATTCAAAATCAATTTGCTCATTGAAAGAACAATGAATCAATGTTGGCTGAATAACCCATTTACAATATTAAAAAACATTGAAACAACATTGAAAAAAAACATTGAAACAAGACTGAGTTTATGTTTTGCAACCAACTAATATGTTTGACCACAAAATTTAAATTTAAAGTTTAACAAATAATATATCAAACGTCATCTTTTTAAACTTAACATTTATTTAAGTTAATAATACAGAATACAGTACAAATCTAGGTATATTTAAAAAAAAAACATTTTTTAATCTATTTAAATATGAAACAATATCCTACCTTTTTTATTGACAAAACATTGTTTGAACAATTAAGTCACTCCTCCTTCTCGGTCTGGTGCGTATCTCAGCCATTTTTTTATGACGTCCGAAAACGTCGTTTGTGTCGCATCCCTTCCCCAACTGCTTTTTCGCAAAGCTCCTGAAAACACAAAGCAAATGCTATATTATTTGTATCAATCAATCAATCTTTATTTAATATAGTGTCCCCCTTCACAATATAATTGTCACAGAGCGTTTCACAAGTAAATACATACAGAAAAGTCAAAGACAAGTCCATATTTATATGTTATTCTTTGTCTACCTGATCAAATGTATTTGTTCTGTTTAAAACCCTGGCTGCTGCACTTTGCACGTCGGGATAATATACATCTAGGAGCACCAAAAAACAGCATTGCAATAGTCAATTCTAGATGTTACAAAGGTGTGAATGGGTCTCTCAGAATCATGTTGTGAAAAAATGTCTCAGTTTTTCAGATGAAGAAATTTAGTTACATTCCTAATGTGTGATTTGTAACCAGAAGAAACAAACAAAAAACAAACAGTTCTAGGCAGGACCCAAATGAATGGAGCCTATTTCCTATGGGTGTGTTAATGTTAATATTAACTGACATTGCAAGTGTGGTGACCATGGACACATGAGTCTGGACCAAATCAAAACTTACAAACACAGTTTTAACGGCGGTTCTCTCTGGGGTAGATGAAATAACATTTAAAAAAAACAAAAAAGTAATCATAAGTACCAATGTGTATAGTGGGTGTGGCGGGTCGAAGTTTTGATTTGGTCCAGGCCTTGGAATCAGATAAGAAATTATTCAGTGCCAACAGCCAATCAGCTTCCAGATCTAGTGAGCTATTTTGCATAGATACATGCAGGAGCGTTGAAGTGATTAAATCAGTCAGGCTTTTTCCACTCCCTGCCAGCTTGAATGACACCGCGCCAGCGCCCTCATCGAGACTGGCTTACCTATTTAGGCATCTATTCTGAGGACGAAGGAGTGGCTTATTGATATTGTTAGAATATAGACGTTACAAATAATAATAATAAAAAATAAAAAAATATTGTGATTTTACCAAGAACTAGGTTTTGTTTGCGCTGATTAAATTTTGTTTGTGTTGAGTTATGCGGTCAGTTTAAAATTACGTCAAGCTGCTGCATATTCCGTCTACTGTGTGATTGGAGTAGTTTGAATGACAAGGGAGAGGCCACAAATGAAATACATCTTCAATGCAACAGAAAAACAACAATGCTGAAGAGAAATATCCCTGAAACAGGCAAGTTTATTTTCATTTATTAAAATATTATTAAAATGGGCCTATGCATTTGTAATTGGATGCCTTGAGAGTTATTTAGTATTATTAATGTGATGTTTCCATAAATGGTACAATTGCACTGAGAAATAAATAAAATATATTCAGTAATAATAAAAAGACTAGACAAAAATGGAATTGAATATGAACCAATATTTCTGAGTGTTATGTGCAATGTTTTACCAACATGTACTGTAACTCTATTAAAAATTACTTAAAAATGTACCACTCATCGACTGGCTAGGTATTCTTTGAACTGGGGAATGTCTGCGGGAAAGGTTGCTGGAAGGTGAGACTGAAAAAAGAGTCCATTACTATGTGAGCAACCTGGCCAGGAGTTTCTTTTCTGCCTAGATGGCAATAGTTTTTATTTGACAGGAACTTAAAGAACAGATAAGAACTTAAACTGAACTATTCCCAAAATGTTGGTTCATTTGACACGGAATTACCCTTTTTGTTGAAACAAATTACCAGTTTTTATATAATCCAGGTCGCTGTTTATGTAGTGAAACTAAGGAGTGACATTGGACATTGCTACGAGGTCAAGCTATTTTTTTTTATGTATTTATTTTTAAAATTTGAATTGTCAGTAGTAGCAATGCTGGCTTATTAAAATGCGTGCACGGTGAAATTCATTAACTTTTATATAGCTAAAGTTTTAAAAGACAAATTATTGTACTGTGGGATTAGAGTAAACCCCACCTGAAGTTGCAAAGGAGGTGGCCTGCATTGTTATTGCTGTATTGATGTACAGCACAATTGCAGGACTACAGCCCGGACTGGTCGCCAGTCCATCACAGTTAATCCAGTTCAAATGACCTTTTTTTCCTTGTTTTTTAAAGGTTTTCATCGTCTGTTAATAGCTCTGAAGAGCTCACATTAGGGTCAACTGATTTTCTCAGATAATAGTGAGCTTTTTCTAGGGAGTCTGTTTGAGAAAAATACATTTGTTAGTATATATTTTCATTTTATTCTACATATTTTAGATTTTTATCATTACTGCAAATTTCAAATTGATATAACATTACTATAACATTATCATGAACTAGGGATGGGCGATAATAACATTTTCAGTTATTGATCATTGGCTGTAAATTATCACGATAATCACGATTAGTGTCTAAATAACTACAATTTCCTGGAGTTATAACATTTAAAGCTATTTATACTTGGGCAGCAGCATGACAAGTCACCAAGTGTAAAAGAAAAATTACAATTCATTTAGAGAATCATGAATGCAGGGGATCACTTTCTACACTCTTTCAATATCTTTACTGGCTTGTAACTTTTCCAGTCCAGTCACACCTCTTCACAGCCTTTTTCACTTGGGAAGAACTATATTCTGGCCAATAGCACCTTCCATCTGCTAGCCAACAGCTTGGTGTAATTCAATCACGGACCATAATTGCACCATTGTTATCGTGAATGTGAATATTTCAAATTATTTTATTAGATAGTATAATAAAAAAGGGAAAAGAAAAATAACAATTATTCTCTTCTATTTAACAAAAGAGGTTTTAACTTGCATGATTATAAATGGATTTAACTGATAAAAAATGGATTTAACTCTGATGAATTAGAGGTATTGTGATATACGTCTTCCCTTTGTCAAGCAAAAGCACATATTTCCTTTGCATTCCTGCAGTCGAGAAACTCGATGAATGCCAAGAACAGTAGAGCAGCAGGGATAACTGTAGAATTCCTCCTTATGATGAAGGATATAGATTGTATCGTTGTTTTTTATGGTGTTTTTCACAATAGCAATGTTATCTCCATCATTAACTACAACTGTAGATATATAGACATCAGCCTGATTTTCGAACGGGGCAAAATAAGAACTGGGTCGCAAGTGATTTTTAAGAAATTTTATATAGGTCCAGGAAGTGTTTACACTACCCATTTTACAGAAACCCTTTGAAAGCCATAAATTCAGTGATTCAAATCAGGTTTTAGAAATCACTTTATAACCCAGTTCTTGTTTTGCCCCTTCTGAAAATCGGGGGTGGGGGGGGGACGGACACGACACGACATGACATTTATTGCAGTTTAAAACATTTACTTGGGAAAATATTAATTGCAGTTGTCTTTAGCGATTATTAAGTTCCGGTCAAGTCATCAATTTTTCTTTCGATGGCACCAACAGTATTTTTGTTTGGTAGTGCAGGCTAGCATGAGTGTATAAAGCAGTGTTTCTCAGCCTTTTTCGTAACAATGCCCCCTAAGGATCAGATGAGCTTAGTCATCGCCCTCTTGCCACAGAAAATAAAAAAAATAAGAATTAATGCCGATCAACAATGCCGTTTAATTAACATCAATTATTAATTACATTTAATTCCACTAGTTCCGAGAATTACAGATAAATAATTCATAAAACAAAAATAATTAAACCCCAGTCACAGGTATAATCAACATGTCGATAGATCCATAAAATTCTTACTATTATGGAATATTGCCAACATATCTTTGCTTGCGCCATGCTATGGATAGCAATAGATATGCGAACAGGTTCCTTTGAAATCGGGTATCCGGTTCCTTCTTTGGAACCGACGAACTGGATACAAATATCAGGGATCCGGTTGCAGTGAGTAGCCTACTATTATGTAAAACTGATTATTAAAACATTAATTTCTGTCAAAAATACATTTGATAACTATAATTGACACGTTCACAAAAAAAAAGTCTGCAAAATATTTATTACAGCAATAACATGGGTTTTAATTATTTTAATTATTATTATTTTTTTTAATTATGAATTTCCCTGGAGAATAATTCAGTCTCACTTTTAAATGAAGTGATGAAAATGCTTTGGGTAAAGTGAATCTTCTGCACCTCAAGGGGGACATTCGCAAGACAACCCCAAGCCAAACACTACACGATTTCAGCTATCTAAAAAAGTAATTTAACCCCAAGCCAATGGGGTCATATTTCAGCTTGGGATTCTAACATACATTGACCTGTTTGCACATACCATGTGGTTAAAGATTGTTTTAATTGTAAGCGTTGTGAAATTTGCAATTAACAAGGTTAATTTACAAGCACACAATGGCTTTTCTAAATAGTTTTGGAACCAGAATCGAAATACACAGTTCAGATCCTCAAATGCACATCACTAGATAACAATAAGAATAAACTGTGAAATTTAGACCTGTACCATAACATGGCGACAGGCACAAGGAACGGCTGCTTTATTCTGATTGGACCATATTACATTTGCGTGACAAACTGGACAGCAGAAATGGTAGTGATGTTGCTGTGTAGCAACACAGATTTCTGACTTGTTTACATGATCTTATAGTGCACAAGTCTGTGAGTACGTCACTGGAACATTGTGTGTAAGTAGTTACAGAGGCTGTTGCAACCACGCAATAGTGAAATTTCTCTTAATTGAAATTTTAAAAAAAGTTTCTGTAACACTTTGTCTGTGTTTTTGATATTTCAATGAGCAAATTGATGTTGAATTGACATTGGATTTCAACATTCAATCAATATAAATGTTCAAGATGTAAAAATACAAAATATGCCAGTAACAGTGATGAGAGCTGTGATGAAGAAGAGGCAGAAATAGCAGCCAGTAACAGTGAGGAGAGCTGTGATGAAGAAGAAGAAATAGCAGCCAGTAACAGTGAGGAGAGCTGTGATGAAGAAGAGGCTAATATAGCAGCCAGTAACAGTGAGGAGAGCTGTGAGAAAGAAGAGGAAATAGCAGCGAAGAAAATGCAGAAAACAATTAAAGTTCCAAAGATGTTTACCATTTCCATTGACCCCAAAGAATGGCAAAACATCACACCTCTGAAAGGTAAACCAAGTCTGTGCAAGCCTTGGACTCGTGTTTTATGGTGAATTTAAGAAGAGTAACCCATGCTGTCCAATAGCATTCAAATATTAGCATATCAGAACAGATCAGAGTAGAAATAAAACACAACATTACCTATGAGTAAATGCTAGATGCACATTTAGATCATGCCCTGCAAAGTACATATTCACATTGAAATGTAAACCAGGGCCTGGTGACAAGAATATCCATGTGGAGGTCCACCGAATTGGTAATATTAAACACAGCAAAGATGAAAAACGGTTCAGAAGAGCCAGCCACACACGACGTAGAACAATTGTAAAGGCACTTCAGAAAGGCATTGGGAATGGATATTACAATCAATTGAGCAACACACCTGTAGCTGAACTTCAGGCAGGTAATATCACGGAGAGCCTCAATAGGGATGTGTTGAAAGTTATTTCATCAGAAGTGAACAAAAGTACACGGCTTCATGATGATGTAATTCTTGAGCTGATATTAACACAAAGAATCATCAGGGAGTGTGATTCTCATTATCAAAACTGGCCAGGTTACATTCAGCACTTGCAGATAGGATCATTTTGCTGTTCACATGTACACGGAACAAGGCCTAAGCATTCTTGTTTCCCATCTTCGGGGAAAGAAACCAATTTGTCTGTATCTGGATGCAACAGGAAGTATTGTAACAAGAATTCCATGGAATGTGATGTAAATCCAGTTGAAGAATCACAAGAAGAAAATCATCAGGAAAGTGATGATAAGCAATCTCAAGTGATGATCATGAAGCAAGCCATCAATGCCTCAAAAGAAGACCAAGCAAATTGTTACATGCGAAAAAGGCAGACCTTGAAACACAAGCAAAGGTATTTCAAATTTTAATGTCTTTTAAATGTTTACAAGGTAAAATAAAGTATATTTTGATTCTAACTTATTATTATTATTATTATGTTTTAGGTACTTGATCTGTGATCTGTTGTGTCTTCTTTGGATGAAAAGGGTAAATTTGTGTTGCGCCACCGGGATTTCTTGACATTAAAGCCAAACCAATGGCTAGTGGGAGAGGTATGTTAATATAAGATGACAATAAGATGTCAATCTACATTGCAATATCTGGCAGCAAATAATGATGGCAATCCTCAAAATCAAGTAAGATTGCCCTTCCAGATCTCACGTACAGCAGAAACAAGTCTCTGTAGTATCAAGTTCAAGGCCCTCAAGAACATGTGCTTCACAGTATGTGCACAGCTGCTGAACTGTACAAAGTTAATGAAGGATATATTATCTGAAATGTCCTGAAATTATTTTAAAATAATTATATTTACATAAATGTTTGTGTGTGTTTGTGTTTTAGGTAATTGAGTACTACCTCCAAATAATGAAGATTCTACATGACAGGAACAAAAGAGTGTATACATTCAGCCACTACACACTAGGTGTCATTTTGACTAGAACCAGACAGGCAGTAGCTAGACAGCGTTTGCCAAAGGTAAAGGGGTATTCTGGACAGGAAAATAATGTAGGATTATTTCTACTTTTAAAATATTAACTAAAATGTATGTTATGTAAATAATGGTAATTCAATTTAATTATGTAGTTATTAAATGTAATTCTTTCTATCTTAATTTGTTGTTGTTGTTGTTGTTAACACTGTATTTTTTTGGTCTGTGTGACAGGTCAGATTTGATGAGTATGATGCAGCCATTGGTCTTTACAATCAAAGCAGTCACTGGAAACTGGTGGTGAGTAACCTGTAATCACTGTAATCACTTTCTAACCAAAAACAGATCCCCAAAGTAGGGTCTGGTGTGGAAAAAACAATGAAGAAGATGTAGGTGTAACTGGCAACTTCATGTAACTTAATATCAATTACGTTGAAACTTTAAATTAAAATAGAAAAATGAAAAATCTCCCTCCATTTTGTCTTCATTGAAATGGATCTTCCTCTATGTCACATAGTGCAGTTCTATTGTATACAATGCACTAATAATAATAATAACAACAATGTCTTCTATCCTAGTATATTCATATAATATCACAAATGGTGTTTGTGCTTGACCCCCTCAGAAGTTCTGTATGAGATTCTTCCTATGCCACAGCCATGTTCAGGTAATTGATTGATTCCTCAACACCTGTAATTATTTAATTAGAAAGGTGAAGTAAACATTTGCATTGGGACTGAACATGTCCAAGTGATGTATAATCAAAAAGGTGAGAATTTGAGATGGCAAAAATATATATGATCACAATTTCTCCAAATTCCAACATAGAAGTCTATTTAGTTACAACATGTAACAGTCACAATTTAGGCTCCCACTACTACCATAGAAGTTGACAGTAGTTTTTAAATTGTGATTGTGAGTACAATTATTTCAATTCTTTTTTCAAGGATTCAACTCCATTGAAATGAATGTTTATCTTTAACAAAGACTACTTCAAAATGAGATGTATCACACTCAGTAAAGAAGAGTTAAAATATGTTGGCTTCCAGGCGTTGTTAGTCACTCCCTCGTCAGATGGCTCTAGCTGTGGAGTATTCGTGACACAGGTAAGCAAGGCAAATGTTACATTATGGACATTTACAGAATATTATTTCCCTCTTTCTGGTTGTGCTATAACTGAAACAACTAAGAAAGAGTCTGAAAGATCTGCATGGTGAGTAAGACATTTTGTGTAAATTCAGAAGAGACATATTTCATGAGTAAGAAAGAGCTAGTACACATTCATGTGTTGTGAAATTACATAAATCATGGTGTTTTACAGATGGCTGCTGTTATTCTGGAGGAATTTCCTGAAATTCCTAGTTTCATCAGTATGCATTCAACCAAAGTGGCCACTGACAATGTCAGGAAGGAAATGGCTGAGAGAATTTTGGAAGCCTCAGGTATAGTTTTTTTTGTCATAATTCTAAAACAACATGACTAAGTAAAAAAAGTCAATTCTTTATAAAATACTGCTGTGCAAGATATAATTCCATGAACAAGCAAATTGCTAAAACAAAAACTCTTCACCTGAAAAATGGTCACAGTGTGAAGTACTTACTAGGGCTCTGTACCTTTAACCAAATGTTAGCTGTACCCATGAGCAAGGTACTTTACCCAAATTGCTCCAGTATATCCAACTCATTAATTGCAACCCCTGTAAGTTGCTTTGGATAAAAGTGTCAGCCAAATTAATAAAGTGTAAAAGCTTGCATGCACAAGTCTGATCACCATAATAAACATCTCTATTTTATATAGTGCCTTTTCTGTAGAAACATGTCAAAGCGCTTTGCATTTAAAAAAGGTAAAGCATGCAATAAACAGCAATACAATTAAAACAGAAGGAAATGTAAGTGTTTAAAAACAGCTTTTCCAGTTGGATATAAAGAGTCACAATTCCTTAAATATTTACCTTTTATAGTCACAATTCCTTAAATCACAGTTTTGGTGCATAGCAGCACAATGCATAATCACCAAAGGTTTGGCAGTTTGTATTGCAAATGGAGAGTAGTCCAGAGTCTTTTCAGCTTCATAGCTAAATCATAGATTTATCATATTGACTTTTGTATATCCTTTTATAGTGTCACTGAATGATGTTGCACGCTGTGCTGGTCTAAATCAGTGCCTAGCAAGTCCTGCTGGGTAAGTTAAGAGAAAGTCCTTGTTGTATGAATGTTGTTCTACACTTTTCTTCGCTTTGTTTAGAGACATTTTTTTAACTATTTATCCACATAAATAAGTAAATAAAGAAAGGAAAAGGCACTCTTTTGCTATACTGAAAATCTGAATTAATGTTTTTATCCAAACTTATTTGGATAACACAAGTAAATAATTACTGTGTTAGGCATTATCTTAGTTCATTTGTAGAATAATATATATAACCTACATATGTGTCATTTTAAGCTCTTTCTATATGTTGCTCAATGACAATGATTCTATTTATATTTTTTCCTTTAGATACAGTGTGATAGTAGTTACAAATCTATCACCAACGCTGCAAACAGGACATTGGGTACCTTGGAGCTACAGGAAGCATCATTACCACAAAAAAGAAAAGAGAACACTCAAGGTTTTACATTTATGAATTAGTCATACGGCATCCAAACAAAAACAAGTCGCCCATAGCTGTCGCTAGTTACGTAACTACTGATCATTCTATACCCTCAATTCAGTTCTTTCTGGCATCCTTCCTACTGTCAGAATGCCGACTGTATGGATATAGCAATACAGCTACTCCAAGACTTATTATATGCGACTCAAGCTTATTATATGTGACTCGAGCAACATACGAAGAATCCGACCCTTCCTCACCAACTACGCCACCCAGCTCCTGGTCCAGGCCCTGTTACTCTCCTGCCTAGACTACTGTAACTCCCTCCTGGCTGGCCTCCCTGCGTCCGCCACCCGTCCACTCCAGCTCATCCAGAACTCCGCTGCACGCATGGTGTTCTCTCTGCCTCACTTCTCCCACGCAACTCCACTGCTCCGCTCACTCCACTGGCTCCCGATCACCGCTCGCATCCAGTTCAACTCTTGTACTAGCCTACAGATGCCTTGACCAGACTGCACCCAGCTACCTCCAGACCCTCATCTCTCTCTACACCCCCACCCGACCTCCGCTCCTCCTGCACTAGAAGACTGGCTCTACCTCCTTCTCTGCTCCCCTGCCTCCAAAGCCCGCTCCTTCTCCACCCTCGCCCCGCAGTGGTGGAATGACCTTCCTACAGATGTCAGGACTTCCCAGTCCCTGACCACTTTCTGGCACCTCCTCAGGACTCACCTCTTCAGACAGCTCCTGGAGAACTCCTCTTTTTTTCCCTCTGGACACTTATCACTCTTCCTTAAATGCGCTTTACTTGCTCTTATCTGCCCCCTATTTTTTTTGCATTTAATCCTGTACTTTAGAGTACTGTAATCTGTCAAGTGTTACTTAATCTGTAGTATTTTGTATTTAATTGTATCCTGATGTAACTATCACTGACACTGTTATCTGCTCCGTTATTGAATGGTATTTTGCCATACTTGTACTTGCTAGAACCAAAGTCATTGTATTTATCTTGCTCTTAATTGTATTATTATTTGTATCGTGATTCTTGAAATGTATTTTTGTTTACGACTGTAAGTCGTCCTGGATAAGGGCGTCTGCTAAGAAATAAATATTATTATTATTATTATTATTATTATTATTATTATTATTATTATTATTATTATTATTATTAAGTCATGTGTTATATTACTAATCAAATTACGCCAAGTTGTTTTCTTATTTATTAAATGTTTCTTATATAATGTAGTGTGATATGTTGTGGTGTGATTAGACTGGATCTCATTTTAAGTGGAAATAAAGACAACATAAATTACTTTTATTTTTCGTATTATCCATTTGAAATAAAAGGTGGTTCATAGGCATTCCTTTCTTTTTCATGCAGGTAGCCTTAATCAAGTACTCCTGATTGATAAATTTGATATGTCATTGTTACACAGAAGTCCCCAAGGGAATGTATATTTACAGTTTTACCTCAAAGTTTTCAGAATTGTCTTTTTATGGCTATTCATTGTAACTTCAAATATTAAACTGTCAAGGATGTTACCAGAGAACATATTTTTAGCCAGTCACCTTTTGTGGTTGTATATAATTAACATGCACATTATCTTCAGTTTTACAAATAATAATGTTATGATGTCTTTTCTTAGTCTTAGTTCAAGACACTATACACTTGGCATGTACCTGTTTGACACTCTGCTCAGCAGCACCTGCATGGAACAGTTGGAAGATATACTTTACCACTGCACTGTGCTGTTCTGCAGTGCATATCAGAACCCCACAGTTGAGGAGAGCTTTCGGCAGCTACAGAGTTCAACAAGCTGGGAGCACACAAAGAAAGTCTGCCCAAGCTACAGCCAAAGGGTCATTCATCCTCAGCTAAGAAGGTGAATATGAAACATTACAACCACATCAGTCATCACTGCTACTTAATGTTATGGATGGTGGATTTTTTATATGTATTTTTATTTATTTATTTCAGATTTCATCCTCAATATCGCCATTCAAGGAGCACTTTCAGGCAGTTTTGGAAAAGGCAAAAGAGGAAATACATGGGAAAGGTCATCCCAATGTGTATCATTGCCCTGAGTTTTGTGACATTCTTGTGAACAGCATCCTTCCAACTGTTCCTCTGTGGTCCAGCATAATGCTATGTAATCTAACAATCTAAATAATTCTAAAATATTTTAAGATTGTAGCAAAAATACTGAAGTTAAACTGTAATTTAGCATAACTATGTCCAGAGCAAATAAATCATTAAATGATTTTTAGGTTTGTGTGTTGAAAAAGTTTTGTGCTAATGAATTATTCTTCCATGTGCAAATGTTATTTACAGTTTATAAGATTTAGGAGTATAAGTTTATTTTTTATTTTATTTATTACTGTTTTGTGATAAACACTCTGAATTTGTTATATACAGGGGACTTGAGTAGACATGGTTCAGCGCTTGTCTATCTTGTCTAAAAAGTTCAAGGAAGTTGCAAGGAATGATAAAGTGCAGGTATGAGTTATTAAGAAGTCCTGGAAGGTGTTTTTTCAGAGACTTGTAAAGGATAGCCCTAGGTTAGACAGTGTTGTATACATATCCTAACTGTGCCTCTAATACTGTTTCAATGCTTGTAAAACTTTACAAAAGACAACAGGACTCAAGGAATAATGGAAAAAAGTCAAAGAGACCTGAAGGAAATCCGTTGCCATGGAAGAAAATTTACAAGACTTGATGACTTCATCAACTCATACTAGAAGGATCACAAGGCACTACTTCGAGAATATAAAGATGAAGTTCTCAAGTCCAAGTCAGTATGATAATTTACATCGTTATGTTTTCAGTGAAGAAGCAACATATAATACATGTCATACATTTAAAAACAATTTTTATGAGTTGTTTCTAATTCTTTTGTTTAGCAAAGTCTTCACAGAACACTAAAGGAGGTTTGGAATAAAAGAAAGACAACTGAAAGAAAAGGAATATATCTCAATCCACCACCCAAACCATTTACTTTCACATGTCATCCAAGGTGACTTCTGTTAAGTGATTTGATCGGTTATGTCTTTAGCCTCCTCCATTGCTCCATGCCATTCCTTCTCTTTTTTGTAATGTTCTTTAGACTCTAACTATTGTAGGATTATCAAAATAATTTGAAACACATCATATTTAAATATTAAAATTATTATTAAACATTCACATACTTTCTATCTACCTTCTGTAGTCAAGCATTACAAATGGAAAGCATTACAGAACTATCTGAACTACAGTAGCCATTCCTATTGCCGTTCTGGTGACAACTGCAGTTAGTAATTTATTTTACAGAAAGTCTGCAGCAGAAAGGGCAGACTTTGGGTTTCTTTTTTTAATCTGCATGTGCATGACTGTGGTTGTATGTTAGCTACTAGATATTGTTCATCATTTCAGATCCAAAGAAACTGAGGATTCCAGCAGGTAGACATTCAGAAGCCAGATGTCGGAGAAGAAGAAATTGAGTCTGTGAAAGGTTCTTCTCCTGTTGTGAAGCAGGTAATATCATTGTTTAATGTAGGTTTAGATTTTAAAAGTCAAACATTTTCCACATGCAAAGTAAAGCTTTACAAATGTGTGCAGCACAACACATAATTCATCCATGTAAGCTAACAAATAATGTATGTAATAATTGAAATTATTAACTACTTTGACTTGTGTTAACTTGAAATAAAGGAAGATCAAATTTAGAGACTGGGCTGATTTATAACCCCTAGTGTAAAACTTTAAAATAAAAAATACATATATATGTGTGTGTGTATATATATATATATAAAAATCCTAAATACCATACATAAGAACATAAGAACATAAGAAAGTTTACAAACGAGAGGAGGCCATTCAGCCCATCATGCTTGTTTGGTTGTTAGTAACTTATTGATCCCAGAATCTCATCAAGCAGCTTCTTGAACGATCCCAGGGTGTCAGCTTCAACAACATTACTGGGGAGTTGTTACCAGACCCTCACAATTCTCTGTATAAAAAAGTGACTCCTATTTTCTGTTCTGAATGCCCCTTTATCTAATCTCCATTTGTGACCCCTGGTCCTTGTTTCTTTTTTCAGGTCAAAAAAGTCCCCTGGGTCGACAGGATTTTGAATGCTTGAATCAGATCACCGCATAGTCTTCTTTGACCAGAACTGAGCACAATATTCCAAGTGAGGTCTTACTAATGCAATGTAAAGTTTTAACATTACTTCCTTTGATTTAAATTCAACACTTCTCACAATATATCCAAGCATCTTGTTGGCCTTTTTTATACCTTCCCCACATTGTCTAGATGAAGACATTTCTGAGTCAACATAAACTCCTAGGTCTTTTTCATAGATTAATTCTTCAAATGCAGTATCTCCCATATGAAATTTATAATGCACATTTATATTGCCTGAGTGCAGTACTTTACACTTTTCTCTATTAAATGTCATTTGCCATGTGTCTGCCCAGTTTTGAATGCTGTCTAGATCATTTTGCTGCTGCAACAGTGTTTGCCACTCCTCCTATTTTCGTGTCGTCTGCAAATTTAACAAGTTTGCTTACAATACCAGAATCTAAATCATTAATGTAGATTAGGAATAGCAGAGGACCTAATACTGATCCCTGTGGTACACCACTGGTTACCTCGCTCCATTTTGAGGTTTCTCCTCAAATCAGTACTTTCTGTTTTCACTTTCTGTTAACCACTCCCTAATCCATGTGCACGCATTTCCTTGAATCCCTACTGCGTTCAGTTTGAGAATTAATCTTTTATGTGGGACTTTGTCAAAAGCTTTCTGGAAATCTAAATAAACCATGTCTTATGCTTTGCAATTATCCATTGTCGATGTTGCATCCTCAAAAAAATCAAGCAGGTTAGTTAGACACGATCTCCCTTTCCTAAAACCATGCTGACTATCTCCCAGGATATTGTTACCATATAGGTAATTTTCCATTTTGGATCTTATTATAGTTTCCATAAGTTTACATATAATAGAAGTCAGGCTTATTGGTCTGTAGTTACCTGGTTCGGTTTTGTCTCCCTTTTTGTGGATCGGTATTACGTTTGCAATTTTCCAGTCTGTTGGTACAACCCCTGTGTCAAGAGACTGTTGCATGATCTTGGTTAGCGGTTTGTAAATAACTTCTTTCATTTCTTTGAGTACTATTGGGAGGATCTCAGCCGGCCCATGGTGGTTGATAAACTCCATCGTCAAAACTAGTATTATGTAGTAACTACTACAGAGCATGCAGATTGTATTGTAGAGCCTGAAAAAGTATAATTTTAAAAGGACATTTCTTTATTTTTTAGCTGAAAAAGGGGAAACCAAGCCATGGACCTATCTGGGGAAGAAGATTACCAAACAAGCTCATCACTCCACAGCCCATTACAAGACCACCGTTCATCAGCAATCACCGGATCTGGGGAATTTTACAGTCCCCTTACTGGCTAACTAGTGACAAAGTTGACATGTCATCATTCCTTCTGTCAAGGCAGTTTCCAAATATTAGTGGATTCCAGTCCACACTGCTTTACAGTTCACTGAAAATTGGTGGTATTGTTGGAAAGCCTACATCATCCTGTCCAGTTTCTCAATACCACTGGGTCACTGTCAGCAACATGTTCTGTAGTGCTAATGAAATATGCGTGTATGACAGCAGATACAGTGTAGATAAAAATGAAGAGCAGGCACTTTCTTGGATGCTAAGCCCACAAGCATCCCATTTTGTTGTAAATGTACCTGCTGTTCAGCAACAACAAACGGGAAGCAATTGTGGCTTATTTGCATTAGCTTTTGCAGCAGCCCTTTGCCAGGGAGAGAGACCAGAAATAATAGTGTTTTCTGAGAAAAGGCTGCGAGCTCACCTTGCAGGCAGCTTGAAAAAAAGAAATATCAGCACATTTCCAGAAATAAAGAGAAGTGTATAAAGAGAAGATGATGTTGCAGTTCTAGCAATTGACGTTCACTGTGTTTGTAGAACGGCACACAACACAGAACTGATGGTTCAATGTCTGACATGCGAGGAATGGTACCACCCAAACTGCGTTTCAGTACCTGATATAGCACTGGATGATGCCAATGAAATTTGGAATTGTTTCAAATGTAAAATGTAAATTTTCTCTGCAACAGTTTTAAAACACAGCAGATCCAGTGGCTTCGTTGTGGGCTTCACGTCACTAATTGACTCATTCAATTTACACATTAGCAAGCAGCCCTATAAATAAAATTGAATTATCACTTAACCATATCATTTAACTACTAATAACCTGTAGTATAAATACCCAGCGTAACTACCCCTCATTCATGTTGTCGTTTTCGCAACGGAAGGTGTACGCTATTTGGGTCCTGCTTCTTCAGCAGTGCGGGGGTCCCCACCCCTCTCTCCTTAAACTAGTGGTTTTGGGTTCCGCTTGGTTTTTTGGGGGTTCACCTGCCTCGTATAATCATCTTTTCTGCTCTGTTTCTTCTCTGCGCGCTCAGTTTCATTTCCGGCTGCCTTCCGGAGGAAGGGCAACCTCCCAGAGGTTTATTTCCCCCAATAACTGGCAAACAGGGTTTTTGTTTTCCTCTCCTGTGTGCTGACGGACCTCACTGGCTCTGTGAGTGGGCAAAGCTTTTATTTTTTGGGGGCAAATTTCCGACAATAAACGCTACATGCAACTAAGAAGCGTTCCGAAAGTGTTGCAGAAAAAGCTCTTGACCTCAGCTTGGCTCTAGGCTCTGGAATACTCTGAGCCTGAATTTCCGGGTCTTGGCCAGCAAACCCTTACCATTACTGCATTTTCAACTTTAAATTATTTTTTTTTAGAGGAATAGGGAATTTTTTGTTAAGATTACAGCTAATTTGTGGAAACGCATTGAGATTACATACAAGAGACACGATCAATATTAGTATTATTCGTGACAATAACCGACTGCTTTGGTCGGAATTGTCCTGGCATCGGCAAAGTTTATGGCTTGCACAATATATTAAAACTTACTTAAAAAGCGACATTGGTTCAACACTGTATCAACAGCGGCGAAGGTCACCGATGTTGCTAACGTTTTTTCAACATTGCATCAATATCAGTCTGCTAACTGGGCAGCTACTTTGTGTGGAGATATCTTACCTATACAACAAAAGCGGGTTTGAAAAGGTGGAGTTATTTTTCAGAAATTATTTATGCCCTTTTTTATTTTGTGTTTAGTATGATACTGGAAATATTCTGTTATCTTAGGATATTCTTTCTGCACAGTTCCTTACCCTAGGATTTGCTTTTATTTTAGAAATGATCAAACAACAAAACATTTACTGTACTGTGACAAAGACTTTTAACAAACTATAAATAGGCATCTTGTTTGTGTGCGTTAGTGTTTTTCTCTGATTTATTTGACTGTATAAGCAGTTCCCAGAAATACACGACCCCCTAGACCTAATACACCTAGTGGACCATGGTGAGTCGGCGGGGGGTGTTGCGAGCGGTAAGCCGAGGATACAGATAATAATTGGGCATACAAAATTGGGAGAAAAACTGGGGTAAAAAATTGGCAACGGCTAAATTAAAAAAGAAGTTGCCTTTAAAACTAAAAACACTTGGCCATTACTAATATTAGGAAGAAGACCATTATTCGTGCATATCGTGCATATCCTAATACTGAATTATATATATATATATATATATATATATATATATATATATATATATATATATATATATATATATATATACATACAGTCAGCCCTTATAGTAAGAATAAAATCAATCCCCATTATATATATACAGTGCCTTGCATAAGTATTCACCCCCCTTGGACTTTTCCACATTTTGTTGTGTTACAACCTGGAATTAAAATGGATTTAATTGGGACACAAAAGTTAATTAAACAAAAAAAAAGACATTTGTTGGTTGCATAAGTATTCACCCCCCCTGAGTCAATACTTGGTAGAAGCACCTTTGGCAGCAATTACAGCTGTGAGTCTTTTTGGGTAAGTCTCTACCAGCTTTGCACATCTGGATCCTGCAATTTTTGCCCATTCTTCTTGGCAAAATTGCTCAAGCTCTGTCAAGTTGGATGGGGATCGTTGGTGAACAGCAATTTTCAAGTCTTGCCACTTATTCTCAATCGGATTGAGGTCTGGCCTTTGACTGGGCCATTCTAAGACATTCAGGTTCTTGTTTTTAAACCACTCCAGTGTAGCTTTGGCTGTGTGTTTAGGGTCATTGTCCTGCTGGAAGGTGAACCTCCGCCCCAGTCCCAGGTCTCTTGCAGACTGAAACAGGTTTTCCTCTAGAATTTCCCTGTATTTGACTCCATCCATCTTGCCCTCAATCCTGACCAGTTTCCCAGTCCCTGCCAATGAAAAGCATCCCCATAACATGATGCTGCCACCACCATGCTTCACCGTGGGGATGGTGTTCTCAGGGTGATGAGCAGTGTTGGCTTTGCGCCACACATAGCGTTTTGCGCTAACGCCAAAAAGTTCAATTTTGGTCTCATCAGACCAGAGAACCTTTTTCCACATGTTTGCTGTGTCTCCCACATGCCTTTTGGCAAAATCCAAACGGGATTTGATATGGGTTTTTTTCAGCAATGGCTTTCTTCTCACCACTCTTCTATAAAGCCCAGCTTTGTGGAGCGTCCGGGTTATAGTTGTCCCATGGACGGTTTCTCCCATCTCAGCTGTGGATCTCTCCAGCTCCTTCAGAGTTAACATTGGCCTCTTGGTTGATTCTCTGACTAATGCCCTCCTTACGTGGTCACTGAGTTTTGGTAGACGGCCTTCTCTAGGCAGAGTCGCGGTTGTGCCATATTCTTTCCATTTTTTAATAATGGATTTAACGGTGCTCCGGGGGATGTTCAAAGTTTGGGATATTTTTTTTATAACCCAGCCCTGATTGGTGCTTCTCCAGAACTTTATCCCAGACTTGTTTTGATAGCTCCTTGGTCTTCATGATGCTGTTTGTTTAGATATGCTCTCTAACAAACTCTGGGGCCTTCCAGAAACAGGTGTATTTAATCTGAGATCATGTGACACTTTAATTGCACACAGGTGGACTCCATTCAACGAATTATCTGACTTCTGAAGGCAATTGGTTGCACCAGAGCTTATTTACGGGTGTCACAGCAAAGGGGGTGAATACTTATGCAATCAAGACTTTTCCGTTTTTTATTTGTAAATAATTTTGAAAAATATGTAGATTTTTTTCCCCACTTCGACATTATGGACTATTTTGTGTAGATCAGTGACAAAAAATCCAAATTAAATCCATTTTAAATCCAAGTTGTAACACTACAAAATGTGGAAAAGTCCAAGGGGGGTGAATACTTATGCAAGGCACTGTAATATATATATATATATATATATATATATATATATATATATATATATATATATATATATATATATATATATATATATATATATTATATATAATAAATTAATGCACTTACCCGTCACACGCGATTTCCAACTCCGTCACCAGTTTTCTGATACAAAGCCCATCTCTTCAATGTTACAATTGAATTAAAATACTTGTAGGAACAAGTCAATAACTGATAATTTAATGTTTATCTAGGGTGATTAGTTCTCTTATTAATAATATTTAATTGACGTGTTACAAAGATCGAGGATTTACTATGAACACACATTAACGTGCAGATACAAGGAATGTTTAATCAATAATAGTATTTTATTAAGTACACAAATAATAAACAGAAATCAGAAAAGTCAGAAAGTAAATGTCTTAGTCTCTAATCACAAAACACAATTCAAAAACTCTCACTGCCTTAAATTGACTAGCAGGCAATTGAAATATAACACTGCCTGTGTCCTCACACACCCGCACCAGCTTCAACAGCAAGCAGGCTGTGACGTAGCTAGTTGCTCACTCACACACACACACACACACACACACACATGCAAGCACAGAGTAAATCTGAGATAATGCAGACAATTGTAGAATATATCACATTAAGCTTATTAATAGTATATAGATTATGTATATGGCAAGTTTACTTTTAAAGAAATTCTTCATACAACAATATGTGGTAGATTACTTATAGTTACTTCATCAAGTTTCACTAAAAGTTAGTTCACACGCAAAGTGTGCAAACTAAATAATTAACAGTTCAATTCTATGTGAATGTGTTACAATTAATTAATTTAGTTCCATGAAAGGAAAATGCAATTGGAATTATACTCAACAGTTCCTTGAAGCTTAGACTTTTGGTCCACTGTTTTGGAAACTCAATCTGTTGAAGTGTCCAGTACAAAAACTCTCCTCTCAGCAACGAAGTCTTCAATCCTACATTGGATCAAACTCGGCAACAAAGCTTTCAATTCTAGATAGAATTTAAAAAAAAAGCTGCAACAAAGTCTTCAGTCCTCGGTATAGGATCCACAACAGCGCCCGTCCACTGTCCTCTTCGCTGAATCTTTTAGCTATGCAGGTAGCAGGGCACAGTTTCTTTTGGATACTGTGGTTGTAGGTGTACAGCAGACCCAGACTAGTTTGCCTGATAACAATCTATGTAAGTTTTACGGCTGTTCAGCCGGGCCTCAGTCTCATTGCTTGTGGTAGTGACTCGCTTGCAGCTTGCTTCCTTTTCTTGGGTCAGTTTCAGGCAGAGTCCTGACTTGATTCCGTTTTTAGGCAGAGTCCCGGAGATGCAGCTTTGCTTAGCAGAGTGACAGCACCTTGTTTAGCATTCGACATGGAGCGCAAAATGTTCAGTTTTGCTTGGACATTTATAGTCTTTCTCACTCTGCTAAATAGCCACTTTCATGAGATCATTTGTGTATCTTGCCTTTTTTAAACTCACAGTCCTTTGATGTTTTAATGTCCTTTTCCACTGGGACATCGCTAGTTTATGTCTTCCTTGCGTCAAAATGATTGTTGTTGCACGTGTGAATTATCTGTACATAATTCAACTGTCTGCTCAGCCTAATCCAGTTCAGGCGCCGGTCCTCTAATCAGCAGGTCATATAGTTCAGTATGTCTGCGAGTAACCAAGGGGCCCTTTTTCTTAAGACACTGCAGTTTGCTTTTTTCCTAAGACACAGCAGTTTCATGAATTAGTCCAGTTGTATAATTAATACACGTTCATGTATTATCATATTCAGGGAATATGTCCCACATACTTTTTCTGTTAAAAATACTGTACTGTTCTGTTAAATAATACTGTACCAACAAAACCAATAAAGTACATCTAAATGGAAGCCTACTTATTTTAAAACACAGTCCTTTTAGATATGTATTTTTGATATTGTCTGTTTTGCAGGGAACACAAAAAAGATACAAGGGATGGAACGGGCCAAAATGATATAATCAGATATGTGTCATGTGCGTTTAACCGCCACTGAAGTCAAAATTTGATAGCATTGGATATGTGAGTGCTGACTGTCTATATATAGTAAATATGGACTGGCAAGGAGGACTAAAGTGGAAAATTATTGACCCAAGGGATGACTATTGTTACACACGGGGAGCTATAATGCCCGAAGCCGCAGGCCATGGAGATAACAATAGTCTTCCCGAGGGGCATTTAATTTTCCACTATTAGCTGAGTCTGCAGTACATATTTAATATTTGAGTCAGTCAAAATAATAAGTGTGGCTAGGTTGGATAGTAAATATGACTTTAAATACTGTAAAGTCATAAATATTTTATTATGCGTTTTTCACGTATGAAAATAAAAGTTAACATTTTTGGCACGAATATCTTAGTGCTGTACATATAATGAAGTAATGTACTACTACCAGTGCAACAGGGCGCCAACATTTCTGGAGCAAAAAAGGTTTTATGGGTGTGATTGGCCAAATATTTTGGTTGCAAACATTTATGGCTTTATAGTATTTTGTTTATAGTTGATACATCATAAGTAAATAACTAAATAACATAAATCAATAACAGAACATGTTTTTGAAGTTCATACCGCAAGTTTTTTCTTTCTTTTGTAGTATGTCTTGTAATTCATTTTCTGTCACAGAATTGCCATTCAGCAGTTTTTTTTTCATTCAGCCATTTTATCTTGTTTAGGAGTGGAGGTGGAGGGCTTTCCTTTGAAAAGGGGCGGGACTGACAGTGATGCAAACCAATCATATGACAGATGGAGACTATTGCTTGGTGGTGTAAGGATATGAGGGCAATAGTTAAATCTATTTTTGCTCCTATGATGTTTTAACCAATCACTGGCCAGAATTTCCAAGCACTGACACATACTGTATATATAGAGTGGCTCTCAAAAGTATTCACCCCCCTTGGACTTTTCCACATATTATTGTGTTACAACATGGAATCAAAATGGATTTAATTAGGAGTTTTTGCCACTGATCAACACAAAAAAAGTCCATAATGTCAAAGTGAAAAATAAAATCTACAAATTGTTCTAAATTAATTACAAACATAAAACAGAAAATAATTAATTGCATAAGTATTCACCCCCTTTGCTATGACACACCTAAATAAGTTCTGGTGCAACCAATTGTCTTTAGAAGTCACATAATTAGTTGAATGGTGTCCACATGTGTGCAATTAAGGTGCTTCACATGATTTCAGGTTAAATACACCTGTCTCTGAGAGGTCCTACAGTTGGTTAGTACATTACCTAACAAAAACTACATCATGAAGACAAAGGAACATTCAAAGCAAATCCGGAATAAGGTTCTTCAAAAGCACCAATCAGGGGTAGGATATAAGAACATTTCCAAGGCATTGAATATCCACCGGAGCACAGTAAAGTCCATTATTAAGAAATGGGGAGAATATGGCACAACTGTGAATCTGTCTAGAACAGGCCGTCCTCAAAAACGGAGTATCCGGGCAAGAAGGGCACTAGTCACAAGGCCTATGGCAACTCTAAAGGAGTTACAGTCTTCCACGGCTGAGCTGGGAGACACTGTGCATACGGCAACAATAATCCGGGTGCATTCTAGCACTCCTTCAGCCAACAAGATCTGTCAGGACAGGATGAAATGACTGACGATGAAACTACACTACCCTATTAAGGGACCACTGAGTTGACTGACAGTGACCCTTAGCCATTCAGAGCAACCTAGTGGCGGTACCGTGAAATAGCACCTGCCAGAAATGTGTAAATAAATCAGCGCGCCTGTGCGGTGTGTCAAAGAAAATCTTCTGTCTGGCTCTTCAGAACAGTGAATACCCACACCGGTCACAACCCCGTGACAGGGCTTCAAAAGTAGTCTGATCGTCTTAAATCCTACACCACACAATTGTCCATTATCTATAGCCTCCATATTAAAAAGAATCATCATTTTATGACTTCATATTTTTTTAATCACTTAAAAGGCTGCTGGACCAAGATAAAACTGCCTGGAGAGGGCATTAAATTAAAACCTACCTTGAATTATTACTTTCTCCCCAAAGTCCATATATCAATAATAATTATCATTATAGTTTTCCTATTTAAAAAAAATAAATAAAATAAAATACATTTTAATGGTTCCGGACCAAAACAATAGTAATTATTACTTTCCCAAACTCAGTTTGTAGGTGTTGAAAGAACAGCTCCCCGTATCTAGAAAATGTAAAATAGACATAGCCGGCAGATATGAAATAGGAAACAATTCGAGTAATGTAAGATAAGGAAGCTTTACTGTAATAATAATAATAATAATAATAATAATAATAATAATAATAATAATAATGAACCACAGAATGGCAGACTGGACTGGACAGGGCAGCTAATTCAACTTAAATAACATACATAATATGATACGTGTTATGTAAGTTGAATTAACTGCTCCATCTGGGCTTGTCCGGCAAGTCTAAGCCAAATGCGTACTGTCAGTTTTTATTTAAGTTATATTAACACTGAAATCAAATTTCAATTACAGAACAATGGAAACTATTATAAATTTAAATATATTGTGCAATTTATAGAAAATACAGTTGGAAGTGAACTTTTAAAAAGTATACATTGCAAATGAACTGCAATCTACATGTCTCATTTTGATCACAGGCATTTTTTAAATCACTAGGCGACCTCCACATCAGCTATTGAGCAAATCAGAAATGCTGACGACTTAAATCTCTACGAAAATGTGGTCTTTAAATCAGCAGATAAAGGAAGATCAATAGTGGTATTGGATAAGGAATATTATATTTCTGAGAGTTTATAACAACTAAGTAATACAAAATATTATAAAAACTTGACTACTGATCACACAATGAAATACAAATCTGAAATTGATAATGTGATTGAGATGGGGCTTAGTAATAATTGGATTACCCCTGAACAAAAAAGGTTTTTAATACAAGAATATCCAAAGAAGCCGGTGTTTTATACACTACCTAAAGTTCGTAAGACTATGGTTAATCCACCTGGGCGTCCTATAATATGGGGGATAGGTTCATTATTACAACAATGTTGCCTTCATATCTAACCACTGATTTTTTGACAAAATTAAATTCGGTCAACTGTACTTCCAAAATAACTTTTATGGTCTGTAGAAATGTCAGCAGTTTATATACAAACATTCCACATTCAGAAGGCTTAGAAAGCCTCTCTTCCCTCTCTGTCTTCCCCAGCTGTCCTGTTAGGTGATTTCAATATCCATCTCTCCAACCCTAACCCACTCTGCTGGATTCCTTTCTCTCCTTCACTCCTTCAACTTCTCTCTCTCTCCATCCCCTCCTACCCACAAAGCTGGCTGTCAACTGGACCTCACCTTCTCCAGGGTCTGCTGCTCCTCCACCCTCTCTGTCATCCCTCTGGACCTCTCTGATCACTATTTCATCTCTTTTTCTCTGTCTCTCCCCTCTCTCCCTACTCCACCTTTCCCCACTGTCACCTCCCGCCGTAACTAAACTCGCTAAACTCTGACCGTGCTGCCTCTCTCTCCTCTGTCCTAATTCTCCTTGATCTCTCTGCTGCTTTTGACACTGTCGATCACTCTATACTCCTATCCTCTCTCGCTGACCTGGGAATCTCCGGCACTGCTCTGGCCTGGTTCTCCTCCTACCTCTCTGTCCGCACCTACCAGGTAAACTGGCGCGGCTCAACCTCCACACCTCACCCTCTCTCAATAGGAGTCCCCCAAGGATCAGTCTTGGGTCCTCTCTTGTTTTCTCTCTACACCTGCTCCCTGGGCCCACTTTTTGCATCCTATGGTTTCTTATATCATTTCTATGCAGATTATGCTCAGATCTTCCTCTCCTTCCCCCACTCTGACCCCACCATCCCCTCCCGTATCTCTACCTGTCTGTCTGCTCAACCCCTCTAAATTTGACCTCCTTCTCTTCCCCTCCTCATCCTCCCCATACTCTGATCTTTCTATCTCCATTCCTCTGGAATCTACCACGCTCTCTCCCTCCTCCTCAGCCCTGCCTCTCCTACTCCCAGCACATCTCCACTCTAGCACGCACCTGCCGATTCTTCCTGAGCAACATACGAAGAATCCGACCCTTCCTCACCAACTACTCCATGCAACTCCTCGTCCAGGCCCAGGTACTCTCCTGCCTAGACTACTGCAACTCCCTCCTGGCCGGCCTCCCTGCATCCGCCACCTGTCCGCTCCACCTCACCCAGAACTCCACTGCTCGCCTGGTGTTCTCTCTGCCTCGCTTCTCCCACGCTACTCCACTGCTCCACTCACTCCACTGGTTCCCGATCACTGCTCGCATCCAGTTCAAGACTCTTGTACTCGCCTACCGATGCCTTGACCAGACTGCACCCAGCTACCTCCAGACCCTCATCTCTCCCTACACCCCCACCCGACCTCTCCACTCCGCCTGCAGTAGAAGACTGGCTGTACCTCCGCTACGCTTCCCTGCTTCCAGAGCCCGCTCCTTCTCAACCCTCGCCCCGCAGTGGTGGAATGATTTTTCTACGGATGTCAGGACTGCCCAGTCCCTGACCACCTTCCGGCACCTCCTCAGGACACACCTCTTCAGACAACACCTGTAAAACTTAACTCTTCCCTTCTGGACAATATAGCACTCTGCCTTTAATGCACTTTAACTTGCACTTATCTGCTCCCTATTTTACTGTATTTAATCCTGCACTTAACCCAATCTATAGTATCTTGTATTTCACTTGCACTCGTATCTAACCCTGATGTAACTATCAACACTGTTATCTGCTCTTGAACTGCCCCGATATCAAATCATACTGTGTTTTGTATTTGCTTTTATTAGGACTGAAATCACTGTATTTTGTATCTTGCTCTTAATTGTACTGTAATTCTTGATATGTAATACAACTGTAAGTTGCCCTGGGTAAGGGCGTCTGCTAATAAATAAATAAATAATAATAATAATAATAATAATAAAAAAGTGCAGAAATCTATGTACCTGTAAATTATCTCATTCAACTTCCCCATTTGATTTTTCATAAGAATTATTTTAAATTTTTATCAGAATATTAATTGCAGACAGATGGTACTGCTATGGGAAGCAACATGGCCCTGTCTTACACCAATTTATTTATGGGTATGTTGGAGGAGTATAATAGCTATATGAGTGCTATGTATCAGCAGAATGTATTGTTATGGATGAGATACATTGACGGCATATTTTTTCTATGGAAAGGGACTGAGACTGCACTTCTTAAATTCTTGGAATTTCTAAATAATATACATCAGACTATTAAGTTTAATGCAACTAGTAGCAATTTGAATGTGGAATTCCTCGATCTAGGAATATGTCTTTCAGAAGGGGGGATGGAGACTAACCTGTTTCGTAAACCAACTGATCGTAATAACACACTGAGAGTGGATGGTTGCCATCCTCCAACTTTGAAAAAAGGTTTGCCATACTCTCAATTTGTGAGAATAAAACCCATTGTATCAGATCCTCTAGAATGTGAAAAACAAATGAAAATAATGGTTGATCGTTTTTGTACTCGTATAACAGAGGTGAGGTCATATTGAAATATGAAAAAGCACTTGCATTAAACAAAGAAGATCTTTTAAAAAAACTTCAAAGTTGAAAACAAAACAATCGAAATAGCATGTGTTACAACCTATAACACAAGACTGCTATCTCTAAAATGATTAAAAGACACTGGCATTTAATTGCTGAGAATGAAAAGTTAGAGACAATCTTCTCTGATCTACCACTTATGTTTTACAAACGAAGGAAGAACTTGGGAGATTTTCGCATTTAGAACTAAAGACAAGGCACATTTCCTATCTGATAAATGCTATTTGGGGAATAAACCATGCAGACACTGTGCACAGTGTAATAACATGATTAGATCTAAGACCTTCCAATATACATATTCTGGACAGAAATATTATATTAAGGATTACTTTACCTCTCTGTCTCTGATTATGTGGTTTACTTGATAAAATGTATATGTTGGTGAAACTACAAGACCTGTTAAAACCTGCATTTCTGCGCATAAGAGTGCGATTAGATGGGAGGGTTGAAAATCCCCAGTAGTGAAACATTTTAAAGGAAGCTAACCATACGGCACAAATGTTAAGATTTATGGTTATAAAAAAAAAACTAGGATGCCTACTAGAGGGGGTAATAAACAACAATTGTTGTTATGTCGTGAAGCTTTCTGGATTTTTACATTGGATAGCCTGAGCCCTAAGGCAGTGGTGAGCAAAGTGGGGACCGCAGAGAGTCGGTAAGGCAGGCGCGACTATGACTAGAGGCAGCTCTGTAAAAATTAAAATGTTTTTTTTTTTTTTAATGATAGAACATTCTAAATAAATATATAAATGGTAATTAGTCCAAGTTATTACCTTTCAAATGAGCCTTTGACGATCACTCTAGGACTTGTAAAACTGGAGAAATTATATTTGAAGTGGTGAGTGTCAGTGAAACTGCACTGAACAGAGCCGAAATGGCGGGTATCATGTATTCATATTTTAACTGTGTTTTTCCCGGATTTAATGTAAATCGTGTATTCTTTCCTAGATTTAACCAAAAAAAGTAATGATTTAGCTTAATACATAAATGTTAACAAACACATTCTAAAAAGTTTTTACATTTTTTGGCTTTATAGTATGCAGAGGAGGCGGGGAAGCGGAGACATTGGCTGTCTGAGTGTAAGGGCAGCTCTGCAGCATACAATGCCAAATCAAGCGCTTCAGTGGGCTCATATAGCTTCAGATTTACATGGCAAAATAAATATTAATTTTGTGAAAACCCAGAGTTAATTGCTGAACGATAATGTTTTTCAGATTTCTCTCTTAGGTAAAAGTTGAATTGCCAAGTGTAAAAAAAAGATTTAAGTTACATTTTGTTTCACAGATTTATTTGTTAGAAATGTTAGCTAAATGTTGACTCGCCAAGTGTAAAAAAAGGATTTAATTTCACTGATTTATTTGTTGGAAACCCAGATTTAACGTGTCAGCTAAATGTTGACACCCAAGTTTAAAAAAAGATTTATAGATTATACATTTATACATTGTATCAGAAAGTACAATTTTGAAATGTATGAATGTGTTTGTTTAAAATCTGGACTTTTTGGTGGTTAAATCTTGGGAAAAATACGATAAATTCAATAAGGCCCTTCATGGTGTCCGTATATATGTCAAATATACAGACCTCTCGGGTGTTGGAAGGCACGCTACTTCGTCTCGTGCCAAAATGTTGCTCTGTTTTTAACCTTGTTCTTTTTTAAATGTTAGCTTGCGTGGTTCAGGGGGCGTGGAGCTGGGTGGCTCCTAATCATCTAATCTTCTAATTTTCTAATTTCCTGCTAATTAGCATCTATTTTCTATTTAAGCCTTGATCACCTGCAACTTTTCTGTCTAGTGTTTCGTTTTTGAATCCCGACCGGTAGTGTTACGCATTACTCCCAAAAAAAAAAAAAAATAAATAAATAAATAAATAAATTACGAAGACCATTATTGCAAACAAATTAAATACGCGCAGTCTACCTGCTTCCAAATGGAAAAGTCTTCAGCCGACGCCTTTCCTTCCGACTCAGACGAGTTCCTGCCTCCGACTCCTCCACCGGTCCGTCTCTGTCAGACATCCCATTCCTCGTCCCGGCTCATGACCGCACCAGCCCCGCCAGTCAACCTTGCTTCCACCCAGCTTTCAGCTAGGCAAGAGCGCGGCTTAAAGCGCAGTTCCGCTAGCCAGCCCCCACCGCAGCTCCACTATAAAGATTGGACGACACCTAAGCTGCTGAAAGTTCTCTTTGAGAAGTCCATTCTCATCCCCGTTGGCGGGGATCGCATGTACTTATTTCTTACTTATTGTGAAGCCTTGTCAGCCGAGCCGATTCTTCCCCCCGGCTTGCAAGCTTCGGCCGTCAGGCCCTCCTCTTCTGCTACTCTCTCAGCTCCTGTTTCTGCTGCGCATACGCAAGATCCAGCTCACGCAGCCCAGCTCCCCCTGCCGGCGCAGTCAACGCAGTCAGCGCAGCTTCAGCATCTGCCGCCGCACTCACTCACTTTGCCCGTCTCCTCCACCAGCGGCACCCCTCAGGTCACGTTTAATCAGCTGCAAACTCTGCTCCAGCCCATTATAGACACTCAGCTAGCCCTCAGCGCCCGTCTTGATAAACTGGAAAATCCTTCCTCGGCTCCACCTGCCTTCAGTTCCAGCACTCCTGCTCATACTTTTGGTAAGTCCTCTTCAGTACCACCTGTTGCTCTTCCAGAGTTCAACCTCTCCTCGGCCACTGTAGCAGGTTCCTCTTCTCCCTGATACCAGCCATTCTATTTCTCCAAAAATTAGGAAGCAAATAATTGAAGGCAAGGATGTTAATCTCATTTCTATTCTCATTGCTTCTTCTGAGTTTTTGGATCACAGAGTGGTTGACTGCGGAGACGTTTCAGTCACTCTAAAGTCCCGTGACCCACATCTTCAAAAAAGCCTTTCTGCGGGAGAATTCGTCCTTGCTTTCTCCATCTATCGTGACATTCTCTGTTCTGTTTATCCACACAGATTACAGGAGCTAAATCAGTATCTCTTCCTGGTCGTTGAATTGTCTGTGCGCTATGGAGGCACCTTGTTCTATCAATAATGCCATTCATTTCATCAAAATTGCAGGTCACGGAGCCTGGCTTGCCAAAGCCGATATCTCTGATGCATTTAAGGTCATGCCTATTCATCCTTCCCTCCGTCACCTTTTCGGAGTTTGCTGGGCAGACAAGTTCTATTTCTCCACCCAGCTCACCTTCGGTTGCCGCAGTAGCCCAAAAATATTCGATTCCTTGTCAGAAGCCCTCTGCTGGATTTTGCTCAACACCTATCATGTTCCCTTCCTCCTCCATCTAATGGATGACTTTCTGCTTATTTCCCCCCCTTCAGATCCTCCAGCCCAAGCAATTAATCAGCTTAAGACCCTCTTCTCATTAGTTGGTGTCCCTCTTTCTCAAGAGAAAACCATCGGCCCTGTTAACTCCCTGGAATTCCTCGGCATTACACTCAACACCATGAAATTCGAAGCCAGTCTGCCTCCTGCCAACGCATTCTCTCACTCATTAACAGTTTCCAGATCTCCTCTTTCATTAAGAAGCGGGACCTCCTGTCTCTCCTCTGTCATTTTAATTTCGCTATCTGCATCATTCCTCAGGGCAGAACATTTATCTCACGTCTCCTAGCCCTCTCATCAACTGTCAAGAATATGAATTCTCACGTGAAAATCTCAGCCGAAGCCAGAAAAGACATAAAGATGTGGATCAATCTCCTTACTAACTGGAACGGTCTCTCTCTATTTTATGATGACTTTATTTCAGCCCCTCATGATCTTGCCCTCTTCACTGACGCCTCATCCATTGGATTCGGCGGGTTCCTTGCTCTTGAATGGTTCTCCAGCACTTGGCCCCCTGAAATTCAGCTCCTTCCCCCTCAAGAGAAATCCACGACTCTCCTAGAAATTTATCCAATCGTAGTAGCCGCTGTCCTCTGGGGTCACCAATAGTCAAGGAAATCAATCCTTTTCTTCAGCGATAACAAACCCACAGTGCACATCATCAACAAAGGACGTTCTTCATCCTCCCTCATTATGCGCTTGCTCCGTCGTCTCATATGGTCTTCCGTATCTCTCAACTTCTTAATACATGCCCGCCATCTTCCTGGTACCCATAATAATGCTGCTGATGCTCTCTCTCGCCTGCAGGTATCCAAGTTCTGTCAGCTGGTCCCGTCTGCTTCCCCGAACCCCCTCCAGACCCCACAGTTTCATCAGCTGCTTCTAGACTGAACCCTACCCTCCGCAACCTCCTTCAAACTGCTCAAAACTACATGTCTACAGCCCTCGCCCCTTCTTCAAGAGCTTCTTATTCTACAGCCTGGTCAGCATTCTTAACCTTCTGCGCTCATAATCATATCCACCCTATTCCCTTCAATCAAGTCTGGATCCTAGCCTTCATCATCCATGCTAAGGAATCTCTTCATCTTTCCCCAGCATCCATTAAATCTTACATTTTAGGAATTCAATATCACTACCGCATCATGTCCGTGCCTTCGCCCGCCATTCTCTCCATACCAGTAGTTCGTCTGACTCTCTGCGGAATCTTCAAAAGCTCCCCCCCCGTTGCATCTTCCCACCTGCCTTTATCCACAGTCATCATCCATTCACTTATCTCTACTCTTCGGAAAGGTTGCTTCTCCCCCTACGAGGATCTACTCATGGAGACCATCTGCCTCACAGCCTTCTTCGGTTTCCTCAGAGGCTCAGAATTCACAGTTCCTTCAGCTTCAAGCTTCCCATGGCGGGTATTCGTTTATGTGATCTCTCTTGTATTTCCAACTCCTACTTCTTAATTCGGCTGCGTACTTCAAAGACAGATCAACTCCGGTGTGGTCAGTTCATCCAGCTCTCAAGGATTGAATCTTCCATCTGCCCTTTCTCAGCAATGTCAAAATATCTCTCCATCAGGAAATCCTCCCCCCCCCTGGACCCTCGATTCCTCTCACTCTATTATCACTCGTCACTGGTTCTCAGCCCACCTCTCCACCCTCCTCTCCACAGCAGGCCTCCCTCCTCAGCTTTATACTCTCCATTCATTTCGTATAGGCGCAGCTACCTCCGCCGCAAGGGCCAGTATCAACCACAGCCTGATCAAGACCATGGGGTGCTGGTCCTCTTCTGCAGTAGATTCTTATGTTCATTCATCTCCCTACGATATAGTTGCAACACATTTTAAAATCGCTAGTATGCCCGGAGTGGGGGCTACCTGTCCGCCGGGGCCACCAGCAGTTTCCCCCCCAATCGCCTCGAGGGGGTTTTTTCCTCTCCACTGAGCGGCAGGTATACACATAATCACAGCCTACTAATAATCACTAACCATCCCTCTGTTTGTCTCGTTTGTCCTTCTGATCTTTTGTCTATGTTATGCTTTGGCATGTGCTGTCCTTTGTTTCACGGTGTGAGAGATTTAGTGAGGTGCCGGGGGTCCATCCTTCGGGGGGCAAGTGAGTCTCACTTCCCCGACCACAGGGCTAGGCATCCGCCTCCCTTACCTTCAGGGGGGTTCTCACCATGTGAGTCAGAGCGGACCCCCGGCCAAAATCTGTCCTGTCGCAGCTCCTGCGCTTATCTTACTTCACTCGAGGCTATGTTCTATTCTGCCTCTCTTTCAGCACGCGGCCATTCGTGCTGAGTCCCATACTAACTTCTATGCTTTGTCCTATTTCAGGTCCCAGGCAGTGTGACGTCTCGGCCAGTCAGGGGTTTCTGAGCACCCTTACAGAAGTCTTATATGCTGGGTGCCTCTCTCTCTCATCTCCTCTCGAGGGGCGGCTCTCCGAGTCATAACCCTCATACATGTTTTCGGTTGCTGGGTCCTCTGCCCCTGGGATGTGTCGGCATCATCGCCCTCAGTCAGCGACCCCCTTTTCTATCCTGTCTTCGGTTGCTGGGTCCTCGCCCCTGAGATGTGTCGGCATCATCGCCCTCAGTCAGCGACCATCTTTTCTATCCCGTTTCGGTTGCTGGGTCCTCTGCCCCTGGGTTGTGTCGGCATCGTCGCCCTCAGTCAGTGACCACCTTCTGTCCTACTAACTCTCCTTGCTGCTTCTGCCTTATCCTTCACCCAGGTCACGCCCCGTGAAATAATAAATAATAAAGAAAGGAAATTTGATCTACAATCTATTATTATGGTGTTGCACCTCCACTTGCATTAACTGTGATTCATTTTAATTAGAGACATGCAAATATTTCAAGTCCTATCACTTCCCGTACGAACATCAATTCCATTTTCAAAAGATATGCATTCTGTCAAGTTCTTAAAACAGCTCAATTTTGTATTGTATTTTCAGATTTTTTTTAAAGTTATAAAAATATTGGTGAACTTTCGAAAGCCTTATGCTAACCATATTGTTTTATTTAAGGCTAGCAGTCGCTGATAGGTTTTCCTTTAAAAGAGCACATTTTGCATTAACCAAAGCTTTAGAAAACAGACCCATCTACTGTGTTAAAAAATAGGAATAACCTGGAGTGTGAACCACAGCTATCCTAGTTAAGACAATACATTTCTAAGATCATAAGAGCTCTTGAGTTGTGATTTAACATTTATGAAGCACCATACTCGATTGTAGAGGTAATGGATTAAGAGACACTGGGAAAATCTAAAGATCAAATAGAATCTTTCCTAGAGGCTCTTACTCAGAGAACTGATTTGCTTCTCTTGTACTTTCCTACAGCAAGCTTTAAAATCCTGAACCCCAGAGCTCCTTTAATCTCTACATGCTGATCATCAATGAAATTGCCTGAGCTGCTCCTTAGAATTTCCCTTAACCCTAGTTTCCTTAACACTGGCTCTGCCGTCATCCACTGCATCCCAATTACCAGATCAGACTGCATCCTGTGTTGGTTCGTGCTTACTATTCATCTGAGTTGTTTTGATCATTGACATCCTTATTAGCACAGCTGCTGTTTATCACAGTGTAAGTAGTGTATCCCTTCCCTCCAAAACAAGACTGCATCTTGATACTCATGGAGATGAATCTGTAACAGTCAAATCACATACCTTTATGCAACAGCTATTTTTTCAAGTATTACGTGCTGTCTATATCTTAAACCATTAAGAAATAACTATATTAACAATAATGTAGTCATACCAACTTATCTATGCATACTGTACACTTTATATGCACTGGTAGTAATATCTGTTTTTTTATATACATCTTTAAACATAATAACCACAGACTCATTTGTGAGTTACAAAGAGCTTTAAAGATTAATTAAAATCTCGCTCTGAAAATGACCTTAGCTATAAAGGGGGGATTTGAACCGTCTGGCGTTAGCTAAAATGAGGAACAGCTAAAGTTATTTTTCCTAAAAATATTCAGATTTTCTTTTTATTTCATGAATTTAACCCAGCTCTAAATGGTCTTTATCCCAGGAAATTCAGGCTTATGGTTCTGAAAAGCTTTCCAGAATCAGATCTGCAGTCTTGTCACTTGTTGTACAAACATCACTTTCATGATCTGGCCTCACAAGCATGATCCCAAGGCAAGCCTCACATTGGTGAGGATCAGGGATCAGATATCAGGCAAAGGTTGTGCATGTTTTCACAAAGATTGAGTCAGGTTTGAATAAAAATAAAGGGACCTTGCTTAAGTATTTTTTTTTGTGGTAGAAAGAATAAGATATCACACTATTGCATGGTCGGCACATGTTTTACAATTATTTAGAAATGTTATTCACTTAATGCCTCGTAACTTTCTGATTGAAATCCGGTGTCACAAATGTATTCTGCAGCAACTGCATTAAAAATGGGAGGCCAAGTTTGTCCCAGTTGTATCAATTTTTACATTATTTACATATTTTTGGACATAACTTGACCTTATGGCTGGCCTCTTTATGCTATTCTGTTTTTGTACACATGATTTGTTTTTAGACAGATAATATATTATTATTATTATTATTATTATTATTTATTTCTTAGCAGATGCCCTTACCCAGGACGACTTACAGTCGTAAACAAAACATACATTTCAAGAATCAACACTAATGCAGGAAAAAGATAATATTTTTAAATATGCCATTACCTCGTTATGCTCATAGGTAAGGCTGTGATTTTGTCACAGAGGTCACGGAAATTGTGAATTTATATAAAGTCTGAAATCTTGGAAATGGATGTGAAAACACATTTGATTGAGCACTTCCTTTATTTCCTTTAAAAAATGCAGTATGTCATGCACTGAAAATACATTGTGTATGCATGCAGCATTCCTATGTAGGTCAGCGAATGAGATAGCTAAGCGAGCAAGCATATAAATGGGCAACAGCTAAAATACAAAAAAAGTGTGCTGGTTCCTGTAAAGACAGAAGAACAAATGTATTGGACTTGCAGAGGCTTTCTTCACAACATGCTGTTTCAGAATTGTGGAAAACATTAAAGCCTGGTTCATACTTCTGTCACAGATAAATGTGATACATCAGGCATGAACAGCTATAAAACTGTGAAGCTTCACTATTTGCTATACAAAGGATGCAATATGTCCCAGCCCTTTGTTGCAGCTGTTTTTCATACTTTTAAATACAGACTGCATTTGCGAAATTAGATAAATTGACATTTAAGTAGATCTGCTGAGTTTGTACCTCTTATACAAGGTTTAAAATTAAATCTAAAACAACGTTGTTGGTACCGGTACATCCGTCCTCTCAACCAACAGAGAACCCAAAAGGGAGAATTTCAGACAGAGATGCAGGCATGTGACAGTGAGAGATATTTTTGGTATTTTAGAATGACAGGTGAAAGGTTTGATGCTCTGTTAAGGCTGTACGCTTTTCCAAAAAAGATGACGTCATTACTACTTGTCACACAGGGTGGAGACCCTCAACTCCCAGAAATTATGCCAGAGTCTGAAGTATGTACTGTGTTTTGTACTCTAAAGTAACATTTAAACTTGTCAGCAGTCAAAAGTAATAGTCTTTATATTATTGGTTTTGGTGTACTATTTAAAAGCTCTTGTGTATATTGATGTAGCTAAAACTACATTATTTAGTGACCTTTCCCTGAATTCTTGTTTTTTTTGCCTCACCCGTGTACAAAAAATGACCATGCCAAAATAGTAGCCTTACTCATAGGCACAGGGGTTGTAACATTTTTGGTGGTGCCCAAGGGTCAGGGAAAAATGGAAAATAATCTCTTTGAAAGCCTTGTTTTTAAACAGCAATATTTAACAATTTCAGTAAACCCAATAGCTACTGGATAAAACGCTTACCTTATGTGAAATTCTCATTGCTCTGTACTTACAATATCTCATTTTTGTGTCTACAGTATATATGGTTGTCTATGACTCATTGTTTGTACTATACAATTGTGTATATAGAGGATACATGACGAAGCCCCACTGAATACGGAAAATATACAACAAGACTAACATTTAATAATACAGTGCTATCCCATTAAAATGCAGTTGTTGGGGTCCATAATTAGGAGACCACGTTATTTGTGTTTTGCCTCATAACAAATATTGCCATTTTTATCCCCAAAATGAGTTACAATGCCCACAAGCCAAATTAATATTGTAGAGTATGGTGGAAAATGAAGGAAGGAGACACATACAATTTGCAGGTACTCGAATCCACGGTTTATTGGAAAGATTATTCCCTGGGCCACACCAAAAACAACAAACAGTCTTGCATTCTCACAGTAGCACATTCACACGGCTCTGCCCACACTGACGTGGGCACCCCCCTATATGTTTATCCCAGCTCCCTGGACATCACCCACCAATCCTGACTGAGGCGCAAGCTTACCCCGCTTCCCTGCTAACAAACATACACAAACAAACAACAGGGTCCGTAGACCAGTCATGTATAAATCCTGGGTCATTACAATATATACAGTATAATAGAATCTGCTATTCCACCTGTTTAAAGTTTACACCACTCATGTTGTAAACTGTAAATAAATAACACAGAATCCAAGAATTGTTTTGTACTTGTTTTATAACATTAATGGACAGTTGTTTTTACTTTTAGAAAAAAATAAATACAAGCACAGGAGCTTTATAAATACTATATGTAAGGCCCTGTGAAAATTGCAGAAATTTTCTTTAAAATACACGACAGTGTCACAGGTAAAGTACTGTATTTCGCGGAATGTGCACGGAACTATTTTATAAATTATGTGTACAGATTATTATTTTTATTTTAGACATCAAATATAAAGATAAAAGCACTGACATCATCAAAATCGACATCAAAGTTATTCATGCACTTTACAATAGCTTCTGATACGGTGTTGTATTTAACAGCCTGTAGGTAAAGTGTATCTGCAAGGACAGCTTTCAGTTCTAGCATGTCAGATACATGTTCACTATTTATTTGTCTTGCAAAACAAATACAATGTGTAACCCATACTGATCTTGGGCCACTGACAAGCAACCAGACTGTTTTACAATTCCATAATCTCCTGCTTGTGATACTCGTCACCTGTCAACAGGCGATTCTCGGTAGTGGTAAAGTACGTTGCAGGACGTACAGAAGAGCTTACACCCATCGCTGTGTAAAACTCCTGCTGGATACTGCTTTACATGTGTAGTATTTTTAATTTCCCGTCTAGATTGCATATAGTGACGTAATCACTGCATACAATTACCCATTTATACAGTTGGGTTTTTACTGGAGCAATCTAGGTAAAGTACCTTGCTCAAGGATACAGCAGCAGTGTCCCCCACTGGGGATTGAACCCACAACCCTCCGGTCAAGAGTCCAGAGCCCTAACCACTACTCCACACTGCTGACCACATTAATACAACACAGTTGTATGAAATACAAATACTAATTATGAAATTTATTTTTATTTCTTAAGAATATTGTATTGCGGTATTGGGCTAATTTAAAGATTTCAAAGCATCTTGTAAAATCGCGATTTACACAGGGCCTTAACTATATGTCCCCGTTTTAACTTAAATACTTTTAAATACGGTAATGCAAAAACAACAATAAGACAAAATCACAGTGTTGTAGGTTCTCATTTTATTTATTTTTTTAGTTTCTATTACAATGTATCCTAGCATAATTCACGATATCACCAAGATCACTTACATTGCATTATGGGGGAAACGGGAGCCACAACCTTACTGTGTTATAACTGATTCTGCACTATAACAGGTTGCGTTATAATGGGGCAGCACTATAATTTAACAGAAAATACAGAGTAGTTTTCATACAGCTTAGAATATTAAAACAAACACATATGCTATGCTTATGGGAGGCCCCAAACGGTTTCCAGGTAAACTGTGAAAGTTCCCAAACTATAAGAATACTTGAAAAAACATTTCATAAACACTACCATTTTATATTGCAGAAAAAAGGATTTACACAGACCTTTTCTTTTCTTTTACCACACACCGTCACTCTCTTCACACAACAGCAGCCCAGAGCAGACTGGCTGCTGTCTTTTTATACATTAAAGCTGGCTTAAATTTACAATTATACACAGCTGGCAGACAATTAACAATTATCACAAATACAATTAACCACATGATAATGCCATTAAGGCTTTTCAGCCTGTGTCCTGGGAGGTGTAGTCCTGTGTTCCCCAAGACTACACTTTCTCTTCTCCTTGTCTTACAGTATGAAACACCGAACACATATTCAACCAGCACCTATTACTGTTAATAAAATGCAGCCGCAATAATAAACAAAAACCGTCCAAGTATACGTATTGTGATGACTATTTATGTTTACCAGAGCATTTATATTTCTAAAAAATGCAGAAACTCTGTGCTTCACAGAGCTCTCTCTAGGCAAAATCGCCGGAGGCCTGCTTCACCTATATATCAGAGTGGAAATCCACGCAATCGCAATCGTGCTTGCGTACAGGTGGAAAATTAGGACGTGATAGATTCTGTGTTATTTTTTTAATTTTCATTAGTGGTTAACTTCGAGCTGCTAAACAAATAAGTATACGTTGTGGTATAGAGAATATATAATACTGTTAAACAAATTCAAGATAATTCTTTTCTCTTACTTTCATTTTTATTTGTGCATTTCTGAGTCGTCCTGTGTACCCCCTATGACCCTTAGAAGTACATAGACAACTTATCATTTAGTAAAGAGCAAATATATTTCGGCGCTGTTCAATTTGCAAAATGAAGTGATTTTGTCTATTTCATCAGTAAGTTTCGTTTGAACGTGCAGAGCTGCTATGTGATTCAGTCGTTCTTAGCTCTTACATAGTGGTTCGCAAGTAATTTTTTTTGTCTTTGTAAGCAGACTAACACACTACCTTAATATTCAATACAAAAATTAAATACACAAACAAAATACATAAAAATAAAATACACAAACATAATATTGAATATGGAAATGACGATGAAAGAACATGGACCCTGCCACCATTTGATCCTTTCTGGTTTTGTCACTTTGTGTGAGTCAGTGGACTGTGGATGACTAGGGCTCAGAAGTTTCACTTTTAACAAAGGAGAAATAACGCTAATTTCCCTGTTAAACTAATCTGATGTGAAATTTTATACGATAGGTATGCTGTTTCTTGCATATTTTACCTTTATGAGGTGGAATTTTAAAAACATATTGCGTGATGTGAGAAAGCTCTGCTCGAGGCTGGCTTACTGCTAAAGTAGCATTAGACATTTTGAGCAAGGGTGACAATGTAATATACTTATAACGGAGGCCCACTTAACAGAACTGACAACCCCCCTGACATAAATGGAGGGCCATTTTATTGAGTTTCCTATCTGGTTCTTTATAATTAATGATAAAAAATAGTTATGTTTTTGGAGAGAAAAATGTTGTGTATAGTAAGTAGTGAGTTTGTTAGAGAATTAATGGTACCTTATTTAATATTATACATTGTTTTCTATAGAAGTCAGCTGCTCTGTTTTAACTCAGTATGGGTGTGCCCGAGTAGGAGTACAAATGAGTATTCATAACAAGAATGGCCATTTTGTTTTCTAGTACAAGTAATACACAAGTATTTGCTATTATTCGTTATTCAGACAAAATGCATATGTAAAACATGCATTAAATCAGCTCCTGGCTCCAGTAGGGCAGTTACGATTGTCAATCTCAAGTCTAGAGTTAGAGAGCCAATCCAGGGGGGAAGGAGGAGAGATCTGTGTGACACATTCTGTGACACAGTGGAGCTAAGCATCATTCTGTGTTGTGTGAGTGATGAGGTCAGGCAGACAGAACATTTAGCGCAGAGTCAAACTCTTTTTAGAGATATATCACTTTCTCTCTGGAAAACAGATTTCTTAACAACTTTTCTAAAAGAACATAATTTATTAAAATATACTTTAAATTACAACACAAAAGAAAAACATTTTTGTAAGAAACTCATTTTGATTAGAAGATGAATGTAAAAATGGTAAAAAGGGTGGTATTAACACAAAATAATTATTCATGATAGCTGATCAAATACCACTGGAAAACAGCCATTTGGATGTTTGTGAATTACAAAGAGGAGTGACAATAACACACTTCCAATCTTAACTCCAGTTTTACCACTAGTTTGTGTAAATAGCAGGCTAAAGTGTTTGCAAGGCACACAAAATAGATGTCCGATGTACAGTCAACATCTCACAACAAAAACAACTAAAGACACCGCAAGAAAAATACCTCTTCTTTTAACAGTTTTACAATGCAGTAAAAGTACATTAGCAGATGTTTTAGACAAAGAAATAATAATTCTATAAGACAGAGAAAGAGAAATACTATAACCCACACAGACCCCCAAAGATGACTGAAATGCCAACACAAAAACACTTAAAAAAGTAGAGGCTAGTTGCTTTTTTTGATAAACAAAAACAAAATGAGTTTAATGCATGTGTGCCCATGAACATAATGAATAACCTTGAATAAAAGGTTACATTTTCCAAATAAACCAAATATAATCTAAAACATTTTAAATAGTGTGTGTTTTTTGAAAGCATATCCTTATGAAATCCTTTTTTCAAAGTGGATGTATGTAGGAATTTGCTGTGTAATGGAGGACTGAGGTGAAGCTCAAAGACTGCTGTGCTCTTGGTACCCTCCCCGGATTAGTTCTCTATCTCTTGACTTGAGATTGACAGCTGTTGCTGCCCTGTTGGAACCAGGAGCTGATTCAATGCATTTTTTTTACATATATAATTTTTTCCTCGAATAACTTAACTGCATCTCTCTTCTCTGAATGGACAGCTACATCGAGATCCCTGCTATCAGTGGGTGTTTCAAGTGGCCATTAAAATAAAACGGGCCTAGTAAACTCCTTAAAATGTCCACAAAAAGAGAAGGGAAAAATTCCTTACTTTTCCATCATAAATTGGTATTAAGGGCAATTGAAATTTCTTTTATAAAATTAAGAGATTCCATAGTACAGTGCAAGCCATTGAGGATAAACTTCCACCCTGCAAAATGTCTATTCAACACATCTTCCAACCACTTAAATAAGATCAGTGTAAAGAAAGCAAGTTTTATTCTCAAAATTTGCTCAGATACCTTATCATAAACGAGGAAAGCCAAGGTAGTTTTGCATGAATTTTGTACACAGTGTGTGTTGAACTGCAGGTGACAAATCCATTTTCTGATTATCTTGTGATCTCGACATAACAGTTTGAAATGCTGAGATCCTGAGATAATTTTTCTCATGATCTCGACATGACATTTCTATTTAAAGACATTTCTACTGTCCTTAATGAGTCACCGTATAAATACATATTAATACACTGAACATTAGAAAGACTAAACTTTTCACAAGAAGTCACTTCTGAGAAAAGTCCTGTACTTTTTATACATTAGAAAAAAGTACCTCAGCAGCCATTCTACTTGCTATATGCACGTTTAGGATTCCTGAAAAATGCCACATATTGTAATTTTTGTATAGCTAATACAAATATCCACTGATTTAAATGTAATTAAAAGCTATTTGAAAAACAAATTAAGCTTAAGTGCAGTTGACGGCTTTTTTACACTGGAAAGAATAAAAAAATGTTGTTATTTCAGAAAAAAATGAGGACACTGTGCAAAAATTAAAAACGAAATAAATAAATACATATAAAACTAAATAATTAAACAAATAAATACATAAATAAATAAAAACCTGAAATACATTACATAGAAAACTATATTTATTTATTTATGTGAGGGTGGTCCACTATGAAAGGCACTATATAAAATAAAGATTGATTGATTGATTGATTGATGTGTTTATCTATCTATCATTTATTTATTTATTCATTTATTTATTTAGTTTTTCATTCTGGCACAATCTTTTCAACCTGGTATTTCTCATTAGTGTCAATCATACTGGAAGGGCGGGACAATACCATTGTGTGTTTGATTATCTACTAACTGGTCTGCCAGGTTTGAGTCAGTGTAGAATTGAGAAGCAGCAGAAGTAATAATACAATAATACAGCACTATATTATACTAACTAAACAATAAAAAAAAAAACTGTAGCATGGGAGCCATCTCCACAGTGAAGTTAACTTTTCACTGTCATAAAACAGTGCACACTGTGTTACTATGTCTTCGCAACAAAAAAAAAAATGTTGCAACAAAGCTGGAAATTATTGATCGATTGAAAAAAAGGAGCAAAACAAGGGAAAAAGCACTCAGCATATAATTAACTTTTATATTGCAATCTTTTCATGTGAGATTGATTTGGAATAAAAGCTCTTTCAGTTTGGGATTCTTTGCATGTTGGATTGAAACCAAAGTAAATATTTAAGATTTTGAGCACTTTGAATCGTTTCATGTTGGATTGATTTTGAGTAAAAGTTCAGTTTCGATTTGGCTTTTTTTCTTTTATTGTACTGTGTTTTAATTCTTTAAAAGAATAGAATAAAGCAAAGAGAATACTGGATACATGTGATGAACAGGTACACTCACATCCTCATCTTATTAACTTACTCCAACAGTTTATGGTTCATTTTGGTTGTCCTTTCACTATAAACAAACCTCTCGATTTAACTAATAAAAGGCTTGCACACCAACAGGTTCACTATATCAAGGGTGTACTATATTCTCAAAAATGGCTAAACCAATTCCACAACTGCTAAGAGAAGCTGGCATATTATTCTGCTACTAATATATTATTGTCACTGGTATTGCTATATAGGTATATAGGATATGATGACGAATTGTCTGCAGGTTAGTTATTTCACCTGCCTTGATATTTTCATTGGTACACGCCAATATCTGCCCTATTCTTTCCAACAACCATTCTACCTGATACAAAATACAATCGTCATTTTCCGACACTAGGCTGAAGTTGTTTTGATATAGGACATTCACAGTACATCTTATAATAATACAATTATAGTGCCAGCTTCAACCGCTCCTACTCAAAAAACTAAACGCAGGAATGGTTTGTAATTGACTCTTTGTACCTTGCTAAACAAAAGAAATAAACAATTGCCAGGGTGCAATTATCAGTAACAGCTGTGACGTGTGTCCATATGGTTATGCATGTAGCTAAATGCGCAAATGACCCCAGGATTACTGTGAATAGATGAGGTGTAGCTGTACTTCTGTTGAATTTCAATCTTTAACAGATTATCGCCACCTTTACTGTTTGTTCAGTATTGCATACAATGTATTACATTGGGTGATATTAGGGATTCATTTCACAGACAAACAAACGCCTTCTCTAAGCTGCTACATTCAACACGGGAAACCATTTTGTTAGTGCCATTAAATTCAAGGGACAGTGGCACTGGTATAATGGGGGAAAAAAGCCAAACCACATGTGGGAAAAAGCAGATAGCACTGTCATACCACAAACATTTTCTGTTAATTATGTTATATACACAGTTGCACCTTCATCACTCTAGAGGGCATGCCCCTGTGGAACATTAAACAATGTCTTTATCGGGGGTTCCTGAGCGGCGCATCCAGTAAAGGTGCTCCGCGTGGAGTGCAGGATGTGCCCTATAGCCTGGATGTCGCCAGTTCAAGTCCAGGCTATTCCACTGCCGACCGTGGACGGGAGTTCCTAGGGGGTGGCGCACAATTGGCCAATTGCCGCCCGGGGGGGTGAGGCTTAGGTCGGCCAGGGTGTCATCGGCTCACCGTGCATCAGCGACCCCTGTAGACTGGCCGGGTGCCTGCTTGCTTGCCTGTAAGCTTCCCAGAGCTGCGTTGTCCTCCGACGTTGTAGCTCGGAGGTGGCTGCATGGTGGGCCTGCAGTGTGAAAAAGAAGCAGTTGGCTGACGGCACACGCTTTGGAGGACAGCGTGTGTTCATCTTCACCACTCCCGAGTCAGCGCGAGGGTGGTAGCGGTAGTGGTAGCAGTGTGCTGTGCCTAAAAATAATTGGCCATTCCAAATTGGGGAAAAAAAAGATTTAAAAAAAACAGTGTCTTTATCAACCAAGACTACAGTAGTTATATCAATGGGATCTATTTGTATATTTGTTACATTAAACTTTTTATTTTATCAACACGTGTCACGACTGTTACTGATAATTGTACCAAGGCAATTTGTTCTTTGTTTTGTTTAGTAAGGTACAAAGAGTATTCAATACATTGTAAATTACAAACCATTCCTGCATTTATTTTTTTGAGTAGGAGCTGGCACTATAATTGTATTTCCCTCCCTACCCCCGGCTCTCCGGTCCTGCTAATAAAACCAAAGGTGCGGGACCCCCCCTCAACCTCCCCTCGAGAATAACCTGAGCAGGATCTCTGATTTCTCCTCGACCCCTTTCCGTCCTGTGTTGAGCAGAACCCTGTACGTGACAATTCTGCTCCACACTCTCCACTTCCTCGCCCTCATCTCCTGCTGAGACACCGCTTAGCGGGAGCCCCTCCAACCCCCGGGGGGCGAGATTCCCCAGTGGGAGGCTATGTACTACCCATTACTCCCGAGAGGAGCTGGGGATCTAGGATGGAGAGTCCTCCACGGAGCCATCTCTTCAGGTAGAAATCCTGCGTCAATTTACAGAATCGCTCATCGAATGCCCTTTCTGCAGTCAGTCCGAGTTGGTGATATTTTCTTTTTGTGCACTAGATTGCAGCCATTATTCCTGCTGTTGAAGAACCTCTTGCTGCAGTTCTCGTTGCATTTTTCTCCCACCCTCCTCATTTTTGGGCACCTGTTCGTGGCTCCACCATGCAGATGGCTCTTGGTAGACTGGCCATCTACAAGACCAGGAAGCATAAGATCGCTGGGTCTCTTTGACTGTGGAGCCATGTTCAGGGCCCTGGTCCGGTCCCGTGATAATTTGGAGCATGCCCATGCGGAGTCTGCTGGAGACGTGAGGGCCTTTGTTGACCAGTGGGATCTAAATGGTGTGCTCTGTACCACCCCCTTTGTTTTAAACTTTTAATTTACAGACCTTTTAACCATTTTTTTCATTTAAAATTAGTTAAATGGTTGTCTTTTTTAGCATCCTCTTTGGAGCATTTCTCTTGAAAATTAAAGGACCTTTTTCTCCTTCCGCAAAGTGACAGTCTGGAATTTTTGTTCAGTTCTGTGACAGAGATCGAATGATTCTTGATGTTAGATCTCCCTGTGTAAAAGCAACTAAATGGCACGACAATTTATTCCGTAGGGTAGGTGGAAGTCGGTCATTTAGGAAAGGGGCGGAGCTACGGTATCCAAACTCAATGACCCAGACGGTAAACTGAGTGGCATCCGAGGATTGGAGGAGTGGATGCGCTCGTTAACCTAGGGGTCATGAGCGAGGATATAAATAGAGGACATAGCGTATGTGATCTGTTCCTTTTGTGAATGATTAGAAAACTGCATGTAAAAACCATGAGTGTTCTGTTAGTCTGTCTTGAAATGATCCAGCATGATCGGAGCTGCAGCCGCAGGCAAGCATTAAACCTGGACACCCGCACTTCACTTTCCACTAAGAACTGTCTTTTCACCACAAGCACTTAAATCACGCACCGTAGGAACTGTGTCTTTGTGTTTTGTGTGGGTGATAAAACTGGACTTTTTGGTTGCGGGTCAAACCCGTGGGATTTTACAAACCGAAGTGATACACACCGCTGTAATCACTTCCATCATTATTATTTACAGGTGTTTGCCATAAGGCACTGGACATTGTAGTAATTTATCAATAAACACCCTTGCACCTGTTTGTAATTGTCCGTGTGATTTGTACCTGCACTGCACTCACCTGTATCCATTCACCACTTTGCCACAGGTTCCTTGTCTTGTCGCCTAAATAAGTAAAATATGTAACTGAGATGGATTTACCAGTGAGCAGGAGGATGATGGGAAATGTAGTTCTGAGAGGTCCATGCGGGTACATGGGAAGCCATCTTGAGGCAGGGAATGCAATTTAAAAGTTTAAAAAAGTGGTCCAAATGTAAAAAAAAGAAAAGAAAAATTAAAACAATACACACACCTTATGTAAACAGTTGTAGCAATGCATGGGAACATGTAACACAATAAAATAAAAAGGTCCTTATGTACCCTTTAAGAATAGACTGAGATGTTTTTATCTTTAAACCAGTCAGGTAAGCAGTATATTATGTGAAAGCAGGTGATAACTTCAGTTATGTGAGTAAGTAAATACTATTCAGCTAAGATGATTCTACTTTTGTTCTTAACATTGTGATTTGCAAACACAATTTGCAAATCTTTCTCTAAAGCGTAAAGTTTGTTTTCTTTAAGGTATAGAAAACAAACATACAATCTGGAATGTTTGTTATATTTACTGTAAATGGCTGAAAATAATACGATTCTAATACTTTGAAGAATAATGTAATTTGAAATTACAGTACAAAAACAACAGGGCTGAATGCCCAATAACTTTTTTACTCCATAGGAAATGTAGCAAAAAGAAACCAACACCTTCATCAAACAAATTAACGTTTATTTATACTTATTTGAAATATCAGTAATGACAAAGCGTCATACTGTATATTTAGCCGTCCCTGTTATCGCAAGTTAACATTGTACACATACTTAATGATAGCTTATTGTATAATACAATTTATATGATTAAGATTAGGGTTAGGGTTTAAAGTTTTAAGCATTACAAAATAACAATAACATTAACATTCCAACAGCAATGTTCTTGTTTTGTAGCAATTTTTAAAAATGGTTTACTTTTACTTTTTTCATTTTGTAATAGCCTCATAACATTTGTAACTATGTTGCATCAGCGATGTTTCTTTCTTTCCTTTTTTAGCTCAGTTACATATTACTGCTTTGAAGGCAGGTGTGTTTCCAGAAATAAGACACTGCACAGACTGGTGTGAGCTGTACCACTGCCCCTTTTGTAAATGTAAAACCAAAGCGTGATCAGCACAGTATTAAGAGGCATTTTAATGCTCACCTTAAAAATGTTGTACACTTTGGAGGAATGTTTTTTTTTTTAATCCTTTAAAATATGTTTTAAAAAAAGTAAAAATAATATTGAAATTGTCCAGTACAGGGGTTTATCAATCACTTATTTTAAATTATATTTTGGAGAATAAATGTCAGGTATGTCTTTGAAAAATGTCATTTACTAATATTTTTCTAAGTATCAAGTACAAATCTATTAATTCATTTTGTCATTATCTTAATTATCCTAATTATGTTTACTAGTTCACAAAGTGTTGTCTATTTTTACAGATCCGTGGCTTCAACATGTTTTTGTGTCATTTCAGAGTATACAATTTGCAGGTGTCATCTCAAATGCAGGGACAGTGGACATTTCCATTGTGTTAGCTGCTCAAAGACAATAATACTGAAGTCTGACTTCATAAATCACTTTCAGATTTGCCAAAAAAAAGCAAGAGGCTCAGACCCCCATAAACGTCTGTGTGATGCCAAGCCCTGCCACATCTATTTCACCAACATTGCCTTTACAGCCTTCATTTCCTGTACAGCAGGTCGCTTCTGTTCCTGTTGAGGCCACTACTGCATTACATGAAAAAAAAATAAAATAGTGCAGTGCCCACGTTGCAATGAGATACTGAATAGCCAAAACCTAAGACGACACATTGTCAGAAAGCACGTGGAGACAAATGTGAAAGATATAACAGTACATACAATCTCTCCAGTCAATGCATTGATTCAGCAAATGGCTTATTTGCAGTTGCCAAATCGGTTTGTGGTCAACCTTTCCATGTGAAAAAAACATGTGAATCTGAAGAATACAGACACAATTACACATTTACACTATGGAGTGGTTTGAGGACATTTCGATGTGATCACATAAGAGGTCTTTGGACTACTGCACTTCTACAGCACCCAAAGAATTTCTCCAAGAACTTCTGACTGAAATGGTGGAAAAAAGTGGTTTGGTGAACAAAAAACAGCCGACTGGGGAGAGTATTTGTTGTTTACGGTACATCTACCAACACGTGGCACTGCCCTTGTGCAGAACCTAGGATGTCCACATACATATATTGCAAAGTGGCATCATTTTCAAATGCAAAAATATATTTTCAGAACATTTAAGAGTACTGAGTCAACTATTGAAGAACCAGTAACAGGCGACTCTGATTGTCCTGAAGAAGATGTCACACAATTTAAGTATCCCCAAGAAGGTGAAGGTCTTGTGTGGATGGTGACCTACATTCAATCGCACAAAAAATACCAGCCAATCTCCCCAAAAAAGTCATGCTAGCCAGCAATGAGATGGTCTTTCAGAAAGACCTCATTCCAGAAGAGACCATTTGCATTTCATGTCCTGGAAATCTCCCTCTTGGCCCGCTAGTGCTTATATTGAAAAAAGCAAAACTCATTACATGAAGTTGTTGAGAGTAAGTGCTTTTAAATTAATGTTTTGTATCTAATCACAACCAGTTACAAATAAGTCATGAAAATTAGTTTACTTATTTGCAATATGAAATTGATTGTAGTTCCATGAATGTCTTCTTGCATTCAGTAATTTGGTATCTCAGCTGTGCTTTGTACAATACATTAATACAGAGCAGTTTTCTGACAAATGTTTTACCTGCTAGGATTGCTGTTTTAAAAGTAACTGTCACACATTCCTGATCTGAAACCATGAAATTGAACTTCTTTCAGAATTAAAGGTTCACAAAAGAACCCCTTTGCAGTTGCATTAAAAGTAGTCAGAAATGTTGAGTATTTTAAACAGCTAAGTTTATATCTTCATGCTATTTGGTATATTCACAAAGTCTAAATACAGGCAATTTTGGAATAATTGTACTGTATTTCTACGTCGTCAGCATTTTTTGGCTGTGTGGACGAAGGATTGGACGAGAATGGACAGGCAGTATTTGGCATGTTGTTGATGGTTAAACTACTTTTATTATTTTGCAATTATGAATGTACTCCAAGTTGAACTCACATTATTATTATTATTATTTTTTTTTTGTTTATTTAGTCGTCGCCAATTTTTTACCCCGGTTTTCTCCCCAATTTGAAATGCACAATTATTATTATTTGATCCCGGTTCACCACTGCAACCCCCCTGACAACTCGGGAAACGGAGGCTGGAACACGTGTCCTCCGAAATGTGCTCCTGCCAATCCGTCATTTTTGATGCACCACTCAGGAACCCACTCACATTATTTTATTAACATTAATAAAAAAGGTTAACCTTTTCATAAGTTACTTTAAATGCCATCTTTGGTAAGATTATGGTTTAACCTTTCAACAAAGTAGGCAGTGGTCCAATATAAGATTACTAAAGTTGTGCTTTATTGCCTTACTTACGATTCATGCATTTCAGGATGACACTGAAAACAAACATGTTGTACTGCTTCCAGTATGGAAACCACAACACTACATACTTTGTGTAAGTTCCCAAAAAAACCTTTCCAGAAATGAATAATCTATGGGATTAAAATCTAATTAAAAAAAAAAAATCTAATTTTAACCGCTTCAAAAAAAACCTTTGTTTATTGAAAATATTGTATTCATAAGATTAATGATTGTCCTTTGCTTTTAATTCACAGTTGAAACAAAGAAAATGAAAGAATGTTTTGGTGTGATCATTCCGATTCAGCAGAGCACGCACTGATAACTCAGTGAAATTGGCAAGGTATAGGATTTGTAGTTTTTAATGTGTGATTAACAGTGGGCACTGGACACAATAAAGTGCATTCCCAGAGTACATTACGATTGAGCTATGAGTTTAGATCCGACTGAGATTTTTTTTTTCTTTTGTTTTATTCTTTTCAGCCTAAAAAATAAATCACGTTTATATAGTCAACCTTTAGGAATTTGTAGTCGCATACGTGCGTCTCATATGCAGAAACTGATTGGATATTTTCTACTGGACGACACAGAAGGCCCTGCCCATCAGCTGAAACAAAAACTGTTGTATGCTTATATGCTAGTGCTTGTTCTGATTTGTCCCGAGATCCACCGAATATCTTTTGCGATCCACGTATTGGCCACCGCTGAGTAAACCAGTTCCTACATTACATTTGTGAATTTGTATTGCTAATATTTTATTCTGAATTGTTATATTTAAGACCTGCTACCTACTTTATTATAAGGATCCAAAATAAGTTTAACCATTTACTGTTCATTGGGAACAGGTGACGGAGTACTGTATAAAATAGATTTCAATGCAAATTGTTTATAAATTTATATTTTGATTTAACTATTGCTCAGATTGTAATCTGAGTTATTATACATTTCTTCTTGGTTTTGTAGCATGACATGCCTTGCATCCAAAAGTGGTGGTGTCTGCTGCTTATGGAAAATTATGGTCTTGAGAAGTAACAGTTGCAGACTTTAATTTGGACTTTTTGAAGGTCATGTGTTTAACCCCTTCACCACTTCATGTTCCTTTTTGTGGGATTCACATTTACATGAACAGTTTTAGTAACATAATAGTAATGATTTAAAAATGAAAAACATGTATTTGATGTACCTTGCAGAGTACGACATCTGTGAAATGCCAAATAAAACTATTTTACATTGTAATAGAATTTTTATGGAGGATTAATACTTTTGCATCCTGCTTGAATAATTTGTTCCTGTAATTGTTGTATTTATAGTGTATCATTATAATTTTAGAGAACTGCAGTACTTGTTATTTTAAAGGAAGACATTTAAAATAAGAAACCAATTAGACAAGAACATTAGATTTTAAATACGACTGTGATTTACATTTTAAATACTACGGTACTTTTAATTGATCATCTACATTTACAATTGATAGGTATGGGAAATGTTTGGCACACTGTACAAAAGAGGCAGAAGATGTATTAAATGGTGTGGCTGAGCAAGTCTTATATGTTAAAAGAAGACGACTGGATAGTGATGTTGAAATGATGCACATGGACCCAGAACCATCATGTATTTTGGGGGTTTGCTCTTCAGTACGTTACAATAGTACCTTTCTTAATTAAACGTAAGTCCGATTTTTGCTCTTAGAGAATATGAAAAGCAAATGTTTTTAGACAGACAAAAGGGTTAATTTATTCTACACAGTACTACTAACATGTTAAATAACTTGTTTTAAGGGTGATTAGTGGTATAACAATGTGTATGCTGATGTAACAGGCACAATAGATGCATCACAAATACAGTAAAAATTGATATTTGAAGTATAGTTTAAATCTTTATTAGTTTGCTGAATGTGAATGCATCAAGATGTAATGTTATGTATTATTTTTTTTTTAGTGGTGTACAAAAGCTTATGTTGTATCCGCTGTGCGTGTTCATTTGATGTTTTCATTATAGGGACAGGAAAAAGCATGGATGAGATCTTTCATGAGCTTGAGGGAAAGGTCAGTACATATCTGAGAGGCAATTACTAATATACAGTATTTTGTATTTTTGGTTTTATGAAAAGTTAGTGATTTTAAGATTGAATGCGTATGAAATATGCTTAACTGAGTTATACACCAGATCTATGAGACTGACCCCAAGACGCTGTTATCAAGCTAAGGGAGTTGAAAAATATCAGATCTGTGCTGTCATTTTATATTGTTAACCTATTGCATTTTTTTTATTTTACAGAATTTCATCTGGAAGAAAGCAGTAGTTTGTTTGATGAGTTGCATCTGTTGGAGTTACACACTTATGACTATGATTTCTGCTTTATTTCTGACGAAGATCTCTTGGTTGAAACGTTGATCTATGTTGGGTAAATAAAACACTGTTTGGAGCATATTAGTACCTTGTACTTATTTTTGGAAGCCAGCACTTCCCAAACCATAAGTTACAGCCCTTTGACAAGATGAACGCTAATGGTTTGTCAAATCACATTTTATATTTTGGATGTTTTGTATTTTTTTGTGATTTAAAACATTTTTATTGGGAGAGTCTGAAATAAGTGGAGAGTGTTACAGGTTCTGATTTTTAAAAAAAGCTTTTTCTTTTAAAGCTTCCTGATGAATTACTTAGCGACATACTGATGCAAGTTGTACTTGAGGAGGGAGACGCTGCATATCTCAAGTTGTCATTAGTGTGCAAACGATTTGAAAGTATCGTTGGGACACGATCGTTTAGGAAGAAATGCCACTTTGCCTGGCTTGACAGTGAGTTTAAAACACTGCTGGTATTATGATGTTTACTTTTATCATAGAAAATAGATTGATAATGACTTTTTTAAAGTAATATTTGCTGGGCTGGGCTGGCTGTGAAGCCTTATTTTCATGTGATTCTTGATGTCTTTCACCTATGGCTTTTGGTGTGATTACTATTTAGCAGGGTTTGGTCATCACTCAGCTAGGCCACTTGTGATAAAGGAAGTTGTAAAAGCTAATATGACTGTTTTTATGACTTATTGTTAAATATGTACGTAATCTCATTATACACTTTTCTATTCTGAACAGTACAAGGCAATACACAGAACCGAATTTCTCCTTTCACCGTGTGGGCGCTGTGGGAAAATATTCAAAGATTTGGTAAGGGAAAACATGGAATTAGAGGGATTCTACAATGATGGCTGACACAGTGGCTTCTGCTCTGTGAAATGTGCAGAAGGATGACTTTTTTTACAGTGTGGTAGAAGTGGATGTGCAATTAAATTTTGGATTGATCACATATGGTTTCCTATATGTGTTCTATAGTAAATGTAAGTATCTGCAGTTTGTAGATATAAGCTGTCAAAACAGTCAATTGTCCAGTTTGACCATGAATGAGTGGTCAAAGGTCAAGCTCCAGGACATTTTTGGAAAGGTCTTAGTTGGTTTCCTGGTATTCAATAGTGTATCTGCAGTCTCTAGGGATATATAAGTTGTTAAACATTTTGTGACCCCCAAAAAAACTTAAAATAAAGGTTTTACATCAAGCACACACAATATTTAACTTATTCAGTGTCTAGAGTAAGTTGACAAGCTACCAACATGCACAAACAGAACAGTTATATGCAACATGGTTCCCGAGTTACAGCCCTTACAGTTTTCGGCGTTCACAGCCTGTTACCTTGTTACTGTTGTCAGCCTAATTTTGAATATTTTCACTGTCCTGTTTATTTTCATTGTTATGTTTTATTTGTCTGTAATAAAGTTTTTCCTAGTTAAGTTAACATTGTTTCATTTGGTTTTTAATCTGAAATTGGTAGATTTGTTTTCAACAGATGGACCACCCAATTTATATCGACAAACTGATTAAGAGTGTTACATTTCTGTGGTAAATGTCTTCAAATGAATGGGAAGGTCTTTTATTTAAGCAACCCAGGTATTATGCATTCACAGAGTAATTTGGATCCTACTTTTTAAATGAAACAATTAGTAAACACTTAAACTTAAAAATATTGCACCTTCGGGAAATATTTAAATATATTCAAAATCGTCATTTTGTGTGCATTTCACCATCAAATTATACACAGACCAAGTGAGTTTCATAACGAATACGACACAGTGGTACAAAATCTAAAAATATTTATGTAAGATTCAAAGCAACAAGACAACATATTAACTACATTGCAAATCAGATGTTGCAAATCAGATATACTGTCCTTAGATGTCTTTTTAAAATAAATACAAATAAAATACATTAATCTTCGGCACTAAAATGCTTTCATTCTATTTGACACATTTAATAGGAGGTCTATTCATACATTATAAATTGTGCTGGTCTCTAAAGAACCTTCAAAGGTTTTTCACCCCAAAAAAAGGTTCTTTCAAACCATTTCCTTACCCATGCATAATTCATCTGCTATACTGACCCTGCCATCTAGCTTGATTCCTCTTGATTCCAAGCACTTGCATGATCATTATCATTAGGTATGTTATTCAGAAAACAGACAGATGTGTTGTTTAGACGTTGCTCTCACAGTGGGACATTTATCACTTTTTTAATATATTGCTCCTGCTACAAAATAATTGTGTGAAATTAAAGATTAATGTAGTTTATTTTGTTACCATAACTTTTAACTGTGTAGATAGACCATTCATTTTTACAATTCTCCTGTGTAAGTTGCCTTAGACAAAGTTATTTTCCAAATAAATTAGTAATAACTAGAAATATCTGCTTATATCATATAAGAAATATCTGCTTATATCATATAAATATCATATTTAGTTAAAGCAGTAATAAATAGAACACACAAATTACTATAATTATAACTTCTGTGTAAGGTGAATTAAAATTTTAAAAAATGCAGCAAAACATTTTTTTTCTGTACTTGGAGAAAAGCAGCTCCATTTATTAAATACAATCATAAAATAATATGTAAATATGTAAATAATGTAATTTAAATTAAATTAATTAATTTAATGAAATATTAGGATTAGAGACTTCCCTTCACATTTACTAGGGAACTCCAGCTACACTGTAAAAACAAACATAAAAAAAAACTAAACAAATTTCTGCAACACTTTCAGAACCTTAATAATCACATTTAGTGTTTATTATCTAAACACAGGCTGAAACAGCATTGTATAGTCTTTGAAGGCAAATTGGCACTGTCTTTGAAGGACTATCTTTCATCCAGGGGAAGGTCGAGGGCTATGTTTGGATCCAAAATTTTGACCCCCAGGTACTTTATTTAGTAACCCCATTGCTGGATCACTACAGTAGCCATGTATCTCAAATTTAAAAAAAAAACACAAAACCAAAAATAAATAAAAAGAACACAATTTTTTTTTTAAAAAATTAAAAATTGCCAAAAAATAAAGTTAAAAAAAGGGCAAGGGGTCTAAACGCATAGTGCGACACCCAAGATCGTTAACTCATAGGAAACCATAATGCTAAAGTTCCCCAATTTGTCATGCATGAAATATTGAAATATTGAATTTCCTCGGGCAATGCCAGGTACTTCAGCTAGTATAGTATAAAGAAAAGACAGCCCCCAAAGCGAGAGACACATCCAGATCGAGACTGGCCATCCATTACGACGGTCACGCTCTCATAAGACATTGGATTTCCCTCTGTACAGTCATGTAAAACGATCACAGGGGTTGGGAGGGCTGGGTCCTGAAATACAAATTTGTTAAATTCAGAAATACATACACATCAAAAAAATACATATACAGTACAAACAAAAAACACATTATGGGCTTATCTATAACTTGGAAGTCATTCAACATTTCTCTGATAGGATAATTGCACTGGCTGAAAGAGCTGTTAAAATGCACATAGGATGGAAGGAAAGGCCACTTTTTTCATGATATCAGAAAAAATATTCTGAAACATTTACAAACTTTTTTTTGGATCAAGTAGGGATATGTAGTACATGTGAAAGGTATACAAAATATAAATATATCTGTTAGTCCCAATGATTCTCTTACATTCAGCCTACAAGCAGTGAAAGATGGAAACAACTGATCAATCAAAATTGACCTGATCTATCACAAATAATGTTGATGAATCTTCTTTCAATAGTGATGGTAAGAGTAAGATTGCTGCAGTCAACTCCAAACCTAGAAGAAAAGTAAATAATAATAACAGATAGGTTGTTACTGACATCAGTACCAGAGAATCCAGAGAACCTACATTCCAAGAAAGTCCAGGTGTCCATCTCAGCCATGGAACGCTGTAGGTCTTTCAGAGTTGTCATTGGCCTCTTGCTGGCTTCTCTGACCAATGCCCTTCTTACCCAGCTGCTCAGTTTGGGAGGACAGCCTGCTCTAAGCAGATTCTGGGTGGTGCTGTATACCTTCCACTTCTTAATGCTCGACTTGACTGTGCTCCAAGGGATATTCAGTGCCTTTGAAATCTTTTTATACCCCTCCCCTGATCTGTGCCTTTCCACAACTTTATCCCGGAGTTGTTTTGAAAGCTCCTTGGTCTTCATGGTAGTATCTTTGCTTTGAATGCACTGCCCAACTGTGGGACCTTACAGAGAGAGATGTATTTAATCTGAAATCATGTGAACCACTTTTATTGCACACATATGGACTCAGTTTAACTTATTGTGTGAATTCTGAAGGTAATTGATTACACCTGAGCTTATTTAGGAGTGTCATAGCAAAGGGGGTGAATACTTCTCTTTTCAGTTTTTTATTTTTAATTGATTTGTTTTTTCACCCCCCCATTTTTTCACACATTGAAAGTGTTGAGTAGGTTGTGTAAATCAAAGGAAAAAAAATCCCATTTAAATGCATCAAGATTTCAGGTTGTAACACAACAAACTGTGAAAACGTCCAAGGTGGGTGAATACTTACTATAGGCACTGTATGTATACATAAACAGTGCCTTGCAAAAGTATTCAGACCCCTGACCAATTCTCTCATATTACTGAATTACAAATAGCACATTGAAATTTCGTTCTGTTTGATATTTTATTTTAAAACACTGAAACTCAAAATCAATTATTGTAAGGTGACATTGGTTTTATGTTGGGAAATATTTTTAAGAAAAATAAAAAACTGAAATATCTTACTTGCATAAGTATTCAATCCCCACACATTAATATTTGGTAGAGCCACCTTTCGCTACAATAACAGCTTTAAGTCTTTTGGGGTAAGTATGTACCAGCTTTGCACACAGTGTCGGAGTGATTTTGGCCCATTCATCTTGGCAGATTTGCTCCAGGTTGTTCAGGTTGGTTGGATGACGCTTGTGGACCACAATTTTCAAATAGTGCCACAGATTCTCAATGGGATTGAGATCAGGACTTTGACTGGTCCACTGTAGGACATTCACCTTTTTGTTCTTGAGCCACTGTTGCTTTGGCCTTGTGCTTGGGATCATTGTCCTGCTGAAAGGTGAATTTCCTCCCAAGCTTCAGTTTTTTAGCGGACTGAAGCAGGTTCTCTTGCAGAATTTCCCTGTATTTTGCTCCATCCATTCTTCCTTCAATTTTAACAAGATACCCAGTCCCTGCTGATGAGAAGCATCCCCACAGCATGATGCTGCCACCACCATACTTCACTGTAGGGATGGTGTGTCTTGAGGCATGGGCAGTGTTAGGTTTGCGCCACACATAGTGCTTTGAGTTTTGGCCAAAAAGGTCTATCTTGGTCTCATCTGACCACAAAACCTTTTCCCACATCGCAGCTGGGTCACTCTCATTCTTTCTGGCAAACTCCAGACGTGCTTTCAGATGGTACTTTTTGAACAACGGCTTCTTTCTTGCCACCCTCCCATACAGGCCAGTGTTATGCAGAGCTCTTGATATGGTTGACTGGTGCACCATTACTCCACTCCCAGCCACTGAACTCTATAGCTCCTTCAAAGTGATTGTTGGCCTCTCTGTGGCTTCTCTCACAAGTCTCCTTCTTGTTTGAGTGCTGAGTTTTGAGGGACGGCCTTTTCTTGGCAGTGCCAGGGTGGTGTGATGCAGCTTCCACTTCCTGATTATTGATCCGTGCTCACTGGGATATCCAAACACTTGGATATTATTTTGTACCCTTTCCCTAATCTATGCATTTGTATTACTTTATCTCTAACTTCTGTAGAATGCTCTTTGGTCTTCATTTTCCTTCAGATTCACAGCCTGACCAATGATCCTTCAACAGTGGGGTTTTTATCCAGAAAATGTGACAGCAACTTTAATGGTTCACAGGTGGAGGCCAATGGTAAGGTAATTGTGTCCTCGTTAGGGCAATTTCTTTGCCCTAACAAGGGTAAACTGGGAGCTTCCACAGCACAGGGGTTGAATACTTATGCAAGCAAGATATTTCAGTTTTTTATTTTTCTTAAAAATATTTCCCAACATAAAACCAATGTCACCTTACAATAATTGATTTTGAGTTTCAGTGTTTTAAAATAAAATATCAAACAGAACAAAATTTCAATGTACCATTTGTAATTCAGTAATATGAGAGAATTGGTCAGGGGTACTTTTGCAAGGCACTGTATATATATATATATATATATATATATATATATATATATATATATATATATATATATATATATATATATATATATATATATATATATATATATATATATATATATATATATATATATATATATATATATATATATATATATGTGTGTACAGTATACATACCTGAATAATTATTTTGATAGCTATAAATATTAAAATCCAAAGATTTTATTGAAAAGGTAAATCTATCATAATAACAAGCAGATGTGACTATTCTCTTCATATCTATTTTACAATGTAATGTCAACCTCAATGTTTTCCAGAACTGAAACCAAACTGAAACCAAAGCCAGTTACCTTTCTTCTATAGGTCATTCAAGTAGCTGTTTATTGTTTTAACACACATCTGCTTTAAATGAGTCTTTGGGGCTAGTGCTACTAATTGGGAAGCCATCTTGTTGAGATTCATCCCTATCTGCTGGCCCTGAGATATTGCCGCTTGTGGAAGGCGATGTGGGTTGGGGTGGTAACCTTTTGTGGTCCTCGGTGTCCGTCTAGGTGCCAATCTTTCAATGGGGTCCTCTTCCCCCATTGGCTCATTCAACACAGGGAACTCCTCAATATGAGGAACAGGTGTCATCCTCTCTACAGGGTCACCTGGTAGGTCAAGTGGGCATCGTCTGCAACTTTAAAATAATGGAATCTTCATCAAAATCATAATCCTCAGTGCTAAAATAATCAAACGGAATGCCTGGGTCTAGAATCTCATTCTCATCTTCCCCTGGTGATGAGCAGTGTGCTGGACGCAGCTCAGTCCGATGAACTTGCTTCACTGGAATAGCAACTTCTACCGGAGCAATGGAATACACAGGTCCCTGGTCAATTGGGCATTGTACAACTCTATAAAGGGTAGGGTTCCAGATGTCCTGGATTTTATTGCGTCCTCTTCTCCGATGATCTTTCTGGTAGACAAGCTGTTCCTCCTGTAAAGCACAATCCCTCACTTTACTGTTATAAGCCCTTCCCCTCTGCTCAGCTGCAGTTTCCATACGGTGTTTAGCGCTTTGATATACAGTCCTCAGATTCTCCTGATGTTCTGCCATCCAGTCTGTAATTCTGCTCCCTACTGGCCTCTGGTCACCTCTTCCCAACAAGAAGTCCACAGGTAACTGAGGTTCTCTGCCAAACATTAAAACATAGGAAGACTGGCCAGTAGACTGATGCTATGTGGTATTATATGCAAAGAGTACCTGTGGTAAAACACTCGTCCAGCGTCGCTTTCTTCTCAGAGGGAAAGGTATGCTGAAGGTCGTGCAAGGTCCTGTTGGAACGTTCGCATTGATCGTTACCTTGCGGACGATATGGCGTCGATCTAGTTTTGTGGATGCTGTACAGTTGACACAGCTGCCAAATGAGTTTTCCCTGCCTTGATCAGAGTGGATCTGTTGTGGGACCCCAAAACGACAGAACCATTCATTAACAAGCACTTTAGCAACAGTACTAGCACATTGGTCCCGTGTTGGCACAGCCTGTGTAAATTTAGAAAATACATCACTCATGACTAAAACATTTTCTCTTCCATCACTGGAAGGCTCCAAGACAGTAAAATCTATGGCTAAAATGTCCAGTGGTCTTGCTGCCACCAAATGGCCCATAAAGCTACGTACTTTAGGCTGTACTGCTTTTGCAAGAGTACACCGCTCGCAGTTTCTTCACCACTGTTCTACTGCCCGTGCCATACCTGGCCAATAGCATCTGTGATGCACCAAGTTAGTGGTGTGTTCCACACCCTGATGGCCATGATCATCATGGAGGCTTGTCAGTACTTCTTGATGGAGTGCTGCAGGCAGAATAAGCTGATGAAGCTCCTCGCCTCCATATGGTGTATAAATGCGATGGTAAAAAACTCCATCTTCCTCCAAAATCCTATCCCACTGACGGAATAACTCCAGCACCTCCCAGGACAGCTTCTCTCTCTCACCATGATACGGGCGCTTTCTTTGTTTCCAGAACTCCAAGAAGGATCCTATAACTGGATTGGAAGACTGTAATAAAACAAGATCTCCCCTCTGGCGCACTGGAAGTGCTGTAATAGCCTCCTGTGCTGCTACCCCCTGCCCAGCATACCGGGTCTGATCCTCTCGGATGTGCTGTTGCAGTTCCATGGGTACACCCATCACAGGTGCAACATCCTCCACTGAGCAGAAGGTGGGGTCGACATATCATCTGGACAAGGCATCGGCATTCTGATTCACTCGTCCTGGCCGATACTTTTTAACCATTAGACGAAATATTTACAGAATACTTACAAACTGCTGCTATAATCATGATTCATTTATTATAATAGCGTTATCATTAAATTATTCCAAATCACGTTTTTTTTGCATGCACATATTATAACATCTTCTTATAATACTGTAAGTGTTCAGTGGCTACTTCTATTCACGTTGAGTTTATTTATCACGGAGGCGAGCAAACAGTACCAGAGAAAATCCATCATTAGAGGAATTCATCGAACAATTAACTATAAACAAATTGTGTATTGGGTTGGGGAGTTCTATCGTAATTTTAAAAACTTAATAAATTTATAATGAAGTGTTACATACATATATAATAACTAACAACTACAAACACAAATGACACTTCAAACTTATTTATTTATAGCCTACAATCATACATACTGTAAAATAGACAAAAGTAGATGTCAACATAAGAAAATAAATTCCAACCAATATACATAGATGGCTTACAGTATTTTTTTCATTTTTTTAACCAAAAAAAGATTGCAAAATGCACATTAAAAGAGTTGTATATAGTAAGCTGTGGCATAATATCCCCCTGAGGATAAATGACTAGTGGTGTTTATTTATTATTTATTTATTATTTTTATAAATCCGTGCTGTCTGATTTTTACCCAGACGCCAGTTAATCATAAATCAGCATTTTATAATTGAATTGTTCTAAATAAATGTACATTCTGCATGACAAAATGCACAATTTTAAATAAAGTTTACAAATTATACACAACATAGATATTCCCATTATTTTTTATTTCCATTTAACTGCTGCTCGCTGGTGGGACAGCTGCCTCCCTGTACGCTAGTAGTTTTCATAACAGCGAATTCTGCTTCCATTCATTTTTCTTGATCTCGTTAACATGATTTGATTAACTTCCTGTAGTTGCGACAGGAAGTGACATAGGAGACCTGCGACAATTAAGCTTTTTAACAAGAAATAGGTTCATTATCGACTTCATTGACTCAATTTCAAAGCATTAACAGATTGATTTAAGAGAAGTGTGCAGAAGGTGGCCATCTCCAAGTTAATTGTTTAATTGTTGCTAATCGGGAGATGGTCACCTGTATATAAGCCTGCAGTTCTCCATGCTCTAGGTGGGTGTTCAAGAGGAGTGAACGAGAGCGAGCAAGAGAGAGTGAGAGAAAAAAAATATCAAAACGAAACTTAAACCCAATAGGAACAGTGAAGGCGAGTTTTGTTTAAGCTTTTGTTTTTGTTATTTAAATAAACGGCGCATAGCACATCTTTTTCCACTGCAGTATTTTCGAGTTTGTTTTTCTTCCTGCATTCTGGCCTGACGTCACCACTTAGACATCCTGTCACACCACCCTTTGTGTTTTTGCATTGTAGTTCACCATTATTGGATTTGTGTAGGTTTGCACATGCTCACTACGCTGCTCCCTATATTTTACACCTGAAGAGAAGTCATCACATTAAAAGAAATATCACAACATTAGCACATCCATTGCTGAAACAAACAACAGCTGGTAAGATTGCCACCTGGCTTTAATTTAACTCATTGTTTGTTGCAATCACAGTTAGCTTGGATACTATTTATTTTTCTAGGATGTCATCACATGTCATTTTCTTAACCTGCCCATATTGTTAAATGTGAATGAGAGTCAGCTTTATTTATGTGCCAGTCTAAAAAGCTGGCAAGCACGGACACAAATGTCAAATACCTTAAATCTGTGCTGTCATAACTGACATTTCACATATAGGTTTCCTATTTAGATGACATGAGGCATCCTTATCAGAAAAAAAATAATGAAATACAGTACTTCATGATGCATTCATGGAGTACTATCAAAACATTTTACAGTAAGCCATCACTGTGCACAGCAGAAGTAGCTACTGTCACTATAGCAATTGAAGACATTTTCAACAGTCAGGGATAACACCACTCAATGGCATATGATTCTGAAATAGTTATGTGTGCAGAAGTGATTATGATGTATGTGAGACATAGTCTGAGCCAGGCCCTGGAAGCAGACGCATTCAACAGGAAATATCCCAACAAACAGATGCCTGCTCCAAAGTTTAAGATGGGGCTGCTCAATTTGTATTTTCAATGTTTTGTTCTTTCACTATTATGAAGATGTATTCAAATTTTCAAATCAATTCCAAAAGTACTCCCATAAAAATCCATACAAACATCCATACCAGAAAACAGGTTATGTGTTGCAAGCTTGTGCACAAACATATTGATTATAAGGAAAATGAACAGTGTGTCACAATGTTTGAAAAAAGATGTGACCATTACTGAAAAATTATACAAGCATTGATAGATCATTTTTGAATCTTGCATTCATTCAAATCCAATGACAAAATGACCGGGTATATTGCACTGTTCAAAATTGTACTAAAAATATACACCATGCTTCAGTGCTGTGGTTATTTCACTCATGAGGATAGACATAAAAAACCAACTCAACCCCTCTGAAATATAGTCTGCAGAATTTGTATGTCCATGTCATTCTAAAGGGCAAAACTATTAATATTAATCTGACTTGGATATTGTTACTGTTTTGTTCGCATTAGACATGCCTTAACACAAGGCTGTTCTGGTAATGTCAACTTTGAACAATTCTGAAACATATATATTCTTTCAGATATTACTTTTGAAACACAATGCAACCGACTATCATTCTCATTTTAATTACAGCAAAATTAATTCAAAATTAGAGAAGTAATGTTAGAACATCATCTCCACATTTTAACAGGGATCAACATGCATCATAAAAAGATGTAACATATTTTAATAGTTGAAATTCAATAAGGGTAGTACACACCTGTGCAGACACCTTTATCCAAGACAGCTTACAGAGGCTAAGGTGTGAACTATGCAACAACAATCACTGTTGCAGGGTCACCTCATCCTAAAGACAGCACAAGAAAGTTAATTGACTTGCTCAAGGTGACAGAGTGAGTCAGTGGCTGAGCTGGGATTTAAAGCCAGGAACCTCCTGGTTCCAAACCTTTTCTTTAACCACTGGACCACACAGCCTCCACAGAATATAACTATACACAGAAAATAATAATAATAAAAAAGAAAAACTGTTGTAATTTTCAACTTAAGTGGTCTGCACCATCACACATAAAACAAAGCAAGAAAGATATATTCACAGTTGGGCATTCACATTGTAAGACATTTGATTTAATACACTGCTTCAAGTAAATGCATTTAAAATTAGATGATTTAAGTGCAATGCACAACAAATAACTTTGGTAAAGGTACAGAAAGTACAACAAGAATACAAATGTATTTGCCTTTGTATATGTTGCCCTTTGGGAAATAAATAATGCTTTAAGTTGCTTGCAGACCCATAGAAGAAGAATAAACAGAAGTACAAAATAGCCCCTCTTATTAATGCATGATGTCATAATAGTTTTTGTAAATGCACTTTAGCTAGAGCAATCTGATTTTCAAGAAAAACACCACCATTATTCACAAAAATCCTAGTTTCTTGTTGTATAATTAAAAAAAGAAAAACATATACTGCTGTCAAATTTAAAAGATTAATTTAAGTATTTCACATCGAGAATAAAATCTGTGCTTTATAAAGTTTCTACACCAAACTTCCTGAAAAGCTGTGTGCTGTGAACTCTTCAGAATTCTTCAATGTGGGGAAGCTTTCAGTCTGCTAGGGGTGCAGACTTCCATGAATTGTGGGTGTGTCAGCTCCTCAAGCACCTGTTGCTGTCTCATTTCCTCCAGCTCCTTTTCTAGCAGACTTACTCGTTGAAGCATGTCCTGGATCGTGAGGCACTTTACACAAACTTGGTTGAGCTCCGTTGGGTTTTCTCGGATTTCCCACATCATGCAGTTGTCACAGATTACTGGCTTGAAGACCATGTTGTAATTTTTTTTTTGGAAGTTTAGTTTAGCTTCTGCAGCTGTCAACCTGCTTTCAAACTGCTTCTAACTGCGCTGTACTTGTCCACTCGTACTTCTCCCACACTGTCGACTCACTCGCTGTTGCTCTGAAACTGCCTGCTTTTTTCTATTGAATTTCTATTGTATTGATAGTAGTTATATATCATGTTATAAAATAGCAATACATGTGTTTTTTTTTCAAAATTGCACACTGAGAGCTAGGTAAGGCAATGAAGTCCATAACAGGTAAGACTTATAACATTATTTTATTAGCTATAACTACTTTAATCATTTAATACTTTAAAATATGAAAACATTACAACTGTGGGTTCCATTCCACCACTTTAGCTGCCTTTGTGGTATTATTTCCCTTTAGTTAAAATACATAGTCGTGCTATTGCATTGCCAATTTGAAATAATTTAGCAAGGGAAGCCAAATCCCATTTTGTTACCCAAACCAAATAATTAGGGTGTTTTATTTTATAATAAAAGTTGTTACATCCCAGCCAGAATATATTTTCTCTACAAATCCTGTCCTTAAAACCAATGCATGTCTCAAAAACCCAATGGATTTTGTTCCCTGCATTTTAATATGGTATGTGCCACAAACAGTTTATAATCTGCTGCTAATTTGAAGTCAGGTTCCAATGCAATACATGCACATTTACTAGAGGAGCACATATAAAAAAAAACATATACACTATTTTACAGTAAGTTAAAAGTTTAGTCTATTTTCTCTTTTTTCTGTAAATAATACATTTTGGTAAAAGAAACAAAACAGTGTTTGAGATCCCAAGGTGGCTTAAAAATTGATGATGTCTCGTTGGTCCTTTTTGGTTCCCCCAGTGTCCTCATTAAAGATGTTATATCCTGTTTGCACGTTTTTTTACCCATTAAAATAATAATAATAACAATTCTGCTTCCCAATGCACATCCTTATACAAGTTATACAAGTTTACCATGGTATTTTTGCACTGTATTTTTGCACCTTTTACCATGTTTTTTTCCAGGGTAATACCATGTATTAACCATAATTTACCCTGGTTTACCATGTTTATTAATATGCTTTACCACACCTCACTGTTCTTTACATTGATTTCCTATGCTTTACCATGCTTTCACTATGCTGTATTACGCTTTGCTATGCTTTTACTATAGTAAACTTTTATAAGTTTAGGGTTGCAAGCAGACTAATGGTAGCATATAAAATAAAATAAAACTGATATTATTCAAGTCAAATATATGTTTATTTATTTAGCGCAGAAAAGAATAACTTTAAATGGACAGAGCTGCATGCTCTGGGCAACAGCAAGATAAAAAACTGAGCACCAAGAAATACATTCAATGCAGTTTTATAACATTCAGCACACACCCTTGTAGTGATGTCATGTATGACTCCTCATTTCTCTATGTTCAACATGGCACTATCTATTCTACCTGGTAACACAGCGAAATCAGCACAAATATTCCTTTGTTTCATAAAGAGGCCCCTGACATTCCTGGCTCAAGTACCCACCCAGCTCTTCAGTTTTATCTTTGCCGAAAATAACATTTTAAAAGAATTAGTTCTAATATAAAAACCATTACTAATTCCTACAATCCTCCATTAAAATGCTCTTAATCTTATAAATAAGAGTATCTTACCATATATCCCAAAAGTAATGAATATAAAAATAGTATAAACTCTTAAATGTAGTCCCAGTGACAGGTTCCTGTCTTAGGTTGCCAAGTCTTACCCGTCGTTAGACACCTGCCTTTGTTATTAAGTCAATAATTCCTATAATTAACAACTCCTTTAAGACAGACAAGCTTTCGTGCATAGGCAAATTATTTCACCATAACAATTGTTTAACAGGTGTGATAAAAAAAGAAGCATTACTTGATTACTTGTTACATAGTTATATGATTTTTTTTTTGTGGCATTTGTGTATGTGAATATAAAATCCCATCCTTCAAGAATCAAATATTCTTGACCATCTCAACCTTATGATGCACCTAAGATTCATAAAATAAGCTTTTCAGAACCTGGAATAAATCAAGCGAAGTATTAATTCTTTTGATAACATCTGATTTCGCTTGGACTTCAATGGCCCTTCTTGACACTCCTTTCTTTCATATAGGAATACATACCCTCTCGATGCAGTTTGTAACAGAGAACAAATGCTTGTTGCTTTAACCCAATGAACTGTTTTACGATAAAGGCTATCTACTCGCAAGATCTCTAGTGAGGATGAAAGTGTGATTTCTCATTTTTGTCTTATCACAAACAGCTTTCTCTGTTATAATTAACACATCACCCAGACTTGAAAAAGTTTGCTAAGTTACCCCCCTCCTTCACCCCTTTAGTTGTGGACACAATATAAAATAGATACGTCTGCAACCACTATGTGGTACCCATAAATATATTCAAAATGCTTTGCAGCTTGTTTTATTAATAAATCTACTGTGCATGGAGAAAGAAAAAAGAAAATAAGTTTCTCAATAGCACACATGAAAATACAGATATCTATTATAGAAATAGTCTCGTAAGAAAAAGAAAATGTTTGTGTATCAATAATGAGAGAAACAAGTTTAGAAATAAAACAGCTCCTTATCTTTAAAAAAACCTAAACGCATAAAGCATTGAGAATTATCATTTTGACAATAGAGACAGAAGCACCGTGTCAATCAAAAATGTGCACTCGTCATACTGGGGGTCCCTGTAAGGGCAGCCCTCCTGGACATGCCCAAACTCGCCACAGGCACCACACATGGGCGCCCCTTCCATTCTCCACTGCTCCTGTTCGGCTGCCTAGTCCGGGGGTCCAAACGGAGTTGGAACCCGGGACTACCACCTCTTATGCTGCTGCACACACAAAAAGTATTTAAAAAATGGCTGACTTGGTGACGTCAGGCCAGAATGCAGGAAGGAAAGCACACAGGCAGTACTGCAGGGCAAAAGAGGCGCCGTGCGCCGTTTATTTAAATAACAAAAACAAATAAAATAAAAGGTTTTAACAAAACAAATACTGCTCACAGAGTGAAAATAAAAGTTTAAAAAAAATAATCACAAACAATAAACAAAAACAATAGGACAGGCTGGGCAGTTGCGGTCACTGTTCCTATTTATATTTTAGAATATATTCATTTAGAATATTAATCCACTCACTTGCTCGCTCTCTCACGTTCTCTCCTCTGAACACCCACCCAGAGCAGGGAGACCTGCAGGCTTATATGCCGTGGCCGAGGGGTTTAACTAACTAGTAATTATTCTATCACCCCTTGGCAACAATCTGCACGAGTTTATGAATTAACAATGCACTAACCGACAGCCACACATTACCACAAGGTTTTTAATGTGGATGGGGCTTCTGAGGAGGCAAGAGTGAACAAAACAGGCAAGCACAGCTGAAGAAGACAGCCAGCCTTAAATAAAGACAATTATAATTAAAATGAATTGTTACGTGCCCGAGGGGGGCGTGTGTAAATAGAGGGGAACCTTGGCCACCCCAGTGTATGGTGCATAGCGTAGGACGGAGACCCAAGCTGACCGATTTAGCGGCAGTGGGGGCACTGCATAAGCAGCACCTTTATTTTGTAGTTTTATTACTGTGTTTTATTTTCCCTTTTTCTTTTTCTTTTTGTTATTTATTATTTCAGAGCACCTGTGAGTGCGCCAGCATTTGACTGTTTACCGGTATAGGTATTACTGTGGTCCTGTTTACCGTTGTCAGTATTCAGGCCACTGACAACAGCACCCTCTGCGGACTAAAATAAACCAAACAGAAAATAATAAAACTGGGCACCAGTGCAGTGTTTTCAATTAAACCTTATGTCTCCCGTGTGTGTCAGTGAATTGCCTACCACCCTTCCACAGTACTGTATTTAATTTAAATATTCTATTGACATGCAGCTGTTCGTATCCTGTTTTGTGAAGGGTTTGTTATCGGTAACTTTTTTTTTAATATAGGGTTTGAGTGCATATTTGTGCAGCCAGCTAAATTTCAGTATGTTAAGCTCCTTTTTAAAAAAAAATGTTTCTGCTTTTTGTGTTCATAAAGTTTATTCAAAATGCTGTCAGGTGATTTGTTGCTGGTGATCACTTAAATAAAGTTTGCATCCATTTGTTTTATTTTTACAACTTGTGAATTAAACCATAGAGTAGCCTAGTTTGGTATATTATTTACTAAATTTAAGTAATTCTATAAATCTACTGTTAAACTGCAAGAACAATTTGACTGTGATTCTGCATCTCTGAAAATGTCTAGCCTAAGTCCTAAGTTTTTTTTTTTTTTTTAATGAGGATATTGATAGTAAGTACAGATAAAAATCCGCAGGGTCCTGACTACAGTCATACATGTCAACCCCTAAGTGTTCATACCAGTGAGACCCCTGCTGAAAAACCTTGGGATTGATGAAAAACCTTAACCTAGACCACTAGATTTTGTTTTGGAGGGGAGGGGAGATTGGGGTGGGGGGTGCTGGTTACGAATCAATATTTTTGCACATGTCTGACAGCTATGCCACTGACCTAGACTTAAGGGCTATGCACACCGGGAGCGAAGCAAACAACCTGAATACAGCACAAGTACATTAAAAAAAAACACAACTGTAGCTAGTCATGAAAAGACTTTTTCATTTTGTGGAGACGAAATAAAATAAAACAAAGAAAGTGTCTGGGTACACCACACACGAAAAAAATGGCATTTAACAGTGAATGTTTATATGTGATCTGGTTTAACATGTAAAACATTCAAAAAGAATACATCTACACATATTTCTTTGTAAATACTGAGAAAATTAATCTACTTTTTTATTGATTTTCATTTTAATAAAATCTTCAGTTAGTGTGTGAATGTGATTATTATTATTATTGGTCAACATTATTAAAACAAAGAAGCGTCATTTTACAAAAATACGAAACCAGTGTGTGGCGCTCCCCATCACTTTGACCAAAATTAAGGTGAAATAAAGAGATAGGACATGCCATCAATTTCCAATTGTTCTTTCTTTGTATTGTCATTATAACCACTGACACTGGCATCATAAAGAACATTATATTTTTCGACTTTAATTATTACATTCCCATTGATGTCCATTTCTCTTTTATTTCTGTGGTAATTTCTGCATGAACAAGACAGTGACAGTCTGACAGCCTCTCCTTCAGTAATGATGTGTTGTGTAAAGAAACATAGAAAGCTTGAGCAGACAAACTGTCAGTTTGAGACAGAGCAATTCTATCTTTGGAGTAAGGGGGAAGTTTGCGTAGCAGTTACAGGCATATCAAATGGTAATGTACACCTCTTCATGGTGACCCCCCCCCCCCCAAAATGAAATAATACACTTGGACAGTTGTGTTGGATTTACCGTGTATCATGTATAAAGGGTTTCGCAGCCTCGCAAACAATAACAAACTTATGCACAAATGTGAGAATCCATTTGTGACAGGATGGCTTGCAGTGGTGAGGTGTGGTGACGTCACGCACCAGGAAGTAACTGAATCAAAACAATGGATGGGCGGGGGAAGCTGAATGCTACGGCACTCAGCTGGATTTATTAAATAAACAAACCAAAAACAAAAGATTTAAACAATAACAAAACACAAAACAAAAAGGCGCGATGGCCAAATAAACAGGAACAAGTATATTTTTAAATATAGCAATTGTTCTTTTTATATTCTCCTCGCTCTCTCTCCGCTCTCCTGTACTCTCCTCTCTAGACTCTACACTCCAACCTTCAGCACGGACAGCTGCAGGTTCTTATACTCTGGCCGAGGGGTTAACTAGCTGTTAATTATCTTATTACCCCTCGGCCACAGTCTGCACGCGTTTGGTAAGGATGCGTGACTGTCAGCTAGTTAAATAATCAGTAGCTGATCAGTCACGCATCCTCAGGGTTTTTAAATTATAAATAATAACAAAAGACGCAGCGCTTTTATCCGCACCGCAAACAAATCCAAATAATAATAAATAAATACATAGGGGCGGGACACTCCGCCACACATGCCCCCCATTGTGCGCAGCACACATGGCCTTTTCGCCACCTCCCCTTAGCCCAGGAACAGGGGCAGCAACGGCCCAAAGGTGGCGGCCACGGTGGGATGTCCTCCTCCCACCCAAACAGCCGTAGCGTTCCGATGGCCCGCGCACAGGCCGGCTCCTCTGGCCAAAAAAATTTTGGGGGTGGTCTCCAGACCTGCCCCACCTTCTTCATGGCCGGCAGCTCCCCTCCATGGGGCTCCGGCCACCCTTTCTCCTGCAGCGAAATTGCTGCGGGGGGAGCTGGTCTCCTGACCTCCCCCCCCTTCTTCATGGCTGGCAGCTGCCCTTCATGGGGCTCCAGCCACAGTATTTCCTGCCGCAAAAGTGTGGCTGGGGAAGCTGGTCTCCTGACCTCCCTCCCCTTCTTCGTGGCCGGCAGCTCCCCTTCATGGGGTTCCAGCCACGGTATTTCCTGCCGCATGGCAGGACTGGTAGCGACCCCAGGCAAAACAGGACCCTCGGGAGGCGACAGCAGCAGCAGCGGACCCTCGGGAGGCGACGGCAGCAGCAGCGGACCCTTGGGAGGCGAACTCGGGAGGGGAGCCCCTGGCCATGGAGGCGGCAGCGGGAGCTCCACTTCTCCCTCGTACCCTGTAACTGGTGGCTCTCCAGGCGATGCGGAGCAACAGGCAGAGACAGAGGCAGCTCCTGCTGCTCTGCTCCTGGCGGTGGTGGAGACAGAGGCAGCTCCTGCTGCTCTGCTCCTGGCGGTGGTGGAGACAGAGGCAGCTCCTGCTGCTCTGCTCCTGGCGGTGGTGGAGACAGAGGCAGCTCCTGCTCCTCTGCTCCTAGTGCTGGAGACAGTGGCGAGGGCTCCTCACCCTCTGGCGTTGGAGATGTCAGCAATGGCTCCTCTCCCTCTGGCGCTGGAGACGGTAGCAACGGCTCCTCTCCCTCTGGCGCTGGAGACGGCAGCAACGGCTCCTCTCCCTCTGGCGCTGCAGACGGCAGCAACGGCTCCTCTCCCTCTGGCGCTGGAGACGGCAGCAACGGCTCCTCTCCCTCTGGCGCTGGAGACGGTGGCGAGGGCTCCTCGACCTCTGGCGCTGGAGATGGCAGCGATGGCTCCTCTCCTTCTGGTGCTGGAAACAGCAGCGGGGCCCCTCCCATATCTGCAGCCAGGTAGTTGAGCACCATGGCTGCGATGTCTGGGAGGGATGCTGGGTGGTGTTTCTGTTCCCAGGCCTCCCAGCACTCCCCATCTCTCGCCCACAGGAGGTTGATCACAGTAGGGAGGGCGTCCACGATATTCCTCTCAGGTTGCGCCAGCCAGTCCCAGATCCCCTCAGAGGAGACAGGATTCTTCCGCCTCGGAGGATGCGGGTCCTCTCTCACCCTTGCTGGACGCTCAGGCTCCTTCCTCTCCTGCCATGGAGGGGGTTGGTCCGGTGCCACGTGCCCAACCTCACCAACCGCAAAGCACCACTGCTCACCCTTCAGGCAGGTGAGGCAGACGTCCTGCTGTTGCTGCGCCTCCTGCTGCTGTTGTTGTTGCTGCTGCTTTCTCCTCCGGCTACTTTTTCCCATTATTTATTTGAAAAAAAACGAACAAACAAAAAAAACATACTTTTCTGTCCTGGTCCGTCTCATAGAGGTGTTGTTTGTCCCATGCAGGACACCATATGTGACAGGATGGCTTGCAGTGGTGAGGTGTGGTGACGTCACGGACCAGGAAGTAACTGAATCAAAACAATGGATGGGCGGGGGAAGCTGAATGCTACGGCACTCAGCTGGATTTATTAAATAAACAAATCAAAAACAAAAGATTTAAACAATAACAAAACACGAAACAAAAAGGCGCGATGGCCAAACAAACAGGAACAAGTATATTTTTAAATATAGCAATTGTTCTTTTTATATTCTCCTCGCTCTCTCTCCACTCTCCCGTACTCTCCTCTGTAGACTCTACACTCCAACCTTCAGCCCGGACAGCTGCAGGTTCTTATACTCTGGCCGAGGGGTTAATAGCTGTTAATTATCTTATTACCCCTCGGCCACAGTCTGCACGCGTTTGGTAAGGATGCGTGACTGTCAGCTAGTTAAATAATCAGTAGCTGATCAGTCACGCATCCTCACAGGGTTTTTTAATTATAAATAATAACAAAAGACGCAGCACTTTTATCCTCGCTGCAAACAAATACAAATAATAATAAATAAATACATAGGGGCGGGACACTCCGCCACACCATTGCACGGCCGTGAGACTCTCAAAATTGTGAAAAACCGTGAGTTTCACGGGTAAACCTTGAGACTTGACATGCATGCACAGTATTTGCGTTAAACGAGAATGACTGTACAGTACAGTGTTTCAAATGGTTTTGTCTATTTGGCATTTCCATGTTTTTGTTTTATGATGGCTAATTGAGATTTTTTTATCTATACATTCCATGTTATTTACACAAGAGCATCAAAGTGCATAGCTATTTGTTTTACATTAGAAATAAACACAATTTTTTTCTTTGGAAGTTCGTCTGGCTTTTGTGGTTATATGGGTGAGTGTTTTGGATTTTTGTATGCCTAATCGTAATTGTTTTAGGCCTGTTATTTGAAATGTTTCGCCATTATTTATAGCTGCTCTGGCACACAGTCTCTCAGCCTAAGTGTGCATGTAGGTTTTAAATACTCGTTCACCCTCTATCACTGACTGACATGGTTTTTATTATTAATTTACTTACTCTGTACAGTACAATATGATGCTTTGTTACACTTGTGAAAACCTTAGCTGTAGTTCAAACTGGAGAGCGTTCCTAGGTGATTGTATTGTTAGGGGCTTATAATGGAAAGAACATTGCAAACATAACTATTGTCCTGCCATTATACTGTGTATATATATATATATATATATATATATATATATATATATATATATATATATATATATATATATTTACTAGGGCGGTTCTTTGTAAAGCGGGGATTACATAAACATATATAAAACAAACCAAATAATTAATCAGCCAACTGGCGGAGGTCTTTCAGTCTCTTTGTCGATTCAGGCTGGGTTCGTTACCGAGGGTAGTTTTCGTACAGAAGTATTGTCCAAGTGCCGTTCGGGTTCTCCAGTCCAGTCCTAGTTCGTCGTTGGGTGTTCAATCCTTGGTGTAATTTCCTTTTCTTTCTTTCTCTAAACCTCCTCTCCACAGTGTGCTCTCTCCAATGCCAACCTGCCAGGATCAAAAAGACAACAAAAGAAAACCCAGGGTGCAGTTAAATAGAGCAGACCGATTGGTATCACCTGTCTGGAGACAGGTGTGGCTGTTCTGCTGCAATCTGGAAGTTTCCACTGAGCTGTCCGTGGTCCTGACTCTGTGGAATCCTTTGCGGTGCAGGCAAAAAAGAAAGAAACCTTGCAGGCACATAAGGTCCATCCACAACACAACCCTTGAAACCGTTAATGATTCAGTGAATCAAACTAATCGAGTCAGTAAAAAGAATTGTAGCGTCAGAGGGTGTCATAATATCATTCTGTGTATGAAAGTAACAGAACTCTGTTACTTTCATACTCTGTGTCTTCTTGGTTTCTGGTCACAAACTCCCCTACCGACAAAGAATGCTTTTAAAAAGAGTCATAAACTAACTGCTGAACAAATGGTTTATCTTCACGATCGATGAATGACTCTTTTGGCGCCGCAACCCAGACAGTTCTGGGTGCTTTGACAACTAAGACAGGAACCAGTCCATTACATAAATCCAGCCGATAGGGGGCAGAATAGAAGACCAATCTGAGAACAAGGGGCCGCGTTGGAAAGAGAACAACCAATGAAAAACACTCCACGTGGACTCAGGCACCGCCCAAAATAACCAAATTATCCAATCACAGGGGTAAAGAGAACATTACAAAAGTATGAGCGCAACACTCAAACAGGGCTCACGACATGAAATCCAAGGTTCTGATACACTAACCAGTCTTTGAACTGTGACAATCTGGAGATCCAACCTGCGACCAGCTGGAACAGAGATACCGTTTTCGAAAACTCTAATACGAGGTAACTATTCTATTGTTTGCCTTGGTGTGGGAGTCCACTGCGTAAGACGTCTAAAATCCAAAAGTACTTGTAATCAAATATCTAACATAGCCCCGATTGATCACCGGAGAAAGAGTTGGATGACATTTGAAGTCGACATAAATTGAAATATATTCAATTTATTGAGCTAGCAGTGTCAGAGTTTGTGGTGGAATATCCCAGACATAACCGGACGAAGAGTGCACATATTGGTGGAGGAATTCCTGTTTCAGTGGAATACCTAAATAGTTAATGACTCTAGTTCTTTGCAAAGACATTTCTTTCGTACCCTGAAGTGGAGATGGAACGCGAGGAAGGCAAATCCCCGGAACCTGGACCTGTCCTTACCAGCAGGAGAGCCTTTGAGTGCCTGTATTGTTTAAGACACAGATCAGTTGGAGGAGGCAGTGAACGTCTGTTAAGTATTCAATAAGTAGTGTTTTAATCCTCTTATGAACTCGAGAATAAGCAGACGTTAAAGTAAAATTAATGTTTTGTTTTAAGTGGAAATGTAAGAAAAGTATTATTGCTTTCAATTCATGCTTTGAGTTAATGAACACTATAGTATTTGTTTGTATGTGATTTATACAAATTGATGTGAGTTTCTTAAGGCAATTATCAATCTGCGTTTAAGGCTAGAATTCAAATTTAGCTGTCTTGATAATAGATAATTCTCAAATGGTCGTCTGGACGCAAAGAGCGTCTTTATCTCGCAACAGTGAGAATTGCCTTCTGAACCAAAACATATATATGAGACTGATTTAACGATGCTTTGATTATCAAATATTAATGAAAGTAAATATTTGTGTTATTAACTATACCCCTATTAAGACTAACCTTCGTCTTAAATAGCTGTCAGGAATGCAGTTGTAACCTTAAGGGAATCTCCCATAGATTGCATTGGATCGCTGATCAAACAGCAGGAGTGGGGTGTCGTTATTTAAACTTTCTTTTCTGTACTGTTTAGTTTAGTTAATTCTTCCTTTCTGTATTATTTTAGTTTAGTTGTTGCACCTTTAATTTTTCCTTTATTTAGTTTTATTTCTAATACAACTGTTCCATTGTATTCACTAGAAACGTTGTCTAGTTTGATTATTTCGATAAAGGTCGGGTTCTACATGACTTGAATTCAAAACAAGGTATTTTATTATTACAATTTAAACTAGTCCAAATACAAATATACCTTGCACACTACAGAATCGAACTGCACATCACAAGTTTTGAGTCCAGAAAAATAGCGCGTCTATCAGTGGTTAAAGCCTGGTTCCCATATGCACTACTAAATGATCACTTTAATGCGCACACTAAAATTAGCGTCCTTTAGTGAATATAGCTCATCTAATTATTCTGAGCTGGATGCTCATTTAAATACATTATCATCCATTACCATACACATCACATATTAATTCTGATTACCATAGTATGGCACAATAAAATTAGTGTGCACCATAATATGCCCACTATTTCGCACGATAATGAATACAATTGCAATAGTAAATACGAAAATCATTAACGTGCACAGTAATTGCAATTATTACGCACCATAAAGTTTTGTGCTCTTTCATAAATGAGGCCCTATATCACTTTCTCTCTCTCTCTCTGCCTGCAGCCACTTGTGCTGGCTCCACCTCTCTTTCTCTAGGTCATTTCTATCTTTTAATTTGCGTGCATTGCCCGGTGAGTCATTATTTTCTGTAGACCTTTATTATTCCCTGTTTTCCTAATAAAGTTTGCCTTTTTAAATTTGTTTACCCTCTGACTAGATTCCATTTTTATTTACCCCAAATGATAGGGTCTTTCTGTTTTTCTATTCCTTCAAGTTGGTCTTCTCTCTGCCAATGTTCCTCAACGAACTTCTCTACAAGCTCATCCATTTTACACTCAAACAGAACCTTACTTGGGGATGGCTACTTAATGTTGTCCTATCAATCTATATTAGCTAGAAGCAATATCTACACTCTCACATGGCAGTACTTATTTGTTTGGCTGCCCAGTATTGTCCTGATAAAACTAAGTGGTCCTGCTCCAGTATGTCAGTCTTACACAACAGCTCTTACCTTTTTCTAGTGGCTGTTAAATAAAAATAACAAAGAAATGTAATATTCAGAACAAATACTGTTAACCCTTGTGCTCCAATCCAGGAGTCTTTCAAATCTGTAATTATTCTATTTCACTCAGACATACTTGTGGTGATCAACCTCGTTCGGTCTGGGCTTGTTTTATTAATTCTTTCTTCTCGTTCTTTTAAAACGAGACATAAATCCTCTCTTTCCCTTATCAAACCTCTTACAATCGAGGCAAGACCATATGCTTTCATGCTAAATACAGGACTTCCCGATTTCTCTCCCTTTGTTAGCCAGCATTTGTTAGCCACCATTAAAGTTGTTTTCAGAAGTAGAAATCGAGTTGTGCGCAGATTGAAACACTACTCCAAGCGGCCTTCTGATCACAGTGGTATCCCGTTATATAAGCAGCAGCTGGGTAAGCATGTGACAGAAAGACAATGATTCTTGCTGGTAAATCTCCCTTCCGATCTGTGAGGGCGCTAAGTAACAGGAACAGAGTACTCTGGACTACTTGGCCTGACACTTCGTTCCGAGGGTTAAAAGGAAGCCGGTCATGTAGAAAAGAGACGGAGCTTCGGTACACGAACTCATTGATCCGGAGGGGAAATGATGTGGCAGCTGCAGATCATTAAAAGCAGCTGCAATCGTTTACCAAGGGGTCAAGAGTGACCATATAAATAGGGGTTGAAGCAATGTTATCAGTTCCTTTGTTTTGGTTGTGTCATTGATCTGGAAGGACCTGTAATGTTGGTGAAATAATTGTGAGTGTTTGTTTGTACTGTCTATTGTTGAGTGTATTCACAAGATGACTAACACGATGACTAACACGTTCCAGAGCTGTCGCCAGAGGCCAGCACAGACCCGGAACAGCACTTCACTTGTACCACTGTAAAACTGTATTTTATTATTATTATTTGCTTATTTAGCAGACGCCTTTATCCAAGGCGACTTACAGAGACTAGGGTGTGTGAACTATGCATCAGCTGCAGAGTCACTTACAATTACGTCTCACCCGAAAGATGGAGCACAAGGAGGTTAAATGACTTGCTCAGGGTCACACAATGAGTCAGTGGGTGAGGTGGGATTTGAACCGGGGACCTCCTGGTTACAAGCCCTTTTCTTTAACCATTGGCCCACACAGCCTCCTGTTGTATTGCACCACAATCACTAATTCACGCACTAACCGGACTTGTGTATGTGTTTTGTGTTTAATGCGGGGATACAAGAACGGGACTATTATTTTGGGACCAGCTTGGGGGATTATAAATGTAAGTAATACACGCCGCTGTATTACTTACCATCATTATTATTTACTGTTTGTTTCGCCGTCAGGCACTGGACAAAAACAACTAATAAAAACAAACCTTTTCACCTGGATTACAATTGTCTGTCTGTTCTTTAATCACCTGCACCTGTACACAATTAACCACTTTGTCACAAAGCACCACTCGTCAGTAGTGTAACAGCAGCCCGTTTCTCTGCAAGGATTTCCTCTTAGGCCTGGCTCGCCAACTGTAGGGAAAAATAAAAATGATAAACAATATTATTCAAGTCAAATATATGTTTATTTGTATTGCTTAGAAAGAATACATTTAAGTGGACGTAGTTATAGGCCCCTGGCTACAACAAGACCGACTGAGCCCAGAGTAATACATTCAATGCAGTTTTATAACTTTCAACACACACCCTTGTAGTGACATCCTCTATGTTCAACATGGCTCTATATATTCTGACTGGTAACACAGCTAAACCAGCACAAAGACTTTAATTTGCTTCATAAAGAGGGCCCTGACATTCCCAGCTCAAGTACCCACCCAGCTCCTCAGTTTTATCTGTTGCAGAAAATAACATTTTAAAAGAATAATTAGTTATAGTATAAAAACCTCCTACAACTCCTTTGGCTTGATTACCTGATATATTCTTTTTTTGATAAAAAAAAAAAGATTTCCCATCTAGGGGAGCATTTGTCATATGACATATTGTTCTGAGCCCCGACCTCCATCTATGAAGCTTGAAGATCAAGAGAATTTGACTATATGGGTAGTGCCCCAGAGAATAAAGTTGTGTAAGCCACATCGTCTTTGGTTGGTGGTATAATAATTAGCCCCTGAAATGTTTTTTTGGTCAATGTTGAAGGTACCCTAATCCCAAGATTCTCCGAGCACTCCACCTTTGCGTTGCATGTTTCTTCTCTTTTGACCATCTTGTTGTAGAGACTTTCCGTTAAATGTATTTCTAAAAAATATAATATTTTTCATAAGGCTAGGGTAGCAAATGTCAGTGCACAAGATGGATTCTGAATAAATTTATTAGAAACACAACCTTTACAGCATTTGAATATAACTTTACTCTCTGAGGCATGACCTTGTTTGATGCAACATCTGAAAATGCTAATAAATATGATCAAGATAACCCAAAAGAAGTGTGCAAGCATGAAAGATCATAACATTGGAGGAGCATAACATCACAGTGGAATTGACAGCAGAAAAATACCTTTTTAGACTTACAATAATATCACAGACCCTAGGCTGCATTTTCATAATTTAAATCTCAAATCCTTTGTGTCTGCTATAGATGTTATGATGAAGTGGCCTTACACTCTTCGAGTACTCAAATAGACTGGATCCACTAGCAGCAGGCTTTCTATGTGTATCAATGCTTGGACTCGTATATGTACATACAGTCATTTCTGGGCTATTTAAATATGAACTGTGATTCAAAATATTTATGTAAAATACTAAACTGATTATGTGTATTTTAAAAAGGACAAAACTTAATGGTGTAAATCCATTTGCAAAAACTTTGTGCAATTCAGTTTGTGACATTTTCATGCCAGATGTCTTTTTTTGTCTGACTGCTGAAACTACTTAAATTAATAGCACTTAATTAACAGTGCTCCAATACCAAAACTGTTACCAGCATTCTTCAGTCTGAAATGATTTTAATAACATTTTTTTTTTCTAAATCGTGGTTTGAAACCAGGTATAAACAACATAGGTAAATGTTAAATGTTTCTTAATTCTAATTTAAAAGAAAAGAAAAATTGAAAGTACTGCTCTGTTTAACACAATCTCCCACTGCTTCATTTTCCTGTAATTTGTAGAACTAAAACAATATATATATATATATATATATATATATATATATATATATATATATATATATATATATATATATATATATATATGTTTGGGAGATATCTGCATTTTGATTGGCTGATAGGCATTCCATTTAATTTAGAAAATGTACATTCCTGGTACAGTCAACTTCATGAGACAAACACTGAAAATATTCTGATAATTTAATCTATTTATTTGAATTTCTAGCACAATCAACACCCTGTCTTGTCTTATTGCTATATATATATATATATATATATATATATATATATATATATATATATATATATATATATATATATTGAGAGACAGCAGGGAGGGGGTTAAATCCTCCCTGCAGAAAAACATGTGCGTAGGCACATTTTTGGTTTAATTGGTTTGTTAATTGTTTTATTGTTAATTATCACCTGCACCTGGCTATGATTTTAAATACCCTGCACCTGGCTCTAATTTACAGAGTGCAGTCAGTCTGCTCAGGGCTGCTGCTGAAGTGTGTAGAAGCCCGACTGTGCTGGTGTGTGGGTACAGCATTAATAAAAAGGAAAAGGTAGTGTAGAGCCTTTTGGTGTGTGTTGTTTTGTTTATTTTGATACAGGTAAACAGCTTAGCTGTCCTGTCTTTTAGTTTAGGTTCCTGTTTTGTTTAGTTAGTGCTCATAAAAGAGCTAGGTGTTGGTTTTGTTTATTTTTGTTTTTGTGTTGTTTATTAAAAATAGCGCAACCGCGCTTTGAAAATCCATTCCTGTGTCCTGGGTCAGTGTTTTTAAAGGGGCAACGAACCGTGGAGGTGCGATTCTTTTACAATTTTTTTACAATATATATGACTGGATATTGGCATATGTCAATAAACTGAGATCTAGTCATGTGAACGAGGGTCAGCAGCCGCTAAGAGAGCGAGACAAAAAAAAAAATACAGCTGCGAGAGTGAGCGCCCTACAGCTGTGAAAAATTTCCAAGGATAATTTCCAAGGATTTTCTTACTATGCATCGGGACGTGGGACATTTGCTAGGAAATTGGGACCATATACAGACTGTTGGCATGTATGAATACAGTGTTAGGTGCAGTATTATTCAAATTCTAATTTCCTGATCAATGAGGTTGCTGGCTTGATATTCTATTCCACCATATTTAATTTAACTTAATTTTCCAAAATGTCCACTTGATCTCGGTCTGACAAATATTTCCAGACTATTATAATTTTATGCACCAGAGGAGTTTATTTTGAAGTATTGTATGCAGATTTCCTTACAGATTGTTTAAATGGTATTCATAACAAATGAGATTCATAACAAACACTCTTCTTTGTAGTGCAATAAACTTTTTTGAAATATTTTATTTATTACAACTTTAAGTTGTAATGATGAGGAGACTGTATCTGAGATATATTTCTGTAACAAGGCAAGTACTAATAAGGAGATTGCCATGTGATGTCATTAAGAAAAACCATGTAATCCCTTCTGTATTTTCATTTCACAGTCATCAGAAAGAAACGTGTCAAGCAAGAAAGCCTTCCATCTTGTGAGCTTTTTTAAGGGAAAAATAAAGAAATAAGAACAGTCCACTATGGAACAAAATTTGAGTTATTGCAGATAAATTAAAAAGTTCATTCATTTTGAATGGAGCTTGGGCGGTTTTGTTGTCAATGACAAGCCTTCCAAATCGCTCAGAACATTAACTATTTCTTTCATCAATTGACAACAATGTATTGGATAGAAATTAGGTAGTACTGGTACCATGGCCATTAACTCAAATATATTTCTAAAACACTTTGTTTTCAAGTAACTTCAGTATTGTTTTGCATACATCTTTGTGTAATTTTAGCAGACATTTAAATATTGTAACAGCAATAACTTCTTTCTAAGTAATGTTTAAAACATGTATCGTTTGGTACAGATTTGTGACAGCACTGTGTCTCTAATAATGAAGAAATATAGGGGAGCAGCCAAACAGGTTTTATTGTGGGCCATGAAGCAACTCACAGTAAGCTTGCCAAACCTTAGCATATACATATTTATAGACTTTATACTTTACAAAATATTTAATTTCCCACCTAGATTTATATTTATCTATATAATTCAATAGCTGTAACAAACCAGCTTGCACTGGTTATTAAATAAAGCTGATGATGGATTGCCAAGGCAATTTTTATATCAGTACAGATTTTCCATGCTTTTTTCAAAATGCATTGTTTAAAGAAGTGTACAGCTGGACAGAGCACAAATGATGAGAATGCGCCATCACTATCAGGTTGTAGAAAATTGTTCACTAAAATTAACTTAGACACTGACTTAGTATTATTTGCCATCTGTTCCCTCGGCTGTTTTTCTAGTATACCAATGCACAATAAACTGTCCAATCTAAAATTAACTATTGTTCAGTAAACACTGCTTGGTGCATATTCCAGTTGGTCTCATTACAACATTTCAAACAGAAGATCTAAAATGTGGTATTTTCTGCTTTGCATTAGAAGCAATGTGTGTATGTGGCAAAGTGCCCCCTGTGTGTATTTTGTGTTCTGTGTTGTGTTTTAATGTTGGTGTATAGGCATTGGTACACGGGATATAAACGGGTCTGTGTTTCACGTGTATTTAAAAATGTAGATTTGTATTTAGGCACGAGGATGGCACAAATAACTTCACGTGCTGGTTAAAATGTAATGTGTGGTCACGGGAGTACACTTAATTAATTCACGTGCAGTTGTACCGAGATTCCAATTGAATGATTGACTAGCAATCGAGTCTCGGTACAACTGCACGTGAATTAATTAAGATAAAACACAACACATAACACAAAATACACACGGGGGGGGGGCACTTTGCCACAGTGTACTATTGTTATATAAAATATTTAGTGAAAGCTAGCATTTGATGACATTTGAACAATGCTGTTACATTTCGGAATATGAAAATGTTCAGATATGAAGTTGTATGTGGATGGTTTCCAGTGTATTACTTGTAGGAAGCTGTACCAAAGGGGTGTGACAAAATGCTACTTGTCCTTCTTAAAAATCTACTTACCCCCTCTCTGTCACACAAAACACACACAAAAAAGTAGAATATAACTCATAGGATTTTGGTTTTATTTAACAGTGAACACAATCAATCGATTAGTGATTAACAGGGGCGGATCTAGCCTTGTAGCTTGACAGGTTCACTAAATTCTTAAAGATACACCTCACCTCAACAAATGTATAACACACTTTAAAGAAATGTTCCTTTCAGTGCAGTTTAAAATACATTTGCTCGTAAATTTAAGTAATATACTGCACACTAGCTCGTCGAGTCGCTTCACCTAGCGTCACTTTTTGATATAATGAATTTCTATGTACCCTCACACAACTAGGGCGTCGCGTTGCGTCTAGTCCAGATTTCTCCCAGAGCAATTTTTTACGCTCCGCTCGTCCAACGCGTCTGCACTCGACCAACAGCAGTCAACTCCTGGGTGACGTCACCAGAAATGAAAAATCAGGCTCATCACTTCTGAGATGGACATTCCAGGCGAGTTATTTATAGGTCTGTAATTACTTTGGGGGATGGGATGAGGTTTTGTCATGTCATCTGCCTTCTCCTGCTTTCATAAAACTATAATCCATAAACACAGCTAAAACTAAAGCCTGTCAATAATGTCAACCATTCTGTACTGCAGTCCTGTGAAATAAGAAGTTGAAACATGTGTTAAAACTGAAAAACTGCTGTCATGGCATTGCTGAGATAAGTAAACAAAATAAAAAATCTGTCCCTATTGTGAATTACCGATATCCCTGTGTGATTCATATACTGTGTGTTGATTTGTTGTTTTTGTAGGTTAACATAGACTATTCCTTGCATCATAGTGTTCTGTACACTTGATTTAAAAAAAAACAAAAAAAACAACATAAATTATATATAAATACATCCTGGTTTAAATGAATTCTGATGTTAAACCCATTTTCCTCTCTTTCCATATCTGGCACAGAGTGGATCATATACCTGTACAGTCATATACCGGAGTCAGTACCCGTACAGCACAGTTATAAAATTGTATATGTATATTTTTTAAAACAAGCTTACATTTTCTATGTAAGATCGTCTTTTTTACTCGAAGTGTATGAAATATAGTGAGTATATGTTATTTTATATAACATCAACGTAACAGAAATTAATACAGACATAATGACTAGATTAATGTCATGAAACAGCAAGTGGAAATGTGCAAACCTGATAGGTCACTGCCAATCATAAAAGGAGTAAAATGTTTCCACTTCCATACCGTAAAGGTACAAAAAACAGAAATCCGGAGCAAAGTTAGTCTACGTTCCATCTGGGCTAAGGGATGTGAAGCACAGGGCCCTGTGCGCGGAAGGATCAATAGCCCCGGTCATATCCTGAAAACGTTGAGCAAAGAAAAAATCGACCACTTCAGGAGTAGTGAAAGACAAATGCTGCCCTCCATGATTAATCTTCAAAACAGCTGTCACCACCAAAGGCCCTCCTTTTTGCGACGGTGACAGCAGAGTAATCCACATAAAAAGAGAGCTTTTGCCCATATACGATGACCAGAGCGGATTTTCGAGCACCCTGGAGGAGTCATTGTCGATCAGTATAACGAAGGCATTGAAATATCATGGTGCACGGTTTATTGGAGTCCCGAGGGCCACCTGTGTATATGCGATGCACTCTATTTAACTCCAGAAAAGGGTGGTCATCAGAGGACTTCAGGGTCAGATACCAATGCGGAATGTTCTGCTGAAGAAAGTGGATGAGGTCATCGCCTTCAGCCCTTTTAGGAAGCCCCACCAGTCTGATGTTACAGCGACGATTTCTGTCCTCAAGGACAGCCATCTTATCCTGAATAGCATCAATATGAGCGTTGCACGATTGATTTCGTCTTTCTGTTGTCAAAGATCAGCTCTGGTGATATCCTGCCTGGCAGAGTTGTTTCATAGAGGAAGCAATGTCAAAAACCTCCTGTTTAAGAGCGTTGAGGATGGTAGCTGTTTCGGTTGCGTTTCGAATCACAGGCCGCAAAGCCTCAATTGCTTCCACGGTAAGTGCGTGCAACTTCTGCCAAACAGACCCAATCATCTGAGACCAGTGACCTTTTTGTACATTTTCCCTCTGGTGTGGATTTAGGGGAAGCAACGGGTCCCTTGCATGAAGTAGTCATCCAAAAATGGTAAGTAAATAATTTTATATAAAAAAATAATCAAAAAATAATATAAAGAGTGTAAGTTATTCATTTATAAATGAAATAGCGAAGTGGCGGCAGGAGCTCTATCAGCAAGCAGCCATCCTAGCAGTAAGGTCACATGATTTCGATTCAGTCTTTATGAAATGAAAAATATCAAGATGTACCTGTCAGATCTTTTGCTGCATAATCAGCTGTTGTAAAACTGTGGTCTAGTAATATATTGACTGTTTACACACTTCATGTATATAGAGGTTAAAAGTACACCCAAACACACACAAACATGCAAGTACTAAATTGAAATGTATGTTCAAACTTATGTACAGTACCAATCTATTCTTCCTCCTCCTCCTCCTCTTCTGTTGATGTCACACTTTTCATGTCTTCCCAAAACGCAGCCATATTTTCTTTGTATTAGGTAAGAGCAGCAGTGGTGGGAGGGAGGGTATTTTTCCGCTAAATAGAATGCTATAAAGTACATTGTTTTAGTCCGGAAAGGGAATTGACGCTTGGGTATAGACGTGCTGGTGTGGCACTGTCTACAGCGCGTCCAAAAAAAAGTGAAGCGACGTGCTGATGTGTCCAGGCCTTAAAAGTACAACTATGTCAATACTTGGGAGTTATTCAAATATAAAAATAGCTGCTAACTGTTTTTTTTTCCCCCCACTCTTTCTCTATAAGATGAATCCAACTCCTGATGTACAGGTGTTTTAGTTTGTTGCATCACAGATATGAAATCATTGCCAGCTATTAATGTTGCTTCGGGGAATTCTGATTTTTCTTGATGTTCTTTCAGTTTTGTGATTTTTAAAGGAGTTGTGTATAATTTATTAAGTTTCTCTGCATTTTTTACTGTTTTTCTACCAAAATGCACTCAATATTTACAATGGGCTCCATCAAATTCTGCAAAGACAAAATATGTTTTTTCTTTTGTTTATTTCTATGATATACTTAAAAAAAAAAAACAGTGTACAACATTTTACAGCTATTTTTCCTCATCTAACATCTTGTCCCATGATGGCTAACTGGAACACTGCTGCAGCAGAGTGATCCTGGCTTCATAACCTGATGGCCTTTTGTTTTTTGGGAGGGCAACATTCTTTCCCTGCACTACTCACTGAAAAATTAATACATAAATGAATGAATACATAAACACATTGCCATGAGATTTACAGTCTCTATTTTATAGTGCAGATGACCTCATATATAAGCATTTCATTTCTATCATTATAAACATATTTGTCAATCTTCATGTTTTAATAGTTTCACATCGATGGATTGTGCATTCAAATAAATAACTAATATCGCTTCTGTTCATAGCATAATATAGCATTTAAATCTAAAAAATATATGTAAACATGGTATCTAGGTGTGCAGACGTTGGAATCCCCCGCGGTGCGGAAACTGTTGATCTCGGCCAAAGTGACCAGAGTCTGGGATCTCCTGGATCGCGGCCGCTTGGTTGCCAGGGCGGGGGACCGGCGGGACGGCCCGCAGAGCGATCCGGGAATGCAAAGCAGCGTTGCATCCAGACTCTGTCAGGTATCTCGAAGGGGTCCTAAGGACCCGGGAAGCCAACTTCCCTCCCTACCTCCGGCTCTGTGGTCCTGCAGATCGAACCAAAGGCACGGGACCCCCCTTGAGAATAACCTGAGCAGGATCTCGCAGTTCTCCTCGACCAAAAAATATACCTGGAGTATCTTTCTATCAACAGAACAAACAGAAAAAATAAATAAATAAAAACTACTTGTCCGATGGGCAAAGTATAACAGCAAAACGTGTTGTCCCTTACAGAAATCTTGTTGTCCCAGGTATCGGGCGATACGAATTGCACACCCATGTTTACCACGATCATTACCATACCACAGAATCTGCAGAAAGGCAATTTATGCGATTGTTGAATGTATTCTATTAGCGATACTCAAGAAGGGGAATTTGGGTATTCGAGGCTAATCTAACAAAGATTCTCACGTTTCCGTTTTAAATTCCACTAGAAGAATACATTGGAATAGACATCTCGATTGCTTCTTTTACATACCAATACGTCTCTTTTTGAATTCCCACGTGTGATTCTCATTGTCACAATTTCAGTTATTACTCCTAATTTTAGTTGAATGTGTTAATTGCCTCTTAGCAACTTCAATCAACTACATTAGAACATGGTTGGAGTAAAAACCTGGACTGGATTAGATCTCGAGAGCCAGAGTTGAGTACCACTGATTTAGAGAGTCCGTCACAAAGTAATATAGCCCTACCTGTCCATCTTAAAGTGGTATCGGCTTTGGGTTTCTATGTCTCTGGGTCGTTTCAGTGTCCTGGGGGAGATAGGGTGGGCATTAGTCAAGCCTCCATGTCCCGTACTATTAATTAAGTAACTACTGCATTGGATAAGAGGATAAAATATCATGTTTCCTCACAAGCAAAGGGAGTTAGATAAGGTTAAAACTGATTTTTTTTTAATATAGCAGGATTTCCATCTGCCCCGGGCGCTATAGATTGCTCGTGTGTGTGCCTGCTATCCAGGATCTTGCCATGATTAATATATACTGTACTGCAATATTCCAATTTAGGGCGATTGTTTGAGTCGCCAAGGAGACCAGAAGGAATATTAATTTGTAAATAATATATAGCCAGATAATAGATTGGAGTGACCCCCTTGTATTCACGATAAAATATAATGATTATTTCTAAAAATAAAATCTATTATCTGGCTATATAGGGCAGCAGTGTGGAGTAGTGGTTAGCGCTTTGGACTCTTGACTGGAGGGTTGTGGCTTCAATCCCAGGTGGGAACACTGCTGCTGTACCCTTGAGCAAGGTACTTTACCTAGATTGCTCCAGTAAAAACCCAACTGTATAAATGGGTAATTGCATGTAAAAATAATGTGTAAAAAAATCATGTAATTGTATGTAAAAATAATGTGATATCTTGTAACAATTGTAAGTCATCCTGGATAAGGGTGTCTGCTAAGAAATAAATAATAATAATAACATTATTTATCAATTAATATTCCTTCTGGTCTTCTTGGCGACTTAATTGCAGAGCATTTTTTTAACCTGTTTGGGAATATCATAAAAGCTCTTTTGAACATCTGATACATTTATTTTGTCATAGCCCAGACTGTTTACAGAAGTGGCTATGGTATCCCATTTTCTTTTTCTCTTTGGGACCCGTCTGTCTGTTTAAAAACAGTGAGGTTTTATTTTGCAGGACCAGCTCTATTATTTTAGTATTTTCTAAAATGTGGTCGCTTCCTTCTCCCTTTGACGGCTTTGGGCTGCACATTTCGGGTATTAGGAAGCGCTGAGGTTTCCGAACATCCATTTGATTCCACCATGGCTTTACAGGAAAACAAAGGCAAATGTAATCAGGGAATCTATAGGAAGAGACACCGATCACCTGTGGTAATTTATGTAAATTGAGAACAGCGAATGCACGATTTGAATTAATTCGAGTAAAAAGAGATTATCATGCTGCTTTGTGAATGGAGAATACATTTGAATACTGCCTTAATACGGTGGAGCAGACATGATTCAAATTCCATATTCCAGTGGAGAACCAATTCTCCTAAAAATGCCGAATGCTTGAGAATAGAGCCCATGAAGATTTATTTTCTTAATTGTCAGTTTAATGTCATGTTTCTGTTACTAGCCTACTGTTCTTCTTGACTAATGCATTTCACAGCTGTTTGCTTACTGAATGATTGGCTCATCTAATAATTGTTCTATTGTTTGGCTTTGCTTTTTGTAGTTCTTTAAAAAGTGTATCAAAAAGTTGAATAATGGAAAGAACAACAATACAGCAGGATTACTCCACTCCAGCATCACCACTGTATTTCTCTTTGGATGAGTATGTAAAATTATTAGCACAGATGCTTACATTTTCAAAGCTGTTATAGAACTTGCAGCTGTAGAATCAGGCCCTGTTGTGTCTGGGACATTGCTCTTACATATTTAAACATTTTCATTCCATAAAATGCCTCTGTGAAAGGCAGCCAAAAAATGTGCCAAGATATGTCAAATGTGATCTGAATTTATGGACAGCTGTTCATGTAATGGACTCTCTCCAATAGCTGACTGAGTAGTAACATTGAGATATTAAGAGAACTTGTCTTTTAGCAAAGCAGACAGAGCATAAATCAAGCAGACATCCACTATAATTTTAAGTTGATATATCTCTTTTTATAAAATGGAAAGAATAAAGGGGGTAATCTCATTGGCTAACAAGTGTTCCAGCCAGTGCACGCATGTCACTCACTATACCAGTATGGCTTGGAACTTTTATAACTATTCTGCCTTATCCACTTGACAACCAGTTCACTTTGGAAGGGGTGTGGTAGGGTTGGAGGTGCCATTTTAAAAAGCACAATAACACACTTGAGGACATTCACAAGGCTTAAGCTATTTAAAATCACTAGGCAGCAGATATGGACCACATTTGCACACCCTGTCATGTGTTATTGCTTTCACAGAGGAACCCAAAAGTCACCCTGACCTTCATGGTTAAAGAGGTTATTACGTTTAACTTTTCTGTATTGGTCTGCATCATCTTAATATTTATTTCTAGTGATTGTAGCTTTTCAGATAACCATTCTTTGGCAGTAATGAGAGAGAGTAATTATTTAGCAATGGTCAGAAATCCCACATGGAGAACCCATACAAGACTGGCTGCCCATTTGCATTTTTGTCAAATCACTATACATGTGCATATTGAACTCTCTCAGTCCATGTCTAAATGTTAGGGTTGCCCTTTGGCTTTCAATTGTATTAGTTTTGTCTTTCTGAAGAATTTCGAGCCTTGCTGCTGATTTGTTTAGCTCTGAGCAATTGGTTAATGAGTGCTATTACCCTTTCAGGAAGCTTCAATTGAACACTTTACCCTGTTTCTAACTTGATTATTCTTTCAGAAAAGTCACAAAATGTTAAATGTTACATTCAATATTACTTGTGTATTGAAACATGAGTCATCCAGTACATTGCATCCTTCAGCTGTCATTGATTTTCTCAGTATAGAAAATAGTACAAGGGTGGCAAAAAAAACTGTTCTGAGCATTTTCCATCCCACTATTGTTATCTCTATATTGGAATTTGTTTTTTATTCCAGGTCGTTGTGAGGTTTACTTAAAAAGAGCATCACCTACTTTTAAGACTGTAATTGGCTCTCGTGGCAGCATGATCTTTTAAAACATTGTTTTGTTTTGAAATAATGTTTTAAAAGAGCATGTTTGCATATGAAATCATTTAGATTCAGGTTTAAATATCATATACTGTATAGATCTACAGATCTGCTTTTTATACATGATGTTTATAATAATACTTTATCACTGAGCAGAACTTTTCTTCAAATTCATTCTTTCTTTCACAGCCTGCATGAAATGACAACCTACGCATTTTGTTTTAATATCAGGATGCACCGTGGACGATCTGGTTCAATGTTATTCATGCTGTTCATCAAGTTTGTGTAATCATGACTGTGTCAGACAGACACTTTTAGGTCAAACTACGTCTGTGAGTATTTAGTTGATTTGCAATAACCCCATTAATGCTGTGCAATTATATGACAGGATATTAGTTTTATTTTGAAATTTGTAATTATTTGGAGCCGGAAAGTCTTAATAAACATGCATATGGAATATGAGTACAGTATTGCAATGGCTGTCTAAAGATGGATACACACAGACACCCTTATCTGTGGACTCTATTTTAACATGCAAATTAAATTAATGAGCAATTGCATATCAACAAAATTCTTATGCCACACAAAATAGTGTTACAGAATTTAATTACAAAGGGGCACTCAGGATAGTACTGGTCAAAAGCAGAATGAGAATTTCACTTTTTTTTTAATGTCCTGCAGGGTGGATGAGCACTCAAGTCCAAATGTGCTGCCAGCGGGACAGTTGACTGGAAATTCTATTATTAAATGAATATCTGTAAAGGGTGTATTCCTTAAGGATTGATAGACAGTGACATGATCTGAAAGGCTGAAAGAAGCTGCCCTTTTGGGAATAAAATGAAAAGCAAGGTCCATTCAAGTTGATAAGACAATTTTCCACCAGCAAATATATCTAGGATTCCAGTGTCAGCAAGATTCAGTTCAGTCCACTTTTTCAGCTTTTCAGTTGCAAATGTTTCGATTTCTTCTGACAGTTACTTTATCTGCGGGTTTACCACCTTTAGACAGATACATTTTGGAAACAATGTTTTGATGTACTTTTTTGAACAAGTAACATGATCACTATTCCTTCTGCAATTGATTTGTTTTGACTTCAGGATATGTTAACCTATTATGTGTGGTTTGGGGGGTGTACAGAAGATATAAAATATGGGACACTGGACCTCATCAGCAGTCGAAGCTTACATTTGTTCTTTACCAGCCGAAATAGCATCTGCCCATCAGTCTATTGCAGTATGTCCACAGTGGGGACAACCTATCCATCTGGGCCACAAAAGGTTTCCTCCTAAAAAAAATTTAAAAAATAAAAATGAAAGGGGTTTTTTCCTTTCCACTGTGCGGAGGGTCTTCACATAGTCAGTAGAGTACAGTTACTAACCCCTGTGTCATGTTCAGTGTTTTTCTTTCTTTTTGTGTTAAATGTTTTCTCTCTTTTCTTCTTTTCTATATGCATTGGCGGCTCTTCTTTTTTTTCTCATAAACGTCTTCAGCAGGGAGCCGGGGGTCCATCCTTTGGGGGGTTAGTGATTCCACTTTCTCCAACCCTTTGTTAAGCATCGCTTCATTTACCTCATAGAGGAGGGTTCTCCGTGAGTCAGAGGGGACCCCCGGCCAAACCCCTCCTTTAGCATGCATGATTCCTTGTCTTTTCTCTTTCAGGTACTGATGCCTCTATTTATGTGAGGGCCCCAAGCGGCGGAACCCCTGTTGTTTGTCGGGTCTCCACAAAGACGGTGACCCCTCTCCTGTTTGTCTGGTCTCCTCAGCGACGGAACCCCCCTACTGCATATGTTGGACTTTTGAAGAGCCGGAACTGCTTTTACGTGTTAATATTACTAATCAATGTGTTTTCTTTCTGGTTCGCGAGCTTCTTTGTATGTCGGGTAACCTCAAAGACGGTGCCCATCTTTGTATGTCGGGTCACCTCAAAGATGGTAGCCCCCCTCCTGTTTGTCGGGTCTCCTCGGCGACGGAATGCCCCTACTGCATATGTTGGTCCATTGAAGCATCATCTAGTTTCACCACTTGTGGCCCTGAGAAATACAGTATTTCTATGTTTTCTCATACGTTCTGATTTTAAAATCTCATTCAAGTCTTTCTCACCGGAAATGCATACCCTTGACATTACACTTATTGTGTCCTGTGTATAGTTTTAAACTGCAATTAAATGTAATTCAAGCTCACTCTTACACATTAATATTGTTGTTGGGCCCCATAGTTGTTCTTGGATTATATTATTCTTTCTTTCTGCAGCACCTTTTAGTTGGTTTGGTAGTAGAGTTGCTGTCTACATAAAAGATCTAAGACTCAGCCCTAGCATTCATTTTTGGAATTGGACATTGAGCCTGCCCTGGTGTTCGTTTGTTTTATACAAGCTTATTTTAGTGTTACATGTCCCAGTGTGTTTAAATAATGTACCTGTCATTTTTATTTTCATTGTAACATCCTGACAACTTTTTACACTTATAACTTTAAAATTTGTTTCAAAGCTTTTTTTCAAAAAATTTCAGCTCTAATGCACTGATAGTGTATGGATTGTTGCCCACATTGTCAAACAGGTAACACAGCAATAACGATCCATGATGTGGTGCAGAACAGAAAAGCCAGAGCACTTGTTATGTTCATTTTTTTTAAATCTCTCTTCCTGCAGTGATTTAGAGGGCAGATCTCAAACCCCAATGCACTAGAGCGGACAATTTGAAAAGAGCTTTGAAACACACTTTAAAGTTAAGTGTAAAAAGTTGTCAGGAGGTTAACAATGAAAAAACAAATTTCAGGTACGTTATTTATACATGTGGGGACATATAACGCTATATTTTTTGGAACCCCACTACTTACTCTTTAATTGCATGCTTCTGATTGGAGCTTTTTTTTTATCAATTAGTTTACCCGTTTTTCTACTTTATGAAATTTGAACTCAAATGCTTAGTCCTGGAATCCAAGAAACATCAGATGCTGCATTTCCATCTGAGAACTTATTACTGCTGAATTAGTTGTTCATTTACTTTGTAGATATGCAAATGTACTGTATGTACTTATTTATTTAATAATATACTGCAGCTTGAATGTATTCAGTTTTTTTCTAAAAAACAAAATTTATATTCAAATAAAACAACCTACTTCTATGTGTTATAGACATTATGATGTAAATTTGAAATGAGTGTTCCCCAACAATAATCACACTCTACACCTTTAAATTTTAAACGCCCTTTGTTCAGCAGTACGGGACTGACACCCAGGAAGACAGCTACCAGACATGTGCTCTTGAATGTGTAGTGGGCTACGTGGCTATTACCTGATCACTTGATTACCTAAACAAGATCGAATCAGTAGCACCTGGCAATCAATCAGTAGCGCTAGTGAACAATGATCAGTAACTCGCTACAATCTACCCCCCACCAATTGTATCGACGATGGTAAGTCTAAAAATATGGTTATATTGGAACAAACTACTGGAACCTTGTTCAGGGAAAGCAGCAAACCCAATCTCTTATACCTATTTCCTAATTTCTTGTAAGGCTGGTCTTGTCAAGCGATGTGGGTTTGAATGTTTACCAGTGGTAGATCAGCCAGAATGTCGAGGGGCTTCAGCACCTTCCCTCTGAGGATGGATTGAGGAACTTGGTGGGTCATCTCTCTGGGGGACATTGGCAAACAATATTAAAGAATCCTCACCATCAGAATCTGAGCCGATAAGGGTACCTGGCAGATCCAAACCTTGATCAAAGGCTTCTGTAGGTGGTCTTTGCTCAACAAGTGAGTGACGTGCAGGGTGCATTTCAATGCGATGAATGTGCCGCACCGGGCCTTCTTTTTCAACAGGGACAACCGAGTACACAGCACCTTGACCATCGGTAATACGAACCACCTGGTATAATACTGGGTTCCAAAAGTCTTGAATCTTATGTCTGCTTTGTGCGCTGTGGTCTCTCAGATAAACCAATTTTCCCTCAGGTAAAGCATAGTCTTTCACTGACATGTCATTTACTTGGGCTTTATGGGCAGCAGCAGCAGCTTTCAAATGATGCTGAACATCTCCATACACGGTTTGCAATTTCTCCAAATGTCCTTGTACCCTGTCGTCGAGATCTCCCTCGTAGCCACTTCAGTACCCAGTAGAAAATCTACTGACAACTGGGGCTCCAGACCATGAGTAAGGAAATAAGGAGATTGATGTTCACCAGTGTTGTAAGCAAACACAACTTGGGGCAGATGCTCTGGCCAATGCCTCTTCTTCTCAACAGATTGTGAAGTGTATGATTAAACGGCTCACATTGTCTATTTCCCTCTGGGTGATAAGGTGTGGTGCAGATCTTTTGTACACCATACAGTTTGCACAATTGTTGGATCAAGGCACTTTCAAAATTCCTACCCTGATCAGAATGGATCCGTCCAGGCAGCCCAAAGCGAACCTTTGCCACTGTAGCTGCATGCTGGTCTCTAGTTGGAATGGCCTGTGTGAACTTAGAAAACACATTGATTAGCACCAGCACATTTTCTCTCCCATCACTGGCGGATTCTAGGACAGTAAACAGGGCGAGATGCTGTCAAATGTCCCTTAAAGGTACGTACGTTTGGTTGAACTGCCTTAGCTAAGATGCATCGTTGGCATTCCTGGCACCAGTGTCCTACTGCACTCCTCATTCCTGACCAGTAACAGCACCTCCTGACAAGTTGCATTGTCCGTTCTATTCCTTGGTGTCCATGATTATCATGGAGACTTGTCAGGACCTCCTCTTGGAGTACTTTAGGCAGGATCAACTGAAAAAGCTCCTTACCCCCATCTGGAGCATTGATGCGATGGTACAGCACCCCATCCTTCCCTTCTACACAATTCCACTGTTGGAGGAGATCCAACACCTCCTTAGATAAGCCTTCTCGTTCCTGACGACTTGGACCTTGCCCCCTATGGTGAAATCACAGGATCCATAGCCTGAAGAGAGACCAAGTCCGCTTTTGGTCGAGACGGAAATGCCTGGATGGTTGCTTGCCTTACCTCCACCTGGCCCTGAAAAGGCTCCAAATCTTGTGTAGCAATCTGGCATACCTCTATGGGCATTCTTGTTCCAGGTACAATTCCTGCAATATAATCCATTCCAGACTTGTCCCCATACTGCCCAACCTTGCTCTAGGGCCCCTAATTTGGCAGTCTGCAGGTGGGTCAAGGGGTTATTGTCACTATAGACTGTGCAGTGATGTCCTAGTAAGTACTCACAAAATTTTTCCGACATTGCCCACTTAAGATCTAAAAATTCTAGCTTCATGGATCTATAATTTTGCATATTACGTTCGGTCTGTCTTAAGCCTCGACTAGCAAATGCAATAGGACGAAGTTTCCCTTCTTGTTCCTGTGACAAAACAGCACCAAATCCACTATGACTAGCATCTATTTCTAGAAAGAATGGTTTTCTAAAGGCGGCATAGGCCAACACAGGGGCTGAAACCAACCTGGCTTTTAGAGACTGAAAGTTCTGTTCACATTCCTCTGTCCAGTTGTGTTCCGAAATGGCGCCACTCCCCTTCTTGTTCCTCTTTGCTGTTCCAGACAATGTGGCCACCAGTTGTTGCAATAGTGCCGCCTGCTTGGCAAATCCTTCCACGGACCGTCATTCAGCAATGGCAGCAATTTTCTCCGGGTCAGTATGGACTCCTGTGTTGGAAACAATGTGCCCCAGGTACCTCACCTCCTTCTGAAAGAAACAGCATTTTGATAATTGTACCCTAAATCCTTGAGTTTGCAGCTACTCAAAAACCAGTTCCAATTGCTCCAAGTGCTGGCTTGCTGTGGAAGAGAAAACAACTACATCGTCAAGACAGAGTAATAAGGAATGAAAGCACTGGTCCCCAAAAATCCATTCCATTAAACGTTGAAAGGTACCTGTGGCATTACAAAGCCCAAAAGGCATTCTATCGAATTTGAAGAGACTGAAAGGAGTACAGAATGCAGTCTTTGCACAATATTTTTCTGCTGCTGGGACTTGATTGTACCCACTGGCCAGATCCAAGGTCGACAACCACTGGGCCCCAGGAAGGGCATCCAACGATTCCTCAATTTGGGGCAGGGGGTAGGTATCTTTGCAAGTCTTTGCAATAAGCTGTCGATAATCCACTCACTTCCGAAGGCTTCCATCTTTCTTCTGAACCAGGACAACTGGAGAGGAATATGGACTACTGCTCTCCCCAATAACCTGGCTATCCAGCAGCTGTTTAATATGAGCCCTTATGGCATCATACTGAGATGGGGGAATTCGTCTACATCGTTGACGAACAGGTATCTCATCTAGTAATGGAATCTCATGCGCAACTAAGTTGGCGAACCCCAGATCTCCTTCGCTTTGAGCAAATATCCCACTATACTTCCTCAACAACTTCTCAGCCTGTTCTGTTTCACTAGGTGAAAGTCCTACAACTTTTTAAAACTCAAGCAATGGTACTTTGCTAGACACTGTGCTCACATTCTTTAATTGGGTATGTGCCTCATGCCCTTGGGCAGTTTCTGCCTGTGTCAATGGGTCCTTATCCAGAACAGGCTGTGCTTTATGCAACATGCCCAAAACTGACCTAGCTTGCAACCAGGCTTCAGTAACCCCCACATTAACAACTGGGACATATACTAATCCTTTCTCTATTCTTAATAGAGCATGGGAAACTAACACACCAGCAGGGAGACCATCCCCCTCTGGACCCTGGGGTTCCAACAATGCTACAGACAACTGGATGTCTTGTGGACAAGTTGCTGGTACCCAAACTAATGAGCTTGCTGGAATACATACAGGGATTTACCTTGCACCTTTAATTTCTCTAAGGCTGAGGTAGCTTCTGTACGTTGACATTGGGATAAAGCTCGCTTCCAAGCCACCCCTGCTTGTTGTACAAAAGGGGTTTCAAGAAATGCAGAACCATGCTGATCAAACAATTCTATGTAGCATTCACTGATAATATTCATCCCTAGCAGCTGTCACAAGCAGCTTTGGTTTGTACTTCCTGTGCTATAAGAATTTAGACCCTTTTGCATGGAAGGCCGCTGTAGCTTTAATGTCCTGATCCTCATTGGGTCCAGAATCAGTTACTATGAACTTACCCACTGATGATATAAATGAAGGAATAGGCTGGAAACCTAGTGATATGAAAAATAGTTCTGGCCTACACCTGTGTTTTGGATGAAGGGAATCCCTCTTAAGGTTACCCTTTGTGAGCAACGTGAAATGCATCAAGAAAATAGCTATCAATCCAGTACTATTGTTGCTGGTGAAATAATGACTCTGAATAAAGGAACTAGGAGCAAGTCTCTAGTAAACTGTGGATGTGACAAATGTAAGGGTGAGTTATCAATTGACAGGGCCCAAACCCTGCCCTGCTTGTAGCCATATGGTTAAGCATTCTCGAATGCTATTTCAATGTGATGGCCCAGAAGGTGTGTCATTCTCGCATCTGAATATTGATGTAGATAATGCAAGATGAGTCGAATACGTGGGGTGTGAAACTGATCATACTGTAAGATGGGCACATTTGGGTAAACTGGAATGCAAAGAAGGTATCCCTGCTAGATATGTCCAGATATTTTGCAGGTATCGAGTGAAGGCTATTGTCCCTCATACCTGTGATGTGAAAATATGGCTATCTTATCTTGTCGTGGCCTTCACAGAACCACTCAGAGCTAAACCAGAGAGAGAAGATGAATCCTGCTGGAGCAGGGCTGACATCAATGGGAGAATCTAAGATTGTTGAAGTACCCTAGTTATAAATGTATTATGCTATATTCTTTGTGTTAATTTACAATAATATAATATGATATACCCTGTGTAACAGGGGGAGACCTGTACTGACTCTTCTGATGTGTTCGAAGTGCTGCAGGAAGAGGGCAGCAGCCCGTCAATATTCGCCTGTCAGTCATGGCAGTGACACGGAGAGGTGGGAGAGTGGGTGTGCGGGCTTTCCTTCTCTCTGAGTGGCTGAGAGGCGGGTTTTGGGGGGATTGCTGGCCCTATAAAATAATATTCTGTTGTTCCCTCAGGTCTGCCCTTCTAAGACGGTTGAGCGCATGGAAGCTCTGGTCCAGGACCGAGAACGGCTGGGAAAGAAATCCCAACAAAAACAAACCAAAAAAATAGTGGTAGCGGGGAAACCTTGGGCAGACCCCTGAAGTATTTGTATAGCAGGCTGTGGGAGCAGCTAGTGTAGGACGGAGACCCGGCCGTGCGGGTAGCGACGGTTGGGGAAAGCTGCCGAGAGCAGCACCTTTTATTTTGTAGTTTTGCTTATTGTGCTTTATTTTCCCTGTTCCTTTCGCCTTTTGATTATTCTTGTGTTTGAGCACCTGTACTCCTGTACCGCTCCCGGTATAGTTGTGGCTCTGTCTGTACCATCGCTGGTAAGACAGACCACAGACAACAGCGCCCTCTGCGGGCTGAAAAGAAATTACGCTCCCATAATAAAACTGGACACCTGTGCGGTGTTCCCAAATCACCTTTGTGTCTCTTGTGAGTCAGTGAACTACCCACCACCCTTCCACACCCTGTTATTAATCTACTGTATTATTGTTTAAAATATTATTTGTAACCAGTAACAATGTTATTAGTGGAATTGGATGGAGTTTGTGCAGACGGTTCATTGCTAGTAAATCACGCTAGCATGATGAAGTCTGGGGCCTCTCTCTTATCAGGAGGTAGGATCTCTAAAATAAACATGGAGCCTCCTTGGCATTCCAATCCAGTAAAGCAAAGGTGAGCAAACTCTATGAAAATAGCCCAAACAGTGTAGGGACAGTTAGAATTGAATTAAAAGAAATAATGGTTTGTGATTTTACTGTAAGGTAAGAATAATCAGAAGTGTATTAACAGAAAGTTTATAAGAATTTGGACCTAAGAGAATATAGTGCAGAAATTAACTTAAGTAAAAACTCCAGTCAAAGCAGAATGGTACCAGTATGTGTGAAGCATACAACAGGCTTGCCAAAGAGAAGGTAATTAATCTTGGTAACCCTTGCTTGTTTGCAGTACCAGGCAGAGGGTGATGTTTGGGGGTTTGGAATCCAAGGTTTCTATGATGAGTGATCTATTACATATAAGAAATACCTCTTGGTACACGTGAGGGGGAGCCATAGCATAGGACCATGGTATGCCATATGTCTTAGAAAATGCTTACAAAGAGTCATCTATCAATGATGGATGACCTCGGTAGAGAAACAGGTGGTTCAGAACTTCCTTGAACAGGATTTTTGTAAGAGAAAAACAGAGAGAGGTCATGTTTAGTTTAAAGCACTGAATGGCTAAGATGGGACTGTTTTCCTGATAGACTGAATTTAAGTGAGAATGCTTGGATATATAGTTGCCTGCTTAAGAAGTTTGCTATGAGCCTTCTACCAGCCCCTATACAATATGTTTTAGTTCATTGTTAAACCACATCTATGCATGTAATGAAGCCATCCAAATAAGGAGGATGTCTTTTGATGTTAAAAGGGATATATATATATGTAATTTTTTTTTGGACCCAGGATTGGAATACTTATACCAAAGTAGGTGTTATATATTAAACACATCTTTCTATGTATTTTTTTTATAATTGTACTGTATTCACATGCATGCTGTGTTCAGGAACTCCCTGGTACCAGGAAAGAATAACATCAGTTCAAAAGTTCACCTTACATATTCCGGAGATGTAGGAGTGGTGGACTAGGGGATGATGGCTAATTAATCTTATGGAGGGAGTTACCGGGTGTTGGAAAATGTTATTAACTTGACGGACAGGAGCTGTTAAGGCTGATAATGTTTAAGACTTAATTGAGACTTCTGACGTAAGAAGCAAGGCAAAAACTGAGGTAAAATCCTAGTCAAGTATCACCAACGTGCCATCTACAAGTTGTGTGGTCCATCCTCTGAAGATCTCCGATTGAGCTGATTGCTGTTTGGGTCGTGTTCAGAAGTCTTTGCCTTTGAAGACAGTTCCTGTCCTTACAGTATATTCTACACTTCCATATATATTTTTCGGAGGTAAGAACTATTTGGAATCTATATCTCTCTTATATTGATGCATTGCTATAAGGTATATGAATTATTGTTTTAGTCTATGAGAATGATATATTGGATGTTTTAGGACTTAGCGGTGGGTGTCTTTAGTTTTATGCATGTGTAGCCTTAGGGCAAAACATGTTGTAACCATAAATGTATTGAAGTATTCATGCTATTATACCTGTTAACCCTTTGCGGTCCATTTATTAATTCTGCGTCAGGCTCACCAGGTCTAATTAATTTTACACGCGATTTAATTGTAGACGCGCTGTTTAAAAGTATTTTTTTCCACAGTCAAACGGGTTTAAATGGCCCTGCACATCAACAAAGCACTCACTAGGGATCTCCAGCCCCGCCCCACCCTTTCATTTGCTATCGCTTTCACATATGCTACCAAATAAAAAATAATAATAATAATAGTCGTACATACTGATCAATCGTCTCCTGATGACTCGTTTTATCACCAAACTCCTCAATAATGCAATCCAAGTCATTATTTTATTGCTGTAACATCTCAAAAAAGCTCTGCAAATGTCCGTGATAGTCTCTGTGCGCTGATACTGTACTTCCAGCTTGTTTCCATACGACCGCCCCATCTGATGCCAATGGGGTACTATGACTATTCATGAGATACGCCTTTTTTTTTTTTTGTCGGCTTTTCTTGGCTCCTTTCGTTCCCACTCGGCCATTGAATGGTTTTCTCGGCTTTTCCGCTGAAAACCGACTTTTTGCGTTTTGCGTTTTAAAATGATGTCGGACAGGGTCCGACAAAGGACCTGGTGGGAATAATTGCAATGTCGGACCCAGTCCGACAATGGACCGCAAAGGGTTAAGGCACTGGACCGCCCAGATTGCCTGTCAGCTGGGATTCGACATAGTCTGTAACTACTCAATCAATTTTTTAGCATTTAATAAACCGAAGGGGTACTAATACTACTCTGATTCATTGAAACTTCAAATCGAATGAGTCTGTTTGAATTTCTTGATTATTAAAAAAGTCATCTGGATACGTTGCAAGCCCAGTGCATGAACGATCCACTTAAAGAAACATCTTTATGTCCTCCTAAATGTCTCCCCTGAGTTTAGGAGTGTGCTTAGAGTATATATATATATAAATATAAAAGAGTATGTGCGAATCTGACACAGCCCTGGTGTAATTTCTTTCTGTCTTTTAACATTAACACCAGGAGGATCTTTAACAACTAACACCCCAGCCTTAAGCTCCATGTACCCAACGTAAGGTATCTCCAAGCCGTTAGCCGCTTTGAGATGCATCCATCCACAGTCTAGGAGCTCCCCTACTGACTTCAAAAATATGGTAAAAAAGCTTTCAGTTACTGTGGTAACCACGGAACCAGTGTCCAGTAGACAGGGGACCTCAATCCCAACAATGACCACTGAACATCGGCCCACTCACCACCGGAGGACCGTGGGGCAAACAAGTGTTTTGGTACCTGAGCCTGAGGGATCAGGTTTTCTATTAATTTTCTCAGTTCTGCCAACTCAGTCTTTTCTCTAGTAGCAGCTCCTATAGCCTCAACACTTACTTCAGCTTCTGTCATACAGGCACGGGGGGCAGTACGTCCTATCCTATATCGTTCTCCATCTTCCAGCACCGAAAAGCTTCCTTACGTAACTCTAAAAATGAGAGACTATAATCCTGACGTACTAACCTCTTGAGCATACTGTACCTCACATTCTCTGCAAATTGATCTCAGCACTTGATCCTGAGTAGTTTTGGCCTCTGGTCGGCTATGCACTACCCTTTCCATGAGTATTCATTGAGAGATTCTCCTTCTCGCTGTTTTCTGTCAAAAAACTGCTTCTGTAAACAAACAAGATTTTGAACAGTCATACAGTTCAGTCAGTATTTTAAAAATAAAGTCTGGATCCTCCCTCTTAGCCTGTGGTCTATATTTAATTTCAGCTTGTGCTTCATGCACTAATGATCATATAAAAATCATATAATGATCATATAAAAATACTGCTTGTTCTATACGGGACATGTGCTTCTTCTACCCAATCTTCAATTGACAAAGAGCTGGAAGAGTTCAATTTACCTGAAAAAATTGAAATTTTCGCTTTCTAGGTATATATACAAACTGGAGCTCTACTACCATGGCCAAAACTTTCGTCTTCTGCTAGCGAAGACTGAACCTCTTTGGGCTGTGAAACTTCAGATTCTGTAGACATTTATTTTTATTTATTTTAATTAAAACCAGTACCACTTTTATCCTTATACTGCGTGATTTAAAACAAATGTTTGGGAAAAAATAAAAAAAAATTAATTCTTGAAATTGCCACTAAAACTTCAACTCTTCAACTCACCCCTCTTGCAGGTCATCTCTTCTCCTGGCTACAAAGCCCCCGATTCTTCCTGCACCAACCACTGTTTTTCGTATAACTCACAAAATACCTTGTGCTCTTTTTAAAAAAATGACGCCACCCCCCTTATTAGTGTATAGGAGAGGGGGGCCTCCTAAAGCTTGATTTTGTATGCAAGACCCCACAAAAAAAGAACCCTTCAATTAAATGAAAGAACAAAGGCAGGTCCAGTTTGAACAATTTATTTATACTGGGAACCACCCCAACATATTTAAGACTGGAGCACAGTTTCTAAAAGCTTTTGCAAAATAGACTGTGTAATTAAGCTGATAGCACATATATTGTAATTAAAAGCAGCCCACCACCAATAACCAGGAGGGCGACAGAGCCACCACGTGAATAATTACAAAATTAAAATAAAAGCTCAATAAGAAAACAATAAAAAGACTATATACGAAAAACAGTGGAGGCACTCTTAATCCTCAGGTGAGTCCCTACAAAAAAATGCATTTCTCTTTCTTTTTATGCGGCTTGTCCTTTGTTCAGCAGTACGGGACCGTGTGCGCTTGAATGTGTAGTGGGCTACGTGGCTTTTAACAAGGTGTGTATTACCTGATCACTTGATTACCTTAACAAGATCAAATCAGTAGCGCTTGTGAACCATGATCAGTAACTCGTGCTAGTAGCACCCACTACACTACCATCTCCTTTATTTTATACATTGACTGCTGAGCTGGTAAATCTACACATATACCGGTTAATCTATAGATTTAACGATTTTACACATGAACCGTAATATATATATATATATATATATATATATATATATATATATATATATATATATATATATTTTTTTTTTTTTATATATATATATATATATATATATATATATATATATTGTAAGGCAGCAGGTTGTGTGAGACAGCAGGGAGGGGGTTAAAACCTCCCTGAAGAAAAAATGGCACCTCTGTTGTATGTAATTGTTTTGCTTTTTAGTTAATTATTTCTGTTAATTGTTTTATGTGTTAATTATCACCCGCACCTGGTAGTTATTATCAATTAGTACTAGGTGCAGGGGTATTTAAGAGAAGCAGTTAGTCTGCTCTAGGCTGCTGAGTAGAAGGAAGCAGGAGAGGTGCTCTGCTTCTGAGCAGTCTGGAGAAAAAAAGTTACAGTTTAAACCTGTTAAGTTGTGGGGCAGGTAAACGGCTTAGCCGTCCTGCGAGTGAGTCAGGTTCCAGTGTGTATAGTAAGCGCTCCAAAAACGGAGTTAGGAGTTTGTTTGTGTTTTGTTTGGTTTATAATTAAAAATAGCGCAACCGCGCGTTTAAATCCATTTCTGTGTGCTGGGTCGTAGTTTTTTAAAGGGGCACGAACCCGTGAGTGGCGCAATCCTTCACAATATATATATATATATACCTACTGTATCTATATCTACAGTGCCGTGGATAAAGTATGTGCCCCCTGTCTGATTTTAATGAGTGCAACCGATACTCCAATCTGCGGCTGCCATGTAGTTTCCCTTCCGGGTCAATGCATTATTTTTTTATTATTATTATATATTAGAAATTGTGATTGCCAAAGCTGAACAGGTGAAAAAGAAAACCAGGCAGAGGTAAATACCCAGTTCAGTCCCATCCCTGAGGATGAACAACCGTCACCACCAGCAAAATTTTCCAGGTTGCTGGCTCGGTCTCAGATCAATGCGGACACCCAGATAGCAAAGTACCTGGAGATCATCCAAGATTTTGTACAGGGTGTACTTCAGTTTTGGGCTGATAACCACCAGAAGTCCCCAAAACTTCACCCTTTGGCTGTTAAGGTTTTGTGAGGCCCTGCATCTACTGCCCCTATTGAGCGTGTGTTTAGCAGAGGTGGCATCTGGGTTCTAAAATGCTCTCGCAATTGATATTTTTGAAATGTAATGATGGCAAACTTGGTGACTGACTATAATGTAGACAATTTGTGCTGGCACATATGTGGTAGTTGCAAAGGATAAAACAAAACAAAAAAAAACATTTCTAAATCTGTGGACTTATTTATTTATTTTTTTAACTTATGGGTAAAACATATTTTTCATCATAAATATTTGTTTCTAATACTTAATGACAGGAATTATAGCGTAGCAGCAACATGCATAATCAGTACTGCTTTGTAGGATGCTTGGAATGCTGTTCTCAAAGTTATTCCCTTATCTATCCAGATTATCTGTAGTTTATCAAGTACTGCTGATGCAAGCATAGGTTGGCATTTAATTTCAATACTGGAGTCATTTGATGGTGTTAAGATCACTGCTTGTTGCAATTAGTTTTTTCTTGCGTAATTTCCATTCCTTTTGTCATATATTCAAAACAATTAGGCACTTAAAGCAGCCATGCTTAGTATGCTGTTTTAAGCATCTACTTGTTTTGAATATAGGACCCTTTGCCATTTTTCTCACTTCATGTATTCTGTTTGGGAGTGTTTCAGCAATCACAACTATACCATGTGTAAATCATAGATCTATCAGTTAGTGCACATTTACTTTAATGCCCAGATTTGAACCTTCTATGGTGGCCTCAGTCACAGTGCTTTCCACATAAAAATTAAACAGATCCAGTGGCAACAATCTTTTCGTACTCTTACCAATATCATGAACCATTCTGTAAAAGTATTTCCATACATATTTCCAAAATTCAGACTCAGACCCCAGGGTCTTGGACTCGGACAGTCCTGATCTGGGTCTTGACTCAGACTCGGATATGATGGACTCGACTCCAACTCTGGCATACCTGCTATATCTCTTGATTTTCGTTGGGAGACTCCCGATATATGTCGCATAATACACACTCACAAATAATAATACAATTATAATAATAAATATAACAACAAACAAATTATAATTCAAACCCTGGGTATTGCAGGCTACTGTAAATGAAAATAATGTTTTAAAAACTAATGGCTTTGTTTATCTCAACGGGCCTGACTACAGCAAACTCTAGTTGGTTGGGGCCCACCTTCCATCTCTTTAAAAAAAAGCCTTTTATTGCACAAAAATCCACTCATTATTTAACCAGGAGTCCATTTTGGATTACTGTGCACGCTGAACTAACTTTGAGTTTCAATTGTTAAAAAAATTAAATCATTACTGGGCTTGAAATCTACCATTACAATGTATGTTTAATATATTAAATATTGGAACAAGAGATCTTCAAAAACAAGCAGATATTTGAACATGTAAGCATTACACTAATAGTGACCACTGAACAGGCGATAAAGAGTATAAACAAATTGTTTTAATTAAACCATGTTTCAGTGTGGGACTAATTCATTTCTAATTATTATAAACAAGTTAAAGATGAAATGTTGACTTGTTTGACATCCTGCTGTTTAGACATATTAAGTGTTATCATTTATACATTCAATGTATGTCGCTTTGATTAACCCTTTAAGGACCGCGATCGGTAAACACGATAAAAAAGCACTTCGTTTTGATGACTTACAGGGCCACCGTACTTTGGAGTAGAGGCTTGAAACACATATCAATGGATAGGGGAGGGACTGACGTTCACTTCCTGATAGTTTTTTTTTTCATGTGACGTCACTGAGAGGGACAATTAGTTTGAGTAACATTAAAAATGCAGACAGCTGACAAATCAACGGAAGATCGTGTTCAGAACTATGAAAAAGGAACATTGCATGCAGATGGTGGGATTCTGTTTTGCTCAACTTGTAATATTTCTTTACTATTGCCATACTATTGACAAGCATCTTGACAGCGCAGTACACAAAAACAAACTTGAAATTCAGCCTAAACAATAACGAACAAGCAAGTCACAATCACAGATTTGTTTAAAAAGTGTAGAAAAACGTAATGGCAACACGTTTGAATTAGTGGACGCCTTTGTGCAGCGAACATACCTATATAACGGCTGGTCAATGAAATATTACGAAGTTTTTTAATGAAAAAAATCCTGAATTGTATAGCCGTGCCTAACAGTGACAGACTCAGACAAGAGTATCTCTCTAAAGTATAAGCAGCACACAAAGAATATTTAAATGGCAAAACGAACGATTCTGAGTCTGTTTGCGTTGTATGCAGCGAGGCCATTGATGATCAAGGCAACTGTGTTTGTACATTATTTTCATCCCACAGAGCTTTACAACTGTTAATTCAGAGGAACTTACTGCTTACTTAGTTGATACACTGCATCTTGACTCTAACCACACAACAGTAGTAGGTCAAGATATCATTAAGATGCTTGTGGAGAATGGCATTGATTTCAATTGTGTGTCTGCCTTTGTAATAATTGACAATGTAACAGAGGAAGAAACACTAGCTGTTTACGTCTATGCTTAGTTGTATACAATGTTTTTTTTTTTTATTTTTTTTATTATTACTATTTTTGATAGGCTCCAGTGGCATATATGATGTTATGTCATTTACTAATAATTTGATGGTATCGTTTTTGTCATTTCAGGTTTGCAGTTAAAGTTTCTCCCGTGTTTAATATTTTGGGATTAAAGGCAATGGGAATTACATTTTAAAGGTTTACAAAAGGTTTACAAAACTCGAAAATGTTCCTGAATATGTCGTTTTTAAAAAAATATTTTGTCTGCTTGTTACTTAGTTTTGCAGCCAACTTTTTAAACGACTCTTGTTTCCAGAAAAAGTTTGTTTCACTTTTAAAGATTGTTTCAATAGCGACTCGAGTTTCAGTGTTACAAATACACTGCACTCGTACATCCTAGACAGTCCGGGATATATGAAGATTACGAGGCAGGTGTATATGCAACACTTTCGACTATGTTAATATATGCATACAGTCACCATATACTTGTGATATTTAAGTAGGCTATGCTTAAAATAGGTTTACAATATATTATTATTATTTGTTTATTTAGCAGATGCCTTTATCCAAGGCGACTTACAGAGACTAGGGTGTGTGAACTATGCATCAGCTGCAAAGTCACTTACAATTACGTCTCACCCGAAAGACGGAGCACAAGGAGGTTAAGTGACTTGCTCAGGGTCACACAATGAGTCAGTGGCTGAGGAGGGATTTGAACCGGGGACCTCCTGGTTACAAGCCCCTTTCTTTAACCACTGGACCACACAGCCTCCTTTATACAAAAGAAACTGTTAATGTCCAATAAATGAATGTACACAGAGGCAAGTTGAGGTGCAGTCATTAATTCAAGCAATCAAACGGCATCTAATGTTAAAAAAGTGACGTTTCGCCAAACATCTTTTGAAATGTAAATAGTGAACTTTTAATTGACTGAGCGAGTGCTGTGCTGACTTTTGATTAATATTACAAAATAAATCAGAGGGAGATAAAGTAAATATTTTTTTGATTTTCAGATCTAAACATAAATGTTCCATTAACAATTACCTTCTCTGCTTTAACTGTCTCACAGGACGCTGTAATTTGGGACAAGATCCCTGCCCTCCTTCTATGGAGCGCATTTATTTTGTCCGTAATGTTTCATTGATGTTAATGTTCTCACTGATTCAGCACCAAAATGCCTTTCATAATTCCCCACCACTTCTTCTGCTAATACATTTAGCTTTTGGTCTGTAAACTTTAGATTCCCCACTCTGTCCTCCTTGGTCGCTGTCATTGTGACAAAAACTCAGAACCGTACTTACTTTTTCTTTCAAGCGCCCTTATATATATACTATAATGCAGTGTGTGTAAACCTCATTATTATTATTATTTATTTATTTAGCAGACGCCTTTATCCAAGGCGACTTACAGAGGCTAGGGTGTGTGAACTATGCATCAGCTGCAGAGTCACTTACAACTACGTCTCACCCGAAAGACGGAGCACAAGGAGGTGAAGTGACTTGCTCAGGGTCACACAATGAGTCAGTGGCTGAGGTGGGATTTGAACCGGGGACCTCCTGGTTACAAGCCCCTTTCTTTAACCACTGGACCACACAGCCTCCTCATGCATAATTCCGCGTGTTGAAAGTAAAAGCAAAAAGTTTGTATGGTTTCTGAAGTATTTTTAATGTTCCCCAGAGTGTTCTGAAAAAAACGACACCATTTCCAAGATGCTACTGTAAAAAATAGATTTTTTGTGAATTTTTATAGGAAGAGAGTCAACTGTAGCCAAAAAAACCTGGTTCCCGGGGAGCATCCCACTGAAAAATGCTTGGTCCTGAAGGGGTTAATGTGTGATTGTTTATCCCTAATTATGCTCTACAACATTTAAAAAACAAACCACTAAGGTACTTTAAGAATTGCTTGGTGCGTTGGGCACCTGCTCGCTCTGCTGCTTCTGATACACTAGCTATAGTATCATCTGAATTGACATACAAATATATAATTTTCATATATGAAATTCTGTGAAAAACAGAAGTCATAACATTTTTCAATTTAATCCATTATTTTATAAAGGAAACTTCTAGTCTGTGGAATGGTAGATTCATTTACTTATTATTATTTTCTTTCTGAAAATTAAAGAATTGAAGAGGCGAAGAGAAGCAACGTCTAGAGTACAAGAGAAAGTGGACATCTGCCACACAATTACTCAGTGGCATGAGGTCAGATCAGCACAGTGATGAGGATAGTTTAAGTTCAGGAGGTTGGGAGTTTGATAATGATCACAAGTATGGAGCCAGTAATGAAATTCCTGAACCAAATCCCACTGATAGTGATCATGGGGATAAACATGACAGTGAGTGTGGAATGCAGCGACCAGTTACTCTGTCATCAGATTCAGAAAATGAGATGGAATGTATGTATGGTACGGTATTTGCAGAAGGTTTAACAACATGAGAAAATTTGTTTAAATTAATGCATAATGTAGTAGATTTCACCCCCCTTGGACTTTTCCACATTTTGTAGTGTTACAACCTGGAATTAAAATGGATTCAATTGGGATTTTTACCATTTGATTTACACATCATACTTAACACTTTGAAGGTGCAAAATATTTTTTATTGTGACACAAAAGTTAATTAAAGAAAAAAAGACATTTGTTGGTTGCATAAGTATTCACCCCCCTGAGTCAATACTGTGTATAAGCACCTTTGGCAGCAATTACAGCTGTGAGTCTTTTTGGGTAAGTCTCTACCAGCTTTGCACATCTGGATCCTACAATTTTTGCCCATTCTTCTTGGCAGAATTGCTCAAGCTCTGTCAAGTTGGATGGGGACCGTTGGTGAACAGCAATTTTCAAGTCTTGCCACAGATTCTCAATCAGATTGAGGTCTGGGCTTTGACTGGGCCATTCTAAGACATTCAGGTTCTTGTTTTTAAACCACTCCAGTGTAGCTTTGGCTGTGTGGACATTGTGCTGCTGGAAGGTGAACCTCCACCCCAGTCCCAGGTCTCTTGCAGACTGAAACAGGTTTTCCTCTAGAATTTCCCTGTATTTGGCTCCATCCATCTTGCCCTCAATCCTGACCAGTTTTCCAGTCCCTGCCGATGAAAAGCATCCCCATAACATGATGCTGCCACCATCATGCTTCACTGTGGGGATGGTGTTCTCAGAGTGATGAGCAGTGTTGGCTTTGCGCCACACATAGCGTTTTGCCAGGCCAAAAGACCAAAAAGTTCAATTTTGGTATCATCAGACCAGAGAACCTTTTTCCACTTGTTTGCTGTGTCTCCCACATGCCTTTTGGCAAAATCCAAACGGGATTTGATATGGGTTTTTTTCAGCAATGGCTTTCTTCTCTCCACTCTTGCATAAAGCCCAGCTTTGTGGAACGTCCAGGTTATAGTTGTCCCATGGACGGTTTCTCCCATCTCAGCTGTGGATCTCTCCAGCTCCTTCAGAGTTACCATTAGCCTCCTGGTTGCTTCTCTGACTAATGCCCTCCTTACCTGGTCACTGAGTTTTGGTGGACGGCCTTCTCTAGGCAGAGTCGCGGTTGTGCCATATTCTTTCCATTTTTGGATGTTCAAAGTTTGGGATATTTTTTTGTAACCCAACCCTGATTGGTGCTTCTCCAGAACTTTATCCCGGACTTGTTTTGATAGCTCCTTGGTCTTCATGATGCTGTTTGTTTAGATATGCTCGCTAACAAACTCTGGGGCCTTCCAGAAACAGGTGTATTTGATCTGAGATCATGTGACACTTTAATTGCACACAGGTGGACTCCATTCAACTAATTATGTGACTTCTGAAGGCAATTGGTTGCACCAGAGCGTATATAGGGGTGTCACAGCAAAGGGGGTGAATACTTATGCAATCAAGACTTTTCCGTTTTTTATTTGTAAATAATTTTGAAAAATATGTAGATTTTTTTCCCCACTTCGACATTATGGACTATTTTGTGTAGATCAGTGATAAAAAATCCTAATTAAATCAATTTTAATTCCAGGTTGTAACACTACAAAATGTGGAAAATTCCAAGGGGGGTGAATACTTATGCAAGGCACTGTAAGCTTCTGAGGAAACATGGACATTCTGACTTGCCCTCTACATCTCCGCACGTTACTGAGTACAACCAGAGAAGTACAGTACTGTGCAAAAGTTTTAGGCAGGTGTGAAAAAATGCTGTAAAGTAAGAATGCTTTCAAAAATAGACATGTTAATAGTTTATATTTATCAATTAACAAAATGCAAAGTGAGTGAACAGAAGGAAAATCTACATCAAATCAATATTTGGTGTGACCACCCTTTGCCTTCAAAACAGCATCAATTCTTGCACACAGTTTTTGAAGGAACTCGGCAGGTAGGTTGGCCCAAACATCTTGGAGAACTAACCACAGTTCTTCTGTGGATTTAGGCAGCCTCAGTTGCTTCTCTCTCTTCATGTAATCCCAGACAGACTCGATGATGTTGAGATCAGGGCTCTGTGGGGGCCATACCATCACTTACAGGACTCCTTGTTCTTCTTTACGCTGAAGATAGTTCTTAATGACTTTCGCTGTATGTTTGGGGTCGTTGTCATGCTGCAGAATAAATTTGGGGCCAATCAGATGCCTCCCTGATGGTATTGCATGATGGATAAGTATCTGCCTGTACTTCTCAGCATTGAGGAGACCATTAATTCTGACCAAATCCCCAACTCCATTTGCAGAAATGCAGCCCCAAACTTGCAAGGAACCTCCACCATGCTTCACTGTTGCCTGCAGACACTCATTCGTGTACCGCTCTCCAGCCCTTCGCGAACAAACTGCCTTCTGCTACAGCCAAATATTTCAAATTTTGACTCATCAGTCCAGAGCACCTGCTGCCATTTTTCTGCACCCCAGTTCCTGTGTTTTCGTGCATAGTTGAGTCGCTTGGCCTTGTTTCCACGCCGGAGGTATGCCTTTTGGCGCAAGTCTTCCATGAAGGCCACTTCTGACCAGACTTCTCCGGACAGTAGATGGGTGTACCAGGGTCCCACTGTTTTCTGCCAATTCTGAGCTGATGGCACTGCTGGACATCTTCCGATTATGAAGGGAAGTAAGCATGATGTGTCTTTCATCTGCTGCAGTAAGTTTCCTTGGCCGACCACTGCGTCTACGGTCCTCAACGTTGCCCATTTCTTTGTGCTTCTTCAAAAGAGCTTGGACAGCACATCTGGAAACCCCTGTCTGCCTTGAAATTTCTGCCTGGGAGAGACCTTGCTGATGCACTATAACTACCTTGTGTCTTGTTGCTGTGCTCAGTCTTACCATGGTGTATGACTTTTGACAGTAAACTGTCTTCAGCAACCTCACCTTGTTAGCTGAGTTTGGCTGTTCCTCACCCAGTTTTATTCCTCCTACACAGCTGTTTCTGTTTCAGTTAATGATTGTGTTTCAACCTACATATTGAATTGATGATCATTAGAACCTGTTTGGTATAAATGTTTAATCATACACCTGACTATATGCCTACAAAATCCCTGACTTTGTGCAAGTGTACCTAGAAGAATTGATGGTGTTTTGAAGGCAAAGGGTTGTCACACCAAATATGGATTTGATTTAGATTTTTCTTCTGTTCACTCACTTTGCATTTAGTTAATTGATAAATATAATCTATTAACATGTCTATTTTTGAAAGCATTCTTACTTTACAGCATTTTTTCACACCTGCCTAAAACTTTTGCACAGTACTGTATACACAGAGGTCAAATCAGGAATGGAATATATCTACTGCTATGCAGCTGATGCATAGTTCACACACCCTAGTCTCTGTAAGTTGCCTTGGATAAGGGCGTCTGCTAAATAAACTAATAATAATAATAATTAAGCTGAAACTGGGACAGAAGTTCACCTTTCAGCATGACAACGACCCAAAGCACACAGCCAAAGCTACACTGGAGTGGCTAAAGTAAGAAAAGGTAAATGTCCTTGAGTGGCCCAGTCAGAGCCCCGACCTAAATCCAATCGAAAATTTGTGGCATGACTTGAAGATTGCTGTCCATCAACGCTCCCCAAGGAACTTGACAGAGCTTGAACAGTTTTGTAAAGAACAATGTTCAAATATTGCCAAATCTAGGTGTGCAAAGTTGATAGAGACCTATCCCAACAGACTCACAGCTGTAATTGCTACCAAAGGTGCTTCCACCAAGTTTTAACTCAGGGGGGTGGAGACTTATCCAATTACGATCTTTCAGTTTTGTATTTTTAATATATAATTTAAAAAAAAAACCTTTTTCCCCCTTAACAGTGTGGAATATGGTGTGTAGATAAGTGGAATAAAATTTAAATGCATGAAACTCTAAGGCATTGACACAACAAAAAAAAAAGTTCAATGGGGTGTAGACTTTCTATAGGCACTGTATCCATACATCTCATTTAGCTCCGGTCATTATTCCAACTACGGAGTTTTCAACATTTGAACATTTGACTTTTAAATTTCCCTTATTGTCCTCATTGATTCTTGCTATTATTTATCGCCCGCCAAAACACAATACTCTTTTTATTAGTGAATTCTCAGATTTTGCTTCTCTTTTTTGTGCAAGTGCAGGTGAGGTTCTCATTACTGGTGATTTCAACATTCATGTTGATTCCCCTACTTCTCTTCTGGCCCGGGACATACTGTTTCTTCTTCTTATTATTATTATTATTAGCATGCCCTTTGCTAAGTGCTGACATAAGGGAATCCGTTTTCTATATAAACTTGGCACAAGCTAATTGCCGTAAAACAGTTAGAGAATAGCCCCAAATATCCTGAAACATTGGATTGAGTTTATTCTTAGAACAGATCTTCAGTGTCTCACATTTATGTTGAATTTTACAGTGAAACATAAATAATATGTGTCTGTTTTCTACTTTTTTTCAAAAAGCAGACCCAGATGACAAAACTTGTTATAGTGCATATAGAAAACTTGATTATTTTGGGTCCCTGTGTGGCTCACCTGGTAAAGGCATGACTGTATGACGTGCAGGGTGAGTCATACATACAGACAGGGGAGCACAGGTTTGCATGTTCTTTGATGGGCATTCAAAGCAGCGTTAAATTGGCTCTGGTACTCCCACGGGTTAGGGAGGCAAAGTCGGCAGGGATTGAGCTGTTGTGAGGAGTTGCGAGAGGGAACATATTTGGACATTCTAAATTGGAGAGAAAAACTGGGGTAAAATAATTGGTCATCCTAAATAAGTTATAGCAGGAATGTAAAACGTTTGGGGAAGTTCCTGTGTGGAAACACAGTTAGCCTTGTTTTATCAGATTTTCCTCGTAGGCTTAAACTGGTCTGGAATAACTTCCCCCTCCATTCTGGATCACATTCAGTGAAACAGCAAGTTTTATTTAGAAAGCAAGTGGATAAACAGAGCATTAGAACACATGGAGCACTCAACAAAGTGAAGCAGGACCGTTAAAAGTCCTCCAGTATCCCATAGTCCCAGTTAGTTCAAAAGTGACAAAACACCTGGTAATCAACAAAATGCTCCAGCACTGCTAAACAGAAGGTTTCATATTTTTTTTTATTAACTAAATAGTCAAAAAGTTGTATCACAGTTGTACACTATTGTGGGAACTGAAAACAAGCACAATTGCAGGAGGGTAATACGACAAAGCCTCTTTCTCCAGAGTACATGTTGAGAAATGCATTCACAAGCTGAAAACAATTGGGATTATGTTGAAAAATATATTGTTGTGATACAGACAACATGGAATAGAGCAAAGGTAAAGTACAGTAGTCTCTGGCTAATAGAACACCCCTTAGGAAGCAAGCAACATGTTTTCTTAGCCATAGTGTTCTCTAAGAGTTGACCACCGACCACAATATGCCAAGGCCAATCACAATATGAATCAATAAATACAAAACAGTCACTTAACAGTACTGTATCCGTTTTGAATTGGTTAGCAGCTAATTGCTATCGGTGCCAAAAAGGTGTTCTTTTAAGTGACGTTCCTTTTCCTTTAGGAGGAGCATTTACAATGGGAAAATTCTGTTTCACGACAAGGTTGTTCCCTAAGCCGAAGTGTTCTCTTAGGAGGTGTTATATATTGGGGGTTTTAACCGAGTAATGATTAATCAAACTTGTGGTCTGTGATTGCTTAACACCAGAACCGCCATGGCAGTCATTTTAACGATTTGAGGTTTTCATATTTAAATTACTCTGCGTGTCTGAAATTTATGCAGTTGTCCGTTTATGACGTTTTCTAACTACATGCATTAAATACCATGACGGCGTTTGAAAGGTAGGATTTCGAAACTAAGGAAGTGTGGCAGGATGGCTTGCAGTGGTGAGGTGTGGTGACGTCACGGACCAGGAAGTAACTGAACCAAAACAATGGATGGGCGGGTGAAGCTGAACGCTACTGCGGTCAGCGTATTTAATTAAATAATAATACAAACAAAAGATTTCAACAAATAACAAAACACAAAACAAAAAGGCACGATGACCAAACAAACAGAAACAAGTATATTTTTAAAATAGCAATTGTTTTTTTCCGCTCGCTCTACCGTGTTCTCCCGTACTCTCCTCTGTACTCTCCTCTGTACACTCAACCCCCACAGCATGGACAGCTGCAGGTTCTTATACTCTGGTCGAGGGGTAAACTTGCTGTTAATGATCTTATTACCCCTCGGCCACAGTCTGCATGCGTTTGGTAAGGATGCGTGACTGTCAGCTAGTAAATAATCAGTAGCTGATCAGTCACGCATCCTCACAGGGTTTTTAAATATAAAAAAACAATAACAAAAGACAGTGCACAAATATATATAGGGGCGGGACACTCCGCCACACATGCCCCCCCTTGTGCGCAGCACACATGGCATTTTCGGCCACCTCCCCCCTTAGTCCCTAAAGTCCTGGCTAGCAGTCCCGGCCCAGGAACAGGGGAAGCAAGGTGTCTCCGGGGGCGGCCACGGCGGGATGTCCTCCTCCCACCCCAACAACTGTAGCGTCCCAGTGGACCACGCACAGGCCGGCTCCTCCGGCCAAGGAAATTTTGGGGTGGTCTCCAGACCTGCCCCCTTCTTCATGGCCGGCAGATCCCTCCGTGGGCCTCCGCCACCCGTTTTCCTGCAGCGAAATTGCTGGGGGGAGCTGGTCTCCTGACCTCCCCCTTCTTCATGGCTGGCAGCTGCCCTTCATGGGGCTTCAGCCACAGTATTTCCTGCCGCGAAAGTGCGGCTGGGGAGCTGGTCTTCTGACCTCCCCCCCCTTCTTCGTGGCTGGCAGCTGCCCTTCATGGGGCTCCAGCCACAGTATTTTCTGCCGCGAAAGTGCGGCTGGAGGAGCTGATCTCCTGACTCCCCCCCCTTTTCCGTGGCCGGCAGCTCCCCTTCATGGGGCTCCAGCCACAGTATTTCCTGCCGCATGGCAGGACTGGTAGCGACCCCAGGCAAAACAGGACCCTTGGGAGGCGACGGCAGCAGCTGCGGACCCTCGGGAGGTGAACTCGGGAGGGGTGCCCCTGGCCATGGAGGCGGCAGCGGGAGCTCCACTTCTCCCTAGTACCCTGTAACTGGTGGCTCTCCAGGCGATGCGGAGCAACAGGCAGCCCCAGGCGATGCGGAGCAACAGGCAGCCCCAGGCGATGCGGAGCAACAGGCAGCCCCAGGCGATGCGGAACAACAGGCATCCTTGGGCGATGCAGAGCAACAGGCATCCTTGGGCGATGCGGAGCAACAGGCATCCTTGGGCGGTGCGAGGCAGGCATCCTTGGGCGGTGCGAAGCAGGCATCTTTGGGCGGTGCGAGGCAGGCATCCTTGGGCGGTGCGAGGCAGGCATCCTTGGACGGTGCGAGGCAGGCATCCTTGGGCGGTGCGAGGCAGGGCAGGAGCAGTCCTTCCCATGACGGTGGAGGTGGAACCAGCAGATATTCACCCTCTGCTGGTGGAGGTGGAGATGGAACCAGCAGGTATTAACCCTCTGCTGGTAGAGGTGGGAGGGGCAAGCAGTCCTCCCACGGCGGTTGAGGCAGAACCAGCAGGCATTCACCCTCTGCTGGTGGAGCTGAGAGCGGTAAGCTGTCCTCCCATGGCGCTTGAGAAATAACCAGCAGATATTCACCCTCTGCTGGTGGAGGTGGGAGGGGCAAGCAGTCCTCCCACGGCGGCTGAGGCGGAAACAGCAGGCATTCACCCTCTGCTGGTGGAGGTGGCGGAGGCAGAGGCAGCTCCTGCTGCTCTGCCCCTAGCGGTGGTGGAGACAGAGGCAGCTCCTGCTGCTCTGCTCCTAGTGCTGGAGACAGTGGCGAGGGCTCCTCACCCTCTGGCGTTGGAGATGGAAGCGATGGCTCCTCTCCCTCTGGTGCTGGAGACGGCAGCAATGGCTCCTCTCCCTCTGGCGTTGGAGACAGCAGCAATGGCTCCTCTACCTCTGGCATTGGAGACAGCAGCAATGGCTCCTCTCCCTCTGGTGCTGGAGACGGCAGCAATGGCTCCTCTCCCTCTGGTGCTGGAGACGGCAGCAATGGCTCCTCTCCCTCTGGTGCTGGAGACAACAGCAATGGCTCCTCTCCCTCTGGCGTTGGAGACAGAAGCGATTGCTCCTCTCCCTCTGGCACTGGAGATGGCAGTGGCGGGGCTTTTCCAGATGGAGCTGGAGATAGCGGGAGCCCTGCCATATCTGCAGCCAGGTAGCGGATTACCATGTCCGCAACCTCCGGGAGGGACACTGGGCAGTGTTGCTTTTCCCAGGCTTCCCATCGCTCTTCATCTCTGGCCCACAGGTTGATCACATCAGGGAGGGCCTCTTCAGAATTCCTCCCAGGCTCCACCAGCCAGCCCCAGATTCCCTCAGAGGAGAGTGAACTCGTCGGCCTCTTAGCCAGTGGGACCTCTCCCTGTGACGCCAGACACTCAGGCTCCTCCATCTCCTGCCATGCGTGGCTCTGGCTGAGTGGAAGATACCTGACCTCGCCACACAAGAAGCACCACCCTTCCTCATCCAGACAGGCAAGGCAAACATCCGGCGTAGTAGAGACGCGACGGGACCTGTGACCGGCCCCGCGCTGCTCTTGATGCGCCTCCTGCTGCTGTTGCTGCTTTCTCCTGCCGCTTCTTCCCATTTTTTTTCTTTTTTTTTTTTTTTTTTTTCAAAACACAAAAGCCACTATTCGAAAAAAACAACAAAAACCCCCCGTCCTTTCCTTTCCTGGTCCGGCTGTTGGAGGCGTTGTTTGTCCCACGCAGGACACCATATGTGGCAGGATGGCTTGCAGTGGTGAGGTGTGGTGACGTCATGGACCAGGAAGTAACTGAACCAAAACAATGGATGGGAGGGTGAAGCTGAACGCTACTGCGGTCAGCGTATTTAGTTAAATAATAATACAAACAAAAGATTTCAACAAATAACAAAACACAAAACAAAAAGGCGCAATGGCCAAACAAACAGAAACAAGTATATTTTTAAATATAGCAATTGTTTTTTTCCGCTTGCTCTCCCGTGCTCTCCCGTGCTCTCCTCTGTACTCTCCTCTGCAGGTTCTTATACTCTGGTCGAGGGGTTAACTTGCTGTTAATTATCTTGTTACCCCTCGGCCAGTCTTCACGCGTTTGGTAAGGATCCGTGACTGTCAGCTAGTTAAATAATCATATAGTAGCTGATCAGTCACGCATCCTCACAGGGTTTTTAAATATAAAAAAACAATAACAAAAGACAGTGCACAAATATATATAGGGGCGGGACACTCCGCCACAGGAAGTTATAATCCCACCCACCTAGAACCACAAAAACAGTAATTTTGATTGCCTTTTACAATACATGATTTTATTTTGAATATAACCTACAATATTCTATTTTTTTTTAATATATAAGCCTGTTCAAGACTGGGAAAGATGGCACTATTTGGGAAATTATAGATCCAGTGTTAACGCTGTGGGAAGTCGGGCTGCACAAAATCGATATGCGAATGCTACACCACACTCAACACTGCACTGTAGCAGAGGCACATAGGATACAAAATGATGATTCCTGGGAGGAATTAGAAGTGTTTATTGCAATCTTGTATGTTCATGGAATGAACATGCCACTGACATTTTTTTTTTACTTAACTGCAATTGACAAAAGAGTTAAAGAAAAAAAAACAGCCTGGTTGGAAGTGAACAAAGCAAGAAGAGAGCTTCCACCATCTACGCAAAACTTGCAACCACAGCTGTACTCCAGTACAATTTTGAAACACAATGACTGTGCTACACTAACTGTTTACAAGTGCAAGTCAAGAAAGAACGTAATTATTCTCATGTAAATGCACAGGTAAAGTTGAGAAGCGTTACATCTGTGTGGATTGTGTTACTTAGATGCTACTTTGAAGTCAGTTTCCCTGAAAGTGCATTCACGTAACATTATGGGAATTTAGTTATTTTCTTTTTTTGTTACTTTTTTCCGTTTTACAATTTTGTATGTACATATACCTATTTACACAATAGTTTCTTTTGAAATGTTTATTTTATTGTAGGTTTTCATTTTTTGAAGTAGTGCTTTATATGTGGGAAGAAAATAAACCATTTTATGTTTAATTGTTCATTTAAATACGGTGTTTCAGCTGTGCAGATGTTTGATATGATGTACTTGAATACAACTTTTGAGTTGTATCCAATAGTTTGCCTTTCATTTTAATACTGAGGTTGTTTAAAATGTAACCGTTAGGGCTCCTGAGTGGCGCATGGTTCGAATCCAGGCTGTTATTGCCAACCATGACTGGGAGTTCCCAGGGGGCGGCGCTCTGCCAATTGTGCAGGTAGGGAGGGCTTAGGTCAATCCAGGGCAATCCACGGTTCACCGCGCACCAGGGACTCCTATGGCTGATAGGGCGCCTGCAGGTCTGTGTTGTCCTCCGGCACTATTGGTCTGATGGCTTTCGCTGTGGATCTGCAGTTCAAAAAAAGACAGCTAGGTAGGGAGACGTTTCGGAGGACGCGTGTGTCAGCCACTATTCCCTGAGTCGCCAGGGGGTTGCAGTGGTGAACCGGGATTAATAAAAATACAATTGGCGATTCCAAATTGGGGAGAAAACTGGTGTAAAATCATTGGCGACAACTAAATTATTAAAAAAATAAATACATTAAAAAAAAACTGTCATAATGACTGCCGCCTGCGGTTCAAGATATGAGTATAACCGCGTTGGTTCTAGAGTTAAAACATAATTGATCGATTTCATATTGTTTACCTGAGTGTGGTATCAAAACGATTTTTTTAAAAATGGCAGAGGGTTCTTCCAAAGGTATATTTATAAACAAGATTACTGAACTCAGCCTTTACTTCCGTCACATGTTGTTCAAGGGATTATAGGATATAAAGAGAGCTCTAGGGCTATTTTTCTATTGAGTGTCTATGGAGAGCTTTCTGACCGAGTTGATTTTCTTAGTATTTCAATTTTTTTTTTTAACTTTTGGAGTTGTGACAGGGTGGCTGAGTCGTCTGACGCCAGACAGAAGCAGGAACTGAAAATACTGATACCAGGCACTGCAGTTTCAAAATAAAAGACACAGTGACGCCGTTTTATTCAAATACAACAATAAATCAAAGGTTTATATGCAGGTGACCATCTCCCGATTTAGCAGTAAATTAAATCACTAATTAATTTGGGAGATGGCCACCTTCTGCATGAGGTTTTCTAATTATTCCTGGCAGAGGACGAGTACCCACTCTCGCCTCTGCCAGAACACATTTTAAATAAAACAATAACAAAACCCGCGGCGCTTCGCCGTCACATAAATACATAATAAATAAATACAATAATAAATAAATCATAATAAAACAAAAACAAAATAACACAGGGGCGGAGGGGGAAACCCCGTTCTAAAAGTAAATAAACAAATCAATGTACAGGGCTCTCTACCGCCCTGCTACAGGAGTCTTATGTGAAATACATTAAATAATTAGCTTGATTGATTCTGGAATTCACAATCTCTCCATAGAGTAAAAAACGCTCCAAAAACATTTCACATGTACAAAAACAGAAACTTTAACTAGTAGCAACATCAATAAAAAGCAGGGGCCAAGTTTGTCCCAATTGTGTCTTGTTAAACTTAACCAAAGAATAAAAGTGTGCGAAAGCACTGAATTACAGCTTTCCAACTCTGAGTTTGCTTTCCTTGCCGTTGACCAGTCTTGAACGCACGCCACTACACCACATGAGGCTGACATCTTTGCCTGCAGCTACAGCCGCCCGGTCACCGACCTGCGCGTACGCTCCTCCATAGAGTACAATGCAACCATCATAGTGGAAGCAGTGTTATATTTTCTTTTTATGTAGTATTAGAAATAATGATTTTGGTTTTATAGTTTTGTGTGTTCATGTACCTGTTTACACCTGTACACAGGTATATGTACATACCCGTTTCTTTTGAAATGTATATTTTTTCACTGTTTGTAGTCATGCTGTATATGCGCTCATTTTAAAAATAAAACCTTTATTTTTAATTTTCCATTTAAATACAGTGTTTCTGTGATGCAAATGTTAGATATGATGTTCATGAATAAAACTTTTCAGTTGTATCCGATAGTATGTCTTTAATTTTCATAACGAAGCAGTTTAAAAATGTATAGGTCACAGTGACTCATGTGGCGGTTCTAGGTAGTTCGAAAATCCGGCGGTTCTAGTGTTAAAGAACAAAGAAATGCTTGTTTGAGCAGCGAAGGTGTTGCCAAGCATGAACAAGTGTAGAAAGAGAAAGGCTAGTTTATGTGCCATGATAGCTGTGTTTGAAGTGTTTTGTTTAAATTATTTGCTCTGTTTGTTTAAACCTTTTTGTTTTGTGAAAGAATAAAAGTATGCTAAAATGCTGAATTACAGCTTTCCGACTCTGGGTTTGCTCTTGACCAGTCTTGACCACCTGCCACTACACCACATATGGTGGGATAGCGCCACAAGTGACCCAGGTGGAAACTGCAGGGATATAAAAGAAGAAGAAAAAAAGTGCTATTTAATAAGCTGCATGCAGAAGGGCAACAGCAACAGCTCCCCGCACCAGAGGAAGAGAAGCACCAGCAGCCTAGTAGCCTAAAGCGCCTGTTCACACAAATCTAATTGGTTTTGTAGCATAACCCCCCCCCCAAACAAATCCAACTGCAACCATCGTAAGTTTTTTTTGCTCTTTTGCTTTAAGTTTACTAAGGAATAAATGATGTCAGCATGGTAAGCAAGTTACTAATTATTCTCTTTACTGCTTCAAACCGTGTTCTATGTTTTTAAGCACTGTAGAAATTTCTAAAACTGCATTCTTGAAAAATACGTAATTTGATTTTGCTGAGCTCCCTGAGTCTGGAATATAATGTACTATTTGTTTGCACTGAAAACAATAGAACATTGGTCACCTTAATAATTTTGAGCTTACTGAAAACAAAAATGAATTAAAAGAGAATAATCACATAAGTTATAATCATACTTTTAGAGCTTCTTAATTCATATCAAAAGGTCGCTGTGTGATTAAATATTCTGTGCTTTGCTTCTAATCTCTACTTGTTCCCAGCACACGCCATCACTGTTTGCAAGCAACGTCAATGAATTCATCTGGCAAATTAAAGTCTCAAATTGAAAATTGCCTTCTGTCAAACAGGCAGATATATCAGACTGATATGACAGAAGGACTGATTGATAGCAAAACAAAAAATAGAACAACAGAATAACTTAATACCACTTAATTTACCAAAATGAAAATAATTTAGTATGGATGCGGGAAAAACTCATTAACAATATGTTGTGCACCGTCAACCTAGAAATCTGTCTGTGTGAACTTCATGTTTTTATTCCATTATGAAACTACACAAATGGGAAATACATAAATATAATATGTTTTTGTGTAAGAGAAAAGGTAAAAAATACATTAAATGAAATCAAATGAACTGAAGCACAGTCTCATAAATGCATCATTGTATTACAGACTTAATAAAAGTGCAAATGCAATTAAAGTGAAACATAACGTTTCTATTTTGCAAAACAAATAATAAAAATAATATTAAATTTACTATTTAAGAACACAGTATGTATACATTTCCGGCAATGTCTAAATCAGATTGGCAGATTTGCCCCGAATTGAAGTCAAAGTAGGCTATAGTCAGAGGTGAAAGTAACTATAATTTCTTACCAGTGTAGTGTTATTTTCAGGTACGCGTTAAAAAGTGGTACTCAGCGCACTGCGCTTGACTCTCGCATGCCTAAATAACTTCCGTTAAGAAAGCAGAGAAGCCTCCACTGAAATCTGGTACATAATGCTGTTTTCGTGTTTTACATCTTTTTGCATTGAATTTGATTTTATTTAAGTAATTCAATGTATTGCATATGAACTTTGATAATCTGAAGACCCAGCCTGCGACTGGCTTGAACAGAGATACTACTCTAGTGTTTGCCTTGGTGTGGCAGTCCGCAGCGTAAGACATCTAAAATCCTAAAGTACTAGTAATCAAATATCTAACTTAGCCCCGATTTGATCACCAGAGTAAAAGAGATTTTAGCATATTATTTGAAGTCAACAGAGATTGAAATATATTCAATCTATTGAGCTAGCAGTGCCGGAGTTTGCGGTGGAATATCCCAGACATAACTGGATGAAGAGTGCACATATTGGTGGAGGAATTGCTGTTTCAGTACCTTGCCCACTACAATAGACACCTAGAACATTCATCTATTAATATTCTTGTAGTTTGTCAGCAGTCCACAGAAAATGTAAATTTGTTATTTGGACAGTTTTCTTCCCTAATTAACTGCCCTCTTGTCAGGATATCCGTGACTGAAATAGTCACCCTTGGCATCTCCCCTGCTGTGTCAATGACATGCCAGTTTCTTTCCCATATGGCAATATTCCACTAAAATCAGTTGGTTTTGTCTTTTCTTTTCATTTGTTCTGTACAATAAATACAAGTGACAGGTAAGCATTTAGCTCAGGTTATCGTTAATTCAGGTTTTACTGTATATTTAAATGATAATGGAAGACATTATAGTTGCTTTCTATTAAACATATTTTTTATTCAGTACTACTTGCAACCAAAAAAAAATGGTGTATTACATAAAAAAAAAACATATTATTATTATTATTATTTATTTATTAGCAGACTCCCTTATCCAGGGTAGGTTGTTCCACCACTGAGGGGCGAGGGTGGAGAAGGAGCGGGTTCTGGAAGTGGGGGAGTGGAGGAGGAGGTACTGCTAATCTGCCAGTGGTGGAGGAGCGGAGGGGTTGTAGGGAAAAATAATAGTCTGAAGATAGGAGGGAGCAGAAAGGTCAAAGCAGCTGACAGGTTGATTTGATCAACCTATATCCCCTGAGAAAAAGGACAGTTGAATTTATTTCAGTCATTTTACAGCACCAGGACTCCCTCTGGATTGTGTCATCCACTCATTTTGGTGGATATCCTAGGGTAAAATTGGTTGATGTAAGAAACATGGGAAATTGATTGTGATAGTGTGGCAAAGTGGTTTGTAGTGCGCAGGTGTAGTTGGTGCAGTGCTCAGGAATAAGACGCACAAGACAGTGAAAGTTCAATAAAACAGCTCCTTTATTTGGCTGGGTTGCGTGTCAACAACACTTAAATAATAAGCACAGGTGCTACACAGCAATGTGTATCGCGCTGTGCAAAACAAGGGTTTCAGTCCCGAAATAATAAGACACTAATAATTAACACACCACACAGACACGGTCACTTCTCCCGACAGTGAGTACTCTTGTGCAGGTGTGATGAAAGACAAACAGTTCGTGAAACAGTGGTGTAGTGTAATTCGGGTTTAGTGCTGACTTGTAGCGACAGCTTAGACGTCTAACAAAGACAAATGACAAACAGTTAGTACAACAAACAAACAAAACACGAAACACTTATTTACTTTCGTTTCCTTAACGGGTCCTTTCAGTAACCACATCAAAAGGAACAGATTACGGCGTCATGTACCCTAAAATACCCTTAGTCATGCCCCCTCCGATAGCTAGTTCAATCACGTCTCCTCCAATCCATGACTGACACATCGCTTACCGTACTAGGGTGATGACTTCTGGTACCGTGACTCCGCCCCCTTCTTGGATGGCCGGCTTCCGACTGACCCTGGAATGAACTGCCGAACCAACCAGTACGAGGCACACAGTTTTTGTTATACCGCGCCCTCACAGGTCAGGAGGGAGATTGTTGACTTGGATTCATTCGCTCTCTGTCACAGAATCTTGTGGTAATTAATTTCTCTGTTACTCTGATGTACAGTTGTTAACGTTAGCTTTTTGAACTGTACTGTATGCATGCTCTGCCTTTCACATTGTAGCGGGGGGCACTGGAAGTAGAATCAATATGGTGGTGTCACCCTAGCTTCCCAGGTAGGGATTACTTGCTTTATTCCATTCTACAACAATAATTTGCAGCAACTGGGTGCCCTGCCTTACTTTGTTCGCTATGCCTGAACAGCTCCATCCATATTTATGCCCTGCTCCTCCTACTAAACTCTGTGTTTGACGTCACCCAACCCAATTATAAACCCTCCCAAATAGTAACGTGCCAGTGCTCTTCCAGGCTGGTTATATTCATACAACAACTGAACCTGACAGCCTAGTCCCCCATTGAGAACTAGCTACATCTGTGCTTCCCATACACACAACTGTAAACACTGTAGGGGGAACCCCCCCTTGAAACAATACAATATCTTATCATTACAGTTTCACAGCTATTGTAAAATGTATTTTCTGAAATAAGTTTCTTAGTCACTTTATGTAACTCAGTACATTACTTGATTTGTATTTTTAAAACAAATAACAAATGTAAGATATTTTCTTCATAGCTTTTATTTTACTTTGTCTGCTGTAGGTAGGCTATTTAAAAAGGGTTTTGAACATAAAACAAATACCCATGACCCAGGGAAATATCTAGATCGAGGTGAACTTAAAAGACAAGTTTTCCTTGATATTGCATATGTAATTATTGTACCTATGCACCACCACCATTTCCCCCCTTCATTTGTAAACACAGAGAATACCCTCCACCTGAAAAAGTCAAAGCATTTTAACACAGACTTATCATAAAGAATAAAAGACAAACACAGTATTTGAGTAGTTATGGCAAGAAACACCCAGAATGGTTTCAAACACCATAAAAAGGCAAGTTTGCTTTTTAGAGTTACAGTACTGGCGCAGTATTGGTAGACCTGTTTGCATGTCAGATGCAGTTTCTCGTCATCTGTCACTTATTTATGCCTCAGGGCTCTGTCTTGGGATCACTGTGTTGTCTGACTTAATTTCTCTATCAAAGACATTTTAATTTTGTTCTGTTTTAGGACACTTCACACCTAGGTGTACAGATGCTGTCTTTGTCCCTGGCTGACATCAAATCTTGGAGGTACATTAACCATTCTGTAAATTAGTATTGTATGCAAATATCATTATAGAAAATCAACTTCCCTGCCTCTGGTGTATTGTATGATGGATAGCCTTATCAAAACTTAGTATAAGAAGTATAATTCAGCACAACTGTTTCAGCTTCTTATTGTGTCGGGAAGTCAAATTACAAACTGGGACCCCTTCAGCCCCTCACAATGCTACATTCAGAGCACCTATTTAACTCAATTGTAGTAAGAAAACCACAGTACAGTATCTAAATTACACAAATGAAACTATTCATTAGAACCTACAATAATTACACTTGTAATTTTGCAATGGAATGTAATTTACTTTTAATACATTGAACATTCTGGGCCCGTTTTTGTTGACAGGGTAAACTTCTATCGCAAGGGCAAAACACGGTTGCCTCTTATTTTAATGACAAACCTAGACACAAACAGGGGACTCCCAAGTGGCGCATCCGGTAAAGGCGCTCCACGTGGACTGCAGGATGTGCCCTATAGCCTGGAAGTCGCGAGTTCGGATTCAGGCTATTCCACTACCGACCGTGGACGGGTTCCCAGGGGGCCATGCACAATTGGCCGAGAGCCGCCCTGGGGGGGAGGGGGGTTAAGGTCAGACAGGGTGTCCTCAGTTCACCGCGCACAGCGACCCCTGTAGACTGTCTGGGCGCCTGCGGGCTTGCCTGTCAGCTGCCCAGAGATGCGTTGTCCTCCAATACTGTAGCTCCGGTTTGGCTGCGTGGCGGACCTGCAGAATGAAAAGAAGCAGTCGGCTGACGGCACACGCTTCGGAGGACAGCGTGTGTTCGTCTTCACCGCTCCCGAGTCAGCACGGGGGTGATAGCGGTGAGCTAAGCCGAAATACAATTGGCCATTTCAAATTGGGAGAAAAACAGGGTAAAATCAATTGGCGACTACTAAATTAGATGATGATGGTGACATGTTTTTCTCCATCCTTTTCTGTCTGTGTTAGAGCCAGTGGTCTGCATAAGTTTTGGGGCCTCATTTACAAAAGGCCGCTAAACTTTATGGTACATGATAATTGCAATTACTGTGCGTGTTAATGATTTCCATATTTACTATTGCAATTTTATTTATTATCGCATGAAATAGTAGGCGTATTATGGTGCACACTAATTTTATTGTGCCACACTATGGTAATCAGAGTGAATATGTGGTTTGTATGGTAATGCTTGATAATGCATTTAAATGAGCATTCAGCTCAGAATAATGAGATGAGCTGTATTCACATGCTATTTACTAAAGGATGTTAATTTTAGTGTGCGCATTAAAGTGATCATTTATTAGTGCGTATGGGAACCAGGCTTTAACCACTGATAGGCTCACTATTTTTCTGGCCTGGAAACTAGTGATGTGCAGTTCGATTCTTTTTACTGACTCGATCAATTTGATTCATTCAGTTTAGTGAATCAATTCAACAGATTTGTTCGTTTGATTCACTGTTTCACGAATGCAAAATAAATACATCTTACTGAATTACTTGGTTATGAAAATGTGTTTGAACGGAAAAATCTGGCAGTAAGTTAAGACTGTTCATTTGGTGGGCTGCACCGTAACAAAATATATATATATATATATATATATATATATATATATATATATATATATATATATATATATATATATATATATATATAATTGTCTCTGATATAGCTGGTTGTAGTATCCACTTGTCCTAGTAACAGAAATTGGTATGACAGCACACTCCTGTAGAGCCTTTAAATTACAAACAGTTCAATGAGGTGAAGTACTCGGTATCTCATTAAAACCAATCTTTATTTATAGCCGTTTGTTTTAAAAAGCGTAAAACAATGTGTTTCAACACATCAGTGTATTCCTCAGGTTACAAACTCTGTAAATGCTAGCAACACCACGATTCACTGTGTTATATCTTCTTTGTCAAAAAGCAATTGCATTTCATCGATTGAATGAGCATTAATTAGCTAACCATTCATTTAACAATTACATACTTTTCTAAAAAGTCAATCTTTACAACATACAAGGAGAACACCTGATCAACACTCATTCAACAGTACATCTCGGCTTCAATACAATTAGATGTTAATTAATCCTCCTACTTATTCATAAATAAGAATTCAACATTATTATTATTATTTATTTCTTAGCAGACGCCCTTATCCAGGGCGACTTACAAGATATCACATTATTTTTACATACAATTACCCATTTATACAATTGGGTTTTTACTGGAGCAATCTAGGTAAAGTACCTTGCTCAAGGGTACAGCAGCACTGTCCCCAACCTGGGATTGAGCCCACAACCCTCTGGTCAAGAGTCCAGAGCCCTAACCACTACTCCACACTGCTGCCCTGTGTTTTAATGTGTGTTTTAATGGGGAATTACTCTGGTTAAAACTGACTCATTTATAATGTATATACTGATAATACATACAGTTTTCCTGTTCCATAGGCATGTCTTTTGCTTTTAATATGTGCAGTTTAATATCTACAGGACCGTTTTATTAGGTACAGTTTTCCTGTTCCACAGGCAGATATTTTGTGCAAATAAGGTACATCCGGGACAGTAAATGACAGTCACGGTGGCATTTGTGACATCGGGCAGGAAAAACAGTTGCTGTTCACGTTTATTCTATGTTTTTGCTGGCACAGCCGTTGTACTGTTTAAAACGTATAACGTATACAATTTTAATTACATTTAGTGGAAATATAAAATCAGAAAATTGTACTACTTATTACATTGGATGGCCCACAGGGGCGTGTTTTGTATGAATAATAAACTCCCGTTCTTGTGCTGTTTATATTTAAAGTATTTATGTTCGCAGTTACATACTGCACCTTTACTGCTAATTCACTGTATTCTAATAGATGGATTACAACTGTACATGCAATACTGGCAAAATACAATAAACATAGCTTTGATTTATGATGGTCTGTACTGTATAGTGAGATGTTTTTATATATCTGACCCACAATATTAATGTTATACTTTATTACATATGATGTACTGCTTGGAACTTTTTGTTTAAACAAAATCACCACAATGCACAAACAGCATCCCCAAATCACTGTCGGCCAAAAGGCTAAAATCTGTTTATGTTCCACGTCGAACAAGCTGAACGTATCGGAGTCTGTCTGCCTCACAAAATTCCGCCTTAAGGTATTTAAAATAAATAATTGATTTTGGGATATTCATTTGTTAAATTTGTTCATAGAATGATGTTTTCACTTGGTCTTCGTACTAACTTTTGCACTTGGTAACATTAATTTAAAAATCCAATTGATACCTATGATATGATTAATATGTTTTGTGACTAATTTGAAGCTATTAATGTTTAAATATTAACCAAATCGAGTTATTAATCAAACTGATTCGTCTTGTTACACAACTGATTTATTAAAATGTTTGGATATACAGTTAATTGATTGATTACTGTCTTGTTCACAGTCATCTTAAAATAACATTAGAATATGAAAAATAATGTTTTTTTACAGATTCAGATTTTGTTGCTGATGTGTTTATTTTCAAAAGGTTTTCTTTAGATTGTGCTACAGCAGCGTTGTGCTTTTGTTTCTTGGGGGGTCTAGGCTTGTACCAGGGCCCAGTAAATCGCAGTGTTGGCATTGGGTGTGGCTAAGATCACTAAACACTGTGTGAATAGGTGAAGAAAAACTAATCATGCGTATTATATATTAACCTGTGTCAGTGTTTAATATATATACACCTGTGACGTGTTTAATCAAGTTTACAAATATAGCCATTTTAACTTTTTGTGCACTATAATAGAATATACAGGCTTTCTAACTATAAATATATTCTCAAAAAGGAAGGAACTTTTTTGCAAAAAAACATAGTTAATGCATCAGTTAGGGTTGATATTAAAACAACAAAAGTAGGGAAATGCGATGTTAGGGTTTTTAACCCTAACTCTGCATTCCCTCCCACCCCCTTACAAGCAGTGGAAGGGGCAAGGCAACACAAGCAACCACAGACAGCCATAATCAGTTAAGATGAACAACATACAACTCTCTGCCAATAACACAAGAGATATCCATCATCATGGTCCACTAGGTGTATGAGGCCTACTGCAATGCCAGTGTGTTGGGGGGTCGCGTATATCTGGGCATTGCTTATGCAGGTCTAGTAGGAGACGAATGCATAATAGTGGCACAAACATCACACTGTAACTCTATGAATTCGACTGCCATGATCAATGTCTAGTGTGGCATCCACATGTTTGATGTGCGTCAGTTGGGGGGAGGGTGGGGAACTGCATGCAGGGCAACATGAGGGGAAGTGTATATGTATGGTCAATCGTGAGACACAGTTGCATAACAGAACGACTACCAATAGTGCTGTAATATGAATCTATGTCCAAGCATAACTTTCTGTTGTATGGAATTGCAGATGTTCAATGGCATAATACAGTTTTTTGCAAGTGAGGAAGGGGTGATGGGCCGGCATTACCATTCATAGTAACATGGATAGGGGGAATGGGAGCACTTTAAGAACAGGACACCCATGCGACAGATGTATGACACAATGATATTGTCACCAGCAAAAATGGAAGTGTACACTGTTATGAAATTGTGTTTACATGGGTGAGTGGAATGTGCTGTGTCATGTCAGTTTAAGAGTGTTTCAGTGTTATACTGGATGAGCAACAGAATACAGTTTAATGGGAGGGATGGCCTCATCGTCATGGGCTGTATATGTTGTGCTGTAATACCAGTATGTTCTGTATTCTCCAGTGTTTTAGGACTATGTTGGCAGATCGCACACACATGCGTTCTGTAAATATCCATTCTTATGCAATACGCCTTCCCCAACAACCTCGGCAGCCTCCCAGTAGGTCTCTAGGGAGCACTTAGTCATACACCTAATGGACCATGATAATTGTGTTATCTGCAGAGAGTTGTATGATGTTCATCTTAACTGATAATGGTTGTCTGTGGTTGCTTGTGGTGCCTTGCCCCTTCCACTGCTTGTAAGGGGGTGGGAGGGAATGTAGTTAGGGTTTAAAACCCTAACATCGCATTTCCTACTTTTGTTCCCTACTCTGTTGTTTTTAAATTGCTTAATTGCAATACTAAATATATAAAATAGTGGCATTTCAAAATCACATAAGCCTGAATTTAATTTAGTACAATGGCTACAACAGGTTTTTCATTAAAAACTTAACTTAGTTGTTCTTTGCTAATATTAATGTTCAGCTTTCAAAAATGCATTAATATATTCTATCAGATTAAGAATTCAAGATATGTTCAAACAATGGATTAATTTCACACTGCACCATACACCATTTAAACAAATGAATCCTATAATTTCTATGCATCATGTAGATTCAATAAATTCGTAGTTACTAGTTACCATACTTGGTTTTAGTAAAAAGTTGAAACACTGTCTTGAAACAAAGCATTTAAGAAATAGGTCGACACCTCGTGATGAAGAAGATTTTGAAAATTTCCAAAATGATTTTATTTCCAAAGATTGTTTTCCTTTCCTTGTCATTCCTTAAAGAAAGGAACCTCCTGGCAGGGTCATACCAGAAGCTTGCAGTGGTGTCCAGAAGATATTACTCAGATGACATGCTGGAGCTCCCCTTGGAGCATGTGTGTGTGTGTGTGAGAAGAGTATTGAGCAGAGGGTAGAAGAGTCAAGCGCGGAGAGAGTGTGTGGAAGATCTATAAAGAGATCAAACAGGCTTTTTTCAAACTTCAAAAAGTAGGCAGTCCCTTCTTCATTCTCCAATCATCGAGCAATGTCCAAAAGCCAGTGGCTTCAGAACAAACACATTAATGATTGGTTCAAATAGAATCCTGGGTGGATAGCAAAAGTCACGTAATACAAAGCCACACCACAACATCCCACTCATTGGTCAGTTTAAACCAATGGGTTTTACCCCAGTTTAAGGTCTGTGCACCTGTTATTACTTGTTAAAATGGCAACAGACCTCTTCAATACACACCCAGTCTTTGAAGCAGATTCTAAAAGAGAAACTGACTGTCTAGTCTGACCATCTTGCTCACTCAGAACACTTAAAGATAACAGATTTTACAAGACACAGGCAGCCTGGCCTGAAAGCAGGTCTTCAAACACCCCCAGTTCATCAGAGATTTTGCTACCCGGCACGCACCATAAACGGACTGCAGCTACTTCCGAATTTTTGTAAGTCGCTGATTCTTGAGAGTTGGGACAAAATAGGTTTGCCTACTTTAAGTATCAATTATTCATAGAAGAATGCACACCCATAGTTACCACTACATGTAGAACTGATCTAAAGTCTTTCACACAGACCAGAAAATGGACATTATGCTGGGATTAAGAACTGAATCCAGACATGAAACATTAACCATTTCACATTGAACATCATCTTAGTCACATAACACATCAATAAAATGAACATGCTGATTCCTTTATTTAGAAATCAGATATATAGAACATCAGCTACAATTCCTAATGTATTTGCAACTGAGCACTATTAACTACCACAATATGTACATTACAAAATAAATGCAAGCTTTAGTCAAATACAAATTTAAAACAGACACATTTTATCTAATAAATGTTCAACATTTATTTTTCTCATTATCAATCTGCCAAATAAGTCATCTGTGTTCAAAAGTGTCAAGTTAAGTCTATATGAACAGCACTTCTATAGTACATAAAGGCCGCATATTTTTGTGCAATACTCATGGCTTTCCAAAATAAGGTTAGCATTAACAAAAACTTAAGTACTGCAGCTTTTGAACTTTTCCTTGACAGTTTGAATTATTTACCAGACAGAACTGGTGCCAAACAGACTAGTCCAGGACAGGAGCTCCCAGGGGCAGCACATAATTGGCTGAGTGCCGCTCGGGCGACTACTAAATTTAAAAATGGTTAAAAAATGGTTAGATTGTGTTAGACAAAACAAGCTACAAATTGGAAATATTTCAGGTTTTTTTTGTGAAGCATGATCCCATATATGTATACGGTAGCTGTACAGTAGTTACAAAGGTATAGAATTCTGTTTAACTGTAGGATAGCGATAGTTAGTTTCTCAATATATTGCCTTTTTTGAACTTGTGACTATTGTGATCGTTGTCTTGGACCAGAATGTACCGGTCCTAAATAAGCATATAAATCAAGAAAAGGACATCAGAGTATATAATGGTTGTTGAATTAAGACTCTTCTGAACTACAAAACCAACCTCTACACTAGCCCAGTGAGCAGACAATTAGTTATTAGTTGGTCACAAACTAACTATAAACCACCTATATATTTGATATAGGCATTTACGTTTTTTAAAGTGGAAACATTCTTGCAATCATGTTGAGTTTGTTTTATTCATGTCCTTCGATTAATGGTACTGAAATATTTTAAATATGCAGGGTTTACATTTCACTGCTTTCTGGAAAACTGAATCTAATTAGGGAACCCAAGGGCTTTATTCTGACAGGAAAGTTGTGAGAAGAACAAAAATATGACTTAAATTCATATGTTGCGAAAATCCCCCCAAAAAAATATAAACATGATGCATGCTGTTACCACTGTGGCTACTTTGCAGGACTGGAGCCAGCATTACATTGTGCATTACATATCTCTGTAGGAATATTTTGTATTCCTTTTGATTATAAAAAATAACATGTATTAGTAACCCAAGCTCCTTGTTATAAAACAGACACCATATATTTTTAAGATTGTTATTCATTAAGATCATAGTTTTAAAATGTGATGCAAGTTAAAAATATCAGTATGTGATTATATATAAAAGCTAACATTAGAAAAAATATTTACATTCTTCATTAATTTTGCAGGCCAGTTACATAAGTAGAAGCCATGAGATTTGGTAATACTCTAATGATCTAGCCAAGATGTCTGGTTGTTATGATGCATATTTAAATGAGCAAGCAAAGTTAGAGAATCTGAAAAAGCAACAGGATGTCATTTTTCAAGCAAGCAGTGTGAATACTAAAGCTCTCTCAAAGGTCCCTACATGGTGGCTTTAAGGATAGCAAAAAGCGGTAAGCCCCACACAAAAGTTCTATACCCCTTTCAAACGATTCAGTTGCATGGCGCATTCATGAAATGGCTGCTGATGTTCGTGAACAGCTTGATATGAAAGTGAAATAGTGTAACCTTTTTGCTATCCACCTCGATTAATCAACTGATGTGTCGGGGGGCTGCACAGCTCTTAGCTTTTGTAAGATACATTTGCGATGGATCTGTGCAGGAGGATGTTGTGTTTTGTTGTCCACTTTCAGGTCGAGTTACTGTGGAAAGCATTTATGACACTTTTTTTGAGGCAGTTAAAGATGCGGGGCCTGGACTGGGAGCAGTGTATTGGTGTATGTGCCAGAGCTATGACAGGAAAGAACAGTGGTCTGGTGACTTGAATTCAACATGCTGCAAACAATGCTACTTGGACTCATTGTTCAATACATCATGAAGCTTTAGCTGCTAAGAATATGCCTGCTGATTTTCACATGGTGCTTGATGAGGCTGTAAAAGTGGTGAACTTCATCAAAGGTCGACCAACTGATGCAGGTTTGTTTTCTGTACTTTGTGAAGAAATGGGTTCATCAGCAATTGCTGTTTCATATGAAGTACTACGGCTTTCCTGTGGGAAGGTTTTGTCACGTTTGTTTGAGCTGAGATGAGAAGCAGTGGTTTTCATGAGAAATAAAGATTTCCTTATGTAGGACTTCTCCAAGATTCACCGTGTCTTGCAATGCTTGCTTATCACGCGGATGTGTTTGATCAGCTCAGTGAACTCAACAAAACTCTACAAGAATGTGATACTAACCTTCTTTTTATGAATGACAAGATCGAAGCATTCATTCAAAAGCTTAATATTTGGTGTTCACTTGTGCAGCATATCAGTTTTTAAACTTTCTGATGGCAGATTTCATTAGAGAAAATTAATTCTGTGAGTTGAAGATAAAGGGCATCATCCTGTCGCACTTGCAAGGTTTACAAAACCAGCTGCAGCATTATTTTCCTCAAGTTACAGCAACAGGTAGCCTTTGGATAAGAACTATATTTGAAGAAGATGCTGTTAAAAATGCAGCCTTGCCCCCAGCAGTACAGGACAAGCTTGTGGATTTATTATGCAATAATACCATGAAGCTCACTTTTCCAAAACAATTAGTTTGTGATTTTTGGTAATCTCTGCGCATGGAACTGGTATGCGAAGCCATGAAAGTACTTGTGCCTTTTGCATCGACATGCCTTTGTGAGTCAGCATTTTCGAATCTGGTTGCAATCAAAAGCAAATACCGTAACCGTCTCAATGTTAAAGATGATCTGCAAATGTGTATTACCAGCATAGAGCCTCATCTGAAAAGCAGGCGGACCCATCACACTGAAAATGAAGGCTATATTGTGCATTTTAATGTTTTTTTTTAATTTTAAATTTTATTTACAGTGACTGTGACAGGATAGCCAAGCAGTGATGACATTCCCAGACCAGAAAGCTGACAGAGACACACACAGACAGGTACTATGGGTGAAAAGCGCTCTGGTGCGCTGTTTTTATAAAAAACAAAAAATAAAATAAATATTTAAACAAAAACACTGCTTCACAGAGCAAAATAAAAGTTTAATCAAAACAAATCACGTACATATAAAAACAAAACAATACCTCAGTCAGGCTGGGCAACCGCCTTCACTGATCCTGTAGTTTTATTTTTAGTTTCGTTTTCGATTTTCTCCAGTCTCACTCTCATTCCTCCTCTCAAACACCCACCTCCAACACAGAAAAACATACAAAAACACAGGGCTTTGCCCTGCCCCCTATTTATGTGCAGGGCTCTGTTCTACCCTGTGACAGTGACCAATTCATATTTGTATTTATTTTACCCCAATTTGGAATGTTCAATTATGTTTTTTTCTCCTCAACCGCAGTGAGTCTCCACACAGCACAGACGTTCTGACGTGTGAGCATCCTCCGATCTCACAAGCCTAAAGCCAGAATCGCTTTTACTCTTAGCAATCCAGAGCAGAGGTGGGCGGGCTACCAATCCTGGAGATCAGCCCTGCTTTTTATCCACTCTGAATGTGCTTGGTGTCTGGCCAGTAGGGTTCGTTGTTGCACAATGAGGAGAAGCATCCCTGCCGGTTTCCCATCCCCCATGCCGGGAGCGTCACAGCCAATGTGACGCACCCCTCGGGGGACCCAGCAAAGTTCGGCCTCTTTGCACACTCTGGGCCCTCGTTTTTTGTTTTTTTGAAGTTGAAAATGTGTAGATTACTAAATAAGTCTTTGACTGCCAATGTACCTTTAAAGTGTGTGATTTATATGTTTTGAAATCATAAATTTGTATAGCTGTGTATGTTTAAATTTTACTTACATGGCAAGTGGGGGTCGCGAGTTGTTCACCCTCAGAAAAAGTCCCAGACTGAAAAAGTTTGAGAACCCCATATATATATATATATATATATACAGTATATATATAATATATATATATATATATATATATATATATATATATGTATGGTCAGCAGTGTGGAGTAGTGGTTCTGGACTCTTGACCGGAGGGTTGTGGGTTCAATCCCAGGGGGGGACACTGCTGCTGTACCCTTGAGCAAGGTACTTTCTCTAGATTGCTCCAGTAAAAACCCAACTGTATAAATGGGTAATTGTATATATAATGTAATTGTATGTAAAAAAAAATAATGTCATATCTTGTCACAATTGTAAGTCGCCTTGGATAAGGGCTAAGAAATAGTGTGTATATATTGTGTATGTGTGTGTGTATATGTATAATAATAATTATTATACATATACACACACACATACACAATATATGTAAGCAATAAGGCTGTATTGTGCTCTAATATCACCACACACGAGGTGCAGTGTGAACCAGCACAACACACACCTGAAGTGCCTTACTGAGCTTATACAACGGGTTAACCAATATGAAATAATCATGTATAAATGTTTTGTTTTTGCAGAAGAACCAACGCAACTTGAAAATTCAGAAGTGGGAGAGGAACATTAGCGTGGCCCCGGATCCACAACTGCCTTTGTGTCCAGAAGGTACCTGTGAATACAGTATACAATCTGTTTTAATTGCTTTAATGTTGCATTTTATTGCTTTAATGTTGTTCCTGTACATCATTAAAGAAACAATCAAGCTATTAGACTTGTTTGAAATTAAGTGATTTAGAACATATCTGAAAAGCGTATTTTGTATGCTTTGAATATTTTGAAAGGCAGACCCTAGCAATTGAAAATTAACACCACTTGTAACACCTACATCCGTACTGAATAAAAATCTGGTGTATTTCTTTGTTTTTGCTTCTCAATTACATTTTTTTAAAGTAAACTAACAAATGCACTTTTCACAGAAACTGGAGGGAAGAAAAAAAGGACGAAAGAAAGCAGTTCATGGACTGGAGGAATCCAAGAAACAGGAGAATGAGCAATATGCTGAAGCTTGGGAGTGAGAAAGGAGTGAGAACGACAGCAGCTGGATGAAGCAAGAAGGTGGGAGGAAATAAAACTGGGAGACACGAGCATGAAAAAGGTATCGTCAGCAACAACTGCAGATGTATGAACGAATGAGAAGAAAGAGAGCATGAACTTTGTTTGTTCCAGTTATTTGGGCGGATGCTTTCTAACTCCCAAGGCATGAGTACCCTGGTTCAAGCACCACAATTTCCTGCATTTCAAAATACATATTGATTTTCTTCCCCTAGTTTTCCTTCTAGCCATCAACGTTTTTCCCAATCTCCAGCACGAACCTCGGGAGCTACTACTCCGCCTCACGTGGATGTACAATGGGACACGTTGACATATCCGAAATCACCAACATATCATAGGCTTTAACTTTCGTCAAATTGTAACAACGTAAATAAGCGTTTCAAAACTGTAAATAGAAAGCCACACCCTGTTTTAATCGGGAGCGGTGAAGACGAACTCACGCTGTCCTCCAAAGAGTGTGCCGTCAGCTGACCGCTTCTTTTCACACTGCAGATTCACCGTGCAGCCACCTCAGAGCTACAGCGTCGGAGAACAAAGCAGCTCTGAGCAGCTTACAGGCAAGCCCGCAGGCGCCTGGCCAGACTACAGGGGTGCTCAGCCAATTGTACGCTGCCCCCGGGGAACTCTCATCCAAGGTCGGCAGTGGAATAGCCTGGACTCGAGATGGCGACGTCCAGGCTAAAGGGCGCATCCTGCACTCCATGCGGAGCGCCTTTATCGGATGTGCCACTCGGGAGCCCTCTGTTTTAGAATGTTTTAATGATGGACCTAACTTTAAATCTTATTTTTTCTCGTCTATAAAATGTGTCACTTTAAATAATGTTATACTTGGTTAAGACCAATGTATGTATGTACTTTTACAAACAATTTGCTATTTGTTGTCTGACCTTTTTTGATAACATGCAGTTCAATTCCCTCCAAAGAACATATTTTTGTTTATCTATGTGTATAGCTAAAATTGTTATTTACAAAATCAACATAACATTTATTAGCCTACATTTGGCAACAGGTGTCCATCTTCTCCTTGTTGGTACAGGGGCAAATTCTAGCATCATGCACTCTGCCTGACCATCCAAAGATAAAACCAATACAAAATCGTTACAGCAATAAAAATAACAATAATACGAATAATATTAATAATATAAAATACAAACTCTAGAATAATATCAATGTGTTAGATTTTTTTTTTAAGGAAACATACCTAGGGGACCAAACCGTCTTAGCAGTAAAATAGTAAGTTAGCTGTAACAGATCCTACAAGCTCTTAAACATGAAAACCAATAAACAACAAACAAAACAGCCCCTAGGGACCAAAACGTATTTATCATTAATAGTAAGTTAGCTTTTAAAGATTCTACAAGTTCTTAATACATTAAAGCTTAATTAGCCTTTGTATAATTTTAAACATATTTTGAGAGACTGTTTGGAGTGACTGTTTGCAGTAAATATATTTTTTATGTTATTTTACGAATGGCAATATAACATTTGTAGTACACTGCATTCTATCAACTAAAGTTAGATTTAAACATAACTTTTACTTACCGATACTGCTGGGCACGTGCTGCTTACATAACAATTGAATAAAAACCATTCCAGTTGTAATAGTCGTCATGAAAGTTTTCTGGTGCAATTATCGGTATATGTGGTTCATCGACTGCCCCTGCACATTGTGGAAACCCGTGATTTTGTTCAAAGCCACCCACAACTTCATGGAGATGCTGTCCAGATGGAAATCAGACATAGATTAGTAGTAAAACAACTACTACAATCGTCTCACAAGTTTTCCTTGGCTATGCCAAATAAATGGCCAATGGTCCTGAACTTGCAGTTCATTGCCAGCTGCCACAGAGTCACGGTTACTTTCAACTTAACACTCAGGGCAGACCTCAAGAGTCACTCTTATAAAGCTTGGAATGGAGATGGTGGCACAAAAACTCATATTTTTCCATGCTCATCCTAAAATTCTGCCAAAAGTCTTCTGGGGTGAGAATGTTTTTTTTGATAATTCACTGCCAAAAATAACCTCCTAAATGTTCTTTCGACCACACTTCGCTCATTCAGGAATCCATGTTCCCACAGCTAAGGTGACCAGACATCCCGTTTTGGACGCGACAGTCCCACTTTTGGAACACTAGTCCCAGTGTCCCCAGAACCTTTCTTGGGATGCTCATTTCATCCCATTTTTTTCCCAGAGCCGATAACAGAATATTCGATTTTCATGCAGGCTGCGCTGTTGCTCTCTCTATCTAACTTATTACAGTACAATGACACTTGATGTGACTAAAGGGAAGTTTGAACGACCAGTAGCATTAAAAAGCGGCTGCACAGTGCCATGCAAATCTGGAGAATTACTGAACAGTCAATGTTCATATTTACAACCAATCACAAAGGATTGCAGGTTGGTTTATCCACTAACTGTTGCTAAAAGGAACTGGCAGCTACCCTCATCTGAATCATCGCTCTTGTTGCCTGAAGAGATTAGACTACTATAATCTAACAATAACGGCTCATACAGGTACCATTGTATTGTGTTAGGATTATTCTCTTCATCCATGATATTTGTATATCTGCGTTCAAATTACTTTGCTTCGTGTGTAGCTATAGGTGACAGGTGCGGAAATCAACGCTGTCATGTTACATCACCGTGCCATGTTTACAACGCAGTGCACTGAAGCTTGTTGTGGTTTGAACACTTTGTGCGTCAAAATTGCCCATCACAACAATAGGAGGGGCTGCATGAAGTATTTGGAATCATATTTTCTATTGAAATAAGTCTAGATAAACTTTCAGTTCACCACAGGTACCCTCTAAGAAACGTATGTTAGTGAATAACAGAAAATCATTAGTTATTTTCACATTTGTGAAATTCATTCTGTAATTTTTAAAGTTTCAGAACATTTTTTTTTTATATCTTTAAGTATACATTTATGTAGTTTTTAACGAGAATGAATTCATTTCTTTAAAAAAAAATATTTTCATAGTTGAGTACTGTATATGATATAAATAGTTTAAAACAATTACAAAAAAGAATCACGTCCTTATTTCATTTCACCTTTCTTCAAAACAATATCTAAATAAGCTGCTTTACAGGCAGGATAAATCTATTTTTAATTTGGTGATCCCTTATTTGTATTTGTGTGTTACATGTATTCACGGGGCGTGAGCTGGGTGAAGGAGAAGGCAGAAGAAGCAGCAAGGAGAGTTAGTAGGACAGAAGGTGGTCACTGACTGAGGGCGACGATGCCGACACATCCCAGGGGCAGAGGACCCAGCAACCGAAACGGGATAGAAAAGATGGTCGCTGACTGAGGGCGACGATGCTGACACATCCCAGGGGCAGAGGACCCAGCAACCGAAAACATGTATGAGGGTTATGACTCGGAGAGCCGCCCCTCGAGAGGCAGAATAGAACAGAGCCTCGAGTGAAGTAAGATAAGCGCAGGAGCTGCGACAGGACTGATTTTGGCCGGGGTCCGCTCTGACTCACATGATGAGAACCCCTGAAGGTAAGGGAGGCGGATGCCTAGCCCTGAGGTCGGGAAGTGAGACTCACTTGCCCCCAAAGGATGGACCCCCGGCACCTCACGAAATCTCCCACACCGGAAACAGATAAAGGACAGCACATGCCAACGCATAACATAGACAAAAGATCAGACGGACAAACGAGACAAACAGAGGGATGGTTAGTGATTATTAGTAGGCTGTGATTATGTGTATACCTGCCGCTCAGTGGAGAGGAAAAAAACCCCTTGAGGCGATTGGGGGGAAAACTTCTGGTGGCCCCGGCGGACAGGTAGCCCCCACTCCGGGCATACTAGCGATTTTAAAATGTGCTGCAACTATATCGTAGGGAGATGAATGAACATAAGAATCTACTGCAGAAGAGGACCAGCGCCCCATGGTCTTGATCAGGCTGTGGTTGATACTGGCCCTTGCGGCGGAGGTAGCTGCGCCTATACGAAATGAATGAAGAGTATAAAACTGAGGAGGGAGGCCTGCTCTGGAGAGGAGGGTGGAGAGGTGGGTTGAGAACCAGTGACGAGTGATAATAGAGTGAGAGGAATCGATGAATAAAGGGTCCAGGGGGGGGGAGGATTTCCTGATGGAGAGATATTTTGACATTGCTGAGAAAGGGCAGATGGAAGATTCAATCCTTGAGAGCTGGATGAACTGACCACGCCGGAGTTGATCTGTCTTTGAAGTACGCAGCCGAATTAAGAAGTAGGAGTTGGAAATACAAGAGAGATCACATAAACGAATACCCGCTGCAGGGAAGCTTGAAGCTGAAGGAACTGTGAATTCTGAGCCTCTGAGGAAACCGAAGAAGGCTGTGAGGCAGATGGTCTCCATGAGTAGATCCTCGTAGGGGAGAAGCAACCTTTCCAAGAGTAGAGATAAGTGAATGGATGATGTCTGTGGATATAGGCAGGCGGGAAGATGCAACGGAGGGGAGCTTTTGAAGATTCCGCGGAGAGTCAGACGAACTACTGGTATGGAGAGGATGGCGGGCTAAGGCACGGACAAGATGCGGTAGTGATATTGAACTCCTGAAATGTAAGATTTAATGGATGCTGGGGAAAGATGAAGAGATTCCTTAGCATGGATGATGAAGGCCAGGATCCAGTCTTGATTGAAGGGAATGGGGTGGATATGATTATGAGCGCAGAAGGTTAAGAATGCTGACCAGGCTGTAGAATAAGAGGCTCTTGAAGAAGGGGCGAGGGCTGTAGACATGTAGTTTTGAGCAGTTTGAAGGAGGTTGCGGAGGGTAGGGTTCAGTCTAGAAGCAGCTGATGAAACTGTGGGGTCTGGAGGGGTTCGGGAAAGCAGACGGGACCAGCTGACGGAACTTGGATACCTGCAGGCGAGAGAGAGCATCAGCAGCATTATTATGGGTACCAGGAAGATGGCGGGCATGAATTAAGAAGTTGAGAGATACGGAAGACCATATGAGACGACGGAGCAAGCGCATAATGAGGGGGATGAAGAACGCCCTTTGTTGATGATGTGCACTGTGGGTTTGTTATCGCTGAAGAAAAGGATTGATTTCCTTGACCATTGGTGACCCCAGAGGACAGCGGCCACTACGATTGGATAAATTTCTAGGAGAGCCGTGGATTTCTCTTGAGGGGAAGGAGCTGAATTTCAGGGGCCAAGTGCTGGAGAACCATTCAAGAGCGAGGAACCCGCCGAATCCAATGGATGAGGCGCCAGTGAAGAGGGCAAGATCATGAGGGGCTGAAATAAAGTCATCATAAAATAGAGAGAGACCGTTCCAGTTAGTGAGGAGATTGATCCACATCTTTATGTCTTTTCTGGCTTCGGCTGAGATTTTCACGTGAGAATTCATATTCTTGACAGTTGAGGAGAGGGCTAGGAGACGTGAGATAAATGTTCTGCCCTGAGGAATGATGCGGATAGCGAAATTAAAATGACCGAGGAGAGACAGGAGGTCCCGCTTCTTAATGAAAGAGGAGATCTGGAAACTGTTAATGAGTGAGAGAATGCGTTGGAGTTTGGCAGGAGGCAGACTGGCTTCGAATTTCATGGTGTTGAGTGTAATGCCGAGGAATTCCAGGGAGTTAACAGGGCCGATGGTTTTCTCTTGAGAAAGAGGGACACCAACTAATGAGAAGAGGGTCTTAAGCTGATTAATTGCTTGGGCTGGAGGATCTGAAGGGGGGGAAATAAGCAGAAAGTCATCCATTAGATGGAGGAGGAAGGGAACATGATAGGTGTTGAGCAAAATCCAGCAGAGGGCTTCTGACAAGGAATCGAATATTTTGGGCTACTGCGGCAACCGAAGGTGAGCTGGGTAGAGAAATAGAACTTGTCTGCCCAGCAGACTCGAAAAGGTGACGGAGGGAAGGATAAATAGGCATGACCTTAAATGCATCAGAGATATCGGCTTTGGCAAGCCAGGCTCCGTGACCTGCAATTTTGATGAAATGAATGGCATCTGAGAGCTTAATGTAGTGAAGAGCTGAACTCCTCGCTTGAAATGAGGGAGTTAATGCTGCGTGTGTAACCGCCGAGGAGCAGATAGGTCAATGATAAGGCGTTTCTTACCAGAATACTTGCGGGTAGCGATGCCTATGGGATTAATGCGAAAGGTAGTGAAGGGGGTGCTGCAAAAGGACCGACCATGAAGCCTTTGTCGACTTCGGCTTGGAGGAGGGAACTGACGACTTGTGGTTTCTGCGATGGCAGAACGGAGGTTTTGACAGATGTGTGACTCGGAAGGAACGTGAGAAACGCCAGTGAAGAAACCATTTGTAAGTCCATTAATTAGATAGGAGACGAACGGCTTGTCTGGATGATTTTGAAGCGCATTAGCGAGAGCCAAACGTTGATAGGAGTAAAACCTGAAGCAGCTTTGATTGTCACTTAGCTGTAAGAGGACATATGGACCGGGAGTGGGCGTCGTTGCAGAAGCTGCAGACATGGAGGTTCTTGCAGGAGCGGTTGAAGCAGACAGAAAAATTAAAGTTATTACATATTTGCCTGCCGCCTGAAAACTTGATGGGACGGCCGTAGACATCTTGGGCTTGAGATCTGGTGGGTGGAGCTGAAGCATGGATGGAAGCGGGGGCAGGTTGACTTGAACTGAGAAGAGAAGACGAGGGACGAGGAATGGGTTGAAGGGAACTAGCTGCTGCCTTAGGGCACAGGTAAGAGGAGTGAGCTGTGGAGGCACATGCGCTGCAGGCATTGGCACGAATTCCACTGAAGATACGGGTGAAAAGATCTGGGTCGGAACGGGACCAATCCACAATACGGTTGTCAGCTGAGAGGGTGGCAGCAGCTTTGGCTGCAAAAGCACGGTGGTATTGATAGAACAAGGTGCCTCCATAGCGCACAGACAATTCAACGACCAGGAAGAGATATTGATTTAGCTCCTGTAATCTGTGTGGATAAACAGAACAGAGAATGTCACGATAGATGGAGAAAGCGAGGACGAATTCTCCCGCAGAAAGGCTTTTTTGAAGACGAGGGTCACGGGACTTTAGAGTGACTGAAACGTCTCCGCAGTCAACCACTCTGTGATCCAAAAACTCGGAAGACGCAATGAGAATAGAAACGAGATTAACATCCTTGCCTTCAATTATTTGCTTCCTAATTTTTGGAGAAATAGAATGGCTGGTAATAGCACAGGGAGAAGAGGAACCTGCAACAGTGGCCGAGGAGAGGTTGAACTCTGGAAGAGCAACAGGGGGTACTGAAGAGGACGTACCAAAAGTATGAGCAGGAGTGCTGGAACTGAAGGCAGGTGGAGCCGAGGAAGAATTCTCCAGTTTGTCAAGTCGGGCGCTGAGGGCTAGCTGAGTGTCTATAATGGGCTGGAGCAGAGTTTGCAGCTGATTAAACGTGACCTGAAGGGCCGCTGGTGGAGGAGACGGGCAAAGTAAGTGACTGTGGCGGCAGATGCTGAGGCTGCGCTGACTGGCGCTGACTGCGCCGGCAGGAGGAGCTGGGCTGCGTGAGCAGGATCTTGCGATGTGCAGCAGAAACAGGAGCTGAGAGAGTAGCAGAAGAGTAGGGCCTGACGGCCGAAGCTTGCAAGCGGGGAAAAATCGGCTCGGCTGACAAGGCTTCACAATAAGTAAGAAATAAGGACATGCGATCCCGCCGACAGGGATGGGAATGGAATTCTCAAAGAGAACTTTCAGCAGCTTAGGTGTCGTCCAATCTTTATAGTGGAGCTGCGGTGGAGGCTGGCTAGCGGAACCGCGCTTTGAGCCGCGCTCTTGCCTAGCTGAAAGCCGGGTGGAAGCAGGGTTGACGGGCGGGGCTGGTGCGGTCATGAGCCGGGACGAGGAACGGGATGTCTGACAGAGACGGACAGGTGGAGGAGTCGGAGGCAGGAACTCATCTGAGTCGGAAGGAAAGGCGACGGCTGAAGACTTTTCCATTTGGAAGCAGGTAGACTGCGCGTATTTAATTTGTTTGCAATAACGGTCTTCGTAATTTTTTTTTTTTTTTTTTTTTGGAGTAATGCGTAACACTACCGGTCGGGTATTCAAAAACGAAACACTCGACAGAAAAGTTGCAGGTGATCAAGGCTTAAATAGAAAATAGATGCTAATTAGCAGGAAATTAGAAAATTAGAAGATTAGATGATTAGGAGCCACCCAGCTCCACGCCCCCTGAACCACGCAGGCTAACATTTATAGAAGTATATTTTATCCTGCAAGGTTTAAGACAAAGGTTAAGGCTATGTTTTGCATACGTGTGATAGCTATACAGTGCACTCCATTTATAAGAATCACATCTGTCCCAGATGATTTGATTCTTATAAGCTGTTGATTCTTAAAAGCGGACCGATATGATTACAATTAGGAAAAGCGTGCCTCCACGCATCAGCAGTTTAAATACAGCAACTTGTTATATGATCACAATTATGTTTACTCAAGGCTGCAGAATCCTATTTTACTATAGTGTACTTGAGAAGCGATCGTCTCATGAGGGTGCCTAGTTTAACTGCCGTGCGGTGTTATGTGTAATGGCCTTTGAATTAAAATGACATTACAGTACAGTATTTTATTGTCAGGACTAGCACTGCATTTAAGCATCTGTGGCTTGCTTTTTTTCAGTTGAGATGCAAATCTCACAGTTTTTCACTAAGCAGCGATGCAAAGCTCTGCAATCCCCTCCCCTCACCACGCCACAATCGCCCTCGCTCTACATGCGTATCACACAATAACAGTGCTGTACTCAGTATGTATTCAATGAATGTGTATTCACTTTATTAAAACACATTTTCACTAACAGAGAACAAAAAAAAATACCTGCACAATGCAGTGGCACACTGTTTGATTACAAACTTGTCTAGTGTTCTTTTTCCTGTCGACTCGCATGTAAACTGTACAACTTGCTTTTTTTCTACTGCGGGTCACTGCGGACCAGGGATTATACTGGATACACGCTGCGTACATGCCTAATCACGTGAGATGTGATCAAATTCAAAAACAGCTTTATTGCTTATTGCTTTAGCTTCATTGCACTTGATACAGTATCGTATTACATGTAGTCAGTTTGCACCGAAATTATTCTTATAAGCGGATTGCTTGATTCTTACAAGCATGGTTAGTATAGGAATGATTTTGTCCCAGTGGTTTTGATCACTATATGCGATTGATTCTTATATCAGTAATTCTTATAAATGGAGTGCACTGTATAAAGGTATTTTATAAGTATTTACTTTATCACAGCTATTAGTTTAATAGATGAAAAACAAAACATTGATAAAAACATATTGTAAAGACCCTGGCATTTGTGCTGCAGCAGGACTTGTAGTCTGTTTATGTTCCATGGTTCCATGGCACTAGCCAGCGGGGGGTGGTGCACGGGTCCACCAATCCTGGGTTCAGCTATTGCATGCCCGAGGTTGGTGGGTGCTGGAAAAGGGGTGCGGGTTATAATTGGGGGTGCATGTGCTGGCTTGACTGTGGTAGTCGAGAGAAGAGTCATGAGAAAACAGTTGTGAAAGAGTGAGAGTGGGAGCCTGGAGTTAGACAGGGAGATTTTATTATTTTATTTTGGCCGAGGTCGGCGGCTAACAGTGGTCCTTTTATTTCACTTTATTGTGCTAAATAAACTGCTTGATTAGAATCGTACTGCCTGTGTGGAGCCTGCTTTTATTTCACATGCAACACTACAATGTTTTTCCTTCAGCAAAATAGGCAAATGTCGGGGCTCGAATTACTGGGGGGCTGGGGGTGGGGTCGATCCTTCTAAGTTTCTCCAAATAGTTTTATTTCCAAATATCCTTTATAACATGTTTTAAGCCAACAGGTATCACTTAAATCAGAAAGGAACCTATTAAAAATGTGTTAATTGTATGATGACATTTCCTGCCTCATCTATGCAGTTTTTCAGTACCAATCAAAGATACGTTTTTCAGTACCAATCAATGATAATGAGAAAGCGTCTTCTGACAATCTGATAACTTCTCTGTGCATTTTACGTAGGCTAATGGTAATGCTATTAAGGTAGATTAAATATTATAAATTTAGTTAGTAAAGAACTGACAAAATTTCATTTGATCAGAAAAGGAATACGATTGAATCTTATTACACCTTGATCCATGTCTCAGCCTATAGGCTTACTGTTGACTCAAAAACTCCAGCCAAGATCAGCAAAGAAATTAGCCTTCATAAAATGCATGGTTATCTAATTTAGATTGTCAGAAGACGCTTTCTCATGATCACTGATTGGTACCAAAAAATGGAACAGGCAGGAAATTTCATCATGCAATGAACAAGTTTTTTTTTTAACAGGTTCCTTTCCGTTTTAAGCGATGCCCGTCAGCTTACAGCATGTTAAAGGGGGGATTTGGAAATACAACTATTCAGAGAATAAGCTTGCTTACGTGGATTGCTATTTACCACACTTAATAACTACTTCAAAAGGAAATTCCTGCTTCTGCAATCAGGGCAGCTTCTAAACAAAACTCAGAAAAGCTGATTAGTGGACTTCATTTATTGCGCACAGTCAAAAGATAGAATATGTAACTCATTTCATCACCTTCAATAGTAATAGTTTAATAGTAGAAAGTGGTGGAAAAAAAGCCTAGTATCTATTAATCACGACACACTAATGATCCAAGCAGAAACTGCAATAGAATAAAATATACAGAACGAATACCATGTCACATTAAATGGTAAAAAATGTAATATTTTGAAAAAAGTAGATTCTATAAAGTAACCATTTAATAAATAGAAATATTGAGATATGTAATGTTTTCATACAGGAAGGTCATTGTTTGCAGATTGGACCCTGGAGGATAGCAGCAATAGAGACAGAGCAAGATGGATAGTGGAAATCAAAGAGAGAAGATGCAGTTTCATAGGCAGAAAAGGGACTGGATTTGCAGCAGTAATCAGCAATAAAACAGAATCTCGGAACTTGATATTATTGAATTGCTACTGTGTAATGTAATAACGATACTTGTTGTGTAGAAATGAAATTACAAAGACATTAAGATCATGTATTCACAAAGTGAATAAAAAAGTTTTTGAAAGTAAAAGATTCCACTCTGAATATCACCATCAATCTCTGCATTCACTTTCAATATGATATTAGATCAAACATTGCCAATAATAAAAACCCTAGAGCTTCCCTGTAGCTTGGAAGTTGGAATTTATTAACAATAAAATCTGGTCACCTTACCCATAGACATTGTTACAAATGTTTGCCAGCGCTGTTTTCGCCATCTAGTCCAATCATCACTTTGCTGTAGACCAAGCCCTCCAAAAATGCCTCCTACTTAAACTAATGTGCTTGTATGCTGCGTCTAAATATCCAACACGATAGTTTCTTCCTTCGTAAGCTGACCTGAACATACACCCTTTGTCAGACTTTATGAAATAGGAAGTGCATGAACAACGTTGCAAGATACAGAGGGTCCATCTTTGTTTATGTTTACTTTCAACTCTTCCCATCATGCTATCCACTTCCTATGTGCATCACATGTTTAGGTTTGTTGTTGATCCTTCCCAACAAGCAATTTGCCACATTTTAGGCCTGTTTTTCAGTCACATATGTGAACGCGGTTGCCTTAAACCGCAAATGTGAATGGGGTTGCAGACCTAAATATGCAGCGCCCCTGAGACGGCCCTGGGCCAGCCCAGTAGTGTGAACAGGGTAAATTGTATGGCTCAAGGAGAGAATGACCCTCCCAATATTAAGGCTGTAACGGGAAAGCCTGCTATCTTAATTAATGTCAACATTTTTCAGGGGTCCCCGAATGGCTCACCTAGTAAAAGCACGGCTGCGTGGTGTGCAGGGTGAGTTATACAGTCGGGGGAGTACAGGATTCACATCCTGGCTGTGCTAAGTCACTGGTCTTCGCTGAGAATTCCAGAGGTTGTCGTATTGGCTCTAGTGCTCCTGCAGGTTAGAGAGGCCAATCCAGCTTTTCTCCTCATCGTGCTAGCTCAGAAGGGACACCTGCAGGGTTGGCCTTTGTCCTCCAGAAACCAGAAACTCACTGACATCTGCTCTCATGTTTATGGGTGTAGACGCATTTGGCTTGGTTGTGTGATTGGAGGATGCCGACAGACCTTCAGTTATCCTGAGCTATTGTGCGGAATTGCCACTGTTTAGAGGCTCAAACTGGACCCAAAGTTTCTAAGGTATCTAATACAATGATTTTACAGAATAATAGTTTTCCACTGAAATGAAATACTAAAAAAAATATATTCTTGTTTATAAATATTCTAATATGCATCTGGCATTAATACAGGTCCAAGATGATTTGTTTCCAAAGTTGAAAACAGTCTGTTCTATAATCTCCATTAAAACAGGTACCCTAATTATAGCTCCCCTAATTTATCTTAATAGCTACAGCTATGTTGTATAATTGTCTTAATGGCATTTCAGCTGCTTGATTCTTTGGAACAACACATTGTATTAAATCGTCTGTTCTTAAGGTTATTCATAGGCATCATTAACCCCCATGACATTTTATTGTTTCTTCAATTCCCTTAGGAATCAAATCCTATCTAATTTGTACGAAGACTTACTCTGGTTCTTTGTTCGTCCTAAATGAATGGCGTACAAGCTGATTATATGTATCTCATCCCTGCTGAGGTAATTGGGATTAGATAAAAGGCTAGGGCTCTTGATAATGCAGCTTACTTTGCTGTCGCATTACTGGAGTTTAATAAGGGTCCTGTCACTCTACTCCAAATAAGCATCAATGGTAGATAAAAGCCTAGCTATGACACTGATTGAATTAGCCTTAAAAATCAATCTAAAAAGCACATTGTGCTTAATTGAAAGGATGTATTGTATCGACTTTTACGCACATGAAAGGAGCTTTATGAAAACAATATGCTGGTTAGGTTACTGATAATGTCCCATTCCACAATATTGCTTTTACATCTTAGAAAAGAGTAGTTACATTCCAAAATGTTTTTAAACAATATTAAATTCTTGAGCAACCAACATAACTATTTTCTTTGCAACAGATGATAAAGACCTACTCCTTCTAGATACTGACTTCATACTCGGTACTCATGTATTTTGTGATTCCTTCGGCTTACATCCATACTCCCAGCACACTTAAAGACATTGGGGAAAGCAGTTCACACCTCTGACTGATAAACAGTCTGGCTTTCAGGCAAACCTAACTATTACATTGTTGTTGAAACTGACTAATGATTTTGCTGGGAGTATGGATAAGGGGCAACTAGTTGGAGCTGTTTGTTAGACCTTACTAAAGCATTTGACCTAGTAGTTCACAGGCTCTTGCTAGAAAATGTCAGTGGTTTTGGCTTTGGTCCTTCAGCTCAGACCTAGTTCTCTGATTATTTGGACAACAGGTGTAGGTTGTTTCAATACAAGACTGCCAGTCTGTTTGCATACATGTGAATGTGAACCATTGAATTCAACGTGAATTCAATGGTTGCCATGGTTCGATGCAAACCTGTCTCGTGCTACTGGTTATATGTGGTGAGTCCCTCTTTGAGGCTGAGGCTGTGACATGCCCCTTAGATTATCTACTGGGGATGCTTTTATTTTTGTTCACAAAAACTCCCATTTTTGATTATGTGCAAATAGCTGATGTATGCATATCTTCCCACTCATCAATGGGGACCATGACCATTTGACTCTCTGTAGACCTGGTGGATGATGCTGTGTGTGAGTGTGAGTCATCCAGTCAGCCTAGCCAGCCGTAACACTTTACATCACAGTGACACTGGTCTCAACCACCACCAGGAGCTGAAGGACAACTTAGTACGGGTTCAAACCGGACCCTCAGTCTTTATATAAAACTAGAAATGGGAGTTATTATGAACAAAAACAAAGCATACTCAGTAGCCTTATCTAAGAAGTATTTCATCGATTGAACAGTTTGTAGACATGAAGTAATTTGAATATGTGAAAAAGATCTGTATCAGTGTTACTGTATAGGGGTAGAGGTTAAAAACAATGTGCCAGTCAAAATGACATTTTTACTGGACACCATTTATATTGAAACTTTATTGAGAGAATCATAGAATACAACTGTGTACTAACTAGGGTAAAGCATGCAGCAGTGAACAGGTTACTTTTTCTATGGAGAACACTGGTAATACAACATAAATAAGAAAGTCAAAGAATGCAGATGTGTACCAAACATAAAGACAATAACTAAATGTGTACAGTCTCTATGCAACTGTAACTTCGCTCTCATTTTACAGTTTTGAGTCATCGTTGAGCGCAAATATGTCTTGATCAATTTCCTCCTGGAAAAGCTGTACTCACCAGAAACAATAGTTACATCAGGATATAATTAAATACAAAATACTACAGATTAAATAACACTTGTGACAGATTACAGTACTCTAAAGTACAGGATTAAATGCAGTAAAATAGGGGGCAGATAAAAGCAAGTAAAGCATTTAAGGAAGAGTGATAAGTGTCCAGGTGGAAAAAAAGAGGAGTTCTACAGGTGCTGTCTGAAGAGGTGAGTCTTGAGGAGGCGCCGGAAGGTGGTTAGGGACTGGGCAGTCCTGACATCTGTAGGAAGGTCATTCCACCACTGCGGGCCAAGGGTGGAGAAGGAGCGGGCTCTGGAGGCAGGGGAGCGTAAAGGAGGTAGAGCCAGTCTTCTAGTGCAGGAGGAGCGGAGAGGTCGAGTGGGAGTGTAGGGAGAGATGAGGGTCTGGAGGTAGCTGGGTGCAGTCTGGTCAGGGCATCTGTAGGCTAGTACAAGAGTCTTGAACTGGATGCGAGCGGTGATCGGGCGCCAGTGGAGTGAGCGGAGCAGTGGAGTTGCGTGGGAGAAGCGAGGCAGAGAGAACACCAGGCGAGCAGCGGAGTTCTGAATGAGCTGGAGCGGACGGGTGGCGGATGCAGGGAGGCCAGCCTGGAGGGAGTTGCAGTAGTCTAGTCTGAGGTTCTTAGCTGAGGAGGAGGGAGAGAGTGTGGTAGATTCCAGAGGAACAGAGATAGAGAGATCAGAGGAGGGGGAGAAGGAGGAGGGAAAGAAAAGGAGGTCAGATTTAGAGAGGTTGAGTTTGAGGTGATGCGAGTGCATCCAGGAGGAGATAGCAGACAGACAGGTAAAGATACAGGAGGGGATGGTGGAGTCAGAGGTGGGGAAGGAGAGGAAAATCTGAGCATCATCAGCATAGAAATGGTATGAGAAACCATAGGATGTGATGAGGGGGCCCAGGGAGCAGGTGTAGAGAGAGAACAGGAGAGGACCCAAGACTGACCCTTGGGGGACTCCTGTTGAGAGAGGGCGAGATGTGGAGGTTGCTCCACGCCAGGTTACCTGGTAAGTGCGGTTGGAGAGGTAGGAGGAGAACCAGGCCAGAGCAGTGCCAGAGATTCCCAGGTCAGCGAGGGAGGATAGTAGAATAGAGTGATCAACAGTGTCAAAGGCAGCAGAGAGGTCGAGGAGAATTAGGGCAGAGTAGAGAGAGGCAGCTTGGGCAGAGTTTAGTGAGTTGGTGACAGACAGGAGGGCGGTTTCAGTGGAGTGAGCAGAGCGGAAGTCATATTGGAGAGCAGAGAATGGGTGGAAAGGAAAGCAGAGAGCTGGCGGTGTACAGCCCGCTCGAGGGTTTTGGAGAGGAAGGGTAGGAGGGAGACAGGACGGTAGCTCTGGAGGGAGGTGGGGTCGAGGGTAGGTTTTTTGAGGAGGGGAGTGATAGAGGCTTGTTTGAAGGCAGAGGGAAAGAGACCAGAAAGGAGAGAGGTGTTGAGAAGGGAGGAGATGAAGGGAAGTAGAACAGGAGCAGCAGCTTGAAAGAGGTTAGTGGGGAGGGGGTCCAGGGCACACGTGGTGGGTTTGTGACCCTGGAGCAGGGAGGAGAGGTCAGAGTCTGAGAGGGGAGAGAAGGTGGAGAAGGAGGGTGAGTTAGTAGGGGATGCAGTGGGTGTAGGGGTTGGAGCAGGAGGGGGTATGGGGGAGGGAGAGGTGTTAAAGAGTTTGCGGATATCTGAGATTTTAGAAGAGAAGAAAGAGGCAAAGTATTCAGTGAAGATAGAGGAGGGAGGAGGAGGGGGGGAGGGTTTAGGAGGGAGGAGAAGGGAGAGAATAGTTTACGTGGGTTGTTAGTGGAGGCTTGGATTACAGATTGGAAATAAGTACATTTAGCAGAGGAGAGAGTAGAGGAGAAGGAGGAGAGGAGAGTACGGTAGAGGTCTAGGGCAGCAGGGAGTTTGGTTCTCTTCCATTACTTTTCAGCAGATCGCAGTGTGATTCTTGCTGAGCGGCGCACAGAGGAGAGCCAGGATTGGGGAGGGGAGGGGCGAGCAGATCGGGAGGTGAGGGGACAGAGGAGGGAGGAGGAGTCGAGGGATGAGGTGAGGGAGGAGAAGAGGGTGGAGGTAGCAGTCTACAGAGAGGTGTGAGAAGGACTCCATAGGAGGGAGGTGAGAGAGAGCAGTGGAGGCAAGGACAGAGGGGGAGAGAGAGCGGAGATTACAGCGAGAGGTGACAGTGGGGGTAGGAGGAGCAGGGAGAGAGGGGAGAGATAGAGAAAAAGAGATGAAATAGTGATCAGAGAGGTCCAGGGGGGTGACAGAGAGGGTGGAGGGGCAGCAGGCCCTGGAGAAGGTGAGGTCCAGTTGACGGCCAGCTTTGTGGGTAGTGGGGGATGGAGAGAGACAGAAGTCGAAGGAGTGAAGGAGAGGGAGGAATCCGGCAGAGTGGCTGGGGTTGGAGAGATGGATATTGAAGTCACCTAACAGGACAGTTGGGGTAGACAGAGAGGGGAGGGAGGAGAGTTCATCAAGAAACTGAGCGAGAGGTCCAGGGGGACGGTACAGTACAATTAGCAGGAGTTGACAGGGAGAGGTTAGTTGGATGGCATGAAATTCAAAGGTATTAACAGAGAGTGACGAGAGGTCGGAGGGGACAGAAAAGAGTAAGGAGGGAGAGAGGAGAAGACCAGTCCCACCTCCCCGTCCAGTGAAACGCGTGGTATGGGACAGTACGTAGGGAGAGGACAGGGCAGCAGGAGTTACAGTGTTATCAGGGGACAGCCAGGTTTCAGTGAGAGCAAGGAAATCGAGAGGTGGGAGGCAAAAGCAGAGATGAAATCAGCTTTGTTAGCAGAAGAGTAACAGTTCCAGAGTGCACCAGAGAGTGTGCGGGAGGGGGGGAAACCATTACTTCCATTGCACCACACATTCAGGAGGAATAAGACTCCAAAGATGATTGTCATGAATGATTTCATTATCACATCCAAAAGGAAAAGTATGGTGGATTCTGTGGAGCACAGTGTTCTTTTCATTATTGCCTCATGTCATTTGTTGGTAACCCGGTCATTGATGGTATGTAGAGTTGTATCACTGTACCACACAAGAACCTATAATGACACTGAGGAATAAAGGAACACTTAAACTGAACATTTCAAGTGCTTTATTTCTTAAAGTCTTAAACTTATGAATAATGTAAATTCACAAACTATGAAATACTAAAAGTGCAAATTGTAATCAAATTGAACTCAACCCTGGAGTATCTGACAACATTCATCAAAACAAGCTGGAAATTAAGTTATTGAATAAAAATGTAATGATCTGAACATTAAACTTATTTCAAAACTTACACAGACATACTGAACCGTTGTGCATGCATTACAAAGAAAAAAAAGGGCATAGGGTTACATATCTGACAACAGGTGGGAAGCTCATAAACAGTAAACACTACATTTCTTATAAGGCATTGTGGGTGGATGTTACATGTCATTGCCAGTTTGCACTGCATTGAAAACAGTCTGGGCTTTGCAGTAAAACTCATAAAAAGAGTAAAAGAAAAGAATCAAGCCTTCAGACTGGTGTGTAGGAGTTATTCTACTGTACAACTCAGAGTAAGTACTTACTCTTTACTTGCCAAGCATTCTTATTCCCTACCCTTCCCCCAAAGTGTACACTCATACACTTCCCCCCATGGATTTAAAACCGACGACATAACATGATATATCTCAGACGTCCAATCAACTATCTTGTTTTTGTTTTCATTGGGACATCGCCATGGCTACGGTGAATATCCTCATGTAATTGGTTTAGCGATGTGGTGGGTGTGGCTTTTTTATTTGAGTTTAACTTTGATGACAAGTTTAACTTTTGCCTGACTTCAAAGGAAAATTGTATTATTATTATTATTATTTGTTTATTTAGCAGACGCCTTTATCCAAGGCGACTTACAGAGACTAGGGTGTGTGAACTATGCATCAGCTGCAGAGTCACTTACAATTACATCTCACCCAAAAGACAGAGCACAAGGAGGTTAAGTGAGTTGCTCAGGGTCACACAATGAGTCAGTGGCTGAGGTGGGATTTGAACCGGGTACCTCCTGGTTACAAGCCCTTTTCTTTAACCACTGGACCACACTGCCTCCTATTGACACTCACCCATTTGAAGCCCAAAAGTGCTGATCTAACTAACTAGTCGCTTTCTTATTTTTTTTTTTTTTTTATTAAAAATAACTTTTGTACACTTTTTAAAAAATGACTTCTGGAATGTTTTTCGTCCTGCTGTGTGCCTGTGTGTTTAATTATATGCTTCATTGTGAGTCAGTGGGACCCTCTGTCTTGGAGGCAGGTGTGTGGGTGTCAGTGGGTATGGGAGGTGTAAGTAATAAAAATTAAATAATGAATGTTCAAGTATCAAATACAAGCAGCGAATATTAAAATGTCTAAGCATCAAATATTAAATATAAGACTCATGTCTGCTCATTCAATTCGATGTCTGCTCATTCAATTCGATGTCTGCTCATTCAATTAGATGACTGCTCATTTGATATTTGAGGTTTGCAGTTTCACAAAGTGTCAATCAAAAAGTGTATAAAGTACTCAGATTTGTGACACATATTTAACCTTTTTTTCTATCAGTTTTTGGAGAAATGAAGACAATACTATGCATATTGTTGCATTTATTTTAGGGCTGTAAATCTAAGTTTAATTGACTACACGTTTAAACCCATTGTTAATCCGGTCATTTAACCGTTTAAACAGCCATAAATTGAATGTTTCACTCATTTCATATTTTTATATTTTACTTCCAATATTTTAAGTCATATTTTAACCTCGGTTTGTTATTCAAAGCGCGTACCATATAGATCCACTTAAAGACAAACAATGGTAAACATAAAAGCATAAACGAGGACTGTAAATTACCACTAAAATGTAATCTATTTTAATAGCATAAAAAAAAAAACATTCATTGTTGATTGTCGTACCATTTCTCCAGAAGCTCCATAAAAAGTGTGTGTACCCAACATCGAAAAAACATTAAAAAACAACTCTATAAATTAAACTTAAAAAACAGTGACAAGACTACATTTTTAGTTTCACTTGTATATTGTTGGCAGGAAACAAAACATAAGAACATAAGAACATAAGAACATAAGAAAGTTTACAAACGAGAGGAGGCCATTCGGCCCATCTTGCTCGTTTGGTTGTTAGTAGCTTATTGATCCCAGAATCTCATCAAGTAGCTTCTTGAAGGATCCCAGGATGTCAGCTTCAACAACATTACTGGGGAGTTGGTTCCAGACCCTCACAATTCTCTGTGTAAAAAAGTGCCTCCTATTTTTTGTTCTGAATGCCCCTTTATCTAATCTCCATTTGTGACCCCTGGTCCTTGTTTCTTTTTTCAGGTCAAAGAAGTCCCCTGGGTTGACATTGTCTATACCTTTAGGATTTTGAATGTTTGAATCAGATCACCGCGTAGTCTTCTTTGTTCAAGACTGAATAGATTCAATTCTTTTAGCCTGTCTGCATACGACATGCCTTTTAAACCCGGGATAATTCTGGTTGCTCATCTTTGCACTCTTTCTAGAGCAGCAATATCCGTTTTGTAACAAGGTGACCAGAACTGAACACAATATTCTAGGTGAGGTCTTACTAATGCATTGTAGAGTTTTAACATTACTTCCCTTGATTTAAATTCAACACTTCTCACAATATATCCAAGCATCTTGTTAGCCTTTTTTATAGCTTCCCCACATTGTCTAGATGAAGACATTTCTGAGTCAACATAAACTCCTAGGTCTTTTTCATAGTTCCCTTCTTCAATTTCACTATCTCCCATGTGATATTTATAATGCACATTTTTGGTCCACAACCAAAAACCTTTATTTTTTTTTTCATTAAAAAGCCGTTGTCTGATACAATACTAGTTCCCAGCGTCCCTCCCCTTCACAACGGCGCTTGCGCATTCATGTGAAAAAATAAAGGCTGTGTGGTCCAGTGGTTAAAGAAAAGGGCTTGTAACCAGGAGGTACCCGGTTCAAATCCCACCTCAGCCACTGACTCATTATGTGACCCTGAGCAAGTCACTTAACCTCCTTGTGCTCCGTCTTTCGGGTGAGATGTAATTGTAAGTGACTCTGCAGCTGATGCATAGTTCACACACCCTAGTCTCTGTAAGTCGCCTTGGATAAAGGCGTCTGCTAAATAAACAAATAATAATAATAAAGACTTCATTTCCCAGCATTCCTTTCTTTCCCGGCTTCTCGGTTCAGCTTGCTTGAATAATTAAAAGCTGTTCTGTAATTGCAAATGTCCTGTTGAACATACACAATAAAATATGGACAAATAAAAAGATGTAATCGCTTTGTAACAGATGTCTTATTCACCGTTCTTTTTATAAATAAATAAATAAATAGTAGCTGCATGTTTTTCTTTTCCAATGTGTTACAGTGTTTTACTGTGGCATTAATGGAGCCGTGAGGTGCCTTAATCACACAGGCTATTCACTTTACTGAAATAATGTACAGTACTAAGACTAGGGCCCTATGGAATTTGTGTTATTTTGTTCTGATTCCCATTTTTTTCTGATTTCCGTTTTTACTGTTTAAAATTTAATTAGGTTAATTTAAATGAACTTATGCACACCGCAGGCAAGGTGAACAACACAAAACCGTAAACCTACAGGCTTGTACTTTTTCCATTTGGTTTGCGTTCGTCTTCATTGGATTAAGTATTGTTTTATCTAATTGTATTGAAAAATAGTATTGTTAACTTTAAAAACGGGTTGTATTTTTATTTATTTCTTTAGTGCATTGTGGGGCGCTCCAAAGCAAACAGATAGGCGTGTTTCATAACTTTTAGTTTTGAACTTGATCAATTCTATATTACTGCTATGCCCATGGTTTCACTACCATAAATCTTCTCTGTGTGAACATTGGGATCGTATTATTCAAAGTGACTGCTGTAAGGAGTGAGGAGTACTTCTTGTTTTGTAATACAAACGTTAAAAATAGTCTGCAACGTTGTCTAATTGTTTAAGACCTTAAAAAGGTTTCTAATTAATTTCCATGATTGCATTTATTTAACGCACTCGAACGGTGAATTAATTATTTTCACTGATTCAGCCCTTCTTGTTGTTTATCTCTTACAGAATACCCCGCCTCATTTATAACCCAGCTACAGAAACCGTCACCCACCACCCATTCCCCCACTTTTGAAACCAAAGTTACGCCACTGCCTGTACTGACCATTAGTTTCACATTTTCCCTTCAAATATGTAAATCTCAAGCTTAATGCTCTACTGCCAAATGCATTTTTTTTCGTACAGCACTTAATTCCGCGTTAATATTCTTTTGATTCCGTCCGTGCTCTCGTTAACACGCATTCCATAGAGCCCTATAAGACCTGAGAAAAAGCAATGCGATGGAGATACACAACAATGCAGGAAGTCGGTCTGTCCTTAATTTATGCAAGACGTATTTAGAGTGATCACGTGGAAGAACAGGTCAGGTTTCCTTAAAGGGGAAAACCATAGAAAGGTAAACATATCTTTGCGGAAAATATGCAAAAATAATTTGATAATATATTTTACTGAAGTTGCATTTAAATGTATAATACAAATTTTAAACAAAAATATTTTTAATCCACGTTTACCGTTTAAACATTTAAACCCTTACAGCCCTAATTTATTTGTGTCTATTTTTGACAGTATCCCTATTTATTCTTACAGGACTGGACTAGAGGAGATTCACAAAGCTTTAAAAGAAAATACAAATTAAAATACAAATTGCTCTTATTTGAAATCATTCTCATCCATTTGTCGTACTTACTACGTGCTCTTTACTCTGGACTTTACTCGTAGAAGCAAATACTTTTACTATAAGTTTAACTGCTCTTCGTTGAACTTGCTCTTAAATGTAATTACTTACTGTATTGTTTATTTTGCTCTTATTTGAATTTGTTCTTATTTACTACTGATTTTATTGTACTTATAACTGCTCTTATCTGTAATATGATATTCTGTAATGTGATATTTTATAATGTGATATTTTGTACTGTGATATTTTGTAACTATTGTAAGTCGTATTAATTAATTAATTAATTAATTAATTAATTAATTAATTAAATTAATAATAATAAGAAGAGTAAAATCAAGTACAAGATACAGGAAATAGTTATAATTAAGAACAGTAGTAGAATACGGCAAGGTATGGAGCAGTTCAGTGCGAGTACAGAGAGGGTGTGTGGAGATAGAAAGGAGCAGAAAGGTCAAGACAGCGAAAGGCGAGTACAAGAGTTTTGAATTGGCTGCGAGCAACGATAGGGAGCCAGTGGAGGGAGCAGAGCAGTGGTGTAGCTCAGGAGAAACAAGAAAGGGAGAAAACAAGGTGGGCAGCAGAGTTTTGGATGAGCTGGAGCGGACATATCAGCGACGTAGTGACGGGTGGGCTAGGATGGGCCGTGGCCCACCCACTTATTACTCAGGTCCACCCAATCAGAGTCTGCAAAATTTCTTTTAATAAACCGTTGTGAAAACAAGACTTTGAACCCTTTCTGTGTTGTGGTAAATCACAGGCTTTCTTCCAAAGCACGGAGGCGTGTTCTTTTGTTCAATTGGCTCAGGTTTTAATTGGCAAACGTTTTTGTACGTCCTGCGTCATTCGCAATGACAACGGAACGAATAGTTGCGAACTAAAAATGGCAAAACAAAATTCTTTGTTGAATTATTTCGAAAGACCAAGAACAGAACTATGAGAACAGCGCATAACACAACCCGGATGAATCACCAGCAACGTCGGAAGAAACCAATATAACTACTAGTACTGCTTTGGATCCACAGGCCAGTGTTGAATTAGGTAAGGAACCGCTTGACTGTCCTTCAGATTTATCCTGAGTAAATGAATCGCCTACACAGCCAAAATTGCAGGCATTCCCTTTTAGTTTAATTTGTGGCAAATCCCGAAGTATTTCCTCACACTGGTATGAGAAGTATCGCTGGTTGGAGTACAGTATAGCCAGAAATGCAATTTCTTGTAAAATATGCAGGCATTTTTCCGATTCCCACACTGAAGAAACATTCACTAAAAATGGTTTTAAAGATTGGAAGCATTTGAATCAGTGCTGTTCAAAACACGAAGCAAGCAAGGCACACTCCATTGCACTGAAAAAATGGGTTACAGACAAAGTCACCCACCTCGGGGTCAAGGAAACATTTTAAATCAGTTAAATCGAGATTCCATGAATGCTTCTTTAATTGAGAGGAATCGTGAAGACATTAAAGTTGTGATTCACATTCTGATGTTCAGCGCAAAGCAGGAGATTCCATTAAGGGGGCACAGAGAGGACAAAGAAGCTCTAAATAAAGGACATTTCTTGGAGCTATTTAAACTTCTAAGTAAATATGATAGTGAAATACAAACTCGTCTCGAAAAACTCCCTAAGAATGCAACGCTCATGAGCCCAGATATTCAGAACGAGCTACTAGAAGCTGCTGCTTTACTACTGCTACGTAAAATCAAATGCGAATTACATGAAGTTCCAAACACATAATATGCAATTCTTGGTGATGAATGTAAAGATCTGTCAAAGCGAGAGCTTGTTGCAGTGTGCATCAGGTACATACACAATGGTACAATAAAAGAAAGAGCTGTTGGATTTGTTGATACAGATGACATGACTGTAAAAGGAATTTCTGAAAAAATTCTGAATGTACTGGAAAGTGCTTGAATTAGACCCTGAATTATGTGTCGGCTTTAGCTTTGATGGAGCACCGGTGATGTCCAGACTCAAAGGAAGTGTAAATGTAATTTTAAAATGCAAATTTTGCCATGCTCTTTATTGCAACTCTAACCACCTCAATCTGGTTCTCTGTACAGCATCTAAAGTATCTGCCAGTGTTGCCACTTTTTTGAGATACTAAACTCTTTACACAATTTCATGACAGGGGACTACAGGCATTCTCGGTTTTTGGAAATACAGAAACAATTGCATCCTGATCGACAATGCTTCGAACTTGAACGGTCAACTGACACTAGATGGAGCTCAAAATCTGGGTCTGTGGTTAAAGTACTGACCCTTTTTGATGTAATACTTGAAGTGCTTGCTGAATGTGCAGAATCCAGTGGACAGACAAGACTAGACACCCAATCTCTGTTACAGCAAATCCAAACCAAAACATTCTTGTTTCTAGCAGTTACATTTGGAAAACTATTTGAAATCAGTGATTTTGCAACGAAAGGTTTACAGAGTGCCACTTTATCAATCGCTGATTGTATATATCTGATAGAATGTCTGCAACAAAGTCTTGCACAATTAAGGGGCAATACACTTAATGACTTTGACAAAGTTCTCAAGTTAACTAAAGAACTCATGCAAAAACATAACATTGAAAACTGGGATGTATCTTACTCTCAAAAGAGAAAGTTACCTAATAAACTGAGTGATTCACTAGTTGCATCAACTGTGGGTAAATCATCCAGCGTACATTGCAATGCCGACTTGAGACATTTGTGGAATGAGATTTTAGACAGACAGATTTCTGAATTGAACAGTCGTTTTCAGTAAGATGCCTATGGTATGATGAAAGCTTCTGCTGCCTGTTTGTCAACCTCGGAGAACTTCGGCCTAAGGGAAAGTCTGCAGCCTACATGTAGTCTGTACGGCATCACTGTAGGGGACTTTACAGTATTTGCTCAGCAGCTGAAGCGCAAAGTAGCCGAAGGTAAAAATTACCCATCACAAGTACTGGACAATTGCAACTTTGACATTTTTCCAATATTAATGCCCTTTTAAGAGCACTGATCACTCTTCCCATGACAACCTGCAGCGTGGAAAGGCTCTTTTCTTCTACAAATCAGATCAAAACAGCAGCAAGAGCATCAATGCTCACAAATCGCCTCAATCGCCTGTTATCATTTGAAAGGGAACTGTGTGATTCACTGGACTATGACAGTATTATTGAACTAGGAGCTGCATGGAGCAGTCTGAGGAATGAATGTCTCCTTACTTTCGTCTTTCAAAATAAGGAGTTCACATACTATTCTTGCATGCTTTTCTTTTCTTAATTTAGAGCTCTCAGCCAACTCTCCTCCATCTGTAAATGACAAAAAAAACTAAAACTGTAGAAAGCAACTTCACTATAGTTATAGGTGTTCTGCTCTCTGGTAAAATAGCTTATACAACAACTACAGTATTACTTTTCACTGACACACACATACCTGCCTCCAAGGCAGAGGATCCCATTGACACTCACACACCTTCCTCCAAGGCAGAGGATCCCATTGACACTCACACACCTTCCTCCAAGGCAGAGGATCCCATTGACACTCACACACCTTCCTCCAAGGCAGAGGATCCCATTGACACTCACAATGGAGAATGCAATTAATCAATACATTTAAATACACAGAAAATATAGTGATATTAGCATTAACTTTACATAGACTTGTATGCAATAAAAAATAAAAGTACAACATTGTGAAAAGAAATGAAGAAATAAAGAATTAATGAGTTTTTATTTATATATTTTGTATAAATGAATGTGTTGGAATGCAGAACGTGTAACATGAACTCACCTCGTCTTGTCTCTGTACTTGTGTGCCTTTTACCCTCTACTGGCATTTTGAATTTCAAAAGGGAGGAGCCGTTCGAAACACCAGCCTTAGCCACGCCTTTATCAGAGAGCTAAAACAATCAGATTTGAGAGATGTTGCTCTGCCTTGAAGGCAGATCTGCCTGCAGAACAAAATTCATTGCAGAAAACTCCACTGAGCATTGCAGTTACAACAAACTCAAACTTGATAAATTTATTTGGCTTTCTACCAATAGCTGTTTTCTATGGCTCCCAGGGGCAGGTTTAGTCTGAGTGTTGACAAATCAATGGCTCGGGAAGAGGGGAATAAGGAAATTCATAGAGATTGACAGCTAGTGTTAACAGAGAAGCAGTACAGTTGTGACGTTTTTAGTCTGAAAGAGTCTGAATGCTTACTTAACATTCAAAGTGACTTACGGTATTGAGAGTAACAAATTAAAACTTTTAATTAGTACAGTGGTTTTGTGTTTGATCCTGAAAAAAATAATCGGGATGTTTACAGTGTAGTTTGTGTGAGCCTAAATAATCGTGCCTGTAGTAATCCCATTGTGGCACTGGTACAGTAGTTTAATATTAGACACACCGGTGCATACGACACACCAGAGTATTAGTCGCTCCCCCCTTTTAAGGGCCCCGCAAAAATACCTAGAAAATTGACTTATACAACATTTTTTTTTACGGTAATAAAATGGATGCAATAAATATAATATGATGGATTCAATATCCCTTAAAATATGCCAGATATTGCCCCAGCAAATTGCACTCCTCGCCAACCAATATGATGACGATGGCTCAATAGACGCTAATCAGCAGCAAGAAAATGAGTGTGAGTATTTACTGTTTATTAACCTAGCATTTACTAGTAAACTAGACAGTACTGATTTTTTTTAAAAATATCACCTGTTCATTTTTGTATCGTTTTTTTGTCCTTTAACTTTCCCGAAGTTGCATGATCAGAATATTAAATAGGTCATAACTATCCTATTCATATTTCTAATCATAAGAACTAAATTGTCATAGGAACACATACAAGGGCAGCAGTGTAGAGTAGTGGTTAGGGCTCTAGACTCTTGACAGGAGGGTAGTGGGTTCAATCCTAGGTGGGGAACACTGCTGCTGCACTCTTGAGCAAGGTACTTTACCTAGATTGCTCCAGTAAAAACCCAACTGTATAAATGGGTAATTGTATGTAAAAATAATGTGTAAAAAATAATGTAATTGTATGAAAAAATAATTAGATATCTTGTAACAATTGTAAGTCGCCCTGGATAAGGGCGTCTGCTAAGAAATAAATAATAATAATACTCATTTTGATACGTCAAGAAGTTTACATGTTACTTGTTTTATCCCTTATGGGCTTTGAGAATCAGGTTCATGACCTATAATAATAATAATAATAATAATAATAATTTAGAGGACATGGAGGAAGAGTTTACTGCAGGTGCTGAAGCAAGTGGTACACAGAACCTGCCTTCAACTAGGGAACCACCAAACAAGAGGTTCAAGCAGGACCTCACGACAATTCATGAAGCTGTTGGAATCGGAGAAAAGAAAAGAAAAAGTCTGATTATTGAGAACATGACGCTGCAAAAGGAGGTGCTTCTGCTGCAGAAAGAGCTTCTCGCTTTGCAGAAGCAGAGGTTATTATGGAGAATGTGACGCTGCAGAAGGAGGTGCTTCTGCTGCAGAAAGAGCTTCTCGCTTTGCAGAAGCAGATGTTATTAGCAGAGATTCCACCCGAGCAACAACAAATATTTTCATTTCAGGTTTTATTGAATTTATCTAAATTTTAATGTTTACATAAATGAATATAAAGTTTAATACATTAACAAAAAATGTAAAGGAACCCTATTGATTAAATCAAACATTTATGAATAGATACATTTAAAATATGTTTTTGTACAGTATATTTAAAAAAAAGAGAATAAACATTCACAATATGTAAATGTAGCTTTCATATTTTTTTTTAATAATATGTGTTTTTTTCCTGAAATATTAAAGTAACTGTTCCAAAATAACAAATTCTGTTATCAAAGTGGAATATGTTTGAATAAACGGACTAGTTTTAACAGTTGCAGATGATAAGTAACAGGTGCAGTTGTTTCTGAATGGTCAACCATAATGTGCCCATCTTACCAGCTACTTTCAACTTGCCCACACAATGTGTGTTCTCTGGGAAAGTAAATGTTAAGATAATTTATTGCAATAAGCCCTGGTGTCCTTATATATATATATATATATATATATATATATATATATATATATATATATATATATATATATATATATATATGTATGTATATATATATATATTGTGACAGAGGGGTTTGGGGAACGTATGGTAAATTATGTAACAATGCATACATAAGCAACAGAATGAAAACAATCCTGTTTCCACAATAAATCGCTTTATGTATATTGCCTACTGTGTGTAGTGGGGTAAAATGGCTGCCGACTAAAAGACTACATTTCCCAGAAGGCCATAATCAAATTGGGCAGAGGTAATTGTGTAACAGGATGCAGCTGTATCTTGTTAGGGCGGGGTCCTGGCTGTGTAAAGCCAGCCTCGAATCCAGTGAAAGAGAGAGACTACCAGGGAGGAGGTTGTAGTGTGTGATACAATGTTTCTGAGGAGATTTATGTAAGTACGCAAGAACAACTGTTACTGGGTGGAACAGTTGTGCTGTTGGTAACATTTACCAAGTGTTTTCTGTACTGTTCTGTCCTAGATAGGGACTGATTGTTAGTTAACACTCCTTGGTGGAGTAGGTTTTTGTTTGTTTATTTTTATTTTGGCACTGTACATAATAAACATACGCTACGGCGTTTCACTGCATCTCCTGTGTTTTGCGTATTTCCTACTGGGGGTTGCCTTGGCCATCGGCCACTCTACCACTATATATATATATATATATATATATATATATATATATATATATATACAGTATATAGTAGTATATATATATATATATATATATATATATATATATATATATATATATATATATATATATATAATAGCGATCTCGTTAAGGCAGACAGGCGCAACACACAGGGTGAGGGAGGGCTGAACACGGGACCTCTCGCACTAAAGCATAGCTCTGATACCGCTGTACAAAAAGAGCCGTCTCTTTTGCAAGGAGTGTATATTGGGCGTGTGTCTTTGTGTGTGATTACATCACCTACCAGCCCTGCTGCTGCTGTCCCCTGTGCACGCTACACTCTCCCCTGCCAGCCTCAAGTCCGCCCCGGTCTTGCTCACCAGGCTACAGTCCAACGAGTGCGTGCCGGGGTACCTGCGTCCACTCTGACACCAATGTAGTGGTGTCAAGAAGGACGCAAGGCAAGGTTTCAAAGCTAAACCTTATATTTGTTTTAGCTTCAATTATTGCTTAACAAAGCTGCTGTCAGCCACAGCTCACACTTCTACTAGTTGGCTCTTTCTTTTCTTTAGCTGTTTTTCTCTCTAGCTCTTTCTGTCTTTAGCTCTTTCTCTCTTTAGCTCCTTTTCTTCGTTCTGTTCTCCTTCTTTCAGTATGACCCTGGTATCCAGCTCCCACTTCCTTTTATATGGGAACGTAGAGGGAGGCAGTGCCCGCTCCAGCCAATCCAGAGCTAGATACCTCACCTGGCTGGAAAGTCCCAGGCTGGAAAGTCCCAGGCTGGCAGCTGTGGGGAAATTCCCCAGCCCAGAAATCCATAGAACCTTCTAAAAGGGAGGGGTCGGGGTCCAGCCTGACTGCAGGTAACCTCGCTCGGTGGAATAGTATAGGCTGGGTTCTCTCATTCACTCCAGCGCGCTGACCACGCACACCATCCGCGGGGTGCGCACTTCATGGTTGGTGACAATCAGTCAGTGCACTGACCCCGCCCCTCTCTCTACCCTGCCACGGGATCCGTTGTTACTAATATATATATATATATATATATATATATATATATATATAATATATTTTATGTATAAAATTAGAGTAGGTTGCTAGATACATATATCTATATACCAAACACTTTTGAACAGAAAGCTATTACAGTAATACCTCAAGCAAGGTATCAAATTGATGTCTGTGTCATATTTGGATATAAAGGAATTTCATTATGTCAGATGATAACATTTAACAATGTACATACCCTATGCTTATGCGTTAAAGTGGTCAATTAAAGCTCTCCTCACTGCATTTCCATTAGCTGTGGCACTAGCAGCATTTTCTTCTTCAGTCCTTTCCACCTGGACCATCCACTTCAGGTATTTGGTCCCCCATTTTCCAAAATTGTACAAAACAGCCACAGCAACTATGTAGACATTGAAATCTGTGTTTCAAAACTCAAAAAAGGCGCTCTATGCGACCCCTAACATGAATAAATGCTGAATTATTCTGGGGGTTTAATAATGGTGTTAGCATGTATCTTTGACAAGGACACCCACTGTCAGTAAGCAGATACCCATTAAAGGCTCCAGATTCCAGCATGCAACTATATTGGCAATTTGGTATTTTGCATCAGAGGCAATCTGTACATTAATAGAAAAGTATCATTTTTGGTTTCTAAAAATGCCTCCACTTTTTCTCCCAAGATTACAAATGGGTATGTGGGTACGATCGATGACCCCTAATACACCAGGAAACCTTGTTCTTACATAGAATGTGAAACAGCTGTTTCTGGAAATGGCTGGAATTTAACATACTGTTTTTTTTCATATTTGTTATGGCCTCTGACGCTCTACCAATGATTCTACAAACAGTAGACTGGTGCACTCCAAAAAGGTCCCCGTCCACCATTTGGAAACATCTGTTTCATAAAATGGTAAAGCTATAATCACCTGCAGGAAGGTGGTACAGCAGAACTCCTGTCACTCTCATGCTTTACTTTAGGCTCAACTTTGCTAATGAGCAGATGTACCTCCTTGAAAATTCCTCATCGCTGTAAAATTAAAATGGATTCAGTCTGTCTCTAATTTTTCTTTGTGGAACTCTCCTGTAACTCAGTCCACTGAGGTATGCTGCCATTATGTAAAAGTTTAAACCACCTCCAAAGAATGTTTCAATTTAATCCACCTTTCACATTTAAACCTGTATTAAAATTAGTGGTGCAATGTGATTATATATTTGATATATCTTGGATTAAGAAATGTTTAATCTTGGATTAATTTAAAACAAGGATTAAAGGTTTAAAGTTTTGTGGTACATGATTAAAATATAATCCTTGATTTAATCTTGGTTAGTGGTTTATCCATGTTGGTCAATCAACCCTTATAGTTTTACACTGTTAATACGTGGTTAATTGTATGTTGACATGCTGCATTCAATGTAGCAACTATTAGCCCACTAAGGTTTTCTGTTTTTTGTGGTTCTCTGCCACCTCACAGTTGCCCATCCCAGATCATTACATGGTGTTACTGAACTTTTGCTCTGTTAGAAGATATCTGTACTTCTTTATTGGGAATTGTAACAGTAGGGCAGGCAGTGGTTATTGCATGGTAAACAAAGTGGACCAGGAGCAAAGCCTGCAATGTGTTGAGTAGAGTGAACTGATCGTTTTTTTCTTGATAACATACATTATGTTTCTCTGTCATTGTGCTTGGCTGGACAATTGTAAGCATTGCATTGCCGTTTGTGTAGATGTTTTTTTTTGTTTTTAAAGTAAATAGGGTAAATGAGGGTTGGGATTGAAATGTGTCTTTGAGAGTAGGGAAATTACATTAAAGTTACTGAATTATTATGGGAAATGTTTAGTGTGTTAATATACTCCTAGTTAAAACAGTTACTGTCATTTCTGAACAGTTAATCACTACTTCTATAGCTTGATACATTATTAATTCAGTAGTATTTGACTTGCCATGCCTGCGTGATCAACTCAGGGATTGATTAGCTTAGGCTAGAGAGAGCTCAAGGGAGTGAGAACAAAGATGGTGACTACCTGTTGTTTAGCTGTGTATGGATTTGCTTGAATTATCCAGTAAGGAGTTTTAAGAACACAACAACCTTGGGGGAATCATTATTAACAAAACTTGATATTCTACATCATTATGAATAATAATATTTGGAACACGTTATAGTTTAACCACCCAGCGTCATTTTTTTTTTTTTTTGGTGCAGATTTTTCATTCTTAGCCCTCAAATAAGCAATTTGGACAGTTTTCAAAACAAATTTTGCTATATATTTTTAAATGCACACTTTTTTAAATTGTGATTTATGATAAACGGAAATACAGTATTTCAATAGAACTTAAATAACAAAATAACAACAATGTGTTTACGATTGTAGCATTATAATATAGATCATAACATCATTTTTTTTTACAATGGCAGCATTATATAAGTATAAATAACATAATTTGTTACAATGGCAGCATTATAATAACATTATAATACTTGTGCAGGCATATCATATCAGCTGAAATAATTTTTTGTATGATAGATTTCAAAGCAGACGCACTTTAAACCCTCATCAATGCTAACGTCTTTATCTAGGACATATACATCAGAAAACTTGAGTTGCAAATTTAGTCAATAGGTTGTTTTGACCAGTACCAAACTTGACAAGGCTTACTTACAATCTGTAACATCAACAAATAAATAAAGAAATCTCCTCGTTTCATTCTCTGTAGATACACAGGCATCCATTTTTCACTCTCAGCTGTGTATATACAGATGAACCAGTCTGTCAAGCACATTTCTTAGGGACTGCCGCCATCTGCCAGTGAAAAACAAAACTGCATACAATTTTACAATACAGTTTTCTTATTTCTTTCATTGAAGCACGTTAAAAAGACGTGTTAAACTTTGCAGATGCACATATAAGTGCCTGCATGCGCTCCACGTGGAAATCGCAGGATAAGCAGCTGGGTGGTTAAAGCTATCCACCAAGAATTACCGGTAACTAATGGAGTTTACGCATACAATACAAAGCAGTAATTCTTTAGTTTTAACTCGGCGGGGGCACCACCTCCAATGCTGTTTAGGGCGCTAGTTAACCTAGCGCCAGTTCTGTCCAGGATAAAATAATTTAAATCTCTTGCTATGTCTTCCCATCTTTGCCTTGTTGGCTGTGGCTTATATACTTATAAAGACAGTCTTTAAATACATTAACAGCCCATGTTATGTAGTCTTTTTAGTATTTTTTCATCTTTGTTTTCTTCTATTTCATTTAGTTGTGCCTCATGCAATCTTAAGTGTTTACTGTTGACTGTTTCTGTAGCACTTAATTTTCTTTCTTTCAGCTGGATTACTGTCTTCACTAGGAAGGTTGGTGCTGTATCAGTTCTCTGGAGTTTTTTTATAGCTAATAAATAAAACGGCAGTTTGTCATGGAGTTTTTATAATACTGTGCGTATTGATTTATACAGTGTGAAGCAGCTCATTAGTATGCAAGCTGTGCTTTGATTAGGAACTGTGTTACCGTCTTGTGTTTCATTAAATTAGCTTTGAAGTGACGCATCTTGTTTTTTTGATGTGTCGAGACCACTGAAACTTATCATGTGTGTGAGGAGGTAGTTGAAACCTTGTGATTCATTTATTTTTTCTCGTGATGTGTGAGCTCAACGATCAGAGGCTAAAATAAAAATTCGGAAACAAGTGATTTTGTTATTACAGTTAGGCCTTGAAATGATTTTCTTTGTGAAATGCTGGCTTCAGAACTGCCAATTGCCAATTTCATTAAAAAGTACACATTGATAGATGTATTGTACAATTCAGCAATGTGCTGGAATGAGTTTCCAGATTCTGAAAGTGATTAAAGCAGGGGTGAAGAGCAACATGAAGACATATGCAATGGGCATGGACATGGACTAGTCACCAGGCTGGAGCTGACTGATAATCCTGGAAAGGCAGTGGATATCTTGACAGATTAGGAGATTGTGACAGCTAGTCAAGATCAGGATGAGTTTAAGGAGGAAGATTAAGATGAGATCAAAGAAGTGGTGGTACCTGCACCCAAAGTGATGTAATCAGCGGTTTGGAAAGTGCTCAAAACTGGTTTGAAATGCAAGATGTGGACAACTTTAAAATTCTGAACTTGAAGTCTTTAATTACTTTTGCAAAGAAAAGATCCAGACCTACCACTGCAAGATTGATGGCGACTTCAGGACGTCGGGTTACCCGGGCCCAGACGTGGCAGATGGTTCTCTGGGAAGATAGATTCTGAGAAAGAACCAGGGGAGACCTTGGAGGAGGAGGAGCCAGGGGTTCAACCATGGAGACAGCGGAGGCTCCAGTAAGCAGCAGTAAAAGTGAGATCACCTGTACCAGCCTCGGAATATGTGGTCTCCATACTTCATTAATTCCTCAATGGGGCATCAAAGGCGGGAGCATTAGAGGTTTCCATAGTTTCATCTTAAAATAATATTTTATTATTTCTGCATTCCACAGTAATGTGTACACAGAATTCATGATTTATTTAGTGTGTTACCGTTATTATTGACAGTAGCCAATAGGCTAAAGTAAAAAGAAAATGCGCTGGGTTTTCATTTTACTACTAATTTTTCTACTGTACAGTATACTGTGAAAATGTATACATTTAAAATAAAATGAACCGTGTAAATGTTCAGGGTTTTTGTTTGTTTATTTTTTTTTATTTTTTAAGTGGACACCTCATTATTTTGGACAACCTGTCTGTGTCTTGACATGCCCAATTTAGCGAGGGACTACTGTACTAGGGATAGTTGACTGGTGAGCTCATTCCTCTTTCAACCATAGTTTCTCCTTATTCCTTAATTAATTTTACCTGTCCATCAATAATAAGACTTTACAAGGAAATTACCTGTATTATTCACATATGATGACTGAAAACTTAATTATGTGTAGAGTAGCATATGCCTTCTGCAATTGCCTTCATCAGTCCCCATGCAATGAACGTTATACATTTTACTACAAGCAGTATATATGTTACGGTTCATGTGTAAAATCGGTAAATCTATAGATTAACCGGTAAATGTGTAGATTTGCCAGCTCAGTGGTCAATCTATAAACTAACCGGAATATGTGAAGATTAACCAGCTCAACAGTCAATGTATAAAAGAACTAAGGAGATGGTAATTAATGCTACGGTAGTTAATGCTTCAGCATTTGGGGTTAATTAGGAAATAAAGTAATGCCAGGGAACTTAATAGCAAATAAATAAATAAATAAATAAATAAAAATATGTAAGATGTGTTATCTGTACTGTAAAATTCAGCTTTAGGATTTTTTTTTTTGTATTATTTGATTAATCTTTCTAAACTTCGCTGCATCCTTTCTTGCATTATTATTATTATTATTATTATTATTATTATTATTATTATTATTATTATTATTATTATTATCTCAGAGCAAAATAACAAGGAGGCACTTTTGTTAACAGTAACATCAATATTATATTATATTATACACAGCACCAACAGATTTTGTGAAAAGTTTTTTTTTTTTTTTTATTGTGTGCTGTTCTCTAGCTCTGAGTGGTGACATAATTAAAGCAGGTAATTTCAGTTCTTGCCTACAGATATAGACGTACAATTTGCATTTAGATTGCTTCATGAATCAGCACTCTCCTATAAATAGCATAAGATTTTTTTTTTTAAGGCAAACCCTTATGCATGTTTGAGACACCTCATACACTGAACCCAACTCAATGAATAGATCTATTTTCCTGTTCATACATTATTTGTTGGACAATATACCTCCTCCTTTTAGGTTTAAAACACCTTCCACATGACAGAAATCATCCATGACTTTAGGTTACATAATTTACATGTCAACATAATGTGTTGCCTTATTTTTCCAATTACCATCGTTAAAATTAATGTATTCTGTACAAATCTTCAAACAGTTATGTTTATGCCCTGGTTGGGTTGCTATATGCATTTGTTCTTTTTTGTCATCTCAAAACCTGTTGCCTTGTAAGTTTACCAATTACCTTGCTTGCCTTTATACTGTATACTCCAATTAGACTTGGATGATGTTAGCAAATGTTCTTTTTTAAGTATAATTTATCACATAAGTGTTCACAAAACTATAATACAATGGTAGCCACAGCCAGCTATTTACCACTCGCGATACTGTTACAATGTGGTAACGCAAAAATGACACAAGGTTGTAATCCTCTTTTGTTTGTTTTTTCTGACCAGCTTTGAATGTTGGGAAACTGCAGATCTGCCAGTTTTTGGAGCAGAACACTGTGTGTCACAAAGAGCATCAATGAGTCAATTTGAGACCTGTAGATCGATATCGTGGATCTCCAACATGACCTGTAGTCCATTCAAATAGTAGGCAGACTGCAGACCTCAAAGTCAAAAAAGCATAATTGAATGACTTGTTGGACACAAAAGAACAGGGGGCGCTAATTCGATCACAGGTGGATGCCCCCCACATAGTATTTCTTTGGTCTGGAGAAGAAATAGGGCCAGAGTAAGTTGATCCACTGTCTGTGCTCACTGAAAATCACAGAACATCAGAAAATGTCCTTAAAAATTAAACTTATTGTTGCCAAGCCAAACAGACACAAACTCAACTTGGCAACAGAAATTGAATCTAGACATCTTAAGGAACAAAATTATACCAAAAAACCTTAGTCTGACAGGGGGTGCAGCCAACTTGAACAGAATTAATTTTATCTCTTTCAGTGTTAATGGGTGCAGACAAAGTTATTTGATTTTTTTAGAGCAGAAGAGGGTGGGATGGCGTTTTTGCAAGAGACGTACAGGCAGAATGAAACAGACTGGACAGAGGAATGGGGAGGGCAATGTGTGCTAAGTCACGGGTCAAATAATAGTGCAGGGGTGGCTGTGCTATTTGAACCCGATTAGGGAGTTGATATTTTAAAATTTAAAGAGATCATTTAAGGGTGGCTTGAGTGAAGGCCAGGATAGGTGACTTAATATATAATTTTATAAATATTTATGCTACTAATAAAGGGAGGCACATCATTTCATTTCTGAATATAATCCGACTCTTTTAACAGTTGATGACAAAAAATGTTTAACAGTGGGAGGTGATTTTAACTGCACAGTAGATTTTAACAAAGATAGAAATAGTGTAGAACCTCATCCCCCATTGTGGCGGAGTGTCCCGCCCCTATTTATTAATATTTGTATTTGTTTGCGGCGCGGATAAAAGCGCCGCGTCTTTTGTTATTGTTTTTTTATATTTATAATTTAAAAACCCCGTGAGGATGCATGACTGATCAGCTACTGATTATTTAACTAGCTGACAGTCATGCATCCTTACCAAACGCGTGCAGACTGTGGCCGAGGGGTAATAAGATAATTAACAACTAGTTAACCCCTCGGCCAGAGTATAAGAACCGACAGCTGTCTGTGCTGCGGTGTTGAGTGTTGGATGCAGAGAGGAAGTACGGGGAGATAGAGAGGTACAAGAAAACAATTGCTAAAACGTGCTGGTTTAGCCAGCACGTCACTTACTTGTTTGTCTGTTTATTTGTTTGGCCAGCGCCTTTTGTTTTCTGTTTTGTTTAAATCTTTTGTTTTGTTTGTTTTGGTTAATAAATACGCTGAGTGCCGTTGCGCTCAGCTTCACCCTCCATCCATTGTTTTGGTTTCAGTTACTTCCTGGTCCGTGGCGTCATCACACTCACCACTGCGAGCCAGACTGTCACATATGGTGTCCTGCGTGGGACAAACAACGCCTCCAACAGCCGGACCAGGAAAAGGACGTTTTTGTTTGTTTTTTTCAAAAAGTGTTTTTGTGGGGTTTTTGGAAAAAATAAATAAATAAAATGGAAGGCTGGAGCTGGAGAAGCGGCTGCGGGGAACTGGAGGACCTCCTCGGTGGTCTGGAGGACCAAGGCTGGTGCCTTGCTTGCGGGGTCTATGGGCACACTGTAGCAATCTGCCCCTTCCAGGATGAGGAGGAGGAATTGGCCCAGGAGAGGAAGGCAGGGAGAAGGAGCAGGAAGAGAAGGGGAGAGGAAGGCTGCAGCAACAGCAACCGCAGCAACAGCAGGAGGAGATCGGTGGCGATGACTGTGAGGTTTATATTGTGAACCTCGTGGCGGAGTTGTGCCCTGGCTGTGGGGCATATGGGCACACGTTGGCCATATGCCCCACGCAATATGAAGAGGCGGAGCGCGAGCATCCAGCGCCAGAAGGGGGCGCGAGCATCCAGCGCCGGAAGGGGGAGCGCGAGCATCCAGCGCCCGGAAGGGGGAGCCCGTGCATCCAGCGCCGGAAGGGGAGCCCGTGCATCCAGCGCCCGGAAGGGGAGCCCGTGCATCCAGCGCCGGAAGGGGGAGCCCGTGCATCCAGCGCCGGAAGGGGAGCCCGTGCATCCAGCGCCCGGAAGGGGGGAGCCCGTGCATCCAGCGCCCGGAAGGGGGGAGCCCGTGCATCCAGCGCCCAGGCCTCCAGCAGCAGAGGAAGAATACCTGCTGCCTCTGCCTCCACCACCAGGAGCAGAGCAGCAAGAGCTGCCTCTGCCTCCGCCACCTCCACCGCCAGGAGCAGAGCAGCGGGAGCTGCCTCTGCCTCCGCCACCTCCACCGCCAGGAGCAGAGCAGCAGGAGCTGCCTCTGCCTCCGCCACCTCCACCGCCAGGAGCAGAGCAGCAGGAGCTGCCTCTGCCTCCTCCACCGCCAAGAGCAGAGCAGCAGGAGCTGCCTCTGCCTCTGCCGCTCCCAGCTCCACCAGCAGAGGGTGAATGCCTGCTGGTTCTGCCTCAATCGCCGTGGGAGGACTGCTTGCCCCTCCCACCTCCACCAGCAGAGGGTGAATGCCTGCTGGTTCCGTCTCAAGCGCCGTGGGAGGACTGTTTACAGCTCCCAGCTCCACCAGCAGAGGGTGAATTCCTGCTGGTTACGCCTCAACCGCTGTGGGAGGATTGCTTGCCCCTCCCACCTCCACCAGCAGAGGGTGAATACCTGCTGGTTCCGCCTCAACCGCCGTGGGAGGACTGCTTGCCGCTCCCACCTCCACCAGCAGAGGGTGAATACCTGCTGGTTCCGCCTCAACCGCCGTGGGAGGACTGCTTGCAGCTCCCAGCTCCACCAGCAGAGGGTGAATACCTGCTGGTTCCGCCTCAACCACCGTGGGAGGACTGCTTGCCCCTCCCACCTCCACCAGCAGAGGGTGAATACCTGCTGGTTCCATCTCCACCTCCACCAGCAGAGGGTGAATACCTGCTGGTTCCACATCCACCATCATGGGAAGGACTGCTCCTGCCCTGCTTCGCACCGCCCAAGGATGCCTGTTGCTCCGCACCGCCCAAGGATGCCTGTTGCTCCGCACCGCCCAAGGATGCCTGTTGCTCCGCACCGCCCAAGGATGCCTGTTGCTTCGCACCGCCCAAGGATGCCTGTTGCTCCGCATCGCCTGGGGTTGCCTGTTGCTCCGCATCGCCTGGAGAGCCACCAGTTACAGGGTACAAGGGAGAAGTGGAGCTCCCGCTGCCGCCTCCATGGCCAGGGGCTCCCTTCCCGAAGTTAGCCTCCCGAGGGTCCGCTGCTGCTGCCGTCGCCTCCCGAGGGTCCGCTGCTGCTGCCGTCGCCTCCCGAGGGTCCGCTGCTGCTGCCGTCGCCTCCCGAGGGTCCGCTGCTGCTGCCGTCGCCTCCCGAGGGTCGCTGCTGCTGCCGTCGCCCCGAGGGTCGCTGCGGCTGCCATCGCCCGAGGGTCCGCTGCTGCTGCCGTTGCCTGCCGAGGTCTGCAGCTGCTACCTTCGCCTCCCGAGGGTCCTGTTTTGCCTGGAGTCACTACCAGTCCTGCCATGCGGCAGGAAATACTGTGGCTGGAGCACCATGAAGGGGAGCTGCCGGCCACGGAAAAGGGGGAGGTCAGGAGACCAGCTCCCCAGCCGCACTTTCGCGGCAGGAAATACTGTGGCTGGAGCCCCATGAAGGGAGCTGCGGCCATGAAGAAGGGGGAGGTCAGGAGACCAGCTCCCCGCAGCAATTTCGCTGCAGGAAATACTGTGGCCGGAGCCCCACGGAGGGGAGATGCCGGCCATGAAGAAGGGGGCAGGTCTGGAGACCACCCCAAAATTTTTCTGGCCAGAGGGGCCGGCCTGTGCGTGGTCCACTAGGGCGCTACAGTTGTTGGGGTGGGAGGAGGACATCCTGCCGTGGCCGCCCGAGACACCTTGCTTCCCCTGTTCCGGGGCCAGGACTGCTAGCCGGGACTTTAGGGAATAAGGGGAGGTGGCCGAAAAGGCCATGTGTGCTGCGCACAAGGGGGCATGTGTGGCGGAGTGTCCCGCCCTATTTATTATTATTTGTATTTGTTTGCGGCGCGGATAAAAGCGCCGCGTCTTTGTTATTGTTTTTATATTTATAATTTAAAAACCCGTGAGGATGCATGACTGATCAGCTACTGATTATTTAACTAGCTGACAGTCATGCATCCTTACCAAACGATGCAGACTGTGGCCGAGGGTAATAAGATAATTAACAACTAGTTAACCCCTCGGCCAGAGTATAAGAACCGACAGCTGTCTGTGCTGCGGTGTTGAGTGTTGGATGCAGAGAGGAAGTACGGGAGATAGAGAGGTACAAGAAAACAATTGCTAAAACGTGCTGGTTTAGCCAGCACGTCACTTACTTGTTTGTCTGTTTATTTGTTTGGCCAACGCGCCTTTTTGTTTTCTGTTTTGTTTAAATCTTTTGTTTTGTTTGTTTTGGTTAATAAATACGCTGAGTGCCGTTGCGCTCAGCTTCACCCGCCCATCCATTGTTTTGGTTTCAGTTACTTCCTGGTCCGTGACGTCATCACACTCACCACTGCGAGCCAGACTGTCACACCCATCCACAAGAGAGTTGGCTGCAATTTTAAAGTCCAGTGGATTGGTAGACATCTGGAGGTGTCTGCACCCTACCACTCGCCAGTACAACTGGTCACACAGTATCTTCCAACACATAGTCAGAGCAAGAATAGTAGACAGGCAACAACTGAATAACTGTACAATAGCAAGAATAATACCAAACAGCCTGTCCATCACCCCATGCTGATCACTGCTATAATAACTAAAAAGAAGCACACAGGGCCCATTGGTATTTAATGCTAAATTATTGTAGGACTTCTAATTGGAGAGAACAAAAACATCAGTACAGAAACCTGAGGCAGTAGTGGGATATTGAAAAGACACAAGTAAGGCTATTTTGCCAGCAGTACCCCTTGGATGCTACCAAGTCACTGAGCATGGCCGTGAGAGAGCTGGAGAAGGAAATTCTTCTTTTTATTTTTGGAACCTATAGTTTAAAAAAAAAAAAAAAAAATGTGCTTTAATTCATTTTATTGCAGGCCATGCGAAACTGTCCATTTTAAAGTCCTTGAAGAACAAGCTGGAGCAGGACTGCCAGGCACAGTCGGGCTGTTCAGGGTGCTGGTTGTCAGCCTGTTAAATGTGGATTTCACCTATTTTGATGTGGTTAATAATCCGGAGGGCTTTCAGCAGAGGTGGTGTGCTCTGATTTTTAATGTCTGCATTTAAATATTAGTTTATGATTAAAATCTGTTTTTAGTGAAAGTACTATGTTTTAGTTGTTTTATTGCGGATGCTGGTTTGGCTCCGGCTGATCTCAGAACTAGCAGGAATTTCAATTTGTACTTTTTACTGTTTTTATTGATTAATATAATGGATTTTACCATAACATAGCATAAAGGATGTTTAAAACTCTTGCTCTCTCTCAGGATTGTGTAATTGTAGGAGCCAGGTAGTGAGTGTGGAGTGCAAGAGTTGTGATTCAGGAGAGTCTAAGCTTTTCAATCTTTTTGTGATTTGTGTAAAAAAATAAAAAAATTAGTGTGTGTGTGTATTAAATAAACAGTGTTACTGCTGTTTGTACTGCTGATCAGAGATCACCAAAAAAATGCTGATATGGAATGTAGTTTGGGCAGGGCGGGGGTACTGACTCACCAGCATGGGCCGCTGTGTGCCTAACAGCGGAGTGTCGGTGGAGGAGTGCCTGGTAGCTGTGGGAGAGATCGTGGGCTTTAACAAAATTAAATCGGCATCCAGAATTAATAAAGTCAAGTTCTTTACTGAGGTAGCCTTTGAAGACAAGCTAGTGGGATTTAGTGGGAAGACAAGCTAGTGGGAGGAGGGATTTCATGTGAAGGGGTCGTTTGTTGAAGTTTCACCTTTAGCGACACCTGTCACAAAAGTCATCCTGTCTAATGTCCCACCTTTCTTAAAAAATATGCTATTGGAAAGAGAATTAGCACGCTATGGAAAATGAGTGTCTCCCATTAAGACGATCCCTAAGTATATTAAAGAACATGGGTGGAATGTCACACTTTTTGTGGGAGTGGTTTTTAACTAGCAAATAAAATGGCAGTTTATAATGGAATTTAGAATGTAGTGGTGTGTATTGAGTGTGAAGCAGCTCATTGGTGTGCTAGCCATGCGTATATGCTATTTAACCAATCAGGTTGTTATTTTTCCAAGCTGTTTTATAAATATATGGGTGATTCTACAAATAGGGTACATTTTATGTCCCTGGGCTATATTTTGGGTAAATTATAATATAAAATTACAAAACCAATGTCCATTGTAAAATACAATGCTAATTGTGCACCGCCCAAGGATGCCTGTTGCTCCGCACCGCCCAAGGATGCCTGTTGCTTCGCACCGCCCAAGGATGCCTGTTGCTCCGCATCGCCTGGGGTTGCCTGTTGCTCCGCATCGCCTGGAGAGCCACCAGTTACAGGGTACAAGGGAGAAGTGGAGCTCCCGCTGCCGCCTCCATGGCCAGGGGCTCCCTTCCCGAGTTCGCCTCCCGAGGGTCCGCTGCTGCTGCCGTCGCCTCCCGAGGGTCCGCTGCTGCTGCCGTCGCCTCCCGAGGGTCCGCTGCTGCTGCCGTCGCCTCCCGAGGGTCGCTGCTGCTGCCGTCGCCTCCCGAGGGTCCGCTGCTGCTGCCGCGCCCGAGGGTCCGCTGCGGCTGCCATCGCCCCGAGGGTCCGCTGCTGCTGCCGTTGCCTGCCGAAGGTCTGCAGCTGCTACCTTCGCCTCCCGAGGGTCCTGTTTTGCCTGGAGTCACTACCAGTCCTGCCATGCGGCAGGAAATACTGTGGCTGGAGCACCATGAAGGGAGCTGCGGCCACGGAAAAGGGGAGGTCAGGAGACCAGCTCCCCAGCCGCACTTTCGCGGCAGGAAATACTGTGGCTGGAGCCCCATGAAGGGGAGCTGCCGGCCATGAAGAAGGGGGAGGTCAGGAGACCAGCTCCCCGCAGCAATTTCGCTGCAGGAAATACTGTGGCGGAGCCCCACGGAGGGAGATGCCGGCCATGAAGAAGGGGGCAGGTCTGGAGACCACCCCAAAATTTTTCTGGCCAGAGGGGCGGCCTGTGCGTGGTCCACTAGGGCGCTACAGTTGTTGGGGTGGGAGGAGGACATCCTGCCGTGGCCGCCCGGAGACACCTTGCTTCCCCTGTTCGGGGCCAGGACTGCTAGCCGGGACTTTAGGGAATAAGGGGAGGTGGCCGAAAGGCCATGTGTGCTGCACAAGGGGGCATGTGTGGCGGAGTGTCCGCCCTATTTATTATTATTTGTATTTGTTTTGGCGCGGATAAAAGCGCCGCGTCTTTGTTATTGTTTTTATATTTATAATTTAAAACCCGTGAGGATGCATGACTGATCAGCTACTGATTATTTAACTAGCTGACAGTCATGCATCCTTACTAAACGCGATGCAGACTGTGGCGAGGGGTAATAAGATAATTAACAACTAGTTAACCCCTCGGCCAGAGTATAAGAACCGACAGCTGTCTGTGCTGCGGTGTTGAGTGTTGGATGCAGAGAGGAAGTACGGGGAGATAGAGAGGTACAAGAAAACAATTGCTAAAACGTGCTGGTTTAGCCAGCACGTCACTTACTTGTTTGTCTGTTTATTTGTTTGGCCAAGCGCCTTTTTGTTTTCTGTTTTGTTTAAATCTTTTGTTTTGTTTGTTTTGGTTAATAAATCGCTGAGTGCCGTTGCGCTCAGCTTCACCCGCCATCCATTGTTTTGGTTTCAGTTACTTCCTGGTCCGTGACGTCATCACACTCACCACTGCGAGCCAGACTGTCACACCCATCCACAAGAGAGTTGGCTGCAATTTTAAAGTCCAGTGGATTGGTAGACATCTGGAGGTGTCTGCACCCTACCACTCGCCAGTACAACTGGTCACACAGTATCTTCCAACACATAGTCAGAGCAAGAATAGTAGACAGGCAACAACTGAATAACTGTACAATAGCAAGAATAATACCAAACAGCCTGTCCATCACCCCATGCTGATCACTGCTATAATAACTAAAGAAGCACACAGGGCGCCCATTGGTATTTAATGCTAAATTATTGTAGGACTTCTAATTGGAGAGAACAAAAACATCAGTACAGAAACCTGAGGCAGTAGTGGGATATTGAAAAGACACAAGTAAGGCTATTTTGCCAGCAGTACCCCTTGGATGCTACCAAGTCACTGAACGCAGCCGTGAGAGAGCTGGAGAAGGAAATTCTTCTTTTTATTTTTGGAACCTATAGTTTAAAAAAAAAAAAGAAAAATGTGCTTTAATTCATTTTATTGCAGGCCATGCGAAACTGTCCATTTTAAAGTCCTTGAAGAACAAGCTGGAGCAGGACTGCCAGGCACAGTCGGGCTGTTCAGGGTGCTGGTTGTCAGCCTGTTAAATGTGGATTTCACCTATTTTGATGTGGTTAATAATCCGGAGGGCTTTCAGCAGAGGTGGTGTGCTCTGATTTTTAATGTCTGCATTTAAATATTAGTTTATGATTAAAATCTGTTTTTAGTGAAAGTACTATGTTTTAGTTGTTTTATTGCGGATGCTGGTTTGGCTCCGGCTGATCTCAGAACTAGCAGGAATTTCAATTTGTACTTTTTACTGTTTTTATTGATTAATATAATGGATTTTACCATAACATAGCATAAAGGATGTTTAAAACTCTTGCTCTCTCTCAGGATTGTGTAATTGTAGGAGCCAGGTAGTGAGTGTGGAGTGCAAGAGTTGTGATTCAGGAGAGTCTAAGCTTTTTCAATCTTTTTTGTGATTTGTGTAAAAAAAAAATAAAAAAAAATTAGTGTGTGTGTGTATTAAATAAACAGTGTTACTGCTGTTTGTACTGCTGATCAGAGATCACCAAAAAAATGCTGATATGGAATGTAGTTTGGGCAGGGCGGGGGTACTGACTCACCAGCATGGGCCGCTGTGTGCCTAACAGCGGAGTGTCGGTGGAGGAGTGCCTGGTAGCTGTGGGAGAGATCGTGGGCTTTAACAAAATTAAATCGGCATCCAGAATTAATAAAGTCAAGTTCTTTACTGAGGTAGCCTTTGAAGACAAGCTAGTGGGATTTAGTGGGAAGACAAGCTAGTGGGAGGAGGGATTTCATGTGAAGGGGTCGTTTGTTGAAGTTTCACCTTTAGCGACACCTGTCACAAAAGTCATCCTGTCTAATGTCCCACCTTTCTTAAAAAATATGCTATTGGAAAGAGAATTAGCACGCTATGGAAAATGAGTGTCTCCCATTAAGAGCGATCCCTAAGTATATTAAAGAACATGGGTGGAATGTCACACTTTTTGTGGGAGTGGTTTTAACTAGCAAATAAAATGGCAGTTTATAATGGAATTTAGAATGTAGTGGTGTGTATTGAGTGTGAAGCAGCTCATTGGTGTGCTAGCCATGCGTATATGCTATTTAACCAATCAGGTTGTTATTTTTCCAAGCTGTTTTATAAATATATGGGTGATTCTACAAATAGGGTACATTTTATGTCCCTGGGCTATATTTTGGGTAAATTATAATATAAAATTACAAAACCAATGTCCATTGTAAAATACAATGCTAATTGTATATTTTACATTTGAAATAATATAACATAAAGCATTAACTGAGCAAAGAATTAATATAATATATCCTATATGCATGTTTTGGTGATGTTCCTATAGGCTAATATATAAGTTCAATAATGAATTAAACTCAGTAAATTGTATAAAATATATACAATTCAGCCATTATCACGGAAAACCAAATAGAACATATTTGTACAAATATATATTTATATATATATATATATATTTTTACAGTTAAAATGTATCTACAGTCTAAAATTTATGATATGTAATGTTGTCCGTAAAATCAGTGTCAACCCTGTTACTGGAGGAGAAATCCCCCCTCAAAATAATGGTTTATCCCAAAACCATGTGATCTTCAGCATGTGACCTCATCTACAGGGAAGAAGGTAAGAGGCAGAACTACAGGTATGTTTCTAAACTTCTGTGACTATATTTTTCACTTTAAGTTGTGTTTGGGTAGACAGTATATTATCTAACCGTCAACAATGTTACTTAAAAGTAATTATGATAGTGTGATCCATAAAAAAAAACACTTTTACATTGCTTATAAAGCCCTCTACTCAGATCACAACATGTGGTTTCAGGCTGCTTTCCACATGGCGCATGAAGGCCGAATAAGTGATAAATGTAAACCAATTTAAAGTAACAGAGTTGACTGAAGGTAACAGATTTGACATTTAAAAAATATATATATATATAATGTACAAATAAGATTACTTTGTTACAATATTTAACATTAATTTTTATCTGGATTTGTAATTAAACTGTTTAAGACCAGTAAGGAAATTCTTATTTTTTTCCCCAGACAGATATAGAATAAAATGGTACTTTCTGCTGCAGAAAAGCAACAGCGCTATCGTGCTCGCCGTGATGCCGATCCCATTAAAAGAGAGCAGTACTGCAAAGGGAGCGCCAGAAATGGCAAGAAAAAAAAGAAGCAGGGAAAGTAAAGTCAGTGGCAGAGCTAAGTGACAGGGAGAAACGTAGAAAACGCAAATTTTGGAGAAAAGCTCAACAGCAGTCTAGGGAAAGGAAGAAAAGAGTAGCGTCTCTGGTAACACCCTCACAGAGCCCTGAGGAGAATCCACAGCCTGGACCATCACGGTTAAATAGAGTATAAATGCATACAGTATAAGTGGAAAAATGTAAGATTGCATGTAAAAAAACAAAAATCAGTGGTTAGTGTTAATATTCCTCAGTAGACCTTTAAGTAATTATTTACAAAATAACATTTTCAAGGATACTTTTTGATCTTGCTTTTGCTTATTTACAGGCAACTGCTATCTGGCAGAAGAAAAATAAGAAGGGAAAACAGTCAAATATATAGAGAAATTAAAAGATTGAAAAATTCTCTAAAAGGACAGCAGAGACTTACAGACAGGTATAAGAAAAGGTACCAACGCTTGTTAAAGAAAACAGAATCTCCCAGATCAAAAACAAATAGGTTGCTGAGAGGATTTCCAGTTCTGGATACTCTCCGTAAAACCCTTGTCTTTCATCATTCATTAATTGAAGATATTAAACAGAAATATTGCAATTCCAAAAAAGAAAAGAACAAGCAACTTTTTTCACAAATCATTACAGGAAAAATTCAAAAGAAGTACAGATTGCAGAAATGTGCTCAGAAAGCTTTTGGGTTTTCAAGAAAGCGGTTTCGTAGGGGCCTAGAAAATGAACAGGAACCGTTAACATTTGTTCGGAGAAAATTCAGAACAGCTGCCAATGAACTAAAGAGGGAAGTTGTTGTCTTTTACGTCAGAGATGATACCAGCCATATAACTGCAAGCAAGAAACAAACCATTACAGTGAACACATGCAAAATGCAAAAACGCTTCCTAACTGACACATTGAAGAATCTGCACAGAAAATTCCTTCTGGAGAATCCATTTGCAACCATCTCCTATTCATTGTTCTGCCGCATGCGACCATTTCGGGTTGTGCATCCAACAATTTCTGATCGAGAAACATGTCTCTGTAAACTTCATGAGAATCTTGGTTTCCTTGCAGACAAGCTGCATCAGCTTAAACTTCTTGATAGTATTGACTTGGAATGCTTGGCTGAATCAATTTTCCTGCTTCGAAAACATGTATGTATGGTGAATGTGCCCAATGCAAAGATACTGAGCTTCCACTTACTTCTACCTATGATGCACAGGCCAATGTATCATACTGGCAGTGGACAACCAAGTCAGTGCTAAAGAAAAAAACAAACAAAGATAAAGTAAAGGAGCAGGTCCCTGTAAAAGTCACAGTAAAGCAAGAAATGGAAAGTGCCATGGAGGAGCTAGTTGAGATGTTTCAAAACCAACTCCAAAAGTTCAGAAGACATCTTTTCAACATAAAACAACAGTTTTTGTACCACTGTGAACTGAAGAAAAACATGTCAGCACATGAGTGCTTGATTCATATCGACCTCAGAAAACTATTCTTGCAAGTTCAGTAGTGAAATTCAAGCAGTGCACTTTGCCTCATCTCAACAACAAGCTACACTACATACTGGAGTGCTGTATCTTGGTGGAAAAGAAGAGCATGTCTGCTTTAGTACAATATCTCCATCCAAACAAAAGGGCCCTCCAGTAATATGGGAATACCTTGCTCCTGTTCTAGATCATCTGAAAGAAGTGTATCCCTTTGTGTCTGTTGTTCACTTTTTCAGTGATGAGCCATGCACTCAATACAGGCAAAAGGGAAATTTCTATCTTTTTAGCACTGAACTACACAAGAGAGGGTTCACTGCAGGAACATGGAACTTCTTTGAGGCAAGCCATGGCAAAGGTGCTCCCGATGGAGTAGGTGGTGTTCTGAAAAGAACAGCTGACAGGTTAATCAGTCACGGAAGGGATATACCAAGTGCTGCTCATCTGTTCAAGTCATTATGTGATGCAGGTACAACTGTAAAGTTGTTCTACGTGGATAATGATATTGTAGACAAAGCCACAAAAGAAATGCTTACAGGTCTTCCAATTGTACCTTCAACAATGAAAATTCATCAGCTCATCACACTTGCTCCAGGAAAGCTTACATATCGAGATGTTAGCTGTTTGTGCTCAACACAACAGGTCCTAGAATGTCAATGCTACAATACACAAAACTTCAGCTTTGAAGTTCAACCTCTTTCTGAATCTCTAGAGCCTGCTGATTGGGACATTCAATGGCAAAATCCAGATGTCCTTGGGAAATGGTGTGTCCTTAAGTATGAAGATGAGCTGTATCCTGGAATTGTACTTCAAACTAATGAAACACATGTATAAGTGAAGTGCATGCATCGTGTTGGGTCCAACAGATTTTATTGGCCCAATCGTGATGATATGTTGTGGTACTTATATGATGATGTGATATGCATGATTCCACCACCAAAGCCTGTAACTGCCCGTCATGTTGAGATCTGTAAAACAGTATGGTCCAAAATAACAGAAGTGTAAAGCACGTCATTGATTTGTATGCTATAACAGTATCCATGAGTTTCCATGACTGCAGGAGCCTCTATACACAAGCTAAACACATACAACATCCACACCACCTCCAAATACTCCTGGATATGTGCTTAGTAGCTTTAGTATACACTAAGTACGTAATGTGTGATACACTATATGAGGCACATATTCAATTTCTTGTGGCATCCAAGTACTTCTTAGTCTCAGTCACTTAATCACGACATTTGTTTGCAATGTTCACAGGTTTTAAATGTGTTCTTAAATTGCTGAATTTAAAAGTTAAATTGTTTTCATAAATGTTTAAAGAACAAAATGTTTAAAAAAACAAGGAGCAATGAAAAGACTCTAAACCTGTTACTTTTTATCCATGTTTATTGTGGAATTTAAAACAACATATATATACTATTAATTTTAGTGTGCAAACCTGTTCTTACATAGATTAATGGGTTTATTTTAAAATATGTTTGATACAAAATGTTGTTTTTAAAAATGGGACAATTTATGAAATGAACATTTTTTATTTCAGTGATTTCCCCCCCGTCCTGTCAATTCTGTTACCACGGTCAACTATGTTACTCTCACGTCAGCTATGTTACCTGTGAATTTATTAGTCTAAAATGTATTCAATATAGTTTAGAGAAAAGATTGAGTTGATTACAAACAAAATCAAACTGAATGATACAATGCCCTTCAGATTATAGAAATGAACCATATATTAAGACTTTCATATAAAAATTGTAATACCTCAGAATCATTTCTGCAGATCAACAGTCTTAATAGATTTTAAACATAAGTTCTTTACTAGTTAACAACTATCTTTTTTTAAACTAAGATAAGGGACACATGAACTCCCATGAATATCCATGAATTAGATATTTATTAGTAGACACACTTTGCTGAACAGTATGCTACATGTCAGTAACAGAGTTGACCAAAAATACTGTTTACATGTGGATTTTTAGCATAAATCTTTTAGGTGGTTTGCTGATGAGCTCTGCAAAGAGCAGTTTCTGTATATTTGAAGGTTTATTTTTTCAATAAAAAAATATTTTGAAAAAATATTTATTCTTGTTTTTCCTTTTTCACATGTTGCAAAATGTACCTGTGAGACAGCAGGGAGGGGGTTAATTCCTCCCTAGAGGAAAACTTGTGCGTAAGGCACATTTTGGGTTTTGTTTTGTTAATTGTTTGATTGTTTTGTTTAATTGTTTTATTGTTTTATGGTTGATCATTACCGGCACCTGGCTACTATTGAAAATTGGAGCCAGGTGCCCGTTTAAGGAGAGCAGTCAGTCTGCTCGGGCAGCTGCTGAAGAGGGTAGAAGCCCGACTGTGCTGGTGTGTGGGTACAGCCGTAATTTAAAAAGAAAGGTAGAGTGAAGCCTTTTTGTGTGTGTGATTTTTGTTTGTTTTTGTTACAGGTAAACAGCTTAGCTGTCCTGTCTTTAGTTTAGGTTCCTGTTTTGTTTAGTTAGTGCTCAAAGCGAGCTAGGTGTTTGTTTGTTTGTTTATTTTGTTTTGTGTGTTTCGATTAAAAATAGCGCGACCGCGCTTTCAAAAAAATCCATTTGCGTGCTGGGTCAGTGTTTTTAAAGGGGCAACGAACCGCAGAGAGGGCGGGATCTTTTACAGTACCATAATGGTAGAATCACCCATATATTCGAGTGGGTTGTGATGAATTCACCAGAACTCTGAGATGCAATTATGACCTAAAGTAATTTACTTCAGCAACATTTGTTATTTTTTATAATAAGGATTCCATGACATTTGTTAAAATGAATAGGCTTTTCATTTTAAAAGACAGTAAGATACCACAAATTATTGTGAAGTTCTTCATTGAAAGTCAAAAGTAGTGGGTGGAGCACAAGCAGAGTTTCAAATGAAACTGAGGAAGCAGCTCCGCACTGGACAACAGGGTCACTGTCAGGATCAGCCATTTTTGTATGTTTTTTTTGTGTCCTCCTTATATGCAAGGCACACATATTCAAGTCGGTTTTCATCCTTTCGGATCTCAAAAGATGTTTTTTTTTCAGTCGGTGGACAACCTCTCGCCCACATTGTGCCAGGTTAAGCTGAAGATCAAACCAGATCCCGGTGTCCAATGAAAGTGCTTCATATTCCCGCAGGTGTCTCAAATCCAGGTCGGTAATGTGAGGGTGGTGTTTGGCCTTGTCTTTACCGGCTATTATGACATGACTGACAGGAAGACATTATTGCTGGTCTTAAACTGACTGTCAACAGGAGATACTCTGCAAACAGAATATACAAAACCAGAGTGACTTTCTTTGACAGATGAGGATGTTGTGAAGAGATACCGGCTTGACAAACAGGCTATCGCACATCTCTGTAACAAGTTAAAAGGAGACCTTCAGAGTGCTACATATACCGAAATAGGAAGTGTTTTCATTCAGTGAACATGCAGCTAGTGTGTGATGCAAAGTGTCTTATCACTAATACTGTTGCAAAGTACCCTGGACCATGATTCTTTTATATGGAATCACTGCACACTGTCTGACCTATTGCAGTGGAATGTCATTAGTGGAGGAGGGCTGCTGGGTAAGTACCCAGTGGCTTTATTAGTTACGTCACAACCTACATGTCCTAAGCCTGTATTACTAATTGAATATTTTATTCCACTTACTGTAGGTGACAGTGGCTATGGTTTGAAACCCTGGTTAATGACTCCTGTAAGTGTTCCACACACACCAGAGGAAAACTCGTACAACGTAGCACACTGTGCCACCCGATGCGTGATTAAAAGGACTATTGGTATTTTGAAGGGCCGGTTCAGATGTCTGGACACTTCTGGTGGTTCTCTGCTGTACAGCCCGATCAAAGTATGTGACACAATTGTGGCGTGCTGTGTATTACACAACATTACAGTACGTCGTGGTATAGAGCCAGACTTTGAAATAGGACCACAAATGAATGAAGATGGAATCAGTGAACAGTGTGCTAATGCCCATCATCAAGCGACTGGAAGTGGCAGGGATGTGCGACTTGAACTAATAAGAAATGTGTTTGGACACCAGGTTATTTCACAAGTATGAAAGAAAATTTGTATAATTGAAAAAAACTTCTGTCTGTCCCTTTGGAACTCTTAAATTGCGTGCATGGGTAACAGAAAATGTTTGTATAACAAAAAATAACATTCTGGGGGTGTACCGTTGTCAAACCAGACTATAAATATTCTCATTGTCAAACCATCATTTCAATGTTTGGATCATAAAACTTTGCAAAAAGAAATGTATAAATAATAGTCACAGTCAATTAAGTGGCCTAATTAATACAAATATAATGGTTGTTATTACGACTGTAACAAATAGGTTGTTACAGTCGTATCAACCTATTTGTTACAGGCTTTCTAACAAGTCTGGCACAAACAATTTTGGCTGTTACTTAATTAAACCTTTGTAAAAAAAGAACACAAAAATGCTTAACATAAAAAAAAAAACAGTTCTACTACAGTAACAGGTGCAGTTTACATTGCCTATGGGTTTCTGATTATATCATAAATTCCAGATTTTTTAAATTCATTGATGGAAATGTCTGGTCTAATGTTAATGTTTTCAAGCAAACTGGCTTCATCGCTGACACTGTCATATCCACTTTGACATCTGACACATTCATTCCCTCGTCCAGTGCTTCTTTAACCAGTTCTGTATACCAGTCTGCCAGGATATTGAGCAATGGATTCACTTGCATTCAGTTAGCACCTGTGTTCTGTATTTTAGTGCTGTTGGGATGACTGATCCATTTTTAATTGCCAGAGTGCTACGAATTTCCATGAAGCAGTGTAAACACATGCGCTATCCTTGCAGACAAAAGTGGAATTATTGAAATAATAAACCACCATACAAGAACAAGAAAGATTTCAACAATCTTGCAAACACTTTGTCAACCATTCTGAAAAAAGTAGGACAATAATACAGGCCTATGAACAGCAAATTGGATGTAAGTTGATTTGCTCAATACCTGATGTTGAGGACACCTTGCTTTTGTGGTTTAAAATTACAAGTGGTCAGAATGGGATATGCAAGTTTCAAGTTGAGTTCATTTGCAATGTATACTTTTTACAAGTTCACTTGCAACTGTATTTCTTTTGCTGGTCCCAGCTGTCTGCAATTTAATGTCATATTATTGACATTGAGCAATTCACCTATTACCCTGGCTAAACTCCCCAGACTTAGTGATGCAGCTAGTGTTTGCTTTCGGCAGCTGATTGATAATTATTTTCATCATGATAATTATTTTCATCACAAAAAAGGGAATTATTAAATGCCTTGTGAACAGATGGCACAGAAAACTAAAAGTAACATACTTACAGTACACACATAATAGGATTTAAGAAATTAAATATTCTGAAAATGTAAATTACGATATAAAGTATCCCTTTAATTAACAGATTGACATTTATGTGGCAATTCTCTGAATTGTCAGATAATTTAGTCTAATGATAATGGCTTACAAGATTGCACATTTCCATATTTTGCAAATATTTGGTAGCTTTTAAAATTCATTATGTTCTGATTTCCATTCAATAATACTAATTGGCATTGTATGCGGTATTATTATTACAGTATATAACAGCGTAGATCATAGTGGATGCAGGAATATTTATCAGCTTTAAATATAATAGGTAACTTGCCAACAGTTGGATTAAACCCGTTAAATAGCAGAATGTTTTTGTTACCCAATTTGTGTTTTGGCCACTCTTTTCTTTTCATTAACTTTTGAACAAAACAATGCTTCAGAATAAATTACGAAAGCAGACTAAATAAAGCTACCTTCCTACTGCCAACTAACTAACAATGATAGTAGCTGACAAAGTATTTTATCCATTACACAATGAAAATAAATGTCCATAAGCCACGTAAATGTCAATCTGTTACTTAAAGGGATACTTTGTCATCATTTACATTTTCAGAATATTTAATTTCTTAAATCCTATTATGTGTGTACTGTAAGTATGTTACTTTTAGTTTTTTGTGCCATCTGTTCACAAGGTTAATAGGAGGCATGCTGGTTGTTTTGCATGTGTATGCTTTTTATTTGCATTTCAGAATTCCCTTTTTTGTGATGAAAATAATTATCAATCAGCTGCCTCAGTATGGGCCTGTCCACACTATGCCATTTAGAATGACAGCATTTATTGGCATACCTTGAACAACCATGACCGGTCAATTTGACCGACATATTATAAACAACATAAATGTTATAATGAAAGGACAAACAATTGAATATAAGTCGTAGCTTTATTCAGGAACGTCATATAAATCATTTACACCACCAAAACATTGTAAATAAACGACATTTGAATAGAAATGTGTTCATATACAGACATACTACATAAAGCGCAACCTCAAAAAAGTTAAAAAATGAAATAAACAAATATTTGAAAATAAATGTGTGTATATACAGGTATATCATGTACATACAAAACTGTATAACTGAAACGATGTAAATAAGTATCAACATTTTTTTAAATAAATGGGTTTATATTGCCGACATAACAAAGTGCATATGCACAACTGAAGCTATGCGTCTATACACAGACATGCTATTATTTGCAATCCTTTACAAAGTCAAAAAAGTTGTTGTGGGCTTCTGCTTCAGTGCAGCGTTGTATGTGGTGAAGCGTATGCGTGTCAATAAATAGGCGAAAAGCAGTCAATACGCTCTCATCAATGTTGCGTTTTGCATATGCCGTGGGCCCTGGAACTTCCCTCAAAATATTATGTTCACCACTTCTACCTGCAGCTTCAACAACAGTTGTTTCTAGTGTTCCAAACAGTGCCATCATTACCAGCCTCTTGAGTGCCAGGTGGTGCTGGCGCTACCCCTGGAGAAGCAGCTGCCTCAGGTGAATATGTTTTGGCGTGTGGACATTACAAATACAGGACTCAGAACAGACGCATGAAGGAGTTGAGAATGATTATCAATGCTGCTGTACCTTATACAATTTCTGAGGCTTGTTGTAAAATGGTGGATCATGGAGTGACGTGATCACATGCAGAAATCAAGGCACATTCATATCTGAAGTGATGAGTTCGGTCAAGGAGAACTTCAGAGTTCAAAACGAAATGCACACATTATGCTAAAATATGCCTTGTGTTTTTAAGAAACAAAGCCATAACGTTCATGCTAAGGATTTTCAAAAACCAGTGTTATTGTATCGAACTCGTGGTATAGAAATGAGAGCTTTAGTAGCAAATGATTTTCAAACAAAATGTGTTAATTAAAACAATCTGTTAATGCTTTGAAATAGAGTTGACGAGGTCGTAAATGAACGCATTTCTCGTTAAAAAGCTTGTCTCAGGTCACATACATCACTTCCTGTTTCAACGACTTGATAAGGGGAACTCGTTAATCAATGCATGTTAGATGAGTGGAAGTATAATTACTAGAGACTAGCACCAGCCAAATGTAAATAAAAAATAATGGGAATATCTATTTTGTTTATAATTTCAAAACACTGTAGAACGGGGCTATTTGGTCTGTTTTTTAGTGAAATTTAAGTACCATTACCATGTTATCAATGTTATTATTTATGTTATTAGGGTCCTAAGCAGCTCTACCCCCTGTGAAAGTGGAACGTTCATGTGCCACTTTTACAGGGGGATTTTTTTTTTAAATGCAGCGGTCCTAAATTACCTTGTTGGTCAGGACTATTTAGTAAAACGTGAAATACGTATGAAAAACTTAATTTGGTTTATAAGGGAGGTTATTTGGAACAAAAGTAGATGTGTTTTTTTTTTTTTTTAAATCCCAACATTTTTAGAATTATTTTTTTTTAACAATTTTTTTTTATTGCATTTTTAGAATTTTTTAATTTAAAAAATATATATATGAAATTGAACAGCAGCATAAGGAAAACCAGCCTACTCCAACTTGAATGCACTTAAGTCATCTGAAAATCGCCAATGACATCGGCATCCACTTCCGCACAAGGATGGTTTGTGCAGAACCATTAGAATCATGTCCTTGGACACATTATCCTCATCTGGTGGTTCCAGGTCCATGAACTTGTCAATTGCACCTTTCACTTGCCTAAGGAACTTGATTTGAAATGGAAAATCAGAGTTGGGATCATCCAGGTAAGTAATGATGCCAATGTACTGACACATCATCTTTTTCATAGTGTATTCAACAATGACAAAGTTGTTAATACCAGGTTTTGCGCTGGTTTCTGGTGTAGGTTCCTGGTCATCATCTTCAACTGGAGATAAAAGCGGCATCTTGTCCTCCTTGGATACACTGGAACTCTCAGAACAGTTGGCCGATGAAGCTGTAGAACTTTCCTCATCAGAACTTGGTGACATCAGGTGAGTGGACCACTTTTTGGGGGGCATTTGCATGGTGGGCATGGAGGATGTTGCCAGGGGAAGGAGTTACCATCGTTTGTGGTATTACTGTTTTCCATTTGGAGATTGGGCACTCACTCCTTTGGCCGGTGTTCATCTACTGGATTAATTCCGGTCTTGGAGAAACCAGAGATGAGGTTCTCTTGCCCTCGTCTGTTGTCTTCCAGTTTTTTGTTGAAGTTGTGTGAGGAGTTGTGGGAAAGCAACGTTCGATAGTGTAGATTAGTGCAGGGACAAATATTGCTGGGTATCATCAGCATAGCAATGGAAGTTCACTCTGTGACTGCGGATAGTGTCACCTAACGGTAGCATATATAATGAAAACAACAAGGGACCTAGAATGGAGCACTGTGGAACTGAAACCTATCAGAAAGATAAGATTTGAACAAGGATAGGACAGTCAGACAGCCGTACTGTCCTTTCAAGACAATTCAGTAGGATGGAATGGTCTACAGTATCAAAGGCAGCATTTAGATCTAGAATTAAAACTGCTGGAAAGTCAGAGCTTATCAGCAGATCATTCACAACTCTAACAAGGGCCATCTCTGTGCTATGTGCAGCACAAAAACCAGACTGAAACTTCTTGAAAATACCATTAAGAGTTAGAAATGTTTGTAAATGAATTGCAACAACTCTCTCTAGAACCTTATTTAAGAATGGAAGGTTGGAGATTGGCCTGCAGTTATTGAGGACTTTAGGGTCCAAATTGTGTTTCTTAAGCATAGGCTACCTTAAGTGCTGAGGGAACTATACCGGATGTGGGTATTAATAACACCAAGAACACTTTTAATAGTTTTGTAGGAATAGGATCAGTATATCATGTAGTAGCTCTCATATGTTAACCCTTTGCTGTCCTATGTCGGACTTGGTCCGACATTGCAATTATTCCTATCCGGTCCAATGTTGGACCCTGTCCGACATCATCAAAAAAACGCAAAAAAAGGGTTTCTAGTCATTTTTTCTCTGGAAAAAGCCGAGAAAACCATTCAATGGCCGAGTGGGAGCGACAGGAGCAGAGAAAAGCTGAAAAAAAGGGTGTATCTCACGAATAGTCATACTTGCCCCTGGTGTCAGATAACAGCGGCCATAAGGAAACAAGCTGGCTGATACTGCATCAGCGCTCAGAGAATATCACGGACATTTGCAGAGCCTTTTCAGATGTTATAGTAATAAAATAATGACTTGGATCGCATTATTGAGGTGTTTGGTGATAAAAACGAGTGATCAGGAGATGATTGATTGGCATGTATGACTATTATTATTATTATTATTATTATTATTATTAATTTCTTAGCATATGTGAAAGCTATAGTGAACGAAAGGGTGGGGTGGGGCTTAGAGATGCCTAGTGAGTGCTTTGTTGATATGCAGGGCCTTTTAAACCCGTTTGACTGTGGAAAAGAAATACTTTTAAACAGCGCGTCTAAAATTAACTGCGCGTGTGAAAATAAATTCGACCTTACACGTTTCACACGCATTTAATAAATGGACTGCAAAGGGTTAAACTAGCTCTGTCAGTTTGTAAGGTAACCAAAGAAAAAGCCCCCATAGAAGCCTTAATAGGTTTAATAGGTAATTGGTAAAATTGTACTGGAGTCCTCCTTAATAGAAGGTGTCTGTGGAATCTCATTTCTGATATCTAGTATTTTATTTTTAAAGAAATATAAGAAGTCATTGCAGTTGTGAGATGAGCCAATGTCAAGGGTAGGACTATTAGGGGAATGATTCATTAATGTATCTAGGGTAGCAAAAAGAAATCTATGATTATTTTTATTTGTTTCCATTAAATTAGAATAATATGATGATCTAGCCAACGCCAGAGCCTTCCTATATTTAACCAGGTGGCCCTTCCATGTGATGTAATGAACATGCTATTAAGATTTCCGCCATCTTTGTTCTATTTTATGACCGTCATATTTCATCTTACAAGTTGTATCATTGAACCACGGTGAGCTTTTTTAAAAAGACATTCTCCGAGTTTTGATTGGCACTACAGTATCTAAGGTACCAGTCAAAGTGGTGTTGTAGGTATTACAGAGAGTGGTAATGAGCTCAATACATCAGAAAGCTTAACAGCAGTTGAATAATTAATTACCTGGGATTAAATGTGCGGTCCACAGTCTTTGTAGATACTGGCAGATTCACCTCAAAAAGAATGGCAAGATGATCAGAAATAGTAAGATCTAGGGTTATGACATTCTTAACAGCTAAACCACGAGAAATTACCAGATCTAAAATATGGCCACGATTATGCGTAGGACCTTTGACATGCAGGATATAATCTAAAGAATCCAGTAGCCTCAACAATTCCAAGGAGTTAGAATCAGAATCAGTGTCAACATGAAGGTAAAAATCACCCAATAAAAGAATCCTATCATATTTGATAGCAGATCCCCAAATTCAATCAGAAAGAGCAGGCTTGACTTAGGTGGTCGATAAATAATTATAATATGAACAGGTAATGGACTGTTCAATGTCAAGGTTAAAACTTCAAAAGATGAATAACCTTCAACAATTTCTTGTTTGATTCTAAGTTCACTACGGAAAACAGTAGCAAGCCCACCTCCCTGCCGAATAGAGCAAGCTTTCTGGAAAAAATAATAGTTAGGTGGAGAAGCCTCAATCAAGGAAACATTGTCATTCGGTCCAAGCCAAGTTTCAGTTAAAGAGAATATCAATATCTGCCACTCGTTGCTTCTTCACGGCTCAGCTGAAATGGAAGAAAAAGCTATTAAACATGATTTTAATACAGGAAAATTGTTAAGGGCCTGATCATATCACAATAATATAAAGAGAATTCAGAGCCTGGGTTATTCATTAGAGATGTCTGAAATGGGTTTCCAGTTATTATTTTCTCTAAATGTTTCAATGTTAAAGGTGCAAATACTCTTGCCAATTAAATGCACCTTTATAAATAATTCATTGTTACCTGTCTTAAACATTTTCCACAATGGAGCCTTATGTGCACTCTATTAGAAAGCAAACCTCCTATATTTTCTCCTTCTGGCACCTGCAACTAACCAATGCTCCTGACTCATTTTACCCATGGTTGTATAGTAGCAACCTGAGATTGGACAGGTGTATTCAATTAAACCAAATTTTTATCCTTAAAACCATAAAAAACCTATTTCTTATCAAGGACTTAATAAAGTTTAACCTTTTCCTTTAGGGACACAGGTGCTTTATATGGAAACACCTTAGGCAAAAATCCTCAAGCTCACCTTTCTTGCTGACAAAATGGTTAATGCCCATGAAATGTACTCAGTATCAACAATCTGCCAAATATGTAGTCAGAGGCCCAGTTCCAATGAACTTCGTCTCTTCCTGCCTCAGTAAATCAACAGTGTAAACAGCTACAAATAAAAAGACAGACCTGGCTGGAATTGCAAAGTAATACCAGCTTGCAATAAAAACAATAAAATGGATATTAAACATACATTGTGTATTTCAGGGTGAAACAGGGGTGTGCTGTTACAGTGTGGGTATCTGCTGAGAAACGAGAGAGACACAGAGAGGGTTTGATGTTGAAACACCGCTCAGGCGTCCAGGTTTTATTTAAAGTGGTAGATGGCCTCCACTAGGGTACCAGCAATGGTAGCATGTGGCAGGGCAGAAGAGCCATGCCTGTATAATCAATGTGTGCTGGGATTGTGTATTCCACGGGAGGGGTGTCATGGTCGAAGGCCTAAAAATTACACATCCCAGTTGCCTCTAGGGCTGAAGGGGAAACACCTGGGTGTATTTTACAGGAGTGCTAAATTGAATTATTGTTTAAAGGGTTTGTAATTAGGGTGAGGTGCGTGTGTATATAAGCTTGTGGTGTTCTGTGTTCAGGGTTGGTTTGTTTCAGAGGCGGAACGAGAGAAGTGAGTAGTGAGTGAAATGAAATACTATCGAAAAAAATTGCTTACCACTTATTTGTTTTTGCCTCTTGGCTTATTTTGACCACCATGCCATTTTGTTTCATGTACAGTGTTTTGTTTTGTGAAACCTTTTTATTTAATAAATACGCACACCAGCACTTCATACCCCATAGTACTATGTGATGCCTGCACGACACCGCCCGGGTATGCCTGCTTGTCATCCAGCAGCAGTTGCGCTGCTAGAAATTCTGGGGCAGGAGCCCAAGAAAAGGGAGCCAACGGCTATGGAGAAGGGGGTGGGGGGGGAATTGAGGCGACCACCTCCACCCACAGTAGTTTCACTGACGGAGTACTCAGCACCACTGCCACTGCCAGACTGTCCAGTGCTGAGAGCAGCATGGCCAGTGCCACTGCCACGTTCGGAGTGTGCCACCACACTGTCAGCATTTCCTCTATCAGCATTGCCACTGGCAGCATTTCCGCTGCCAGGATTGCCCTGGCTGGAGTAGCCAACCTTGTCTCTGTCAGCATTTCCGCTGCCAGAATGGAATTTTCTGGAGGATTGCCACTGACAGCATGTCCTTTGCTGGAGGAGCCAGCATTGCTGCCGCTCGTGTGGCCACAAGTAGCATTTCCGTTGCCAGGATTGCCAGGAACCAAGACTTTTGGACCTTTAAGGGGGGAGGTGGCCATTGGGTTTATGAGAAACGTGAGTTAAATTAAATACTATAGAAAACAATTGCTACTCGTGCTGGTTTTATACCAGCATGATACTTGTTTGTTTTTGCTTCTGTTGGTTTATTCTGTTGGTTGTGTTTTGTTAATACGTGCATGTGGCAGTCTGGCTTGCAGTGGTGACGTCACGGACCAGGAAGTAACTGAGTCAAACAATGGATGGGCGGGTGAAGCTGAGTGCAACGGCACTCAGCTGGATTTATTAATAATTAAACAAAACAAAAGATTTAAACAAAACAGAAACCAAAGGGCACGAGGGCCAAACGAATAAACAGACAAACAAGTAAGTGGCGTGCTGGCTAAACCAGCCGCGTTTTAGCAATGTTTTGTTGTATTTCTCTGGCGCTCTCTCGCCACTCTCCGTACTCTCTACACTCCAACACTCAACCAGCGAGAACGGACAGCTGCAGGTTCTTATACTCTGGCCGAGGGGTTAACTAGCTGTTAATTATCTTATTACCCCTCGGCCACAGTCTGCCAGCGTTTGGTAAGGATGCATGACTGTCAGCTAGTTAAATAATCAGTAGCTGATCAGTCATGCATCCTCACGGGTTTTAAATTATAAATAACAAAAGGCTGGCGCTTTTAACTGCGCCGCAGACAAAACACAAATAATAATAAATAGGGCGGGACACTCCACCACACATGCCCCCCCTTGTGCGCAGCACACATGGCCTTTTCGGCCACCTCCCCCCTTATTCCCTAAAGTCCCGCCTAGCAGTCCCAGCGCAGGAACAGGGGCAGCAACGGGCCAAAGGTGGCGGCCACGGTGGGATGTCCTCCTCCCACCCCAACAACTGTAGCGTCCCAGTGGACCACGCACAGGCCTGCTCCTCTGGCCAGAAAAATTTTGGGGGTGGTCTCCAGACCTGCTCCCCCTTCTTCATGGCCGGCAGCTCCCCTCCATAGGGCTCCGGCCACCCTCTCTCCTGCAGCGAAATTGCTGCGGGGGGAGCTGGTCTTCTGACCTCCCCCCCTTCTTCGTGGCCAGCAGCTGCCCTTCATGGGGCTCCAGCCACAATATTTCCTGCCGCGAAAGTGCGGCTGGGGGAGCTGGTCTCCTGACCTCCCCCCCCTTCTTCGTGACCAGCAGCTACCCTTCATGGGGCTCCAGCCACAATATTTCCTGCCGCGAAAGTGCGGCTGGGGGAGCTGGTCTCCTGACCTCCCCCCCCTTTTCCGTGGTTGGCAGCTCCCCTTCATGGGGCTCCAGCCACAGTATTTCCTGCCGCTGAAGCACGGCTGGGGAGCTGGTCTCCTGACCTCCCCTTTTCCGTGGCCGGCAGCTCCCCTTCATGGGGCTCCAGCCACAGTATTTCCTGCCGCATGGCAGGACTGGTAGCTACCCCAGGCAAAACAGGACCCTCGGGAGGCGATGGGAGCAGCTGCAGACCCTTGGCAGGCAACAGCAGCAGCAGCGGACCCTCAGGAGGCGACGGCAGCAGCAGCGGACCCTCGGGAGACGACGGCAGCAGCAGCGGACCCTCGGGAGGCGACGGCAGCAGCAGCAGTAGCGGACCCTCCGGGCGAACTTCGGGAGGAGCCCCTGGCCATGGAGGCGGCAGCAGGAGCTCCACTTCTCCCTCGTTCCCTGTAACTGGTTCCCTGTAACCAGGCGATGCGGAGCAACAGGCAGCCCCAGGCAATGCGGAGCAACAGGCAGCCCCAGGCGATGCGGAGCAACAGGCAGCCCCAGGCGATGCGGAGCAACAGGCAGCCCCAGGCGATGCGGAGCAACAGGCAGCCACAGGTTATGCGGAGCAACAGGCAGCCCCAGGCGATGCGGAGCAACAGGCAGCCCCAGGCGATGCGGAGCAACAGGCAGCCCCAGGCGATGCGAGGCAGGCATCCTTGGGCGGCGAGGCAGGCATCCTTGGGCGGCGAGGCAGGCATCCTTGGGCGGTGCGAGGCAGGGCAGGAGCAGTCCTTCCCATGATGGTGGATGTGGAACCAGCAGGTATTCACCCTCTGCTGGTGGAGGTGGAGATGGAACCAGCAGGTATTCACCCTCTGCTCGTGGAGGTGGGAGGGGCAAGCAGTCCTCCCACGGCGGTTGAGGCGGAACCAGCAGGTATTCACCCTCTGCTGGTGGAGGTGGGAGGGGCAAGCAGTCCTCCCATGGCAGCTGAGGCGGAACCAGCAGGCATTCACCCTCTGCTGGTGAAGCTGGGAGGGGCAAGCAGTCCTCCCACGGTGGCTGAGGCGGAACCAGCAGGTATTCACCCTCTGCTAGTGGAGGTGGAGATGGAACCAGCAGGTATTCACCCTCTGCTGGTGGAGGTGGGAGCGGCAAGCAGTCCTCCCACGGTGCTTGAGATGGAACCAGCAGGCATTCACCCTCTGCTGGTGGAGGTGGGAGGGGAAAGCAGTCCTCCCACGACGGTTGAGGCAGAACCAGCAGGCATTCACCCTCTGCTGGCGGAGGTGGCGGAGGCAGAGGCAGCTTTTGCTGCTCTGCTCCTGGCGGTGGTGGAGACAGAATCAGCTCCTGCTGCTCTGCTCCTGGTGGTGGTGGAGACAGAGGCAGCTCCTGCTGCTCTGCTCCTGGTGGTGGTGGAGACAGAGGCGAGGGCTCCTCACCCTCTAACGCTGGAGACGGCAGCAACGGCTCCTCTCCCTCTGGCGTTGGAGACGGCAGCGACGGCTCCTCTCCCTCTGGCGCTGGAGACGGCAGCGACGGCTCCTCCCCCTCTGGCGTTGGAGACAGCAGCGACGGCTCCTCTCCCTCTGGCGTTGGAGAAGGCAGCGATGGCTCTTCTCCCTCTGGCGCTGGAGAAGGCAGCGATGACTCCTCTCCCTCTGGTGCTGGAGAAGGCAGCGATGACTCCTCCCCCTCTGGCGCTGGAGAAGGCAGCGATGACTCCTCTCCCTCTGGTGCTGGAGAAGGCAGCGATGACTCCTCCCCTCTGGCACTGGAGAAGGCAGCGATGACTCCTTTCCCTCTGGCTGGAGAAGGCAGCGATGACTCCTCTCCCTCTGGCTGGAGAAGGCAGCGATGACTCCTCTCCCTCTGGCTGGAGAAGGCAGCGATGACTCCTCTCCTCTGGCGTTGGAGCGGCGGCAATGGCTCCTCTCCCTCTGGCACTGGAGACAGCAGCACTGGCTCCTCTCCCTCTGGCGCTGGAAACAGCAGCGGGCCCCTCCCATATCTGCAGCCAGGTAGTTGAGCACCATGGCTGCGATGTCTGGGAGGGATGCTGGAGTGGTGTTTCTGTTCCCAGGCCTCCCAGCTCCCCATCTCTCGCCCACAGGAGGTTGATCACAGCAGGGAGGCGACCATTATATCCCTCTCAGGCTCCCCAGCCAGTCCCAGATCCCCTCAGAGGAGACAGGATTCTTCCACCTCGGAGGATGCGGGTCCTCTCTCACCCTTGCTGGATGCTCAGGCTCCTTCCTCTCCTGCCATGGAGGGGGTTGGTCCGGTGCCACGTGCCCAACCTCACCAACCGCGAAGCACCACTCCTCACCTTTCAAGCAGGTGAGGCAGACGTCCAGCGTGGTCGAGATGCAGTGGGACCTGTGACCGGCCCCACGCTGCTGTTGCTGTTGCTGCTGCTGCTGCTGTTGCCGTTGCTGCTGCTTCCTCCGCCCGCTTCTTCCCATCTTATTCCTTATTTTATTTTACCCAAAACACACAAAAAAACACTTCAAAAAACAAAAAAGCGTCCTTTTCCTGGTCCGGCTCCTGGAGGCGTTGTTTATCCCACTTCTCACACCATATGTGGCAGTCTGGCTTGCAGTGGTGACGTCACGGAGCAGGAAGTAACTGAGTCAAACAATGGATGGGTGGGTGAAGCTGAGTGCAACGGCACTCAGCTGGATTTATTAATAATTAAGCAAAACAAAAGATTTAAACAAAACAGAAACCAAAGGGCACGAGGGCCAAACGAATAAACAGACAAACAAGTAAGTGGCGTGCTGGCTAAACCAGCACGTTTTAGCAATTGTTTTGTTGTATTTCTACGTGCTCTCTCTCCGCTCTCCCGTACTCTCTACACTCCAACACTCAACCAACGCAGAACGGACACCTGCAGGTTCTTATACTCTGGCCGAGGGGTTAACTAGCTGTTAATTACCTTATTACCCCTCGGCCACAGTCTGCACGCGTTTGGTAAGGATGAATGACTGTCAGCTAGTTAAATAATCAGTAGCTGATCAGTCATGCATCCTCACGGGGTTTTTAAATTCTAAATAACAAAAGACGTGGCGCTTTTAACTGCGCCGCAAACAAAACACAAATAATAATAAATAGGGGTGGGACACTCCGCCACAGTGCACCAGAGCTTCATACCCCGTAGTACCGTGTGTCTCTTTTCCTTGTCTGACATCACCACAAGTGCTCCCAGTCACATAGCCCTAATGTGGAAGGATATATACAAACATGTACATCAAAATAAATACAAAAATGCTAAACAAAATACAGTCAAAAACAACTAACTCTGCAGCTGATGCATAGTTCACACACCATAGTCTCTGTAAGTCGCCTTGGATAAAGGCGTCTGCTAAATAAACAAATAATAATAATAATAAAAGGTGGCCAAGCTCGGGCCGTGCATTACTCCGGTATACAGGGAAGTCCGGCACCAGGAACCTTCTCCCTCACTCAAACTAAGTAAACTCTGTGGGATTCAAATTCCCCTAAATGAATCCAAACATTTGAAGATTGTTATCCCGGTCTACACCCAGTGATAACCAGGCTTGCAGAAGAAAGAACAAACAAAATAAGAACAAAAAATGGCTTTCCAGACACTTTTTAAAGGCATGAGGCCAGGGTTAATTGATAATCGATTAGTCCATTAACAACCGGCCACGTGCTGCACATTAATGTTCAGTTAGGCAGGGATGGAATTCTACCCTTACGGAAATGTCCTATAGGATCCTATAGTAGTACTATAGGACACTCTATAGGACTAAAAAGGTTTTAAAGAAATCCTATAGGATTCTTTTTTTTTAAAAGTATCCTCCTATAGTACTCAAAAGGGTCTAAAGGGACTAAAGGGTTTTAAAGAAATCCTATAGGATTCTTTTAAAAAAAAAGTATCCTCTATAGTACTCAAATAGGGTGCCCTGTAGTATCTCAATAGGACTGTATATGACCAAAAAAAGGATCTACCTTTAGAATAATAATATCACAAAATACTAAACTTTTTTTTTAATAAACCTATTTATTTAATTACCAGTTAGCAAAATAAATGTATAATACATTTAAGCAGAACAGTTTTATATATAGCTTGGGTATGTAAACTTTCTTAAAACTATAAAAGCACATAATAGTAAAATAGCTAAGTGTTGCCAGCAGATAACTAAAAGTGAGCCTTAATATTAAAAAAAGACAAAGCAGCAGTTATAATGTATATGGAAATATTTTATTATCATACAAAATATTACATACATATAATACATTATTATATACAAATATGTACATTTTTTTATATAAATAAATCATACAGTTAAAAGATATGTGAGAAAAACTCACAATAACTCAAAACCACACATCAAAGTCAAATAACAATATTATGTACAAGCTGTTCAAAAGAAAAGAACAATTAATGGGTTTCCATTAAAAGTTGGATGCAATTAATTTAATTTATGAAGACCTACAAATACTGTTTGCATATACTGGCACAATTACATTTATAGAACAAAATACATTGCAGTTAAAAACAATTAAAACAAATTCATATACATTACAAAGGCCAGTCAACCCAGATCAATTATGGAAAGAGAGTGCTAGACTGTATTCTTACAGTGTCTGTAAGAATACTACAGTATTTTACAGAATAGCCTATACCTTTTTGAGCACATCACTTTAAAAGCTTTCTGAAAGGTATATCTAATCTCATTCTACTTCATTTGGCATTAAGCCAACGTATATCTTATTATTAATTGACATTCAAATGCATTTTCTTTTCAGCTCCTCCAACAACAGAGTTCTCATGTTCTCATGGATTTCAAATAGGAAGTTTGGTGTGATATTAAACTCTCTACTATGTATTTAGTCTACTTTTTTTCAGTTCCTTCACTATTAGTATAGGGATGTAAGTACTGTAAGTACACAATCAACATCTGCACATTTCACTAGCAGAAGAGATAACACATCAACAACCACACTATTTTGCAATTCCACTGTAAAATTAGACCTCTTCAAATTACGTTTATAGTTTTTGGTTTGGTACAAAACATGCTTGTAAATAAACCTGTCATGAACAAGTACTTTCATTACAACCGGATGGCCTAGTACCCCTTCTATTGCATTATTTTCTGTAACTAGAAGTTCCTTGCAAAGTGGAAGATCAAGAACAGTAAGGCAATCGCTATATTTCCTTGCTCTAGAAACTTCCATCATTCCAAAGAGTCTGTTTAATAACCTTTCCACTGGTTCGCTTAAATGTTGACTATTTGCTTTCATATGAACTTGTTTTAATACTACATAGGTTTCACAAACTTGCAGTGATATTCTTTGTGTACATTGGAAAAGACTTTTTATCACCCTATTGTAACCTTCATATGGAAACGCAGATGAAGCCCAAAGAGGTCCCCAGTCACTAACACTTCTAGGTAAATGGAGAAGGAGATGAACATTAAAGGTTACATGAACTTGGCCACGCAACACTTCTGTTTGTCTTACAAACTCTTTAAGTACCTTATTTACCTTCTGAGGTGTTTCTTTTGAAATTGAGTCCGTCAGAAGACTACACCAAATAAAACCAATGCTTTAAATATCTCCATGGAAGAATCCCAGATAGACAAGGAATTGAATAGAACAGAAGAAATGAGCGCCAATCACTAGCTTTCCAAAACTTCCTATCATTTAAAGAGCGTGGTGTTCTAGTAATTTCTTTTGGAGGGGAAATTTGCAAAAATCTTGCATCAATTTCAGGGAGCCTTCTACCTAGATACCACGGAGAAACAAAATTTGCACTATCCAACCACAGATACAAACATCCTTACAACACCGAGAAGAACAGAATGCATATATTCAGGTATGAAAGATCTTGAAATATTAAACACAGGTAAAAATAACAATGGGGATATCCCTTTAATACTATTCACTCTGGCTCCACTCCCAGCAGCAGAAATTGCATCTGATTTATGCTGCTCATGTGCTCTCATTGGGGGATCATTTTCTGATATTGGGTACACTCTAGAAAATCCTCTTCCCTTGGGAAGATGCTCTCATGGATGGAGACAGAAATCACACCCAAACTTTCCATTAAACTGTACTGTATTTCTTAAAGCTGGTCTTGCTACAGAATCAGAAGAACAAATCAAAGTATGAATTCTTACTGTTTTCTGACCTACTTCTGGAATTGTTATTGTTATGCCTTTTACATGTAGATCTTCTAACTCTTTTACACCTAAATATGTATCCATTCTAGGTTTTCCAGGACCAAACCAAAGACATGACAGAAGAATGTTGTTGGTTCGAGTCTTATATTGGAGATCATTAACCATCACCTGTTAAAAACAACTCTGCGAAGAGTTGAATATTGGAACACCATCACAGTTCCACTGAAGCGAAATATCATTTTGACCAAAGTGTGGGGAATTTCTTACTTTTAGGTATAGATTACCTGAAGTTACATCTCTAATTTCACTGTTACTGCTGTTAACATACTGCTGTCACAATAGAATCAAAGACACCATTGTAGCAACTTTTGCTTCGCAAACATGAAGTGGATTTGGTTACTGATTACATATGCAAAGTTTCAGATCAATTGGTTCACTGGCAAAAATAAAATGGAATAAAACTAGCCCTGTATAAAAATGACCCCCTATATCCCTCTTGGGGTGTGCACCTCTTTATACTGGAGGGGGTATGGAATTCCATAGCAATGTTTAAGCTATGGAAATCTGTATCCCCTGGCTTGCTGGAGTAAAAATAGAAATATGCTAATATCATATCATTTTTGCTTAGACAGATTTAGATGACTGTGCTGTGCTAACTTAATCCTTCTTGGGGTGCCCCACCTCTTTATATTGAAAATACAAGACATTCTTTGTTATAAAACAAACACAACACATGGTTTAGAACTGAACATTTATTTTAAAAATAAATAATACTGACAACACCTATATTATATAAATCAATCACTGTCAGCAAACTCTGCCAACAATGAGTCATCTAATTGTCTTGCCATCTTGAAATGAAATTATGTAGAGAGGAAACGTTTATATTATTGTGTGCATATCAATTTCTGTATGTAACCCCCTTGCCAAGCCAGGTTGTGGGGGCTAATCTGTGTTCCTCTAAGAGACTATAGGAGTTTCAGTTAACTCTTTATTTCTACTGGCCATAGAGACTGGGAGATAACAACGCCAATAATCATTTCACTGAGCCCAATAAACAGTTACACAAAAAAATACTAAAATAATCCTTCCCAAACATTGCACCACTGACCACATCTTTACTTTACAGACACTCATAAACAAACACGTAAACAACACCATCAAAGGCAAAATATTTGCTTGCTTCATCGATTTTAAAAAAGCATTTGACTCTATTTGGCACCCTGGAATGTACCTCAAATTGCTACAAGCAGGAATTGGTGGAAAGGTTTATGACATAATTAAATCCATGTATTCAGAGACACAGTGCAAAGTAAAAATAGACAACAAACAGGTTCTTTTAGGCAGAAAAGAGGAGTGCGACAGGGCTGCAGCCTCAGCCCCACTCTCTTCAACATTTATATACAGTGCCATGTAAAAGTATTTGCCCTCTGTCTGATTTTTGCATATTTTTGACACTGAATGTTATCAGATCTTCAACCAAAACCTAATATTAGATAAAAAGGACCCTGAGTGAACAAATAACACAACAATGTGATACATATTTCATTTATTTATTAAAGAAAGTTAAGTAACACCCAATGCCCCCGTGTGAAAAAGTAATCGCCCCCTTACACTCAATAACTGGTTACGCCACCTTTAGCAGCAATAACTGCAACCAAACGCTTCCTGTAGTTATTGATTAGTCTCTCACAGCGCCGTGGAGGAATTCTGGCCCACTCCTCCATGCAGAACTGCTTCAATTCAGTGACATTTGTGGGTTTTCGGGCAAGAACTGCTCGTTTCAGGTCCTGCCACAACATCTCAATGGGGTTTAGGTCTGGACTTTGACTAGGCCATTCCAAAACTTCAAATTTCTTGTTCTTCAACCATTCTTTTTTTTTGCTTGTTTTTTTTATAATTTAGTCATTGCCAATTAGTTTTTATTATTTTCTCCCCAATTTGAAATGCCCAATTATTTTTAGGCTCAGCTCACCGCTACCACCCCTGCACTGACTCGGGAGGGGCGAAGATGAACACACGCTGTCCTCCGAAGCATGTGCCGTCAGCCGCCCGCTTCTTTACACTCTGCAGACTCACCGTGCAGCCGCCTCAGAGCTACAGCGTCGGAGGACAACGCAGCTCTGGGCAGCTTACAGGCAAGCCTGCAGGCACCCGGCCAGACTACCGGGGTCGCTGGTGCGCGGTGAGCCGAGGACACCCTGGCCAACCTAACCCTCCCCCCCCAGGACGACGCCGCCAATTGAGCCGCCCCTGGGAGCTCCCGTCCACGGTCGGCTGTGGAATAGCCTGGACTCGAACCGGCGACGTCCAGGCTATAGAGCGCATCCTGAACTCTAGCGAGTGCTTTTACTGGATGCGCCACTCGGGAGCCCTTTTTCTTCAACCATTCTGATGTAGACTTGCTTGTGTGTTTCAGATCATTGTCTTGCTGCATGACCCAGCTGCGCTTCAGCTTCAGCTCACGGACAGATAGCCTGACATTCTCCTGTAGAATTCTCTGATACAGAGCAGAATTCATGGTTCCTTCAATGATGGCAAGGCGTCCAGGTCCTGATGCAGCAAAGCATCCCCAAACCATGACACTACCACCACCATGCTTTAACGTTGGTATGAGGTTCTTACTGTGGAATGCAGTGTTTGGTTTCCACCAGACATAACGGGGCCCATGTCGGCCAAAAAGTTCCACTTTTGACTCATCAGTTCATAGAACATTGTTCTAGAACTCTTGAGGATCATCCCGCTGCTTTTTTGGCAAACTTGAGACGAGCATTCATGTTCTTCTTAGTGAGCAATGGTTTCCGCCTTGCTACTCTGCCATGAATCCCATTTTTGCCCAGTGTCTTTCTGATGGTGGAGTCATGAACACTGACCTTAGCCGAGGTGAGAGAGGCCTGCACATCCCTGGATGTTGTTCTAGGGTTTTTTGTGACTTCCTGGATGATTTTATGTCTTGCTCTAGGAGAGATTTTGGCAGGACGGCCACTCCTGGGAAGATTCACTACTGTCCCAAATTTTCTCCATTTGGACAATATGGCTCTGACTGTGGTTTGGTGGAGCCCCAGAGCCTTAGAAATGGCTTTGTAACCCTTTCCAGACTTATAGGCATCAACAACTTTTTTACGGCGGTCTTCAGGAATTTCTTTTGTTCGTGGCATGATGTGCCTCAAGAACCTGTGTGCTGACAACTTCACTCTGATGGTAAGGGCCAAAGTTAGTCAGATTTATATTGGGCATTGCTGGCCCAAATCAGGCCTGGTTGTTAACAGCTGACCCTAATTATCCCTTTAATTGGGTTGAGTTAACTAGGGGGGCAATAACTTTTTCACACCTGGATTGCATGTTTGAGTACCTTGCACACCAAACAAATGAAAGAAGCACCAAACTTGGTGTCATTGAAGCAGATAGGTATAGAGCACAGTGGAAACCTAGGGAAGCCAGAATATGTACCCAGTGCAACAGTGGAGAGATTGAAACTGAGACCCACTTCATCCTCCACTGTGAGAGATACAGAGAGCTGAGAGAGAGATACTGCCTCAGACTGGCAGATAATGTAGAGGGTTTCCTGCTCCAGAGCCAGGAGGAGAAACTGCAGGTTCTTCTGGGAGAAAAGAGAGAGGGAGCAATAATAGCTGCAGAATTTGTAGCATCCTGCCATAGAGCCAGTCCCACTATAAGATGTGCTCAATATAACCATGCTGTATCTGTTCTAATGTACGTTTGTGTATTGTGTTGTAGCTTTGGCAATACTTTGTTCTGCTTGTCCTGCCAATAAAGCATTTGAACTTGAACTTGAGAGAGGAGGGAGCAGCCTGCTGCCTGAGTGGGATGCGTGGTCCTGAAAAAAAAGGAATAAAAAACAAGAAAGTGTTCGGTGAGGATTCTCTGCCCAAGAACCATGTTTATCTACAAACACCCAGACCTGGAAGGTGTAGAGTTGAACTGAAATTAAAAAACGAGACAGTGAAACCAAAGAGAAAAAAAAACGACCCCAGCAGGCACTCAACGTAATTTCAGCGTAGTTTCTTGGTTGACCAACAACGATACATCTATTCAATGTGGGTTTAGCGAGGGTTTATCAACGTCGAAATTGATGTTGAATAGAAGTCAAATAGACATTGCTTATTCTTTATCAAAGTTGATAATGTGTTGTGTTTAGGTTGTATTTTGGTTTCATCTGCTAACATTGTTACAAAAACGTTTGATGTGTTGCTGAAAGCTTGATTTGTGTCAATCACAATGTTGTTTAAACGGTTCCTGAATGTCATAATAATGTTCTCCAAATTGGTTGCATTAAACCCAATGTTCCCTGAATATTGCAAAGTGATGTTGTCTGCACAGCTGTCAATGTTTACTAAAAAACTGAATATCATCATTAATGAGAAATATATATTTTATTATGTACAATGATTTAAAGTTGTTTTTTTTTTATTGGCTTGCATAACAGACTTTAGTGACCATGTTGTTTGGGCAAGACGCATTATGCTGTATCATATTACACAGCCAATCCTTTTGCTTGTCTGGGCAAGGTGAGTATGAGCACATGTTCATACAATCCTTTGCCTCTTTAAGTCTGAGCAAGGTGGGGCTGTTTTATCATGTCAAGCAGGTAATCATTTTGCCTAGACGTGGTCCATGGACCTTATAAGTTTAATTGATTCTTCTTTATTTCATTCTTTACATTAAAAGTTATCAATTACATATTAAGGATTATTATTATTATTATTATTATTATTATTATTATTATTATTATAGCCAATTAAAAATCTTAAATACCTTTCTTTGACAAATGAGTCAATATATAACATTTCACATTGTATTCAATCATTTATTTAAGTATTAAAGTCTATGTCTGAGCTGTTTAGAGTGGCTTTACCAAATTATTATATGAAAAACTCTAGGTCAGACCAGTGTTACATTTTTATCTGTCATAATAGCAACATAGTGGTAAAATTATGTAATTGTGAAAGAGCAGGTATGTAACGATGAAATAAATGCCTTTGATGGTGTCTAAGGCTATTACTAATTTCTGGTTATTTTGCTTTGCACAGTGCTGTTACATAGTTTTCAGTAATGGCATATTATAAACGATGGAGGAAATGCCATGCAGAAGTAAAAGTTCTAGCTGAGTCTAGTAGCGGCAGCAGCAGCAGCAATGAACAGGACAGAGAGGTCCAAGAGATGGGGATACATTCCAGTGGAAATGAAGAGGCGGAACTTGGTTTATCATCTGATTTTAGCCAAGATATAGACTCTGATTATGGTTACTCTGAGGGAGTACTGTCTTCTTCTGACTCTGATACAGAAGACATTGATGTTTGTGTGGATTTGGGTGTAGAAAATGAACCAGACCTTGGTAAGGAGCTTGTAACTTGGGCAAGAACAAGTGCACTCGCTCTGCATTAAATTAAGTATTGGGTATTCTCCAACAGCAGGGGCACCGCCTCCCAAAAGATACACGCACACTATTAGAAATACCCTGAATAGTGGAATCAGTGGATAAATGTGATAGCCAATGTGCCTACTTTGGCATAGAGACAGGTATTTTAAGGATCGGCACAAAACCCATCCTTTTCAGAAAACAATAACTCTATAGATTAAGTGTCAATATTGACGGAGTGCCTCTTTTCAAGTCCTCCAATGTTCAATTGTGGCCGATTTTGTGCAGTTTCCACACCTTTGATCCATCCATAGTAGCCATATATTGTGGGGAAACCAAACCAAAACCTGTTGGAGAATATCTCAGTGATTTTCACCATGAATTTCAACAGCTAAAGCTTGTATTTGTGATGCCCCAACAAGAGCTTTCTTGAAATGCATAAATGCTGACCCTTTGCATGTGAGCGGTGCATAGTAAAAGGTTCATGGAATGGCTGGATTGTTCTTCACTCTAAAGAGATACTTCATCAACGTACTGAAGAGGATTTCAATAGTGTTAGCTATGAAAATCATCAAGTACATAAATCACCAGTTATTGGCGTTGGCATTTCATGCATAAAACATTTTCCTCTGGATTACATGCATCTGGTTTGCTTGGGTGTTGTGAAACGTTTGCTGTGCTTCTTAAAGTGAGGTCCTCAAGAGTGTAGACTGGCCCTTCGACAAATAAATGAGATTTTAGACAACCTGTTATTAAACGGACAAATGCCAAGTGAATTTGCACGGCAGCCCAGGTCATTGTTGGAACTAGATAAGTGGAAGGCTACAGAATTTAGACAATTTGTGCTTTACACTGGCCCTCTGGTTTTAAGAAATATGGTTTCTAACACAATTTACAAGCATTCCCTTACACTGACAGTTGCTTTATCAATTTTGCTGGATTCTAATGATGAAAAAAGGAATGCCTACTTGGAATATGAACAGCAGCTCATTGTGTACTTTGTTAAAAAATGCAAGAATATCAATGGAGACACTTTCAAAGTTAACAGTTCTCTCTGCCTCACTTCTCCCATGCAACTCCACTGCTCCGCTCACTCCACTGGCTCCCGATCACCGCTCACATCCAGTTCAAGACTCTTGTACTCGCCTACAGATGCCTTGACCAGAGTTCACCCAGCTACCTCCAGACCTTCATCTCTCCCTACACCCCCACTCGACCTCTTCCCTCCTCCTGCACTAGATGACTGGCTCTACCTCCTCTACGCTCCCCTGCCTCCAGAGCCCGCTCCTTCTCCACCCTCGCCCCGCAGTGGTGGAATGACATTCCTACAGATGTCAGGACTGCCCAGTCCCTGACCACCTTCCGGCGCCTCCTCAAGACTCACCTGTTCAGACAGCACCTGTAGAACTCCTCTTTTTTTCAACCTGGACACTTATCACTCTTCTTTAAATGCTTTACTTGCTTTTATCTGCCCCCTATTTTACTGCATTTAATCCTGTACTTTAGAGTACTGTAATCTGTAGTATTTTGTATTTAATTATATCCTGATGTAACTATCACTGACACTGTTATCTGCTCCATTATTGAATTGTATTTTGTCATATACTTGTACTTACTAGATCTGAAGTCATTGTATTTTATCTTGCTCTAATTGTATTAATACTTGTACTGTGATTCTTGAAATGTATTTTTGTTTACGACTGTAAGTCACCCTGGATAAGGGTGTCTGCTAAGAAATAAATAAATAAATAAATAAATAAATAAATAATAATATAACAGTGTACACAGTCTGATTCAAGTGTTCACTGAATTACATTTCTTGCTTTGAGTTTGAAAAACATCTTCACACCTTAAAAAAAGTGTAAGGAAGGCTCAAAACCCCATAACCCAAGTTGCAAGTTGCAGAGTTAGAGAAATCAAAGGCTAAACCTGTTGACAAGGGCATGAGTACGTACATTTCAGCCAGAATGAAGGACAGTTGCTTCCTACTGCATAATAAAGAATTTGCCTTTGTGAAAGAGAAAAGACTGGATGGCAAGTTGGTTTGTGACATCATAAACCAAAGTCACATGAATAATTTATTTGGTAGTCCATGTGACTCTAAACTCATCAACATTGCCTATGTTAGAAACTTGAAGGACAGAGCCAAGAAGAAGCTAATTGAACAACAAGATTTACACATGGTACGGCAGGCATATTGCAAAGCCGTACCACAGAAGATATGTTCTGTTCCCATTGTTGCATGAAGTAGAAAGACATTGACGTCTCATTGCTACCAAGGGCACAATTTGATCCAGCTTCATATCAGAGTAAGATGCATGTTTTGTAATTAAAATTATGTCCTGTGTGTTTTGATTTATACCTGTAATACAAAGGGTTTGCAATTCGGTTGCAGAATTCTAGATTATGTAGTACTTGTCAAAATTTAGATTAAAGGGTACAATTGGTACAGGGCCTGCCTGAAGTCCTGAAGGTCTATATTTTAAAATGAAATGGTTTAACAAATAATTTGTATCTTAACAAAGAAGTGTATCAGCCCTAGTATGAGGAGAATACAATAAACCTCAAAAAGTTGTTTATGTACTGTTTGAAGGTGATAATTCCCTACACCTGCTCATATGTTTAAGATTCCAAATGTGGACAAGAGCTGTTTGGATTGAGGGAGACAAGTTTGTGTACTGGCCTCTCGGTGTTAACGCAGTGAAGGCTATGAAGGAGAGGCAGAAGCCAACAGAAAAGTGGTACAACTTTGAGCTCGTCAAAATCAAAGTTACATCAGGTAAAATATTTCTTGTTTTAGTACATGTGAGGAAAATACAGTATATATATATTTTACTTCATTCAAATTAATGCACAAGATAATGGGTATATAAAGTTTTTAGTCACTATTTGTAGTGACATCCGCCTACCACATATTGTATAACATTGAAAATGCGATGACACATTTTCACATGTTTTAGAGAATAAAAAGCTTTGTGAAGATTTTAACTTCACAACCACAGCAGAGGTCAGTGCTGGGAAGGAAGAAGACATTTCAGTAAAGAGGCAGGTCAAGAAGAAGAAATTTAGTGACTGTGTTACAGGTATGTTTGAATTGTTGATGGTGTTTAGTATATACAGAAATCAAGGGATGAGGAGGCCTAAAGATGAGAACAAGACTGACAATGAACACAGTCTAGTAAGTAAATGCAATTAAGTACAAGTAAGCACACCTAAATCTTTGGACGGTATGATTTCAAAATATATGGAGCAAAAAAATAAAATAAAAATACTTATAATATGAGTAATTTCAATACTTCTACTTTCACTAGATGAAATAACCCTGCCAAAGCTTCCACAAAAGTTCATCCAAGTTGCAGGTCATGAAGGGTCTTAGCAACATGCACTAATTAGATCCACACGGGCACAGTCACCATCAATTCCTAACCTGAAGGCGCTTGGTAACTCTGGCTTCTTTCTGATTAGAGCGTTTTATTTCTCAGGGTACCCTTTGTCAGGTTAAACTACCAATATTTTTTGTTAAACATGGAGGAAATGCTAAAAAAATGCCGTCGTTTTTAAGTAGTTGATGTAAATTGTGCAAATATACATTAAAATTCGTTAAGACATTTAAGAATAATGAGTTAATAATGAATAGAGAATAATGGCTTTATAAATGTCTTATTGTGAATACTGTGTTATGAGTTTAACTGTTAGAATACTATACCAGTATTATAGCATACTACACACAAGGCCGTTCTACCCCTCCCACTCAGAGTTTTCCAAATCCCCTTCAAGAATTCCTCCTCTCTAATTCTATTGCATAGAATTCTATTGAATTCCTCCTCTCTAATTCTATTGCAATTTATTTTTTGTAATGTCCACATTTAGTAACTGACTTATGTCTCTCTGTTCCCATATATTTTAGTGACACAGACATATCAGCAAAGGTCACCATCAAGCTCACATGCTCTTTCACAGTCAAGGTCAAGCTCTTCATCTACAATTATAACTTAATTTACTCAACATCAACAGAAATCCTCACAATCAAGACATGCAAGACGATGTTCATGGTCAAAATCAAGATCATCGGGGGCTCCCGAGAGACGTATCCAGTAAAGGCACTCCATGTGGAGTGCAGGATGCACCCTATAGCCTGGAGATTGGCGGTTCGTCGGCTATTCCATTGCCTGCCATGGACGGGAGTTCCTAGGGGGCGATGCATATTTGGCCGAGCGCCGCCCAGGATGGGGAGGGCTTAGGTCGGCCAGGGTGTCCTCGGCTCACACTGCACCAGCGACCCCTGTAGACTGGCCGGGTGCCAGTCCCAGAGCTGCGTGGTCCTCTGATGCTGTAGCTCTGAAGGTAGCTGCATGGCAGGCCTGCAGAGTGAAAAGAATTGATGGCTGATGGTACATGTTTCGTGGGACGCGTGTCCTCGTCATCGTCTCTCCCGATTCAGCGCAGGGGTTGCAACGGTGAGCCAGGCTTAAAAAAAAAAAAGAATTGGGCATTTCAAAATTGGGAGAAAATGGGGTAAAAAAACAAATTGTCAATTTCAAATTTATAAGAATAAATAAATAAATCAAGATCAACCTCACCACCACCAAACAAAAGCAAGTCATCATCACCACACATGTCATCACATTTCATTCACATACCATCAACAAGAATACCACCACAGATGCCATGGTGCAGCCTAACCCATCTACAAGCAAGAAGAGCTCTGGCGAGTCAAACTCTACTTCACAATCTTCAAATTCCTTCCCTATATCTGAAGCAAGTAAGTGACTATAAACTGGAATTACTTTTTGTTGTCATTGGTAGTAAAATTGGAAGGGAATTGTCTAGCAAGTACTTGATAATTCATTCTCATGTCTGTTCATAAAACTGGCATATGAAGGACTTGAAAAAAGCAAATTATATTATGGTTTTTTTTATCATATTAAAAATTCTTAATGTTGCGCAAGATACAGTGGGTAACATGTATGGAAATATTTTTCACTTGCATCTTTTCATGATTTTACCACATAAACAAATCTAATTTGTCCTTTTCCTTATCCCACATAATTCAACAGAATGTTGACTAATGAGGTGATGTTGCTGATGAATATAAAGAGAAACCGAGGCAAAATGTTGTTTGGTGGGACAGCTTTGTTTAACACAGGTAATACTTTGCTAGGTTATATGATGAAATAACTCTGCAATATGAAAAGTGGCATATGGTGTTTGCTTATTTTTAATTATTTTTAAATTCATTTGTAGGTGTATTTTTTATTTATTTATATTTTAATGTATGTGTGGGGGGGTCCTCCTTACTGGTTGTAATTGTACAAGGGGATGTTAGTCACACATATTCAATATGTATTGCAGCAGTACAATTAGCAGTAGAAAGCCATTTAAACTTAAATCACATTTTTTGTAAAGGGTATGCCAACATAAGTTATTGCTATTAGGTGTCCTACAGTAAACATAGTGAATTGTACTGTATCATTAAATGTATCAAGTATGTTATTAATTCATATTTTAAATACAATTCAGCTCACCAAAATACAAGGGGGACTAGAAAAAAAGCTCTTCAGGTAATGTGCATGGTGATGAGAAACATGACAATTTTTATTTATGTGGGCACTGAAACCAAGCCACTGAAACCAAGGTTGCCTCTGCCATATCGTCGTGCCTGAAATATGCGCCTGACAGGAAAGTAGGAAGAGGAAGAAACTGCAATAGCCAATAATAGACAACAATAACTAGGACTATAAAGCATTATAACGGTCAAAATTGAAAAGTTAATTTGTAAATGAATGAATCAATTCATAAGTTAATTCCTAAACTAATCTGTTCTGCCTCCAGCGCAGCACTCCTCCTAGAGCAATCTTGTTTTCCAAAAACTCCAGTGTCATAAAGAACCGAGTTTGACAACACTAACAATTGGACACGGCCCCTCCTATGATTGACAATGTCCAAATGCAGGCTTTAATATCAACTTCCAAATGAACTTTAAAGTTAAATGGGCAAACAGCTAATTTTAAGAATTTATGTATTCATTTATACATTTAAGAATTAATTCATACATTTATGAATTAACAAATTAATTTAAAAAATAAACTTATGAATTGTCTATTAGGAATTAACTTTTTAATTTTGACCCTTATAATGCTCAATCATAGACACTGCTTTTACCTGGACAGTTCATTCTGATTCATTAAACTTTCAGTTGGGGTTAATTTCTCTGCCATAAATAGTAGTTTTCCCTATGGGGAAAATGACTACCCATACACAACAATAATAATAATGGTCAAAATGTCATGTTCTACATATTGTAACGACCCAGGCATTTGCGCTGCAGAAAGGACTTGTTGACTGTCCCGTTTGTTTGTCCTTTATGTTTGTGTTTTACATGTTGTACTGTTTGCTGTGCCACACCACTAGTTAATAAGGCAGAAGTGATATTTGCTTTCTGTCTGGGTTCACCAATCCTGGACATGCATTTGCACCCCCTGAATGCTGGCGGGAGATTGGGGTCCAAATGGCATGCCCGGGGTTGGTGGAAGTGGACAGAGGGCACGGTTTAGAGAAAGTGATAAATAGGGGTGCATGTCTGAGTGCGGGGAGAAGAGATGGAGATGAGTGAGAGACAGAGTGTCGACGGGGTTGCCTGAGTGAGAGCGAGAGCAAGAGTGACAGGGTAGGTTTTATTTAATTTAACATCAAAATCTGACGTCTAATCAATGTTGTGTCAATGTATTTTGCCTGCTGGGGCATGTGAGTACTGACTGAGGCCGCACGGTTTTGCAATTAATATTATTTAGTTTAGTTAGATTATCTAGCGAACTCAATTTAAAAGACTTCAGCGGAAATTTGGACTGTGTTACAAAATTGATTCCACACTGAAGTGAAGAAAATGCAAATCTCTTTCTTTCAAACAAGTTAATACATTTATTTTTTGAACTCCTTTTGGAGGACTGTGTTTTGCTGTGACAGGTTCACCACACATGAATGATATGGTTTTAGACTAAAACTGTCTGAAATAATGTGGAAGGGTGGTGGGCAATTCAATGACACACACGGGAGACAAAAGTTTTATTTGAAAACATCGCACTGGTGCCCAGTTTTATTATTTTTGATGTTTTTTTCTTTTAGCCCACAGAGGGCGCTGTTGTCCGTGGCCTGAGTACCGACAATGGTACACAGGACCACAGGAATACCAATACTGGTAAATAGTAAAAACACTGGCGCAGTCACAGGTGCTCAAAATAATAATGAAAAAAAATGAAAAGGGAAAATAAAACACAGTAATAAAACTACAAAATGTAGGTGCTCCTTACACAGTGCCCCCACTCCAGCTAAACCGGTCAGTACGGGCCTCCGACCTATGCTCAGCTATTTCTATACTGCCAGATGGCATATAATACAGCTCGAAAAACCATTTATGACAAGAGGGTCCATCACCAAGAGCTACAGTCTGGAGATTGTGTTTTCCTTTGAAATCTTGGGAGTCCCTGGAAATCACAAAATAGCAGGCAGATGGAAGCTCGAGCCATGTTATTGAGTAGAAGTTACCAGGACTGCCTACTTACCAGGTGAGACCAGAGAGTGGGCCAGTCAAGACACTTCACTGGAACCATCTTTTATCTACTGGACAGTTATTAGAGGAACCAGTTTGTGAACCACAGAAACGTGCACCACCCATCAGAACACGAAGCAAGACTTGGCAAAAGAAAAGACGTACCCAGTCTACTGCCAATGCCCCAGACGAATATCCTGGTTGTGTTCCTCCGACTGCTGTTGAAGACGATGGGAGTAGTTCCGAGTATGACCTGGGTTATCCTCCGCTAGCACCCTTGGAGTTAAGCCTACCGACATTGAACCCAGAGGCTGAACCATTTATGCCAGTTCAAACTGTAATGGTTGTATCTGAGCCTGAAAATAATGCAATTTCAAATTACTTTAGTTCCGAGCCTGTAGAATTGCTTACGGATCACCTGCCCTGTGAGAAGGAAAAGGAAATCACAGAGCCCATGGTTGAAGAAGTCGATCTATCCCCAGAGCCAGTGGTAGATCTTAACCCAGAAATTGATACAGAAATCGAACAGCAAGGTACCCAAAGAGATAAGAGACCAGTTAAGCCTGTGGTAAAACTTACCTATGGAGTTTCACAAAACACCCCATTGCACATAGCACACAGAAGTCTTGTTGCTTTGTGTAGTACACATGTACACTGAAGGTTCTGCCAACACCCAGTACCCAAAGAGTTTCACTGTGTAAAAGTTGTACAATGCAATTGGATGACTAATGTCTGATATGCTGTTAAAAGGTGTAACAGGTAAATGTTCTATGTTGACCTGATAATGTTGATGAGTAATTAAAACATGACTCATGTTTTATTAGCTAGTGATGTTGTAAACCTTATAACATTTAATAATATGCACTGGACTTTCTGCATACACCCTTGGGTCAGGGCATGAGGACTTGTCGGGACACCAAGTTTCTTTGTGAGGGGTGAGTGTAACCCCCTTGCCAAGCCAGATTTTGGGGGGCTAATTAATTGGTGTACCTCTAAGAGACTATAGGAATTTCAGTTAACTCTTTATTTCTACTGGCCATAGAGACTGGAAGATGACAATGTCAATAATCATTTCACTGAGCCCAATAAACAGTTAGGCTACATGTACATAAACAGTAAGCATATACACAGAATATTCTATTTTCAAAACAGCAAGAACAAAAGAATAAATAGTGCTAACTACAAAACGCTACTATTTACAAACATAGTAAAATTGCAATGCCATAATAAACGTTTATTCTCATCTTTATAAGTAATAATGGACGCTACTCTTGATTATTTTTTCAAAATAAATATTTATAAATAAGGTGACAAGATTTTAAATCCTTAAAAAAATGGGATAGTATGGAAATATAGTTCCACTTTGGCAATGTTTGATCGAATATCATATTGAAAGTGAATGTAGAGACTCATGGTGATATTCAGAGTGGAATATTTTACTATCAAAAACGTTTTTTTGTGAATAAATTATCTTATTGTATTTGTAATTTAATTTCAACACAACAAGTATAGTTATTACATTACACAGCAGCAATTCAATAATATCAAATTCCGAGATTCTATTTTATTGCTGTTTACTGCTGCAAATCTAGTCAGTTTTCTGATTAAGAAACTGCATCTTTTCTTTTATTTCCACTTTCCATCTCCCTCTATCTCTATCTCTGTGCTATCCTCCAGTGTCCAATCTGCAAACCAAGCCCTTCCTGGATGAAAACATTACATCTCAATATATCTATTTATTAAATGGTTACTTCATAGAATCTACTTTTCAAAATATTTAATTTCTTACCATTTAATATGACATGGTATTTGTTCTGTATATGTTTTCTATTGCAGTTTCTACTTGGATCATTCGTGTGCCGTGATTAATAGATACTAGGATTTTTTTAGCCACTTTCTACTATTAAACTATTACTATTAATGTGATGAAATGTGTTAAATATCCTCTTTTGACTGTGTGCAATAAATGAAGCAAACTAATCAGCTTTTCAAATTTACAAAAAACGTGACTACGGATACCTATAAAAGTAAATGATACAGTAAATAGTTATAAGTGTTAATCTTTAGGTTGAATTTCAAGGAGAGGTGAGACTTATCTCCTCCTTCTTTTCTCTATCTGTAACTCGATCTCTTCCAGCACATCAATCAATTTCGTGATGCGCTGTCACCTGATTTGTTAACCAATCTATCTTGCCTCTATAAAACACTCCCATTTCTAGCAATCTCTCTCTTTTGAGCTATGTTTGTTTGCTGCCGATTCCTTGTGATTACTCTTCTTCTTGGTGACTACTTCTCCTTGGAACTAACTTTGCTTACAGACTTTCGACTCCTTTCGGATTACCCCTCTGTATTGTTTGCCTTGGAAATGGATTCATCAGCCGGTGCTTCCTTCCCTGATACCGGCGCATCAAACCGGCCATGAGAAGAGAGCAGCGCCCAGGCTGCTGACAGGAGAGTGCCTTTACTACAAAGAGTGGTCAACTAACAAGCTCCTGAAGGCACTGTTTGATAAAGATATGGTTATCCCAGCTGGGTCAGATCACAGCGCCATGTTCCTGCAGCTGTGCGAGGCAATGTCGGCAGAACCGATCTTCCCTCCACCTCCTGCTGCCAGGACCCACGCCCAGCGTCCCAAAGCAGCAGCAGCGGCCTCAACATCACAGGCTCCCCAGAGGTCACCCATCTCAATTTCTGCTTTTACGCCAGATATTTGGAGATATTTGAGGACATAAAAGGGGTACCTTCAGCCACTGGTAGATCTATCAGATATAAAAGCAAGGCTTGACGTGATCGAGGGACGGCCAGCTGCAGCCGCCGTTCCAGCACCCCCAAGAAGCCTCCCGCAACCAGATCCAGAAGCCACTACCCACTTCAACCTGGTTTCAGCATCTACCTCCTCTCAGCCGTCTTCAGCTATTCGCCGCTACAATGTGTCCCCTCAAATCAGACGGCAGATCATCGAGGGTAAGGCAATAAATTGAGTTTCTATATTAATTGCGTCCTCTGAATTCCTAGACGACTGAGTGGTTGATTGCAGCAATCTGTCTGTAACTCTAAAATCCAGCGATCCTCACCTGCTAAAGAATTTAACAATTGGCAAATTTGTCTACGAATATCATAAGTGCTTTTCAGCCAAAGCAGCATCAATTCTCGAAATTGACGTCATCGTCAGCTGGGCGGAACCAGACATGGACCTGTTCAACAGGATCTTCGGCGGATTAAGAGGTCATGCCTGCAGAATCGGCTGCTCTACTAGTGCTGGTCTCTGTTCTCTGGGATCGGTAGCCCGTCCACCTCTGCTTTGGATTGCTCGGCGTAAAAGCGATTCTGGCTTTAGGCTTGTGAGATCGGAGGACGCTCACACACCCTCAGAACGTCTGTGCTATGTGGGGACTCGCTGTGGCGAGGAGAAAAAAAACACATAATTGGACGTTCCAAATTGGGGGGAAATAAAAATAATAATTGGTCACTAAATTAAAAAATAAAAATAAAATACCTCTAAGTCCTAATGTAAAAGTTGAATATTTTTTATATTTACTTGCTATGGTAACCTGTCTGTATATCACATTATCTAGAGAGATGTTTTTCCATGACTGATTATTAACATTTAGCAGAAGTTATTGAGTGTATTACAGTATGGGGGTATGCCTTTGTAGATCTGCCTGTATGTCAAACAGTATGACATACTTGTTTCCTTTGTGTTTGTTGTGGATTATTGTTGTTTTTTTTTGACATCTTCTAAATCATGTTTTTGTAGCATTTTGCTCCAGCTTAACTAAGGCTCACATACCTTTGGAGCACATTGTCTTTTTTCTGGAATAAGTCACCAGGAAAATATTATTAATAAGTCATTTCTATGAATGTGGAGGAAAACAATTAATTATTCTGGAGAGCTAATCTTGTAGCAATCAAATTATGAGAAGCATAATATGTTATATCAAGTCCAACAAGATTTTATAATTACACAAGGATATATTATGGTGAGAATTAGGCAACAGTTTAAATTATAATAAACTACTCCCGTGTAGCACACTACGTGATTAATTGAGGAGTAACCACTTTGTCACAGAAAAATGATGGAGAGCAGTGTTTTAATGTGCTTATAATTTACAAAAACATTAACATGACTAGAAGAGATGAAAAATGTTATCCTCCTGACTATCATCTGTTATGCATCCACTGTCCTTGAAGAGTAGATAATTAAGTCAAGTGCAATATGTTTAGATAAACATATTAAACTGACTTCCACATTTTAAACCCAAGGGAAACAGACTGTTAAATGTTGCCCTAAATATATATATTTTGTGCTTGTAACAAGACAAAATACTAGCCAATTCATACAAGCACCTTGAAATATCTAAATATCTAATCTAGATGTGAAACTTCCAATGAAAACTGCTTGTGTAGCAGGGATGCAACTTCAACCCTTCTTACTCTATTGAACCCCTTAATAGCTATGAGACTACACCACCTCGAATATAGATTTTGTGTTAGAGCTAGTGGGACACTCTATACACCAAATACATATGCAGTTATTATCAGGTTCCCACAACAGGCCCCCTCAAATGAGTTCAAAGACAATAATGCAGTTTCAAAGCTTTATTACAACACAAAATGGCTCAAAGCCGTTTAAAGAAAGTAAAGTTTAAAAGCATAAAGACAATATAAGTTGTACTAGTAGATAATGGTAATTGGAATACTAGAAATCTCCAAAAGGCAAATACGGTAAGCACCAAGCAGGGAACTTTAGCTTAGAACGACACACGGACCCTTCCCAGCATATAAACTCACACAGGAGGGAGGGATAAACTAAAAGAAAATACAATTACTTGTGTACAAAGAAATCAAATGTGAATCAATAGAAAATACCTTGTGATCAAACAAATGCAATATACATAAACAATCAGTGCAAACAAAGCCAAAACAAAAATAACTAATTCTCAAAATGTGACAAAGCATATTCAGAGCAAACAAAAGACTCACCCCTCCAAAGCAGTCCTACATATGCTGGGAGAGGAACAATTAACTTTACTTGAATTATATAAATACACCAGTTGCTATCCTGAGTTAATATTGCAACACGTCTCGCAGGTGGTCAAAACAAAACTTGCAATAACAATACCAGTAGTAGAAGCACAAACGATGTTATGTCAACAAAACACTAAAACAGTACAGTATACAGAAGAAAGCTGTACCAGGAATCGGTGTACATAAACAATAAAGAAAACCCGATAAAAACAGTGTCGGTGGCTGTACACACTCCTAAAATACAAAAGAAACCACAATGTCAATGATATTCTAATTATAAATCTACTTAGAATGTTTAGCAGCTTACTATTTGAGAATGTATCTGTAATAAAAAAAAACAAAAAAACTTTTACTTAAGAAGTTGGGATGTATGTCTGCAAAGATTATGGCATTAGTTTAACATGGTTTATATGTACTGTGTTCTATTTAAACTGAAAAGTCACAATAACAAACATACATACGATATTTAAATGCTACGTTACTCTTGGCCTACTAAACTAATCAAGGCATTTTCCTTTGTTACAGGATCAGATGAACATCTGGAGCACATGACGGTGGAGAGGAAAAGAGGCCACAAGAATGCCAGCGATCTCTGCAAGGTTGTGATGAATGCTAGTTTTTAACTATGTGCATTACAAAAATGTAATTATTGAATCGATTATCCAGTATTTATATCGATGTATATAATGAGGAATGGAATCGATCAAAAAATCGATTTTCAATTTAATCATAGCAGCCCTAATACACATCCTCGAGTAGTGGCTATATTGTGTAGTACGCTACAAGCTACAAAGATGTCAGCGACCTTCATAAGACTGTATTGCAATGCACCACCACTCTGATCCAAACATCAAAAACGCATTTTAAGCATTCCAAAAGTCCTTTCAATTATGAAGCGAGTTGTTCAGTGTGCCTCATTATATAGGGTTTCCTCCACTGTCTCAGGATTTAGAACTGGTGTCATAAGCCATTTTTTCAGACCATTGCCATTGTCACCTACCAGTAAACCTTGATAACTCTCATCTCTTTCAAAGTAGCGAGAGACGGATGATTGAGAAAGGATAAAAGAGAAAATTTGCAAACACATTAGTTACAAACTACCTGCACGTTTAGTGAATGACAACCGACTGCATTTTTTGAAGGTGTACGTATTTCTACATGAGTACAATCGATTGCACCCAACCTCCGTGTAAAACCAGCATCATTAAATAAATCTCTCTTTGTTTGCTCTTGCTGCTCTAGTGTTTCAGGGTAAACTATATAATCACTGGCCACCTTTAACAACACAGCGTGAACTTGCTTTAAACATTGTGAAAAAACTTCTGAAACTGGGGTCTGAAATGTACCTGTTGCATAAAAAATAAGCGCTGCGGTTACTTTTACAGCAACAGGCAAGGCAGTACAAACGGATGACTTTAGTTCTAAATACGCATGCAGTATATTGCATTCATCAGTTATTATTGAGTCGCAATCTCCTAATACAATCACAGTCAGTAAGTACCAGAAAACAAATTCTTTGCCTATTCACCCTTTCAGGAGGGTATGTCAGGAGGGTATGTCAGGATTTGTCGTCTTTGTATTCTTTCTGTGTCGAGATTCAACAACTTGCATAACACCTCAAACTCTGTCATCTTTAACAATTTCAAATTTCATCTGTCTGTAGAAATGTGCTTATAAGACAAACCTGGGACCATGATTAAATTACGACCATTATTAGCCCATAAATCAGAGGGGAAAATACCTCATGGGTATGCACACAGAACACTACGCCCATTTTGCCTTCATTATCTGTGGGCAAAAGCTGCCAAACACAGCTCTTGGCCTTGCACAACCCCTGCAGGGGAAAATTATGCGCTTCAGGCAAACGTAGGCAATCGTTTTTTCTGGGCAACGAAGGGGCGCACCAGTCTCTGCTTTTGTTTAAACTTTTTTTTGGGGTCCCTGTACCTTGTTTATTTGTTCCAGTGTTTTTGTTTAGTTTGTGTTAATAAAAGTGTGCAAACAGCGCTTTAAACTGTAACTCGCTGTGCCCTCCTGCCAGTTAACAGCCTTGGCTGTGACGCTATCCTGTCACAGCATACGTTTAGAGAAAGGGAAGGGGGTAATGTTGGTGTTCTAAAAACAATAGGTTACGGACGTAACCCCGGTTCCCTGAAAGAGAAGATGACTGCCAAATTGAATACTTTTGGGATATGCCTGCTTGTCAGGTATTCGCTGAGAATTTTATATCAAAGCTGCCTCCACGGTGTGCCATCCTCGGTCCCGCCTCACCGAGGTAATAAATAGTCATTGATCGAAGAATCAGGCTCTTTTGCATTGAACCCGCAAATGCGAGTGATGTGCCCTCACAAGGTTGGCGGTCATCTTCTCTTTCAGGGAACCGGGGTTACATCCGTAACCTATTGTTCCCTTTCAATTCGAAGAATACCGCCAAATTGAATACTTTTGGGAAAGAATACCAGAGCCGTCGTGAGGGAGAATGAGTGGACAGTATCTGAGGGACATCTCGCTACCGCCATCTAGTGTTGGTGGTGTGAGCGTGCAACCTCAATGACCCTAGTGCCTACTAAAGGCATAGAGGGATCTACGACATTAAGTCGGTAGAACCTGGTAAACTTATGCAGAAATCCACCTACATTGTGTGAAAGAGAGATTAAAATGTTGGTTAATGCACATAAATAACATAGCGATTAGTTGTGTAAACGTTGTAAGAATGTAAATGTGTTAGATGGTACCAGATTAGAATATTATAAAACAAAAGATCCTGGTTGATTACTGTGCAGAGATATTTTTACATGTGCTTCCCTATACAGTAAAGAGAGAGAGAGAGAGAGAGAGAGAGAGAGAGAGAGAGAGAGAGAGAGAGTTCTAAGTTAAATTAGCTATAGAATGAGCTTTCGTTTATTTGGAAATTTACATTGATGATCAGTAATTGAAAGATAAAGCAATTTCTGTTCATTTATTCTGTTGAAGTAATTCTAAAGAATTTATGATTTATGCATTGTTGTACATGACAGGTTAAAGTGTGAATCTGACAGTGCTGGTATATGTGCTATCACAATGTTAATGTATTTTGAATTAATAGCACAAGATGACATTGTATATATTTTTGTAAGTTTTGATAACAACATTAGTAAATGACTGCAGCAATGGTTTACTTTCACAGTGGTGATTTATTTCACGTCATCCCTTTTTCAGGGGCGCCACATTCTGTCCACAGATTTTGGGATTGGCAGGTGGGGCAACCTGATGCACATAGTCTTGGAGCAAAAGTAGCACCTTGCACTTCCCTCGCAAGGAGACATTTTTTCAGTTAATCAAATGTTATTTAATTTAGAATACATGAGAAAATAATGCATTTCACAGAAAAAATATTGAAATGTGTCTTTCTTCAGATTCCCAAGGTATTTTAGTAATAAAATTATTATAATCTTCATCTTTTCAGCTGAAGTGAAAAACAGTTAATGATTTCTATTGTAATATCTATAATTACATACTTTATCTGATGTCAGCTGCATTACACTTACCTCACTGTATGTATATAAAAGGAACAAACATTTTTTTAATAGTTACTTTTACTCTGAAGAATGGAAACCAATAAAATGACTCAGCATTTTTTTTAACTATTTTTAATGGAATTAATACATCTTTTATTTTATAAACATGCCAGTTAAACAGAACAAAACAGTATCAAGAAATAGTACAAATTAAAATAATAGTAAATTATAATAATATTATTAAGAATAACAATAACATTAAAAAAAAATAAGAAAACAAAAAAATTATAAGAATGATAGATAAAACACAAACATCACAGAAATAAGCAAATAAAAAAGACAGAAACAATTATATTTGTAAGTCAGGTTAAAAAGGTTAAACCATAAAATTAAGTCTTTAATCCCGACTTTAAAATATTGACTTAAGCAGCATCTCTAATAGAAATATTAAAATATTGTATTTTTTAATATATAATCTTTTTCTCAATAAAAACTTTCCCCTTAACAGTGTGGAGTAGGGTGTGTAGATAAGTGGAAAAAATCCTCATATCCTCATTTAAATGCATGAAACTCTGAGGTACTGACACAACAAAATGTGAAAAAAGTTCAAGGGGTGCAGAACTTTCTATAGGCACTCATATATATATATATATATATATATATATATATATATATATATATATATATATATATATATGTAAATTTAAGAAGCGAGTCAATTGGGGTCCATTTCTGTCTGAAATATTATGACACATGGTTCACAAGGGTAAAGTAAGGCCTTTCTTTCTTCTGGGATATTTTTCAACTTTAATACAGTGTTACATATAATAGCTTTGAAAATGTTTTGAAAATGAATATCTGAACAAATATCTAAATCTTGGATGAATATCCGAACATAAAAATTCCATGTTCATCCCAGCACTAAAAAAAATTGCAAATAATCAACTTTGTAGTGAAGGCTAATGCAGTCTACAACTGTGTAGTCTTTTTGTTTGAACCTTTATGTTGGCCTTTGTTTGAACCTTTATTTTGTTTCTGTGTTTATGTTCAGGGTGTTTGTGACTTTATTTTGCTCTGTGAGCAGTGTTTTGTTGATTTATTTGTGTACAATAAATGCTCGCCCCAGCGCTTAACCCTTTAAGTAGTGAGTTCTAAAATGCACTGCCGGTCGTACAGGAGTGAGTTTTTTTTTTTGTGTGTTTTTTTTTGCATGTATCTGATTATTACGAGTACAGCATACAAACAAGCTGAAAGCTATATGTTTGTATGTATGTAATGAATACTGAAGAAATACAGACAAATAATTTTTTACAGTAAATAAATAAAACAATAAATATATATTTTTATTTAGTCATAGGGAAAGGTTTTGATTAAAAAATAACATGTACGCAATAAACAATAAACAAGGCAATGGAACAACCACAACAACACGTCCTAACAAAAAAGAAAGGGCGACAGAGAGAGAGAGAGAGCAACATGAATAAATCACATCCGGGTAAACAGGTTGTTGGGGGTGGAGGGAGTGAGAGTGTCTAATGCTTCAGGATATGATACTCTGAAGCATGGAGCAACGCACAGAGCTTGGCGCCGCCTCTTCGCTGTCACTTCATGTTGATGGTAAATATTCTTTGCTCATGTCTTCACGGACACATTCGCTGACATCCGATTCAGTGGAAAAATTGTATGTATTTGAATTTAAATCGGAATCTGAATTCAGTATTATTACTAATACTTCTTTCTCACTGAGCGATTTTCGCCGGTTTACAAACACTGTTGACATTTTGTGAATGGGTTTTTTATATGTTATTCAGTCAATATATGGCAGAGGGTGCAAAAGACCAATGAAAGGTGTTACAGAAACCTAGTGTCAGACTATTATGTGATCAGGGGTTTTGTAGGTTCAGTAATTCAAGTATAAAGTTGCAGAACGTACCAGTACGTTCATACTCCCTGGGGACCAGAGAGCAGAGAATGTACCGGTACGTTCGTACTACTCAAAGGGTTAAAACCGCAGTTCCTGAACTCTGAGTCTCTTTCCTACCTCCTGACCGCCATAAGACACCTGACTTCCCTGTCACATATGGTGTCCTGTGTGGGATTTGAAAACTGCCGAGAGACTCAGAGCAGGACTGTGGTTTAAAAAAGAAAAAATGGGAATGAAAGGAAGGCAGCAGCCACCAGAGGTGCTGCTGAAAGAACGTAACAGGGGGTGGTCACATATTTCGACCCTACTGGGACCCCCCGACTGGGCGGCAGAACAGCAGTGGAGGACTGAAGGGGCCCCCCTTTGTGGCGCGTGTGGGGAGTTTGGGCACTACTGCCCCTATGGAGACCCTTACTACGAGGAGGCGAGGAGCCGGCCCCTGCTTGTAAATAGTGTGGTTTGTGTATTGGTGGTGGTGGTTGGCAGGCATGGGGTTAATTTCATAGCCCTGCCAAATACATTTGAGAATGTGGCTGTGAGCCTTAACTGAATGATTCATGCATTATTAGGCTCCAGCCACAAGGTATTTAAGGAGAGGAAAATCCTTTGTTTGGGTAGAAGGGAGTTTGGGCTGAGTTTATACCGTGAGTGTTTGTAACTTTGTAGTGAAGGCTAATGCCCAGCCTACAACTGTGTAGTCTTTTTGTTTGAACCTTTATGTTGTTTCTGTGTTTATGTTCAGGGTGGTAGTGACTTGTTTTTGTTAAACCTTTTTATTTTGCTCTGTGACCAGTGTTTTGTTGAACTCTGAGTATCTTTCTTACCTCCAGACCGCCTCAGACACCCCGCTACCCTGTCACACATACATAAAGAAAATAATACAGGACCAAGAAGAGAGCCCCAGAGGGCACGGCAAGTGATAGTAGATAATCCTGATACAGACTCCCCTAAAGAAACAAAGTACTGCCTGTTAGTTACATAGATACGACTTAAACTAGTTTAGAACAGTTCCAGTCAGCTCAAACCCAGCTTTTAAAATAATCAATTACAGTGGCATGCACCACAGTATCTAATGCAGCACTAAGGTCTAAAAGAACCAAAATGGATAGAGTCCACACTTGTCAGTAAGTCATTCACCACTCTGACAAGTTCAGTCTCAGTACTATGAGTAGATCGAAACCCTGACTGAAACTTTTCATGGACATTGTTACTATCCCGAAATCTTTTGAGTTGTTTGACTACTGCCTTTTCAAGAACCTTAGCTAAGAAAGGCAAGTTGGAAATTGGTCTATTAAATTATATTTTTTTGGAGTATTAACCAAATCAGTTTTGAAGGCAGCAGGAACTATTCCAGTTGACAGAGATGTATTTATTATAAAAAGAACACTGTCATACAAATAACAAAATAAATCTTTAAATAATCTAGTTGGTATTGAATCTAAGGAGCAGGTGGAAGACTTCATCTGCATCACTAACATATTCAAATCTTTAAGTATATAATCCTGATTATGTGACAATACGAGCTCAGTTCATTAAAGCTATAACATTTAGTTTGCATTTCCAAATAACCTTCTCGGTAAAGATCTAATTGAATGCCAATGGAAGGAATTGAATACACAATAAAATAGGAACTCTGTAAAAAAAAAATAGGAAAAGTGCTGTTATTCTTAGTTGGTAAAACATATATATCTTGAAACCACCAGAAATAAAAGGTGACATTCTGTACTTTTGCCTCATATTCATCTTTTACTCGTATTTTTTATTTTCATATTGCTTGAGTGTACAGCAAAAATAGTAATTTTGACTTCACTGTCCCAATACTTATGGAGGGCACTGACGTAAAGCTGTTATTGCAGCGAAAGGTGGCTCTACCAAATATTAATGTGTGGGGGTTGAATACTTATGCAAGCAAGATATTTCAGTTTTTTATTTTTCTTAAAAATATTTCCCAATATAAAACCAATGTCACCTTACAATAATTGATTTTGAGTTTCAGTGTTTAAAATAAAATACCATACAGAACAAAATTTCAATGTACCATTTGTAATTCAGTAATATGAGAGAATTGGTCAGGGGTCTGCATACTTTTGCAAGGCACTGTATATATATACGTATATATATATATATATATATATATATATATATATAGATAGATAGATAGATAGATAGATATACAGGGCTAGAATTTCAGCGTGGGATTGCGGGAATTGCGCATTTTCCAAGTTGCTCCCGCATACCTGCAACTTTCAGTCGGGTAAATCCCGCAGAGATATTTTAAAACGCCAAGCTACTGTATTTTTCACCGAATTTACAATGCCTGAAACGCTACAACAATCTAAGGAAGAGGGTGTCAGTGACGAAAGCACTATGAGCCGCATTCTGAGTAGCTCTGGTTAAAATAAATAAATAAAAGTATGCTATTTTAAGTGCCGCGAGACTTTATTCTCTCGTACGTGATTCTCGGCCGTTATCTTTAAGGATTATAGAAACTCAGTACACTGCAGTAAGTAAACAGTTTTCAAAAAAAAAATACGGTATTAAGTCTTTCTAGGTGTTGTCAGCCCCATTCATTTTAGGGCACCAGCACACGAAGGTTACACACACATTTACTCAGGCACCGTGAAAGCCACCTACCTCACGGCTTGTTTAAAAGTACATACTCGGGGCTTTCCAAAGACATTTTCAGTGTGTGTATGCGGTACTCCTAGCCAGAACTACGATCGCCTCTCATCATGTGACAGAGTTCACAGCTTAGGTTTTGTTTTGATATACGGTATATATATACTGTATATAGCAGTGACCAAACATGATTATTTTGGAAAAGCTTTTTTTTTTTACATATATTCTCATGTCTTCCATATATAGTATGCCTAATCCTGTTGCAACTTACATAATATGAAAGGGAATTTTGCAGCCTTTCATTTGATATGTTACATGCATGCAGTTCAAACATAAATAAATGAAAACAGTGAAAAACAGGTGGAAATAGGGCTGAGTGTAAGGAGTTAAAAAAAAGAAATGGTGCTGGTTAAAAGAAAAGCACCTTTTTCTTCTGCTGCATTCAAAAACTTCACATCAGGCAATGGCAAAAGCAATGGAGAGTGCTCTGTCTTACAGTGATGAACAGCTGTTCGGTCTCTAGTAGCAACAACAGTGTGAATGATGATGCAGTAAAATATATATATATATATATATATATAGTTTTTTTTATATGCAAAAGTGCCTTTTCTTTTGCCATTCCACTATTCCTCTTGAGGTGTCGTGGGCTAGTCGACGAAACACCGAGGATGGAAGGTGCCCACTTGAAGACCCCAGAGATGCACCCTACTTAACTCAATCCAAACGGTTGTCATGCTGATGCGCTGGGGAGACCGCACTATGGTTGATCCCCGGAGCCAGCATCGCAGCCGTTGTGTGTGCTGATGCGCTAGGGAGACAATAAGCTGATCCCTGGAGCCAGCATTACACTTCAGCTATCAACACCAGACAGAAGGATATCTACATCATCATATGGAAGGAAGCGCAAATGGATGGAGACACATATGGATCATATTAGTTTACTGTGAAGCTACGTCTTAGTTGGTGCTTATCTTGGCGAGAGCCAAGTTCAAATCAGCATGAAGTTTTAACATCTACTCTCATGTAATGGAAATCAAAATGTTAGAATCCCCCCCCCCCCCATTGGCTGCAGCATAGGGGGGAAATCCCCCAGCACACAAAAATGAAATTCAAGCCCTAGATAGATAGATAGATAGATAGATGAAGCCCATGAAATGTCAAACATTTTTTTTGTTGTTGTTCAGTGTTTTTCTTTGGTACAGTCTATATCAACATGACCTCAATATACATCAGGTTTTATGGGTTTGCTTCTAAATTTCCAGCATACTGGACGCTTGATATTTTATGCATTTTGGGGTTTAAGATGAAGCAATAGACATGTTTCAAAATAAAACTTTGTTTTCTCTTAAGAATTCTTCTCTGCTGTTTTGAGTAGTTATATTTATAGGAGAGAGAGAGAGATTTTAGAACATGAAAAAATAATAAAAGTTAAGAGTGAAAGGAGGCCATTCAGTCAAATAATGCTTGTCTGGAAATCTGCTTTGTTTTTGCATTTCAACTGAAATTGTATATGCTGCTTTACTCAGTAAATGTTGTCACTTTTAATATGTAAAAATTGGATTTGCTTTTAAGTGGAGAATAACATTTCAAAAATAAATAAATAATAAACAAACAATTAAAAAATGCTTTTAGTTTGCTTTTTTAGTTCCAAAGTTTATCAGATGTGTACTCAACTTAAAGTATCAAGCTTTGAAAAGGATGCATGCATTAAAATGTTCATTAAGATATGTACGTTACTTACAACATAATTGAAGTGGTTTCTAGCATATCTGTCTAGTTTAAGTCATGTATCAATGCCATCAAATACGTCTTCCTTCATTGCATCATTATCAATGAAACTGGGATCTATGCCAAGCTTTTGAAGTTGATTCCACAATTTTCTAAATACCATAAGTGACAATAAGTCAGAATGTTGCATTGTATGATTCTACTTTATTGAACCTGCTGTGAGCGAGTCACTGAACTCAACTCAAACACCCCCTTTTCCTCCTGCGTGAAACTTCAGAAAGTAAACTTACCTGGTAAATACTAAACATTTTTAAATGAAGCAACATCTGACAATGACAATCTTTTATTTATTTTTATTTAGCCCACAGACTGCAGTAAACACCGCCGTCCTCTTTAAATATGTAAATCAGCCATGGGAGCATACAGTGCTCACTCACTCACTCATTCACTCTCAGCAGCCGGCTGTCAGACTGTAAATTGTAAATACCTTCCCACACCCCTTAGGCAAAGGTTTAACTGATTACATAAAGGCTTATCAGAGGATTGTATATAAGTAACATTCTTAAAAAATAACACAATAAATACAGCCTTACCTGTGTCAGTAAATTATGTTCCTTTAATGAGAGCACATACAGAGCTGCAGACTCCCTTCGTCCATTTCTTGTTACGGGATCATCGACTACGGCTGACCCATTAGTAGTATTGGTATTACCGCACTCATCGGCTGTGGTCGCACTTTCAGTATTTTCTATTGTCGTTCTTGTACCTTGACGATCAGTAGTACACAGTGGTGCTCCGCCTGTTCGATCAGTAGTACACGATTGTGCTCCGCCTGTTCGATCAGTAGTACACGATGGTGCTCCGCCTGTTCGATCAGTAGTACACGATGGTGCTCAGCCTGTTTGATCAGTAGTACACCCCTGTTCGGTATAACTGGGCATGACTTTTAGTTACATGCCTGTAAAAGCTATCATACTTGTTGTAAGTACTTGGGCATTGGTTTATATTACAGGTTATATGAAAATTTGGTTCACATGAGTGTATATTATTTATATGACCCAATAACACTTTCAGTGTCAAAGCAAAGGAAATATGATATAGCTAACATCGCCAAGTCGCATGTCGATGATTTTCCATTTTGCCTTCTAAAGTGTCGTGAGGGATGCTCGAGACGAGCAGGAATTTAGAGGAAAATTAGTTTTTCTGACAGAAGGAAAGGTAGTGAAAGAAGATGGTTGACCTACGATTAGCGGTGATAGCAGAATTATTGGTGGCAAGTAAATAAATGTTTGAATAACCTTTTAAAAAAGTTACTGCACACAGCAGTGATGAAGACAGGGAGGGGGGTGGTTTTATGGGTTCAACCCCCGAAATTTGTGTCTGACATAATGATAATTTTGCTTTGAAAAAATGCGGAGGACCGTACATTTCAATAGATTACAGCTCTTTGTTTGGGGGTGGATTGAACAAATGTATTTCCTTTCTTAAAAGTGATGTAACCTCCTGTCAGGTGTCTGTGATTGGGCTATTCCCTGTCATTAATGCGATTTTGAACCTGAACCTTTTCTGATTGGACAATTCACTTACAGTACTAGGCTACTATGTTCAGCAATCGGAACAGATGCACAACGACGCCATATTAACTGAAAGTTAGCAATGGTCTCGAAAGAAAGTGGTACAGGAGGGGGAAAAAAGAAAACTAAACTCAGTGATCTTTTTGCTTGTCCAGCCAAAAAAACAAAATCAGCCAATGAACCGTCTTCCAGCAGGTCAACCACCAACTTTTCCCCAGTAGATTCTTTAAAGCTGGAGTGCCAGCAGCAACCTGCCGCCATCCGCAGTGAGTCAGCTACCCCCAGCGTGTCAGACTCTACCGTATCCGAACAGCACCATTCAGGGGACATTTATAGTGACATTTCATACTTTGTGAGAAATTGGGGGCTGACGAAAATGGAGAGGGTGAAGATTTACATGACGGATTGCGCACCTAAACAGGGGCACGTATTCCCTGTGACTGGCGGTTTAAGTTTTCAGCGTCATTGGCTCGACAGATTTCCCTGCTTCGTGTATTCGCCACAGTTAAACTGGTGCTTCTGCAAACACTGCATTGCGTTTTCATTTGACACTGGAGAAAGGTGGTCATCAGAAACCGGGGAAATTGTTAACACGGCATTTTGCCACTAGAAGCACATACTGGAGGCGTTTCGTGAACATTCAAAAAGAAAATACCAAATACCAAATTGATGCAATGGTCATGGAAGAGAACTTTGAACGTGTGCTGCAAAACAAAACAGAAAATATCACTGAAACTTGATTTGGAGAGGAAGAAGCAGGTGGCAGAAAATTGACAGAAATTAAAAAGCATCATAGAAATGATCATTCTATGTGGTCGCCAGGTATTAGCTCTGCATGGAAACCAAGATTCGGGGCCTGTAGGAGTATCAGAGCTAGCTCACAATGACGGAAACTTCAGAGCTTTGCTGAGATATAAGCACGAGGCGGCGACACTGTCCTCCTAAATCATCTGACAACTAAGTCAAATGCAAAAATAAATACATTTAAACAGCAGGGCTTTCTACCCCCCTGCTACACCGCTGTCCAAAAGAGCCGGCTCCTTTGCAAGGAATGTATATCGGGCTTATGTCTTCGTGTGTGATTATGTCACCTACCAGCCCTGCTACTGCCTTCCCCCTTGCACGCTACTATTGTCAATGTTTAAGACTGGTGTGTAAAAATATAACAATGTTGCAATGATTAAAAGGGAAATGGCAATATATATATATATATATATATATATATATATATATATATATATATATATATATATAAAGTTGAGAAAAAAGGAAAACTGCTGTGTACCAAAATGATCAATAAGGTAGAATAATTGATTACAAATCAATTATCAGGACAAGTCCTTCATCGGCTGAATACAAAAAAAACAGTGCTTTAAGGACAAACCACCTTAAAGCAATGGAATTAATGTAAACTTATTTAGTTAAAATTACATCCAATATTTAGGAACACATTTACCGTTCTACATACATCATCCAAAAGTGTAAAAATAATACAAGTACAATAGTTTAGGAACACAAAACACCACATAAATTGCTTGAGGAAAAACGGCCAAAAGGTTACACTATATTAAAATTGTCTGTTAATGTTTTCTGTTTCTTAGCTGAGCTCTCCTTTTTTCGAATATTAGAACGAAGCCTATGCAACATCAGTTTGTCACTGAGCAAACTGTCCTCTTCACTTTCTAAATAGTCCAGCAGACAGTCTAGGTGATTAAGCGCAGCACCATGCATGATCTTGTTTTTGCTAGCTAGCCCCTCCCCCTCACTATCGCTGTCATTCTCCTCCTCTCCGCCAAGCGACCTTACAATGTCATCATTGCTCAGTCTCTCAAACCCCGGTTCACACGCATTACAGTCAAGCCACTCACTAATGTTATTTTCATCAACTTGTTCGCTGCCAGAAACTTGATTTGCTATTTGAGCTAACTCGGCTGTTGTTATTACATCATCAGCAAATCCAGCAGAATCGTCATCTTCGTTGATGTCAGGAATATTTTCCTCCATGACTTAACTAGCGTTAATGGTTTAACCATATTCCAAGCTAAAGCAATGTCATATATGGCATCCAAAACTGTAAACTGCTTCCAAAAACATGTTAAATCATTGCCTTCGTCAATATATTTTTGTAACAAATTTGAACTGTAATTGCATTTCATGCTGGAAATGACACCTTGGTCAAATGGTTGGATCAATGCCATAACATTTGCTGGTAAATATTTTTCAAAAATGTTGCCATCCTCTGACTTGAGAAGACTTTCATTTGGATGTGTGGGCGCATTATCTAATAGCAGCACTGCTTTCTCCAGTAAACCTTTTGACTTCAAATGATCACGGATTTTAAAAATTATTCTGCTCATCCATGCCCCTTTATGATTGAAATACTGAACAGGCAGGTTTGAAGCTTCAGTTCCTTTAAAAGAACGTGGTTTTTTCGCTTTGCCGATCACAGCTAATTTCAGCTTGTGTGTTCCTGACGCATTCGAGCAACACATAACTGTAAACCTTTCTTTACTAGTTTTATGTCCCGGGGCATGTCGTTCATTTTCGAATACCAAAGTTTTGGTAGGTAAGCATTTCCAATAGAGACGAGTTTCATTGGCATTGTATATTTGATCTGGTAGTAACTCTTCTGACTTAATAAACTCTTGAAATTCAACACAAAATTCATTAGCAGCTGTTACATTCCCACTTAATTTCTCTCCTTGAATACTCATTTCGTGAATCCCATGCCATTGTTTGAATCTGTTTAACCAGCCAGAAGACGCATCAAAGTTACCTTCCATGCCGAGAGCTTCAAAGAAACATTTTGCTTGTTTAGCGCAGATTAGTCCATACACTGGCGTTCCCTGTGCCCGTTGCTGATTGAACCAAACCAGCATTGCCTTATCAAGGTCGTCATAAGAGGACTTTTTCATGGTTTTTCGATTTTTCAGACCACTTGAAGAACTCGACGACGATGCAAAAGAAATTAATTTGTCCTTTTTCTTTTTCAAATCACGAACTGTTTGTTCCCCTGTTCCATATTGTAATGCAAGTTGTTTAACATTCCTCCCTTTTTCCAATTGTTCAACAATTTCAAGTTTTTCTTGAATGTTGAGCACTACGCTTTTTCGCTTGGATTCTGACATTTTAATTACTAGGGTTATTTTATCACATTTAAACTTACAAATGTTCAACCACACCGAACAGCTCAAATTTGCACAGAACACAGGCCACGGGCGCCAATAATGTAGGCGACACGTCTGATTGGCAAGGGGGAGGGGCGTTCCCACACTGCAGTAGACACAATGTGGTGTCTATTGGTTACTATGTAGTTCCAAACAATAGACGCCTTCTGATAAATGTTTTCGCTGATTTGTAGTACATAATTTTAATTTTTTCACAAATACACAATCTATTATTATTTTTTATCACGGTTAATCCGCAAACCAGTTAATCCGCCCCCGGACAATCGAGAGTTGACTGTACATTGAAAACGATCAGATATGGCTAATTTTTTCAAATGTTTTATTTTTCTGCACATATAACAGGCAGCAAATTATACTTCCATCCCTATCAAAATAGAGCCCAAGGTGCGGAAATATTTTCCTGAGCTCTAGCCCAAGACAGCTCCAGCTGAAATTAAGCCCTCTATGAAAGCATATATGGTAGTACGGGCAGGGCCAGGCAGCAAAAAGAAGGGAGGTCATGATTGTTCGGGACTCCATATTGAGAAACACAGCTAGTTCAGTTCGGAGTGTGGACCCCCTTACTACAACAGTGCGCTGTCTTTCAGGAGCCTCTGTCAAGCACATCACTGAGAAAGTGGACAGGCTCCTAGAACGAACAGGAGACGACCCGGTAGTAGTTGTCCACATCGGTACAAACAACATTGGAAGAGACAGGCCAAGATCCCTGCAAAACACATTCAGAGAGCTAGGAAGGAAATTAAAAGACAAGACCAAAACTGTGGTATTTTCTGGGATACTGCTGGCACCTTGCAAAGGACCATATGGACAGCTGGAAATACAAAATCAAAGTGCATAGCTGAAATCGTGGTGCACACAGGAAGGCTTCACCTGTCTTGAACATTGGAGCACATTCTACAACAAGGACTATCTATATAGGTGGGACGGACTGCACTTAAACAGAAAGAGAAACAATCTACTCAGAGAAAGGATCCTTGAGGAGGTACAGAAGCATTTAAACTAGAAAGGAAGGGGGGAGAAAACAAAAAAAAACAGAAGGGAGACCACATCAAAACAAGGGCAACAACTCAGGTAAGACAACTATTAAATGTATTTATCTTAATGCTAGAAGTCTCAGAAACAAAATGTTAGAACTTGAAGCTACTGCACTAACTACGATGTGATAGGTGTTACAGAAACTTAGTTGTCTGAGAGTGATGGAGACGAATATAATATTAGTGGGTACACACTGTATAGGAAAGACAGGCAGGACAGAAGAGGTGGAGGGGTAGTGCTATACATAAGAAATAGTCTTGAAGCCCAGGTGTTAAATCTGGACAAAGAAAACAACGCTGAATCAATATGGGTCAGAATAATGGACACAAATTCAAAGGGCATAATAATAGGAGCATGCTATAGACCGCCAAATTCAGACGCTGAGCAAAATAATCTGTTCTACAATGGCATTAGAAATGCGTGTAGAAAAGGAGAAGCCATACTAATGGGGGATTTCAACTTTCCCTGTATAAAATGGGAGAACCCGGTGGGGAGCACGATGAAATGGTGAAAAAGACAAATGACTAACGCAATTTGTCAAGGCACCGACTAGAGGGGAGGCATGCCTTGATTTAGTCTTTTCAAATAACAAAGACAGAATAACTAAAACAGAGGTCAGAGAGCCATTGGCAAACTCAGACAACAACATGGTCTCATTTGAAGTGTTTTTTAAAACCCCAAAAGTAATGACTAAAGCTAAGGTTTACAATTTTAGAAAAGCAAACTATGAAGGTATGAAACAGAGACTAACAGAAGTAGATTGGAGTAAAGTAGAGAAAACATCCACAGAAAAAGGATGGCTGTTTTTTTAAAAATGTAGTACTAGAGGCGCAAAACAATTACATCCCAAAAGTAGACAAATCTAAATCTAAAACAAAATGGCCAAAATGGTTTAATAGATCAATTAAAAAAATATTCAGCGAAAAAAGGCACTTTTCAGAGCGTTTAAAAGGGACCAAAAACAAAGTACACAGAAAGAGTACTTGGAACTGCAAACACAAGACAAAAAGGAAGTTAGAAAGGCCAAGAGAGAGATAGAAATCAATATTGCTAAGGGGGCTAAAAACAATTCCAAAATGTTTTTTTCCAATATTATAACAGCAAGAGAACAATCAAAGAGGAGGTTAAATGTCTAAGAGACACAAATGGCAAAATCATAGACGAAGGAAAAAAATAGCAAATATATGAAATGATTACTTTTCACAGGTTTTTACAAAGAAGGACATGGACAACATGCCCCACATGTTGACCTGTTCCTATCCAGTTTTAAATAACTTTAGCATAACAGAGGCAGAAGTGTTAAAGGGACTAGGAGCTCTTAAAATAAACAAATCCCCTGGGCCGGATGAGATCCTCCCAATAGTACTCATGCAACAGTCTCTTCACAGGGGTTGTACCGTCAGACTGGAAAATTGCAAACGTAATACCGATCCACAAAAAGGGAGACAAAACTGAACCAGGTAACTACAGACCAATAAGCCTGAGTTCTATTATATGTAAACTTATGGAAAGTATAATAAGATCTAAAATGGAAAATTACCTATATGGTAACAATATCCTGGGAGACAGTCAGCATGGTTTTAGGAAAGGGAGATTGTGTCTAACTAATCTGCTTGACTTTTTTGATGATGCAACATTGACAATGGATAATTGCAAAGCATACGACATGGTTTATTTAGATTTCCAGAAAGCTTTTGACAAAGTCCTGCATAAGATTAATTCTCAAACAGAACGCAGTAGGGATTCAAGGAACTGCATGCACATGGATTAGGGAGTGGTTAACATGTAGAAAACAGAAAGTACTTATTAGAGGAGAAACCTCAAAATGGAGCGAGGTAACCAGTGATGTACCACAGTGATCAGTATTAGGTCCTCTGCTATTCCTAATCTACATTAATGATTTAGATTCTGGTTTAGTAAGCAAACTTGTTAACTTTGCTGACGACACAAAAATAGGAGGAGTGGCAAACACTGTTGCAGCAGCAGAGGTCATTCAAAATGATCTAGACGGCATTCAGAACTGGGCAGACCAGTGTAAAGTACTGCATGCAGGCAATAAAAATGTGCATTATAAAAATCATATGGGAGATACTGAAATTGAAGAAGGGATCTATGAAGAAGACCTAGGAGTTTATGTTGACTCAGAAATGTCTTCATCTAGACAATGTGGGGAAGCTATACAAAAGGCCAACAAGATGCTCGGATATATTGTGAGGAGTGTTGAATTTAAATCAAGGGAAGTAATGTTAAAACTTTACAATGCATTAGTAAGACCTCATCTAGAATATTGTGTTCAGTTCTGGTCACCTCGTTACAAAAAGGATATTGCAGCTCTAGAAAGAGTGCAAAGAAGAGCAACCAGAATTATCCCGGGTTTAAAAGGCAGGTGTATACAGACAGGCTAAAATAATTGAATCTATTCAGTCTTGAACAAAGAAGACTATGCAGCGATCTGATTCAAACATTCAAAGTCCTAAAAGGTATAGACAATGTCGACCCAGGGGACTTTTTTGACCTGAAAAAAGTAACAAGGACCAGGGGTCACAAATGGAGATTAGATAAAGGGGCATTCAGAACAGAAAATAGGAGGCACTTTTTTACCCAGAGAATTGTGAGGGTCTGGAACCAACTCCCCAGTAATGTTGTTGAAGCTGACACCCTGGGATCCTTCAAGAAGCTGCTTGATGAGATTCTGGGATCAATAAGCTACTAACAACCAAAAGAGCAAGATGAGCTGAATGACCTCTTCTCGTTTGTAAACTTTCTTATGTTCTTATGTTCTTAACCCATCATGGGGCCCTAGGCAAACATACAATTCTGGGCCCCTATCTTCTTATATGAATAACAACAAATATACCAAAATAATACAAACACGGTCACCAGTTCTGAGTGCGTGCAGTAGTGCTCGTGGTGGGTGATACAGTTTATTTAGTGACAGTGGTGAAGTGTTGTTCCGGCTTTGTGCTGGCCCAAGGCAACAGCTCCGGAAACGTGTTAGCTGGCTGGTGATTCACAAACAACACAATTACTAACAGACAACTGCTACGTTCTCTGGGGTCTCTCACAGTCCTTCTAGGTTAAAATACAAAACCAACACGAAGGAACAGATTGCGATTCACAGTCCCCTTTTATGCCGTCACACATGACCCAATCTGCGGCTGCCACGTCGTTTCCCTTCCAGGTCAATGCGTTCTTGCAACGGAGTCTCGCTTTCATCCAGACTGGCCGACTTCCCGACCCTGAGAAAGAACTGTTAGACCAACCCGTCCAAAGAACTCTGTTCTTGCTGCTTAGCACCTATTAGTAGTCGTAGTTAATCTAACTTTGCTGCCATGAGTGTGTAGGGCCAGCAATGATGTGGTTAGAGTCGGTATTCCTTGGAGACAAGAAAATAAACACCAAAGACATAACAAGAAGGCAACACAAAATTATTTAGATTTCAATCAAAAAAGCTGAAAAATCTTTCAGTTTCTGGTAAGGGGGCTATTGATCAATAGGCGTTTTAAAAAGTGACAAAGGGAGTTAAAATCTGTATTTTGTTTATTTTAGTATTTTTACAAACTAGGTTCTAATTTGGATGTGATAACAAGTTTGGAATATTTGTACGGATTTTGTATATTGCTTGTTTTCTTGTATTTAATATATATATATATATATATGTGTGTATATATATATATATATAATATATATATATATATATATATATATATATATATATATATATATATATATATATATATATATATATATATATATTTTAAATAAAAAAATATATATATATATATATATATATATATATATATATATATATATATATATATATATATATATATATATATATATATATATATACAGTATATATGTATATATATTCATTTTTGATGTTATGTTTAATGAAAGAGTAATTTTGTTTTATATTTTACATAAATAAGAAGAACAAATGAGAGGAGGCCATTTGGCCGATCTTGCTCGTTTGGTTGCTAGTAGCTTATTGATCCCAGAATCTCATCAAGCAGCTTCTTGAAGGATCCCAGGGTGTCAGCTTCAACAACATTACTGAGTTAAGTAACAAGTCTCTTGTTTCAGAGAAAAAAACTTCTTAAGGAGGAGCTTGAGCGTAATGAAGTGCTAATAAGTGACAGTGATGAAAGTGACTCTCAGGATTAATAAATAATAATAATAGAAAATGTAATTTAAGGTAGGCCTACATGTAATGCATATTTGTTTAATGCAGTTATTATGTTATGAAAAGTTTTGATAATTTTAAGCGTGATGGAAGTAGGCCAAATACAAATCTCTTGGTGTATTTTAACATGTTTAGTTGTATTACCAAAGTACAAAGTTTGAGATTAAACAATAAATTATTTTTGATAATGATACTTATTGTTTTTATTGTTCATTTTTAAAAGCATTTTAGAAGTTTGTAATTATTATTATTATTATTATTATTATTATTATTATTATTATTATTATTATTATTATTATTAACAATGGTAGATCTAATTCCGTTTTTAAATACAAATTCGTACTTCTGCTTGTTCATTTTCCAATGTTTTGCATACCTGTGGAAGGGTGGTGGGAAATTCACTGACACACACAGGAGACAAGGTTTTATATGCAACACCGCTCAGGTGTGCAGTTCCCTTTCAAGTCGAAAATAACCATCAAGGATAGGATATTGCCGTCAGGCAGTAGCGATTGGCTGAGCTTTTATAGCAAAGCTGCCGATAGGTCTCTGCGCGAGCTGCCACGTAAGCCCGCCCCCTTGGGAGCTTACTATACGCAGCGCGCAGAGACTCACGTCCTCGTTTGTCTTCAGCATTGGTAGCGGTAGGTATTAGAGCTCGTAGCTGATTGTACTCGATAAGCTTAAGCTTGAGAAGCTGGTTATTGCCCCTTCTCTGAGTTGATTTCAGTTATACTCTTCGGAGTCGTTATTATTTGTTAAGGATTATATAAATTGTGTATATATTTTTATATATTTTTATATATTTCCTTCACGCTTTGCTTTGGCATCGCGTTGTCTCGTGGTCTCCGTCTTTCCTGTATTAATAATTATTTTTGATTATTAGTGTTGTGTTTTGGGTTTTGTAATTAAAATTGTATATATTCTGTGTGTATATATATATTTTGTGAAGGACGCACGTTGCGCTGGCTTTGGCCGCGCGCGTGTCTGCAGCCCCGGTCTTGCCTTGGCTAGACCGCGTGTGTGGAGCCTGCACTGCTGTCTCCCACATACTGCCTGCGGTGTGTAAAAAAAAAAAAAAACAACCACGTGGTAGTTGTACTGTGCCCACATATATTTGTGCCCCAGTCACATAATCACTACCATTAGTGCTGCTGCAGCGTTAAAAAAAAAAAAAAAAAAAATCCCATTCACTACACAGAGGAAGACAACCGGATGGTAGCACGGGCAGAGTCAATTACGCAGCGGATCTCCTATCCAGAGGAGGCCCTCTTGCCGGCGAATGGCGTCTCCACCCTCAAGTGGTAGAGCGCATCTGGGAATGGTTCGGCACAGCCCAGGTAGATCTCTTTGCTTCGCAAGAGACCACGCGCTGCCCCCTATGGTTCTCAGTGAAGGATCTCGACAGCCCCCTAGGAGTCGATGCACTGGCTCACGAATGGCCGCCAGGGCTCCTATATCGCTTCCACCGATGTCGATGCTCCCCGCCTTCTTAGAGAAGGTCAGGGTAGAGCAAGCGACAGTGATTCTAATCGCTCCTCGGTGGCCTCGGAGAATATGGTTCCAGAGCCTGGTGCAGTTGTTGCACGGTCGGCCGAGGGAGCTCCCTCTGCGGCAGGACCTGTTGTCCCAAGCCCAAGGAGGGCTATGGCACCCGAACCCCAAGCTCATGCAGTTATGGGCTTGGCCCTGAACGGGAGCCTGTCAGCCTTAGGGCTCTCGACGGTGGTTATTTCGACCATTCAGAGTGCTAGAGCACCCTCTACTAGGTCGCAGTATACGTACAAGTGGCAGTTGTTTCAAAGTTGGTGTCTGGCGGAAGGCCAGGACCCAATATCCTGCCCTATGGCAGTGATATTACAGTTTCTACAGAAACTGTTAGATGAGGGGAAATCTCCCTCTACACTTAAAGTGTACTTAGCCGCCATATCGGCTTGCCATGTACGTATTGACGGTTTATCACCAGGTTGCCATTTTCTGGCATCGCAGTTCCTGAAGGGCGCAAGACGTTTGCAGCCTCCAAGGACGACCAGTTTACCGTCATGGAGCCTTGACGTGGTGCTAGAAGCCCTTACCAAGGCACCGTTCGAGCCTCTCCACAGCGTGGACATGAAGCTCGTGTCTATAAAACTGCGTTTTGCTATCAGTGGTATCAGCAAAACGCTGGGCGAAGTTACACGCACTTTCAGTGCATTCATCATGTACTCGTTTCGCAGGAGACGGTTCTAAGGTCTCCATGCGTCCAAATCCGCCTTTTACCCAAGGTCATATCCCTGTTTCATATGAACCAACCAGTCGAGTTGATGGCGTTCCATCCTCCTCCTTTTTCTTCCCCAGAGGAAGAACGGTTACACATGCTCTGCCCCCGCGGGCATTGAGATGTTATATTGACCGCATAACGGCTGTGAGGCAAACTGAACAATTGTTCATATGCCATGGTTCTAGGACTTTGGGTCAGCCGTTGTCTAAACAACGCCTTTCCCACTGGATAGTGGATGCTATTAAATTAGCTTATGAATCTGCAGGCCTTCCGCCACCAGGGCAGTTGAAGGCGCATTCCACTAGGGGTATGGCGACATCCTGGGCCCTCTTTAGAAGTGCCAGTTGGGCTACACCGCATACTTTCATGAGGTTTTACCGGTTGAATGTACTGGATTCCTCTGCTCCACTGTTTGGAGCATCTGTACTACACTATGATGCCTCAAGATGCGGACGTATAGAGTGGTTGACAGCATGGTGTTGACTATTCCACCTTAGGACAGGTGTCATTGCGAGCATAGACGCTGAGGCGCAGCTCGCATATCGCGTAGATGTGTTGCCTACGCAGTTGCGTTATGACGTAAGTCTGTCCTACTGCCGAGAATCCTCCCTCGCGACGTCTTGGGTACACTGTTCCCATACTTGATGGTTATTTTCGACTTGAAAGGGAACGATAGGTTGCGGATGCAACCCCGGTTCCCTGAAAGAGAAAATAACCATCAAGCCACGTGGTCGCTCCATAGGCCTTCACGGCCTGAAGAGCAAAAGAGGACGTGAGTCTCTGCGCGCTGCGTATAGTAAGCTCCCAAGGGGGCGGGCTTACGTGGCAGCTCGCGCAGAGGCCTTTGCTATAATAGCTCAGCCAATCGCTACTGCCTGATGGCAATATCCCATCCTTGATGGTTATTTTCTCTTTCAGGGAACCGGGGTTGCATCCGCAACCTATCGTTTTATTTAGGTAGTTATATTTTTATTATTTGTCACTAGATGGCGCTGGTGCTGCAACTCCCCTTATACCAATGATGGTAAACAGGGTTTGCACACACAGGTGCTCTGAAATAATAATGAAAACCAAAGGTGAAATAAAAAGAGAAAATAAAACACAGTAATAAAACCCCCAAATAAAGGTGCTGCTTATGCAGTGCCCCCACTGCCGCTAAGCCGGTCAGTTTGGGTCTCCGTCCTACTCTCGGCTATTCTCCATACACTGGGGTGGCCAGACTTCCCTGTATATATCTACACACGTCCCCCTCGGGTACGTAATAATTTATTTTAATTCTTGTTTTATTTATTTAAGACGGGCTGTCTTCCTCAGCCGTGCTTGCCTGTTTCGATCTTTCTTCAACCGCTGACGTTCCTGCCTGGTCTTTGTATATTATGTTTCCGATTGGCTACCAAATCTGCTGCAAATTACCAGTTGCACCTACTTGCATAAATACAAATAAATAAATACATTAATTAACACCTGTAGGGAAAACAACACTAAATAACTAAACATTCACTCTGCAATAAGACTCCTCCCTCGAAATGTGCATATTAGAAAACCAGAAATAATGTATATTATAGTTTATTTTTAACTTTACTTTTATTAATGATGTGTTGTTGATGCGGAGAAACAAATGGCTACCAGTTCATTTCTGAACCCATTTTACAATTGTTATTAATGAATTTGTTTTAATGGCCCCATCTGTGTTTATTATTAGTATTTGTTTATTTAGCAGACGCCTTTATCAAAGACAACTTACAGAGACTAGGGTGTGTGAACTATGCATCAGCTGCAATGTCACTTATAACAACATCTCACCTGAAAGACAGAGCACAAGGAGGTTAAATGACTTTTTCTGGGGCATACAGTGAGTGAGCCGGGATTTGAACCAAGGATCTCTTGGTTACAAGCCCTTTTCTTTAACCACCGGACCACGCAGCCTCCTTTGAATTTGGCACCTACAAATTAAAATATTAAGGATACCCAGTTCTTTACTGCCATACTTCTTCCTTGCCTTTTCAAATTCACTGTCTACAATCCCAATGCAATGTATGTAGTCTTCTGTCACACCTGTCACACTGTATCTGACAGAAAAAAGAAACAGAAATTCCAAGTATTTGAGCATATATATATATATATACCTATATATTGAAATGATTAACAGTATAGAAAGTGCAGAAACGTACAATCTGTATCTCACACATACACTCTTGACTTACCCAACAGGACATTTTGGGCACTGAAGTACACCCACACATCAAACAGGCTTCAGTCATAGAAACTAAAAAAGGACATAGAAATAAATGAGTTAATATGGAAATGGCTAAGACCATCGTGGTCATCAGAGAGCATTTTTAATACATTTTGGGCTGTGATTTCTTCAGGTTTACAAGCGTAAGTCTCTAGGATCAAGCCATGGTAATTCATTTTGAAGAGATTTGCTTTTTTAAGTTATTATATATTTTGTGTTTTCATTTTTTTTAACTCTCATTATCAAGAATATTTACTTGCTCCTTTGTTATTAAAGTGACATGTTGTCAAGGTTTATGGCATAGTTTTGCCACATGTTCAACCCCAGACCAGTTTTAGTTACTTCACCTTTTCATATTCAGGAATAACTGCAGGTGTTGATGGCTCACTTGATGTAAAGTTCTACAATTTAAACAACAGGGGGATATCCATAATTGGGCATTTACCTGAATTTGACTACAGCATTGGAAGAATCTTGCATGCAACTTCCTAGAGGGTCAAGTACAAACACTGTGACATGATGTGAAGATACGAAAATAAAACACAATATATAATTTTAGGGTAATTATTAGATTTGAAAGAAATATATAATTGTGTTATTTTTCAATTTTCTGTGGATTTAAAATATGTATTTTAAAAATCCTCCTGTACATAAAGAGCTGAATGAAGATGTGGCATATACAAGAAAAGACATGTTCAAAAAGACACAGGTGGAGTTAACTTGCCTCCTCCTCCTCACTCGTAGTTGAGGAGCTAAAGATCTTCATCACTGGTTTGGCAACTTTGGTAATTTAGGCAAATCTGATTGATTTATTTAGATATGTTTTTTCTCAATATCAGATACTTAACCATTGGACTTCCCTCTTGTAATTTATGTTTTTTTGCATCTGAAACATTTTTTGTTAAATTTTCATTTCAAGTTTCTTACCACCAGCTTCCAGTGATTCACTTGATTGTAAAAACCAGCAGCTGCATCATATGCATCAATGTTGACCTGTCACACAGAACAAAGAATTCAGAAAGGAGACTCCACTTAGTAGTAGAAAATAACAATTTATTGATTGCAAAAGATATGCCTGGTGGGCACATGAACAATTGGCAAACAGTTATGCCGACATGAACATGATAGCCGACAGATACATAATACATTCACATTTATAATTTGACCCATGGCTTTATCCATTGGAGCTCGATAGCCGCCCCTGTGCTGGCCGAGATGAATGCAATACAGTGATTAAGAATGACTCGGCCAGCGGGCAGGACAAGTGGCACTTGGGGCCACCTTCCCCCTAGACAAGGCACACTGCAGGGTGGAGGCATGTAGGAGGATGACCAAACAAAGAAATGACAGAGGTTTGATGGCAGAGAGAACTATTTAACTGTTTAAACTGGTAATATATGAGATTGATGGGTGGAGTCTCCTTTTGGAAAGACAACAAAAGTTTCCAATTCAGAAAGGAGACTCCACTTAGTAGTAGTATTGATTGCAAAAGAATATGCCTGATGGGCACATGAACAATTGGCAAACAGTTATGCCCGACATGAACATGATAGCTGACAGATACATAATATACTGTATTCACATTTATAATTTGGTCTTATGCATTGGAGCTCGATAACTGCCCCTGTGCTGGCCAAGATAAGATGAATGCAATACAGTGATTAAGAATGACTCGGCCAGCGGGCAGGACAAGTGGCACTTGGGGCCACCTTCCCCCTAGACAAGGCACACTGCAGGGTGGAGGCATGTAGGAGGATGACCAAACAAAGAAATGACAGAGGTTTGATGGCAGAGAGAACTATTTAACTGTTTAAACTGGTAATATATGAGACTGATGGGTGGAGTCTCCTTTTGGAAAGACCTTCCCCCAAACTATAAGGCCGTCGTCAATTGTTTGCAGTAAACAACACCCGTGTTTTTGAGGAACGCGGGAAATGTCCATTGATTATGTGTAAAATTAATTATGCACTTGACCAATAGCCCAATCTGGTGTGATGCAAAATAGAATGATATATTGTTTGTAATAGTGCATGATAATTACTTTTGGTCCTGCCAGGTTCAAGGAGCTAAGGCGCTGCCCAATACTGACAAGCATGATATGTATTTATGATGGATGTGGATGCCAGCGGCAGGACAAGTGGCACTCAGGCCACCTTCCCCCAAAAGAACGAGACGACTTAAGGCACCCCCACCCTGCAGATCTAAACCACTCATCGCTCAGGTAAGGAAAAACCCCCTACTTACCAGAAATAGGGGGAAACCTTAGGGAATCCATGGCAGAGGGTTACCCTTCCTCCGGGTTGTAAAATAACAACTCCAATAATCCATAATTAGCCACATAACATTTTTTTGTGCCGATAATAAGTCTGAGACATTCTTTCGAATGTAGAGTTTGTATGCACCGGAAGTCCATCTCCCCATAGCCTTGATTAGGTGAGGAGCGATGTTCCTGGAAGCAGCAGAAGTTGCGGTGCCGTTCCTGAACGAATGTCCGGAGTAGTTGTTGGGGCGGAAGCCCAGCGCGAAGGAGTCACTGACGAAGGTGGTTTCAGAACCAGTTACTGGACACGACTATCCCATCTGGGGTGAGAAACAGGGGATCCTTCTTGCTGGCTGTCGGATGCAGTGACAGATAGCTGCAAAGAGCAGAAACAGGACAAATAATACAATGTGTTTTTGATAAATAAACATGCACACCTTTCTTTTCTCTGTCTGATTTTGAATGTTTTAAAAGTAAAGAGTATGTGACCTGGGATTGATGATGGAGATCTCCTATGCAGAGGTCCGAGGATGGGTCGAATGACTGGTTCCGGCATGTGATTTTGCCACATCGTAGGAATCCACAGAAGACCGAAACGAACATTGCTTCCAGGGGGGCATCTTTGTATGGAGAAAAGCAGCCTGAGCATAGAGTGTTGATCATGGATTCCAGGACTTCCTTTGTGACAGGCAACTTGGAAGATGAAGGTTTGGAAGCAGTTCTTTGAATCCCACAGAGCAGCATTTGTATCCGAGGAAGATGAGATGGGTATGATATGGGGATAATGATTCAGAGCAAACAAGAGTGAAACTGTAGTCCTGACAAGTATCAGCGTATGGTGGAAAGGGAGAGATTGCGTTTTAAAAAGCAATAAGTAATGAATTCTATGATGGAAGATTCGGAAGTAAAGCATGAATGTGACAGGGAGCAATATTTGATGTAAGACTGCCACCCTGTATTATAAGCGGCTCTGGTGTTTTGTGAGACTGATTGTTGCATGAGATTAACTGCAGATTCAGAGATCTGGATGGTGGGAGATGATTGATTTAATACAATATGAGGTCCTTGAACCCTGGACATGGATGCGGTAGGGGGTCTCCTGAAAACAGTGCGTGGAATTTCTGAAAAATGACATTCTTCAAGGTTTACTGCCAAATTCAGTACATTTGACTTGTAATGCCCACATAATAGCCCTTGCCAGCAATATCTGTATAAATAATTTGCTGGTTGCAACCGTTAAAAAAAAATTGTTTAAACATTGCCCAAGCAGAAAACTACGTTTTAAAGACCACCTGACAGAAGCAATCCAACAAGAAGGCTGCACTTTACCCATAAAGTTGCCACCTGAGCCATGCATAACACGATGGGGCGCTTGGTATTCTGCTGCTAAATATCATTCCAAATACATCCCTTTCTATGCAGGCTTCGTGGATAAGGAAATGCACATTTCACGAAACACTGTAAAGGACCTCCAGAAATTGCTTAAAGATGTGCAAAGTTTAAAATCTCAACTCTCTCTAATTGTGACGCATGCCAAGGGACTGGTGGATCTGATTCAGTGGTTTGAAAGCCGTGAAGTGAGAGTCCATCAAACATACACTGCCTTGCAAAAGTATTCACCCCCCTTGGACTTTTCCACATTTTGTAGTGTTACAACCTGGAATTAAAATGGATTTAATTGGGATTTTTACCATTTGATTTATACAACATACTTAACACTTTGAAGGTGCAAAATATTTTTTTTATTGTGACACAAAAGTTAATTAAACAAAAAAAAGACATTTGTTGGTTGCATAAGTATTCACTTGGTAGAAGCACCTTTGGCAGCAATTACAGCTGTGAGTCTTTTTGGGCAAGTCTCTACCAGCTTTGCACATCTGGATCCTGCAATTTTTGCCCTTTCTTCTTGGCAAAATTGCTCAAGCTCTGTCAAGTTGGATGGGGACCGTCGGTGAACAGCAATTTTCAAGTCTTGCCACAGATTCTCAATCGGATTGAGGTCTGGGCTTTGACTGGGCCATTCTAAGACATTCAGGTTCTTGTTTTTAAACCACTCCAGTGTAGCTTTGGCTGTGTTTTTAGGGTCATTGTCCTGCTGGAAGGTGAACCTCTGCCCGTCCCAGGTCTCTTGCAGACTGAAACAGATTTTCCTCTAGAATTTCCCTGTATTTGGCTCCACCCATCTTGCCCTCAATCCTGACCAGTTTCCCAGTCCCTGCCGATGAAAAGCATCCCCATAACATGATGCTGCCACCACCATGCTTCACCGTGGGGATGGTGTTCTCAGGGTGATGAGCAGTGTTGGCTTTGCGCCACACATAGCGTTTTGTGCTAAGGCCAAAAAGTTCAATTTTGGTCTCATAAGACCAGAGAACCTTTTTCCACATGTTTGCTGTGTCTCCCACATGCCTTTTGGCAAAATCCAAACGGGATTTGATATGGGTTTTTCAGCAATGGCTTTCTTCTCGCCACTCTTCCATAAAGCCCAGCTTTGTGGAGCGTCCGGGTTATAGTTGTCCCATGGACGGTTTCTCCCATCTCAGCTGTGGATCTCTCCAGCTCCTTCAGAGTTACCATTGGCCTCTTGGATGCTTCTCTGACTAATGCCCTCCTTACCTGGTCACTGAGTTTTGGTGGACGGCCTTCTCTAGGCAGAGTCGCGGTTGTGCCATATTCTTTCCATTTTTTAATAATGGATTTAACGGTGCTCCAGGGATGTTCAAAGTTTGGGATATTTTTTTTATAACCCAACCCTGATTGGTGCTTCTCCAGAACTTTATCCCGGACTTGTTTTGATAGCTCCTTGGTCTTCATGATGCTGTTTGTTTAGATATGCTCTCTAACAAACTCTGGGGCCTTCCAGAAACAGGTGTATTTAATCTGAGATCATGTGACACTTTAATTGCACACAGGTGGACTCCATTCAACTAATTATGTGACTTCTGAAGGCAATTGGTTGCACCAGAGCGTATATAGGGGTGTCACAGCAAAGGGGGTGAATACTTATGCAATCAAGACTTTTCCGTTTTTTATTTGTAAATAATTTTGAAAACTATGTAGATTTTTTTCCCCACTTCGACATTATGGACTATTTTGTGAAGATCAGTGACAAAAAATCCTAATTAAATCCATTTTAATTCCAGGTTGTAACACTATAAAATGTGGAAAAGTCCAATGGGGGTGAATACTTATGCAAGGCACTGTATAATAAAGTTGCAGAATTAATAAATGCATACTGAGCAATAGCACAAGAGGTACACAGCACAGACGCTGCAATAAACAAACTGTAAAAACCTTCCATGACGTTTCTGAAAAACTGACTAATTACTAGAACCCTGATCAATGCAAAAAGAAACCATGTTTTTTTCAACCAGCTCATAACTTTCTTATGGCAGTAAGGATATTCGACCCACAACAAGTGTGTAGTTTGGATCTGGAAGCCCTCCCATTATATTCTAATCCAGGATTTGTTGCTGACTGTAAATCAGAAATGGACAAATACCTACCATATGCACAAGAAAACGGCAGTAGAATGACTTTGAATGAATTTTGGATTAAAGCTAAAGAATTATTTCCCAATTTAACACGAAAGGCTAAAATATATTTGTCAGTTACCAATTCTGTAGATGGTGAAAGAAGTGTTTCTTATGGCCAAGTTTTTATAGAACAACGTCAATCTATGAAAGAAGGCAGGGTTAACCAAGTGACGATGCTTAAGTTTAATAGCAACATTTAATGCATGGGACATTTTCTTTCATGAAACTGTAAGTGACACTTAATGTGCTGCTTGCGAACAACCTTGCATTATTATTATTATTATTATTATTATTATTATTATTATTATTATTATTATTATTATTATTATTATGTTATATTTGTAATATATATGTTATATATGTAACAGCATTGATGTTATGTTTTCAGTATTTTATATAAATTGCTCCGGGAATCAGTGCTGTTTTTTTATATATTTTATTGACAAATTATGTGTTCCTACTAGTAAACTGAAACATTTAAATTATTTATTTACACATTCTAAGAAATAATATTGAATAAGACGTATTAGTAATAAAGGGATGCATGACTAAATAAATGTCCATAGCTGCTGCTGCTGCCGCCTAACCAACGCGCCAATGCACGTTAATAGAATGACTAATTGAGATGATTAAAGGAATTGGGAGATTATTAATCAATAAGCGGTTTAATTAAGCAGACTACATGACCAGCTTGAGGTGGGAGGAATGAAGTGCAGCCTAACAAAGCAGGTCGCGTAAAACGCAGGGCCCTAATAATGACTGAAAACACACTTTGTTATTCCTGTCATATAGCTTATTCAGTACTTGTAAGTACTGTAATATTCATTGAACTAAAAAGCAAAACATATATATATTTTTCCAGTCAACGTGAAAGTGTTGCAGGGCTGAGGTTGGGCCACCTGACTATGAAATAAAAAAGGGTTAAGTATAGGCCTGGGATCTTTGTGAAAATGTTAGATACCCAGCCCCTACTTTAATTGTGCTCTTCCTCAGCAATTACCAGCACAAGGTGCTGAAAAGAGCTTTTAATGAAAGCCTAGTCCTGGAGACAGCAAATCCCTGTCTCAGGGAAAAAGTTTTTAAAAACACTGACTGTTCCAAATTTGTTTAGCCCCAAGTTTTTACACTTTTTTACTGTTAATTCCAGGTATTGTTCAGCACAGTTTGTCCATGAGGGACTTTAGCTTAAGTGTTTTAACAAGTGTTCATTTTTGCCTGACATCTGATTTCTCTGCATCTAATTTCAATGACACAGTTACATAACCTGGTGCACCCCCTTCACTAAAAAACATAACTTTTTAAGGATACTACAGTATAATAGATTGAAATAAATATATTTATCATAATTTATAATTACATACCTCTCCCACTAGCCATTGGTTTGGTTTTAGTGTCAAGAAATCCCAGTGGCGCAATAAAAATGTACCCTTTTTATCTAAAGAAGACACAACCTAGTCATTGGGTGTTCTTTTCCACATATCTAGTACCTGCAAGACAAATAGTAATAGCTAGTATTGAAATATTCATATTGGTTCAACTTTGTTATTTTTTCATACAGTTTTGTTTATAACATTAAATAGATTCAAGACATGATAAAATTTAGATTGTTGTTTAGCTTTTCAGGTGTTTCCATGTTTTTCTTTGCCTACACAATTTCCTTGGTCTTCTTTTGAGGATCATCTTGACTAACAGGTTGAGTGTCATCAATGCTTATCTGTATCTTGTCTTGATTCTTCACTGACATTTTCATCATAATTACTGTCTTCCACAGCCTGATTGTCACTTATTCTCCCTTTTAAAATCACTCAATTCACCTTTGCATTTTCCTGTTTTGATTCATATCTTTCTTTGTCTTCATGGTCACATTGCCTTCCCTTTCCTGACAATGTCAAGCTGTAGTACAGGACCCTTTTATTTTGTCCTGGAATTCTTCCTGTTTCGTCCAGATACAAAGATATATTTTTTTCTATTTTCTTGGAGATGTGAATCAAGAATGCTTATGCCCTGTTCTGTGTATAGGTGCACAGCAAATGGATCGATCTCCAACTGCTGAATGTGTCCTGGCAAGTTATGGTAATTGGCATCACTCTCCCTGATAATTTTTTTTTGTGTGTGTTAAAATCAATTCAAACATTACTTCTTCATGAAGCTGTATACTCTGGTTTAATTAAGACATCTCTTGACAGGCTCTCTGTGATATTACCTGCTTGAAGTTCAGTTACAGGTGTGTTGCTCAGCCTATTGTAATTCACATTTCCAATGCCCTTCTGTAGTGCTTGTGCAATTTGTCGACATCGTGGCTGGCTAGCTCATCTGATTCACTGTTCTTGCCATGTTTAATAGTGCCAATTATGTGCACTTCAACAAGGATATTTTTGTCCATTATTTTTGTCAATTAATATTATCCATTGATTCTCCTCTAGCCTCTTCATTTTTATCTCTATCAAATACCATCTTTTCATCTTCACTGGCTTCCTCATCCTCACTGCTAAATATTTCCTGTTTTTCATCTTCATTAAGGTCCTCATTGTCACTTTCATCAATATCATCACCTAGACATTTTTCCTTTTCAACAGTTTGATCTCTGACCTCCTGTGGCAGAGATGGCTGCAGGGGTGACATCAGACCAGGGAAATGAAACAATAACACAGAATGTACGGGGCAAGCTGAGGTGCAAGGGCGCTCAGCTTTTTATTAATTAAACAAAAACAAACAGTTGAACAAAACACAAAATGAAGGGCACACTGGCCAAAGTAAACACAAACACATCTTTTATACAAATGAGTACTTTGGTTCGCTTACTGGTAGCATTCGCTCTTGCTCTTAACTCCTCTAACTCTCTCCTCCAGACAAATCATTTCTCCTTGCTTTTATAGTTTGTGGCTGGAGCCAAATTATCCAATAATTAACAATTATATAATTAAGGCTCCAGCCACATTCTCAAGTGTATTTTGGCTGATCCAAACTAAACAATACTATATACTATATAGTCTTGTCCTATACTATAAAGCCATGTCCTATTTTTAATATTATTACCTTCAAAAATTCTTTGCTAATGTTGGCCAAATATTTTTATTCTTTTAGAATGCATTTTAATCATAACATCTTTTAGAAAGCATTTTTTATTGTCAGTACTCCCATTCCATTATCACTATGACCTAGGACTAACCCAATTCTTGACGACTTAAAATGTCATGACTAATGGGGCTCCCGAGTGGAGCATCCGGTAAAGGCGCTCGCGTGGAGTGCAGTATACGCTCTATAGCCTGGACGTCGCTGGTTCGAGTCCAGGCTATTCCACAGCCGACTGTGGACGGGAGCTCCAAGAGGGCGGCGCACAATTGGCCGAGCATCGCCCGGGGGAGGGAGGGTTTGGTCGGCCAGGGTGTCCTCGGCTCACTGCGCACCAGCGACCCCTGTAGTGTGGCCGGGCGCCTGCGGGCTTGCCTGTAAGCTGCCCGAGAGCTGCGTTGTCCTCCGACGCTGTAGCTCTTGGGTGGCTACATGGTGAGCCTGCAGTGTGAAAAAAAACTGTGAGCTGACGGCACACGCTTCGGAGGACAGCGTGTGTTCGTCTTCGCCCTCCCGAGTCAGCGCAGGGGTGGTAGCGGTGAGCTGAGCTTAAAAAATAATTGGCCATTCCAAATTGGGAGAAAATAATAAAAATACGACTAAATTTATAAAAAATAAATAAATAAATAAATAAAATGTCATGACTAAAGCATGAGAAAATGTCATGTAAACCTTTACAATCTGAACAAAAAGGCAAATATTTGATTCAGTAGTGACTAGGTCAATATGTAGATCCGTAATTTTTAATGTTATTCTAATGGACATTTGCTGCACTGAATTATGTTTTAGACTAGACTTTCATATTATAATCCAAGATTATATGTAATTTGGAATTTAGCTGGCTATTTCTCCTGAAATATGTAAATAGATGACGTAGTTGTAGCGAATTATATTAATATTTAAAGAGCACAATTACTGAATTGTCCCATAAAGGCGATTTTATCGTGAGAGTATAAAATGTGTCAATTGAATGTGCTGCAATGATATGATGAGGTCAGTGCCAATTTACTTCTCAAAGTAGAATAGTATACTTTAAACGACTTTGAGGATATTATTTAATCTTTTAAAAATAAAACACAGCATTTTGCAACTGAATTTGGGTTAAAGTACAACATCATTGCAATTCTTGCAACGCATAAGGTTTATTTCAGTTGAAAAACATGCACATTACATCTTCCACTGTTTTCTTTCAAAAAATGTCAAATATCACTATTCCCAGTAAATATGTTATTAATCTTACAACATTTGGATGAGGAAATACTTTTCGAATGAATTAGAGATACAACACATTTTAACAAACATAATGTTTCAGCATTAATGTATTGTATAGGGTAACAAGCTATGAACAGCAACAATAATTTAAAAAAATTATAAATTATACATAATCTTACTTTGTAGTTGTTTCCTCAACCTGTGCTCCTCAACCTATACTTAAATGAAACACAAAATCATTGTTTAACGATTTATGATTGGAATTTGGTAAGGAAAACCAAAGTAAGGAATTCTGAAATTCTAAACCTCTAAACCAAAATCCAATCTTATTTTAATCTATTATGTGTGGTTCAGGGGGTGGAGCTAGGCCCCCTGCACCCTATCATCTTCTTCCATCAATTAAATCTACTCTATTTAATACTTAGCCACCTACACGTAGTTGTCCTGCGTTTTTTGGTTTTATGTATCACTACAGACCCACATCTAAATCGATTATTTGGAATACAGAAGAAAACTCACCCACAGCAATTTTCTTTCTGGAATCAGCAAATCTCTGATGATGGCGTCCCCTCTATCCAAATCCAGCAGATGAAATGGCTAAATAAATCCACCCGGTATCCTGTTTTATCCTACCAACATAGCGACTCTTCGACTCCGCACAACGCCAACCTTCCATATCAGCTGCAGCGGTACAGTACTCGATCATGCTGCTACTGTATCTAGTATTCTGACCGCTAGAGAAATCTTCCTTGGCATGCATTTTCAGCGCGTCTTTGTAAAGATTGACATTACCAATTCTGTTTACTTTCTCGCCATTGCAGATGCCAATACAGCCTCGTCTCTCCACACCCATATCGGCAGTAGATCTCTCAATCATCACGTTGCACTATTTCCATACAATCTCCCAGCTGCAGTGATCCATTGCTACTTTCTTTCAGTATCTGAGACACATAATCATAATGGGTATGACATTAATTTGATTCAATTCTCATTCAACTCAGGATCCCCAGCTTGTTTTGGAAAAACAAATGTTACTCATGGCGAAATTGTCTCATACATGTTTATCATCTTGTAAGCTACGAACATACCTGGTATGTCCAAAAAATTGCTTCCCCCGTGCTAAGGACGTACATGGTACGTCCAATTGAAATAATGGTAAAAAACTAAAAAAACGGATTGCCGTTTTTCAATCGGGTCGCTCATTGTGCAGTTATTACATAACATTTTCAGTCGTTGGCTTTAATTTCACTATATTTCACCAACAAAATATATATGATGTGACGCAGTTGTTAAATGTAATTTACAGCCTATTTGAACACAAGCGGTGGCTTGTACTGTGAAACATGTATGTAACTCGTTTTCTTTTCAATGTGGATTGATAATAAAAAAGTTTACCTTTGATCAGTAGCTGTTTTATCGACCCGTGTTTTATGAAATTAGCAGAAACATCTGCCTAATACTGTATTTGACTACATCTTGTTTTGTTTATATGACGGTAGAGGAAGATACTTCCTGCTCCTGGCTGTCATCGCATGACACCATTGTTTTGTATCAAGTGTGTGGGAGGTACTGCAGTTTGAATCTTTTTTTTTTTGTCTCATGGTGTAAACTCAGCGATCACGGGCTAAAAAAAAATGGGACTGGTGAATAAACCTAGAATTAATTTATATTGGTCCACTGACCCTGTTCATGCTTGCCCAATTTTCCTTGACACCATGACCCAGGACAGGTTCCAATTCATTTTAAAATGTTTACACTATAATGACAATTCTAATGCTCTCCCGAGGGACCATCCTCTTCAAATAGCGTCCCCTTCTCAATCACCTACAGAATAAATTTGAAGAGACATATTCACCTGGCAAAAATGCATCTGTGGATGAGTCCCTCCTTCTATTCAAGGGAGGCTCATTTTTAAGCAGTATATTCCCATGATTAAACTGTACAAACTGTGTGAGAGCTCCACTGGGTACACTCTTCGGTTCAGAGTGTACACAGGGACGGACTCTCAGATTGAGCCACCTGGCTGCCCCCCATGGTTGCAGACCACTGAGAAAATTTTATGAGATATGGTTTTTCTCCTCCTAAATTTGGGCTACCATTTGTATGTAGACAACTTCTACACAGGCTTGTGGCACAATAAGACCAAACCGGATGGGATTTCTCCGTCAATTGGTAGCCAAGAAACAGAGGCTTGGCAAAACCAGTGCTCTGCGCTGTGAGGAACTGCTGGCAATGAAAAACACACATAAAAAAGATGTGTACCTCCTCACCACCATCCATAATGAGGCCACGGTGGCAGTTCCTGTGCAAGGTCGGGACACTCGCACAAATAAGACACATGGGAGGTGTAGATAAGTCAGACCAAATGCTGGAGCCGTACAATGCTGCAAGGAAGACCATGGCATGGTATAAAAAACTTGCTATGTACATGCTCCAGATTTTGTTATACAATAGCCATGTTGTGTACTGTACGGCACCAGAAAACAAGCTTACTTTTCTAGCCTTTCAGACTTCTGTCATCTCCAGCCTCATATTTGCCAGCCAAGAAATTCCAGAAACAGTAAGATTAGAGACAGTGGCTAGACTTACTGAAAGTAATTTTTTATGGAGTAATGGCCATTTGAAATCAGGGTGGGTACTATAGACCTGTGACAGGGTCTTACGTCACATGCGTGGATCATCGCTGTTCAAGCAACACAGAGAGACATTGGGGGGTAGAGTTGGAACGCCGGCACAAGCGCGCAGGATTTATTAACACAAACAGAAAAGAAAGTAAAGGTGGTCATGTGACATTACAGAGGACACATACAGCAAGCTGTACAAAAGGCAAAATAAAACACAGTACAAAAACTACAAATAAAAGGTGCCCCAGAGGGCGAGCGCTAGCCTTAAAACGAGCCGTCCCGCTCCAGGAACCGGCTACACTACGTAACCCTCGCTATACATCACATGGGATCACAATCCCCTAACTAACCTACTCATGAGCCGGTATTCATACAACGACTCGTGCTGCTTCATACGGCCTTGGCTGGGCATTGCCTTCTCAAGCACCGCTTGCAGTCTCAGGGTTGCGTAGCTGTCGTTTCTGCAGAGCGGACCCTCTCCTCCCGAGTATACGCCGCTCCCCTCTGGCATGGCGCTCCACTAACCTCGAACCATCTCCAGCGGATGCTTTTGAACTGATGGACACTCGGTCAAGACCCGCCCACCTGCCAATCCTGCCAATCACTTGCTGCCATTCCCCTCAACCAAGCCTAGCAGGCAGCAAGTCTCAATCGAGCGCCCGTCTGTAAAACAATAATTCAATTAAACAAATCAACTCCAAAACGACACACAAACCCATTTCCCCATACAAATTATATCCACACTAAACACACGTGCAGGGCAATCGCCCAGCTACATACCTCCCTCCTTAGGGAGGTATGTTATTATTATTATTATATGTTTATTTAGCAGACGCCTTTATCCAAGGTGACTTACAGAGACTAGGGTGTGTGAACGATGCATCAGCTGCAGAGTCACTTACAATTACCTCTCACCCGAAAGACGGAGCACAAGGAGGTTAAGTGACTTGCTCAGGGTCACACAATGAGTCAGTGGTTGAGGTGGGATTTGAACCGGGGACCTCCTGGTTACAAGCCCATTTCTTTAACCACTGGACCACACAGCCTCCTATATTACTAGCATTACATTATACACCACTATTTAATATTACTAGCATTAAATTTACATTAACAGACATCTTACAAAACCCACAATCTAAACACCCAGTCTAAACAAAAAAAAAAAATACTCTTTATAGCTACTCCCCATCCCCCAATTTTTTTTTTTTAAATACTATTCTAAACATATATGGGTGGGTGGGAGGGAACATTAGAGCCCAGCCAGCCTCAACCAACCACCAGACCGCTAACTGGCTCCAATGTTAATCACCACAATTATAACTATACTTTATCATTCACTATTATTTAACATCATTATCATTTATCAACATTCCTATCACCATAAGTATCACTTTAAATGTAACCATAATCCTTATTACTATTACCATCACCATACACATCACTAATTTACTATTATCATTATACTTTATCATCATTATTATCACTATTTAACTATTATCATTTAACCTTAATTTATCATCCCTATAATTACCAATTATTACTATCACTACAATAAATCCCTTCACATTACCAATCATTTATCCAATAAATCATTTAACAGTAATCAACTAACATTTACTAATAATTAAATTTACAACTATTCACCAACAATTAATTACCCCTGGGCTTCTATAAGGGGGCGCCCATTCAACCCCGCTTACCCCCTAAACCCAGTGTCCCTTCACGGGGCTCCTCTCCAGAGGATTGCCCCACCTCCTTCTGAGACGATCTCCCACGAACGACAGGTCCTCCTTCGCTGACACTTGTCAGGCAGTTCCTCCCGCTGGCTTCCGGGCAGGCAGTCTCTCCGGCTCCTCCCTCGCCAGCTTCCAGGACCAGAACTCCTCCTTCTGCAGCTCTAGGGGACAGACCTCCCTCAGCCTCACTGACGTTCGGGATCTCGCGGCTCCATCCATCTTCAGCAGCCCCTCAGGGTTACCTGCGGTCTGCCCTTGTCCCCCCCAAAATATTTCAGAGGTTTGCTCCTCCATGTCTCTCCGTAGCGATCTAGCCTTGCTTCGGCAGGATGCAGCAGAATCCCCTTCCGACACCATATGTGACAGGGTCTTACGTCACGTGCGTGGATCACCGCTGTTCAAGCAACACAGAGAGACATTGTGGGGTGGAGTTGAAATGCCGGCACAGGCGCGCAGGATTTATTAATACTAAACAGAAATGAAAGCAAAGGTGGTCATGTGACGTTACCAGCCATGGTAACGCACAGAGGACACATGCAGCAAGCTGTACAAAAGGCAAAATAAAACACAGTACAAAAACTACAAATAAAAGGTGCCCCAGAGGGCGAGCGCTAGCCTTAAAACGAGGTAGGTGTCCCGCTCCAGGAACCGGCTACACTACGTAACCCTAGCTATACATCACATGGGATCACAATCCCCTAACTAACCTACTCATGAGCCGGTATTCATACAACGACTCGTGCTGCTTCATACGGCCTTGGCTGGGCATTGCCTTCACAAGCACCGCTTGCAGTCTCAGGGTTGCGTAGCTGTCGTTTCTGCAGAGCGGACCCTCTCCTCCCGAGTATACGTCGCTCCCCTCTGGCATGGCGTTGCAGTCGCCTCGAACCATCTCCCACGGATGCTTTTGAACTGACGGACACTCGGCCAAGACCCGCCCACCTACACGGCCAATCACTTGCTGCCCTTCCCCTCAACCAAGCCTAGCAGGCAGCAAGTCTCAATCGAGCGCCCGTCTGTAAAACAATAATTCAATTAAACAAATCAACTCCAAAACGACACACAAACCCATTTCCCCATACAAATTATATCCACACTAAACACACGTGCAGGGCAATCGCCCTGCTACAAGACCTTAGGCTGCTTTTTTCAAAGTGGACAGTTCAAAGTGACCTAGTCCCAGTCTAGGACCTATAAACACCTGACAAACTATAGAAAGGTGCACATATTTGGTATTTCTGAATTCAGGACACTCTGGGCAAACCATAAACACTTTGCTCTCATTTTACAGTTTTGAGTCATCGTTGAGCGCAAATATGTCTTGATCAATTTCCGCCTGGAAAAGCTGTACTTACCAGAAACAACAGTTACATCAGGATATAATTAAATACAAAATACTACAGATTAAATAAAACTTGTGACAGATTACAGTACTCTAAAGTACAGGATTAAATGCAGTAAAATAGGGAGCAGATAAGAGCAAGTAAAGCACATTTAAGGAAGAGTGATAAGTGTCCAGAGCGAAAGAGGAGTTCTACAGGTGCTGTCTGAAGAGGTGAGTCTTGAGGAGGCGTAGGAAGATGGTCAGGGACTGGGCAGTCCTGACATCTGTAGGAAGGTCATTCCACCACTGTGGGGTGAGGGTGGAGAAGGAGTGGGCTCTGGAGGCAGGGGAGCGTAGAGGAGGTACAGCCAGTCTTCTAGTGCAGGAGGAGCGGAGAGGTCAAGTGGGGGTGTAGGGAGAGATGAAGGTCTGGAGGTAGCTGGGTGCAGTCTGGTCAAGGCATCTGTAGGCGAGTACAAGAGTCTTGAACTGGATGCGAGCGGTGATTGGGAGCCAGTGGAGTGAGCGGAGCAGTGGAATTGCGTGGGAGAAGCGAGGCATAGAGAACACCAGGCGAGCAGTGGAGTTCTGGATGAGCTGGAGAGGACGGGTGGCGGACGCAGGGAGGCCAGCCAGGAGGGAGTTGCAGTAATCTAGGCGGGAGAGTACCAGGGCCTGGACCAGGAGCAGGGTGGCGTAGTTGGTGAGGAAGGGTCAGATTCTTCGTATGGTGCTCAGGAAGAATCGGCAAGTGCGTGCCAGAGTGGAGATGTTCTGGGAATAAGAGAGGCAGGGGTCGTGCAGGGGTCATAGTCGTGCATACCGATAAATCATCTCCTGATCACTCGTTTTACCACTCCTCAATAATGCGATCCAAGTCATTATTTTATTACTATAACATCTAAAAAAAGCTCTGCAAATGTCTGTGATATTCTTTGAGCACTGGATGCAGAAGCAGCTACCTTGCTTGTTTATGTCCGTGTTATCTAGGTGGTGCCGGGGTGTGACAGAAATATAATGAGTTCTGGTTGTAAATCTCCCTCTCGACCTGTGAGGATCGAAAGTAGCGAAAGTGAAAGGTTTTGGACAGGTTGTCCTGACAGTTCATTCCCTGGGTCGGGAAGTCAATCAGCCTGGAAAAAGACGAGACTCCAGTGCGAGAATGTATTGACCGGGAAGGTAAACGAGGTAGCAGCTGCAGGCAATAGAAACAGCTGCAATCGTTTGCCAAGGGGTCATGCATAATCGCATAAAAGGGGCTGGAGTATTGTAAATCTTTTCCTTCGCTTGGGTTTTTTACGTGGAAACTGGAAGGACCGGGAGATTTCCCCAAATAAATAACGAAAGGAGTTTGTGAGTGTTTTGTTTGTTTCTTTGTCTGTTTAGTAATTGTCTGTGTTTGTAATCACTAGACGGCTAAACACAGATCCGGAGCTGTCGCCAAGGGCCAGCACGAAACCGGATCATCACTGCACTACTGTCACGAATAAACTTTGTTATCAGCACTTGTTTCACTAATAGCACGTAGTATATTGTACCTCACCACAAGCACTGAGAGCACTCACTTTGGAACAGTGATCGTGTGTGTCTAATTGTGTGTGTTTTGTACCGTGTCTATTATTTGCGGGACTGCAACCCTTCGTTTTATTACTGTGCAATACACATTGTTGTATATTGCCAGCTCTTTATTATTTACTGGCGGGTCATCAGACCATTGGATTATAAACCATTAAAACAATCATTTTCACCCGTACTTTGTTGTCTGTGCGTTCTTGGAATTACTGTATCCGCACTGCACCTGCTATACACCTGCTACCACTTACCACTTTGCCACACGGGGCTATCTGTATTCATGAGATACACCCCCTTTTTTTTCGGCTCCTATCGGTCTCACTCGGCCATTGAATGGTTTTCTCGGCTTTTTCCAGAGAAAAAATGACTAGAGACCTGTTTTTTATGTCCGACATTGGACCGCAAAGGGTTAAACGTTTATTACACCAAACATTAGCATTTTAGGGACTAAATGTGATGCAGGTATAATGCATTTTATGAAAAAGTTGCATTTTGTTTACAATAATAGCTGTATTTTTTTGGTCACATGTCCAAATAAAGCACAAAATCTTGGCACCAATAGAAACTTCAGAGTCTAACAAAAAAAAATATATATTATTATTATTATTTATTTCTTAGCAGATGCCCTTATCCAGGGCGACTTACAATTGTTACAAGATATCACATTATTTTTACATACAATTACATTATTTTTTACACATTATTTTTACATACAATTACCCATTTATACAGTTGGGTTTTTACTGGAGCAATCTAGGTAAATATATATATATATAGTTTGCCAGGGGTACCTGAAAAGGAATATAGAGTAATTTTGCTAGAAGAGTCCCACAAATTTGACACCACAAATTGTGTGTTTAACATACAGTATCTATATCCTTGTGTAAGAAAGCCCTGTATTTTCTAATCAAATAGTTATTACCTGGAGCTTGGTTTGAAATGTTTACTTCAAATATGGATTTCAGTTTCCAATCCTTTTTATTCAAGACACCACTTTCCCGGTACTCATAATAACATGGCTGGTGAGTTAGCTCAGATTCAGATATCCAGATTCCATCAGAAATTCTGCAGCTCATCCAAAGCCTCTGGAAGCTTCTCAATAAAATCATCTATTCAACTAAACCTCTCCTTAGTAATCTCCTGGATTCAGCCCAGGATACATGGCATCTACTCTTTCCCTTCAACTAGATCATCCTACACCACTGGCTGCAGTACTTTTCTCAGCAATTTCTGAACTAAAATGGATGTCCTCAACCCCTTTCAATCAAGATTGGATTTTCGCTTTTTATTGTTCATTCCAAGGACTCTTTCACTATCAAAGTCTACTTACCTGGAATCCAACATCAGTAGTATGTGATCCATCCTTCAGCACCACACTCCATTCCAGGTGTTCATCTTCACCTGTGTGGGATCTTTAAGAGCCATCATCTACCGCTCTGTGTTTGCCATTTTTACCATTTTCAAATACTTTAATCTCTCAAAATCTAGTGATGGAAACAATCTGTTTAGCCTCTGCAATTTCTAGGAATCATACTGGCACTGGATGTTTTAATCAGGCCCTCTGTATCTAAACTCGACTATATTCGTTCCCCTATTCAGAACTTTCAGATCAAGAAACATGCACCGCTCTCTTTGCTGGACCATTTCAATTTGTCATTTAAGAGATTTGGAGTTTTTTTTTTTTTTAAACAATTAATGGTTTTCTAGTTTATTTATTTATTTATTTATTTATTCATTTATTTATATCACTAGAAATTGAAAACCTATTCATGCATCTAAAATCCACAGTTCTTCAAATTTACTCAACAGTCGCAGCAGCACATATATGGGGTCATCTTTAATCAAAGAGATGAATATTTTTAATGTGCGAAAACAAATTTTCAGTTCATATTATCATTCCATTTCACCTGTTATTATGCAATTACTATGGCGATTTCCTGATTTTAGTCTGGTCCCTACAGCTCTGCCAACTCCAGCAGTGACATCCCAGTTTAGCCAGCTAATTTTCAACTGAACCCATCTATCAGCGGACTGCTCAATACAGCGCAAGCATACATGGCTGCAGCACTCCTACTTCCATCACCCCTCTTATTTCACCGGCTAGACCACCTATTGATTTTCTGTTCCCAAAGCAGGATTAATCCGACTACATTTAACCAGAATTGGATCATGGCTCTCATAGTTCATGCAAAAGAATCTACATTTGGCACCAGGTAATATCAAATCCTATTTGTCAGGAATTCATGCGAAATTGATATTGATGTCTTTCGCTTCTCCAACTATACTATGAATCCCAGTTGTTCGTCTCCTCTTGCGAGGAATTTCCAAGTGCTCTTCGGCTCCACCTGCTCGTCTGGCTATCTCTATAGTCATTCTAGGCAACTTGATTACTTTCTCCTCCAAGGCTGCTTTTCTCCATTTGACGATTTAACTATGGAAATCATATGCCTAACAGTATTTTAGAGTTTTTGAGATGTTCCGAATGTATAGTTCCATCTATTTCCAGATTTCCTACTCTAGGTATCCGCTGCAGTGACCTGAACCTCATTCAAGAGTTCATCCTATTCCTTCGAATTTCAAAAATGGATCAGCTGCGGCAAGCACAATGTATTCAGCTTTCAAAAATCAACTCTCCTCTGTGCCCCTACACTTCCATACTGAAGTACGTCGCAGAACGCAAGGCCATTTCATCCTCTGACCCTTTGTTCTTGAATTCAGGCCGGTCTAATTGAAAAAAATAAAACTCATCTATGCCCATATGCTTCCATGCTGAAATACATGAACGTAAACCCAAATCTCTTTCCGACCCCCTCATCAATGCAAGCGGGTCTGTTGTCTCAGGACAAGGTTTTGTTCTCGGCTCGCCACTTTTTCCAGAGCAGGTCTTCCCCCACAATTCTACACTCTGCATTCATTCAGAATCGGGGCAGCCACATCAGCAGCAAGAGCAAAGATTAACCAGCATCTAAAAATAAATAAATAAATAAATACATAAATATGTGACGCTGGACCTCATCAGCAGTCATTCGTTCTTCACCAGCCGAAATGGCATCTGCCTATCAGTCTATTGCTAGTATGTCCACAGTGGGGACGACCTATCCGTCTGGGCCACAAAAATGTTCCTCCTAAAAAAGAAAATAAATAGAAATGAAAGGGGGTTTTTGCTTTCCACTGTGTGGAGGGTCTTCACATAGTAGGTAGGGTACAGTTACTAACCCGTGTCACATTAAGCATTTTTCCTTCTTTTTGTGTTAAATGTTTTCTCTCTTTTCTATATGCATTGGTGGTTCTCCTTTTTGATGAGGTTCTCTGAAGAACCTTATAATAAAGGTTGCTTTATAAACCTGTGGGTTAATTTTAGAACCATATACAGAACTGTGTAATATGTAAGGGATAACACCGTGACAGGGTGTGCGTTGTGTTGCATTAAGATACGACTGGAGTTGGGTTGGAGGCACAAAGCAAAGTTGATGCACAAAGTTGAGGCACAAAATGCAACACAATGCACAAGCCCTGGAGAAAAAAAAGTTTTATTACATATTCTTCCATTTTGGATTAAAAAATAGACCCTCAAACAAGGTTATGTTTCCTGTAAACATTAAACTGAATTTTGAACATTTCCTTTTATTGTAAAATGCTCCAACTGTCGACAATCCGATTCTTTTTTCAGGATCTACGGCATTCAGGTCAATTGCTAGGTAGAAACACAAAACCACTGTTCTAATTAAAAGTTTTAATCAGTTATCTCAATACAATTAATCATTTTGAATGTTAAACGCAAGCTTTCAGACTCTTGACTGACCTCCTATCGACCCAGATGCATGTACACGGAGAAAAAATATAGTGGAGAAAAAATATTGTGGTTAAAGTTATCAATCTTCGGAATATGAACACGTCACAGCTATACTGCTTCACTGTTAGCACGATTGCTGTCCCTCTCAATGTATTTCCTCATTTCCACCCTCCCTCGGACTACTCTTTGCGGTCGCCAGACGGGGATTATAAATAAACGTATTGTTTGGACCGTGAACTTAGTTGTCTGTCTTCTGTTTCGTAATCACATCACCACTACACCTGCGCACTGCAAACCACTTTGTCACACTCTCATAGTTGCTGTCTTCTCCCTCTCTCGCTTCTCAACTAGGTAAAAAAAAACGCTAACCACAGATTATAAAATACTGCATGGGGTAGTGTGTGGTAAATGAGAATGTGATGCACACTCCCGTGAACATGGTTGAAAAATCATAGTTTAAAGATTAAAAAAATATGTAATTAACATTTACTAGTGGTGCAATCAGCAACCTAATTTCTTATTCGATTATCGTATAGGCATTTATCATCACATTGACAAATTAAATCAGGCTTCCTTTTTAGAAATAGGAAGATATTTTCTCAGTCTAGCAGATCAAAATTATTATTATTATTTATTTCTTAGCAGATGCCATTATCTAGGGCGACTTACAATTATTACAAGATATCACATTATTTTTACATACAATTACATTATTTTTTTTTTTTTTACACATAATTACCCATTTATACAGTTGGGTTTTTACTGGAGCAATCTAGGCAAGTACCTTGCTCAAGGGTACAGCAGCAGTGTCCCCCACCTGGGATTGAACCCACGGCCCTCCGGTTAAGAGTCCAGAGCCCTAACCACTACTCCACACTGCTGCCCATTGGTGCAAATTGGTAACTACGACTATTCTCCCTGTCCTTGATTATGGTGATTACATTTACCAGTTTGCTTCTAAGTCTTTACATAAACTAGACGTATTTTACAACTCATGCTGCAAATGTGTTAGAATGTATTAGAATGCCCCACCTTGTTTCATCCATGTAAATGAGATGTAGGTCTCAATGGGTTAAATTCCTGTATAAAAAAATACATAATAATAAAAAAAGATGCATTGACATTTTATTTTTCAAAATAAAGAACAAACTTTTGTTTTTTTTATAAAACAGAAGATCCAATAACTAAAAACACTGTTGTGCATAATAGTTAAACAAAAAGGCATATATAAAAAAAAAGAAATACAAAGGATTTGAGTTTTTAACAACTGAAAAGAATATGCATGCATCTGTATCAGATGTCCCTTTAACATTGTAAAAATATTAAAAAATACTATATTTTAACTCACACACTTAGATTTTAATGCAAACCGGCAACAGGAGATTTCAAATTTGATGCATTGATTCACCAATATGTAATTGAAGCTCGGGAAATTTATGGACAGATGATCAATAATCGATGCATTGATTAATTGTTGCACCACTAACATTTAATATACACACAACAAAACCTTCTCAAGTATGACCAGTAGGCTATATCACTTAAAAGCGTGACCATCTCCAGACCAGCTTCACCAGCTTTACACCAGCAGCCACCAACTTAGGCTATATCACTCAAAAGCGTGACCATCTCCAGACCAGCTTCACCAGCTTTACACCAGCAGCCACCAACTTGTTTTACCAGCATGACCATCTAAAACACAGATTCACCAGCAGTAGACCAGCTCATTAACCAGCTTGACCAACTGCAACAAGCTTGAGTTCACTAACTACAGCCTTATATTTTAACTGTAATGTTACTTTGAAGTTGAACTTGGTGTTTAAAAATAAAAAAATTGTGATGTACTACCTCGTTAAATCACCCCTCACTATACTGTGGATTCGGATATATCGCGGGCCTGGAGTTGGCTCCGCATTCTTACAGTCTAACTGCACGTACCTTGGCTGCAATATACTGTACATAGGGAATCTCACTTAGAATTACTGTTTGTTTTATTTTTTACTGCACACCACAAACAAAAATATACACAACAATTAAAAACAAAGCATTAATATTGTACTGTTATCATATACACACTCATTGCACAATAACATAAAGCAAATTAAATATCTACTTCCTGAAGCAGTTTTTATTTTAGCCAACGAGGTGTTCACTTGTGGCAGCAATGCACTAGCAAAAGCCACAAGGCAGTGACGTCAGCTCCCTAGCAACAAGCCTCCTATGTTGGGAATGGACTCTTTCAACGCAGCGGGTTTGTGCTTTTGGGAAAGGAAATGAAATTAATTGGAGACTGAAGTTGATGAGAAGCAATTACTCTCTGCTGTGCAAATTAAAACAGTGTTCTGCTTTTTATACGAAAAATGAGAAAAAGCAGGTTATACTGGACCGTGACGTCCCCGATAATGAGGGAGTGGTTGTACAGTATTTGTTAGCCTATTTGCTTTTCTGTGGGTCTCTCGCTATATCGCGGCCCTTGATATATAGCGGATTTATACTGGACCCCGACAGATATCGAGTGGGTGGTGTGTGTGTATATATATACAGTACTGTGCAAAAGTTTTAGGCAGGTGTGAAAAAATGCTGTAAAGTAAGAATGCTTTCAAAAATAGACATGTTAATAGATTATATTTATCAATTAACTAAATGCAAAGTGAGTGAACAGAAGAAAAATCTAAATCAAATCCATATTTGGTGTGACCACCCTTTGCCTTCAAAACAGCATCAATTCTTCTAGGTACACTTGCACACAGTTTTTGAAGGAACTCGGCAGGTAGGTTGGCCCAAACATCTTGGAGAACTAACCACAGTTCTTCTGTGGATTTAGGCAGCCTCAGTTGCTTCTCTCTCTTCATGTAATCCCAGACAGACTTGATGATGTTGAGATCAGGGCTCTGTGGGGGCCATACCATCACTTCCAGGACTCCTTGTTCTTCTTAACGCTGAAGATAGTTCTTAATGACTTTCGCTGTATGTTTGGGGTCGTTGTCATGCTGCAGAATAAATTTGGGGCCAATCAGATGCCTCCCTGATGGTATTGCATGATGGATAAGTATCTGCCTGTACTTCTCAGCATTGAGGAGACCATTAATTCTGACCAAATCCCCAACTCCATTTGCAGAAATGCAGCCCCAAACTTGCAAGGAACCTCCACCATGCTTTACTGTTGCCTGCAGACACTCATTCGTGTACGCTCTCCAGCCCTTCGGCGAACAAACTGCCTTCTGCTACAGCCAAATATTTCAAATTTTGACTCATCAGTCCAGAGCACCTACTGCCAGTTTTCTGCACCCCAATTCCTGTGTTTTCGTGCATAGTTGAGTCGCTTGGCCTTGTTTCCACGTCGGAGGTATAGCTTTTTGGCCGCAAGTCTTCCATGAAGGCCACTTCTGACCAGACTTCTCCGGACAGTAGATGGGTGTACCAGGGTCCCACTGTTTTCTGCCAGTTCTGAGCTGATGGCACTGCTGGACATCTTCCGATTGTGAAGGGAAGTAAGCATGATGTGTCTTTCATCTGCTGCAGTAAGTTTCCTTGGCCAACCACTGCGTCTCACGGTCCTCAACGTTGCCCGTTTCTTTGTGCTTCTTCAAAAGAGCTTGGACAGCACATCTGGAAACCCCTGTCTGCCTTGAAATTTCTGCCTGGGAGAGACCTTGCTGATGCAGTATAACTACCTTGTGTCTTGTTGCTGTGCTCAGTCTTGCCATGGTGTATGACTTTTGACAGTAAACTGTCTTCAGCAACCTCACCTTGTTAGCTGAGTTTGGCTGTTCCTCACCCAGTTTTATTCCTCCTACACAGCTGTTTCTGTTTCAGTTAATGATTGTGTTTCAACCTACATATTGAATTGATGATCATTAGCACCTGTCTGGTATAATTGTTTCATCATACACCTGACTATATGCCTACAAAATCCCTGACTTTGTGCAAGTGTACCTAGAAGAATTGATGCTGTTTTGAAGGCAAAGGGTGGTCACACCAAATATGGATTTGATTTAGATTTTTCTTCTGTTCACTCACTTTGCATTTAGTTAATTGATAAATATAATCTATTAACATGTCTATTTTTGAAAGCATTCTTACTTTACAGCATTTTTTCACACCTGCCTAAAACTTTTGCACAGTACTGTATATATATATATATATATACATAGACTTATTTACTTTATTGACCACAAACAATATGGCTGTGAAACAAATAAACACATAAACAGATTTTTTTGTATTCCTACACTGCAGATAGAACATACTTAACAAAAGGCCTGCTTGCACATACTATATATTTAACTGTACTGATACAGCACTAATGCAAATAAATAATATACAATAATATTGTATTATAATATTGTAATGTTATTGATCGCTTTGCTATAGCAATATAAAGCATCCCAACTCTCTCAAAATACAGAAGATTGTATTTATTATATAGATTTACCTTCCAAAAATTCAGTTAACAGGTAAATTGGTTGATTAAGTTGAGGGGGACTAAGACAGCACAGAAGAATCCAGTCGCTTATTCACCAGTCATAAACACGCATTGCAAGTGAGTGGAAAACCTGAACTTATTGGTCACATGTTCCTGGCAGTTCCCAGGCAGGCTACAATTAGCTGTCCTGGCATTTCTATGATCCATTCTCTAGCTACTGCAAGTACATGAAGCTTGAGATGTACAGCAAAATTACTATATGTATTCTTTGCGCATTGAATTTAAATATCATACGTAATTCATATTTTTTCAATGCATAAATCACCCAGTACACAGCTTATATGGAGCACTGCTTGCGCCTGCCTAAACAATTGTGTTTTTTTATGTCTAAAAAAACCTTGCATTGCATTTTTTCTCAAAAATGAAATGTGAATGACAAAAAGATGTATGTGGAAAGTCACAGGGATACATCAAAGCCATTCTGATGAGTGTGAGATTCAAAAGAACAAAAAAAGAAAGATCAAGGAACCACATTTCTACTGTTATTCCCTGGGACCATCAATAACCCTCACACATAACTAATCACAACAGGATGGCTACCAAAATATCTAGAGACCATAGTATATCATTTCCAATTATCCAAGCTTGAGATCTGATACTCCCTAATATAAATCCCAATAGCATACAGAGCCCTACAGTGATATATAGCTCTTCAATTAAAAGCTTGTTGAGAAAGACCCAAATAGAGTAAGAACTTCAGTATACTGTACCTCACCTAATATTTCATAACAATGTTAGAAACGGTTGGGTATTATACAACATTTTCAAAGATTCTTGACACATGACACACTTTTTACCACAAGTATCTATCAGTTTGGAAACCAATTTATAAAGCCAGATAGTCCAGGGCCCCTTGTTGTCCCGTGAGCATTAGCTTGAAAAATAAGGGCCAACACACTCTCTGAATGTGGTTCTGTGGAAACCACCAAGTGTCTGATATGGGCTTAGTGGTTATGGAAGCAAAACATGTCACAAGGGCAGTGTCAGTTTGCTCATGCTTTGAGTTCCCATCAAATCAGGAGGAAACTTGATTTGCTCTTGTTTTAGGGGTTTCCCTCAGGACCTGTATGTTACTTTAGTAAAGTGATATCTACCAACCATCGACCGGGATACAGTATTGTAATTCCTAAAGTTAAGCGCTTTGTCCAGTGGCCTCAGTCACAGGTTTTGCATTTGATCTCAATACCATCAAATGTTGTGGAAGTTTAATTTTAAACAGGCTACAACAGGCTATAAAAATAGATGTATCATATAGATTTAAAAATATGGTAACTGACCAGAACAGGCATTCACAGAATGAGCTTTTACCTATCTGCTGTTCAATTAATTTTTTCCTCAAATAATGCAACTTGTCAGTACATTTCATTGAAAAAAACTGCAATGTGGGATTTTAGATAACTCTGTTTTGTTATTAATAAAGTGCTGTATATCATGTATTTACCTCAGCCACTGACTCATTGTGTGACCCTGAGCAAGTCACTTAACCTCCTTGTGCTCCGTCTTTCGGATGAGACATAGTTGTAAGTGACTCTGCAGCTGATGCATAGTTCACACACCCTAGTCTCTGTAAGTCGCCTTGGATAAAGGCGTCTGTTAAATAAACAAAGTAAAAAATAATAAATTACTTGTCATAATACAGCCCTGTAACATTTGAACAAAGGTTACTAGACTAAAATCTTATCACAAGTTACAGGAGAATTGTGAAGACATGCGGCGATTTGCTCCTTGCTGTTGTTCAGATAAGCTGATTTTTTAAATAGATTTCTTCCCAAAAGGTTTAAGTACTTTCAAGCTTTTTATGCATGTTAAATAAATTAGGTATTTTGCAAGATGGGCTGAATGGCCTCCTCTCGTTTGTAAACTTTCTTTCTTAACTGTCATTTTCTTATATGCGTAATTGAGGTTGTATGTTTGTAAATGCATCTTTATTTGATGTTTTACATTTTTCCTCAAATTGAAGGTGGGAAATTTGGTTGCGTCTTAAATTTGAAGGCATGTTAAATTCGAAGGAATAATGTACTTTCATGTGCCATAAAAAATGGAATCAAAAAGTACTATAGACAAACCAAGTCTGTATTAACCCAAAAGATCTGCACAGTGAATGTGGAATGCATACTGATGTCTTCATCAGATCCCTATAAAAATTAAACTGCTCAAACACTGAATGAAGCCCTGGAGGTTGTCCAGAGGAGGGCTAAAGCAATTATGTTATGGAAATTTCCAACACTTACCACCTCTTAAAGACCATAGGCAGTTGCCTGCAAAATATAGTTTGCGTCCTTTTAAATATCTGCTGCTGGTACCAAGGTCTTGAAGATGAAAAGGGAGGACCATTCAACATTTATAGAATTGAGCAACAAAATCACAGTTTTAATTAATGATTCAGTATACAGGCCTGAAAACACAATTTAATTAGCTTCTAAAACTCAAGCAAATCAGTTTCTTGCATGTTTACGGAGTGGCGAGAAATATGTACTATTTCAATTTATAATAAAACTTGCCTTTTGATTTCTCAATCACTTGTTTGCTTGATGGCCTATACAATTACCATCAAAACTGTAAGTTTTATCGACAAAATGTAACACATATAATTTTATATGCACTCTATGTTCTCTATTTTGCATGAGGTTAGATATAAAAAACAAAATTAAAATAGTCAAGTTTCTCCCCTGATTTCTGACCTCTCCCTAAAACACAGCATTTATTTTAGTCCAAAAGTACATCACATTTATACAACTGAAATTGATAACATTTCAGTATTCAGTGGTACCCTAAATATGATTCATTTACTTACAATGCTGAATGACCGGGTTGAGCATTTGTTTTCTATTTTACCCCTAAAAAAACACATTTCCTGAGTGGTGGCTGCCAAGACTGGACCAATATTCAATGTAGTGTTGTCCTTGCCAGTTCTTAGTCAGAAACCTATTTTTGAGGGTAAAATTAAGAGAAAATGGCGTTCCTAGTCATTCCACATTAGCAATAAATGGATCATATTTAGGGTACCACAGCACTTGTAGGACAGACTGCCCTTTCAAATCTTTTGCATATTTTTAAACAGGAGATGGTTATCTATTCAGAGACACCAAGGTATTTAGTAAGTAAGTGATCTGTGAGGGAAAATGGGTAATACAATCCCCACCCCTAGTCTTACTGTAAATCAGTTGTTTCCATAATTCTCTTGGTAATGTATTTCCAAAACATATACATGTCACTGTATACTTTTAATGTTAATATCACTGGTATACTTGAGCCATAGAGACCTATTTGTAATTTTAGTACCCCTTTTCTATTTTCAAGATGGTAGCTCAATTTTCTTCAAGGTACAAAATCCTACTAACTTTTAAACCCAAGAAGACAGCGGCATACAGCATTACACATTTATGCAGTATTCAACAAGGTGGAATTTTAGAGATTGAATAATATAAGTAGAATGTATAATACAGACAACATCAGTCAATTTAAAAGAGATGCTTTCACATTTACTGCATACAGCTCACTTGAAGGGCACACAACAGCCAACCTCACCTGGTCAATTCTATCAATGTAAAGACATTGCCAGCTGTTCCCGCCTATTGTAGACTGTCATCCCCAAGGTCGGCCGGACATCAGCCTGCAAACCTTTCCTTTCCATTACTATTTTCTTAAAGATGGATCTAATTTCCCTTGCCGTAAACTAGACCCTCCACTCAGCCCCTGATGTCAAGGGAGCAGAGGGATCCTGTCTGTTGCAATTCAAGCACTGAATTAAGGGATTCTAGTTTTAACAAGCTGTGAGCACAGTCATAGATAACAAGCTTGTCAGTTGCATAATCCCTCACCATGGCTGTGAATTTAAAATTAGAGTGAACAGTATGATAAAAAAAGTTCATGACAATGATATGTCAGTAGTATGTACAGAACAGTATGGAATAAGAATTAGCAATGACATGTTTAATCACAATTTTATATGCAAATCTCCAGATATATGCAAATATAAAAGTGTACAGATGACACAGACACACCCAAATATCTCTAGAACCTGATATTCCATGTTTCATTACAGTTGGGTGAGTTGTTCTTTATGTACTGTATGCATTGTAACAATGCTTACAGTACATGGAAGCCACTCTTTATCAAATACTTCACAATAGTTTACATAGATAACTTTAATCGCTCAATCATAAGGTACACAGTAATGCTACAAAGTAAGAGTTGACCAAATCAATTAATTCATATGAAGCAGAATAAGACAAAAAAAACTGCTTTTTATTTTTTATTTTTTTTATTATTAAACAGCCTTTCTTGTTCCATACTGTTTTGTCTGTTACAAGTGGCCTTCTTTTATGTTTTTGAATTTTGTGAAAATTGCTCTGCAATGATACCACTTATCTGTAAATGTTTATACTTTATGTCAGGTGCTTTAGAGGCCTGTGCATCCCACACTATGACTGTAAGTACCAGAACATACCAAGTGCTGTCAAGCATATTCACAGGGTAGTCAAATATTCTATGATCAACCAGCCTTGTGACATGTATGTCTTGCTCTTGACCATTTGCACTGTGCAAGCTTTTATCAACAAACAAATAAACAATGCTTACCTTAAGCTTGGTATGACTTGTCTTAGAAAAATAACATAAAATAAGGTTTAGTCTGTGATTACTTTATCAGGTTTAGTTCAATCCAAATCTAATCTTAGTCTTCCATGTGTTTACCCAGCTTGGCAGTTGCCAGGAGTGTTTTACAGAATAAAAAGTAAAGATATTTCAGAACGAATGTGATAAAGTAAACCCACAGGGCCCTTTGGTAAAAATATGATCATTAGAGTAAGAGCATAATTCACATCTCTGTAAACATAAAATGAAATACTACTTTATTGAGAGGAATAGTAGGAACTGCCAGAGACTCTCTGTACAGCAAGGATAGTTTACAGGGTATTGGCTAGCAAAAGGAAATCAGCCAAAAGCACCATTTCACTTTTAATTTGTAGTTTCCAACACTTAGGTGAAATGTAGAAAAATAGTCAATACCTGTCATACAGTAAGAGAATAAAGTTGCCAAAGTAAGGTAAAATGTCCTTGTGGCAAAGTGGTTTGTAGTGCACAGGTGTAGAGGTGATACAGTGCTTAGAAACAACAGTCCAACAACAGGTTGGTGAAAACAAAGCTTTATTAATGGCTTTTAAATAATACTACTGACTATACACAGCAATGTGTAAGTCAGTAAAACCACAGGGTTCACCTAAACAATCACCAGTCCAACAGTGAGTGCTCCAGGTGCAAGTGGTGTTGTGAATATGAAACAAGTTCTTAACAGTGGTGCAGTGCAGTCCCGGTTTGATGTTGGTTTATCAGCTACAGCTCCCGGATATTTAGCCATCTACAAATGACAAACAAGAACAGTTAATAGACAGATAGTACAACACTAAACACTTGCGGTTTCTTTATACTCCTCTCGGTCAGTCCATAACCATAACAGAGGAGCAGTTTGTTTGGCCACAGATATACCTTCAGTCTCGCCTTCGGTAGCGAGTGCAATCACGTCTCCTCCAATCCATAACTGACACATTGCCTACCGAATTAGAGTGATGACTTCTGGTATTGTGGTTGCGCCCCCTTCCTGGATGGCTGACTGCCATTTGACCCTGGAATGAACTGTCAAACCTGTAACAAACAGTCCTTAGCTAAAAAGCCAACTAAATTAATTCCCAGAATAAGAATTAGTTACTGAACCCAAAAAAACAAAATGCAAACAGACCTTTATTTTATTATTATTATTATTATTATTATTATTATTATTATTATTATTATTATTATTATTATTTATTTATTAGCAGACACCCTTATCCAGGGCAATTTACAGTCGTAAACAAAAATACATTTCAAGAATCACAGTACAAGTATTAATACAAATATAGCAAGATAAAATACAACGACTTTGGTTCTAGCAAGTACAAGTATATGACAAAATACGATTCAATAACAGAGCAGATAACAGTGTCAGTGATAGTTACATCAGGATATAATTAAATACAAAATACTACAGATTAAATTACACTTCACAGATTACAGTACTCTAAAGGACAGGAATAAATGCAGTAAAATAGGGAGTAGATAAGAGCAAGTAAAGTGCAAGGAACAGTGCTAAGTGTCCAGAGGGAAAAGAGGAGTTCTACAGGTGCTGTCTGAAGAGGTGAGTCTTGAGGAGGCGCCGGAAGATGGTCAGGGACTGGGCAGTCCTGACATCTATAGGTAGGTCATTCCACCACTGCGGGCCGAGGGTGGAGAAGGAGCGGGCTCTGGAGGCAGGGGAGCGTAGAGGGGGTAGAACCAGTCTTCTAGTGCAGGAGGAGCGAGAGGTCGAGTGGCGGTGTAGGGAGAGATGAGGGTCTGGAGGTAGCTGTGTGCAGTCTGGTCAAGGCATCTGTAGGCGAGTACAAGAGTCTTGAACTGGATGCGAGTGGTGATTGGGAGCCAGTGGAGTGAGCGGAGCAGTGGACTTGCGTGGAAGAAGCGAGGCAGAGAGAACACCATGCGTGCAGCGGAGTTCTGGATGAACTGGAGCGGATGGGTGGCGGACGCAGGGAGGCCAGCCAGGAGGGAGTTGCAGTAGTCTAGGTGGGAGAGTACCAGGGCCTGGACCTGGAGCTGGGTGGCATAGTTGGTTAGGAAGGGTCGGATTCTTCGTATGTTGCTCTGGAACAATCGGCAAGTGCGTGCCAGAGTGGAGATGTGCTGGGAATAAGAGAGGCAGGGGTCTAGGGTGACTCCGAGGTTCTTAGCTGAGGAGGAGGGACAGAGTGTGGTAGATTCCAGAGGAACAGAGATAGAGAGATCAGAGGAGGGGGAGGAGGAGGAGGGAAAGAAAAGGAGGTCAGATTTAGAGAGGTTGAGTTTGGGGTGATGTGAGTGCATCCAGGAGGAGATAGCAGACAGACAGGTAGAGATACGGGAGGGGATGGTGGAGTCAGAGGTGGGGAAGGAAAGGAAAATCTGAGCATCATCAGCATAGAAATGGTATGAGAAACCATAGGATGCGATGAGGGGGCCCAGGGAGCGGGTGCAGAGACAACAGGAGAGGACCCGACTGACTCTTGTGGGACTCCTGTTGAGAGAGGGCGAGGTGTGGAGGTTGCTCCATGCCAGGTTACCTGGTAAGTGCGGTTGGAGAGGTAGGAGGAGAACCAGGCCAGAACAGTGCCAGAGATTCCCAGGTCAGTGAGAGAGGATAGTAGAATAGAGTGATCGACAGTGTCAAAGGCAGCAGAGAGGTAGAGGAGAATTAGGACAGAGGAGAGAGAGGCAGTTCGGGCAGAGTTTAGTGAGTTAGTGTCAGACAGAAGGACGGTTTCAGTGGAGTGAGCAGAGTGGAAGCCAGATTGGAGAGGGTCGAGCAGAGAGTGGTTGGACAGGAAAGCAGAGAGCTGGCGGGGTGCAGCCTGCTCGAGGGTGTTGGAGAGGAACGTTAGGAGGGAGACAGGACGGTAGCTCTGGAGGGAGGTGGGGTTGAGGGTAGGTTTTTTGAGGAGGGGAGTGTTTTTTGAGAGGCTTATTTGAAGGCAGAGGGAAAGAGACCAGAAAGGAGAGAGTTGTTGAGAAGGGAGGAGATAAAGGGAAGTAGAGTAGGAGCAGCAGCTTGAAAGAGGTGAGTGGGGAGGGGGTCCAGGGCACACGTGGTGGGTTTATGACCCTGGAGCAGGAAGGAGAGGTCAGAGTCTGAGAGGGGAAAGAAGGTGGAGAAGGAGGGTGAGTTAGTAGGGGATGCAGTGGGTGTAGGGGTTGGAGCGGGAGGGGGAGAGGGGGAGGGAGAGGTGTTAAAGAGTTTGCGGATATCTGAGATTTTAGAAGAGAACAGGCAAAGTCATCAGAGGAGATAGAGGAGGGGGGAGGGTTAAGGAAGGAGGAGAAGGTAGGGAATAGTTTACGTGGGTTGTTAGTGGAGGCTAGGATTATAGATTGGAAATAAGAACATTTAGCAGAGGAGCGAGTAGAGGAGAAGGAGGAGAGGAGAGAGCGGTAGAGGTCTAGTGCAGCAGGGAGTTTGGTTCTCTTCCATTTCATTTTCAGTAGATCGCAGTGTGGTTCTTGCTGAGCGGAGCACAGAGAAGAGCCAGGGTTGGGGAGGGGAGGGGCGAGCAGGTCAGGAGGTGAGGGGGCAGAGGGAGTCGAAGGAGGAGGTGAGGGAGGAGAAGAGGGTGGAGTTAGCAGAGTCTACAGAGAGTTGGGAGAAGGAGTCGATAGGAGGGAGGTAAGAGAGAACGGTGGAGGCAAGGACAGAGGGGGAGAGAGAGCGGAGGTTACGGCAAGAGGTGACATTGGGGATAGGAGGAGCAGGGAGAGAGGGAGAGACAGAGAAAAATAGATGAAATAGTGATCAGAGAGGTCCAGGGGTGACAGAGAGGGTGGAGGGGCAGCGGGTCATGGAGAAGGTTTGGTCCAGTTGACGGCCAGCTTTGTGGGGGGGGGGTGGAGAGAGACAGAAGTCGAAGGAGTGACGGAGAGGGAGGAATCCGACAGTGGCTGGGGTTGGAGAGATGGATATTGAAATCACCTAACAGGACAGTTGGGGTAGACAGAGAGGGGAGGGATGAGAGTAGATAGTCGAGTTCATCGAGAAAGTGAGCGAGAGGTCCAGGGGGACGGTACAGTACAATTAGCAGGAGTTGACAGGGAGAGGTTAGTTGGACAGCATGAAATTCAAAGGTGTTAACAGAGAGTGAGGAGAGGTCTGAAGGGACAGAAAAGAGTAAGGAGGGAGAGAGGATAAGACCAGTCCCACCTCCCCGTCCAGTGAGACGCGGGGTATGGGACAGGACGTAGAGAGGGAGGACAGGGCGGCAGGAGTTACAGTGTTATCAGGGGACAGCCATGTTTCAGTGAGAGCAAGGAAATCGAGAGAGAGGTGGGAGGCAAAGGCAGAGATGAACTCAGCTTTGTTAGCAGAAGAGTGACAGTTCCAGAGTGCACCAGAGAGAGTGTGCGAAGGGGGAGAGAGTGAGAGGGGGGGAGAGGCAAAGGGATGAGGTTAGAGGGGTTGCAGGAGCAACCTCTCCGCGCTGGACTCCCACAGCTAGACTCTCGGTTCTTTTGTTGTGAGGCTCTTCAGTTGGCTGGTGCTTCGTGCTGGTGCACAAAATAGCCTGCCTGACTAATATAACAACTGGGTGGGAAAGAAAAAAATCTCAAACTGTGTGGAAACCAATCAAATAGCAAATCAACCTCTATTCAATTTAACCACACTCACCTGGTACTAATCTCACACTACCTCACCTAATTCAAACACCACCTTACAATGTTACTGTGACAGGATGAATGATGCGGTGCAAAAGATTGAAAATGTCCAAACAAATTCTCCCAAAACAAATACTTTAATAATCCACAAAAACAGAAATATTCACAAAAATAATCCAAACTGGAAAATAATACACCCCGCTACCAGCGATGGTATCGGGGCAAAACAAAACAAGGTCCAGGTTCAAAAATAACAAACAAAAGACACTCCTTAATCCACAATCCTCCATGCACGAAACTGTGCTCTTTCCAAAGGGAACCGTGGTGCGTGCACTGTGCTGTGTTGTGCTGTGCGATGAGGGGCGTGCTCTGGGGTTAGTGCTGGCTCGGTAGGGACAGCCTCCCGTCCTCCTGCTGCTCTACGAAAACACAAAACAAACATACACCAGCTCCGGCCGGTCAATTATTGTCTCAGCGCAAGGGGAGGTACTGGCGTAGCTGCTAACCCTTTGTACCCAGAAATCTCCTCCCTGCAATCAACGCGTCGCCTGGTTACTCCAATAGAGGGCTGCCCCGCAGCTGACTGCAATGGAATCATCCTGAGTACTTGCAGCTACGCGCCCCTCCTAATACGCTTACCTTCCAGTTTCCACCTACCAAGGAGGTGGCAGATCTAGGAGGCAGCATGCCTTCCCCTTAAACAGCACCCTTTCTAATTGGGAGGGAGATTTACAGCATTGAACCTTTCTCTCTCTATTACAGTTACTTAATGTAGTTAATTTAAAAAGTTACTTGAAGCAGAAACATTTACCTATCTGCCTCAGACACTGGTTACCTGTAGAACAGAAGAGAACAGAAAGACTGAATGACAGCGACATAAAACACTAGGCTCTTTGAATCATCCTACAAAAAAGCAAACATCTTTATTTGCTCAACTAGAATGTACATACTTTACTGTGGACTGCAATTTAATTTCAGACACGCAGAAAAGCAGCATGTAGTAACAAAAAACAGCAATTCGCACAGTTTTAGATCACAAAAGCAAAAAAGAAAAACAAAACAAATGCGAACAATGCTGCAAAACAATCTGACCAGCACAGCTTTGTTATAGTTTGTCCAAAAATAAATGAATGTTATTTGTAATCCCCGATCAGCACAAAGGCAAAGCAAAACCAAGGCAGAAAAATGGGCTAAGAGCTCATTAGCAAAACAAAACCAAAACAAACAAAAAAATAACTGTATTCCAAAACAGCAATCCAGCAAGAAAATAAATTGTTGTTATCTCACCCAATCCAGAAAAATAAGTGATGAGAGCTCCTTGAGGTTCGTAATCCATAGAACAATGTCTGAATAGTAAAGTGGTAACAGCAGAGTTGTATTGAACAGCGCAAAGTTCGCCCAGAGAGAAAGCCTAGGTAATGTGTTTGATCTGGCTTATACTTTTTACCTGTAATACAACCTGTTACCTTCCAAGAACACAATGAGCAAGATTTAAACAAAATTAACGCAGTCCCACAGGATGAAAACACACAAAGATGCCACCTCCAAGTTCCTTTCCCGCCCCCTTTTTAAAAAGGAAATGCAACTGACCAGAGCTCCAAGTACTTTGCCTTGCCTTAAAGGGCCATACTGAATCCGAATCCGGAATAAACAACCTGCATGGAATAACATGCAAACCAGTAAATAATTTACAGTGCAGTACAAGTATTTCTTTTGTTTAAATATTTTAATCAGTCCATATTATCCAACATGAAAAAAGATCAATCGCCTGGCCAGGCTTATTGCGGTTCGAATTAGTGACGCGCTTAATGCATCACAGTATGTGGCGAGTCCCCCGTCCCCCGTTCCCGTCCCCCCCCAACTACTGGAAGTACAAGGGTTTAATCCCATAATAAGGTTTTAGGTTGACCACATTTACAGTATCATGTCTCTGATGCTGGTCCCCCAATTGAACGTTATAATTCACAGGTTTGACTTAACCATTTAGGAGCTAGTTTAGCCGAATAATTTTCAGTGGCATCTGAAATAGGATGAGCTTTTACCCACACCAAATAACCTTCCTCATAGATTACATTTCTCCTTCTGCAATTGTAATATTTAGCCTGCCTAGCCTGAGCTAATCCCACCCTTTGGCTTACTTCCTTAGCTAGCTGTTTCTTGCGCTCTAATAAGAAATATTAAGAAGTGATAGGAGCAGGGGCTACAGCTATCAAAGGATTGAGAGAGCCCTTGAGGATGCATCCAATGGCCAATTCAGCAGGAGAAAAACCAGTGCTTTCAATTTGGCAAATCGAAACTCGGGAATCCACTGATCCCACTGCTGGTGATTTTCACCCACAAATGATGCCAACATGGTTTTAATGGTCCGATTTATGCGTTCAGTGAGATTTGTCTGAGGGTGATAGCTGGTGGTTAATCAACGCACTACCCCCCAGGTCTTACATACATCAGTGATAAGCTTGCTGGTGAATTGAGGGCCTCTGTCAGAAACCAGGTAATGAGGTGTACCCCACCTGGTAAAGATCTCTTCAGTGAACACACGGACTATCTTTGGGGTTTTGCTGTCCCTCAATGGAAACATTTCCACCCATTTACTATAATAGTCCAGTATAACCAAAAGGTAGATATTCCCTTTTTTGCTGCGGGGAAATGGACCCATGAGATCTACCCCCAGCATCTCTCCTTGTTCGTTGACCGAGGTGGACTGTAGGAAACCAGCAGGCTTTCTATTGGGAGGTTTGTACTGTTGACACGGGAGCATTCCTTAATGTGTTTCCAGGTGTCTTGACGGACGGCAGGCCACTACGCGCTGAAGCAGGAAGCGGCACAGAACTGTTTGCATGAGGCAAAAACATGATCTGTGTGAGCACTGCGTACATTGGAAAGTTACAGAAAGTATTGATTTTAAACACTATGCTTAAGCTTTTAACTTACATCATGGTGGTTTTCAAACTTTATTTTAAACTACAGTCAAGACATGAGTACTACACTGCAGGCTATGCACCGCATGGGGAACAATAAGCAGGTGCTCAGCACCCTCATATATATCTATCTGTTCCCATGGCATTGCTATTGTAAAAAAGGGTAGTAGCTTAAATAGAAGAGAGTTCACTTTTAAAAGAAGGATATGCGGGTTATTTTATTAAACTGTCTGCATACAAGCAGCGTTGTGCAAAACTCAATATGTTCCTAATAGTCTACAACTCTATATACAGAGACACACACAAACACACACAGTTTGATTCTCTTAATGGCAGACTCTCCACACAAGTAAAGAAAACAAATGCTGCCAGGTAACATAATTCGCCGTGGCACAGCGGTGTGTTACTCAGACCGTTCTGTGGGAACTCTTTATAATACTGAATATAGCATCCATGCATTTCCAAAAGATCCCTCAACAAGGCATATGGGTCAGGTTTGTACAAATAAAGAAAAAATACTTAAATAAAGCTACTAGTTCTCGAGTCGAGTCTTTTGAGCAGGGGCTCGAGTCAAGACTTTTCTTGCAGGGACTCAAGTCGAGTCATTTGATGACAATGACTTGAGTCGAGTCACCGAAAATTACAACTGGGTTTTAGTCATTTTTGTGTATACACACAGGCTAATTTGTCTTTAACCGTGTGCTGTTTTACTCACAAGGTACTTTAGCAATACAGTGAAACTCTGATACAACGTACTGCCTTGGGACTGTAAAAACAGTATTTTCAACCAAGGTATGTAATAACCAGATACATGCACATACCCAACAAATCAGCACAAAAAATCAAAACCTAGTACAGTACTAATTGATTAATGTATATACAATGTATGTAGTACAAAGGTTTATTACAGAAGAAACAATATAAAACAATGTAACATGTAACTAGTATTGTACATTACTATACAGTATGCAACATTCTGTATTTTAATTATTTAATACAGTATGTGGGACATATTCCCTGAATATGATATTAATACCTGAACGTGTATTAATGATATAATTGGACTAATTCATTAAACTGCTATGTCTTAGGAAAAAAGCAAACTGCTGTGTCTTAGGAAAAAGAGCAAACTGCTGTGTCATAAGAAAAAGGGCCCTTTGGTTCCTGGCAGGAATACTGAACTAAAGATGACCAGGGCTAGGAGGGGGGCATCTGCACTGGGTGAGGCTGAAAGGACAGTGAAAACTGCAAACACAAGTGGTTTGGTGCAAGGATGACATAAAATTCAGATGTCGACAATTCCCAACTGCAACAACAAGCTGCTGGAGAAAGGAAGCAGACAAAAGACAAATCTCAAAGATTTGTGAGTTAAAAAGGCAAGATACACAAATGATCTCATGAAAGTGGCTACTCAGCAGAGTAAAAAGACTATAAATATCCAAGCAAAACTGAACATCTTGTGCTCCACATCGAATGCTAAACAAGGTGCTGTCACTCTGCTAAGATGAAGCTGCAACTCCGGGACTCTGCCTAAAAACGGACCCAAGAGGAAGGAGGAAGCAAGTTGCAAGTGAGTCACTACCACAAGCAATGAGACTGAGGCCCGGCTGGAGGACTGCCGTAAAACTTACAGCGACTGTTATCAGACAAACCAGTCTGGGTCATATTCAGAGAAGAGGACAGAGCGGATGGGCGCTGTTGTGGATCCTATACCGAGGACTGAAGACTTTGTTGCAGCTGTTCGTTGATTCTATCGAGAATTGATCCAATGTAGGATTGAAGACTTTGTTGCTCAGAGGAGAGCTTTTGTACTGGACATTTCAACAGATTGAGTTTCCAAACCAGCGGACCAAAGATCTAAGCTTCAAGGAACCGTTGATATAATTCCAGTTGCATTTTACTTTCATGGAAAAAAATTAATTAACACATTCACATAGAATTGAACTGTTAATTATTTAGTTTGCACACTTTGCGTGTGAAATAACTTTTAGTGAAACTTGAAGTAACTATAAGTAATCTACCTTATATTGTTGTATGAAGAATTTCCTTAAAAGTAAACTTGCCATATACTTAATCTAGATACCATTAATAAGCTTAATGTGATATGTTCTAAGATTGTCTGCATCATCTCAGTTGAGGCTGAGCTCGTATGTGGGCGCGTGTGTATGTGATCAAACTACTACCTACATCACAGCTTGCTCGAGCTGCTGCTTGTGTGTGAGGAGACAGGCTGTGTCATATTTCAATTGCCTGCTAGCCAGCATGAGTGCAGTGAGAGTTTTGAATTGTGTTTGTGCTTAGAAACTAAGAGATTTACTTTCTGACTTTTCTGATTTCTGTTTATTATTTGTGTACTTAATAAAATACTACTGTTGATTAAACATTCCTTGTGTCTGCGTGTGAATGTGTGTTCATAATAAGTCCTCGATATTTGTAACACGTCAATTAAATATTATTAAGAAGAACTAATCAACCCAGATAAACATTAAATTATCAATTATTGAATTGTTCCTACAAGTAATTCTATGTTGCTTTGGATAAAGATGGTCAGATAAAAAAAAAAAAACATATAATAATACTGTACTGTAATTAGTAAAATAAACAAATTAATAAAAATAAAAAATACAGTACAGTAATAATAAATTATAGAAATAATAAAAATAATATACAAGTCAATAAACATTACCATACAAACTGTCAGTTCAGGTACAGTACAGTAATCATTGCCTGTCTGCTATTTTAAGAATTATTTTAGGCCCTAGCCACATTAGCGTTTTAGAACCGAGTTAAGGGTTCAAAACCTGTTTAACAGTGATTAAATCGATTTGCATCCACACTAAACACGGTTCATAACTGAGTTCAACAACTGAGTTTGAAACCTACTCAGGAGGTAGTCTCGAACTCAGTTGTCGGCATAACTGGGTTAGATAAATTAGTTTAACTGTAATCTGGACGTGAACCGTGTTCGAGTCTGATTACACAGTATCCTCTGATATCCCCTTGTGCTTTGCTGTAGTATGTTGCCTTAATCCCCTGGTTACATGTGATGAGAATACAGAAAAGACAAGCCCGAATTAAAATACAGGAGGATTTATTCTTGTCATATTCCATTGGTGCAGTCAGATATGCTAATGTACTGTAGTACACAAAACTTAAAATGCGTCCAAAACACTTTTTAAACTATCTTAGATCACATCACATATTAGCAAGTTAAAGGTCTTTATTTAGACTTTTAATTAAATTAAACAACATCTTATCCGCCCCAGATTTTCCCATTGTGCAAATGCCCATCTAATTTATTTACTATGGCGTGTGCATTTTTCCCCCATACGAATTATTAACAATAATAATTAATAATAATGAATCCAATTAAGTGTTTTTTCAACAACAGTTGGGTTAAACTAACCCAGTTTCATTACAGCAATCTGGACGCTCTAACACTGTTGGGCTAGGGTTCAGATAAATCAGTTTTGAACTTGGTTGTCGATTTATTTTTATTTAATGTGGACAGGGCCGTAGCCGACTGCTTCAGTGACTGCTACTTTTTAAACTTGAGCTCTTTGACAACATAATTCTGACTGCTTTTGTCCCTTTAAGATTTCTCCAATAATGTACAGTTTGTCCTTAAGTGAAATTGATGATCGTTTAGCGCTGGCCATGATAATACTGCATAAATTACAGTAATAGAGAGCAAGGTCAAGTTCAAACATCAATAAGTAGGCCTACAAGTACGCAATATGCGCAGCACAGACCACTGCGTGCCATCGCGGTGCATGCGTAATAACGGGAAGTATGCACTATCAGAGTACGTACTAAAAGGAGAATTTAAACAGGAGTTAATACGATTTTATTCAGTTCCATGATATTGGTTCTTTTTTTTATCAGTGTGTGCATTATATTCAAGGTATGTTGTAAATGGGTTTGACTGTATATATTGTTGTTGTTTCTTTTGCAGCACTGCATCCAAGTCTTTATTTATTAACTGTTTTAAAAATAACATTGTATTAAATAAATATTCCTGCTCGGAAGAGCACCAACCAATTTCTGATCTCCTGACTTTCATTTATTTTAAAGGGGCTTTGTGTGGGGACTGATTGTTTTGTAGCGTGTCATTTGTATTTGATAACAGAGGTTCTAACCCTCAGTAAACTTTAGATGGCATAGTCAGGCTTATTTATTGACTGCGGCCTGTTCCAGATATTGGAGGTCGTGGTTGCCACATTTTGACGTAGTCGGCAGGACTCAATGAAGATTGGAGATTGGTTGGGCAGGCTGCAGTGCTTAGTTAATTATTTGGTGAAAGGGAAAAGGAAACAGTGGCTGGACTCTTCCTGAAGGTGGACGTGGAGGAGACTTGGCATTAGGAAGCCATCGAGTTTATTGTTATTTTTTTTGTTGTTGTAGCGTGCTAAGGTGGCAGAGATGTAACAGCTCTGGGAGCAGTTGCAGGTGTTGAGGGCAGATTATGTAACTCTGGCTGCTAAGCAGCAGAATATTCCTCTAGCTACAGCTGTACCTAGAGAGAGCTCCCTGGTGACTGAAAGAATAGTGTACCTGCCACGGGAATTGAAGTACCCCAAGTTTCAAGGTAAGACCTTAGCTGGTGGGCTGTCCATTTAGGATTGGGTGGAGGAAGCTCAAACTAGCATTAGGGCCAGACTTATGTCCCAGGTAGACTAGGCTCTCTTTTTATATGACCATTTAGAAGGGGAGGCGCGTAATGAAATAAAATATCGGTCTAGGGAAGAGCGAGAGGACACGGAGAAAGTTTATGACATTTTAATTGGGTTATTATTATTATTATTATTATTATTATTATTATTATTATTATTATTATTTATTTCTTAGCAGACGCCCTTATCCAGGGCAACTTACAGTCATAAACAAAAATACATTTCAAGAATATATGGCTGTTGTTGCTTGTACAGCCTATGTGGGGCTGTACAAGCAATTCTTTGACAGAAGCCAGAAGGGGGGAGTCTCTTAATGAGTATTCCCATGCCTTAATGTCATTAACGGAAATGTTTTTATTTATTTATTTATTTTATTTTTTTAATTTAGTAGTCGCCAATTGATTTTACCCAGTTTTTCTCTCAATTTGAAATGGGAGCGGTGAAGCCGAACACACACAGTCCTCCGAAATGTGTGTGCAGCCAAACCAGAGCTACAGCGTCGGAGGACAACGCAGCTCTGGGCATCTACAGGGGTTGTTGGTGTGCGGTGAGCCGAGGACACCCTGGCCGACCTAGGCCCTCCCCCCTGGGCAGCGCTCAGCCAATTGTGCGCCGTCCCCTGGGAACTCCCATCCACGGTCGGCAGTGGAATAGCCTGGACTTGAACCGGCAACCTCCAGGCTATAGGGCGCATCCTTCACTCCACGCAGAGCACCTTTACCAGATGCGCCACTTAATGGAAATGGTTTTGCAGAGTAATTCCAACAGCATATCCAATTCAGAGATTGTACTAAGGGACCAGTTTGCAGAGAATGTGCGAGATAGTGTGTTGCTCCAAGAGTTGAAAGGCATGTATGTCGAGACCCCCAGATCACCTTAATACCCTTATGGCAGGAGGCTATTCGTTGTTTTCAGGAAGGAGAAAGTGGGTCAACTAATGCTGTTCGTGCTCCTCCATCCCAACCCGGTAGTATTCTAGAAATTGATCTCTCAACGCTGTCTAGTTCATCACCTTGTTTCCAAAAGTCCCAGAAACGGGGTCCCAGGCCTGCAACGTGGCTAGATAAGCCTTCTTCCGGATAGGCAGAGCTGCAGTGGTGCACTGACTTACCTCCCCCCGCCCCGCATCCTGTCATTGAAGTCCCGAAAGAGAATGTTGTAAAATGGTGGCTGTGGTCAGAAGTGTCTGTCTGTACAGGTATATTTTTGCATGTAACTGGAGAACCACTTATCCAACTGTCATGAAACTTGGTATGAACATTATTTAGTTTAAGTTATGGAGGATAGCAGATTCTGCGGATATGGAGGGAGGGGCTGCCTGTCCATACATTTATCCACCCTTATGTCACATTTACATTTTTAGAAATATCTAGGAGAGTCACTTATCAAATTGTGATTAAACATCTCATTGCTAATTGATATTCAATACTATTCTGTACATATTGTAATATATGTCATGATCATTAACCGATGATCATTAATACTGATCATTAACTGATGATCATTAATACTGATAGCTCTAATGTTGTGCTGTATACAGTATTGTATGGTTCTTTATTAACCCTTTGCGGTCCTATGTCGGACCTGGTCCGACATTGCAATTATTCCTATCCGGTCCATTGTCGGACCCTGTCCGACATCATCAAAAAAACGCAAAAAACGGGTTTCTAGTCGTTTTCATACTTGCCCTGGCATCAGATAGGGGCGGTCATAAGAAACAAGCTGGCTGATACTGCATCACCGCTAGAGAACATCACGGACATTTGCAGAGCTTTTTTGAGATGTTATAGTAATAAAATAATGACTTGGATCGCATTATTGAGGGGTTTGGTGATAAAACGAGTGATCAGGAGATGATTGATCGGTATGTAAGACTATTATTATTATTATTATTATTTATTTCTTAGCATATGTGAAAGCGATAGCGAACGAAAGGGTGGGGCAGGGCTGGAGATGCCTAGTGAGTGCTTTGTTGATATGCAGGGCCTTTTAACCCTTTGCGGTCCATTTATTAATTCTGCGTCAGGTTCGCCAGGTCTAATTTATTTTCACACGCGCAGTTAATTTTAGACGCGCTGTTTAAAAGTATTTTTTTCCACAGTCAAACGGGTTTAAATGGCCCTGCATATCAACAAAGCACTCACTAGGGATCTCCAGCCCCGCACCACCCTTTCGTTTGCTATCGCTTTCACATATGCTACCAAATAAATAATAATAATAATAATAGTCGTACATACCGATCAATCATCTCCTGATGACTCGTTTTATCACCAAACTCCTCAATAATGCAATCCAAGTCATTATTTTATTGCTATAACATCTCAAAAAAGCTCTGCAAATGTCCGTGATAGTCTCTGTGCGCTGATACTGTAACACCCAGCTTGTTTCCATATGACCGCCCCATCTGATGCCAGGGGCTAGTATGACTATTCATGAGATCGCCTTTTTTTTTTTTTTTATCTGCTTGTCTCGGCTCCTTTCGTTCCCACTCGGCCATTGAATGGTTTTCTCAGCTTTTTCCGTTGAAAACCGACTTTTTGCGTTTTTGCGTTTTTGGATGATGTCGGACAGGGTCCGACAAAGGACCTGATGGGAATAATTGCAATGCCGGACCCAGTCCGACAATGGACCGCAAAGGGTTAAACCCGTTTGACTGTGGAAAAAAATACTTTTAAACAGCGCGTCTAAAATTAACTGCGCGTATGAAAATAAATTGGACCTGACGCGCCTGACGCACACTTAATAAATGGACTGCAAAGGGTTAATCACTACAGTACTGTATATGTATGTGGATATCATTGGTCTTCTATTTTGATAAACTTTTCAAGCTGTTACCAGCTTACTATACAATTATATGACAAGTGGAATCTCTCTGCCATTAACTTTCATTGGGATTTTAAATCCTGTTATCCTGTAATAACACAAAGTAAAGGGCTGACAGAAAGACATAAAAAATGCTCCTATTCGCATTACCACACATCTGAATGACTGATTCCATAGTTATCAAACTCAGAGCGGACGAACATTTTCACTTGCTAGTATAAAACTCAGGCCATATTCAGAAACACCACTTGAGTTAGTGCACGCTTAAGTGTGCCAAGATAATGTTTACACATTGAGAAAGCACCCTTAACTGAGCATTAACACTCAAGAGTTGTATCTGAATAGCGTTCTCTGCTCTGTCTGAGACTTTCTCCATGCACAAGGCAGTTAACTTGATACTGCCTTTAGTTATCACATAAATATTTCATTATACTGTGCCTAGGCTTTAGTTGTAGGCATCCATTAAGAGCGTTACAAATTTGCCCTGCTAGGTTTATGAGGACCATATTTATTTTGTGAACACTCTAAAGAAGGTTTCTTAGCTATTTTGTATGCTCTGCTGTGACTCGTTTTTTTACACAATTAAAAACCCTTATTTGGCCTCACTCCAGACATCTGCCTTTCCTGGTCTCTATGTTGAATGGTAGTATGGAGTCTTAGCCTGCTTTACAACAATATTTATCACATTCACAATCAAGATTATTTATTATGAAACTAATTTATTATGAAACTAATTTTCACTAATCAGTCTGTGAACAGACTGCGTGAAGCTGTTTTTGCTATGAGGCAAAAGAAAATCAAGGAACGTAAGCATTTTTAGTGTGACATTTAGCATTTGAAATGACCTGAATGTTAATGGAATGAAATGCCTCCTATTTCTGAACCAGAAACATTCTGTAAAGGTGATTTGATTGCCATTGTGCAATCAATGGCTTCAAGGGCAAAGCTTGCAGCAATTTATTTAATCTAGTTTACTTTTTCATGTTTCATGTCTTAAGGAAACAGTTGTATTCTTTGCTTTCATTCTGATCTCACCTGTATCAGACATTTGGACATACTGTAGAAAATGCCATTAGCAGCTCAACGAATTAAAATGTTGAAGCTTTAGTAACATCAGTGTGTTTTAGAAAGCAGAGTGGAATACATTCCTATTGTCAGTTCTATCTGTAAAGTCAGCAATTAAATAAATAGCTGTCAACAAAGTAACCACAGAAAGTGTTTCCTGTGAGTACTGTACAAAATAGTGTAACAAAATGCATTATAAAAAAATCAGAAATGAGACAATAAACATTAAGCATTACACTAGGGCAAAATATATTTGCCACAAATTTTTATGAAAAAAACTTGCCTTTTCCCTGTAGTGTGATTTTGGTGACATGCTTTGTACATATATACATTATTTCACACAGGTGTGATGTATGGGCTTTATACTATTTCAAAAAAACAGTTTTTGTTCATCAATTTTTCAGAGCAGCACTAAAATGTATGAAGCCGGTAGGCCTATGTCGTTCTGCCTGTACAGTGTCACTTTGGAGACGTCCTAAAAGCTTTAGTGGAGAGACATGATTTACACCTAAACTTTAGTTATACTCTGAAAAGTTAAACAAGCCAACTAGTTAAAACAAGGCGATATTTGGGATCAATAACCCTTGGTCACAAGAACACAAAAATGCACACAAATAAACAAATATATATTGTAACAGAGTGACAGAGGGATGTTATATTCGCCGCAGAATAGAGAAGGCTTGTAATAGTTTTAAAGTGTAGTAGAGGCCGCCAGGATACGGCTCCATAGACACACGCAACACACCTGTTGCTGATTATGGCAAGATATTGAAAATGTGTGGAATGCGACCACAAAGGGGGGGGGGGGGGTTGAATAGTAAAACAATTGTATGTGAACAGAATTAAACTAATGTTTGGTGTTGGGAGAAAGTGGTTATAGGTTATCCAAACAACGAAAAAAAGAAAAAACTCTGCTTAAAAATGATAGTCTTGAAAAAGTTGTAGTGGAGAAACGGAATAGTTGTCCAGCTTTAGATAGGGAAATTGTCATTGGCAAGCAAAGCCAACTCCGTGTGTAGGTAGGAACTTCAATGGAAGTTAGGTTATTGTTTTTGTTTTATCTAAAAGTGTACACTATGAAAGCAAGTGAACTAACATCTTTAAATATTGTAAATAAAATAATAATGTGTCCATGTTTGTGTCCGGACAATACGTTATTGGTAACCCCAGGCCTACGCTATAGATCAGAACAGTCACCCCACTGAGAGACTTTGTTACAATAAATATGCTGATACTATTTTGTATACTGCAGGATACTTGGTACAGGCAGTACAGAGGGAGTTGCAGACTGCATTTAATATTGTACAACATATACTTTTTAATTATTACTCAATGTATCTAAGACAAAAACAATGCTGTTTTGCTCTAACAGGAGGATGACTAGAAATCTGACTTGGGTTATTGCTGCATTACATGGAGAGTTACTAGAGAAAATGTTTCCTTTTATAAATATTTAGGTATATGGATTGATGGGCACCTTACTTTTAATTATCATATTGAAAAATTGGTACTAAAATAGGCTTTCTCTTCAGAAACAAGAAGGCTTTCTCTCAATTTAGTAGGTTAAAGTTAGTGACAACTGCCATTTTTCTTTTATTGATTATATTTACCAGTTTGCTTGTAAATAGTCTACATAAACTTGATGCATTATACAATTCAATTCATGATTTGTTTTAGTGCCTCCACCTGACACATCATTGTCCAATGTATGTAAAACTAGACAGGCTCTCACTTGCAAATCGGAGGCTTTTTCATTGGTACTGTTTTATATTTAAGGTATTTAAAGGCTTGGTATTGTCTTACCTGAGTGCTTTGTAAAAACAAAAAGGACTAGCACTGGTTTACAGTCTCAGGATTCTGTTCATTTAGCTGTTCCAGGGGTTTGTACATGCTTGGGAGAATTGTTTATTGCTTATCAACTCCTGAATTCTTTCCATCATAGTTTGAAGATGGAATTTGATCATTTGTCTTTCTCTTTCCTTACAATCTTCCGCCAATGCTTTACCTCCAGTCCACATTAGAAAACAGACATGTCCTACTAACTCTGTTTTATGATATCTGTATGCAGACTAAGTTTTAACCACACATGTTTTTATAGTGTTGCTTGTATTGTATTTGTCTTTTGTGTTCCAGGACATCCTAGCAAATGAGGCCTCTGTCTCAACGGGTAAATCTCCTGGTTAAATAAACAAACAAATAAAATGCATAAATACTTCAATGGAAAGATTCCCTACGCCATGATTGGCTGAGCTAGAGGCATATCATTCCTAGTATATGCCCTTAGAATGTTTTATATATTGTGTTATAACATGGCTTGGAAAAATAATACCCTCTGATTGACAGGAACGGTAGTCAGCGAAGAGCGAGAACTGCCAGACTCTCTATACAGCAAGGATAGTTTATGTGTTTTCAGGGTATTGGCGCAGCAAAAGCAAATCAGCCAAAAGCACCATTTCACTTTTAATTTGTAGTTCCTAACACACTTAGGTGAAATGTAGAAAAAAAAGTCAATACCTGTGTGTGACGGAGTGCCCTCCCGTTGTGGATATTATTTATTTATGTATTGTGAGAGTTTAGTCCTAGGGGGAAAAAAAGGACTACATCGCCTAGAAGGTCACAGGCTGAAAAGCCTTCATTTTGTTTAATTGTTTTATTAGTGATTATCCCCTGCACCTGATGATTATTGTAAATTAGAGCCAGGTGCAGGGTATTTAAGAAAAGCAGCCAAGCTGTTTGGGCCTGCTGGGTGAAGAGCCCGCTTGTGAGTGCATGCAGGCGTAGAAAGAAAGAAAGAAAGACAGACAGACAGACAGACAGACAGACAGACAGACAGACAGACAGACAGACAGACAGACAGACAGATAGATAGTGTGAAACCTGTTAGTGTTTTTGTGTGAAAACAGTTTATTTTGTTTTGGTTTGTGTTACAGGGAAACAGCTTAGCTGTCCTGTTGTATAGTTAGGTTCCCATCCTGTGAGTTAGTTATTGCTCAAAAAAGAGTGTTTGTTTTGGTTATTTTTGTTTTTGTTATTATTAAACAAATACTGCAAGAGCGCCTTAAAAACCTCAGTTTCTGCGTCATGGGTCTATTTTTAAAGGGGCAACAAACCTTGAATGGTGCATTTCTGTTACAGTATGTATTAATTTATGTTGTTGTTGTTGTTGTTGTTGTTGTTGTTATTATTATTGTATATGTGTGTGCAGACAGACGAAAGCCGTCCAACATTATTGTTTATTAAGTAAAGTGTAGCTGGCAGGGATGGGGTTAAATCCCCATCCCAATAATAGCCACAGTATAAAAGACACTCCAGGCTCAGAGTTTGGAAGAGTTTAAAGGAGAGTATGAGCGAATGCTACCAGCCAGTGAACAAGGTACTCATTTTGATAATACAAATTATAATTGTTTGTGTTATTTTTACTTTGGCTAGAGTGCCATTTTCTTTGTGTGTTTTGTTTAACTGTTTTGTTTATTTAATTAATAAATAAAAAGATGAGTGCCATTGTGTTCAGTTTAGCACCATACGTTAAGTGTTATTGTTTCATTTCCTGGTCTGACGTCACCACCCACACGCACCACTCAAACTATCTGTGACACTGTGTGACAGAGAAAGAATGAATCTTGATTATAAATCTCCCTCCCGACCTGTGAGGGTGCTGTGTAAAGGGAATAGACTGCCCCCTACTGGATGGTCTGACAATTTATTCCAAGGCAAAGGTGGAAGTCGGCCATCTAGAAAGGGGGCGGAGCCATGGAACACTAAGTCTTTGCCCCAGAAGGGAAGTGATGTGGCAACCGCGAATAGGTGGAGAAACGGTTGCACTCGCTAACCAAGGGGGCGTGACTGACGGTACAAAAGGGGAGGTGGCTAGGTGATCTGTTCCTTTTGTTATGGTTAAGGTTAAACCGAGAAAGAACTGTAAAATAACCATGAGTGTTTGTTTTTTGTGTCTAATTATACTTATTGCCCTTTAGAATGTTTTATAGATTGTGTTATAACATGGCTTGGAAAAATAACACCCTCTGATTGACAGGAACGGTAGTTCCTCGTACCAAGTTATCAGCGAAGCGCAAGAACTGCCAGACTCTCTCTACAGCAAGGATAGTTAACGTGTTTTCAGGGTATTGGCGTAGCAAAAGTGTTGTATTTCACCAATAGCACTTTAGCACTCACTCTGGACTTGTGATTGTGTGTGCGTCTTTGTGTGTGTTCTACTGTGTTTATTCTTTTGAACTGTGTTTATTCTTTCGGGACTGGAAGCCGTTGTTTTAAAACAGTGCAATACACATTGCTGTGTATTGCCTGGGATTATTCTTTGCGGTCGCTAGACCAGGATTATAAATAAACATTTCTGTTTGGATCGTGATCACATCACATTTCGTAATCACATCACCTCTACACCTGCGCACTGTAAACCACTTTGCCACAACCTGTCATACAGTAAGAGAAATAAGTCACCAAAGTAAGGTAAAAATGTCCTAATCTTCCTTCTTTTTCTACGTATTTTTTTTGCAGACCCCAGGCACTTTTATCCATGCATACGGATATTACAGAACATCTGAGTTTAATGACAATTAACTTGCTTTGTCAACATGGAAATATACTTTATTTAATGCATTTATTTTGACGCCTGTGTCATTTATATTAAATGATTTATTGATATTTTAAAATGGCCTAGTCGCTCACATCACAGGCAAAAAAACAAACAAAAAAGAATTTTGAGACCCCAGGGAGTTTTAATCTACGCAAATGTATGTTACAGGACATCTGATTTTAATGACAATTAATTTGTTTTTTCAACATGGAAATATACTCAGGAACGCACTTATTGTGACGTCTATATCTATAATAAATAAAAAAAAGTCTAGTATACTTGGGATTTGAACTTATAACCTTCGGTTTGTAAGCGTGTTGTGTTATAATGACGGTGTTACATGATTAGTTGAGACAAGCAGTATTTTGAAAGATGAAGTCAGCCAGCTGAGAATTCTCAGTACTGTTATATTTTTGAGAGTTTTCGAGCCATCATTCATCTTCATCTTCATCATCCTCATTCTGAGATTCTGATGTTGAGCTCTGAAAATGTTTGGTTTCATGTCAGTGTAACACTCATTGTGGTCCCTATTGGTGCAAGGAAGTACGGTTTCCTCTCTTGATACTGGTTGATGAGAGTAACACTATTTGTGGTCCCCACTGGACAGAAAGGAATGTTAATTTCTGAGAATTAGCTATGCTGAAGGAAGGATAGCCTATATATTTGGTATAAAACTAAAACATAAACATAAAGTTTATACATTAACATAAAATAAATACAGTAATATAAATATTGAATGTGTGTTGTTGTTCCCGAGTACTAATTCCTAAACATGAAAATGTTATTACAGTATAGTAAATGAACAGATCAAGCTTATTATGATAGTTTGCAAAATCAGATGAAAGCATTTAATACAATCGGGATCATACATAATCATTATTTACAAAATCTTGTTCATCTCATTACTTGTTAAAGACTGTAACTTTACTGCTATACTATATATATACTGTATATATATATATATATATAAAAAGGTTATTTTAAATAGTTATTTTGTATTTTGACACTGCAGCCAAAATACAAAGGAACAGAAGTCAAGGGGTTGATTTCAGTACTTTTATTTAAATATTATTATTTATCTCTTAGCAGACGCCATTATCCAGGGCGACTTACAATTGTTACAAGATATCACATTATACAGATATTGCATTATTTTTACATACAATTACCCATTTATACAGTTGGGTTTTTACTGGAGCAATCTAGGTAAAGTACCTTGCTCAAAGGTACAACAGCAGTGTCCCACACCGGGGATTGAACCCACAACCCTCCCGTCAAGAGTCCAGAGCCCTAACCACTCCACACTACTGACAAACATTTAGAAGGGCTGCAGTGCCAAAGGACCAGAGGCTGCTGGACTGCTGGGCTTCCACAAGAGGGTGCTGTCCTATAAGCAAAGGAAAATGGTAATGAGGAAAACGTGGAAATTAAACACTGTTGTGCAGTAGTTAGTGATACTTACCTTGTGTCCTCTGGATCCGCTGTGTGGGAAACCCTGGTGGCCAACTCTGGAAACGGCAAAAGGCAATACCTGTGGAAAGGGAAAATCAAACACCTGAGACGAGCACGGATCCCAGGGGAATACTTACCTGGAGAAGCATACTTGTCCTCAATGCTCCAAAGAAGCTCAGGACTGAGATTCACTTGACAAGCCCTCACCATAGGAATTCCCATTACTGTGATATAATTACCAGTCACCCTCACCCTAATGTTTGTCATGTGTTGTACTTCTTACCTGGTGAAGGCTAGCTTCAGCAGGGCTAGACAGGGAAAAAGAACAGTTTAGTTTGTGCCTAGTGGGCAGGTTTTTGTTTTGATTTATTGTTTTTCAATTACTGAACTGTGTAATAAATAAAACTTACCTTTGGTTCAATACTTTTGGCATTCCGACTCCTCTGCGAAGGCAAAAATTTGTCTACCACAACAAATATAGAACACATCATTCACTATATATATATATATATATATATATATATATATATACAGTGCCGTGAAAAAGTATTTGCCCCGTCTGATTTTCTGCATTTGTGCATATTTTTGACACTGAATGTTATCAGATCTTCAACCAAAACGTAATATTAGATAAAAGGGACCCTGAGTGAACAAATAACACAAAAATTTGATACATATTTCATTTATTTATTAAAGAAAGTTATGTAACACCCAATGCCCCCGTGTGAAAAAGTAATCGCCCCCTTAGACTCAATAACTGGTTACACCACCTTTAGCATCAATAACTGTAACCAAATGCTTCCTGTAGTTATTGATTAGTCTCTCACAGCGCCGTGGAGGAATTTTGGCCCACTCCTCCATGCAGAAATGTGACATTTGTGGGTTTTCGAGCATGAACTGCTCATTTCAGGTCCTGCCACAACATCTCAATGGGGTTTAGGTCTGGACTTTGACTAGGTCATTCCAAAACTTTAAATTTCTTGTTCTTCAACCATTCTGATGTAGACTTGCTTGTGTGTTTCAGATCATTGTCTTGCTGCATGACCCAGCTGTGCATCAGCTTCAGCTCACGGATGGATGGCCTGACATTTTCATGTAGAAATTTCTGATACAGAGCAGAATTCATGAGTCCTTCAATGATGGCAAGGCGTCCAGGTCCTGATGCAGCAAAGCATCCCCAAACCATGACACTACCACCACCATGCTTGACCGTTGGTATGAGGTTCTTACTGTGGAATGCAGTGTTTGGTTTTCGCCAGACATAACGGGGCCCATGTCGGCCAAAAAGTTCCACTTTTGACTCATCTGTCCATAGAACATTGTTCCAGAACTCTTGAGGATCATCCAGGTGCTTTTTGGTAAACTTGAGACAAGCATTCATGTTCTTCTTAGTGAGCAATGATTTCCGCCTTGCTACTCTGCCATGAATCCCATTTTTGCCCAGTGTCTTTCTGATGGTGGAGTCATGAACACTGACCTTAGCCGAGGCGAGAGAGGCCTGCAGATCCCTGGATGTTGTTCTAGGGTTTTTTGTGACTTCCTGGACGATTTTATGTCTTGCTCTAGGAGAAATTTTGGCAGGACGGCCACTCCTGGGAAGATTCACTACTGTCCCAAATTTTCTCCATTTGGACAATATGGCTCTGACTGTGGTTTGGTGGAGCCCCAGAGACTTAGAAATGGCTTTGTAACCCTTTCCAGACTGATAGGCATCAACAACTTTTTTCCAGAGGTCTTCAGGAATTTCTTTTGTTCGTGGCATGATGTGCCTCTAGAACCTGTGTGCTGATAACTTCACTCTGATGATAAGGGCCAAAGTTAGTCAGATTTATATTGGGCAGGGCTGGCCCAAATCAGGCCTGGTTGTTAACCAAAGTACTCAAACATCTGACCCTAATTATCCCTTTAATTGGGTGAGTTAACTAGGGGGGGGCAATAACTTTTTCACACCTGAAGATTGCATGTTTGATTACCTTGCAAACCAAACAAATGAAAGAAGCACCAAACTTTGGTGTCATTTTTTCTCGCAGACTCCCTCCATATACTACTACAACCCACAAAAAAATCTGACCAAATACAATGTGAAAAATGTGCAAAAATGCAGAAAATCAGACAGGGGGCAAATACTTTTTCACGCCACTGTATATATACACACATACTGATGCACAAAAGAAACGCAACACTCTGGTCTAATGGATTTAATCAAATATTTTAAATATAGTATAAAATGTGACCCACTGTCAAAATGAGAACATTACAAAGTTAGTACCAGGAATGACATCCCTGAGCATTAACCCTTTGAGTATTGAGTTCTAAAATGCACTGCCGGTCCTACAGGAGTGAGTTTTCTTTTTTTTCTGTCTTCTGCACACGCTTGATTATTACGAGTACAGTGTACAAACAAGCTGAAAGCTGTATGTATGTAATTAATACTGACGAAATACAGACAAATAAATTTTACCGTAAATAAAACAAATAAATATATTTTATTTTGTCATAGGGAAAGGTTTTGACTATAAAATAACAGGTAGACAATAAACAACAGGGTGGAACAACCACAACAACACGTTCTAACAAAACAAAAGGGCTGAACTTAGAGGGAGAGAGAGAAACAGGCGGTGGGGGCGGAGGGAGTGAGAGTGTCTAATGCTTCAGCTGGCGAAGGATGGGTGGTCGTAGTTGTCTTTACACGATTAAGCAGATGGATCAGTCGGATGTGATGGTCCTGGGCTGGTGTGATGACCCTCTGTCTTCCAGGACGTGGCCTGTCCCTCACAGACCCGGTTTCCTGGTATCTCTGGACTAGTCTGCTGATTGTTGAAGCAGAACATTTCATTCTCCAGACAACTTCTCTCACAGATAGGTCGCCTTCAATCATGCCAACAGCAACCAGGCGATCTTCATTACTCAAGCGGGGCATGGTCATATCTTACACTGTTCTTGCATTAATTAAAATCAAATCATGCCTATTTATACAGATTCTTAATTTTGGCAATTTTAACTCAACTCAACTCAAAAAAACACTGAGCACCTGGCGTTTTTATGAAATCAGATGACTTGAGCTCAGTATTTTGTTATCCCAAGGAACAAAAGAACATAAGAACATAAGAAAGGTTACAAACGAGAGGAGGCCATTTGGCCCATTTTGCTCATTTGGTTGTTAGTAGCTTATTGATCTCATAATCTCATCAAGCAGCTTCTTGATGGATCCCAGGTTGTCAGCTTCAACAACATTACTGGGGTGTTGTTTCCAGACTCTAAACTAGACCAAAATACTACTTAAACAATCAACAAACCTATGTGCTCACTATTTAAATTGTAACTAACATTATGTATATGCCTGTGCCAGAGATCAAATGATTCTTGGTGTTAGATCTCCCTCCCGACCTGTGAGGGTGCTTTGTAAAAGGAACAGAGTACCCTTAATTAAATGGCATGACAATTTATTCCATAGGGTAGGTGGAAGTCGGTCATTTAGGAATGGGGCGTAGCTATGGTACCCAAACTCAATGACTCGGACGGGAAACAGCATGGCATCCAAGGATTGGAGGATCGGATGCGATCGTTAACCTTGGGGTCATGAGCGAGGGTATAAATAGGGGTTGTAGTGTAAGTGATCTGTTCCTTGGTAAATGGTTAGTTTTCAAACCTACAAGGAGTCTGTGTTGCAGTATCGTGAACCATGAGTTTTGTCTTGTGTTTGTTAACTGTTGTCTGTTTTTAATAGACTAACACTATCCGGAGCTGTTCGTACTACTCAAAGGGTTAAACAGCATCACAAGATCATGCATATATATAGCGCATACCATGGCTTGCATACGAATGAGCCGCTTCACACTGAATAAATCACTATGCACCACTACATTTGAAAATCCATGACAAACTGCCATTTTATTTGTTATTAGTTACAAAACCACTGCCAAAAATGAGTGACATTCCACCTATTCCCTTTAATATATTTGGGGAAGAAACTCCAGATAACTGGTACAACACCAACTTTCTGAGTGAAGACAGCAGTCCACCTGAAAAAAAAATACAAAATACAAAAAAAATAAGTGCACCAGCAACTATCAAGAGTAGACACATAACAGAACAGCTAAATAATGGCATCTGCTAAGAAATAATAATAATAATAATAAATGAAATAGAAAAAAAACAAAATGTACTTAAAGACTGGTTTAAAGAAAAAAAAATATGGACATTCATTGTAAGGAAATAAGTCAAAAAAATCTCAACAACATTAAGGGAATTTTATGCCAGTGCAAGAAGTTCAACTGGCGACCAGTATTCAGTCTCCAGTTTTATAACGCTGAGAGATGGACTAAATAGATATTTTAACAGTAGAAGTTTTAACATCTCTGCTGCCAGCAAGTTTAAAACCAGCAATAATGTATTCCTGTCAGTCATGCAAACTTTTAGAAAAGCAGGTAAAGACAAGGCAGACACCACCCCCCAAATTACTGGCCAGGACTTGAAGCATCTGCGGGAAACTGAGGCACTGTCCCCTGACACTGTGGTCGGATTGGTGCGTGAAGTCTGGTTCGATCTTCAACTTCATCTGGCACGACGTGGACGTGAGAGTGTCCAACAACTAACAAAAAACATCGTTTGAGATCTGAAAGGATGACAACGGACTTGAATGTGTGTGCCTTGCATATAACGAGGACACAAACTCGCCTCAAGATCCGGCTTCAGCCTCCATCGCAGCTGCTGTCCTGCCTTCCTCAGTGTCATTTGAAACTCCACCCAGACCATCCACATCATCAGCTTGTGCTCAGTGCTCTAGTCTCAAGATGCCTTTCGGTGCAGAAATTCACAATAAACATGTGCAATTTATTTTTAATAAGTGAATAATAAATTAAATTAAATTAAATTACATTTTGACTATATTACACTACAGATGAATACACAATAAAAGTTTCTGGTTTTGTTAATTTAAAATGTTTTTTTCTTCCCCCCAAATGACAGGTGACAAATGACATGTTATAAGTGGTATAAACCAGTTCAGGCCGTGCGGTTCCGATGATATATACCACTTCTGGCCTTATCACCACCCCAGGCGTGGTATATATCATGGGAACTGCATGGCCCATTATGGTTTATACCTCAGATAAAGTATGGGGAAGATATATAGGACTCAGAATAATGCGGTTGTACCCTTTAACCCTTTGAGTGGTACGAATGTACCAGTATGTTCACTGCTCTCTGGTCCCCAATTGCTCAGTGAGAAAGAAGTTTTAGAAATAATACTGAATTCAGATTCCAATTTAAATTCAAAACCATACAATTCTTCCACTGAATAGGATGTCAGCGAGTGTATAAGTGAAGAATATTTACCATCAACATCAAGTGACAGGCGTCCAGCGAAGAGGAGGCACCAAGCTCTGTGCGTTGCTCCATGCTTCAAGGAGTATCATACGCTGAAGCATTAGACACTCTCACTCCCTCCGCCCCAACCACCTGTTTACCTGGATATGATTTATTCGTCTCTCTCGATCTTGCTCGCTCTCTCGCTTTCTCCCTCTAGTTCAGCCCTTTTTTTGTGTTGTTGTGGTTGTTTCAACCCGTTGTTGATTGTCTACCTGTTATTTTTTAGACAAAACCTTTCCCTATGACAAAATAAAACATTATATTTATTTGCTTTATTTTTTTACTGTAAAAATCATTTGTCTGTAGTTCATCAGTATTCATTACATACATACAAACATATAGCTTTCAGCTTGTTTGTACGCTGTACTCGTAATAATCAAGCACATGCAGTAGACAGAAAAAAAACTCCCGTAGGACCGGCAGTGCATTTTAGAACTCACTGCTCAAAGGGTTGAAGTAAAGAAAGGGAAGTAACTGGAAAAAGGAAAATGTAGTCCTGAGTGTTAAGGAAAGTGACCAAAAACTACATATCTCAGAATGCCCCCTGGGCAAGTATTAGAAACCCAGAGTTTCCAAATGAGGGACACCTGCCTGTAATTCAGCAGGCAGACATATAAACGGGGCTGATAATGAAGATAGGGTCTCTGTGTAGGGGCTGTTTGTGAAGGTTGAAACCTATGTGTGTAGACCCAGTGACTACAGGAAAATGTTTGAGAATTTGAAATGTACAGTGCTGTGAAAAAGTATTTGCCCCCTGTCTGATTTTCTGCATTTTTGCACATTTTTCACATTGTATTTGGTCAGATTTTTTTGTGGGTTGTAGTAGTATATAGAGGGAGTCTGAGAGAAAAAATGACACCAAAGTTTGGTGCTTCTTTCATTTGTTTGGTGTGCAAGGTAATCAGACATGCAATCTTCAGGTGTGAAAAAAGTTATTGCCCCCCCTAGTTAACTCAACCCAATTAAAGGGATAATTAGGGTCAGCTGTTTGAGTACTTTGGTTAACAACCAGGCCTGATTTGGGCCAGCCCTGCCCAATATAAATCTGACTAACTTTGGCCCTTACCATTAGAGTGAAGTTGTCAGCACACAGGTTCTAGAGGCACATCATGCCACGAACAAAAGAAATTCCTGAAGACCTCCGGAAAAAATGTTGTTGATGCCTATCAGTCTGGAAAGGGTTACAAAGCCATTTCTAAGGCTCTGGGGCTCCACCGAATCTTCCCAGGAGTGGCCGTCCTGCCAAAATCTCTCCAAGAGCAAGGCATAAAATCGTCCAGGAAGTCACAAAGAACCCAAGAAAAACATCCAGGGATCTGCAGGCCTCTCTCGCCTCAGCTAAGATCAGTGTTCATGACTCCACCATCAGAAAGACACTGGGCAAAAATGGGATTCATGGCAGAGTAGCAAGGCGGAAATCATTGCTCACTTAGAAGAACATGAATGCTTGTCTCAAGTTTGCCAAAAAGCACCTGGATGATCCTCAAGAGTTCTGGAACAATGTACTATGGACAGATGAGTCAAAAGTGGAACTTTTTGGCCGACATGGGCCCCGTTATGTCTGGCGAAAACCAAACACTGCATTCCACAGTAAGAACCTCATACCAACGGTCAAGCATGGTGGTGGTAGTGTCATGGTTTGGGGATGCTTTGCTGCATCAGGACCTGGACGCCTTGCCATCATTGAAGGACCCATGAATTCTGCTCTGTATCAGAAATTTCTACAGGAAAATGTCAGGCCATCCATCCGTGAGCTGAAGCTGATGAACAGCTGGGTCATGCAGCAAGACAATGATCTGAAACACACAAGCAAGTCTACATCAGAATGGTTGAAGAACAAGAAATTAAAAATTTTGGAACGGCCTAGTCAAAGTCCAGACCTAAACCCCATTGAGATGTTGTGGCAGGACCTGAAACGAGCAGTTCATGCTCGAAAACCCACAAATGTCACTGAGTTGAAGCAGTTCTGCATGGAGGAGTGGGCCAAAATTCCTTCACAGCACTGTGAGAGACTATTCAATAACTACAGGAAGCGGTTGGTTGCAGTTATTGCTGCTAAAGGTGGCGTAACCAGTTATTGAGTCTAAGGGGGCTATTACTTTTTCACACGGGGGCATTGGGTGCTGCATAACTTTCTTTTATAAATAAATGAAATATGTATCAAATTTTTGTTCACTCAGGGTCCCTTTTATCTAATATTAGGTTTTGGTTGAAGATCTGATAACATTCAGTGTCAAAAATATGCAAAAATGCATAAAATCAGACAGGGAGCAAATACTTTTTCATGGCACTGTATGTATTGTACCTGTTTCATCTGTGTTCATTGTTTGTTAAATCAGTAAACGTCTAGTCGTCTGATTGATAGTTGGGAATTGTTTGAAAGTTCAATTAGCGTTCCAGCACGGAGGTTTTGGTTTTGCTTTGATTTATTTTGAATATGGCTAACCTTTTGCAAAGGAGCGCTGACAAAAACAATATACAGGTACCGCCCTGTTTAAACCCTACTTGCTGTTGTACTGAGTGCTGCTTACACAGAAGACAGTGTTAAAGATTCCGAGAAAAGTCACAGAGAGAAAACACGCTTTGTCACATGGTGGAGAATGCGGGCAACACACTAATTGTCTAAAGGGAATAAATAGCAATATCCAGCAGCAACTGAAGCAGTGGTCCAAGAGCTACTGCAACCCACATTAGCACAGCATGAAGCTTCTCGAGTTCAACAGGAGGCAATGAAGGTGCACCAAGAAACCAACCTATTGTTTCGGGAAGAACAGCTATGGGCAACACAAGCGTTGAAACAGGACATTCACGCACTGGCAGAAAACGTCAGTGCTGTTACCAATGGGGCGCCACAGAGTTCCAACCCCATTCGAGCAAGTCATTATTTACAGAAAATGACAAATACGGACATCGTCGAGGCGTACCTGAAAGCCTTTGAACACTGCTGAGTGAAGGCTGGTTACAGCCCAAGACCCACAGCCGCTGATTGTCGAATGCATCATCATGAAATCGATTCCTGAGGAGACTCCCACCTGGATTGCAGAGGTGGATTGACCAGGGAAACCCCTCAGACGCAATAGCGCTGGAACCTTTCTAAAAGTGGGGGGCAAGGACAAGGGGTGAGGGGTCGCAATGGTTTTCAAGAACAAATGAAAATGTTATTTTGAGAATGCACTTTTATTTCGAACAAACATCTTACGAAGTAAAACTGTAACATAAATGACCAGACTACAAAACGAAGCCTTAGCATAATATTCATTTTTTGTCACAGTTGACTGTGCCACTCTCCTGAAGCCATACCTTTTCACAATATGTCTGCTAAAACTATTGCAAAAGAACTGATGCACATGTTTAGCAGAGTTGGGTTTTCAAAAGAAATATTGACTGACCAAGGTACCCAGTTTATGTCACAAGTAACTAAAGAGTTGTATACATTGCTAAAGATTAAACATTTAAGAACTTCTGTCTACCATCCCCAGACAGATGGCTCAGTCGACAGAATGAATAAAAACCTCAAGACGATGCTCCGCATGGTAATTGATAAGGATGGTATAACTTGGGATTTCTTATTGACATATTTAATGTTTGTAATTAGAGAGGTATCCCAAGCTTCCACAGGTTTTTTCACCATTCGAGCTGTTGTACAGGAGACATCCCCAGAGATTATTAGCTATAGCAAGAAGCATGGGAGCAAGAGCCAGCCCTTTAAATCACAGTATCATCAAACACATTACAACCATCATGCCCATTGTAAAGGATCACAGGAGGCATGCACAAGAAAAACTCAATAAAGCTGTGAGAGCCAGGGTTTTTCAGCCTGGGGACAGGATATTACCAAACATAGAAAGTAAGTTCCTGGCCACCTGGCACATCCCTTCAAGATCATGGAGCAGGTGAGTGAAGTGAATAAGGTGCGGCAACCTGGTAGAAGGAATTTTAAATTTACTACATACATTTGTTGAAAGTGTGGATGGACAGAGGCACAGAGGCATTAGTCACCATGGAAACATCCCCTGTCGCTGTTAGTAATCTCTCAGAACCAAATGTTAAAATAGCTGACACTCTTTCAGGTAAACATGCCTGGAAACATAAAGTCCAGGACCTGATACGCAGAAATAGAGATGTGTTTTCAGCATCACCAGGGAAAACAGAGATAAGACCGCACTAATGGGTACTGGCAAGTTTCCCTCGCTGATTGAGCCAAAGAAAAGATGGCTTTTTCTACCCAAGAGGAGATGTTTCAGTACACGGTCTTACAGAGCCCTAGCTACGTTCCAACGAATGATGGATAAACTACTGAGACCACATAAGGAATACGCTGCTGTCTATAGCAATAATGTGGCGATACATAGTGCTGACTGGGGCGCCCATTTTCTTAAATTCAAGCAGTATTGGAGTCTATCCAGATTGCAGGGTTAACCGCTAATCTGTCGAAATGTTCCATAGGTTTGGAGGAGACCAAGTATTTGGGGTACAGTATCGGGCAAGGCACAGTTAAACCTCAGGTCAGTAAACTAGAAGCTATTCAGAAGTGACCTTGGTCTATAAATAAGAAGCAAGTAAGGGCTTTCCTGGGTTTAACAGGATTTTATAGAAGGTTCATCCATGACTTTGCCTCAAATCGCGGCACCTCCCTCAGACTGGGAATAGTGAGGCAGAATTGGCTTTACAGGTGCTCAAAAATGCTCTGTGTGCGCAACCTGTGGAAACAGCAATAATTTGAAACGTTGAATAAATGGAGTCACAAAAAAAAGAATTAATACAAATTAAAATCTTAACCGCTCGTACTATGTTTATTTTTTTTCTATTTGGTCAAAGAAGCTTGCCAATGCTACTTTCAGCAGATCTCAGAATTCCTTGATGGAGCTTTTAGTTATAGTAGTAAGGTGTGCAAGTGTAGCACGCCTCAACCAGGGGCAGTGATAATTTGGTTAACCCTCAATTAGACAGGTTTGAGCAGTCATGCTAATTCGAGATGTTAACACTCTGAATAGAGATACAGATTTGTTAAGGTCAAGGAGCAAGTCATATATGTGGAGGCAAGGAGACAAGTCAAAAAAACAAATAAAAACTAAATGTTTTATTTAAAAACATATTACTCAAACACACCTTTAAAATCCTCAATATAAATTAGACTATTCCACAGAAAACTTAAACAATGGATTGTTGAACATCCACGGATTACAAAGATTAATAAATAGCAATACTAAAATTGTCTGCAGTACACTTTCATACAGTTAGTTTACTTCAAACCATAAATGAAAAAGTACTCAGTTTTCTAAGCCAAAACAAACAAAAGGCGGTTCTCCTGATCCCATGCGCTCAGCTCATAGACACAGCTCATATCTCTGTCGTTAGCTCTCCCTATAGTTTGCTCTCTCTTACCAGTTAATCTAAAGGCTTTTTATACAAGTGGCCTAATCAAGGAGTACTCGCTTCACCTGGGCACTATGCATATCCACACTGGGGGATGTTGTCTCAGCATTTAAAGGGGTGGGTAACAATGAAGTTCACACCCCTTACACAAGGTTACGTCACAAATGGGTTCTTCAGTGCTGAAGTCTCATGAACATATGGTATGGCTTTCGAACTTGTTGCCATGCAAAAATACCTTAGTTTTTAGTCAATTTGCTTGGCTTTTCAGCATGAGAAGCAGATTTACCGACCCTTTTTAGTCTACCATAGGCTGCACACTTGCTATAGCGTGAGGATTGTGCGTGATATGGATGTGCTATGTCACAGAATTTAGAGTTTCTAAACTGGATGTAAACCAAACCATTGTAAGTCCTTGTCTAGGGGTATTTTGTGAGGGGCCAGATATAGAGAAAGCCAACTCGCTAAGGGCTGTAATTCATGAGGGAAAGAATATCAAGATCAAGATATTTTAAATTATTCCCACATATTGCATACCATATGCATGTGTTTTAAACCCTGGCAGCTAAACACAATAATAATAAGCTTTTTAGTACTCACCCTCTCTGATTGGTAAACATTTCAATGAGAGATGTTGCAGCATTTCTGGGACACCAGTTTTTGTATGTTGGGCTCCAGTGAAGTGGTGGCGACTCTAAGCACAGCATGCAGGTTATCATCCATCAGTCTTATTCTCAGGTGTGACTTGTTCAGCTTCATAATGGAGAACACCTGCTCACAGATAGAAATACTGCCAAACAAGGAGTCTGAAAAAAGTTTAAACAAGGCTGGCTCACTCTCGAACTGCTCAAATCCGCTGCCGAACACTTCCTGCAGTTGTTTCAGTACACTTACATGGCAATTCCATTTGTATGTTATGTCCTGTGGAAAGGCTTCTTGACATGCTTGAATATGTGTCAGCTGCCCTTTCTCAAGCTGCTTTGTGAACAGCTTTAACTTAATTTCAAAAGCACAAACAGCCTTAAACAAATCAGAAATAATATGCTGACTGCTTTGTAACTTCACTGTCGTTCATAATGGAGGTGTCTCATCCAGGGGCGTAGCTAGGAATGGAAATGTGGGTGGGCCCCAACTTCGGGTGGATGGGCAAGTACCAAAGGTCTGACGTCACAGGAAAGCGTTTACATTACAAACATGATTTAAATCAATTAAAACTCTGAATACATCAAATATCTCCCCGGGGTTTGAGCAGCGCAACGTAGCCAAGACTGAAAATGTGTGGTGCCGAGTGAAGCAAGGCGAACATGTTTTGCAGTTTATAACAGTAGTTGCACGTATACACTACAAATACAAAGCACATATGCAGCCTACAGAATTAAACACACTGTGCAGAATAACTGCACAAACTGTTTCATTTGACAAAGTGCAAACAGAAACTAATAAAATTGTGAAAACAAAGTCATTATTTACAAAAATAACATAAAATGCTTTTTTTTCACATTACCCTACTGCATAGCACAACTTCAAAAATGAAAAACTGCAATAAAATAAACACAAAATATTGTGTAACCAGCTGTAAACTGGTTATAAGTAGGCCTACATACACAATTGTAAAATCAAAATAAAATGAAATGAAGGTACTTACATTACTGGCGCATTTGTTGATTCATCGGTTCGTTTTCTTTTTACAAAATTTGTTGGGACATTGCTAATGTGTAAGATACAAATATAGCTATGGTTTACTGCAAAGTTGGCTAAACATTCTGTATTGTATTTCTTAGCAGACGCCCTTATCCAGAGCGACTTACAATTGTTACAAGATATCACATTTTTTACATACAATTACCGATTTATACAATTGTGTTTTTACTTGCTCAAATGTACAGCAGCAGTGCCCCCCACCTGGGATTGAACCCACAACCTTCCAGTCAGGAGTCCAGAGCCCTAACCACTACTCCACACTGTTACCCTGTGTAGGTACTTGGATAGCTAATTGCAAATGTAAAAAATAACTAAACAGCAGCTGCACAAGCTGGTTGCATGCCTTGCAATGAAAGAAACGTTCCTGTATGTATGCTGCCGACCCGCTGTAATTTCGATACTATTGTATCGAAGGCGTAAAATCTCATCCGCAGCCATCCAATCACCAATCTTTTTTTCATAAAAATGACAACGGTGCTGAGGTGGGTGGGACGGATATATTTTTTGAACCACAAGGATGACAGCGAATTACAGTCCGATACGGTTTGGCATGAAATGTTTTTAATTGTCAATCGCTCCATAACTGGGTGGGCCCAGGCCCCCTCAGGCCCAAGCGTGGCGCTGCCCCTGGTCTCATCCCTTCTTTTGCAGAAATGTTTTTAGTTCATTTCTCAGCGCAAAGAACTGCTTTAAGACGTTGCCACGGCTAAGCCATCTAACGTCTGTGTGATACACAACTTCACCGTAAATGGCACTTACATAATGAAGTTAACTGTTGACACAACAAAGCCCATGACCTCTTTAAATGTAAAATATTTTGCACATAAGGCCTCTTGGTGTATTATGCAATGGTACTGCTTCAGCAGCTCAGCTCTTTCAGCGATGTGCTTCTTTACACATCCAATGAACCCTGTACTCACACCTGTCATAGCCGCTGCACCATCGGTAGTCACCCCCACCAGCTTATCTCAGGGCAAACGTAAGTTTGTTTGAAATGCATTAAAAATATCAGAGCCAGCAGTTCTGCCGTGCAGAGTTGAAAGGGATGCCAGCTCCTGGCGGACTTAAAATGTTCTCGTTACTCCACGAATGCAAAATTAAAAGCTGTGCCGTGTCACTGGCATCGGTCCTTTCATCAAGAGCAGCTGAGAAGTACACTATATCATTACATACGCTTTTTAGATGATCATAGCTATTGTCAGACATGTCTACTATATGTCGCTGCATAGTCATTCGGGAAAGGCAAACATCCTTAAAAGGTATCTTTTTTTTCTTTGCAAACAGCATCACATATTTCCATCAGACATTAATTTACAAAATCTCCATCTGAGAATGGGCATCCTGATTTTGAAATAAGCTGAGTGACTTTGAAACTTGCTATTGTAGCAGATTCAGATTACTTGTTTATGTTCAAAAACACCTTGCTGGCCTAATAACTGCATTCTTTTTTAGCTCTCAATTCTCTTAGCAAGTCTTTGTATTTTGCATGTTTTGTCTCATAATGATGACGGAAATTGTATTCTTTAGGGACGGCAGTACATTCAAGGCAGACGAGGTCAGGTGTAGACGCCCAGCCTTGATTCAACAAAAAAAAAAAGTTCTGTCCACTCTGGGTTAAACTGCCGGTGTTCACGATCAATCTTTCTCTTTTAGAATCGATGTAGATTTTTGAACACTAGAGGGCACTGTATCTCGTGTTTTGTATTATGAGAGAGAACCTGGCAGTGCTGAGTAGTTACAGAACAAGTGCAATATATGCTTGCAGGCAGGCTGGTTTAAATACATCATTTTAAAATGATTACGGGCCGGATTATAGGAGGCAGCGGGCTGTATCTGGTGCACACCTATCCTAGCCTATACAGTTAAGCAAATGGTGGAATCCTGGATGTTACTGATGTTTTGTAAAGCTGTCGTATACAAATCATATCTACATTGTTGAAATCTAAAGACATCAGCCTTTAAACTGGTGTATTGGATTAGCAAATAACTGAATTTATAATGATGTATGCAGTACACAAAATTGTGCATTCAGTTCAATTCACTTCAAACCTTTATTTAACCAGGTAAAGACATTGAGAACAAGTTCTCATTTAAAATGCCGACCTGGCCAAGAGGCAACATAAATACAACAGACAACAATACATAGACAGTTAGAAACATTACAGGAATACGAAATTAATAATTATAAAAAAATTTAAAAAACTAATAAAATCAGCATCTGCTCTGACAAGCACAAAAGAGCTTCAAGCCTAGAAAAGAAAGCACTCCCTGAGATAAAACCAGGGCGTTTAAGCATTGATTGTAGCACCTGCATATTAGAATGAGTTATGCTCAACAGCAGTAAAAACGTGAGGGGCAATTAAACTAATCAAATTGCTAAATCGAACGTTGTAAGAGGAGATCGATATAGTCAACAATTCGCTTAAATAGAGGGGTGATTTCCCGATTAGAGTTTTATAAATGAGTCTGTACCAATGACATAGCCAAAGTGTTTGAAGTGAGGGCCAGCCAACCAAAGTGTAGAGATCACAGTGATGAGAGTGGTAGGGAGCACCAGTGATAAATCTTATTGCAGAGTGATATAAAGCATCATAAAGGGCAACATTAGAAGCAGCTTTATAAATGACATCTCCATAATCTAAAATGGGTAGTACAGACATCTGTACCAGTAAGTATTTAGCTGGCCGTGTGAAGCATGATTTATTTCTGTAAAGAAAGCCGAGTCTAACTCGAACTTTCGATTGTAGTTTAACGATATGTGATTTAACAGTAAGTGCACTGTCTAGCCAAATACCCATATATATAAACTTCCACTTGCTCAAGGTCAACCTTACAAAAGGTACCAATTTTGCAGCCTTGCTCAAGAACTGCAGGATTGGTAACATTTGCACGTCCCCTATTAAATAACATACATTTAGTTTTATCAACATTAAGCAATAAACGTAGATCACAAAAAGATTTTTGAATCTGATTGAAACTTGTTTGCAAGTCTGATAGCACTGAAGATAGAGTTGGGCCAATTGAATATAAAATAGTGTCATCAGCATAGAGATGTCCCCCTTATCTGTCATTCAGATGGCTTTGTAGACTATGAAGTCCTACATTTAACAAATGGAGGGATCCTGTAAAACTATTATATACAAATAATAAACATGACTGGGCCAAGGTGCTCCTAGTAGCCCCTTTTTGGCCCAGGAGACTCTGGTTTTTGACCCTGATGCAGCTCCTGAGTGGCCAGCCGTGGAGCCTACCCAAGCTCATTCAGCTGAACTGAAATTTGTATCGCTCAAAGTGGTTTTCTTGAGATGCAAGTATTCTCAATTGTGAAAGCCTACTTATTTTTACAGAAGCCAGGATAAAGGTTACGTTCCATACCAATCCTGCTTTTTTGCCGAAGACTCTGCATTTCATGTCATCCCCCGAGAAACAAGGCTTCTAATACACATAACAGGGCTCTCAACTGTAGCCTGCAATCGGCTTGAACAGAGATACCATTTTCAGAAACTTTGATACGGTATAGTAACCCTAGTGTGTGCCTTAGTGTGGGAGTCCACAGCGTAAGACGTCTAAAATCCTAAAAGTCCTTGAAATCAAATATCTAACTCAGCCCCGATTGATCACCTGAGTAAAAGAGATTTTAACATATTATTTGAAGTTGACAGAGATTGAAATATATTCAATTTATTGAGCTAGCTGTGCCTGAGTTTGCAGTGGAATATCCCAGACATAACCGGACGAAGAGTACAGATATTGGTGGAGGAATTGCGGTTTCAGTGGAATACCTAAATAGTCAATGACTCTTCTTTTTGCAGACATTTCTTTAGTCCCATGGTAAGGAGACATAAAAGCAAAGACAGACCCCGGAACCTGGACTTTCTCTGCCAACAAGAAAGCCTTTGAGCACCTGTATTGTTGAAGACACGGATCAGCTGGAGGAGGCAGTAAGGAGCCTGTTAAGTATTCAACACGTAGTGTTTGTCCTCTTATGAACTCGAGAATGAGCAGACCTTAAAGTAAAATTTACGTTTTGTTTTAGGTAGAATGTAAGAAAAGTATTATTGATTTCAATTCATGCTTTGCGTTAATGAACACTACAGTAATTGTTTGTTGTATGTGATTTATACAAATTGATGTGGGTTTTACAAGGCAATGATCATTCTGCATTTAAAGCTAGAATCCAAATTTAGTCTTGATAGTAGATAATTCTCGATAGGTTGTCTGGATGCAAAGAGAGCGACTTTATCTCGCAAGAGTGAGAATTGTCTTCTGAACCAAAACATGTATTTGAGACTGATGTAACGATGCTTTGATTATCAAATATTAATGAAAGTAAATATTTGTGTTACTAACGATACCCCTGTTAAGACTAACCTTCATCTTAAATAGCTGTTAGAAATGCGGTTGTAAACTTTAATAGATTGCTTTGGATTGCTAATCGGGAGTGCGGTGTCGTTGTTTTAACTTTCTTTTCTGTACTAGTTAATTTAGTTTAGTTAATTCTTCCTTTCTGGATTACTTTAGTTTAGTTTTGATTAAAACATCCCTGAAAAAGACTGATTAATTAAAAAAAAAACCAAAAAAAAAAACCTTACACATAGAATTCATAAAGAAGCTCTGCATTGCAAAAGGCTGGATGTATTACAAAAATAATTAATTTTAAGTTTATGAATATAACGAAACACTGCAATCACATATGCCAAAAATGTTCAATGAATGTAAATATTTTTTAATACTGCATTAACACCTGCTGCTATGGCAATAAAGAGCAGCCTTTTCTTCAAGATCACAACAAAGACATTTAATATCACAACATACAAAAATAAAGCACTTTGCCCTTACGTTTGCATTTTAAAAAATCAGGCCCATACTGTACTACATTTAAATTTTGTTTGCCTCATCCTTCTAAGCACAAATTAGTGCAGTGTCATCTCTTAAAGCACAAGACAGACAAGCCTATAGGTTTGATCCCAAAATGTCCAAACCTATTAAACTGAACTGGTGAATCACCTGACATGTATATATATAAAAACATGTATTGGAATAGACTGGAGTTGCCTGCCCCTATTATGGGGAAAATGTATGATAACAGACAGGACAGGTGTTCAAATAATGGACAACCATTATCCTTGATAAGTCAGATGCAAGATGAAGCTAAGAGGAGGTTGGCTGATTGTGACCTTGTCAAACAACATTGTAAAAAGTTTAATTTGGGGTTTATTTATGTTCCCAAATCAAGACTGGGATCTCATTTCAGAAAATCAATCTATGTTTGCCAGGTAGTAGGTGTTGTCCTTGGGAGGACCAGCAATGACGTCACATACACAGGAAGCTTGAGGGCAAAACTCAGTGCCACACCTGGCGACTGAGTGGTGGTTTATTACTTTAAAAAAAAAGGGCCTAAGCCACAGTCAGCACCCAAGTAGGGTAGCAGGTATTACAAAAATAAACACAAAACCCCCCAGTAATACCAGCTATGGTAGAACCGGGTTAAAATAAAAAAGAATAAACAAACAAGTCCCGCACCAAATAATACAGAACACAAAAAAATAATAGCTGCCGTTCTCTAAACGGCCGCGTTGGTAGTGGCGGCGCTGTGTCGGCAGTTGGCTCCTTCCAACACTGGCTGCGGCACTCACTGCCCTGGGTAGAGACGAGACGTCTGGATACTTCCGAAACACACACTTGGGAAGAGAAGGAGAAAGGTAGGAGTCGGGTCGCAGACAGCCGCCTGTTCAGGGGTCTGGAATGGGATCAGTAGAAAGTAGCAACACACACACAACAGCACAGCGTACTCCTGTTGCTAACCCAGGACAGAGAGCCCGAATGCAGAAACAGCGCAATCAGCTAATGCCCCCGCCTCAGCCAACCGGCGGACACAGCACAGCTGATTTCAGAAAGCGAGCCCGGCGACCGCGAGGTTCCTCGTCAGGGCAAAATGACGAACCACACCAGAACTCCCGGTATAATCATTTTCAGGCCGTTCGCCCCGACTTCGGGCTGCCCTACGCAACGCCACAAGAGATCGGGAGGGCGGATTACAGCGGGACCCTATTACACTCCCGTCACACAGGAAAAAAATCTATATTATTGCACTAAATAATATTCAGATTTTTATTTAAAATAGGGAGATGACTGTCCCATTCTGCTTAGTGTGGGCTGTAATGCGCAAAGAAGGTGATTTGATATTCTTGAAGACGGCAGCCGAGCGAGCCACCTCAGGATAGGCTGAGAAGATGGGAGCCAGACGGGCTGTCTCGGGAGAAGCGGCACGAACGGCGCCAGCATTGAAGGGGACGGCATCAACTGGCTCCGGGATGACTGGATCTGCTGGAACCCCGACCCATTCCAGAGCCGATGGGATGGCGGACTGGAGGACCTCCTCGGTGGCCTCGAGGACCAGGGTTGGTGCTTTGCCTGCGGGGAGTTCGGGCACAGGGTGGTATGCTGCCCCTTCCAAGAGGAAGATGAGGCTCTGCCTGCCACAAAGCAAAAGAAGGGGAGGAGCTGCCGTTCCCAGAGGCGAGCAAGGAAACCAGTGCCAGCTCCAGAGCCAAAGAGGGAGTGCCCAGCTCCACTACCGGAGGTTATTAATGAAGTACCTGATGCTCCTGGGAGAGCCTGCCTGCTGGGTGTGATTGCCAGCTGGAATCTAATCAGCAAGTAGGTGTGTTTCAGCAGGTCGTCAGGTATAAAAAGGTCTCATTTATTCACCTCAGGGCTGCTGCAAAGCCAAGGACAACAGGCTGAACATTGCCCATGCTACCCGGACAAAGAGACCTAAAGACCTGTACTTCACCGTGAGAGCAACCCTGGATCAGAAAGTAAAGAAACCGAAACCGCCGACATCTGGGTAAGTAGCTGGAGTCGGGGTTTGTTTAGTATTGAACAGAGAAGATTAGTTCTGGGATTGTAGATCCCACTAAGGTATAGAGAGCGAGGTGAATAAAAGGGAGCTTCCATGTATTAGGAGTAGCGCATGCCTTTTTCATGGCACCTTTTATTTTATAGTTTTTGTACAGTGTTTTATTTTGCTTTTTGTATGCCAGGCCGTATGTCCCACCTGAGCTGCCATTGCTGGTAGCCTCACGTGGGGTTCCTGTATATTGTCTGTGTTTGTGTAAATAAAACCTGTGTGCCTGCGGAGCATGTCAACTTCAACCTCCGTCTCGATCTCCTGTCTGTCACACAGCAACAAATGCATGCACCCACACTGCAGTAGCCATTCACAATCAATTCTCTAGGGCCACAAATCATGCAGCATAAATGTGCAAATCGTGAATCTTATATGTGCTGTGATAATAATGTTTGCAACTGCTTGTGTGAGGAAGTTGCTGCCTGTATTTTTAAATTGAATTAAAGGGAGCTTCAGTTATATTAAATGTGTGCTGGATTTTTTTAAACAAAAGTCAGAGCGAAAGATCAACTATATTATTAACTAGAAAGCAGAACATTGTATATACTGTATTTGCTCAAGTAAAATTCGATCCCCCCATTGTAAGGAGAGATTCTGGTATACATTGTTTTCCCAAGGATTAGCCTACACTAGAACCGCCGCAGTTATATTCATACCTACAACCGCCACCAGCAGTATGATGCCACATTTTAAACAACATCAACAGTAAAATGAAAGACAAACTATCAAAAGTTTTATACAAGCATGAGTTCAATGTCACTGAATCATTTTCGTCAAATCTTGAGATGTTTGCGTTTTGATTTGAGAGAAATTAGTAGCATTTGATCTGGCAATGAGGGCAACAAGGATTTGCCCACAACAATGGAGGTGATGCTGTTTCCCATAGAAGCACTATGCTGCCGGGTCACGCAATAGAATAGGTAACATTATTATTATTAAGTAACTGTCAACTTTTGCTCGTGTATTAGTCGAACCCCCCAACCTCAGGATAGTGTTTTGGTGTTGAATTTCTCGGCTTATACTTGAGCAAATACGGTAGTTATATTGTTGAGGGTTAGCAGGTTAGATGCCGTATAACCTTGCTGCCTAGAAGGGATAGTGGGGGGTGTACTCCAGGGCTGAGTGTGGTTGGAGAGTCATGGTTATCAGTTCAGTGTATGGGTGAAACTTCCAAAATGAGATTCACACTGCATCAGATGTTTCAAGTCCACTCAAGATCCCACTTTGCAGAGTTTAAATTGCTTCCCTTAATGTAAGTGGGTAGAGAATGAATTGGTTAATTGAGTGTTGAATTAATAAACACTGCTGATATAAGTGTGCAGACACCAGAGTGAGAGAAGGAGACAGACACTATGCCACTGAACGTAAGTTTAAAAAAAGATTGTTTAAATTTAGAGCCGTAGTTTTAACCTTGACTGATGAATGTGCACTGTTTTATACATATTTAAAAAGAAACTGTTCAATTACTGGACAATAAAATATATAGAAAAGCAGCTGAGTCATGTTATATGTAAGTTTAAGCTTTTAACAACAAAAGTTACCTAGGTGCATTGATTCTTAGTTAAACAAAACTTGTATTTTTTTGTTAAAGTGAAAGTCCCTTATGCAGTAAGTGCCCTAGAAACATGATCTAAGTTTGCATAATATGACAGTTGGCCAGACTTTATTGCCTTTTTAATGTGTTGCTGTTTGCTTTTCTGACTCAAATTATAAAAAAATATCAGTGATCAATATTTTATTTGGCCTACAAATGTTCTGCTCATTACAGTACTATATGTTTTATACTATGATAAAGCCGGACATTTATACTGGAGCTTAACCCCCAAATACATACAAGACGTAAACTTTATTAAGATTTGAGACCTCCAGACTGCTTTTATGTTTTTTGGTTGCAATTTATACCCACATAAGGGTACACATTGGATATAGGGATTTAGTTTTAGAATGTAAAATATATTTCTCCATTAGTCTTTATTGACAGCAGATGCAAACATGTTTATAGAAGAAAATAATTTAATGGTATGAATAGAAGATTTTTATTTGAACGTATTTAAAAAATGACACCATATACATTTATGCTGGTCTCATTATACAAGAGGAATCCCAATTTCTGACGAGTCTGCCAGTACCAGATCAATCTTAATTAATGTACGAGATGTCAGAAGATGCCTAGTGAAGCCTAAAATCAAGGTGCACATAACTTCAAATAAAATAAATCACTTAATAAAACATTACATTATTAACACATAATAGAGATTTTTTTAATGTTTTTTTTTTTTTTTTTAACGGCAGGTGGTACTCAGGAATAGAACCTTTCACCCTCAAAGTCAAGTACAAAGTATATCAACATCAGACATGGTATAGGGATGGCTGCTTTAAAGTTTTACTCCTTTGCTTCTGCAATGTCATTGAAATTCAGCTCTAATCTTTAGAAAGAACAACTTTCACCAACAAGACATTTCCATTTTCCATTTTTTCAGTGTGTGTTGCTGCAGAGATGAGACCTTTCTGTTGCAGTTTGATTTTCAGTACACATTAGAAAATTGACTGATCTGAGCTTATTTGGCTGTGGTGTTTTACACAAAGGAAAGAGGCTTTCTATTGCTTAAATGAGGCTGCATTTCTACAGAGGTTCAAGAAATAAATGTCAAACATGATCATCATAAAACTACTGTAAATACTGCTGTTTTTGTTTAAGTTGCATTGTGTAACTGTGCTTTAATGCAATGATGCATAAAATATATTTCTTCTCGCATGAATAAAATGGTTAAATCAATTGTTTCCATTCTTTTACACTAATGTGACTTGCAAACAAGTAAAACACAGGTGTTGTCATTTGGACAAATACATGTGCCCAGTATTTATTACTATTATTTTAGTTTTTGTTGAAAAAATACAACATAGGCATAAGGTAATATTTTTTTTCCTTTATAATAATTCTTTTTTTATTTTAAATTTGGCATCACTGGGTTCTTGACTATAGTGGTGAAGAGGGCATGGTAAGCTACTAAATTGCAATATTATGTATTCATTAATCAGAGATTATGAATTTAAATAGAAAGAAATGGATTACTTACACATTTGGATTTGCTAAATGTGAAAATGTGCAGTGATGCAACTCGAAATAAATATGATTGAATCCTATTTTATGCGATTTTGTTGCGCGACAACTAGGGAATTGAGCAATCAGCCGAGAACTGCTTCAATGCACGGCGGCCACCAGGGTGAAACAGTTTCCAGAATGTCAGAGGAAAAAATAATACTTGCTGTGGAAAAACGCCCAGAGCTTTATGACAAAGATAATCTCAATTCTAAAGATACAGAGATGAAAGATAACATATGGGAATCCATTTTGAAGGAACTGGATAAGCCTGGTATGTATGATTTATTGCCATATATGTTGAAATACCGTCAGAGAAGACACTCATAATTTCCACATCATGTTGACGAATATGTACCAGTCTTATTCATAGTTTTGTCAGTAGCATTTTTAAAAAAATTTTATAGAACTGGCAGTTTTTAAATCTGTCGCATCGCGTCTGTGTAACTTCATGTGTGTATAGTCATGTCGCTGCAAAAGTATCTTGTCGCCCGATGAGAAATCGCATTGCGTCTGGTGTGTAGCGGCCTTTACAGAGTGACCAGAGAGTGCATTTATACCCATTTTGAAAATAGAATCTACAAGATGGTTATGACAGGGTGAGTGGTATTTGTGTTTAATTTTTTGTTTACTTGATAAATTTACACTGAATTCCACTGGGTTATGAAGGTACAGAATGTTGGGTCATTCCGTCAGAAATCACCCAACAGGTTATACACTACCATCTGTGATTTACACCGATCAGGTCAAGGGGTCAACACTAACATTAACCAACCTTTTACTTTTTATTGCATAGCAAATTCAAAAACAGGTATAAAAAATACATTTGAAAGAAAACAAAAGGAAGTTACACCTTAACAAAGTTTTTGAACTTTGACCTTGGGGTGAAACCCCAAAAATAAAAATTTCAAAACATTACCAAGAAAATGTCAAGGTCTTGGCTTCGTCTGTGCAAAATTTCACGAAGGTAATATTTTAGGTTTGCTTTGAAAAAATCAAAACCTAGCCTGCCCCCCCCATTTCTAAGAAACCTGAATAATCTTCAAGTAACAAACATTTAATTTGAATCAGATGAAAAAAGTCAGCATCTTTTATTCCAGGTGAAAATTTACTTTTTTGCAACAAAGGTCACACCAGTCAATAACACCTTCTCTCTCTCTCCACAGTTTCTCAGATTTTAGAGAGCTTGATTCTGAAACGTGTAGCCTCTTGAGGAAGACAAAGTTAGACTATGGCATATAACACTACCAAGAATGTTGCCATGGGGTACCCAGCATTTGTCATCCTTCTCTGGCCAGCGATACTGCTGTGATTTGTCACCAGGGTGCATGAATTGGATATAAAAGTGTCCAAATTCCTCAGAGATATTTTCAATCATACCCATCCAATACATATCTGCATAGATGACAGAAACAAAACTTCCTCTCTGATATAAAACTGCATCTTCTTCCTCAGCTTTGGATTCATCAGAGCCATCTCAGGAGGTACTTACAGTTTCTGATTCACTTAGGGAGAGGGAAGAGACTTGAAGCTGAGTCTAATGGGGATGAATCTATGCAAGCGTTTAGTGCCCTTTATGGTTAATGCGGACTTGAACCTATGTTTTAAATGTTCAGCATTGGCCATGATGTCTTTTCTGGATACAAAGATGAAGGTTATGCTGTTGAAGGCAGTCTTGCAAATGAATACATGTCTTCTGGGGTTTCAATCTGGCCATCAGTTGGACGCTGCAAGCTCGTTTTTTGCAGTTTTTGGATTGAAAGGAGTGCACAACTGATTTTGAATGATCTAGGGAATCACTGATGTTGCATGATCTAGGCTATTTTAGGTAGTTGGATTGAGCCTTTGCTGTGAAATTATGTCTTCATTATGTTCAAAAATGGTTTTGTAGTGCTTCACTTACTTTTTTTCACAGGACCTTCTCCCAGCAATGCAAGTTCTGTCTTACTTCAACAATGGAAACATCAGGGTTTGTAATAGTGATGCGCGGGTTTGGGTTAGATACATTAAATTTCAGGTCGGGTTGGGTGCGGGTCAACATTCATTTTCGACTATTGCTGTCTGTAGTTCTCTGATTAACGGTGTGTGTATTGGGCATGTGCGGTAATAAGGATATGAAATGAGCTACTCCCATGTGGTGTAGTCAGCACAGTTTAACAGTTTTAAAAAATCTAGCAAATTCCTTACTAAAACAATGGCTTCTGAAATTGAACACATGCATAAAATTTTGCTCTCTGGAGAACTTAAAACTAGATGGAGAGAGACACATACATCTCAAGTGTGGAGCAAATTTGCAGTGGAAACGATGGAAAACGATGAGTTCAAAGACTTTGTGATGTGCTTGCAGTGTGATGCCCTTTACAAGTATAATAGTATAATAGTATAATATAATAATAAATGTGTCGGCATGTTGGTGGACGTCAAGGAATCAAATTAGCCAGTTCACCACAAACAGCAGTAGCAGGGCAATCAGAATTGAAGCCTATAGCATCATACCTAACGGCAGATGCAACAAAGGTTCCCGCGAGTGTTAAGTCTGTTGGTGGACAAGTGTGTAGATCTGTGCTGTATGGACCTTTCAAAATTCTGATATTGTGTTGGGGCAGGGATGGGGCAGGAGGCTGTGTGGTCCAGTGGTTAAAGAAAAGGGCTTGTAACCAGAAGATCCCCGGTTCAAATCCCACCTCAGCCAGTGACTCATTGTGTGACCCTGAGCAAGTCGCTTAATCTCCTTGTGCTCCGTCTTTCGGGTGAGACATAGTTGTAAGTGACTCTGCAGCTGATGCATAGTTCACACACCCTAGTCTCTGTAAGTCACCTTGGATAAAGGCGTCTGCTAAATAAACAAATAATAATAATAAAAATAATAATTAATAATAATTCAAACATGTTGTCCAGAGCCTTATTAATGTCAGGTTGTCTGTGATAGAGCTAAGCAAATAGCCAAAGCACAAAAAGAAAAATTGTCTAGAGACGTAAACAAGGCTTTAGAAAATTGTATAGCCATTACAACGGATATGTGGACTGATGGCTATAACAAAATGGCATACATTGTACTTACCTGCCACTGTGTACATGATGGATGGAAGTTAAATGCACGAGTCATAGCTACAGCTGAATTCAACGCAAGTCTTCCGAAAACAGCTGAAAACCTTAAAGAACAAGTTAACAGAGAACTGCAGGAATTTCTTTTACAAAATAGTTTCTGTAAGTGACCAGGGAGCAACCATTAAAGCAGCCCTTTGGAATGACTACTGGATCCCATGCACTGCTCATGTTCTCAATATAGTGCTGAAGCATACTTTCAATGCCAGGACTTTGCCAGAAGAAATGAAAGATGTGATTTGTGTAATTGACAAGTGCAAAAGCCTTGTAACATACCTAAAAAAATCTGGAGCCTTTGCAAGTTTAACACATGCAGTGATACAAGAGTGCTTCTCCAAAATCACAGACATCCGCAAACCCTTCAATACCACGCCTCCTTCCCCACCCACCCCCTGTCCTCTGCTCACTCACCCCATCACCCACTGCAACCCCTACTAATCTACCCTCCTCCTCCTTCTCACCCCTCTTGGACTCTAATCTTTGCTCCCTGATCTGGAGCCATAAACCCACCACGTGTGCTCTAGACTCCCTCCCCACTCACCTTTTCCAAGCTGCTGTCCCTGCTCTACTCCCTTTCATTTCCTCTCTTCTCAACACCTCTCTGCTCTCTGGCTGTTTCCCCTCTGCTTTCAAACAGGCCAAAAACACCCTTGATCCCTCATACCTCCACAACTATTGTCCTGTCTGCCTTCTCCCTTTCCTCTTTAAAACCCTCGAGCAAGCGATACATCGCCAGCTCTCTGCTTTCCTGTCAAAACATTCTGTGCTTGACCCCCTCCAATCCGGTTTTCGCCCAGCACACTCCACTGAAACTTGTATCTTTAAAGTGAAAGTCCCTTATACAGTAGCTGCCCTATAAACATGATCTATTCAAAGTTTGCATAATATGACAGTTGTCCAGACTTTATTGCCTTTTAAATGTGTTGCTGTTTGCTTTTCTGACTCAAATTGTAAAAAAAATATCAGTGATCAGTATTTTATTTGGCCTACAAATGTATCATGTTTCTGTTCATTACAGTACTATATGTTATGTACTACGATAAAGCCGGACATTTACACTGGAGCTTAAACCCCCAAATACATACAAGACATAAACATTATTAAGATTTGAGACCTCCAGACTGCGTTTTACATGAATAGCTCATTGGGCACATACGTAATGTTATTTACATTTTAAATAGTGAGCAGATAGGTTTGTAGATTGTTTGAGTAGTAGTATTTGGGATATCAAAAAACTCAAGCTCAAGTCATGTGATTTCATAAAAATGCCAGGTGCTCAGTGTTTGGTATTTGAGTTGAGTTAAAATTGCCAAAATTAGTTGATAAGGAATCTGTATTATTAGCCATTTGAAAACCCATGATTTTAATTAATGCAAGAAATGCGAAAGGTACATCCATGCCCAGCTTGAGTAATGAAGATCGCCTGGTTGCTATCGGCATAATTGAAGGCAGCCTGTCTGTGAGAGAAGTTGCCTGGAGAATGAGATGTTCTGCTTCAACAATCAGCTGACTAGCCTAGAGAAACCAGGAAACCGGCTCAGTGAGTGACAGGCCACGTCCTGGAAGGCACAGGGCCACCACACCGGTCCAGGACCGTTGTACAAGCCAACCGGTGGGGCGGTGGAAGTGTGATGATGTGGGGAGGAATCTGCTTTAACACAAGAATGCCTTTGGTGCAGATTGAGGGCAACCTTACTGCTCAGTGATACGATGACGAAGTCCTTGAGGCAACAGTTTTTCCGTTCCTGCAAACCAATCCGGAAGTGTCGATTTTCCAGCAGGACAATGCAAGACCACACAGTGCTAGGATTACAATTGCACGACTTCAAGAAATCAATGTCGAAGTTTTGACGTGGCCAGCTTTTTCTCCTGACCTCAGTCCAATAGAACATCTGTGGGGCCAAATCAGCAGTACCAACCACAGAAGACAACCGCGACCAGCCAACCTTCACCAGCTGGCTGCAGCAATACAGAATATCCCACAGCAGTCTATCCAGAGGCTGATCAGGTCTATGCGTCAACGTTACCAGGATTGTGTTAATGCTCAGTGAGGTCATACCCGATACTAACTTTGTAATGTTTTCATTCTGACAGTGTGTCATGTTTCATACAGAAAACTTATCATGATTCTTTGATCTGTATTTTTGTTCTCATTTTCTGTGATTTTGTTTGATATCTATTTTTAAAATATTTGATTAAATCCATTAGCCCTGAGTTTTGTGTTTCTTTTGTGCATCTGTATATTTCTCCATTAGTCTTCATTGATAGCAGATGCAAATATGTTTATAGAAGAAAATAATTTAATGCTATGAATAGAAGATTTTTATTTGAAAGACTTAAAAAGTCTCATTATACATCTAAACTCTAAGGCGAGACAAGAGGAATCCCAATTTCTGACAAGTCTGCCAGTACCAGATCAATCTTAATTAATGTACGAGATGTCAGAAGATGCATAGGGAAGCCTAAAATCAAGGTACACATAACTTCAAAAAAAGAAATCACTTAATAAAACATTACATTATTAACACATAATAGAGATTTTTTTTAATGTTTTTTTTTTTTTTTTTTTAACGGCAGGTGGTACTCAGGAATAGAACCTTTCACCCTCAAAGTCAAGTACAAAGTATATCAACATCAGACATGGTATAGGGATGGCTGCTTTAAAGTTTTACTCCTTTGCTTCTGCAATGTCATTGAAATTCAGCTCTAATCTTTAGAAAGAACAACTTTCACCACCAAGACATTTCCATTTTTCATTTTTTTTCAGTGTGTGTTGCTGCAGAGATGAGACCTTTCTGTTGCAGTTTGATTTTCAGTACCCTTGTGAACATTAGAAAATTGACTATTATTATTTTAGTTTTTGTTGAAAAATACAACATAGGCATAAGTCAATATTTGTTTTTTTTTCCTTTTTTATCATAATTCTTTTTTTATTTTAAATTTGGCATGATCACTGGGTTATTGACTATAGTGGTGAAGAGGGCATGGTAGGCTACTAAATTACAATATTATGTATTCATTAATCCTGGATTATGAATTTAAATAGAAATAAATGGATTACTTACACATTTGGATTTGCTAACTTCATGTAGATTGCGAATGGTTATGCAGTTATGTTGGAGTAATTTAAATAAACAGCTTGTTCTGTATATGTGATTATTTAGGATTCTTACTTTTTGTATAGTGTTGTTTTCAAAGCATATTCCTACCAGCAGAAAAGTATTTTATTTCAACATTATTACACCCCATTATGTTGAACATCTACCCCGAAAGGCAGAGCACTTAGGAAGATCATCATCCTACCATCTTCCTAGGATTTATTTGAGATAGGCTGGTCATCTTCCTTGGTTATAATCCCTGGTTCTCAACTCAATTATACATTTGTTGGATGAGAATGTAAACTTTAATGGTCGCAATCCTCTGCCTTAAGGCCGCTACACACCAGGCGCGATGCAACAAGCAAAAATGTGCAGTGATGCAACTCGAAATAAATATGATTGAATCCTATTTTATGCGACTTTGTTGCGCGACAACTAGGGAATTGAGCAATCAGCCAAGAACTGCTTCAATGCACGATGGCCACCAGGGTGATACAGCATCCAGAATGACTTAGGAAAAATAATACTTGCTGTGGAAAAATACCCAGAGCTTTATGACAAAGATCATCTCAATTATAAAGATACAGAAATGAAAGATCACATAAGGGAGTGCATATGTTATTTTTCACCATTGTGGAGTAGTGGTTAGGGCTCTGGACTCCTGACTGGAGGGTCCCAGGTGGGGGGACACACTGCTGCTGTACCATTGAGCAAGGCACTTTACCTAGATTGCTCCAGTAAAAACCCAACTGTATAAATGGGTAATTTTATGTAAAACATAATGTGATATAATTGTAAGTCGCCCTGGATAAGGGTGTCTGCTAAGAAATTAATAATAATAAATAATAATAATAATGTCGAAAGAACTGGATAAGCCTGGTATGGGTGATTTATTGCCATATATGTTGAAATACTGTCAGAGATGACACTCCTAATTTCCACATCATGTTGACAAATATGTACCAGTCTTATTCATAGTTTTGTCAATAGCATTTTTTTTATAGATCCTGATGTTTATTAAAAATAAATAAATAAATAAATAAAAAGCCTAACTCCAATTGGGAGCACCGAATAAACTTTTTGTTTCCCTAACTAAAGAGTTGGGACAGCTAAGCCGTTTTCCCAACAAAACCACTGGTTTTCTTTAACTAAACCGGACAGCTAAGCTGTTTAACGGTTTGTGACAGAAAGACAATGATTCTTGGTGGTAAGTATCTCTCCCGATCCGTGAGGGCGCTAAGTAACGGGAACAGAGTACCCTGGACTGCTTTGCCTGACACTTCGTTCATAGGGTTAAAAGGAAGTCGGTCATTTAGAAAAGGGGCGGAGCTCGGTACATTAACTCATCGACCCGGAAGGGAAATGATGTGGCTGCCGCGGATTGGAGGAGCGGCTGCAATCGTTTACCAAGGGGTCATGAGTGACGGTATAAGTAGGGGACGAAGCGACGTAAACTGCTCCTTCATTTTGGTTAGACAAAAGAACCCGAAAGGACTTGTGTTTTGTGTATCCATATTGTGAGTGTTTGTTTGTTTGTCTCCAACTGTGTCTTGTTATTAGTAGACAGCTAGCATGTTAAGTGACTCTGCAGCTGATGCATACTTCACACACCCTAGTCTCTGTAAGTCGCCTTGGATAAAGGCGTCTGCTAAATAAACAAATAATAATAATAATAATAATGTTCCGGAGCTGTCGCCAGAGGCCAGCACAAACCCAGAACAGCACTGCACTTGTATCACAAATAACTGTGTTTGCACCATGGGCACTAATTCATGCACTAATAGACTTGTGTATGTGTTTTGTGTGAGTGTAAACAAGACTATTATTTCGGGACAAACCCGGGGATTACAATTTAAGTAATACACGCCGATGTATTACTTAGCATCATTTATTGTTTACTGTTTGTTTTCCCGTCAGGCACTGGACATACAAACCCATTAAACAACTTTGCACCTGGATTATAATTGTCTGTCTGTTCATTGATCACCTGCACACTGTTAACCACTTTGCCACACAGTTACAAAACATATATTCTTCAAGAATAAACACACAGTACTTCTTGGTTAAACACACAGTACTTCCTCTTGTTACCAGCTCCCTGGCAATCCTCTCTCTAATGGAACTTCAAGCTCCCTTTTTATATAATGTGGCTGTTCCCAGTTAGCACCAATTATCTAATTTGGGAACAGCCACATTCTCACATGTATATGGCAGGGATAGGAATTAACCCCATCCCTGCCAGCCACCACCAAAACACATAACCCTAACACTTTCTTTAGAGGCAGGGCTGTGTGTGCTACTGGATATAATTAGATACATGATTTGTTTTGTAGTTCAGTCTATATTTAATTGAGGGGTTTCAAACGTGACCCCAGCGCCATACTGGCAGGCAAAACAGCAATTTCGGCAAAAACAAATTACATAGATTCCACACAACACACTAATAACGAACACACTTGTCACCTCCAAAATGAGGAGTTAATAAGATACAAGGAGAAATGTCAAATTCTTGGTATATGTGACCCTTACTGTGCACTTCCGGTGCTGTTTACAGCAGTAAAACTCCAGAGCTTGATTTCGGCAACATCTGGCTGTATCTGTTAGAGAATCCCTCATCCTACAGCTTCAGAGATGAAAGGGTACAAACGTACTGACAGCTTGTGACATGCTGAATGGTGTGGTGCAGTAGAAAGTGAATGTCCAGACTGAATTCTCCCAATAGCAAAAAGGTTTTAATAATTAACAAACAAAAAGATCATAAAATAAATCCACTTGGAAAAATAATTAATAATAATAATAATAATAATAATAATAATAATAATAATAATAATAATAAGCCCCAGTACCAGCGATGGTAATGGGGCAAAACTCAATAGCGTCCAGCTAAAACAAAAGTCAACAAAACACACTCCAATAACCACAGTCCTCCGTGCACGAAAATGTGCTCTTCTCTTCCAGGGTTTGTGGTGCGTGCACTGTGCTGTGAAGTGCTGTGCGATGAGGGGCGTGCTCTGGGGTATGTGCTGGCTCGCTGGCTACAGCCTCCCGTCCTCCTGCTCCTCTGTTGACACACAAAACAAAACACGTAATCACAAAAACACAAACATTGGCTCCGGCCGGTCGCTTTGTTTAACTCAGCGCAAGGGGAGGTTTTGACGTAGCTGCTTCCCCTTTGTACCCAGCAAACTCCTCCCTGCAGTCAACGCTTGGCCATGGTTTCTCCAATAGAGGGCTGCCCCGCAGCTGACTGCAGTGGAATCATCCTGAGTACTTGCAGCTACGCGCCCCTCCTAATATGGTCACCTTCCAGTTTCTACCTACCACCGAGGTGGCAGATCTAGGAGGCAGCATACCTTCCCCCTTACACAGCGCCCTTTCTAATTGGGAGGGAGATTTACAGCATCGATCCTTTCTCTCTCTATCACACAGCTACAGATACTTCACATCTGGGTCGGTGAACAACCCGATCACGTGGCACTTAGAGAGGAAGAAATTATTTGTAATCAAGGATAATGTAGGAAAGGTTACTGTTTGGGACACGATTTGATCGCGAGCACCACAACACGCAAAAAACATAAAACATACTGGTATTAAGTAATACATTACATTATTAAGTAATACATTACTTAAAATTAAAAATTCTATTGACAAAACATTTAAATACAAACGTAAGGCCATGGGTATACCTTCAGTATAAAGATGAACACAGACAAGTCCAGAGATGATGTACAGTTGTTCCATTTACTCGTTTCTTTTCAGACTGGAAATACAGATACCGTTTAGCACATAGCCTAGATATTCAGCTATGAAACTTAGATTCATAAACTGTGCTCTGAACTGGAAATTAAAGAATAAATACAGCTCCATGCTCCTCCTTTTCATAGCTCTCTTCCTGCTCACTACAGAACACATATTTGACTAATAAGTACAATTGCGAAATTCACTACTTTTGCTTTTTATAAAAAGGAATGGACTTTTTTTAAGGAAATATAATACTTTTCTGAGTACTGTATATTTACTGTTTATTTCCACATATATAATTCTCTTTCAGTTAAGTATTTCATATAAAAAATACTCCTATAGCCTAGATGACTCCTGGGTAAATACATGGGTAGCCATTAATGATGATGGACAGGTCAAGTTTGGGCACTATACACGTGTGACTGGTCTGAGCGAGGTTTGCTCACATGTTGGGGCTGTCCTCTATACAGGGCTAGCAGCAGCAAACAAGAAAAGATCAACAACTTACACAGATATTTCCTTTGCCTGGATGGAGCCAAGCATGAAAAGTGTAAGGAAGATGGAGTATCTTGAAGGAAGCCGTATTGCTTTCACCAGGGCACAGCACAAGCATCAATCCCATGGCACTGCTGTGAAACCTTCAAATTATATCTCAGCACCGTCTCCAGACGAGTGCCAGGAGCTGTACAAGCAGCTGTACCAAACTGAGCAAGCCCACAAGAAGTGCCATCTTGTCAGTTGTTCTTAGCTATGCAGCTAGATACGTGCCTTGTACAGTTCAGTTTAATCTTCCAGACTCCCTTAACAAGCTAAAATCACCGGACAACATCAAGTGCTCATACGCTGAACTGGTGGTCACTGAAGTACAGGTGAGCTATTACATCATTATCACAGAATTATCTGTTTGTTATAATGAGATGAAGGTCACATCATTTCCATTGTTGTTTTATTTACTGTAGTGCACATTGTCATTAAATGTGTGACAATTGTAATCAGTGCATTCAAACACAAGAAAACAAAATGTAAATAATATAGTATGTACAGTGTATATAAAAATGGGTGAAACAGAAATGTAACTTTCCTTTTTTATTTCCCCCTAAGAGTGCTGTAACTGAAGAAGAAACTAGACAGCAGGCAAAAAGCAGGATTTGGTTTGAACAGAGAGCAGGACGAGTAACAGCTTCTAACTTTAGAGCTGCAGCCAAAACCAACCCATCCAAACCTGTCGTCTCCCTCATCAAGATAATCTGCTATCTGCAACCTACAGGTTCACTTCAGAAGCCACCAGGTAATTTCAAATCCTGATTTTATGCTTCCTCCCACACATTTGCTATTGTCCCAATTTTAGCACGTTACAGATTGGTTGATTTAGATCCAGCAAGTTTAAAATCAATCTAAAATCTGTATGCACATCACCTACATTATTTGTATCTGTACAATTGCCTTGTTTATGTCTTGTATGTGTGGCTTGTATGTCACAGACGTACAAGCACCCCAAATTTTGCTTGCAAGAGGAAAATGGACAGAAAACTGTCAGACAGGATCATGCCTACTACTATCAAATCCAGTGACAAAACCATCTGTTGGAGGCCAAATACTGTGACTTGGTTGTATGGAGTTCTAATGAACTGCCACACATTCAGCAAATTCTCCCAGATGGTGACCTGTATGATGCGGCCCAAGCAAGTGTCAATCAGTTCATAAAAAAGGGATTTTACCTGAACTGCTTGGCAAATGGTTCACAGCCCCCTGTCCTCAGACTTCAGCGTTAGCACCCCTTCAGCTGCTGACAGATGTCATTGGTTGCTACTGTGCGGAACCAGACTGCAGTGACATGCTCATCTGCAAGTCAGGGATGTGCAAAAGGGTACGGTTCCACAAGCTATGCCTTCGGCTTGCAAAAGTCCCTCCATCGTGGAAATGCATAGATTGCAAAAAGTTACTTAACAAGGAACAATTCTGCTAAATGATTTTTATAAGGGAAATGCATTGCCAATACATTAGCTGAACATTGGATCAAAGCGTCAACTAAATGACTTAGGCCCTGATTAAGTCAAAACAATAACTCCACAAATAATAGTGATGGTTTTGTTTTGTTGAAATTGCCATGATTTTACTATACAAGGTTTTTGCCATGGCTGATTCCTACTCAATCTAAAGGAACCACAGACAGGCACACATTGGTAAGAGCACAACAAACATTTACAACTTTGTCTAATTGTGTTGGCTGGGTAGGATAATTTGATTCACACTGTGTAATGGCAACTGTTCCTTGTAGTATTGTGTATTTTTGGCGCACAACTCCAGGTACTCTCTCTACATGAATTCTAACTGCAGCCAATCCTCTTGTTGATTCAAGCTCTTTTGGACTAAGTTTATTTCTGTCCCTTAGTAAAGGCTGTTATTTTGAGTTTTGCATTGTACAAATCAACAGAATCACAGACATCAAAACCTCTGTCAGCCAGTATTGTACCACCAGGAACAATATGATCAAGAAAGCCACTATTTTCTGTTATATATTTATCACTGGTTCCGCCTCCCCACCCTCTAGAAATAAAAGAGTTTGCAGCTTGGGGTGTAATTCCGATGAGATATTTCATAGTGTGATGGTGTTTATACTGAGAATATGTCAGTGCCTTGGCCCTAAGATATACTTGGCCTTTCTATAAATTCTTAAAAACATCTCTAAATGCCATGGGAAGGGTCAAGTTCTTGTTTGTCAGGCCAAATAATTAATGCAGGTACTAGTGTGGAATTCATTACATCTGTGGTATTATTAAAGATACGAGAAGCTGTTGAAATAGATACACTGAATAAACATGCTAACAATGGCAACTGAATGTTCATTTTAAGTCTTAATAATGTCAAAACGTATTGCTGAAATAAAGAAATTGACGATTGCTCTTTTAAATGAAAATTAAGGATATAGGATCCTGTAAGTCCTGCTGTCTATCTGCTAGATCTAGGAGACCTTCTGCTGCTACACTCATCCTTTCCTTCTCTAGCCTCTTCCACTTCATTTCCTGCCTACCCTCAAACCTCTACATGTTTCTTGCCCGCCTATCCTTCATAGCTGAAGGTATATGGTTGAAGATAGAAGACAGTATTTCAAGTTTAAAGATAATAACTCAATAATTAGCTCAGAAATATATATTTTTTTATGTTGAATTAAGCATTAAAAACACATTTATCATTCTAAAGAAAATACAGTAATTAAAACTAATATGAATTATATACAGTACTATATAAGCGTGTGGAGTGTCCGCCCTATTATTATTATTTGTATTATTGTTTGCGGCGCGGATAACAGCGCCGCGTCTTTTATATTTTAAAAACCCCGTGAGGATGCATGACTGATCAGCTACTGATTATTTAACTAGCTGACAGTCATGCATCCTTACCAAACGATGCAGACTGTGGCCGAGGGGTAATAAGATAATTAACAGCTAGTTAACCCCTCGGCCAGAGTATAAGAACCTGCAGCAGTCCGTTCTGCGTTGGTTGGGTGTACAGAGAGGAAAGTACGGGAGAACACGGGAGAGCGAGCAAAAACAATTGCTAAAACGTGCTGGTTTAGCCAGCACGCCACTTACTGTTTGTCTGTTTATTCGTTTGGCCCTCGTGCCCTTTGGTTTGTGTTTTGTTGTTTTGTTTAAATATTTTGTTTTGTTTAATTATTAATAAATCCAGCTGAGTGCCGTTGCACTCAGTTTCACCCGCCATCCATTGTTTGACTCAGTTACTTCCTGGTCCGTGGCGTCACCACTGCAAGCCAGACTGTCACATATGGTGTCAGAAGTGGGATAAACGCCTCCAGGAGCCGGACCAGGAATACAAAGGGCGTTTTTTTATTTTTTTCGAAAAGTGTTTTTTTGTGTTTGAAAAAAAAAAAAAAAAAAAGAAAAAAAAAAATGGGAAGAAGCGGCCGAAGAAAGCAGCAACAGCAGCAGGTGGCGCATCAAGAGCAGTGCGGGCCCGGTCACAGGTCCCGTCGCGTCTCTGCTACGCCGGATGTTTGCCTTGCCTGTCTGGATGAGGAAGGGTGGTGCTTCCTGTGTGGCGAGGTAAGGTATCTTCCACTCAGCCAGAGCCACGCATGGCAGAAGATGGAGGAGCCTGGCGTCCGGCGTCAGGGGAGAGGGCCCGCTGGCTAAGACGAGTTCACTCTCCTCTGAGGGAATCTGGGGCTGGCTGGTGGAGCCTGGGAGGAATGCTGAAGAGGCCCTCCCGATGTGATCAACCTCCTGTGGGCCAGAGATGGAGAGCGATGGGAAGCCTGGGAAAAGCAACACTGCCCAGTGTCCCTCGCGGAGGTTGCGGACATGGTAATCCGCTACCTGGCTGCAGATATGGCAGGGCTACCGCTATCTCCAGCTCCATCGGGAAAAGCCCAGCCGCTGCCATCTCCAGCGCCAGAGGGAGAGGAGCCATTGCTGCCGTCTCCAGCGCCCGAGGGAGAGGAGCCATTGCTGTCGTCTCCAACGCCCGAGGGAGAGGAGCCATTGCTGTCATCTCCAGCGCCAGAGGGAGAGGAGCCATTGCTGTTGTCTCCAGCGCCAGAGGGAGAGGAGTCATCGCTGCCTTCTCCAGAGGGAGAGGAGTCATTGCTGCCGTCTCCAGCGCCAGAGGAGAGGAGCCGTTGCTGTCGTCTCCAACGCCAGAGGGAGAGGAGCCGTTGCTGCCGTCTCCAGCGTTAGAGGGTGAGGAGCCCTCGCCACTGTCTCCAGCACTAGGAGCAGAGCAGCAGGAGCTGCCTCTGTCTCCACCACCACCAGGAGCAGAGCAGCAGGAGCTGCCTCTGTCTCCACCACCACCAGGAGCAGAGCAGCAGGAGCTGCCTCTGTCTCCACCACCACCAGGAGCAGAGCAGCAGGAGCTGCCTCTGTCTCCACCACCACCAGGAGCAGAGCAGCAGGAGCTGCCTCTGTCTCCACCACCACCAGGAGCAGAGCAGCAGGAGCTGCCTCTGTCTCCACCACCACCAGGAGCAGAGCAGCAGGAGCTGCCTCTGTCTCCACCACCACCAGGAGCAGAGCAGCAGGAGCTGCCTCTGTCTCCACCACCACCAGGAGCAGAGCAGCAGGAGCTGCCTCTGTCTCCACCACCACCAGGAGCAGAGCAGCAGGAGCTGCCTCTGTCTCCACCACCACCAGGAGCAGAGCAGCAGGAGCTGCTTCTGTCTCCACCACCGCCAGGTGCAGAGCAGCAGGAGCTGCCTCTGTCTCCGCCACCTCCACCAGCAGAGGGTGAATGCCTGCTGGTTCTGCCTCAACCGCCGTGGGAGGACTGCTTGCCCCTCCCACCTCCACCAGCAGAGGGTGAATGCCTGCTGGTTCCGTCTCAAGCGCCGTGGGAGGACTGCTTACCGCTCCCAGCTCCACCAGCAGAGGGTGAATTCCTGCTGGTTCCGCCTCAACCGCTGTGGGAGGATTGCTTGACCCTCCCACCTCCACCAGCAGAGGGTGAATACCTGCTGGTTCCGCCTCAACCGCCGTGGGAGAACAGCTTGCAGCTCCCAGCTCCACCAGCAGAGGGTGAATGCCTGCTGGTTCCGCCTCAACCGCCGTGGGAGGACTGCTTGCCACTCCCAGCTCCACCAGCAGAGGGTGAATACCTGCTGGTTCCGCCTCAACCCCGTGGGAGGACTGCTTGCCCCTCCCACCTCCACCAGCAGAGGGTGAATACCTGCTGGTTCCATCTCCACCTCCACCAGCAGAGGGTGAATACCTGCTGGTTCCACATCCACCATCATGGGAAGAACTGCTCCTGCCCTGCCTCGCACCGCCCAAGGATGCCTGTTGCTTCGCACCTACCAAGGATGCCTGCCTCACTTCGCCCAAGGATGCCTGCCTCACTTCGCCCAAGGATGCCTGCCTCGCTTAGCCCAAGGATGCCTGCCTCACTTCGCCCAAGGATGCCTGCCTCGCTTAGCCCAAGAAGGCCTGTCTCGCATCGCCTGGGGCTGCCTGTGGCTCCGCATCGCCTGGGGCTGCCTGTTGCTCCGCATCGCCTGGGGCTGCCTGTTGCCCGCGACGCCTGGGGCTGCCTGTTGCTCCGCATCGCCTGGAGAGCCACCAGTTATAGGGTACGAGGGAGAAGTGGAGCTCCCGCTGCCGCCTCCATGGCCAGGGGCTCCCCTCCCGAGTTCGCCTCTGGAGGGTCCGCTACTGCTGCTGCTGCCGTCGCCTCCCGGGGGTCCGCTGCTGCTGCCGTCGCCTCCCGAGGGTCCGCTGCTGCTGCCATCGCCTCCCGAGGGTCCTGTTTTGCTTGGGGTCGCTACCAGTCCTGCCATACGGCAGGAAATACTGTGGCTGGAGCCCCATGAACGGGAGCTGCCGGCCACGGAAAAGGGGGAGGTCAGGAGACCAGCTCCCCAGCCGCACTTTCGCGGCGGGAAATACTGTGGCTGGAGCCCCATGAAGGGGAGCTGCCGCCACGGAAAAGGGGGAGGTCAGGAGACCAGCTCCCCAGCCGCACTTCGTGGCAGGAAATATTGTGGCTGGAGCCCCATGAAGGGCAGCTGCCGGCCACGAAGAAGGGGAGGAGGTCAGAAGACCAGCTCCCCAGCCGCACTTCGCGGCAGGAAATACTGTGGCTGGAGCCCCATGAAGGGCAGCTGCCAGCCATGAAGAAGGGGGAGGTCAGGAGACCAGCTCCCCCGCAGCAATTCGCTGCAGGAGAGGATGGCGGAGCCCCACGGAGGGAGCTGCCGGCCATGAAGAAGGGGGGCAGGTTTGGAGACCACCCCAAAAATTTTTGGCCAGAGGAGCCGGCCTGTCGCGGGCCATTGGAACGCTACGGCTGTTTGGGTGGGAGGAGGACATCCCACCGTGGCGCCACCTGCTGGCCCGTTGCTGCCCCTGTTCCTGCGCCGGGACTGCTAGCCGGGACTTTAGGGAATAAGGGGGAGGTGGCCGAAAAGGCCATGTGTGCTGCGCACAAGGGGGCATGTGTGGCGGAGTGTCCCGCCCCTATTATTATTATTTGTATTATTGTTTGCGGCGCGGATAACAGCGCCGGCGTCTTTATATTTTAAAAACCCGTGAGGATGCATGACTGATCAGCTACTGATTATTTAACTAGCTGACAGTCATGCATCCTTACCAAACGATGCAGACTGTGGCCGAGGGGTAATAAGATAATTAACAGCTAGTTAACCCCTCGGCCAGAGTATAAGAACCTGCAGCAGTCCGTTCTGCGTTGGTTGGGTGTACAGAGAGGAAAGTGCGGAGAACACGGGAGAGCGAGCAAAAACAATTGCTAAAACGTGCTGGTTTAGCCAGCACGCCACTTACTTGTTTGTCTGTTTATTCGTTTGGCCCTCGTGCCCTTTGGTTTGTGTTTTGTTGTTTTGTTTAAATATTTTGTTTTGTTTAATTATTAATAAATCCAGCTGAGTGCCGTTGCACTCAGTTTCACCCGCCCATCCATTGTTTGACTCAGTTACTTCCTGGTCCGTGACGTCACCACTGCAAGCCAGACTGTCACAAAGCGTTTAACATCTTTTGTTAACTAGACTTTTTGTACTGTACTAAAAAATAGATGTATAGGATTTTTATGGTATAAACTACAGTGTCATAATTTAATATAAGTATAAAAAAACTAAGGAGCGTCAGCAACTGAAATCTGTAGAACGTGTTCCTGTAAAATCAACCTATGACAGCTAAGTTACTGTAAACTATTATGCTGTGCAAAAATGAGCACAGCATTACCAATGTGGTTAAGGTAGGCCTATGTACATAAACACTTCTGTTTACTTTGCAAGTAGTCTACAATTACATGTAGATAAGTGCTGTTTTCATTGTGCTTTTAAATAAGTCATAAACGGTCGGTTCTTGATTTTATATTGTAGTTCAGTAAGATAATGTAGCATTATGGATTTTGTTAAGGGTAAAATAATATTTTATGTAAGGACTGGGAATCACCGACCCGCTTAAGTGTAACCCCATTTTACTGTATAACCAGGGGCGTCGGTGGGGGGGGAGGGCTTGGAGGGGCTGAAGCCACCCCAAAGTTTACCTTAGTCCCCCCTGTAGCCCCGCCACTGAAAAATTAAAAAGGGATATCTCAAATTTACTTCATACTGCACTGTAACACTTGAAAACTATGTTGGATAAAGGCATCTGTTTTTTAATAATAATTATTATTATTATTATTATTATTATTATTATTATTATTATTATTATTATTATTCACAGGACTTAATCTGCATTATATTCCACCATAATGCTTAGGTTTTGCAAGACGTATCTAAACATTTACACTATACGTGCCCACACAACGTACAGTATAGCCCCTCACATTTTTGCCTAGCCCCCTCAGCTCTCTCACCGGGGAGAGCCTGGCGCCACCAGCTAAATATTTCTGAAAAAAAGGACATACAAGGAAGCGTGTTAAACCTAATACTGTGTAATGGTTCTAGTCTTTTTCGTTTTTTGTTTCCCTTTTAATTGCTGAAATCCATTTTGCCCTTCTATCTGGATCAGCAGGAATTCTGTAGTAGGATAATCCATATTTCTGTCCTCTTCTGTTGGTGCACCCAACAGCAGAACATGAATCAGGCATTGTTTTGTACCGCGCTTATAAACTTTTTGCCTGCCAACATGGCGTCTCAGCAGCCAGTGACATCACGTGAAAAACCTCAATAATGGGACGCACTTTCTAGAAGCTACATATGGGCATTCAATGAAAGCCTGTAGTCAAAACAGTGTGTTTATTTTAACATACCAAACATAGTGCTTACCTGGAATTCCGATTTCCTCACTTATATTTTCCCTTAATTGCCTTGTATTCTTTATCGAGATATTTCTTGTGCTGCTTATCATAAAGAACAGGATATTCTGCACTGCTATAATCAGACGTTCCCACATCTTGCCTGTGATATTTGGAGCGCAAATGAACATGAAGAACAGGGTTGCAAAAAAATTAACATTATTGTTTGTTTTCCTTCAGGATTATGTTTGTGACACAGTTTTTGAAGCCTGCTTGGTACACATGAGGGAATTGGGGGTGGTGTTGGAAGGGGAGTGTGAGGCGTGTGAGTAATAATGGAATGTCCAGACAGTAATTTACGTGCAACCAAATAAAATGTGTATTATTAGTTACACGATAAAATAAAAGAAAACGAAAAAAAGAATGGCGTGAGGGAGGGGGTGCTGGAATAATAATAAAAAGAAGGGTTCGGATACTCCTTAGTCCTCTTCACGATATCCCAGGACATAAAAGGGATAAAACAGAAAAGAAAACGTTAATGTGTATTCCACCCCCGTGCTAACAAAATAAAAACAAAACAAGCCAACCCTTAGTGTCTCCCTCAGGCCTATTCACCCCGCCTATGCAACCCCGAACACAGTAGCACATTCCCTTTAGTATGCAAAGCCCCGCCCCTGTAGTCAGTGGAACACCAATCCCAAACTGACAAGTATCCTTACAACTCACTTGACTCCAGTGGCCAGAATTTACACACTCGCACTTCCGCCCCTCACCAAGGTGACACCCCTCATAAAGATGACTTTCGTCATGGTCACGACACCTTGGTAAGGGATGTCCCGAGTTAGTTTGATGCCTTCTACTGTTGGGAGGCTGAATTACAGACCGAAACCCCTCATCACATATCCCACCCCTCAGAGTGTAGCCGAAGGAACACTCGGAAACCTCTAACCCCTCCTTTTTCCCTCCCTCCCGGGGAAAAAAAAATCAGCATTTTGGTGTAACTTACCCACACGATACCTTATTTGAAAGGCGAAGGGTTGGAGCGCCAGGTACCACCGCGTAATCCTAGCGTTTGAATCCTTCATCGTGTCTAACCACTTTAAAGAGGCGTGATCTGTGATGAATACAAAGGGTCATCCCAGAAGATAGTATTTTAAGGACTCTACAGCCCACTTTACTGCCAGGCATTCTTTCTCAACTACCGAATATCTTCCTTCTCTGGGCAGTAACTTCCGACTAATATATAATATCGGGTGTTCTATACCATCTCTTTCCTGGGACAGAACCGCCCCCAGACCAGTCTGCGATGCATCGGTCTGAAGGATGAACTCTCGGCTGAAATCCGGGCTTACTAATGCTGGGGCCTGACTCAAGTTAGTTTTAATAGATTCAAAAGCCGTCTGACACTCTGCACTCCACTTAATTTTATTTGGAGCGTTCTTTTTAGTGAGATCAGTAAGAGGGGCAGCTATAGTGGAAAAGTGTATCTTGATATCTTGTAACATCTTGATATCTTGTAACAATTGTAAGTCGCCCTGGATAAGGGCGTCTGCCAAGAAATAAATAATAATAATAATAGACAAACATCTAAAGAACACAATATTCTCCCTGGCTTCATTATTTCAGTTCCTATTTTTAGATTTAAATCATTTACGATGATACATTTGTCATGACATTTAGGCACCATTTATTGTCCCCTGGCAAACCAATCTTGTAAGGTATTTGTCAGTATTTCCAACTTGTCAAATGAGTACAGCTTGGTCTTCCTTAGCATTTACTGTTAGGTCACTAAATATGTCATAACATAACACCATGCAACTTCTTGAGCAACAACATGCCACTGTTAATGTATTGGGCAATATTATAGTACTCACCTAGTCATGGCTGATGCACTGCTGTTATCAAACCCCAAACCATATGTATCTGTTTCTTTGAATGCTGCAGCACACGTTTTTATACCTGCAGTTTTTTTTACAACATGCTTAATTGTTCACACATACCTTTTAATTGCAATAGAGCAACATAAATGTTTTATATGTTAATTCTTAAAAAGTTTTATAGGCTGGCAGGCATTATAGACCACCTCTTTCTTTATATTATGAACTCTGCTTAGCTGAAAAACTTACAGGGATGCCTATATCATCTACATTTTCATAATTTATATAGCTACATTTTTATAATCTATAATAAATATTTGGGGTACAACAATTACTAATTAGGCCAACAAACCATTCTAAAATGTAATTTATGTATTAATGGCTTGCAACCAAAACTGCACTTCCATGTGCAATTAGTCCATTACCAGTTTCTGAGGTCGGCTGTCACTTTACTGTTTGACTAGTCGACTTTTGGTGTACCCTTATTATCTATTGTTGCGTCTGCATAGTTCCTCATTTACCATGATTTTGTCTAGCTTTCTGTTGAAGAACTGCAAGTGCACTCTGCCTCATGTGGCCACCAAAAAAATATAAAAAAAGCAAGGGATACAAAACAAAAACCCAGACATAGCGTTACACTAATATAAAAGAAGAAAAAGAAATACAGTAAAACATTGCAAATCCGAACGTCAATAATCCGGACTGATCAAAAATCCGAACAACGTTGATGTCCCCCAAGATTTTGTAGTAATGCAGGCCCTATATGCAGCTTCAACCAATAAGAGATTTACTGCAGAGATTACCCGGGAAACATAGTGTACATGCGCAAAACCTGTATTAACTACAAAAGGTAAAGCTACTTTAGTTCAGTGGCAGTAAACAAAGTATTTGAATATACAGTAGGCTCATAAAAATGAAGTTTAAATTACAATGGCTGCATCGAAACGAGATAATTCAGCAAACACTGAATGATCATGGTGACAGTCAAAGAAGGATTGCGGACCATTTTGGAATTGGTAAAAGCACAGTTTCTGACATTAAAAAAAGTTGTGAAAAACTTCAAGCATTTATGCAAAATGTAGATTTGGTGAATGCAATGAAACGAAAATCACTGCGAACGGCAGATGACAAACCTTTGGATAATGCAAGGTGGTCCTGGTTTATGCAAGAATGATCCCATGGCACTCCACTGTCTGGTGTAATTCTTTGTGAACAAGCAAGGATTTTTTTATGAAAAGCTGCATGGAAACTAACCCAGAATTTTACTGGAAGCACAGGCTGGCTTAAGCATTTTAAAAGAACGTTACGGTATTAGGGAGCTAGACATCGAAGGTGAGCAGTTGTCTGCTGACACGTCGGGAATGGATTCTTTCTATGAACAACTTAAAAAAGTTATGGAAGAACACGGGCTATCTTTGGAGCAAGTGTACAATGCAGATGAAACGGGACTGTACTGGAGAACTTTGCTGAGCAAAACACTTGCATCCCAAAAATGAAAAGCATGCCATGGGGTACAAAAAGTGCAAGGATCGTGTTACTTTGCTGGCTTGTGCCAATGCTGCTGGAACACATCGACTGCATCTGATGTTGATAGGCAAATCGAAATCACCTTGATGTTTTAAACACGTGAAGATGCAAAACCTGCCGGTGAGATATGTAGCCCAAAAAAAGGACTGGTTTCACAACGATTTTGTGCGTGCAGTACAAGTTCATCTAAACTCACTTAAACTGGAAAAGAAAGCTGTGCTGCTGCTAGATAACTGCCCAGGACATCCCAAGGAGCTTCAATTACGGGATGGGAAGATTCGCTGCCTGTTTCTTCCCCCGAAAACAACCAGTAAAATTCAGCCAATGGATCAGGGAGTCCTACAAGCTTTGAAAACCATGTACAGATGCAAATTCCTGCACCACGTTTTGAATGGATCAGAGCCCACACCAGACAGCAGTTCATCAGAAAGAATATCACTGCAAAGTGTACTTAAAAGTGTTACCTTACGTGATGTTGTCTACACTTGTGCTTCAGCATGGAGTGAAGTGAAAGCCACAGGCCTGGCAAGCGCGTGGAAGAATGTGTTAAGTGCACCCGCTACAGAAAATGATGATGATAATGAGGATCCACCTCAGGGCAGTGAAAACCTTATGGATTTAGCAAGAGTTGTAGTGGGAAATGATGTTGATGTAGCTGAAGTCAATGAATGGATAAGGTCTGATGACAATTTAGATGGCACTTATTTAACTGAAGAAGAAATTGTAAATTCTGTTATCCAGCCAGCAGTAGAGAACCACGATGACTCCAGTGATGAAGAGACCGATCAACATACAAATTAGATTTTCACTGCTGTAATGTCATGAACATAAGGTACGGCTTTCGGATATGTTTCCATGCAAAAAAATCTTAGCTTTTGGTCCAATTTTGCAGCTTTTTAGAGAAGACTATTTACCCACCCTTTTAATTTGTACCATGTATTGACCATGCACTGAACTATAGCGTAAGGAATGTGTGGGGCACTGTGACAGGGCTAGGAGCCCTGCACATGAAAACGGGGCAGGGCAAAGCCCTGTTGTAAAATGTATTTGTTTTGTAATTTGATTTAAATGTATAATTTGTTTATTTTAGAACGGGGTACCCTTGCGCCCCTGTGCAATTTATTATTTTGTTGTATTATTATTATTATTGTGGTGATTTATTATTTGTATATATGATGGTGTAGCCGTATTGTTTTATTAAATGTGACGGCGAAGAGCCGTAGGTTTTGTTTGGCAGCGTGGATGGGAAGCCCCATCCACAATTTTAAAACCTTGTGGTAATGTGTGGCTGTCGGCTAGTGCATTGTTAAACTAGCTGTCAGTCACACGTAATTAATAAACTTGTGCAGATTGTGGCTGGTATATAAACCTGCAGCACTCTCAGTTGGGGGTGGAGAGTAGTGGGGAGAACAAGAGCAAGAGAAGGCGTCTGAAAACAAAAGAAACTAATACCTCGTTTCCACGAATTTTATTTCCATACTGTGTCAGCACGGTACTCAAATGGCATAGTAATGAAAGCATGCCAGGCTGTCCCCACGAAAAGTGTAATTCCGTGTAATGACGCAATACCTAGAATGGTAGCCATGGTAATAACTGTAAACGCAGAAGTGTCAAGATGGAGTTTTTAAATGCGATGTTGTTTATTTTAGCGAGGTGTTCGACTTTATTATATATATTTATATATATTTATATAGCAAGAGAAGGCGTCTGAAAACAAAAGAAACTAATACTTTATTATACATAAAACAATTACAGAAGAAATAAAACAATGTAAAGCCCGCTACAGAAGATTTACATCATCACTCAGAAGGCGAAGGATAGCAAATAGAAAGGTAGCCTACGTTTTTATTTTTGTTTTACTTTTCATCTTTAGATAGATACTTTTAGGTGGATTTTCAAAAGGGTGCAATCCAGTCCTACTTAAATCCTGCACCAACTCTACGCTCACCTGCATGCACTTGGTTGGCATGGATTTTAAATTATCGCAGTCCTCCAGAACTGGTAACGCTGGAGATCTCAGCTGTAACCTGAGGAAGGTGTATGCATGCATTAAAAGGCTATTTTGTAATGAACCACCCTAGTTAAATGAGGTGTGTGTGACTCCCCATGGATAAAAGCATCCAATATATAGATTAATTATTGTAATGATATTCCATGTCAATAACTTATTTAGGACAGTATTTCTTTTTATAAATCAATAATAAAAAAAGAAACAAAACGAAGAAATAGGCTAGACAGAAACAACAGAACAACAGTGACAGCACCATGCCAGCACGGTGTTGCAGTGTCATGGAAAGGAGGTATCAGAAATCGAGGATCAGTGAAGGCTGCTGCCCAGTCTGACTTGTATTCCTTAGTGTTTGTGATTTTGTTTTGTTTGATTATTTATTTTTACTCGGTGTAACAGGCACTCTCACGACAACAGAGAGAGAATTTCTGAGCTTCTGAACTGCATGGAAACCCCGCACAGAGGTGCAGTGTAATAGGGGGAAGTGTTACGTGCGTGGGTAAGCAATGGTAGCCCTAGTGTCAGATTTAAGAAAACATAACAAAGATAAAAATAAAAGTTTATCATACAAGGCGACATCCTGGCTGGGCAGAACCTTCACAGACACCATCTTGCAGCTGAAGGGTTCCGTAGTAGTTATCCTGCGGAGCGGACACTCTCTTGTTTGTTGTAAACAAACCTCCCGTCTGTGTAGTATGGCGATGCAGTCACCTTGAGCTATGGCGCAGACGTTTCTTGAGCTGCATGCAGGCTCCTAGGGCCCCCCCCGCCAATCAAGACCTCCTGATCAACTCAGCGCCGGGCGAACCTACCTTCTCAATTGGTTGCCTAGCAACACTTGTCCTGTTATGCGCCCCTGCTGCACACATCCGCACAAGAACAAGCGACAGGGTCCTCCCTGTCACATACCCTCCCCCTCACAATGGCACCACTGGTACATTCGATAATCTTGAGCTGGTTCCTCTTCTGTTTGGGGGGGTCAGCGGGTGATGGGAGGTCCCTGGAAGCACGGGCCGAGGAAGCTGACCCATAAGTGCTGGATTGGAGTGCAGGGGTTGTGGTTGAGGCTGTGGTCGGCACTGTGGTGGAGCTGGTCTCCTTGACTCCTCCACCATAGAAGCCCGTCACTTCTCTCCTTCTTTGCTCTCAGGGATGGCAGTTCCTCCTCAAGCTGTCGGACGGCAGCTCCTCCTTTTCAGGCTGTCGGGATTGTAGCGCCTCCTTCTTTGGCCCTCGGGACATCAGCTGCTCCTTCTAGGACCATAGATCCTCCTCTGGCTCTTCAGACAGGCAGGCAGACACTCCTACACTGGCCTTTGACAGTAGCTCCTCCTACTTTAGCCTTTGAGGACGGTAACCCATCCCCTCCAGCTTTCGGGGCTCCAGCTCCTCCCTCTCTGTCTTTTCACCCACGTCTCTGTTGCTTTTTCAGCTGGTTCTGCCTGTGCATCCTGGCAGCCAACTGCTCTGTGCCCATGCTGCCCTGACTCAGCAGGATCAGTGATCCCATCTGCCACCATATGTAACAGGGGGAAGTTTTACGTGCGTGAGTCGTCACTGAATAATAATGAGTCAGACACAGAGCATTGGGTGTTAACACGTCGCACAGGCTCGCAGATTTATTTAACACAGGTGCTGCCACAAGGGTACCAACAATGATAGCCCTAGTGTCCGATTTAATAAGGAAAACAAAACAAATCTAAAAATAAGTTTGCCACACAAGGCGAGCATTAGCCTCATTAAAAGAGATGTCCCGCTCCAGGAACCTACTACACTACGAAACCCTTTCTATACTGGTTGGGATCAACATCCCCTATACTAACCTACTGCTGTTGCTCCCAGTGACTCATGGTCTTTACGATGTCCAGGAAGGGCAGAGCCTTCACAGGCACCGTCTTGCAGTTGACTGGTTCCATATTAGTTATCCTGCGGAGCGGACGCTCTTCCTCCTCGATTGCTTTTCGAGCCCTTATTAGTGGATGAAAAGAAGTACAGTAATCTGTCATGCATCCACCCATAACATATCCACCCTAACCACTTATCCGCCATGATCAACGTCACCCACGTACAGTGCTAATGCAAAATGGCTACAGGAAAACGAGTTGTGCTTACAATTGAAAGTTTTTTTTTTTTCTTTTGCTTCTGTGTAATTTGCCCTACACTAATGTATGTGTATACAGCACTGTGGCAGGGCAGGAACCCTGCGCATGAAAATGTTTTTTTGGTGTGTAAATGTATATTGTAAATAGTGTGTTTTTATTGTAATTAATTAATGAAATACCTGATGCTCCTGGGAGAGCCTGTCTGATGTGTGTGATCACCAGGTGTGGAATCTAATCAGCAGGTAGGTGTGTTCCAGCGGGGCGTCAGGTATAAAAAGGTTCCATATATTCACCTCAGGGCTGCTGCAAAACCAAAGCCAACTGGGCTAAAGAAGCTGAAATTCGCTGACGTGTGTGTGTGAGAGTGAGAGAACCAGGGTTGGATACCGAAGAGTGAGTAAGCAAGTCGAAACCACCAACAGCCGGGCAAGTAGCCGGAGTTTGTTTATTATTGAACAGATTAGTTCAGAGATTGTAGATCCAACCAAAGTTTTCATACACTGTGTTGTATGTACTCCGTGCGCTACCATTGCTGGTAGTGTCTCATGAGCTTTCATTGTGTTGATATGTAAATAAATCCTGTTCGCCTGTGGGGCGTATCAACTTCAACCTCCGTCTTGATCTCCTGCCTGTCACTCAGCAGCAAATGCACACATCCACATGGCAGATGGCCACCCTGTCACAAGCATTAATACCCTGTATCTTTCTAAACAAGGGATTTAGGGGAGCTCCCTAATAAAAGCTGAATCTCAAAACAATAATTGTGTGAATATAGTAATTGTTACAGTTGTGTATAATGGTATTTAAAACAGGATTAATTTATCCTACGTTTTACATATCTGCCCTTACTGTGGTAAATAAGGATCTAAGCAGAAAAGGCAAAGTATAACACACATATGATATTAAACAGCTATAGGATATTAAAGAAATTGTCTAATTTTGTATATTAAAAATATCAAAATGGAGACCATATATCATCCCTTTAACATGACTTTTTGATCATTAAATCCTTTGGATTATTACAACACCCTATGGTATGTAGAGACTGCATAAGACTCCTGTAGTGTTTAAATCACGTGAACAATACCACTTTGTCCTTCTAAATGTAACCGTGGAACAATGGCAGGCCCAAGAAAAATGTATTATTGGATGCACAAAATAATCTGCACAAAAACTTTCACAATAAAACTTCTTAGAAGAACCAGTTCTTTTTTTACATACAGTAGAAATTCTTGTGTTGTGACATGTTCAATAAAGCATGATAAGGTCATCAACCACACAGTGTTTGGGGCCGTATTTATAAAACATTAGGGCACCAGTAGGGCTGTAATGCATGTACTGGCATTCTAATGTTTTATGATTATGCCCCCTGAGCATCTATGCTTAGATGGGATTTGGAAGGTTTTTCAGTGATGGGTGAAATGAAGTCAGTGCTTAAATAGAAAAGGAACTAGCCAAATCATGTTTTAATCACAGAGCATGCTACTATATGTATTTGGTCACATCACTTAAGGCTCATTTTTTCAGAATAACTTTTTATTTGTTGTACTTGGAATGTGTAGGGCTGTATAACCTAAAGCAAATTTAATTCAAAGCTTAAGCATGACTATACATAAGAAGACATTATGACATAGTACGTTGGGAAGCTCATGAAGGTTAGTATCCTCTAGAGGTTTATTTTTTTCTCTGATTATAAAACTATTTTGAGATAATGCTGGTCTGAAGCACTCTCAGTATTTTATAAGTTATTTCAATAATGTCCCAATGACAGGTCACTGCACAAATCTGCTTTGTAGAAGACATTTCAAACCCAAAATATAACCTGAATACAATGCAGTACCATTCAATACACCTTACTGGGTCTACCTAAAAAACTAATTGCTGTTTGCATTTATACTGTAATCTAATTAAAACAGTAGTAAATGCAATCTGCTGTATTAGTAGTAGTGATATATGTGTTATATACTGTTATTATTATAATGTTGGTACCACTACCGGTATGTTAAAAAAAACTACTAAACCAGTGTAATCTGTGTAATTTTATTGTATTGAGGCTGCAATGCAAGCTTATTTTATACTGAGTATTGCAAGCAGCATAAACATGTACATAAACAACGTGTATTTTAAATTTTATTTAAAAACATGATTACTGTTCAATATAAAGACATGTGAATGTTTTATTATATTTAAATGGATTGCCTGTAGCTAAAAATGGACACCAGTAAACTATACTAATTACTCGGAAATGTGTTCCAAACCATACCCTTTCGTCAAAACGTACCCTTTGTTACAGGCCAAAAATTTACTGAAGTACAAACTTTCTACAAATGTTGATATTGGTAATTACAGCTACTGATATTTACAAAATATTGAATCCGTATTGTAAACAGACATCTTAATAGAGTGTTAAAGGTAATTTCTAAATATGTTTGATTGTACATAGATTAGGGAGTAGTTAACATAGAAAACAGAAAGTGCAGGTGAACATTCTATCTGTTTGAGGTCTGACTGACATAGCTTGACTTGCAGCTTGTGTGCCAGGACAAATAAACAAAGAAAGTACACCGTATTATACCTTTCTAAAGCTGAGAGTCTAAAGATTATTAAGAGATTACGAATTATAGTTTTCATTCTATGATGAAATATACCCTACGATTACCTAGTTTGAATATAAAAATAATGTTTTAAAATGTACTCGAAAATGTCTCCAGAAGTGTAATTTCTCCTACCTAAAACACTGAAGGTATCAGTGGTAGCCACAACCCTCAGGAACTAGGATCAGAAAGAATTTTGGTTGGTTTTGATTTTACACTAAATTGTTTGACAGGTGCATAATGTGAAGAAGTTCGCCATCAGATAGATCTACCAACACATCAACGTCTTCTGTAAAAAATACTTTTTTCGGGGGGGGGGGCTCCCGAGTGGCGCATCCAGTAAAAGTACTCGCGTAGAGTGCAGGATGTGCCCTATAGTCTGGACATCGTCGGTTCGAGTCCAGGCTATTCCTTTGCCGACGGGGAGAGTTAGGTCGGCCAGGGTGTTCTCGGCTCGCCGCACACCAGCGACCCCTGTAGTCTGGTCGGGTGTCTGCAGGCTTGCTTGTAAGCTGCCCTGGCTACAGTCTGCAGTGTGAAAAAAAGCAGTCGGCTGACGGCACACGCTTCAAAGGACAGCATGTGCTCGTCTTCGCCGCTACCAAGTCAGCACAGGGGTGGTAGCGGTGAGCTGAGCCTAAAAATAATTGACACTAGGTCAAAATACATAGCTGAAAGGGCTGTGTTTTAAAGTAAGTAGGCTTCCATTTCGATGTATTGTAGTTGGTTTTGTTGGTTTAGTCCTATATTTTTAACAGAAGTAGTATTTTAATTCAGAACGCTATGATTCTGAAAATATCACTTGCCAAAAGAGACGACTGGACATGTGAACTGTAATACAATATATACTTTTAAATGCTATTGTAGCAGTATGTAAAATTCCCCATTAACAACACAACAGCAAAGTGAAATCAAAATGCTACCCATGCACAGAACTGCTTAAAACATAAAAGGAACTGCAATTTAGCAAAATATTTTAAAATAAAACATCAGTTTCCAGAATTGAAAAATTGCAGAATATAGTGCTCGATAAGGCACTAATGTCACAGTTTACATGCAAATAAAAATGCACAAAAGCAATTAAAGGTCACAGATTTAAAAAAAAAAAACCCCCAAAAAAACAGTGCACAATACAGACAGACTGATTTGCCATGCCAGAAAAGAAAAAAAAAAGTGGGCTGTGACAGTTAAACAAGTCAATTGTAACACTGAAGAGATTTGGCTTTGTTTCAGAAAACTGGTGAGTTGGAAATTGAGTGGGACGGGTAAGTGGATTAATTTGTTACATATATATACTGGGGATTTATTTTATTTTTAATACAAGGACGGTAAAACGCGACTGACGTGTATCTGAGCGTTGCATATCCGCGTGCTGACTGTAGTCAAATATTCTTTCACAAGCTATACAGTGCTGTATAGGTATAATGACCCAGATACAATTTGCTATAGATCAAACAAAGTAACAGCCTAAGGTTTAACAGAGTGCAGAATAAAGTGGCCTAAATAAAGACTAAATACATGAACCGAGGTGCAAATCAGTACAAGTAGATATACTTGGTCACAGCTCTACAACAACTGTGATACACAGAAAGATCAGTTTATCGAGAGACATTAACCCAAAGTTACCTAGCACAGACTAAATATGCGTATGTAAATGTAGACTCATTAGATCATTTTTGTCTGTAAAATGGATGTTGTTCACGTATATTGAGATGTATATTATTATTATTATTATTATTATTATTATTATTATTATTTATTATTATTATTATTATTATTATTATTATTATTATTATTAATGCAATCTGTGGGGACATGACTTATTATTAATGTCATTGATTTGGTTGCTCCTTGCTTGCAAATGAATGGGAGTTATGTGTGATTTGCATGGCTGATAGCAGCTTCTGAACTACATTCCCCGGGATGCATAGTGATGACTTGAGTTGTGATGCAGAGGTTTAAAATAGTGATTTTCTTATTCAAGCTAGGTGGCTTGTTTTGTAGCTTTATTGACCAGCTTATAGTACAGTCATCGCTCAGAGGACAACACAGGATTCTTAAACTTAATTTTTTATTTTTTTTATTTTTAAAAAATGAAATACCTGCATCCAGCGTTCTAGATAAGGCTTTGTGTCTGGGAGTAACTTACCCTCTAATTTTAACCCTGAGAGTACTGAGAAATGTATTTTCAGGCGGTAAAATGCAGCATTACCTTGAAGTCACGAGTAATCTCGATAAATACGGTACAATCTTTAATGGTAATGGGGTAGGCATTACAAACTGCAATGTTACTTTGAACTACTGTACAACCATGCATGTGTTCTACAAGGTTATTTATCTGCTCAGCGCATTTTTTCGAAGTATCACACTGACTCCGCAAATTAATTACATTATTTTACGAAATTTCAACATGAAATTCTTAAACTCATGTTAAACACATGTTAAAACGTCAATATAAAGCCATACAGGTAAATAAAATAAGGAAATGCATTAATAAGTTATAAAACACTTTGTTTAATATTATAGACACAGAGCTTCCACGACGGTTCCAGTTGAATTCGTAGCTGGACTGGGGAGTTTACGCTTCAACCTGTGTAGCTTCGAATTTTCTTATTCTTACTGGATCAATTGCAACCAACTGAAAGGAGCGTACTAACTGGGGATGATCCCGTGGTTAGTACAGAGGACAGTACTAAACTAGTATGCAAATTAATAATTGCAACTAACTAAGCAGCTCAAGATAGTCAGTCCCCAGCTGCGTAGTAAAATTTGTCTCAATTGCAACAAACCCAAAGTAGCTGCTGTTGCTCTCTAGAGGATACTAAAACACAATACTAAACTAGTCTAGCAATTTCTGTAGACTAAAGACTTGTGGTATCCTACTAATTGTAGCAAATATGAAAATTCCCAAAATGTACAGATACAATACAAAACACTCACGGTTACTTTTTCTCGTTCTGTCCTTTACAGGTCTTTTCTCAACCATAACAAAGGAATAGATTGCTCGGCCACATCCCCTGATATACCTTCAGTCATGCCCCCTTTGGTAGTGAGTGCAATCACGTCTCCTCCAATCCATGACTGACACATCGCCTACCACACTAAGGCGCTGACTTCTAGTATTGTGGCTTCGCCCCCTTTTTGGATGGCTGACTTTCGACTGACCCTGGAATGAACTGTCAAACCATCCAGTCCAGGGCACACTGTTCCTGTTATACAGCACCCTCACAGGTCGGGAGGGAGATTGTTGAGTCGGATTCATTCGCTCTCTGTCACAGTCCTATAAATGAATGCATTTGTTTTGTGTGTGTGAATTAAATACTAATTGTTTATTCTCTAATGCAGCTTCATTAATTTTGGTTGTGTTTTAGGAAAATGAGACTATACATGTTTGGTTTAAGAAAATGGGAAAATATTCTTATGCAATTCAGCCTTAGTATTTACTTTCATGTGTAAATACATTTCCGTACATAATTCTTAAGTTAAAGAAAATTAAAATTAAAAAATAATAATTATTAAGATGTTAGTTTTCTTTAAAAAAAAAAATCGATCTTGTAACAATCCAAAAATATATTAGCTGGAACCAATCACCCAGATTTTGTGCCCCCATTCAGCCCATCTTGATGGTGTGGTTGTTAGTAGCTTATTGATCCCAGAATCTCATCAAGCAGCTTCTTGAAGGATCCCAGGGTTTAAGCTTCAACATTATTGGGGAGTTTGTTCCAGACTCCCACAATTCTCTTTGTGAATGGCCCTTTATCTAATCTCCATTTGTGACCCCTGGTTCTTATTTGTTTTTTCAGGTCGAAAAAGTCACCTGAGTCGACATTGTCAATACCTTTTAGAATTTTGAATGCTTGAATAAGATCGCCACGTAATCTTTGTTCAAGACTGAATAAATTCAATTATTTTTGCCTGTCTGCATATGACATGCCTTTTAAACCCGGGATAATTCTGGTCGCTCTTCCTTGCACTCTTTCTAGAGCAGCAATATCCTTTTTGTAGTGAGGTGACCAGAACTGAACACAGATGAGGTCTAACTAATACATTGTAAAGTTTTCACATTACTTCCCTTGATTTAAATTCAACACTTTTCACTATATAGCCAAGCATTTTGTTGGCCTTTTTATAGCTTCCCCACATTGTCTAGATGAAGACATTTCAGAGATTCATTCTTCAATTTCAGTATCTCCCGTATGGTATTTATAATCGACATTTGTATTGCCTGTGCGCAGTATTTTACACTTTTCTATATTAAATGTCATTTGTCATGTGTCTGCCCAGAATGCTGAATGCTGTCTAGATCATTTTGAATGACCTTTGCTGCTGCAAACGTGTTTGCTACTCCTCCTATTTTTTGCTAAAGTTTGCTTACTATACAGAATCTACGTCATTAATGTAGATTAGGAAGAGCAGAGAATCTAGTAATGATCTCTGTGGTACTCCAATGGTTATCTCACTCCATTTTGAGGTTTCTTCTTAATACTTAAAGGAGGCTGTGTGGTCCAGTGGTTAAAGAAAAGGGCTTGTAACCAGGAGGTCCCCTGTTCAAATCCCACCTCAGCAACTGACTCATTGTGTGACCCTGAGCAAGTCACTTAACCTCCATGTGCTCCATCTTTCGGGTGAGACGTAATTGTAAGTGACTCTGTAGCTGATGCATAGTTCACACACCCTAGTCTCTGTAAGTCACCTTGGATAAAGGCATCTGCTAAATAATAATAATAATACTTTCTGTTTTGTACATGTTAACCACTCCCAAATCCATGTGCATGCATTTCCTTGAATCCCTACTGCGTTCAGTTTGAGAATTAATCTTTTATGCTGGACTTTGTCAAAAGCTTTCTGGAAATCTAAATAAACCATGTCGCATGCTTTGCAATTATCCATTTTCAATGTTGCAGCCTCAAAAAAGTCAAGTAGGTTAGTTAGACACGATCTCCCTTTCCTAAAACCATGCTGACTGTCTCCCAGGATATTGTTACCATTTAGGTAATTTTCCATTTTGGATCGTATTATAGTTTCCATAAGTTTACATATAATTGAAGTCAGGCTTATTGGTCTGTAATTACCTGGTTCGGTTTTGTCTCCCTTTTTGTGGATCGGTATTATGTTTGCTACTTTCCAGTCTGTCGGTACAACTGTTGCATGATCTTGGTTAGCAGTTTGTAAATAGCTTCTTTCATTTCTTTGAGTACTATTGGGAGGATCTCATCCGGCCCGGGGGTTTTGTTTATTTTAAGAGCTCCTAGTTCCTTCTGCCTCTGTTATGCTAAAGTTATTTAAAACTGGATAGGAACAGGTCAACATGTGGGGCATGTGTATCTTCCTTTGTTAAAACTTGTGAAAAGTAATCATTTAATATATTTGCTATTTTTTTCTCTTCATCTATGATGTTGCCATTTGTATCTCTTATACATTTAACCTCCTCTTTGAGTGTTCTTTTGTTGTTACAATATTGGAAAATCTTTTTGGAACTGTTTTTAGCCCCCTTGGCAATTTTCATTTCTATCTCTCTCTTGGCCTTTCTAACTTCCTTTTTGACTTGTGCTTGCAGTTTCAAGTACTATTTCTGTGTACTTTGTTTGGTCCCTTTTAAAAACTCTGTAAAGTGCCTTGTTTCTCTGTGAATATTTTTTAAATTGATTTATTAACACTAGAACTGCAGAGATTTCGGACTTCATGCAAGAGTCTCTTGAGACAAGGGTTATACCGACAGACTGGAGAATAGCAAACGTAATACCGATCCACAAAAAGGCAGACAAAACCGAACCAGGTAACTACAGACCAATAAGCCTGACTTCTATTATATGTAAACTTATGGAAACTATAATAAGATCCAAAATGGAAAATTACCTATATGGTAACAATATCCTGGGAGACAGTCAGCATGGTTTTAGGAAAGGGAGATCGTGTCTAACTAACCTACTTGACTTTTTTTGAGGATGCAACATTGAAAATGGATAATTGCAAAGCATGGCATGGTTTATTTAGATTTCCAGAAAGCTTTTGACAAAGTCCCGCATAAAAGATTAATTCTCAAACTGAACACAGCAGGGATTCAAAGAAATGCATGCACATGGATTAGGGAGTGGTTAACATGTAGAAAATAGAAAGTACTGATTAGAGGAGAAACCTCAAAATGGAGCGACATAACCAGTGGTGTACCACATGGATCAGTATTAGGTCCTCTGCCATTCCTAATCTACATTAATGATTTAGATTCTGGTATAGTAAGCAAACTTGTTAAATTTGCAGACGACACAAAAATAGGAGGATTGGCAAACACTGTTGCAGCAGAAAAGGTCATTCAAAATGATCAAGACAGCATTCAGAACTTGGCAGACACATGGCAAATGAAATTTAATAGAGAAAAGTGTAAAGTACTGCATGCAGGCAATAAAAATGTGCATTATAAATATCATATGGGAGATACTGAAATTGAAGAAGGGAACTATGAAAAAGACCTTGGAGTTTATGTTGACTCAGAAATGTCTTCCTCTAGACAATGTGGGGAAGCTATAAAAAAGGCCAACAAGATGCTCAGATATATTGTGAGGAGTGTTGAATTTAAATCAAGGGAAGTAAAGTTAAAACTTTACAATGCATTAGTAAGACCTCATCTAGAATATTGTGTTCATTTCTGGTCACCTCGTTACAAAATATATATTGCTGCTTTAGAAAGAGTGCAAAGAAGAGCAACCAGAATTATCCCGGGTTTAAAAGGCATGTAGTATGCAGACAGGCTAAAAGAATTGAATCTATTCAGTCTTGAACAAAGAAGACTACGCGGCAATCTGATTCAAACATTCAAAATCCTAAAAGGTATAGACAATGTCGACCCAGGGGACTTCTTTGACCTGAAAAAAGAAACAAGGACCAGGGGTCACAAATGGAGATTAGATAAAGGGGCATTCAGAATAGAAAATAGGAGGCACTTTTTTACACAGAGAATTGTGAGGGTCTGGAACCAACTCCCCAGTAATGTTGTTGAAGCTGACACCCTGGGATCCTTCAAGAAGCTGCTTGATGAGATTCTGGGATCAATAAGCTACCAACAACCAAACGAGCAAGATGGGCTGAATGGCCTCCTCTCGTTTGTAAACTTTCTTATGTTCTTAAGTACAATTTAAGCAGAAAACACGCTTTTCAACTGTACCAGTGCATTTGCGACAGACTTGCCTTTTCACAACGGGCGCAGACATCAAAAGTTCTGTTTTTATTGCATTTAGCAACCTGGCATTGTCTTTTATTCTGTGTGCTAGTGGGTGCAGAGCTTGCTGAAGGTTGAGGGGCATTTGTCAGCCAGCTTTCGTGTCTGTTTCTGTCGTAGCTCCAGGGCTAGCTGCAAAATTAAGTCCCTCCGAGTGATTGTGTTGCTGGTGCACTCCTTGTACAAAACCAAAGCGTTGATGGCTGCCAGGTCCAAAACATTATAAAAAACAGACACAGGCCTCCTGCGAGTACCACCTTTGACAGAATACAGCCGTGCCATTTGATCCAGTATATCCACACCATACTTCATTGATTTCAATATGCCACATAAACTGCGAGGCTGGCGGTTAAAGAAGCAAGTGCTTATAACTTATTCATTTTTACGATTCTACAGCTGAAACACCGTATGGGTGTTTAATTCAAATATTTAGTAACACTTAAGAACGGTCATGCACAAGATATTCACATACGTGGAGATATTTAAATTTGAATTGCAAAAGGCGTTCAAAAAGCAGCAATGGCAGTGCTAGCGTTAAACCATTTTGGCAATTTTGTTTTAGATTTTAATTTATTTTGTACCTCTAGCACTACATTTTTGAAAAACAGCCATCCTTTCTCTGTAGATGTTTGCTGTATTTTACTCCAATCTACTAATGTTAGTCTCTGTTTCATTCCTTCATAGTTTGCCTTTTTAAAATTGTAAACCTTAGCTTTAGTCATTACTTTTGGGGTTTTAAAATACATTTCAAATGAGACCATGTTGTTATCTGAGTTTGCCAATGGTTTTCTGACCTCTGTTTTAGTTATTCTGTCTTCGTTATTTGAAAAGACTAAATCAAGGCATGCCCCATCCTCTAGTTGGTGCCTTGACAAATTGTGTTAGGAAGCAGCCTTACTTTTTCTTTACTATGTGTGCATGTGTGTGTGAAAGGATGACGACTATTTATTTAGCTGTAGTTATTATTATTATTATTATTATTATTATTATTATTATTACTAGTAGTCCGTCCGTCGCATATCCGACTGTGGTGGGACCAGAGTAAGGGCGAATATGTAAAAAGTCGGATACATTTATCCCGTTTTAAATACCATTATACACAGCTGTAACAATTACTATATTCACACAATTATTGTTTTGAGATTCAGCTTTTATTAGGGAGCTCCCCTAATTCTCTCATTTAGAAAGATACAGGGTATTAATGCTTGTGACAGAGTAGCCGTCTGCCGTGTGGATGTGTGCATTCACTGCTGAGTGACAGGCAGGAGAGCAAGACGGAGGTTGAAGTTGATAGGCCCTGCAGGCGAACAGAATTGATTTACATATCAAAACACTGAACAGTTCACTTGTCACTACCAGCAATGGGTGCGCATGGAGTACATACAACACAGTGTACGAAAATGGTAAATGGTTAGGGTGGATATATGATGGGCGCATACACGACGGATTACTGTATTATCATTATTATCATTATTATTATTATTATTATTATTATTATTATTATTAGTTTACTTTCTTTGTTTCTGTATGTGATTTATTTACACACTAGATCGAATAGTTTCTTTATTTATCTGGAACAAGAAATTTCCCAGAATCTGCAAAAATCTCCAAAGAATAAAACCAATGGGGGGTATGGCCCTACCTGACTTTCAATTTTACTATTGGTCGGCTAACATTCTAAATCTATTGCATTGGTCATGATCTCACCCCCAGCTACATGGGCCTGCGTGGATGGTCATGGAGGACGCTTCTTGTCGGTCCTCTTCCCTACCCATTCTGTTATGCCTCCACCCTTCCCTTATCTACCTCTCAGTTTAGTGTTAACCCACTGGTGTGTCACTCCCTCCGGAATTGGGCTCAGTTTTGGCGGCAGTTTGGTCTGCAGTCCATGTCCGTCCCTGTCGATGTAAACCATCCGTTCCCACCCTCGGTGACAGACTCTGCTTTTAGTGTATGGTACAGAGGTGGGATTGAGTCACTTAAAGATTTATACATTGACAATAACACACTTTACTCCCTGTGCCTGAATACAAATATACATTTGAAATCACCCGTGCTACATAACCCACACTCCGTGCACCTCTACATGCATACATATAAACAATAACACACTACATAAAACACAAAATACCTACAAAATGGTAGGAAATGTAGTGCTGTCATTTAAAAGTCTGTGAAAAGACTTAATTTCCCAGAATGCCTCAACAAACAGGTGAAGAGCTGATAATTTAAGTAATCAGCTAACCTGAGACAGCTGTGCATAATTTACTGGAAGGAAGACGGTATAAAAAGCCTGAGTAAACAAACCTGCATAATTGTGCTAGGTTAAATACCTGTTTCAAGACAAATCCTGACAAAAAGTGTTATTGAATCAGTAAACTTCAATTTGTGTTTTTGTAACTTTATTATTGTGAATGTTGTAATTTTGTCAGTTAGCAGATTAGCCAACTGACAGTTAGAAAGGGACTTTATGTAGTTTAGTTAGTGCTCCAAGAAGGAGTGCAGTGGAACAAAGTGCAGTGTTCGACAAATAAACATACAGGTATTGCCCAATTTAACAATACGAGAGTACTGTTGCTGTGTGTTGTGTCCAGCACCATCGGCATCAGCAACCTAAAAATATATGACAGTCGCCCAGACTCGAAGACTATGTCACTATATATATATATATATATATATATATATATATATATATATATATATATATTACAATAGTTGCCAAACTAAGTCTCAATTGTATCATATATTTCAATATTCAAAACCTAGCAACACAGAAACAGGCAGCAAATTAATTTTGATTTAAACTAGGTGAATATACCATGAGCTATGCGGTCTTGAAAACTATATTGAGTATAACTTTGTGACGTATCTTATTTGGTTGCTTTTCTCCTAACCCACATTGGCAACGAGGATGAAGCTACTTCAGCATGAAATCGTTGGACATGTGACCATTCGTCGCGATAACCACTTGGGGATGGAAATATAGCAAAGTATATGGCACATAAACTAATCAATAAAAAACTGCATGTTTACTACCTGGCTAGCAAAGACTTTTGAGGATGTCATTTGAATAAGAATAATTCAAAAGAAGGTTAATGCATTAAAACTAAAGCATATGCTACATTTTGCAGGTATTTTTTTGTCCACCTTTTGCATATAGTGACTCTAGGATTCACAATTTTGAGTACTTGTTTGGAGTATACCTTTGTTTTTATTGCTAAATAAAAGTAATATATTCTGTCTTGTGAGTAACTGTAGCTGTTTGACCATTGTGGCACCCCTATTTTAGGGGTGCTAAATTGAATTTTTTCTCCGGCCGCCTTTGGGCGACCGGTGCACCGGCTGCCACTGGGCAGTCGGTGTAGTCCGGCCACTAGGCTTTTAAATAGGCTGTTTGACCATTGTGAGTCAAGTTAATGATACACAAGGATCTATGTTTGAAAATAATATCATAGTGTGAATTTAATAACCTCCATGCAGCAAACTGGATCCCTCTCTAGGACATTCGACTGGTTAATTGGTCTCAGTCTCCTATAGGTACTTTTGAAAGATTCTTAGTTACTGTATATTAGGGGTTTGTTGTTTGGACAAATAGAAAATGGTTTCAATTGGAGTGCACACATTTAGAGCTATTTCTCAGCACAGAATGACTTAAAAATAAGGTTGGTCTTCATAAAGATTAGTCACTAGAAATATGAATAAAATTGCAATTCCTGTCTACTCAAGAGTTGCCACATCCATACGGAAAGAACTTATATTTTACATATATAAAAAGCAATATATGTTACACTTATATGCTGTTATTTCTCTTCATTTGGTTTTTATGTGTACACCTATATGTTCATATATAAATTATATACGGACTGGTTATGAAATTGGCCCAATTTTATAGTATTTTCAATATAAGGATTTTATGTGTTAGTATATGTCTCCATATATGTTTTTTTTCTACTCCAAATATGTGTCTTTATACTTTAAATATATGTTTTTTATACTTTAAATATATGGTTATTTTATCATTTAAATGTGTTTTTATACTTTAAATATATGTGTTTTGTATAATCTAAATATGTCTTTTTATACTCTAAATATGTTTTTTTTATAATGAAAATATACCCCTTCATTTGGTGAATGTTTTATACAAATGACTACATATGTTCATATATTATCCATTGTCCAATTAAGAAGAATCTGAAAATGAATATTAGAATATATAAACAATTTATAACGTGTATATACTTGCACACTGTAACCAGAATATAAAATGTGACACTATAACACTTTCATATTTATATAATTCCTAGGATTTGTCATTTACAGAAAAGACAAATCAAGATACTGTATGTAGATAGGAGTTAATTGAGATTGGAGTAAACACTGAAAATATGTCTGTGTGTATTGTAGTAACTGATAGACAATCTAATATTTATTCAAGGGTTGTTCCCTGGTAAAACGTTACAATGAGATGATATGGGTGCTAAGGTAGCTTTAATTGTGTCTTGTGTAATTAAGCTATCTTGTATCTTATATGACCTGCGTGTTTGACATACGCTTTGCAGGTAAAAAGCAGCTTTAAGCCGAAAGTGGTTTTATGCTATTTACAAAAATGTTTATGGTGTATGATAAAAATATAAATTGATCATTTTTTTAATTATTTATTTTTTTAATAAAGAAAAAAAAAAAATCTTGTAATTCTTATTCTCGTTATTTTCATATTTGGAATCAATGCATTAACTCACATTGTGTATATAAACGTGTACAACATTTTTTTTTTAAATTTAACGTATTCCTTATTTACTCTCTATCTGTCTATATACACACAAGTTGCATGATACCATTCATTTTGATCATGCATGTTCCTGTTTTGCTTATATTTAGAACACGAGGGGTTTATAACGGAGCTGCCGTGGGTGTTAAATTAGTTTAAGGAAGTTTTTATGTCCGATTGGAATATGTGCTAAAGTGACGGTTAATACTTTACATTCCATGGTTGAGTAAAGGAAGCGGGTCTATTGCAACCATTTAGTATTTTATTGTAAAGCTATTACGTTTTAACAGTTTAAAAGAAACAAGTGTAGATCGTGTTTAAGCGTTGTTCATTTTTATTTCTATGGTTGGTCACTATGTTCTGTGGCAGTGAGATGAGTGTGTCTCTGTGAATGACAGGCTGGTGCTACGGGGGGTGGGGGTCATGCCAAATTTGCCCCCTCCCCCCCATAAAAATATATTAGCAAACGTTATTAATAACAACAAAACAACAGCTTTATTATTATTTGTTTATTTAGCAGACGCCTTTATCCAAGGCGACTTACAGAGACTAGGGTGTGTGAACTATGCATCAGCTGCAGAGTCACTTACAACTATGTCTCACCCGAAAGACGGAGCACAAGGAGATTAAGTGACTTGCTTAGGGTCACACAATGAGTCCGTGGCTGAGGTGGGATTTGAACCGGGGACCTCCTGGTTACAAGCCGTTTTCTTTAACCACTGGACCACACAGCCTCCTTAGTGGGTGTCTCTGTAAAAAAGAGACACCATTAGTCAAAATGTATTCAAATTAGGTTCAGGCGCTTCAGAAAAATAATAACTAAGGGGTCAGATTTTTTTTTTTTAAGTCGCCAGTGGTTTTTATCCCGGTTGTCTCCCCAATTTGGAATGCCCAATTATTATTATTAATATTTTTTTTAACCCGGTTCACCGCTGCAACCCCTTTGCAACTCGAGAAACAGAACCTGAAGCACATGTCCTCCGAAACGTGTTCCTGCCAATCCGTCATTTTTCACACTGCGGATCAACAGTGAAGCCACCAGACCTATAGTGCCGGAGGACAACACACAACTGAATGGCTCAACTGCAGACCCACAGACGCCCTATCAGCCTCAGGGGTCACTTATGCACGATGAACCATGGATTCCCTTGCCAACCTAATCCCTCCCTAGACGGGCGACGCTCAGCCAATTGTGCGCAGCCCCCTAGGAACCCCCGGTCACGGTCGGCAATGACATAGCCTGGATTCAAACCTGTGATCTCCAGGCTATAGGGCACATCCTGCACTCCACGCGGAGCACCTTTTCTGGATGCGCCACTCGGGAGCCAGGGTCTGATCTTCTTAAAACCTACATCAAATTAGTATTCCCTCCCCATAATCCACATATCAAAAAGATACAAAACATTATAGCAATCTATCTATTTTAATGAAAATTATAATTAAAGTTCGGGAGGAGGGTCAGACACCAATCTCTGCATCACCAAATTGAATCATTAAATTTACACATTAGCCAATTAAATTGTTAGCACTATAAATACCCTCTTCACTTATCTCTCAGTTGTGTTTTGATTTGATCGTACATGCACGCATCATGGTCTGCATTCTGGATTATTCCGTTTCGACGGATGATGATCTGTTTGCTGTTTCCCGGGCGAGATCCACGCAACCAGTTCAACCAGCCCTTCCGGCCAACGCCACGACAACTTCGGTCGGCGGTATTACCACTCCAAACTTCTCTGCCCAGATGTCTGCTTCTCCTGTCTGCCGTGGCTCCGCCTGGCCACTCGTTCCTCCGCAACTCCTGACATCAGAGACTGGGCGATCTCCGGCTCCAGCTTTATCTTCGTAGCAACAACATCCCATTCAAATCTACAGCACGTAAGGAGAATTTGTTTACTTTATTTCATCCTTCCGCCGCAGGCGCTATGACGTCATCACAGATCGTTGCTTTACCCAGTGTTGCCAAGTCTCACGACAAAACAGGTGTTTCCACAAATTCCAACCTGTGACTCTCAAGAAACAAGCCCAATTTCCGCTTATTATAAGCGGACTTGAAACACCTCGCCGCGCACCGACTGCATCTCCACGGCGCGTCTACATCCGGAAAGCTCGAAGGCGGGACCACAGCACCTGTCAATCAAAGGCTCATTCAGCAGTTCCTGAGCATGCTGGCTCCAACTATAACCTTTCAGGTTACCTCCCCTCACTACAGGCGTCCAGCAGGCCCCTGCAGTGACCTCTTTGGCCAGTATGGGCGTCCAGCAGGCCCCATAGTGCTCCCTTCACCTCCAACTATAACCTTTCAGGTTACCTCCCCTCACTGCAGGCGTCCAGCAGGCCCTGCAGCGACCTCTTTGGCCACTATGGGCGTCCAGCAGGCCCCCATAGTGCTCCCTTCACCTCCAACTATAACCTTTTAGGTTACCTCCCCTCACTGCAGGCGTCCAGCAGGCCCCTGCAGTGACCTCTTTGGCCACTATGGGCGTCCAGCAGGCCCTCAAAGTGATTCTTTCTCTGTGAAATGCTTTTCTTTCTGCTCATCAGCAGTTTTGAGCATTTGTATTCAGAGATTGTTTTGCCAGATTTGTAATAACTTCATTGAAGGAACCTGTGCTATTCCGCCTGTAACTTCCTTCATTTCCGCTCACCGTAATTCCACCACACCCAACATCAACAGTCCCTCACGAAGATTGCTCCCTGCAATATGCAAATCGACCACGCCATATTCTTAATCAAAATTGCTGGGAAAACGCATGACTGGCTAAAGCCAATATATCAAACACATTTAAAATCATGCCCATTGAGCCTGTCCTCAGGGGATTGTATTTTTATATTTCCACTTTTCTGTCCGGTCCCCTCCTACTAAATGCAATCTTCTGTCCCTCCTAGGCCATTTAAACTACATGGGAGCATGGGAGGATTTGCAAACAAGAGGAGGCCATTCAGCCCATCTTGCTCGTTTTGTTGTTAGTAGCTTATTGATCCCAGAATCTCATCAAGCAGCTTCTTGAAGGATCCCAGGGTGTCAGCTTCAACATTACTAAGTTGGTTCCAGACCCTCACAATTCTCTGTGTAAAAAGCCTCCTATTTTCTGTTCTGAATGCCCCTTTATCTAATTTCCATTTGTGACCCCTGGTCCTGGTTCAAAAAGTCTCCTGGGTTGACTTTGTCAATACCTTTTAGGATTTTGAATGCTTGAATCAGATCACCGCGTAGTCTTCTTTGTTCAAGTCTGAATAGCTTCATTTCTTTTAGCCTGTCTGCATACGACATGCCTTTTAAACCGGGATAATTCTGGTCGCTGTTCTTTGCACTCTTTCTAGAGCAGCAATATCCTTTTGTAACGAGGTGACCAGAACTGAACACAAAATTCTAGGTGAGGTCTTACTAATGCATTGTAAATTTTTAACATTACTTCCCTTGATTTAAATTCAAAACTTCTCACAATATATCTGAGCATCTTGTTGGCCTTTTTACAGCTTCCCCACATTGTCTAGATGAAGACATATCTGAGTCAACATAAACTCCTAGCTCTTTTTCAAAGATTCCTTCAATTTCAGTATCTTCCATATGATATTTATAATGCACATTTTTATTGCCTGTGTGCAGTACTTTACACTTCTCTATTAAATGTCATTTGCCATGTGCTTGCCCAGTTCTGAATGCTGTCTAGATCATTTTGAATGACCTTCGCTGCTGCAACAGTGTTTGCCACTCCACCTATTTTTGTGTGGTGTGCAAATTTAACAAGTTTGCTTACTATGCCAGAATCTAAATCATTATTTAGATTATGAATAGCAGAGGACCTAATACTGATCCCTGTGGTACACCACTGGTTACCTCGCTCGATTTTGATGTCTCCTCTAATCAGTAATTACAGTTGGGAGCGGCTGCTCCGCGTTCCCCACCCCCATCACTGCAGGCGTCCAGCAGGCCCCTGCAGTGACCTCACTAACCACTATGGGCGTCCAGCAGGCCCCATAGTGATCCTTTTCTGTGAAATGCTTTTCTTTCTGCTCTGTTTTGAGCATTTATATCCAGAGATTGTTTTTACAGTTAGGAGTGGCTGCTCCTGCGATCCATCCTGGGGTTTCGACCCCGCCACTGTTGTCTAACATGCAACTGTAACCTTTCTGGTTACACCCCCTCATCACTGCAGGCGTCCAGCAGGCCCCTGCAGTGACCTCTCTGGCCACTATGGGCGTCCAGCAGGCCTCCATAGTGCTCCCTTTACCTCCAACTATAACCTTTCAGGTTACCTCTCCTCACTGCAGGCGTCCAGCAGGCCCTGCAGTGACCTCGCTAACCACTATGGGCGTCCAGCAGGCCCCCATAGTGCTCCCTTCTCTGTCAAACGGTTTTCTACCAGCTGCGAGCTTCAACAGGGCCCCACAGCCCCTTCTATTCCTTACCTCATACGGTTGCCCAGCAGGGCCCTGCTTTTCCATTCACTCTTCTGCCCTTCCCAGCGGTCTTCCAAATGTAACCTTTTAGGTTACCCTCCCCTCACTGCAGGCATCCAGCAGGCCCCTGCAGTGGCGTCCCTGGCCGCTATGGGTGTCCAGCAGGGACCTCCCTGGCCGCTATGGGTCTCCAGCAGGACCCCATAGTGGTCTCTTCTCTGTGAGATGCTTTTCTTCTTTCAGCTTATCAGCAGTTTATTCAAACACTTTCAAAACCATTCCCATTTCTTTGAATATCAGTCAGGGCCGCAATACTGCATACTCTGGAGGCCTTCTGTTTTCTACATGTTAACTACTCCCTAATCCACGTGCATGCATTTCCTCGAATCCCTACTGCGTTCAGTTTGAGAAATTAATCTTTTATGTGGGGCTTTCTGGAAATTTAAATAAACCATGTCATATGCTTTGCAATTTATGCATAATGAGGATAAAATCCTCAAGGCAGAGCTTTTATCTCCTACCTTCTCTCGATTTGATCCTTTCTGTCGATTCCCTCAACGATGTCATACTCGTGGATCCTTTTTTTCGCAAGGAACTCCGCCTGTGGGAGCTCCTACTAAAAGAAAGCAATGGCAGTACTTTCTTTTACGACAACTGTCTCCTGCTGCACAAAGACATTCAACCGTTCAAAGATGCAGCTCCCTCTCTTGGCTTTGGAGGATACTACAAGGGAAAACGGTTTTCTGCTCCATGGCCCGACGAATTCAGCATTATTCCTATAACCGATCACTCCTCGTCATTGCGCAAAATGTGTCCATTTGCAGTAGCCGCATTCCTTTTGGGGGTCTTCCTGGGCTCAAAATCCATTCTTCTCTGCTCACATAATTCACCTACAGGTCTAAATCTTTAACAAGGTCATTCATTCTCCCACCATATAATGAGAATATTCAGAAGGATTACCTGTTTATCTGTTACTCATCAGTTCATTTTCAGAGCTCAACACATTCTCGGCCACCTGAATATAATCGCTTGTCTTTCTCATTTCCAAGCGCAGAGATTCAGAGCATTAGCTCCCGAAGACGACCTCCTGCCAACTCAGATTCCTCCCTTTTCAGACCTGACATTCATGTGAGCCACCCGCTGCATTCCCTGATTCTGCAGGCTCAAGAAACAACTCTTCTCAGCATCACTCCCGCTCACTGCAAATGTACTGGTCATCCTGGAATTGCTTTCAAATTTCATTTTGCATTCAACATTCCTTTCCATCATTTTCAGTGCCCGTAGCGTCATCCTATATTATGTCCCTTAAGAATAGAGCTATAAGATTTGAATTTCCGGCATCCAGTTTTTCTACAAACTCAACTCAATTTCGGTGTCCCAGCTCTACACTCTGCAACTCACAAATTTCACTAATCCTGAAAGGGCTTCAACTATCAGAATCTCTTTCTCCCCCTGCTTGCCTACCTATCGCCATCAACGTACTCTCTTGGTGCCTCTCATCTGCTCCAGCTACTCCTGCCTGTTTTAGATAAAACCTTAAAGCTCTTTCTCTTAGCCTTCTTGGGTTCCCATAGGTGCTCAGAGTCTACATCGCTCTCAAATTCAACCCCCAGATTCAACCCTTAATCTCTGTCCTAGCAATCACCTCATCTGATACCCTTTCCTTCCTGCTCAAAAGAAGTAAAACTGACCAGGAAGATTAGGGAAAGCTTTTCAATTTGTTTATAAATTAAACTCCCATGTTGGCCCATATGACCCCTTTCTCTCTTATCCATCTCCATCTTTCTCAGGGCATCACCCTCAGGCCCGCTGTTTATTAACGAAAACTGAACAATCGTCACCCAGCATTTGTTCTTCTTTCACCTTTTCACCTGATTTATTTCCAGGTGCGGATTCGCAGCTGAGCAGTTTTCGGTCATTCCTTCAGAATTGTAGTAGCTTCTTCCCACGGAGTTCCAGACTCTCTTATCAAGCGGTTAGGTTGTTGATCCTCCAGTGCTTACCAAGTTTACATTATAACAAATATTACGGAGCCTAAAAATGCTTTTACAGAAATGTGCTCTTAAGCGTTAGTAGCCTGCCTGGAGGAAGGGCAATCGAATCAGCCATGGATTCCCAGAGGTTTATTTCCCAAAAATGGGTTTTGTTTTCCTCTCCTGCGTGCTGATGATCATTTGTTAAAGGTTGGCTAAACCTTCAAGTGGGCTATATTCATTTCTAATTGTGGCATTGAGACCGGCTTGTTCTTTTTGGGGTCTCAGCCTCGTCCAGTCGGCCAGGCAGCGAACCCTCAAACCAAGTTAGGTTTGATGCCAAATGAATGTGTATATACAGCATACTTTTCTGTAAAATCGCATACTCCGCATTTTCTACAATAAATATTTGTACTAAAACATTTTGTGATTGGTGTTTGTCCCGAACTACTGAAATGAAATTTATAATTAAAGTTCGGGAGGAGGGTCAGACACCAATCTCCGCATCACCAAATTGAATCATTCAATTTACACATTAGCCAATTAAATTGTTAGCACTATAAATACCCTCTTCACTTATCTCTCAGTTGCGTTTTGATTTCATCGTAACCCACCACCTCCCCATCTCCACCTTTCTTAATAACAATTTTTATGTTTTATCAATGGGGGTCTCAGCCTCGTCCAGTCGGCCAGGCAGCGAACCCTCAAACCAAGTTAGGTTTGATGCCAAATGAATGTGTATATACAGCATACTTTTCTGTAAAATCGCATACTCCGCATTTTCTACAATAAATATTTGTACTAAAACATTTTGTGATTGGTGTTTGTCCCGAACTACTGAAATGATTCTGGACTAAAACAAAACTCATTCCCACTTTCAGAAGCTCAGTTTCTTGGTGCTGAAAGAACAGCTCAGCGTAACAGTATCAAGACATTCTAAAATAGACCTCTTAAAGTAACATCACTTCAATAACACCAAATGCCATCATATTAATGTAAAAAAAATATATCTTGACATACATAAGATATTTTTTTTCGATGTCCTCAACAAGCCGCCAATCTGTGTTGTTTTCACCTAACTAGTGCTGAGCATTTCATTCTATGGAGATTTATGTCTCTTTTGTGCAATTTCACTAACTATGCATCCCAAGTGAATAATAGTGGTGTAGTTGAGGGTATACAGAGGTTAATGGCGTTTACCCACTTTTAATTTGGGCAATATAGCGTTTATCCACTTCTCATATAAGGGTTACAGAGTTTACTCACTTCTACTTTCCTATGATATGCAAATCCTGGGTTAAAGACAATATATTTTAATGGAGAGCGTCTGTGTTGTGTGCGAGACTGAGCTGAGAGCTCTCATTCAGAACTGTGGCATGAGCAGAGGAGCGTGGCCACTGGACTGTTTCTGTGTGTGTGTGTGTGTGTGTGTGTGTGTGCGTGTGTGTGACTGAGTGCTCTGTAATTGGTTATTATGTTCTGTTAATGTTCTGTTCTGTTGTTTGGCACACTGGACCTGCAGGGCAGTGCTAGTAGCCTTCATCCTGGCCCACGAAGGATGCTTACAGAAGTTCCCGTGAAGCGCATGGTAGCATTATGCAATGGATACTGACATCATGAATTTTATGGGCTACCAGAGTCTGAAAAATACAATATAACTTTATTGTTTATTTTTAATTTTTACAGTACAAAAGACTTGAGTTAGGTGACTTGTGTCACTGCTAGTTTAACATATGTTGTGAATAAACCATGCCAGCTCGATCATAAATCCTCTAGAAACAGAGCTGGGGCCCCGTAACAAAAAATGAATTTTAACCTAGAGTTCTCATTCCTGTGAATTTTTTGCCAAGCCTAATTCCCCAGGTGCGAGTTAGCCTAGGCTAATTGTTACCCCATGTACCAGAGCATTGCATGAGTGGATTAGCACTGGCTCAGCTCCTCACAGTCAGTACTATGCTGACCACAAGTATTTCTTTATTATATTTTGAGCTGTTAGCATACCTCTCTGTCGATCTCAGCTGTACTAGTTTCAGTAGGCAAGAATTCATTTTAAGACTCAACCCCACACAAGTAAATTTACCAGAAGTATTTGTTATTATTATTTATATTTACGGATACAAATATATTTAAATTAAGGTATTTGAACACAGTTTGTATTAAATGTCTGATTTTGGGTTATATATCTATCTTTATATATGATATATAGATACAAACACATCTGTTTAGCTTTTGTAAAGCCTGCTTATATAAAGCTGTACGAATGTTCAGAGAATGTTGGGTCAGTCATCATACTGTAAAGTGGCAGGCTGGCAGGTATTTTATTTGTGTATTAAATCTTTTGAATCCTCAAATAAGCTATTTTAATTTTTAAGTGGTAGGTTTCTTATTTTGACTTCTACAATAGAAAAAGCTCATACAATAATAATAATAATAATAATAATAATAATAATAATAATAATAAATATATATAGTAGGGTTTGGCAGGTGGATTGTACATTATTGGATAAAGGTAACAGTTGCCTACTTTTTATTGAATGGCTTTATGTAATCCCTTTGATCTTTGTTAGACTTAAGAAGACACCAGTGAGCAATTAGTGAGCAATCAGGCTATTTACGTCATTTTTAATACAGAAATGTCTAAAACAAACGTTTGTACAGAAATCCTCATAATGTTTCACATTTTTGAGCTCCTTGACTCATGGGAGGTTGACATTGTGCCAATCTCCTGGATGGTAAATGAAGGAGCTTGTAAATGGCCAAATTACGCCGGAGAAAAACTTTAAAAGGCAGTCTTGAATGAGGAGTGGGCACAATATCAAGAACGCATTCTATATACAATTGGTAAGTTTAAAACTCATAAATGACATTAATAAATTCAGCTTAAACTGGAATGCAAAGATTCCCTGAACTGTGCTTGGCTGATCTACAGGGCTATAATCAATTGTACAATGAAGCTCAGTGTCGATGTTGATATAATAGGAGATTATATGCGATTTAACACTGAAGTATAAAAGTTTTCTTTTTTTTTTTTTTTTTTTAATTAAATCTGTCCCCACTAAAACAAGAACATGCATAGTTAATGCACTAATATTCATAATATATATATATAAATTAAAATATGTGCTAGTTCTTCTAATAAACAGCAAGTTTTGTTTTTAATATTATACTATTTGCAGTAAATTAACAACGACAACTAAACTTTTGGCCTAACCTGAGGTATTGCCACAGCTGCTTTAAATACTAGTGTCTGTATTCTTATATTTTCTGAACAGATCTGGACACTAACATCACATACTAAAGAACAACTTAATATCTGCTATAGATTATAACAACATTGGCAAAACTGTTATTTTTGTTCTTTTTTCTAAATGAATCATTAAGACACACCTGAAATTTCAGTCAGCAAAAAGAAAAAAAAACATATTGTGCTTGATTTAAAAAGATTTAGCTTTGCTTTTCTTTGAAATTCCTAAATGAACAGTGAAACTTTATCTACCTATTATCATTGTTGATACTGAAGTGTATCTGCTCCTGTATGACCACGATTTTACTATTTCAGGGCCCATAAACATTGTTGGTCGTCCAGTGAAGATGATGAAGGACTTCCAAGAAACAAATTACCTTGGTCATCTTTGATGTGCTGCACGTCTAGCAGTCACAGGCCTTGGACTCCTTATACATCTGTATCCATAGGTACAGTACTCCAAATGTTATTATTTTGATGGAGGCTTACACATAGGGGATACATTTTTATTTGTGAAAAACTGTAGAAAACATTCCCTTTGCCTGTATGCAGTCCGCCACACACTGCTATTTTTTTTATTAAACACTGATAATGGGTAGATAACGTTTCACTGTTCATTTAGGAACTTCAAAGAAAAACAAACAGAATATTTTAGTTGACTCTTTTTAAATTGAGCACAATATTTTTTTTTCTCTTTTTCCTGACTTGAATTTCACTGCTACAGATTATTGCCATGCTAGTTGAAATAAAGCCTCAGGTGCAGCAGAACACAAAGATCCGTCAACACCTGCAAAGGAAAATCTCTATCATAGATCTCACAGATGAAATGCAATCCTTCCAGAGTATAAACTTCCCCTTGTCTTCAATTGAAGATGTTGATCATCTTGAAGTGATGCTTCAACAAAAGGCAACTGAAAGCAGTGTGGTAAGTGATACTAATTATTGATTCCCTACACATTCTCTCACTCACACTTATTCTTCTTCTCCAGGGTGTAGAATAGTGTATTTCTGCAAGCCTAACAGCCTTCAATAAGGCTTTTGATTTAAAAAAAAAAAGAAAAGCCAGCAACCTAAACATTTAATCCTTATATATATAGTGACAAAACTGCTTCTTTTTGTACTAATGTTGTCACTTTCAGGGATCTTGACCGCTGTCTTCTAGTGTAAATGAGTTAGTGCAGACAACAGTATTTCAAGTTCAAACAGGATGGGGCCTGTACTTTTATTGATAACAGCGTCCTCTGACAAGAGGTTAACAAAACTAAAGAAACAAAATCCTCACTCCCTTGGGAGTCCTAACTAAACCTTTTTTTCAATCTAACTAAATATAAATTTGAAGAGCTTATCAGGTGTATAACTTGATACTTTCTTTTTGAGGCAATACATACTACAGTACAACATTGTTTGTCTATGGTTTATTTTTTTTGTATTTCTTGGATCAAGTGCGTCGGAAACCTGCAGAAGAATAATGAGAGGCACACTTGCAAATAACCTAGCAATCCAATTTAATTTGTTAGGGAAAACGAGCCTTCTCAAAACTCAGATTAAGCATTGTCATTACAAGCAAGTCAGTATTGATTTTATTGAAGTTATTTTACTTGTAGTTATATTAACACAGTGGTTTTTAAACTTTTTAGGCCCTGTACCCCTTTCCAAATAATCTAATCTAACACATACCCCCATCTGAGATTGGGTCATAATATACCTAGGTAAAGTAGCCATTAAATGTATTTATCTAAATGCTAGAAGTCTCAAAAACAAAATGTTAGAACTTAGAAGCTACTGCACTAACAAGTAACTACGATGTGATAGGTGTTACAGAAACTTGTTTATCCGAGAGAGATGGAGACAAATATAATATTCGTGGGTATACACTGTATATGCAAGACCGAAGAGGCGGAGGGGTAGTGCTATACATCAAAAATAGTCTTGAAGCCCAGGTGTTAAATCTGGAAGAAAAAAAAAAATGCAAAATCAATATGGGTCAGAATAATGGACAGAAATTCAAAGGGCATAATAATAGAGGCATGCTATAGACCGCCAAATTCAGATACCGAGCAAAATAATCTGTAATACAATGACATTAGAAATGCATGTAGCAAAGGAGAAGCCATACTAATGGGGGATTTCAACTTCCCCCATATTAAATGGGAAAACCCAGTGGGGAGCACGACAGCCGAAATTGAAATGGTAGAAATGACAAATGACTGTTTCCTAACGCAATTTGTCAAGGCACCAACTATAGGGAGGGCATGCCTTGATTTAGTCTTTTCAACACAGAAAGAGTACTTGAAACTGCAAGCACAAGTCAAAAAGGAAGTTAGAAAGGCCAAGAGAGAGATAGAAATGAACATTGCCAAGGGGGCTAAAACCAAATCCAAAACCAGTATTTTTCCAGTATTATAACAGCAAAAGAACATTCAAGAAGGAAGTAAAATGTCTAAGAGATACAAATGGCAACATCATAGATTACATCATGATTACTTTTCACAAGTTTTTACAAAGGAGGATATGGACAACATGTCCCACATGTCCACCTGTTCCTATTCAGTTTTAAATAACTTTAGCCTAACAGAGTGTAATGAATGACCCCTACTGGCCGAATTGGCACATTGTATGTGTGCATAAAGACACTGACAAACCCCGCTAGGGGGATTCCCCTTTATCAAAACTGTATCTGCCTTTAGTGCCAAGGGTCAGCGGTTCGATTCCGCACCACAGAGAAAATAAAAATATAATAAATAATAATAAGTAAATAAAGCATTACAAGAGGCAGAAGTGTTAAAGGGACTAGGAGCTCTTAAAATAAACAAATCCCCTGGGCCGGATGAGATCCTCCCAATAGTACTCAAAGAAATGAAAGAAGTTATTTACAAATCGCTAACTAAGATCATGCAACAGTCTCTTGACACAGGGGTTGTACTGACAGAATGGAGAATTGCAAACGTAATACCGATCCACAAATAGGGAGACAAAACCAAACCAGGTAACTAAAGACCAATAAGCCTGACTTCTATTATATGTAAACTTATGGAAACTATAATAAGATCCAAAATGGGAAAATTACTTATATGGTAACAGTATCCTGGGAGACAGTCAGCATGGTTTTAGGAAAGAGAGATTGTGTCTAACTAACCTACTTGACTTTTTTGAGGATGCAACATCGACAATGGATAATTGCAAAGCATATGAGATTTTTTATTTAGATTTCCAGAAAGCTTTTGACGAAGTCCAGCATAAAAGATTAATTCTCAAACTGAACGCAGTTCAGTTGTGGTCACCTCTCTACAAAAAGGTTATTGCTGCTCTAGAAAGAGAGCAATGAAGAGTGACCAGAATTATTCCTGGTTTAAAAGGCATGTCATATGCAGACAGGCTAAAAGAATTCAATCTATTCAGTCTTATTCAAGCATTCAGAATTCTAAAAGGTACTGACAATGTCGACCCAGGGGACTTTTTCAACCTGAAAAAGAAACAAGTACCAGGGGATCACAAATGGAGATAAGATAATGGGGCATTCAGAACAGAAAATAGGAGGCACTTTTTACATAGGGAATTGTGGGATTCTGGAACCAACTCCCCAGTAATGTTGTTGAAGCTGACACCCTGGGATCAATAAGCTACTAACAACCAAATGAGCAAGATGGGCCGAATTGTCGCCTCTCGTTTGTAACCTTTCTTATGTAATGTTCTTAAACTAATAATAAAATACATAGTGTAATAATAATGACTACAGCTAAAGAATGACTCTCCATCCTTTTACACACACACACACACAGAAAAAGTAAACCAATAATAATAATAATTAAAAAAAATCACCCAACAGCTAGTTAGGCATCAGATGCAGGCAGCACAGCAATTTTGCTGCACAGCTTGTCTGCCTCCATCCCACCTACCCTAAAACCTCCACTAACAACTACATCTCCCAGAATACAGTGACTTACTAGGAAACTATTGTAACGGATGTAGCAGGACAGGGGGGGCCTGCAATATAAAAATGTCTTGTTTTATGGCAGGGACAGAATTAAAGCCTCCCTGCCAAGGTAATTGCTTTTGTTTAATTTAATTGTTTTATTGTTTTGTTTAATTATGACCTGCACCTGGCAAGTATTGAAAATTAGAGCCAGGTGCAGGGTATAAAAGGGAAGCAGTCAGTTTGCTCTAGGCTCCTGCTGTTGAGTGAAGAGCCTGACAGAAAGTTGTAAAGGTCTGTTTAAAACCTACGTTTGGTTTGGCAAGAATTTGTAATAAAGTGTTTTGCTTTGGTGTTATATGTCAGGTAAACAGTTTAGCTGTCCTGCACGTTAGACAGGGACCTGCATATGTGTGTAGTGAGTGCTCAATGAGAGCTAGGTTTTTGTTTGTCTGTGTAGTGAATAAAAGTGAGCAGAAGTGCTTAAAATCAAAGTTATTATCTCTGGGTCACGTTTTTAAAGGGGCACGAACCCAAAAGTATAGCCAGCTTGGTCACACTACACAAGCAAAACCAACCCAACAAACATTATCCAATCTCTGGCTAGCCCTGTTGTCTTTGTAGCCAATCACAGTGGGTCAATTGCAACGAACTTGCAGATTTAGTACAGGGCTGCGTACTAAGTAGCGTTCTAGCTAATAAGGTACTATCTCTGGATCATCCCCAGCTGCATACTAACTTAATACCAATTACAACAAGAAAAGATGGGGAACAAAGTTGGGGACTAGCTGATCCCCAGCTTTCGTACGAAGCTCAGGGTTAAGCTGTTTACTGTAGTGTGCTACCAAACAGGAACTGAAGGTGGGGCTCAAAATCTGAGTGATTGGTTCCAGCTATTATATTTTAGGATTGCTATGTTTCATTACAGGATCAAATTTTTATTTTTATTTTTTTATTATTTTTTTAATTTTTTAAAGAAACCTAACATCTTAATTATTATTCTTTTTTTAAGTGACATTTTTTTAAAACTTCAGAATTATGTACGGAAATGTATTTACTCACTGTCAGCAGCTGGCTGGGAAATGTACACCAGTACGTCTGCCGTTTTATTTGAATGGAGATTCAATATTGTTGATTCTATTGTGTAGAAAACTACTACAATGTGGTAAAAAAAATGCATTGTCTGCCATTACATGATTTTTCTCACGCACCCCCTGACGAGAGCTTGTGCACCCCAGTTTGAAAACCACTGGATTAACACATTATAGTTGTTAAGCACATTATTTAAGAGAAGCTATACATTGTTTGTATAACCTCACCTTGTAATGTAGTTCATTGCATTACTTGTTGACGCACATGCTGCAAATATGAAAATGTGATTGAACCTGAATCGCCAATCTAACTGGAATAGATGCCTATCATTAATTCAACAGGAACGTAATGAAAAAATTCATGATTTTAAAGATTATGAATAGGCTTGCTACTTTATGATATTAATCGGTAAAGCTTGTTAAACGTCGAATTCCCCAAAAATATGAGTTAGACTGAAATAAATGTATGTAGGATAAACATCGGTAAAACCACTCACTATTTTTTTATTTTCTTACCAAAAATAATAATCTCTAGTTTGTGTAGTTTTTATACTTACTGTCTGTCCCGACTCCGTGATGATGTGAATGGCTAGGCGTCGCTGTCACTCATCTCAGTGGTCCGTTAGTACTGTAGTTTCACTGTCACTGTCATTTAACCCTGTTCTGACAGATCTTGTTAACTGAAGCAGTGCTAGAAGCCGCTCATTCGTTTAAATGACTCTCAATCATCAAGACCTGCACTGACTGTGCACTTTCATTTGCCAGCTACAGTGCCTGTCATTCAAAGCGCCTACTTTGAAATTAGCGGGTTAAGGTGTAGGTATGCTTTTGCTATAGGTATATGGTGACAGTTACTAGTTTGATTTGAAAATGGGGCACAAGAGGAAAGCACTAAATTAATATTGTGCACAATACCCTGACCGACGGCTGAAGTCTCCGCGGCAGGACAGTCTGCCTTCCATTGACTCTGAGTCCAACTGTGCTGAAGCAGAAGAGGGGTGAGGCTCAGACTCTGAATAATAGGTGTAAGTTAGTTCTGTTCAACTATCTAATGTTTTGTTCTGTGCATATTATTTTTACTTGTAAATTTATGCTATAAGTCTGTGTAATATATACCGATAATTCCAATACACATATTAATGTTTTTTCACAAACCATATACATAAATAATAAAGTCTAAGAACAATTTATGAAAATTCTAATCCAATAATATTCCAAGTGGCTCATATGCCAAACTAGTTGCGTGAAATGTAAGTTAGCCTTTACATGTATACAGCTGACTTTAGCTCCATCTCCAGGTTTTTAAGTAAGAATATATTCCAGTAATATATTGTATCACAGGCAAATAAGTAAAACTTGCTATAGACAAGACTCTATTAGTATTCTTAACGGTTGCCTGTATCATATTAAAGAAAATGTCCATTTGTTATCTGGGCAGGTGGCTTGCCTGATCATCAGCCCTGAGTCAGGATATATGTGAATGAAATTCTCCCCCTTGAGAACTCCCACATGTCAAGTTAATTTCCCTGAAGGCAATACTCCACTCAGATGACTTGCAAGGTTTTGTATTCTTTTCATTTTCTTTTGTAAATGTTTGTTTCTGAATAATTGTCAAAATGTAACCATGTTTGTTCAGGTTCTATACGTTAACCATTTAAACCGTTAAAAACTAAATCAAAGATCAACACATTGACACATGGCAAGCATTAGTAAACACTAAAAGCCGAACACCAAGGGAAATAATTCCTGCAGTTTTGAGGTGATGCTACCCACATATTTTCATTCATGCAAAGCTTACAGTATCTGTGCGTTCTTAGAAAGGACAGATGTTGTGAGCTCAGGTTGAATGAGAACTTCTGTGTTTGAACAAATCCATCGCTCATAAATTGTATCTAATTAAATAGTGATGGACTATAATATTGCTGCATGGCTAGAATTACAAGTTTAGCTATATAACTGAGATGTATAGTTTTTATTTACATGGTTTGTGCTGTTGCGCAATAATAAATTAATGGCTGTCTATGCTCCAATTAGCTGAAACTGCTGAGCTGTTAATAACGACCTGTAATCCGAACCAGACTATCACATTGAAATACATAAGTAACCATAATTAAATATCATAATTTGTGAAGTTCGTAAATCATTTACAGCTCTGTTTGTGTGGTTTCCCTTATTACAGATTGTTTTGTAAACTTTTACATTGTGTCTCGACACTGTACTCTGTAAATGCATATGTGGTTACCTAGTAACTGCATTGTAAACGGCATGTATAAATACAGAGTTATGCCCTTCCATAACATATAAAATATTTAACTGATAAAAAAGTAGATGGCAAATACAGTAAATCCCTGTAAGCACCCCCTGCAAACATTATTATCTAACACAGCAAGTGTTGAGAACTAAAGTTCAATCTTGCCCTCAGTCAAGCGCTGCCCTCTTAATGCTATTAGGAGAAAGAAAAAATGTAAGATGTTTGTTTTTAATTTGCGCTCGGTCTTATTAGGCTGCGATCAACTGTTGAGCAAATCAACTAAAGCCAGTGACAATTTGAAGATCATAAACCTCTGAAGGCTTAACTCTCCGAGCACAATGACTGCTCTACTCCAAACCTGAATGACTGAGACCATCTGTGGGGTTTCTAATGTAAAGCATGACATGATAAAAAATATGAACGCATCATCAACATAAGCTTATAGATTACTCCTTTAAGGCTTAAAAAAGTGACTGTTGTACTTTACTACACAGCAAATTGGCCAGTGTTAAACAACTCTGTAGGAGTCAAATCTAACACTTTTCCACTGTACATATATATGGCTCAAGAGTGTAAAAGTTACACTTTTGAAAGAGTTAAATAACACTTTCATAGTGTAAAACATTTAACACTGTGGGAGTTAAATTTACATATCTTTCAGTGTATAACCAGCACCCCTTTTATTGTAAAATTAACTACCTAAGTGTTGGGAAATAACACTGGGAGGGTGATATTAACACTGCTATAGAAAATTTAACTCGTATGAGTACACAACTCTACTCTCTGTATATAAACTATGTACACTTAACAAGTGATAATATCTTCATAATTTGTCAAATACTGTTTCGTTGCCTCAAAAGTAAATGAAAATATTATAGCAAGCACAGGAATGATCGGGGAGACACACACCAAGGCTCACAGAAACAACATGGTTTAGTTAGACAGCCAACACCAAGTCAGCACCGTCCAAACACTGAAATGAACACACATGCAGCCCTTTCCCCACCCAGAGGACTACCCCGCCTCTCAAGGTGAGAGTCACATAGTACATAAAACAACACAGGTTTCAACAGTTCCAGGGTATGGCAAAATAACGATGTGGCGTCCTTCTTTTTATTGTCTTTTTAACCACGGACACTGGCATCATAAAGAACATTATATTTTCCGACTTTAATAATTAAATTCTCATTGATGTCGATTTTATTTTTTATTTCTGTGGTACTGTCTGCGTGAGCAAGACACTGACAGTCTGACAGCCACTACCTTTGACCTTTTTTCTGATTGGTCCATTGCAATGTTTAACAGCCAGAGCAAAATAGAAATAATGTATTTCTATATTTGCTCGCTTCATTTGCACCGCTTGCTTTGCTTGCGTTGTGCATTACTCCATTTAAATAATTAGTTTTAATTATTTTTGCTTGTGTCCGGTGTGCATAGCTCCTTTAACATGCAAGCCCATGCCCATTGACGCGTTTGATTTGGCATTGTATGTTACAGAGTTGCGCTTACACTCCGACTTTTAAGAATGTGTTTGTTAACATTTATGTATTTATCTTTTTTTTTTTTTTTAAGTTTGCGCACCACTGTATTAGGCTACCTTGAACTTCTCCAGCACGGACAGAAGCAGATTACAGAAACCGCAGACTAAAATCCCGGATGTTGATATTATTACTCTGGATTAGTGTACTTTGTTTTACACTCTGAAACATGCCTTGGTTTAGATATGAAACAACATCACATGGTGTCAAATGTGAAAATGTAACGCCTAAAATCAACACTAACAGTTACCACTGGGATTTCAACACTGGCCAATTTGCTATGTAATTATTGTGAAGTAACATGAGTTCTTGGTTCACTTTATTACTAGAAAAAAAGAAAATGTCTGTTCTCATTAAGCCTAATCCACCCCCATGTCTGACTTGGGGTTTAAGAATCAAGTCATCCTTTTATATCACATCTAAAGGAAATTGTTATGATCTTCCTCAAAGACTTTTTCTTTGCCTGAGGAATACTGTCTTTTGCAAAATTAATACTCTGCATTTTAATTAATGGAAACGAATTTAATTATTTAAATCTGCATTTCTTTATGCTGAAAATAGCTTTTTAGATGGACTTTTAAATCTGAAATTTATCACGCATTTTTTAAATTTAATTTCTCTATTTCTTCCAAGTGCTTTCTATGCCATGTACAATTTCATATGATCTAATTTATGTTTCTGGATTTTGGCAGCCACAGAAATGGTAAAGATTAGTCAACCTTTCAATGAGGAAGCAAAGTAAAGCAGCTAACCATTGTATTAACTCGTGTGTACATTGTCCACATTAAATTGATTCATTTTTAGCACCACACTGGGAAAGCATGTGTACATTTGTACTGCAGCACAAATTGAATGTAAATCCAGCTGCTTTACTTATTCTGGACAGCATTTTCCTAATGATATTTCCACCCACAGACCTGTTTTCATACGACAGAAGTTCAAGTATTGATGTTCAGGGATGTTTTGGGATTTAAGTAAAAACAGACAGGGGCTTTAAACAATTTACTTTAAATAACTGTGCAGTCTTTCTCATATAGTGAGGAGTACAAAATTCCCATGTGTTTATTTGTGTTGTGTTCAAATAGTGGTGATGAAATGGTCACAAATATCTGTACAGAAATATTACTAATATTCCTTTAGTTTTCCTTTCAGGAACCTCTCATTAAGCCCATTCTGAGGACATGTTGCCAAAACGTTAGGTTATTATCATAACCCTGGTTTCCTGAAATAGAAATGTAGCCATTACCGAATGGGTATCTACCTCCTAAAGACCCGAAACCTGAATATATCAAAGCCGCTTCGCAGAGCCTGACGCAGTCATGGCTCACCCCTGAGGGCACAAAATGACAGTGCTCACACACCTCAGCGTCATTTTTCCGTCAAGCCTGCTGCAATCATGGGCTCAGTGTCTTTTCCATGGCTCGTTCTCCTGCAGTCTTGGATGTAGCTGAATTTAGAAAAGATTCTCTTCACATCAGCTGAGCCAGACGGGGCACTGAAGATGTGATAAGCAGCACATCGCAAATTTTGAAAGTCGGTGTGGTGGATTTTTTCAGAATTTAAACAGAGTGATGGCGCCATTGTCTGGAGAAGGCATTGCCATGTAAGAATGGAATTCGCTTTCCAGTTCGTCTTTTTCGTTTTCTACCCATTTTAGCATGAAAAGTACTAACATCAACTCTAATTGCTTTGAAAACTGTTAACTATCCATCTGTAAAGCATGAAATATATACGTGAGATTAATAAACAGTACGTACAGATACGCACGTGTGTGTGTGTATATCTTCCACTACATTGCCTTACTTTAAGCAGATAGCTTTGCATATACACGTAGCCTAATTTACTATTAACATAAACACACACACATACATATATATATACATATATATATATATATATATATATATATATATATATATATATATATATATATATATAGTATTTTCTGAATATAATGATCTATTTTTATGTACCTGAGTGGTCCAAAATTCTGGTGAAAATCGGTAAAAAATGAATAATAGTTTTTGTAAAACCCGGAAATTTTTCAGTAAAAATCTGTACAAACTGAAACCAAAGGACCCTACTTATATTTTAACAATAAATTCTTAAACTTGGTGGACATGTTGAAACTTCAATATAAAGCCATACAGATAAATTCAATAAGGGAATGCATTAATAAGTTATAAAACAGTTTTGTTTAATATTATTGACACCTTTTTTTAGCGGTTGCCTCTGACGATGGTTCCAGTTGGATTTGTAGCTGGACTGGGGAGTTTACGCTTCAACTTGTGTAGCTTTGAATTCTTCTTATTCTTACAGTGATTAGCTGCAAAGACAACAGGGCTAACCAGACACTGGATATTTGTTGGGTTGGTTTTTCTTGTGTACAGTTTCCTTGTAATTGAAGGCATATATATAATACAGTTAGTTACAGTAAGTGCAAATAATACTACTAAAATACAATATTGGACTAGGATTACAGCAAGTTAGGATTACAACACATTATATCTAAAATGACATAATAGTAGTGCAAAAGTACAAGTATAGTGCATTAGCTGAGGATCCAGTAATGTGGTGCGTTGGTCCAGTAATGTGGAAATCCAGTGCTAGTAGGGGTAGATCAAGAGATCTAGCAGTCTAAACAGGTGGGTTTTGAGGATGCAGTGGAAGGCAGTGAGAGACGGAGCACTCCTGAAGTTCTCCGGTAGCTGGTTCCACCCAGGAACCTAGGGAAGAGGAACAGGCACAGGAGGATGGAGAGTGGAGAGAAAGCATGACCAGTTGGCCAGTTGAGAGGAGGTGTAGGGAGACATGAGGGATTGGAGGTAGAAGGGGGCAGTGTGGTGAAGAGAGTGGTAGGCAGAAACAAGGGTCTTGAATTGAATGTGAGAGATAGGTAGCCAGTGGAGAGGGAGACCTGCAAGGAGAGGGTTACAGTAGTCCAGTTTGGAAAGTACAAGAGCTTGGACTGGGAGTTAGGTGGAATGAGTAGTGAGAAAAGGATGGATTTGGTAGATGTTGTTAGGAAAAAAGCGGCAAGTGCATGGAAGAAATGAGTTGAGAGAAGGAGATGGAGGGGTCAAGAATAACACCTAGGTTTTTAGCAGAAGGGGATGGAGAAAGTAATAAAGTCAAGGGACACTGAGGTAGAGAGGTCAGAGGAGGGAGAGGAAGCAGAAGGAAAGTAGAGGAGGTCAGATTTAGAGAGGTTGAGTTTGAGGTGGTGAGAATGTGCCTAAGTTGAGCTAGCCGAGAGGCGTTCTTTGATGTGGGAGATATGTGAGTCAAAAGAGGGAAAGGAGAGGAAGTTCTGGGCATCATCAGTGTAAAGGTGGTAGGAGAAGCCAAAGAAGAATAAGAGTACCTAGCCAACGGTTGCAGAGTGAGAAAAGGAGGGGTCCCAATACAGATCTTTAAAGTAAACCTGTAGAGAGGGGGAGAGGAGAAGAGAGAGCCACACCAGAAAACCTGAAAGGAACAGTTAAAGAAATAGAAGGAGAACCAGGCAAGAGCAGGGCCTGAGATCCCCAGGTCAGAGAGAGGAGAGGAGAACAGCATGAGCAACAGTGTGAAAGGCATAGGGGAGGTCAAGGAGAATTATAATGGAGGAGAGGGAGGCAGCCCGAGCAGAGAGAGTCAGTCTCCGTGGAGTGTGCAGGCCAGAACCCGGATTAAAGAGGCTGAAGCAGAGTGCTTGGTGAGGAAGGATGCCAGCTGGAGATGGACAGCTCGCTTGAGAATTTCTAATAACTTTCACAAATGAGCCAACCCACTGCATTACATTTCTTGCATATATTCGAGCACCCAATTTAGGAAACCTTTTTTTTTTTTTTTTTTTAATAAAGCATCAGTTATATAATTCATGTATACCAAACACACAGTAACCACTCCTCAATTCATCACCAACAGCAGTGTGTTTGCAAATTAAAATAAAATATTTCTCGAATGTCAGACCAGGGGCAATTGAAAATTCTTTGATCTGGTCTACAAAACATTTAAAGAAAATCTATCTTTAAAGTTATTAGAAATTCATTGCTTTAGTGGTAGTGTTATAAATGTGGCATAATTCCACTAGGGGTCACATTTAGCCTATATTACATGAAATGCCAAGTAGATGCAGTACTATTACCATTGCAAAGAGCAAATATCATAGAAGAGGTTGAAAAAGCAAGCTGTAAAAATGAAACCATAGTTCAGTTTTATAATTATTACAAACATATTCACTAGTGTTTAATTTGTATATTTTTAATGAGTATGTTTCATTGTATTTAAGTATTTTCTTTTCTTTTTTGGTTGTGAAAGTTTGTAAAATGCTTAAATAAATATTTGAATAGAGCACTGTACATTTTTAATAATTACTGTGGCACAACAGGAGGATATTGCGCATTTACTGTGGAAACATGCTAAATGAATTTGTATCTAACATTTTGTCAGCAAGGCATGTTTATATTTAGCAGCTGTCTACTCTTCAATCAATCCAGTGCCCTTCTGCCTGCCACCGGCATAGTCCAAGTCAGTTCCTGATGTCATCCAGGCATTTTATTCATTGTCTTCACCATGACTGTCCATCACTGCTATTTCAGCTTCAGTGATTGCAATTCTTTATTTTTGCTATCCCCAACCATCTATATAACATTCACATACATGCTTACTCTGTCAGCACCATTCTGAATAATCTTCTTCGTTTTGAAGCAGGCTCATTTTCCACTGTTGCAGTTTCTAATGAATAGACACGCTCCCTAATTTTCAAATATGAATCCCAAATGTGTGTTTGTAGACATGTTTAAGTGCTTCATGGTAAAATAAATATATATATATATATATATATATATATATATATATATATATATATATATATATATATATATATATAGTCATTCATGCACCAAAAGTTGTGAGAAGTAAAAGGTCCCAGGTATAAAAAAACTTTGTACACACAGGTATAAAAGTCTTTTTGAATACAGAAAAATCTGTATGAGTTCCAACAGTCCACGTTAGCAGCAAAAAACAAACTTGAAGTAAAAGCATCCATCCCAGATATAAAAACTAGGCTATATAAACTTGGATATTAAAGTCTTTCTGAATAAGAAAAAAATGGATGGAGGTGTTTTTCATTCAGTCACAATAGTCAAAACATTAGTAGCAAAAAAAAACCCAGTTGCAGAAAACCCGTTGTAGTAAATCATGTTTACCTATTAAATGTGGTTTGGGGGTTGGAGCTAGGCCCCCTGCACCCTATCATCTTTCATCAAATAAATCTACTCTATTTAATGCTTAGTCACCTACACGTAGTTGTCCTGCGTTTTTTCCTTTTATGTATCACTACAGACCCACATATAAATCGATTATATGGAATACAGAAGAAAACTCACCCACAGCAATTTTCTTTCTGGAATCAGCAAATTTCTGATGATGGCGTCCCATCTATCCAAATCCAGCAGATGAAATGGCTAAATAAATCTGCCCGGTATCCTGTTTTATCCTACCAACATAGCAACTCTTCGACTCCGCACAACGCCAACCTTGTGCAGCATGCAGCAACTGTATCTAGTATTCTGACCGCTAGAGAAATCTTCCTTGGCATGCATTTCCAGCGCGTCTTTGTAAAGATTGACACATTCACAGAATCCTGAAAGCTGTTCGTGAAAGGTATTTTCTTTTCTGTTGCAATCCAGTACTCAAGCAGCAGCAGTGCCGCTCCCCCAGCTGGTTCAAGCCGCCAACATTTTACTCTCAGTCTGGAATCACTCATTATCAGCATTACCAATTCTGTTTACTTTCTCGCCATTTCAGATGCCAATACAGCCTCGTCTCTCCACGCCCATATCGGCAGTAGATCTCTCAATCATCATGTTGCACTATTTCCATACAATCTCCCAGCTGCAGTGATCCATTGCTACTTTCTTTCAGTATCTGAGACACAAAATCATACTGGGTAGGACATTAATTTGATTCAATTCTCATTTAATTCGGGATCCCCAGCTTGTTTTGGGAGAAAAAAAAATGTTACTGGTGGTGAAATTGTCTTGGTGTCATGTTTTACATCACATTTTTGTAGTTTACCCTCTTGCTTTCATGAAGTGGACTCATACATGTTTAATCGTAACCACTAGAGGGTAGTATGACACCACAAATTCTGTGTTTAAGCTACAGTATCTATATCCTTGTGTAAGAAAGCCCTGTGTTTTCTGATCAAATAATTATTACCTGGAGCTTGGTTTGAAATGTTTACTTTAAAAGGCTAATAATTAAAGTGTGGAGCTGCTAGCAGACATTGAAGAACTATTAATATAACTGAAAGCATTCTCTTACCTCACAAAAGATAATGCATTCATAGACTGTTCCTGATCAGGAACAGGTTTTACAACAAATTGCAGCAACCTCAGAGCAAGCACCTGCAGGGATACGATCCACCACACACTTTGTATCAATCTGCCTAAATCTGCCCCAACATTTGTATAATTTATCTCTCTTCAGCCCTCTTGACCTGTCCTCTGCCACTGGTCATGCTACTTCTCTGTCATCAAATATGGATTTCAGTTTCCAATCCTTTTTATTCAAGACACCACTTTCCCGGTACTCATAAAATCATGGCTGGTGCATTAGCTCAGATACAGATATCCAGATTCCATCATAACCTGCTTGATTTTTTTGAGGATGCAACATCAATAATGGATAATTGCAAAGCATATGACATGGTTTATTTAGATTTCCAGAAAGCTTTTGACAAACTCCCGCATAAAAGATTAATTGAACGCAGTAGGGATTCAAGGAAATGCATGCACATGGATTAGGGAGTGGTTAACATGTAGAAAACAGAAAGTACTGATTAGAGGAGAAACCTCAAAATGGAGCGAGGTAACCAGTGGTGTACCAAAGGGATCAATAGGTCCTCTGCTATTCCTAATCAACATTAATGATTTAGATTCTGGTATAGTAAGCAAACTTGTTAAATTTGCAGACGACACAAAAATAAGAGGAGTGGCAAACACTGTTGCAGCAGCAAATGTCATTCAAAATGATCTAGACAGCATTCACAACTGGGCAGACACATGGCAAATGACATTTGACAGAGAAAAGTGTAAAGTACTGCACGCAGGCAATACAAATGTGCATTATAAATATTATATGGGAGATACTGAAATTGAAGAAGGAATCTATGAAAAAGACCTAGGAGTTTTTGTTGACTCAGAAATGTCTTCATCTAGACAATGTGGGGAAGCTATAAAAAAAAGGCCAACAAGATGCTCGGATGTATTCTGAAAAGTGTAAAATTTAAATCAAGGGAAGTAATGTTAAAACTTTACAATGCATTAATAAGACCTCATCTAGACTATTGTGTTCAGTTCTGGTCATCTCATTAAAAAAGGATATTGCTGCTCTAGAAAGAGTGCAAAGAGCGACCAGAATTATCCCTGGTTTAAAAGACATGTTGTATGCAGACAGACTAAAAGAATTGAATCTATTCAGTTTTGAACAAAGAAGACTACACAGTGATCTGATTCAAGCATTCAAAATTCTAAAAGGTATTGACAGTGTCGACCCAGGGGACTTTTTTGACCTGAAAAAAGAAACAAGGACCAGGGGTCACAAATGGAGATTAGATAAAGGGCCATTCAGAACAGAAAATAGGAGGCACTTTTTTACACAGAGAATTGTGAGGGTCTGGAACCAACTCCCCAGTAATGTTGTTGCACTGTTTCTGCAGTTACGTTTCTCTTTCATTGCATTTGCACTTTTATTAAGTCTGTAATATAATGATGAATTTATGAGATTATACTTCAGTTCAATTGATTTCAGATGTATTTTTTATCTTTTCTCTTTTACATAAAAACACATTATATTTATGTATTTCCCCTTTGTGTAGGTTCATAATGGAATAAGAAAAATGACGTTCACAGATTTCTTGGTTGACTCTGCACACAGCGTATTGTTAATGTATTTTTCCTGCAGCAATAGTAAATTATTTTGGTAAATTAAGTGGTATTAAGTTATTCTGTCTTTTTTTTTGTTGATAGAATCAGTCCTTCTGTCATATCAGTCTGATATATCTGCCTGTTTGATGGTAGGTAATTTTCGATTTGAGACTAGTGCCTAGTTTTACATTGAATATTTAATCACACAGCGACTTTCTGATATGAATTAAGAAGCTCTAAAAGTATGATTATAATTGATATGATTATTCTTTTTTCATTTGTTTTTGTTTTCAGTAAACTCAAAATTATTAAGGTAACCAATGTTCTATTGTTTTCAGTGCAAACAAATAAATTATATTCCAGTGATTCAGGGAGCTCAGTAAAATCTAATTAAATATTTTTCAAGAATGCAGTTTTAGAAATGTATTTCTACAGTGCTTAAAAAACTTTAGAACACAGGCAGCAGGCAGTGGCAATTTTGGGAACGAATTAATGCACTTCAGTCTGTTTTATCAGAATCTGCCACCTCCCTTTCAAGTGCCCACTACCTGTATTTGCCCAAGCGTGATGTTAAATTCTTCCTCAGCAGCTGTCAGCTGTCCTGACAGGTAGGGTTTCTAAGCTAGGGTAGTATAGGCAGCATCACCTGATCCCCTATATGCTGTTTATATATATATATATATATATATATATATATATATATATATATATATATATATATATATATATAAACGTCTCGGTCGGTTATCAGCCATGGTGATGTGCAATACCTGTGTTGGTCAGATTCATTTTATACCTTCGAGTTAATTTTTAATTAATGAGTCGTCAGATTAATTAGTTGAAACCGGATTCAATACTAACGACAAGCCAACCCACCTGACATTTGAAAAACAATTTGGTCAAGAGCAGTAAAACACATTAACCAAGCAGGCACAGGGTATTTTGCTTTATTACAGCAGCTTAGATTCACTCGTGTACCAGTTCTCTGTGCATGGAAACCACATTTTCACAAAAAGTCACTAGTAATCTTCAAAAACAGCACAAGTACTTTACGCATAGTTAATTTACATATCAACCCCCACCTTTCCCATTCATTTCATGACGTCGGGTGAGAAGCCCCGGTTTACTCGAGTAAAATAAACTGAGCGAATGGAAACCCAGAAAAGCATTTTACACGAGACATTTTTCTCGTGTAAATGTCTCGAGTTAAAAAAAAAAACACATGGAAACCCCATGACAGATGTTTTGTTCCGCAAGAGAAAAGTGGCGGATATTAAATTATATAAATATAGTGTCTGTCCATGTCAGATCAATCACCCTCAACACAAAGGTTCATGGATCTTTATATAAATATGTATTTAAGTGAGCTACTAAAGTTATTGTATTGTTTTACTGGGACTTTCACTTGTATGTATCAGTTCTTGTTGAGTCAGTTTCTTGTTTTAGTTTAGTCAGCGAGGCAGGTTAAGTATTTTTTTGTTTTAATAATAATAAAAACAACGTAATGTTTCAAATTACTATTTATTGTATTACATTTCATTCATTCAATAATTAGTAATTATTAAATGAAACGTAATACAAGAAAAAATGGCAACCTGAAACAAAATATTCTAAAAACTGTAATTATTAATTACTAACAATTATTTTTATACTATTTTGTTTCAGGTTGCCACTCTTTCTTGTATTAGGTTATATTTAATGAGTTAATAAACTGCCAGCCATGTATTATTATTATTATTATTTATTATTATTATTATTATTATTATTATTATTATTATTATTATTATTATTATTATTATTTTCTGCTATGCAGCATTATCAATCCTAGAGATTCAAAAGAGCTTAAGAGAAGATTTCTGGCAGTTGAGACCAAGAGAGTGCTTTGATTGTGTGTGCTTTTCTTCTTTATTTAAAAATGGTTTCTATGAAGTGGTACTGTTTATATATTGGTAATGCTGCTTTAGTAGTGACTTCAATATAATGCGTGTATGTTTTGTAGGTTTGAAAGTTCTGTGGAAAAAAAGTTATTGAAGTTTTGTTGTAATTTTTAATTAGAAATACAAAAAAACTTTAATCAGGAACCTTTTTGTGACTTTTTCCCCCTAAGAATGATGTTATTAGAATAATCGATAATCGTAATTGTCATTGGGATTATTTTCAAATATGGAATCGATAATCGAATCAACTTGTAAAAGCAATAATCGCTCATCACTAACGTTTAGTTAATGAATTATCTTTAAATGAGTATCAAACACCAATTCTCCCTTCAGTAGAAAATCAAAGTCATACAGGAGTTTTGATAGATAAACCATATGCTTCACTGATAGTTTTCTTGTCCCAACCAGGCTGTTTTCGAATATTCTGCTTGCATTGTTTAAGTCCATCTAAATTCTCCCAAACAGCACTGGCAGTTCTCCATTTAGAATTCTACCATGTCCCGCTGGGCCTTGGAATTTGTTTACTAGTTTCTTCTCCAAGAGCAGTTCTTTTCAGTGACACTGAAAAAAAAATTGGCAAAACTTGACAGATCCGCAAAAAATACTTTCAATTATTTATTTCTCAATGAGCAAAGTTGCTGGAGTAACATGTTCAATTGATTAGCATAACAATGAACAAAAATGCATACAGGGTTGTGACCAGGCTGGCTGTTGGTGATGTCAGACCAGGAAGTAGACAGACAACAATAAATGTGAGTGAAAGCGCTGTTGTACCGGTTTATTATAAATCAAAAGGTTTAACAAAACAAAGCACTGGACACAAAAGAAAGCAACACGTTGGCCAAAACAGACAGACAAACGGACACGGAACACACAAGTATTGCATCGGTATAAACCCAGCTTGAATAGCAATTTTTAGTTTCTCTTTCACTCACGTCTCGTTCTGCTTCTGAACACACTAACCATGTTCAGCCAAGGTGCTGGTTTTTATATTGTGGCCGAGGGATTAACTGGCTGTTAATTACCTAGTTTATCCCTCTCTCATATTCGGCATGGGGTTTCTTGTATGCGTGGTCAACAGCCAGTTTGTCAATAATCACTCGCTGTTGACCACGCATTCTCACGATTTGTTCTGGATGGGGCATTTTAACCCCATCCAGGGGCCTGTTTCATAAAAGCGATTTGTGAGGAATAGCTGTCGGAGACCCCTCTCAAGTTGCAATTTGTGTTTCATAAAACTTTTGCAGGGCCCAGGGGTGCTTCTGCCATAAGGCTTGGGGGGGGGGCTCAAGCCACCCCACTTTCAAAATAAATAAATAAATAAATAAAAAATCTATCGCACAGATTGTGTAAATAGCTATTACAATCTAGGTGACAATCGCATAATCGCTAATCTGCACTGTCACTGCACACAGTTTTCCAGGTTAGCAAGAGAGTTGAGTTTTAGTTTTTTTTTTGTCGGTAAAACAATTGCAAACGTTCTAACATCACCACAGTAACCAACAACCAATCCCGTTCATATTCAGTGCGTGGGAGTCCAGAATCCAGAAGCTGGAACCTGAAGTAACGGTTTCAGGATGTAGCTAAATTAATGAACCAGACACAACGGTAAGAATTCATATAAATCAATTTACTTATTAGTTTGATTTTATCAGGTTCATATTTTGATGTTTTATATATATATTAACCATTTTGCAGAATGTAAAAATTCTGTGTATTTCTATATGGCCGACTGACATAACGTCATAGAGGTTGTATCGGTACAAATATCCACCTTAAGTATATTGTACCTTTTTAAATAGCAAAGGGTCTGATGATTATTATGATGCCAATGTTTTCATATGATTAGCATTTAGGGTCACAGGCAGCGTTTTTAATATGATCTCCGGTTAAAATTGCGTTTCATTGCCATGATACATGATAAACATTATTTCTTAAACATGGATACTCAAATGCAGCACCACCATCAAAAAATAATTTCTATTGGTTAGGTTATGAATTTATATATTACTGAAGTTGCTTGTAGGGATTTTTTTTGTATCACCATTATTTCTATTTTGTTTAAATAAGTAACAAATCAGATTTGTAAACGGTGTGTGTGAAATGCATTGTACTTAAGTAAAACACTTTTTTAACATTGTGTAACAGTAGTAGATAGCCGTTTTTAACTATGTACTGTAGGGAAATCATGCAAAGCTATTCCATTTTTTTGTACAGCAGTAGCATAGTACATTGCATCTCAATTGAAAATGCAGAAGCAAAGAACTTTGGACAGTTTTTTCTGTCATAGGGACAGCATGAAGGTAGTACTAAGGAAATGACTGTGACTTTAGAAGAGGCAGGACACAGTAATGATGAGCCCTTAGCAGCAGTAGGTGAAGAGAACACCTCAGTACGGAATGTCTTAGGATGTAGCTCAGTCAGTAATGGTCCTCCAGACCTAGGAATGAAGATGGATGGGCCAAAGCAACCAACTCTGTCCACATTTTCAGCAATGAAAAGTGGTTGTCAGAATCGCTCTTTCTGCAGCAACTGGTATAGTCAGTTGCCATGGATAGAGTACAGCATTAAAGTGGATGCTGCATTTTGTTTCTGTTGCCGTCAATTTGCTCCAAAAAGTGGTTCTGTAGAACCATGCTTTGTAGTTAGTGGATTCAGAAAATGGAAAAATGCTAAATGTAAATTGACAGCCCATGCAAATACAGAAGTCCATAAAGCTGCTGCTTCACTTTGGGAAAACTTTGAATGTAGTTCAAAACATGGGTCAGTTGCAGCAAAGCAGTTGCAGACTGCACACCAGCAGTCTGTGGTAGAAAATAGGAAGCACCTTGCTAAAATGTTGGATGCTGTAATATAATATATTGTCCAGCCAGGGTTTACCACTGAGAGGACATGAAGAGGTGCATGATTCTTCAAATAAAGGTTTTTTTAGAACTGACTGAACTTTTAGCCAAGTATGATTCTTGTTTAGCTTCAAAAGTAGCAAGTGGAAATGCAAAATTTACCAGCAAAGAAATACAGAATGATCTTATTGAAGACACAGCATTTGTACTGATTGAAGAAATTGCTGATAGAGTCAGGAAAGCTGAGTTTTTTGCCATTATAGCTGATGAGACTAGAGATTGTGGTAAAAAAGAACAGTTTTCTATATGTTTACACGAAAAATTTCTGTCCTTTTGAGCATGCCAAAGATCTCACTGCAGACTCTCTGTGTAAGCTTATTACCAATAGGCTTCACAGCCTTGGACTGGACAAAGCAGCACAGTGCTGTGATGGGGCTTCTGTCATGTCAGGCAAGTGTAATGGAGTACAGTCCTGGCGGCCCAGGTTCATCCTCATGCAGTTTACTGGTATGCACCGACAGTTCTTTTATGACGATATGATTCCTCAACACACAGTGCTCCCTCAATCGCACTATCGTAATGTATCAATCTGTTTGTACCACTGAATCACAGAGAACTGATTATGATGCAGGGCTCCAGACTGCGACTAAAATGGTTACACATGCAAAGAAAAACAAAACATTTTGACAACTGTTTTTTAGCACAAAATGCTGCATCTCGCATTAAAAGCAAGTGTCAATATTTACGAATGCGACATGACGTCGGTCTGTATATAAAAAAAAAAAAAAAAACGCTTATCACATGTTTTATTAAACTGAAGTGCGAGAAGGACGGTAACAATTTGATCGAATAAAAATGCTTGTAAGTGCAGATTAACAAAATGCCCTGGACGCTTAAAATAAAGAAAATAATTAATAAAGGGCTGTAATGCAGCAAAAAGCGCAAGAATTAAACAAACAAGGATGTGAAAAGGTTATCTTTACAAACTCCAATAAACCAATGTTATCTTTTGCCAGTCAAATCGTAGAGTGCCTAAATAAAGTTCTGAGTCAACACGCCTGTTGCGTCTTGCATCCCAGATATTAGACTAAGGTGCTTTCACACAGAGGAGTTATGATGGTTATGACGGTGAAGTGTCTTATAGGTCTGTGTGAATTGCCTATACTGCCACAGAACCGTCATATTTTATGTCGTCTCTGAACCACCGCGCGAGGTGGGAGAAACAGCACTGAACCGTCATAACTGCCTCTGTGAAAGGCTATACCGCCACTGATGCGCTATAGTGGGCATGGATTGAAAGTCAACATCACATGTGACTGTATACCAGACCTGCTGGGTATTTTTATCATCGGTCTTACAAGCTTTAATTTTTTTCAAATACAATGGATGGTCAAGAACGAGGTAGTAATTGGAGACCGGAAGAAGTTAAGGAATTGTTAACTTTACAATTCTAAGGAGTGACAGCTACTAAACAGATGCAACACTTTTAGAGGCACAGACCTTGAGCAAATCCAGTTAATGTTATTTGGGGCGAGCAACAGACACAACAGGCTGTTAAAAAAAAAAAAAAAGTGTTTATTTATATATATATATATATATATATATATATATATATATATATATATATATATATATATATATGTATGTATATATATATATATATATATATATATATATATATATATATATATATATATATATATATATATATATATATATATATATATATATATATATATATATATATATGTATATATATATATATATATATATATATATATATATATATATATATACAATGCATCTGCAATTTATTGTAACTGTTGACAGAATATGCAATAGGTAGAACTTTTTTTTTATGGTCGACAAGCCTACAACTTTTAATACACTGCAGTTGGTATCACACAGTTGAATGAAAATATTAATAATGCGTCCCCACTTCAATTTTCCACATATAAATTATTAATAGAGAGGATAACGCGAGCACAGGGAAGTTTACAGTACACTCCAGTTCTCCAGCACCATTCATTAAAATATTATATATGTGAACCCGGGACCTCTCGCACTAAAGGATAGCGCTGTACAAAAGAGCTAGCTCTCAGATTGTGCTAATGAAAATATATGACAATGTGCTTGCTGTGGTGTACTTAATAGCGTAAATATAGCTGAATGAACTCACTGCAATTTAAACTTGTTTTTATTGAAGAATAAACGGTATGTAAATCATAAGAGCTGTCTGTGTTACATGCTGTCAGATCAGGATGTCACTAACACTGAGCAGCTGCCACATGCTGTCTCCATATTACTGTACAACTGTACACAGTTAAAAGGTGCAACACTTGCAAAATATTAAAAATATAAACATGCAGAGTTCATGAATAGATTAACCATTCAGCAGAATGAGGCAACAAACAAGTGAGTCCAGACACAAACCTGGTTGTAATGGGGTAGGTCTCAGTTTTACAACAGCAGTTTAAGATTGCACATAGTTACTGGTACACATGGTGGTTCCTGCTGGAAACACTGGTACTTGAAATGAAAAGGTTGAAAACCACTGCTCTAGTTGATACTGTGAAGGATGTCAGAGTGGCTAGAGATTTTTTTTTAATTTGTATGAGCGCTTGTATGTGTTTATCAGCCAGCCTTCAGTACATCAAACATTTGTGACATTGCAACAAACACAAAATTTAAAAGTTAGAGAACTTCCACGCATTTCAGAAACAAGAGGCTTGTCAGTGGAGAGTGGTTTCAGCAGTTAAGGAAAGGTTTCAATGTATAACAGAGTGTTTGGAGAAAATTGCAGAAGGGGACAGCAGCAACTCCACAGAAGCTGAGGGATTTCTAATGCAAATGTTGACAGTTAACTTTGTTGCTAGTTTGTTTGCAGATTTGTGCAATGGCTGCAGTATTTCTTTGGAACTAACAAAAGAAAATGTAAGAGAAGAGAGTGATCAGGGTTTCTTTACACAGACACCACAGGGCAACATGATGAACCAAGCAGAGACCCAAAAAGTAATTTAATGATTGAGATGTATCTCACTGTAATCAATTCTTTCATACATGAATTAGGAAGATGTTTCACTGGTGAAACTAGTGACTTACTATGAGGTATCCAAGCATTAAACCCTGCATCTAGTAATTTCCAAGACAATCATGACATTTATGTTGTTGTTGACAAATATGGTGATGCCCTTTCTATGGATAAGAGCCTGCTAAAGGCAGAGGTAACAGTTGCTCAAGCAACCATTTCTAGACGTGCAGGCAGTGCCCTCTTATTTTCTCTTTAAACATAGAAATTTCACAAGTGTTACAGACATCTGCAAACTGTGCACTGTTGTAAAATGTTAGCATGCCTCAAAGATGTGCAGGTGATACAGGAAATGTTATACAGGATGTGTAACCCAAGTCTGATAAGACAAGCATATGATGCACAAGGTCCTCCTAATATTCCAAATATATGTTTTGCTTACAGTTATAACAACTATAAATTTCAGTAATTTCTGTTTCCTGGTCTGCAGTGAGTCATCTCAGCTGCCTGCAGCCTTGGAAAAAAGTATGACCCTTTTTTCTCCAAACATATCTTTCTATGCACAGAAGAGTTGGCAAATTTTCTCTAATGTTTTAGGTAACCTTTGGTATGATTTTTAAACACATTACATTTAAGGTAGCCCAAAGAAAATACAAATTAAAAAGAGCAAAGAAAGAAAAGAACAAGCCCCTCTTGATTATGAGTTGGACTCAAACGCCATATTCTGTATAAAACTGTTCAATGAATTAACTTACACTCACACTTGACATCCCTAAATATACATTTAGACCATTACTGACTGTCTTTGACACATTATAATCACACACACATAAAATAATCTGGACCTTGAGGTATGATGTACACATTTTTGGTCATGTTGCCATTTAGTATAAATACTTAAGTTAGCTGTAATGTAAGGCAAATGATACATTACATACCAGTAAATCCATGGTTCTAGTACTTGGGTCAAGTTAGAATGAAGGATGGAGAAAAACGACTGTGGCTACCTATACAGGCCCAAACTTGCATGACATCACTGGAGGTGGGTGGGAAGAAAGTGACAGGACAGTGTTTTGACGTTTATTTAACAAGGATCTTGATGTCCTAATGTGTCATTTTAATTCTTTATTGTGCAATCTAGAAAAGCCAGTCCAGATAAGCTGTGTACCTGCCATTTTTACGCGTAAAAAAATCCCAAATACGCAATTTAATGCGTAAAAATGCGCATAGCAATTTTGCTACACAGCTTGTCTGCCTCCCCTAAAACTTCCACTAACAATTAGAATACAATGTCTTCAGTTACTAAACTGTGCACAATAAAAACCCGCCCAACAAAACATTATCCAATCTCTGGCTAGACCTGTTGTCTGTTGTCACAGTAAGAATAAGAACATTTCGAACCTACACAAGTTGAAACGTAAACACCCTAGTCCAGCTATAAATCCAACTGGAACCATCATCAGAGGCAACCACTAAAAAAAGGTGCCTATAATATTAAACAAACTGTTTTATAACTTATTAATGCATTTCCTTATTTTATGTATCTGTGTAGCTTTATATTGAAGTTTTAACATGCTCACTGACTTTAAGAATTTAATGTTAAAATATAAGTTCTGTTTCTGTGCTTATCTTCAACGTCGTATTGGCTGTGGTCAATAAAGTGAATAAGAATAGCTGTTGTCTCTGATTTTATTTTAATACTAAGTTTTTGTACAGTAGTTCAAAGTAACATTGCAGTTAAAATGGAAGGCATTATTATTAAAGATTGCAGAGTATTTATCGAGATTACTCATGACTTCAAAGTAATGTTGCATTTTACCCCCTGAAAATACATTTTACTCTCTGTGTTAAAATTAGAGGGTAAATTACTCCCAGACCCAAACTGACTTCATTTTTTCCCCTAGTTTAAGACTGGATTTTATTGTTGTTTGTGGACTATTTGGCTATCACTGTAGTTGCTGTTCTGTCTTCATTGCAGCGCGCTGTGTTTTTTCATCTTTAGAAAGGGAAACTCAGGAAAGAACACAAATGCACACTCTGAGTGGTTGAAACACTTTATAGCATGGTGATGCAGAGTCGTTACCGGCATGAGATGGGATGTTGGTGTGGTTCAGCTGTGCGTACCATGTGAAAGATTTCTGGGGCGCGCCTGTGTACTGGTGTATCGTTGGTGTTTAGGGGAGTTCGGTGCCGTGTTTCCTTGAAAGCTGTGGCTCGGCCTGAAACCTCGTGTATTTAAAGTGTTTGTATTGTTTTGTGTTTAACTGTTTATTTTGACTACCGTGCCTCTGTTTGTTTGTTGTTTTGCCATTATTAACCATGCGCATGAGTGCTTAACCCTTTGCGGTCCATTGTCGGACTGGGTCCGACATTGCAATTATTCTCACCAAGTCCCTGTCCGACATCATTTTAAAAACGCATAAAAGCATAAAAAGTCGGTTTTCAATGGAAAAAGCCGAAAACCATTCAATGGCGAGTGGGAGCGAAAGGAGCGAGACAAGCCGATAAAAAAAAGCGTATCATGAATAGTCATAGTTGCCCCCTTCTTCAGATGGGGCGGTCGTATGGAAACAAGCTGGGAGTACAGTATCAGCGTACAGAGACTATCACGGACATTTGCAGAGCTTTTTTGAGATGTTATAGCAATAAAATAATGACTTGGATTGCATTATTGAGGAGTTTGGTGATAAAACGAGTCATCAGGAGACGATTGATCGGTATGTACGACTATTATTATTATTTTTTTTTATTTGGTAGCATATGTGAAAGCGATAGCAAACGAAAGGGTGGTGCGGGGCTGGAGATGCCTAGCGAGTGCTTTGTTGATCTGCAGGGCCATTTAAACCCGTTTGACTGTGAAAAAATACTTTTAAACAGCGTCTAAAATTAAATGCGGCGTGTAAAATTAATTAGACCTGGCGAGCCTGACGCAGAATTAATAAATGGACCGCAAAGGGTTAAACTTGCAACTTCTGTCTCACTTCCTGGTAGCAACAGCCTTGCCAATGACGCTGTCCTTACCACATGTGGTGTCAGAGTGGGACAGCGCCCCTAGAGACAGACAGAGGTGCAGGTTTAAAATTTAAAAAATGGACCGAAAAGAAAGCCTGGTGGAGGAAGAGCCTCCATGGTGCGGATGTTGTGGGGAGCTTGGACCCTGCATTGAGGTGTGCCCATATGGAGACCCGCGGTTCCTGGAGGCCTTCGGGAGGTCCCTAGTGAATTCGGCAGAGGAATGGTTCCTCCAGGAAAGAATCCAACCCCAGCCACCTGCCCAAAAGAGGAAGAAGGAGAGGAGCGGCCGTCCCCAGAGGACAGTGACGGAGCTGGTGCCATCTTCAGAGCCCAAGGGGGAGGAACCACGTCCCCACAGCCGGAGTGCTGAGCGCTGCCAGCCCCAAAGCTGGAGGCGGCAATTCTGCCTTCTACGAGGTGGGGGGAGGGTGGGTTGAATGCCCTCCTCAACTACCTCGATGGCCAGGAATGGTGCCTCACCTGTGGAGAGCTGCCAGCGTTGTCAGGACTGGAGTGTCCCCCACCAGCATGCCAGTGTCGACACTGCCGGAGCAAGTGTTGCTGCTACCAGAACTGTGAAAAAAGGAGCTGTCGGCTAGGAGGAGGTGAAGAGACTAAAGAATAGTCCCTAAGCCACTGCACAGGAGAGATGTTGTGTGTATTGAAGCACCAGGACATAAAGCCACAAGTAAAATTACCTAAGTGTATAATAATAATGAAGCTGGTTGTATTTCTTTTCTTTTTAGTTCTTGTCTCAAGAGGGAGGATGTACTGATATGGAACGGTCGCAAAGACTGTTCACGTAAAGCAGTTTAGTTTAACAACGTCTAAGAGTTTGACGACTAATAAACCAGTAGTAGTAGCTACAGTTCAAAACTAAATATGCAAGGCCTCTTGTCTTCTCAGTATTTGGATAATGACATCACTGTGAAAATTCGGGTTTGATAGATAAGGATTTAAAACTAAGTATAGTGTCCACCACAAATATTCTGGCATTGCTACATTTCTTATTTTCTTTTATATTGAATTTGAATGCTGCAAAGAAACAGCTACTTATTTGCACTGTAGAAAATCACACAGGTCCTACAAATTTACAACCTCAGGTACTCAAAATTCTCTAATAGTATCTTATTCAGAAAAAAACCTGCAAACTAAACTTTTGTATTTAAATAAACAACATATAATAATGTCCTCATATCTTTTTTCTGCTGTTATAAAAACTTTAGTGGTGGGAGGCACAGGCAAGTGCTTCAGTGATTTTTTCATGGCTGGCTACAGCCCTGATCCATAAGAACACATAAAAACATAGAAACAATAAAATACAATAAAACTGACCTCTAGGCAAGACGCTGATTTCATGTGGCCACAATCTGTCCACGCTTGCCTTTACTTCTCAATAGCGGAAGGAGGAAATGTCTCCATCCAGACACCACTGTCATGCTCTACGAAAGGAGGGACCCACAAAGAAAGCTTGTTTTTCATAGCTGAAACAAACTACTTTTATCTGGTTCCAAAGCAATTAACAAGTTTATCAGTAATAAGCACCTAATTAACTGCCGATGTCTAGAGCTCTCCGTCCCACCTGCTACCTATAGATTTCTACAGAATAGTAACTTGTATAGGCAGTGCAGAGTTGTGTTGGCTTGTTATTTCCTTGATGAAAGCAATATTGGAAAGAAGGTAGCCCTTAATTAATACCAGATTAATTACAAACGTTTATTTAAATGTAAATATTAAATTAAATATTTTCAATAGCCAGTAAGAAATCATGTTATGTTTTTTTTTTTTTTTTTGGACACAGGAAGCAAGTTAGCCTCCAGCTATTATCAAATTCAAAAGTTATACTGTACAATTCTATTTGGGGGTTTTGGTAGCTACCTATATTACTGTAATAAAATGCCAGTGTCTAAATATTTAGTGTTAAGAGAATGCATATAAAATCTCCATGATGCGAAGCGGACTGTTTTTAACCCTTAAGTGTGTGGTTATATCATGTCAACCCACCCCCTGGAGTGCCTTAATGCTTCAGTCTGTAAGAGAGAATTTTAGAAGTTTTATTTCTTTCATTACTTTTGTTACTAATGATGGTCAACAATGTATAATTACTAACAAATATAGTTAAGCTTAACAGTTAATATGGTATGCATGATAGAAAATACTGTAAGCAGAAGTTGCCTGTATTTGATAGATGCCTCAAGAGAGAACAGACTGCAAGAAGGGGGGAGAGGGGGGGCACGAACAGTTTGTGAAGATTGATGTGACAAAAGGAACAAACAGTTTGTGGGGTGTATACTGATGTTGTTTTGCATGCATGTATAAACAAGCTGTGTGAACTCTGCTGCGTTAGAGAATTTTGAAGTTCTTTCCAGCGCTGTAACCTCGCTCTTGTGTGTTTACAGTAAAGCAACCTCTGGTTTTGAAACTGGAACTTGGTGTGTGACATAACTCTTTTCTTACAAGTCATAGCCAGTTTTGCTCATGGTCTTCCTTTGCAAACCGATTTGATAAAAAGGGCCCCATGTCTCAACTATCTTGATCTTTATTTTTAAAATAGGAACCTGAAACCACATCTGCTATTCAATCATTATTGCATATGATCCGGTATGTCGAAGGCCAAGTCTCTTTAACCACGGAAATTTCACAACAATACACACCCTTTTTCAAGTGTTAAAAACATCTGCAAACTGTGCATTGTTGTTAAATGTTAGCATGCCTCAAAGATGTGCAGGTGATACAGGATCTGTTATACAGGATGTGTAACCCAAGTCTGATAAAACAAGCATATGCTGCACAAGGTGCTCCTAATATTCCAAATATATATATTTTTGCTTACATTTATAACAACTATAAATTTCACTAATTTCTGTTTCCTGGTCTGCAGTGAGTCATCTCAGCTGCCTGCAGCCTTGGAAAAAAGTATAATGTTTTTTTGCTCCAAACATATCTTTCTTTGCACAGAAGAGTTGGCAAGTTTTCCCTAATGTCTTAGGTAACCTTTGGTATGATTTTTAAACACATTACGTTTAAGGTAGCCCAAAGAAAATACAAATTAAAAAGAGCAAAGAAAGAAAAGAACAAGCCCCTCTTGATTACAACTTGGACTCAAACTCCATATTCTGTATAAAACTGTTCAATGAATTAACTTGCACTTACAGTTGACATCCCTGAAATCACATTTAGGCCATTACTGACTGTCTTTGACACATTACAATCAAACACATAAAATAATAATGAGTTTTGAGTAGAGAAAAAAGTCTTGTGTCTGTAAGGCAATATAGACAGGCAGGCACACATAGCAGCAGGGAAAGTCCTGCACTGCTCAGTGCTGGAGAAACAGCACCACCAGCATTGAAAGAAATTTAAAAAAAAGAAAGAAGGCTTTTTCTTGGGGGAGGAGAAAAGGTTTGTATGCTGTATTCTGTTTGAAGCAGCATTGATGATGTGATATGATTGCAGCCCCAGGCCAGCAGTAGCACCACCACCACTACTAGTTTTAGGCCCTGTCCACACTATGCCTTTAAACCGTATTAATTGCCTTTAAACTGGCTTAAAAGTACTAAATACAGTTAGCGTCTACACTACCCAGCGTTTAATACCGGACTCGAGACCACCTCAGGGGTTAGTCTCGAGTCTGGTTCTAAATTAGATCGCATCAGGAAGTGCGGTTTGTCCGAAGTATTCGCTGTATTACCGAACTACATTTTTTGTGTATCCACCAATATCCCAAAATGCATTCTGATATGTTTGGTGCATGGACATTACAAATACAGTACTAGAATAGGTGCATGAAGGAGTTGAGAACGACAATCAATACTGCTGTAACTTTTCAATTTCTGAGACTTATCAAAAACAACCTCATCCACTGACTCATTGTGTGACCCTGAGCAAGTCACTTAAACTCCTTTTGCTCCGTCTTTCGGGTGAGACGTTGTTGTAAGTGACTCTGCAGCTGATGCATAGTTCACACACCCTAGTCTCTGTAAGTCGCCTTGGATAAAGTGTCTGCTAAATAAACAAATAATAATAATAATAATAATAATAATAATAATAATAATAATAATAATAATAATAATAATAATAATAATAAAATGTACCTTGTGTTTTAAGAAACAAAGCCATAACGTTCATGCTAAGAATCTCCCAGTAATGTTGTTGAAGCTGACACCCTGGGATCCTTCAAGAAGCTGCTTCATGAGATTCTGCGATCAATAAGCTACTAACAACCAAACGAGCAAGATGGGCTGAATGGCCTCCTCGCATTTGTAAACTTTCTTATGTTCTTATCTTCTTATGTTCTTATGTCTTCCGTCGGCACAGGCTTCATATTTGCCGGGCTATTTTATTAGTGTTTGTACACATTAAGCCCAACTAAACATGAAACAGTACTTTAGTGTGTACTATTTGAGCTGGATTAATTAAAACATTTTTTGAGTACGATTCTCGAGATCAGTTATGTAGTGTGGACAGGGCCTTAGACTAGAAAACAAAAAGTAAAAATCTAGAAATCTAGAAGACAAGGACAATGATGACAGATATTTTTTTTTTCTATTGAATATAGATTGATGTTTAATATGACATAAGCTAGGATGGCATTACTGTAGTGCTACCCAAGCAGAGAACTCTGAGCAGGTAGTCTGAATTGGCTGTGACTTGCTTTGGTGGTCCATCTTTTCTTGGGAGAGTAGCTGGGCGTGGATTTGAATATCTTTGTCAAATAGGACTGAAAACAGCAATCTCTGGGTGTGGTGTGGTGCTCCGCCCCCTTATGAATATGTATATAAAGGTGTGCTATTTTGAGTATTATTTGCATTATTGTTATTATTATTGTTTCCATTAAATAAATATTACTGTATTTCATTTTTGTAAATGGTACCTGGTTCTAATGTATTGCAATTGTTTATTATTTGGAATTGTGTATTGTGGCAAGGATGGGGTTAATTCCCCATCCATAAAAACCTTGTGAAGAATGTGGCTGGAGCCTTAATGAGGTAATTGCTTGATTGATGGGTAGTTAAGGCTCCAGCCACAGTATAAAAAGTCCCACTCTGGGCTCATTAAGGGGGCAGTTGGAGAGATGCACAGAGACAGAGCTCCAAACAGAAGATTGTTTCTAGTTTTGTGAAATTTTTACAAAGGTACTTGTTTGGTTAGAATTTCTGTATTTTGTTTTGTGAACCTTTTGTTTCTGCCCACGTGCCTTTTTGTTTTGTGTTTAACAGTGTTTTGTTTTGTTTGAAAAGTCTTTTGTTTTTATTTAATAAACATACTGCTGTGGCAGTTTCAGCCCCGCATTTCAGTTCTGTGTTCTGCTTCCTGGTCTTGTCACACACCACACGACTCACCCTGCCACAATGGGAAACATTTTTTGACACATCAATCAAAAAAACAGGTACTTTTGTTTGTTTTTTTAGGGGAGGTGAGGGGGGGGGTAGAGATATGACTGTAACAGCGTACAGGTTCTAATATAAATGTTGAAGCTGGAAGAGTGTTATCAGAAATCAAAGACAGGACACAAAGATCAATATAATTAAGAGTGTACATCAACAGCACAAAATTTGATGCAAAAAATACTAAAGCAACACCAAATAAAGCAAAAACTTGATATACAATGAAATGCAACAAAAGTTAATTAAAAATGATCAATTAAATAAATAACCCTGAAAGCAACTCTTTAAAGCTGTAAATTGAAAGATAGAATCAGGATAAAGTTCGGCCAGTGCTTCATGCATATGGTCTTTTCCCAGGCCAATCTTGGTACTTTTCCACTACCTGTGTCAGAAGGCAGTCTCAGAAAAAACATAAAGCATGACACTCAAGCTCATTAGTTAAATACAGAAGATAGAAGTGAGAGCAGATGGCAGATTAATTAGCTATTTTTAACAAAGTAATGTGTAAGGGATCAAATACTATTACTTACTACTACTTAGCACAATCCAGACGGTTGTCATGCTGATGCACTGGGGAGACCGCACTGTGGTTGATCCCCAGAGCCAGCATTGCAGCCGTTGTGTGTGCTGATGCGCTAGGGAGGCAATAAGCTGATCCCTGGAGCCAGCATTACACTTCAGCCATCAACACCAGACAAAAGGATATCTACATCATCATATGGAAGGAAGCGCAAATGGATGGAGACACAGATGGATCACATTAGTTTACTGTAAAGCTACGTCTTAGTTGCTGCTTATCATGGCGAGAGCCAAGTTCAAATCAGCATGAAGTTTTAACATAGCTCTCGTGTAACGGAAATCATGAAGATCTGGATACGTCCAGTGATTGCTGTGAATAGTGCAGCTGACAAAAAGGGAAAGACCTCGTGACAGCCTGGAGAGACAGCTGACAGGAGGAAAGAGACCCAATTGGGGCTGGCAAGGGTTAGCTACCCTTGTTGGCAGTATCCAGCTCTGCATTTACAGGATGCTGGAGACAACTGCCCAAGGCTTCTAAGAAATTAAAGAGAAAAATACCTCTAGAGTCTGCGAGAGTGGGGGCGGAAGATGACTCAACGTTGGACAACACGGTTAACGACTTAGGAACGGAAACGGATATGATTATGGAGAGTACTTCACAAAAGACTAGTTCAAGATCTGCAGTTAGCAAAGACATGGAACTCTAGGTTTGTGTCTGCAGCTGGAGCAAGGCGACAACGGTCAGTGGTTTGAAGATTCATCAAGGGAGAATGAAATGCTTGAGGGAGGAGGGACAAGGGCCTCGCATTGAGCAGTACTTCTTACTAAGTCAGTCAAGTCAGTCGAATGAAATCCAGCGACAGGAAGCAAACCACAGTTTGCAGGATATCAGCACCCCTGTCATAGATGTGAGGAGGACTTGCATGGACACAGTTAGTGATGAACCTAATGATCCTTGTGAACCCGGTCAGACAAACCAGCATAAGAGAGAAAAGAACCTCAACGGGCACAAGCTTGGAGTTAAATGGCCAAGAGCTTGTGAGAAAACTGCATGGGACACAGTAAACACAGATCTCTGCTTTGTGTTGGAAAGGTTAAGTGGAACAGTTGAAAAGAAGCTGGATAAATTTGGGGACATCATCTACGCATATGGAAGCGAGAGGTTTGGAGTTGAAAAAAGGAAGGAAAAAGTACAAACTATTCCTGGAAAGTCTAGACGGCAGCAGGAGATTGAACACTTAGTTAGAGAAAGGAGACAGCTGAGGAAGCAATGGAGAAGAGCAGAACAAAGTCAGAAGGAGGGACTCAATCTCTTACAAAGGGTCATAAAAGATAAGCTTGCAACATTGCGCAGAGCTGAGCGCCTACGGAAACGCTACAAAAAGAAGGAGAGTGCGAGAACTAACTTTTATAAAGACCCATTCAAATTTGTAAAGAAGTTATTCACCAGTGAGAAGAATGGTACACTAAAAGCATCTAAGTTTGAGCTGGAGAGATATTTGGAGGAAACACATATAGATTCAAAAAGGCAGGAGCCTATGTCAATTCTTTCAGACATCCCACCTATCAATCCACCAGAATACCAAATGGAGGACTGTGCACCTGAGTGGAAAGAAGTAGAGCGAGCTGTGAAAAAAGCAAGGGCCTAATGGAGTTCCGTGCAGAGTGTACAAGAGTGCTTCAGGAGTTCTACGAATCCTGTGGAAATTGATGAAAGTGGCATGGGAAAAACAGGTTGTACCAAGAGCATGGTGCCGAGAAGGTGGAGTCTTTATACCTAAAGAAAAAGATTCTACAAGCATCAGTCAGTTTCGCCCTATTTCCCTATTAAACGTAGAAGGCAAGATTTTCTTCAGCATTATTGCTCAGAGATTGTCAACTTACCTATTAAAGAACTGCTTCATTGACACTTCAATACAAAAAGCGGGCATTCCAGGTTTTCCAAGATGCTTAGAACATATCAATGTGATCTGGCAACAAATTCAATCAGCTAAAAAGGAGAGGAAGGAGCTCCATGTGACATTCCTGGATTTGGCTAATGCACATGGTTCAGTGCCACATGAACTTCTTTGGTTTTTTCAGTGTACCAATGACAATAACAAATTTAGTGAAAGCCTACTTTGGAGATTTGCAATTTAGTTTTTCAACTTCAGAATTCAGCACTACATGGCAATGCCTAGAAGTTGGAATAATGGCAGAATGCACCATTTCTCCACTGGCTTTTACCATGGCAATGGAAGTAATCATTAGGGCATGAAAATGGGTAGTGGGAGGAGAGCGCTTGGCTTCTGGAATGTGACTACCACCAATTCGAGCATACATGGATGGCATGACAACCATGACTACAACAGTAGCCTGCACTAATCGGTTATTGGGCAAATTAACCAATAACATTGAATGGGCACGAATGCAATTCAAGCCTACTAAATCAAGGAGCATCTCTATAATTAAAGGTAAAGTAGTAGATAAAACGTTCTTCATTAACGGTGAGGCAATACCAACAGTGTCTGAGAAGCCAGTGAAGAGTCTTAGGAGATGGTACGACGAGGATCTAAAGGACACAGTTCGTGTGGGAGAAGTTAGACAACAAGCAGTGGAAGGGTTGAAGAGCATAGACAGCAGCGCTTTACCAGGCAAACTAAAACTCTGGTGCTTTCAGTTTGATCTACTGCCGAGGTTGCTGTGGCCACTGACTGTGTACGAGGTTTCTTTGACAACAGTAGTGAAGCTGGAAGCTTTAATCAGTTCATACATCAGGAAATGGTTGGAAGTTCCACACTGCCTCAGCAGAGTGGAACTTTATGGTACAGGAATACTGCAGCTACCAGTCTCCGCTCTAACCGAGGAGTTTAAGTGCGCCAAGGTCAGACTGGAAATGACATTAGTAGAGTCACGCGACAAATGCGTAAGGGAGGCAGCACCTGTGTTGAAAACTGGAAGAAAGTGGGTGGCAAAGAAAGCTGTGGAGGATGCAAAGGCTGCCCTTCGAATTGGTGATATCATGGGGCAAGTTCAGCATGGAAGAGGTGGTCTTGGTCTCAGTTCAGCTCCTCCTACATGGCACAAGGCAGCCCCAGCTCAATGGAGGAAGCTGGTAGTCAACGAGGTGCAAAAGCAGGAGGAGAGGATGAGATGCATAAAGGCCATTTCCCAGGCCAAGCAGGGAGAATGGATGAGATGGGAGAGTGTGGAACAACGCAAGATTGGCTGGCAAGACCTATGGTCAATGAAACAGAGCAGGATCAGTTTCCTCATCAGGTCAACATATGATGTTCTCCCATCACCACAGAACCTAAACCTCTGGGTAGGAGAGGATCCCTCATGTCCTTTGTGTTCATCACATGCAACATTAAGGCACATTTTGACAGGATGTAAGGTGGCTCTTAGCCAAGGACGGTTTACTTGGGCCATGACCAGGTGCTGCGATGTTTGGCCTTAGCATTGGAAGACAAGCGTAACATGACCAATAAGTTGCCACCTGTTCCATCAAAACATTACATACAAAAGACAACATTCCTCCACCCAGGAGAGCAACCACCAAGAAAAGGTGTTAAAACCAATCCTAGCCCAGGACAAGTGGAAGCTGCTAGAGACTGGAAAATGCTGGCAGATGTTGGTCAACGGCTTATTTTTCCACCTGAGATTGCCACCACTAACCTTCGACCAGATATTGTCTTGTGGTCTGGATCAGCACGCCTTGTTCACCTGGTAGAGTTAACAGTGCCATGGGAGGATGCTGTAGATGAGGCGTATGAGAGGAAGAAACTGTGGTATGCTCAACTAGCCACTGGAGCGGAACAGCGAGGATGGAGAGTCCGGGTTTACCCAGTGGAGGTGGGTTGTCGAGGATTTGTGGCACACTCTACAACCCGGTTTCTCATAGACGTCGGATTCAGTGGCCAAGAGTTGCGTCGCACAGTGAAGAACTTATCTGAAGCAGCAGAGAGGAGCAGCAACTGGCTGTGGTTGAGATGGAAAGATTCTGGCTGGGGATCTCATTCACAATAGAAAGAAAGAAACACTGATGTACGAGTAAGTAAGCTGGGCTGAGTTGGGTGATGCTGGGACGCCAGAATCACCGTCAAGCCCTCTTGAGGTGTTGTGGGCTAGTCGACGAAACACCGAGGATGGAAGGTGCCCACTTGAAGACCCCAGAGATGTACCCTACTTAGCTCAATCCAGACAGTTGTCATGCTGATGTGCTGGGGAGACCACACTGTGGTTGATCCCCGGAGCCAGCATCGCAGCCGTTGTGTGGGCTGATGCGCTAGGGAGGCAATAAGCTGATCCCTGGAGCCAGCACTACACTTCAGCCATCAACACCAGACAGAAGGATAGCTACATCATCATATGGAAGGAAGCACAAATGGATGGAGACACAGATGGATCACATTAGTTTACTGTAAAGCTACGTCTTAGTTGGTGCTTATCTTGGCGAGAGCCAAGTTCAAATCAGCATGAAGTTTTCACATCTACTCTCGTGTAATGGAAATCTTGGTACTTTTCCACTACCTGTGTCAGAAGGCAGTCAAACAAAAAACATAAAGTATGACACTCAAGCTCATTAGTTAAATACAGAAGATAGAAGTGAGAGCAGATGGCAGATTAATTAGCTATTTTTAACAAAGTAATGTGTAAGGGATTGTAACAGGGCGAGCAGCCCTGTACATTGTTTTGTTTATTTTATTTTAGAGCGGGGTCCCCCTCCGCCCCTGTGTTTTATTTTGTATTGTTTATTTTTATTGTATTATATTTATGATGGTGAAGCGCCGGTTGTTTTGTATTTTAAATGACGGCGTAGCCGTTTGTTTATTATTTAGTAGCGTGGATGGGAAGCCCCATCCACACGGTAATTAATAAACTCGTGCAGATTGTGGCCGAGGGGTAAGAGAATAATTAGTTGCAAGATAGTTAAACCCCTTGGCCACGATATAAAAAGGCTGCAGCTCTCTAGCTCGGTGTGGATGTTTTAGGAGCGGAGAGAGCAAGAGTGGAGAGGACTGAGACGAAAGAGAAATTTATTTAAAAATTAAACATAGGAACAGTGAAGGCAATCTGCCCAGCCTGACCTATATTATTACTTACTTTTGTGTTTGAGATTTGTTTTTGTTTAACCTTTTATTTTGCTCTGTGAGCATGTTCTTTTTGTTTAAATATTTATTTTATTTTTGTTATCCAATAAAACGGCAAACGCCACTTGAACTGCAGTACTTGACCTGGTGTCAGTGTTTGTCCGTCCCTGCTTCTGCCGTGACGTTACCGCTCAGTCACCCTGTCACACGTGGTGTCCAGCGTGGGATCACCAGCGCCTCCTGGACTCAGGCAGAAGAGGGTACTGCAGTTTTTTTCGTTCGTTTTTTTTTCCGTTTATAGCGTGAGCAAGAAGGATGAGAGGAAAGAGGAGGATAAGGAGACAGCAGCCGCTGCCTCCAACTGCATGAGGTACGGCATGAGGAGCACCACTGCCTGGAGGTCTTCCAAGACACGGACCTGGAGTGGGAGGAGCCCGAACGTCCTGCGCCTGAAAGGGAGGAGCCCGAACGTCCTGCGCCTAAAAGGGAGGAGCCCGAACGTCTTGCGCCTAAAAGGGAGGAGCCCGAACGTCCTGCGCCTAAAAGGGAGGAGCCCGAACGTCCACAGCCCAAGAGGGGGGAGTCGGTGCGTCCACAGCCCAAGAGGGGGGAGTCGGTGCGTCCACAGCCCAGGTACCTGCCAGCAGAGGGGGAGTTCCTGCTGGTTCCACCTCCACCGCCCTGGGAGGACTGCATGTCGCTCCCACCTCCGCCAGCAGAGGGAGAGTTCCTGCTGGTGCCACCTCCATCACCGTGGGAGGACTGCGTGTCGCTCCCACCTCCGCCAGCAGAGGGAGAATTCCTGCTGGTTCTGCCTCCACCCCCCTGGGAGGACTGGGTGTCGCTCCCACCTCCGCCAGCAGAGGGAGGGTTCCTGCTGGTTCCACCTCCACTGCCCTGGGAGGACTGCGTGTCGCTCCCACCTCCGCCAGCAGAGGGAGAGTTCCTGCTGGTTCCACCTCCACCGCCCTGGGAGGACTGGGTGTCGCTCCCACCTCCACCAGCAGATGGAGCATGCCTGCTTGTTCCGCCTTCATCGCTGCCACCAGCAGAGGGAGCATGTCTGCTGGTTTCACGGCTGCAGCCAGAAGGGGAGGAGCCCCTGCCGCCTTCGCAGCCAGAAGGGGAGGAGCCCCTGCCGCCTTCGCAGCCAGAAGGGGAGGAGCCCCTGCCGCATTCGCAGCCAGAAAGGGGAGGAGCCCCTGTCGCCTTCGCAGCCAGAAGGGGAGGAGCCCCTGCCGCCTTCGCAGCCAGAAGGGGAGGAGCAGGAGCTGCCTCTGCCTCCACCACCTGAGGGAGAGGAGCAGGTGCTGCCTCTGCCTCCACCACCACCACCCGAGGGAGAGGAGCAGGCGCTGCCTCTGCCTCCACCACCACCACCCGAGGGAGAGGAGCAGGAGCTGCCTCTGCCTCCACCACCACCACCCGAGGGAGAGGAGCAGGAGCTGCCTCTGCCTCCACCACCGCCCAAGGATGCCAGCCTCGCACCGCCCAAGGATGCCAGCCTCGCACCGCCCAAGGATGCCTGCCTTGCACCGCCCAAGGATGCCAGCCTCGCACCGCTCAAGGATGCCAGCCTCGCACTGCTCAAGGATGCCAGCCTCGCACCGCCCAAGGATGCCAGCCTCGCACCGCCCAGGGATGCCACGCCCGCTCCACTCAGGGATGCCACGCCTGGATCGCCTGGGGCTGCCTGTGGCTCCGCATCGCCTGGGGCTACTTGTTGCTCCGCATCGCCTGGGGCTGCCTTTTGCTCCGCACAGGGTGCAGGGTACGAGGGAGAAGTGGAGATCCCGCTGCCGCCTCCATGGTCAGGGGCTCCCCTCCCGAGTTCGCCTCCCGAGGGTCCGCTGCTGCTGCCGTCGCCTCCCGAGGGTCCGCTGCTGCTGCCGTCGCCTCCCGAGGGTCCGCTGCTGCTGCCGTCGCCTCCCGAGGGTCCGCTGCTGCTGCCGTCGCCTCCCGAGGATCCGCTGCTGCTGCCGTCGCCTGGGGTCGCCGGGGATCCTGCTTCGCCTGGGGTCGCCAGGGATCCTGCTTCGCCTGGGGTCGTCAGGGATCCTGCTTCGCCTGGGGTCACCAGGGATCCTGCTTCGCCTGGGGTCGTCGAGGGTCCTGCTTCGCCTGGGGTCGCCGGGCTCTGCTTCGCCTGGGGTCGCGAGCACTGTGGCCGGAGCCCCATGAAGGGGAGCTGCCGCCATGAAGAAAGGGGGAGGTCAGGAGACCAGCTCCCCAGCCGCATTTCCGTGGCAGGAACGCTGTGGCCAGAGCCCCACGGAGGGGAGCTACCGCCACAAAGAAGGGGGGGGAGGTCAGGAGACCAGCTCCCCTCTCAGCAGTTTCGCTGCCAGAAATCGTGTGGTCGGAGCCCCACGGAGGGGAAATGCCGGCCATGAAGAAGGGGGGGGAGGTCAGGAGACCAGCTCCCCCAGCCGCACTTTCGCGGCAGGATAGTGTGTGGCTGAAGCCCCGGAAGAGGGAGCTGCCAGCCACGAAGAATTGGGGTGCCGGACATTCCACCATGGCCACCCCAGAAAAAAAAACTTGCTTCCCCTCTTCCGGGACTTTGGGACTGAGGGGGGAGGTGGCCGTTGGGGCCATGTGTGCGTTGCACAAGGGGGGGGATATGTAACAGGGCGAGCAGCCCTGTACATTGTTTTGTTTATTTTATTTTAGAGCGGGGTTCCCCTCCGCCCCTGTGTTTTATTTTGTATTGTTTATTTTTATTGTATTATATTTATGATGGTGAAGCGCCGGTTGTTTTGTATTTTAAATGACGGCGTAGCCGTTTGTTTATTATTTAGTAGCGTGGATGGGAAGCCCCATCCACACGGTAATTAATTAACTCGTGCAGATTGTGGCCGAGGGGTAAGAGAATAATTAATTGCAAGATAGTTAAACCCCTCGGCCACGATATAAAAAGGCTGCAGCTCTCTAGCTCGGTGTGGATGTTTTAGGAGCGGAGAGAGCAAGAGTGGAGAGGACTGAGACGAGAGAGAAATTTATTTAAGAATTAAACATAGGAACAGTGAAGGCAATCTGCCCAGCCTGACCTATATTATTACTTACTTTTGTGTTTGAGATTTGTTTTTGTTTAACCTTTTATTTTGCTCTGTGAGCGTGTTCTTTTTGTTTAAATATTTATTTTATTTTTGTTATCCAATAAAACGACAAACGCCACTTGAACTGGAGTACTTGACCTGGTGTCAGTGTTTGTCCGTCCCTGCTTCTGCCGTGACGTCACCGCTCAGTCACCCTTTCATAGGGATCAAAAACTATTATGTAACACGCAAGGAACCCACCTTTCATCTTTTCAAAAATAATCCCAACTGTATTGCAATGTGGTTATGAGATCCCTGTTGAAACCAGACAAGAAACAGAAACACACTATTGGGGGATATTTCAAAACTTAAACTGACTTCAACACATTAAACTGTGTGCGTCCAGATTTTTCCTTTACATCTTAACCCTTTGCAGTCCATTTATTAATTGTGCGTCAGGCTCGCCAGGTCTAATTTATTTTCACACGCGCAGTTAATTTTAGACGCGCTGTTTAAAAGTATTTTTTTTCCACAGTCAAACGGGTTTAAATGGCCCTGCATATCAACAAAGCACTCACTAGGCATCTCCAGCCCCGCCCCACCCTTTCGTTTGCTATCGCTTTCACATATGCTAACAAATAAATAATAATAATAATAATAGTCGTACATACCGATCAATCATCTCCTGATGACTCGTTTTATCACCAAACTCCTCAATAATGCAATCCAAGTCATTATTTTATTGCTATAATATCTCGAAAAAGCTCTGCAAATGTCCGTGTTATTCTCTGTGCGCTGATACAGTAACACCCAGCTTGTTTCCTTATGACTGCCCCTATCTGATGCCAGGGGCAAGTATGACTATTCATGAGATACGCCTTTTTTTTTTTTATCGGCTTGTCTCGCTCCTTTCGCTCCCACTCGCCATTGAATGGTTTTCTGCTTTTTCCGGAGAAAAACGACTTTTTTGCGTTTTTTGTGTTTTTTGGATGATGTCGGACCTGATAGGAATAATTGCAATGTCGGACCAAGTCCGACAATGGACTGCTAAATATAATAAAACAAAACAGTAACCAAGTTAAGAGAAATGGGTGATCTTTGACTAATTTTGTATTCCATGACATAAAGGGGAAAACACCCATAATGCAACTGCAAAGTCTGATTTTATCAGCCGCTAAAAATGCGGCGTATGTAAAGAATGGTGTTCATCTGGTGCTCTGCACCCGCTATCAGATTTGTACTTTGCCATCATTCATCCATAAAAATTATATTGAAATGTATTCAAATGAAGAAAAGAGCATGGAATTGGGCAGGATCTGGATACTAAGCGGATGCAAACATTATAATGTGATGGAAGGATTTTGCCTTGCACTTAGGCAATTACTGACCCTCCAACAACTGTACACCTCTTCTTACAAGGTGCAAACCATTGCAGAAGCGAGTAACTAAGAGCTTTTTTAAAGCACACACCTGCAGAGGCCTGTCATTGGCTTCAGGATGGCTGCTGTGGTACACTTCCTGATGCAGCGACACTTGTTGAGGAGAGACAGGAACATGTTCGGAGGAGAAGGGCAAGACAAAGCATTGAAATATGCTCTTCCACTTAAGAGGAGTGTTTTTCAGCTTCGAATCCTCTGTTTGTTCTAGTTCATCAAGAATTGTTTTGAATGTTGAAAACTCATCATACAATTTATCCACTTTCAGCTCCCAATCCTCTGTTTGTTCTAGTTTATCAAGAATTGTTTTGAATGTTGAAAACTCATCATACAATTTAGCCACTGACACCCTTTCAAACATGCTGTCTGTGCTTTCATTTGTATTGAGCATTCTTGCAACAACTGTATATGTTGAACGCATATTTTCCCACATGCAGAACAAGTCTAATGAGAACCGCAGTAGGTGTTCTGTAGAACTGATAAAGAGTGAACTACGACTCTGAATTTTGATCTGGGATGTGCTGACTTCCACACAATAATCCTGAAAGACAAGCTGCAAGGAGCAATCAAAAATGCTCATGGAAAAGAAGAACATAAGGAATTGTACATGGCAGCTTGTGACAGGGCAGAGCCCTGTCTGTGTATATAGTGTGTTATTGTGAGAGTGTGGCCACGTGAGAATGTATGTATGATTAGTAAATCTTGTGAGAATGTGTGTTTGATTGAAATCCATGTGTGTATGTTGTTTATTTGATTGTTCATTGTTCATGTGCGGTTGTGGGGTGGTTTAGTTAATTAGTAATTCACAGGGTATATAAGGAGGTGGGTTTGTTCGTGTCTAGTTTTTGTTGGAGTTGAGTGGTGAAGGTTTTGTGGTGTCTTGTGTTGTGTTCATTTCTATTTCACTACATGCGCTAAAAGTGCTTCATTGCAGTTTCCTGTCTCCGAGTCTCAATTTCACATAGACCATCTTCGCCAGCTCCACCAAAATGACAATATAGCGTGAGGTTTCATTGAAAAAAAAAAAAAACAGAAGTGCTGATTCTTGTTCTTGCTTACTTTTGAATCATCCTGGTTAAAATGTATAACTTTGTAAAGCACGCTAACACTACATATGCTCAAGTTGTTGAGAGGTATTATGAATTTGCAATGATGTTTATACAATATTGGCACAACATTTTGCCATTCAGTGTTGCACCTGGTTTACAGCAACAAGTAAAAACTATGTATCTAATAAATTCTATACATCTTATTGAAGACATAAATGAACTGTAATCTGTTTCAATGCATTCAAACAGTCCTTGTAAGTTACTATTAGGATTCTGAAGCCCATAATATGGCAAATTCTTAAGGGCTCACAAATGTGTTCCTTATTTTAGAGTTCCTCAGGTGGCAACCCTATCCACAGGTCACCCTTGACCTCATAGCGGAATCTAGGGACCGCTATCCCTACACATGTGAAAGTGCTGTGTTCTCTGCACTACTTAGCCTCTGGTTCCTTTCAGACCACAGTTGGAATGTCTGGAGGGCTAGCCCAATCCACCTTGTCCAGTGCTAGGCACATTTCTGGATGGCATGCTAAAAAGGGCAGGCCAATACATATCATTTCCTAAGGATATTAGCATAACTGATGTTGGCTGAGGCTTTTCCAAACAACTCCATTTCATGCTGAGTGACCTCAGCCGTAAGGACTCTCAGCTCCTTCTCAGAAAACTTTTCTGTGCGCCAAGAGGACTTTGCTGCCCTTACTCTGACATTTATTTTTGGATTGTATTTTCAAGCTCCACAAATGTCATACAGCGACTACTGCTCTCTCTACTCCTAACTGCAAGTGCGGCAGCTAAATAGACCAAGACGCTCATTGAGACCCTCATTATCATAATTGCGGATCATTATTTGTGCATGTTGAGTAATTAGTATTGCTGTTAACCTTACATAGGGCGCAGTGCAATTTGAATTTTGCATCTGCAATTATTTGCACTGTGCCTATATTTACATCACCCCCAAAATGTCTCATATAAAAATCTATTATTTGGAAAATGTCGAGATCTAGATGGTTGTTTTGTGACCTAATTTAGGGAACTTTTGCCATATTGTTTTACATAAGGAAATGTTCTGCTGTAGCTATAATCTGTGGTTACTTGTTTTAGGCTTTTGTCAGGCAGTACATCAAATTAAATGAGTTCCATAATAGCAGCATTATTGTGGTAGGCTTGCCTACTAAAAGTTTATGATGATACAGTACATACATAAATACCAGCAATGGTAGACCGGTTTACAGGTAGATTGGACACACTAGCTAATCTGTGCCAACAAAAGTTGAGAGCAGCTTGCCTTGACTGTGAGATGCCATGTAAAGCAATGGTTTTAAACAAGCCCTCTCTATACTTGTTGAAAAAAAGTAAACTATTCCAATATACAATTCCTTTTCTCTGCCTGGTCCATGGCAATGGCAGAGAGCTTGTATGTTGATTTCTTCACCACAGCTTTGACAGCTTGGAATTGTTGAGCTACAATTGGAAGGATATAATGAAGCTCCATCATACCTCTGATGTGCACGGAGAGCCATCTTGCATAGTGTGTATGGTATAATGCAAAGAGCCATGGCATAAGCTCTTGAAGGGCCTCCACATATAATGAACAATTGGCCCCTCTAATGGCTCTCAAAAATGGCAACATAACAAGTTCTAGTGCCAGAGTGTTTGCCCAGTACTGGAACTGCGGACAATCCCTACATCTTTGAACACACCACTTATTAAGCTCAAGCTGATCACCAGGGCATGAAGCAGCATATTTCTCATAGGCTCTCTATTGTAGAATGTAGAGACCGGCTACAGTCATCTGATTGGCACTACATACCCTTGTAATGTGAGATGCAAAATGTAACAAAATGAAAGTATAACATGTTTTCATTTGTTTGTTGAGTAGGGGTGAGGTACACAAAACAAAAATCATTATTCCATTACTTTACTGTTCAATTACTCGAACAATTCCACAATACTTTCATTTACAGCTATTAAATCTTTGTTTAGTCATGTTCTAAGTTCTAACATTGCAATCAAGCCAGTCAGCCTGAACCCTGCCCCTCTCTAGCAACTGCAGAGACTTCTCCATTCAGACAGGCAACAGGCCACATGCACATTCACACAGGTGAGAAAATACAAGGACTAGGAATGTTGTTTTTATTATTAAAATATGTACTACTAATATTTTTATATTAACCCACCCCATAGCATTATTTGGAATATTTGGCAAAATATAAGGTATTCCAGTACCTCCTCATACAAATTACTTCAACTTGGCACTTATCAGAAAATGTTCATCTTGGTCATGTCTATAATTTATTTATTTATTTAGCAGACGCCTTTATCCAAGGCGACTTACAGAGACTAGGGTGTGTGAACTATGCATCAGCTGCAGAGTCACTTACAATTACGTCTCACCCGAAAGACGGAGCACAAGGAGGTTAAGTGACTTGCTCAGGGTCACACAATGAGTCAGTGGCTGAGGTGGGATTTGAACCGGGGACCTCCTGGTTACAAGCCCTTTTCTTTAACCACTGGACCAGGAAAGTATCATGCTTCTACACAAAATGCACAATTATGCTACTTTTTACGAACATTTTAAAATGAACGTTTTAATGGTGTCTAAAAATACGAAAATAAAACATTTGATAAAACACTTTTAGGCCACCACTGATAGGGAACGCGCAGTGGTAGCCAAACAAACAAGGCCCACTTCAGCTGCCAGACGGCAGCTGGTGGAATCACTCGACAGCAGGGATTTCTATCAACACACTCAGCTAAACACAGAGGTCTTACCGTACTGTCTTGAGAAGGAAAAAGAGAAATGGCTTCCTCAGGATGACAGTTTTAACCCCTCGGTGGGCGGGACCGAGTGCGTCACCCCAGAAAGGGGCCTACCGGCAGCTCTGATATAAAGCACTCAGCAATACCTACCCAATGGGCAGGCATATCCCATACATAATGTCATTGGTGGTCGTCTTCGAATTGAAAGGGAACCATGCTGCTGCCTGACTGGAAAGAATGATAACACTAATTCTGGGACTGCAGTCAAAAATCTAAACAATACCACTAAACTTCGGGCTAGTAGTTCATAATGCCGAAAACGTAATTTCAAGTGATACAGTAAGAGAGGAAATAGCAAAAAGATCCAATACATCTTACAGTCTTACAGGTATTGTAACTTAAATGGACATGATACAGGCTCTTTAAATGGCACTTAATGGGAAATGTCACAGGTAAATATTGTGGTTTATATGGCACTGCACTGTTTATTATAATTAGGCTTGCTACTTTTTGATTGTAATCGGTAAAGCTTGTTAAACGTCGAATTCCCCAAAAATATGAGTTCGACTGAAATAGATTTATATTGGATAAACGTCGATAAAACCGCTAGCTATTATTTTTTCTTACCAAAAATAATAATTTAAGAAATCATCTCGTCTGTGTAGTTTTTATACTTGCTGTCTGTCCCGTCTCCGTTCCGCTCTGAATGGCTAGGGGTCTCTGTCAGTCAAATCAGTGGTTCCTTAATAGGCTAGTGTAGTTTCACCGTCAGTCATTTCTTCCTGTCCTGACGGATCTCGTTGGCTGAAGCAGTGCTAGAATGCTCTCATTCGTTTAAATGACTGCCAATCATCAGACCGACTGTGCATTTGCAATTTAGCGGGTTAAGGTGTAGGTAAGCATTTGCTATTATAGGTATATACAGTGACAGTTACTAGTTTGATTTGAAAATGGGGCGCAAGAGGAAAACACTTAATGAGTATTGTGCACAATACCCTGATCGACGGCAGAAGTCTCCACGGCAGGACGAGGCAGGCCAGTCTGTCTTGCCTCCAGTGAGTCCAGCTGTGCTTAAGGAGAGGGGCAGAGCTCGGAATAAGTGCAAGTTAGTTCTCGTTTTCTACGGTTTATTTTAGACATTTTTTAAATTTGTGTAGGATCTATATCTATACAAGGTATAGGTCTGCTGTGACCAAACGTTATTTCAATTAGAATGTTTTGTTGCATGTAGAATATGATAATGGGTTTCTCTAAATGAGACGTTTCTCAATGGCATAAAAAGCCTGGTTTTTTTTAAAGCATAAAGGTCAATTCCACCCATGCTCTGCTTGAATTGAAGAATAAAGATTGAAAAAAATGGCAAATTCTTTAAAAAAATAAACATCGATATTAACCGTCAATTTGGCAAAAAAAATAAAAATCGAATAGTAGCAAGGCTAATTATAATATATTGTACTTTTATGATGATCGATTTTATCTCTCTACCTATTTTATTGTATTTTATTTGTTTATGTATTTATAGAATTTAACTGAGTAATTGTCATTCATTGTTTTTTTCTGTAATGCTGATTTGTGTTTTGTTTTGTACAGTGCCTTCAGACACCTCGGTGTGAAAGGCGCTATGATAAATTAAAGTCGTTATTATTATTATTATTATTATTATTATTATTATTATTATTATGCTAGACTGATCTACATCTGGGGTGCCTGAGAAGATGGAAGTCTCACAATCCTCAGGTAATTCTATACCTACTGGGTGGAGCTATGTTCAATGAATCTGCTTTGGAGGGCCCGAGCCATCCACTGGCTTTACAGAACAGACTGCCCCCAACTCACTTGGGCACTACAGTGCCCTATGAAGGGCAGGGTCCCAAATATCCTGGATTTTATTCCAGCCCTTAACCCTATGGTTCCTTAGATAGACCAGATGACCAAGGTGCAAAATGGTATCTCTCACCTTTTGATTGTGTAACTTCCTTCGTCAAGCAGCAGCTGCTTCCAGACTTCATAGAGTGATTTAAGTTTTTCTTGATGTGCCTCTACCCATTCCTCAACTCTACCATCTACAGGCTCTTCATCACTTGCTCCCAAAAGGAAGTCCACTGGCAACTGAGGATCCCTGCCGAACAAGGAAATACAGGATCTGACCTGTAGATTGATGTTCAGTTGTATTATATGCAAACAATACCTGAGGAAGATAGTCTGTCCACTGTCTCTTCTTCTCTGGGGGAAGTGTACGCAGCAATCATGGAGAGTGTGATTGAACCGTTCACACTGGCTATTACCTTTTGGGTGGTATGGTGTGGTATGGCTCTTCTTAACTGCATAAAGTTGACAAAGTTGTTTAATCAGCTCACCTTCAAAACTCCATCCTTGGTCAGCGTGGATCCTCCCTGGCACCCCAAATCTGTAAAACCAATCATTTACCAGCACCTTCACAACAGTGCTTGCCAGCTGGTCTCTTGTGGGTACAGCTTATATTTAAAGTATATTTAGAGAATACATCTGTGACATTCTCCCTAATGGCTCCTCACTTGATGGCTCCAAAACTGAAGTTGATAGCAAGCATTTCCAATCGCTGGAATGCCAACAGTTTCCTCATATATGTGCAAAGCTTAGGTTGAACAGCTTGGTCACGGCACATCTTTGGCACTCCTGGCACCATCGCTCGATATCATAAAACATAAGACATAAAAAAGTTTACAAATGAGAGGAGGCTATTCGGCCCATCTTGCTCGTTTGGTTGTTTGTAACTTATTGATCCCAGAATCTCATCAAGCAGCTTATCGTTGCCCATCTTTGGCCAATAGCACCTCCGTTGCATCAAATTAGTTGTACCTTCGATTCCTTGGTGCCCGTGGTTGTCATGAAGGCTAGTCATTACTTCAGAATGAAGTATAGCTAGCAGAATAAGCTGGTGGATCTCCTTATCTCCATCTGGCATATAAATCCTCCGGTATAAGACCCCTTCTACCTCCAAGATCTTACCCCATTGTTGAATGAGTTCCAATACCTGTTGTGGCTCACTCTCTGGCTGTGCTAACTCAGGCCCCTGAACTGTCCTCCAATAGTGCAAGAACCTCCCAATCACAGGATCTGAAGCTCACAAATCCTTCATCGAGCGGCTAGGTAGGGCTTTCACAGTCTCCTGTACAATTACAGCCTGATGCAAAGTCTGAGAGCCCCCTGCTTGCTGGAGCACTTCTGGCACCCAAGTACCTGGCACAGCACCATCTATTGCCGGTTGAGCATAGAATCATGAACATACTGGCAGAGAGAGCGTCTGCATTACCATTAACCTTCCCAGGCCAATATTTAATATCCAAGTTGAACGATGCCAACTGGGAGGCCCAATGCTGTTCCACTGCACTGAGTTTAGCAGTGTTTAAGTAGTTCATGGGATTGTTATCAGTGTAAACAGTGCATGTATTCCCAAGCACATATTCCCTAAATCTTTCAGAAACAGCCCACTTGAGGGCCAAAAACTCAAACTTCATGGAGCTGTAATTGTCCCTATTTGCGCTCTGTTGGTCTTAACCCCCAGCTAGCATATGCAATAGGTCATTGTTTTCCATCTTGTACTAGTGATAGTACAGCACCCAGTCCATTATAGTTGGCATCAATCTCAAAGATGAATTCCTTCTTAAAATATACATATCCTCCCACAGGCACAGTCACCAACTTCATTTTCAATGTCTGAAAGGCATGTTCACACTCATCGCTCCACTTTCCCTTCAAGGATATTTTTACATTACCTCTGACTTGCTTCCTCGACCCAGTCAGTTCAGCTACCAATCAATGTAAAGGTGCTACTTGTTTATCGAACCCCTCCACAAAACACTGATAGTAGCTAGCAAAGCCAAGAAATGTGCGTAACTGGAACATTCTGTGGGCACCTCCAGTCAGCAACTGCACTCCTTCACTTGAGATGACATGGCCTAAATACTTAACCTCCTGGCGAAAGAAGCAGCACTTACTTGACAACACCATACCAAGGCGCTGAAGATGTTGCTCAACAGTTAATGAAAAAAACACTATGTCATCCAGGTACAGCAGTAAGGACTGGAAGCTTTGATCTCCAAAGGTGCGCTCCATTAGCTGCTGGAATGTAGCAGGAGCATTACATAAACAAACGGCATGCAATTAAATTCAAACAAGCAAAATGGTGTACAAAATGCAGTCTTTGGACTATCCCGCTCCACCACAGCCACCTGGTTGTACCTGCAAGCCAAGTCCACGGTAGAGAACCACTGTGCACCTGTTAATCCATTCAAGGATTCCTCTATCGGAGGTAAGGGATATGCATCCTTCCACGTCTTTGTGTTGAGCTGATGATAATCAATACACATTTGTATTGTGCCATCCTTCTTCTGGACCAGGACTACTGGGGAGGAGTAAGGGCTACAGTTCTCCCTAATAACCTGACCATCCAGCAGCTGCTGAATATGAGCTTTAACAGAATCATACTGGGAAAGGGACAAACTCATGTAATGCTGCCGTACAGGGATCTTATCTAATAAGTGTTCAATTAACCTAGTGCAGCCTAGGTCACCATCATTCTGTGCAAACACTTGTTGCACAGATTGATGTTTCACCAATAAGTCCTGGGCTTGCTGCACCTGAACATAGGACAGCCCTGGCCAATCCATGGAGGCCAACTCAGAAGGCAACACTCTACAGCCTAAAGCCACACCCTGTGATAGAATATGAGCTATACAACTCTGAGTAGTTTCTTCTTCCCTGAACTTAACTAGCTGGTGTTTAGTTATTACCATTTTACCACTTCCACCTGATGTAATGTTCCCAGGACCTCCCGAGGTTTAAGCCAATGCCTCCTACAGGGAATGACCATATTTGGTCATAAATATGAACACTTTCTATTTAAGTGCTTGTAGTTTTGGAACCTTAAATCAGAAATTAAAACTCAATACACCTACAGAAAGGCATTAAGTAGATCTTTCCAGTGATGAAATTAATTTTGTTGTGGGGTGATTTATTTATTTTTTTTCATATGAGCTACACCTCCCAAAAGATTATCGAAAAATGTAAAATAATAAAAAAATATTTTTAACTTAAATGACATGGTAGCTGCGCAATTTCCCAAGGATTTCAAATCTGAAATCAGAATTGAAAGATCGTGTACAGTTACAGAGCTACACAAGGTTTTAAGATGCATGGTATTTTACAAAAAAATCAACCTCCGAAATGGCAAATGTAAAATAATAATAATTTTAAAAACTGCCAATTTCAACCTGTTTAAGTTTTTTTTATAAAAATTTTTTTTAGCAGCTTCACAATTCCTCAAGGATTTCAAATCTGAAATCAGAATTGAAATATATTGTACAGTTGCAGAGCTGCATAAGGTTTTACAATGCATAGTATTTTAGAAAAATAAACCACGAATTGGCAAATGTAAAATAATAATAAATAATTAAAAAACTGCCAATTACAACCTCTTTCCAAGTTTTATATAAAAAAATAGAATATATTTTTGCTTCATAATTCTTGAAGGATTTCAAATCTGAAATGAGAATTGAAATATCTTTTACAGTTCCAGAGCTAGATAAGGTTTTACAATGCATAGCATTTTAGAAAAATCAATCTCCGAAATGGCAAATGCAGACCAGGGCTAAGACTTTCAAAAAACTGAGATTGGAAACATTGCCCTGTATAAGTATAACAATAAAGAAACAACACACACACACACAAGATATTAAGTAAAAGTTTTTTTTTTTTAATTTAAAAAAGAAGCAAATTACAAATGACAAAACTTTGATATGAAGATTTTTATTTTCAAAACTAGACTAAATAAAATCAGACTGAAAACCTTTTATTGCAAACCATATTTTATATCACAACAGCAAGGCCTTCTTCCAACTTGCACTAGCCTGCTGCACCAGGGGAGCCTGAAACAGTGCAGATCCCTGCTGGTTAAACAATTCATGGTAACATTCATTGACAACATTCATACCTAACAACCCAGGGATAAGCTCTTTCCGGTGCCATACTCCTATATCAGGGGGATCTTTAACAATTAACACCCCTCGACTGGGGATAGTTTTCCCCAATACCTGTACCTCAAGCTCCAAGTACCCAATATATGGAATTTCCAAGCCATTGGCTGCCTTAAGCTGCAAACACACACAGTCACATAGCTTCCCCATCCCCCAGGGCTTAAAGAACTGGTTAAAGAACCTTTCTGTGGCAGTGGTGACCACAGAACCAGTGCTCCTCCCAGATGCTACATTATGGTGTAGTCGGCAGGATCAGGTGTTGCGGATCGGCTGGACAAAATATGTAGAAGGAAACGGGGCAATGAGGACATTTTTAGAAACATTTCTGTCTCTCTGTTCTATTGGCTAACCGGTGGGGCGTCTTGCAGTGGCTGGGGCATGCAGTGTCCACCCCTCTACACAGCAAGAGGCAGCTGAGACCCGAGAAGTGGACGCCTTCACTGCCTGACATAGTAGTGTGGTCTAGTTTATTTTCCTTCTGGTATTCTGTCTGGCTTTTCCCACCCCAACCAGAAAAGAACTAGTGCCCCTCCCGGGTGCTACACTGTTATAAATGTATAAATGTTTTTAATACAACCCTTACAGAAACTTACCCATCTTGCTCGTTTGGTTGTTAGTAGTTTATTGATCACAAAATCTCATCAAGCAGCTTCTTGAAGGATCCCAGGGTGTCAGCTTCAACAACATTACTGGGGAGTTGGTTCCAGACCCTCACAATTCTCTGTGTAAAAAAGTACTTCCTATTTTCTGTTCTGAATGCACCTTTATCTAATCTCCATTTGTGACCTCTTGTGACAGGATGGCTTGCAGTGGTGAGGTGTGGTGACGTCACGGACCAGGAAGTAACAGAACCAAAACAGTGGATGGGCGGGTGAAGCTGAAAGCTACTGCGGTCAGCGGATTATTAAATCATAAAACAAAACAAAAGATTTAAACAAACAACAAAACACAAAACAAAAAGGCATGTTGGCCAAACAAAATAGAAACAAATAAGCGTGCTGGTTTTAACCCAGCATGATACTTAGCAGTTGTTTATTTTATTCTCCTCTCTCTCTCTCTCTCCGCTCCCTGTACTCTGCTCTGTACACTCTCTCGCAGCACGGACAGCTGCAGGTTATTATACTCTGGCCGAAGGGTTAACTAGCTGTTAATTATCTTATTACCCCTCGGCCACAGTCTGCACGAGTTTAGTAAGGATGCGTGACTGTCAGCTAGCTAAATAATCAGTAGCTGATCAGCCAGGCATCCTCACAAGGTTTTTAAAATATAAAAACAACAACAAATACGCGGCGCTTTGAACTGCGCCACAAACAAAAATACAAATAATAATAAATAAATATATAGGGGCGGGACACTCCGCCACACCCCTGGTCCTTGTTTCTTTTTTCAGGTCGAAAAAGTCCCCAGGGTCGACATTGTCAATACCTTTTAGAATTTTGAATGCTTGAATCAGATCACCGGACAGTCTTCTTTGTTCAAGACTGAACAGATTCAATTCTTTTAGTCTGTCTGCATATGACATGCCTATTAACCCCGGGATAATTCTTGTTGCTCTTCTTTGCACTCTTTCTTAAGCAGCAATGTCCTTTTTGTAACGAGGTGACTAGAACTGAACACAGGAGGCTGTGCGGTCCAGTGGTTAAAGAAAAGGGCTTGTAACCAGGAGGTCCCCGGTTCAAATCCCACCTCATCCACTGACTCATTGTGTGACCCTGAGCAAGTCACTTAACCTCCTTGTGCTCCGTCTTTTGGGTGAGACGTAATTGTAAGTGACTCTGCAGCTGATGCATAGTTCACACACCCTGGTCTCTGTAAGTCGCCTTGGATAAAGGCGTCTGCTAAATAAACAAATAATAATAATAATATTCTAGATGAGGTCTTACTAATGCATTGTAAAGTTTTAACATTACTTCCCTTGATTTAAATTCAACACTTTTTCACAATATATCCAAGCATCTTGTTGGCCTTTTTTTATAGCTTCCCCACATTGTCTAGATGAAGACATTTCCGAGTCAACATAAACTCGTAGGTCTTTTTCATAGATTCCTTCTTCAATTTCAGTATCTCCCATATGATATTTATAATGCACATTTTTATTGCCTGCGTGCAGAGGACTAGAGGAATAGCAGAGGACCTAATACTGATCCCTGTGGCAGACCACTGGTTACCTCGCTCCATTTTGCGGTTTCTCCTCTAATCAGTATTTTCTGTTTTCTACATGTTAACCACTCCCTAATCCATGTGCATGCATTTCCTTGAATCCCTACTGCGTTCAGTTTGAGAATTAATCTTTTCTGCGGGACTTTGTCAAAAGCTTTCTGGAAATCTAAATAAACCATGCTTTGCAGTTATCCATTGTCGATGTTGCATCCCCCAAAAAATCAAGCAGGTTAGTTAGACATGATCTCCCTTTCCTAAAACCATGCTGACTGTCTCCCGGGATACTGTTACCATATAGGTAATTTTCCATTTTAGATCTTATAGTTTCTATAAGTTTACATATAATAGAAGTCAGGCTTATTGGTCTGTAGTTACCTGGTTCAGTTTTGTCTCTCTTTTTGTGGATCGGTATTACGTTTGCAATTTTCCAGTCTGTCGGTACAACCCCTGTGTCAAGAGACTGTTGCATGATCTTGGTTAGCGGTTTGTAAATAACTTCTTTCATTTCTTTGAGTACTATTGGGAGGATCTCATCTGGCCCAGGGGATTTGTTTATTTTAAGAGCTCCTAGTCCCTTTAACACTTCTGCCTCTGTTATGCTAAAGTTATTTAAAACTGGATAGGAACAGGTCAACATGTGGGGCATGTTGTCTGTATCCTCCTTTGTAAACCTGTGAAAAGTAATCATTTAATATATATTTGCTATTTTTTTTTCTTTGTCTTTGATTTTGCCATTTGTGTCTCTTAGACATTTAACCTTCTCTTTGAATGTTCTCTTGCTGTTATAATATTGGAAAAACATTTTGGAATTGGTTTTAGCCCCCTTAGCAATATTAATTTCTATCTCTCTCTTGGCCTTTCTAACTTCCTTTTTGACTTGTGTTTGCAGTTCTAAGTACTCTTTCTGTGTAGTTTGTTTTTGGTCCCTTTTAAACCCTCTGTATAACCTACACTATCTGTCAAAGATAGGGCTAAATTGTTCAAAAATACCATTTGAATGGAAAAGTCAAAAGGTCATAAAAATGCATTCTATTATGGATCACACCACAAAGCAACTCACTGATTGCACAATTATATGTAGATGCAATCCAGGAACATTGGAAAAGTCAGGGGAGAGGAGGGGTAGCACAATGCATGTACATAATATATGTACATTTAAACAATATAGTGTTCGTGCAAATGTTTGTTTTTTTATCCATTAAATCCATCGTTGTTTTCCAGGTTAGAATTAACAGGAAGAAAAAAAAACATGTGGACAATGTGGACATTTCTAGTCATAGATTTATTTACATTAAAAAAAAAAACACTATGCAGTGACAACTACCATTATTCCAATCCAAAATCATATTTATCTTAATTAAACATTATTTTGTATAGGATTTGAGGAACCTTTTTTGCAACACAGATATTGTTTTTTACAAATAGAGTTGTATTTTTATTGGTTACCCAAGCAGGACGTACAGTAGCTGGCCACTTGTTGACATTAAGCATCATAGTCAAAACATTTCCTTGTTAAAATGCTGAACACACAATTCAAGTTATACATGATCTTTCATTTAATATAAGTAATAATGTACTTTCAGCTGTACATGATAATGCAGTATCGCCATCTAAGGTTTCTGGAGGAATATAAATTCATGAAAGCAATAGCACACATCATTTATCAGTGTCATCAGAAACCCAAGATGGAATTACAGGCTAATATGTACAGTTTTGGTGTATTTATGAAAAAGACAGTTACACTGTATACATAAAAAAGAATCCATCCTATTATATAAACATCAAAACTACAGTGTGTATGTAAATAATGTCTAAACAATATCATTGTGATAGGATGATGTTTTTTATTCATCACTTAAAGGCATAACAAACTATGCAGTATCCAATTGAATAACTCAAATCGACGTTTGAGGACTTCTGTGATCAGTAGTCCTACCACTGTGACTGCTTTGAAGCTGAATCCTGAAAGGGTTCCACTTTGAAAACAGTTTGCTAAAATGACTTTGGAACTTTTTACCAACAAATGTGTAAAACACTGGATTTATGCAGAAGTACAAGTATGCTATATTACGAGTAACATACAGTGCATAGTCAAGGTCATTGTTGCAATCAACAGAAGTAGAGCTTCTCATGATTTGTAGCATCTTTAAAAATATCACAACATTATACGGTGTCCAACACAGGAAGAATGCCAGTACAATGAGGAATATGAGTTTTACTGCCCTGCACTTTTCTTTCATTTTGGTTTTAATTACTGTGATGACTATTCTGGTGTAACAATACAGAACAACAATGAGGGGAAGTAGGAAGAACAGCACAACTTGTTGAAAATAGCCCACTAGCGTCAATTTCTCCATAAAGTCTGCAGGATATCCAGTTTCTTCGCATACAGTACCCCTCCCATTATCTTCTCTAATGTCATAGAGAACAAGCTCTTTTATGGTTGCCCCAAAACTTATGCCCCAAACCACAGCACTTGAAATAAACGCATACACAATCCTCCTTCTCTTTGCAGCAATTACAGCATGAACCACAGCTAGATACCTGTCAAAAGTCATCAGGGTCAGGAACATGATGGAACTATAGAAACCAATAAAGTATATACTGCCCATAAGTTTACACATTGTACTTCCAAAGATCCACTCAGAAGAGTGGTAAGTTGCCCAGAATGGAAGAGAAGATGCAAACACCAAATCAGAGATGACCAGGTTGAGAATAAATATGTTGGTTACAGTTGTCAGTTTTTCAAATTGAAAAATGATATACAAGACCAGTCCATTGCCAAACAGGCTCAGCAGAAAAACCAGGTAGTAGAAAAATGGTACAAACTTTGTACCAAATTGGATTAAATCATCAATGTCACAGAGATAAACATAACCTTCACTTAAGTTGTCATCATAGTATTCTGTTGGGTAAGATGCATTTCCAGTGCTTAACAACTCCATTGTAGTGTGTTCATCATTCTATCAAAGAAAAACAAGAACATTACTACCAGTACATTAACAGGAAAATATAAGCAATGACTCAAAAATAACTTACCATATCTAAAACCAAGAAATTAGAAAGAGTAATAAAGAGAGGTTTTTTTTTCCTTTCATAGAGTTAATTCTTTATTTTTCAATCAGCAGCCTCCCCTATATAGGATTGTGTGATGACAAAAAAAGGGGTTGGGTGATTTAAGGGATGAGTTTACATTTTGTTCACATTGATGGGTGAAGTGTAAATGTTTCACTTCCTTGGTAACCCACCTTCTATAATTAGTACAATACATTTTTGTTCTTTACTAGTGGAAATTAGACACTCTGCTAAATCAAGGATACACACTTAAAATAAATTAGAAATAATATGGTATTATAATTAGCATTTAACATCACACAAAAACACAAATAAATACATTTGTTCTCACATTGTTGTCTATGAGCAGCACTGCCACACTTTTTAGAGATTTCACTATTTCAATTTTGTTATTTCAATTTTTAAGTTTAATATCATCTCCCCCAGCACTCATCTTGTGTTCAACTGTGCTCTCCTAACACAAGTCGGACAGGCTAAAACTGTGCATGTGGTATGTACTTCCTCGGCAAACATGCTGAGTTTGAAAAACAAATCCTACATAACATGTTTTAATCATATTACAAATCATATTACTCACATAATCACATATACTCCCATATTATTGTTTTTCTTAATTTACTTTGCACACACAAGCTATAGTCTGTTTTGTTGAAAAGCAATAGTCTTAATTAGATGACTTACGTGTAAACCAGGCCATGGAGCTTTACTGCTTCGGGCAGGGTAGAACAGAGCCCTGCACATAAAGAGGGGGAAAGCCCTGCTTGTAAATAAATGTATTGTGCTGTATTATATTATTATTTAAAATAAATATATTGTTTGGTGTTTATTGGGAACGGGATAATGTATTATGATTTCAAATGTATTGTTTATGTTTATTTAAGTGGGTGAGGTGATTGGTGTTGTATTTAAAAGGTATTTTGTGTTTATTTAAAACAAGTTATTTTTCTTTGTCATTGTTTGGCAGTGTGGATGGGGTTAAAAGCCCCATCCCTATAAACTCGTGTAGAATGTGACCATGTCCGAATTGAATAATTTAGTGTTAATTCAGAGATGGTCACAGGTATAAAAACCTGCAGCACTTCTGTGGTCGGGTTGGGTGTTTGGAATGAGGAACATGAGCGAGCAGAAAGAAAATCTAAAACAAAAGTAAAAAGAAAAGAAAGCAATTGCTACTCGTGCTGGGCAGACCAGCATGATATTAGTTTGGGTATTTGTGTTTGAGATTTGTTTTTGTTTAAATATTTATTTTTGCTCTGTGAGCAGAAGTGTTTTTGTACAACCTTTTCATTTTTTTTTTGTTCAGTAATAACGGGGCACCAGCGCTTTCACCCGTAGTACCTGCCTGTGTATCTCTGTGTCGCTTCCGGGGGTGGTCTGGGTACTCAGCCGTCCTGCCACACTGCTCTAATGCAAAAATCTTTGTAGGAGACCGGTCAATGGCAAAACTTAAATCCAGTCATATAAAGTAAATATAAAGTAAAATAGTATTTAATAAAAGCACAGACATGTGATCAGTTGGACAACTATTTTTGCTTTCCTTAATTTATTAGAACAAGACACGTATTTCTTTGGTACACTGCATTCATTTACACTGATTTTGCTAATTTATTTGGATCCATCAAACATTTATTTCAATAAGTCCTACTGCTTGCTTGTGAGTAAGGTCTCTGTTGCTCAGAGACTTTCTTCACGGGCTCAAGCTTTTCCAAGTTTGGTACATGGAGCAGTGATCACATCGTGGACAAGAACTACAATTTTAAACATACAAAACAAATAACAGCCTGTGGAGAAAATTAAATACTTTGTAGGAAGTGTGTATGGAAGAGTAAAAAAAAACTAGACATCCATAAAGTAAACAAACAGTTTAGGTATTTTCCAGACCGTTTTTTGGGCAAATTTGCTTGTGCGCAAGTGGTTGTTTACTTTCAAGTTGCAGTATGCAAGTAAATTAACTGAGGTCGCTTGCACTTGAACAGAACTCAGTGTAATTGTATCATCTTCAACACCTGTGCAAACTTCTGGCTGAATACCATGAACCAGAAATACACATGAAAAATGATCAATTACAACAAGAAACGAGTACTCAAAATACTAATGCAAAGTAAACGCTTTGTGTGATCAGCCATAGTTGAATATTAGTATATTACCCATCTATGCTAATAATGTTGTGGTCATTGTAATCGTTTAACTAAGAAATCAATGAACTGTATACTATTCACACATATCTCTAACCAATCGCCTTTCCTTTCTGTAATATTAGATTTGTTGTGTACCCTTTTTATTCTTAAATAAAATATTGTTTTATATTTCTGACACATGTGCATGTCGATTGTTGTCAAGTTCTACATGATCCCGAACTTAAAAAAAGTATATCTTATTTCTCACATCTTGACGTCCCTGAGTGGGCGACTAGAGACTAATTTTTAGGTCTAGGGTGGGTGGGACATTTAATATTTTGATTACAAGGATGACTCACTGCCCACGCCATTATGACTGAGTGCGCAATGGATTGGAAGATCTGTATCTGCGGTTCTGCAATTGCAAGAGCGCTAATCAACACATCATATAAACAGTAAGTACTTGACATAATTAGCCTGTTTTTAAAGTTTTATTTTAAACTTTATATTTGTTTTTGTTTTTTTCGCTGTGCCGTGTGACCTTGCTGAGCAGGCTAACTTTTATAACACTGTAGAGACGAGTAACTACTGTAACAGCATCATTTTTTATTTTTTTTATTTCTTATTGTTAGTTTTATGTATATATGTTGTTATTTTAGATTTTTTTCCCCTTTTTTTTTAAATTGTTTTTCCTCAGGAGATTGACTGGGGCAAATACAGCATAGGATGCCTAACTAGATATCGAATATTTATTAGCTAGCTATGTATGTTATTATTTGTTTACTTTTCTTATGTTTTAGGACGACGATTCATTATTTAGCTGTAGTCATTATTATTATTATTATTATTATTATTATTATTATTATTATTATTATTATTATTTAGCTATGCATTTTATTATTAGTTTACTTTTACTTTGTGTATGTGTGTAAAGGACAGAACGTTATTTAGCTGTAGTTATTATTATTATTATTATTATTATTATTATTATTATTATTAATAATAATAATTGGTATTTATTTTAACATTTTTTGTGTGCATGCCAGGATATGGATAGAGACAAGAATCAGTTCCAGCATCTGATTCAGTCACTGAAGAGGAGGAGGGCCTGACTGAGGAGGAGATCGGGATCCTCCTTGTGGAGGACTACGAAGGCATGGACGCCATGGAGGAGGACCTCCTTGATAAAGAGCTGCTTCTGCAGGAGGATGAGGCTGATGATCTGGAGGAGCCCCAGCCCAGCACTTCAACTGCAGGGAAAGTATACGACACGACAGCACACATCGGTATCCTGTTCTGCAAGTGATTTTCTTTCCCCCAATTAGCCTTTACAGCTGTTCCTGTTCCCTCCTACTTTTTGCATTTGCCCCTGATCTCTGGACACACTTCTTACTAATTACTTATTTTTTGGTGATTAGCTTCTTCTCTTTTACAGCTCCTTCATATCCTTTCATGGAGAAACATCATCACTGCATGCCTCCCTCTGCACCTTCTAACCTTCTGTTTCCTCTCTTAATGCATGCTCCTAATGCCTTACAGTTTTCTTTTTGCATGTTGCCTCTATGTTTTCTCTGTTTAATCTTTCTGTAAAGACAATTTATTGTAACTAGTTTACTAATCATTATCTTATATAAAATAACATTTATAAAACTGCATTTGTTGTGTTATAAAATATAAGTGTTTTGCAATAAAATGGTTTTCAGTCTGATTTTATTCTAGTTTTGAAAAAAAAAATATTCATATCAAAGTTTTGTCTAACTTGGTTTATTTTACCAATATTTGTAATTTGTTTCTTTTTTAAATAAAAAACACAATTTTTTACTTAATATCTTGTGTGTGTTGTTTCTTTATTTTTATACTTAAATAAATATAATTGTATGTTGAGAGGAAGTATCTGCTGCTTTTCCATGGCTGTGCTAATTTGACTGTTTCTAAAGACCCTGGTCAAAACCACATTAGCATCAATTAATTTAACTTCATGGTCACAAATCCCTTGCAGTAAAGTAGCAGGAACCCCCTTTCTATTAAAATAACTGTCCTCTTCAATTTCTGGAGCCATCAATTGCACCAACAACTCCAGGAAACCCCCACTTCTCTTCAAATGCTGGCATGTTTAACCTTGTATTATTAAAGCTAGGCCACTTAACAATATCAGAGGCTATAGAGGACAAAACATTGCACATGTCAAAGAATGCATAATGAGCACCGTCCCGGTTCATGTCAAATCTGTCTCCAGTCCCTTGGAAAGATTCTTGGTTGACTTGTGTCCATCAAGTCAGAATGATTCTACAGGAACTGCTGAGTGTTTCAGATCACGCGCCTTTGATTCACTGGGAAAAAAAAAAAGAATGGAAATAGTTTGCATATATCCAGTTGTCTATTGCTTATATGCATTCTTTGATACTGAATACGTCTGTGTTACATTTCAACATAGAAGTGGGAGTTTCATGGAGTTGTGGGTGCAGTTTTACCAGAACAGTACTACCAAATACATAAAAATAAAAACATGCATAGTATTTGAGTAGGCTAATTACAGTATCACTCAGAATATTTTACCAGCACCTTGTCACATTGTACCTATCTGCCAACAATAAAATCTAGCATTGTAGCCACTGTGTTGTACAATATGATTCTGTAAACCAATAGTCTACTGTATGTACAGTAAATAAGTTTAGTATGATATAAAACACTATAAAATGTTCCACGTATTTACCCTGAAATGCTTATTCTGCATGTTCTACTGTGCCTGATCATTTCTTAAATCCAAGTCCATTTCCCTTTTAACTGATTCATTTTTTTAGTTAACACTTGCAACAGAATTGCATATTACTGTATGCAAATATCTTATGAAGAACATTTACTGTACTGTTTTTCCAAACAGCGCCATTAGAAGCAAGATTGGTAATAATCAACGATACTGAACAAATTGTTCTCTAGACTCTTCATACTCATTTGTGGACACATGCAATCTCTTTCTCACAGTGTGGTCTCCAGGGCCGGCTCAAGCAATTCCATCTTTGTAAAAGCAGGGGTGCTGGGCACTCCAGCAGTGGCGCTGGCGCTGGCACTGGCACTGGGCACTCCAGGAGTGGTGGCATTGGCAGTGGCAATGCTAACATCGGTGCGGGGCACTCCGGCAGTGGCGGTGGCAATGGAGACAGCGGGGCTTCTCCCCGTGGTGCTGGAGACAGCGGGGCTTCTCCCCGTGGCGCTGGAGACAGCGGGGCTTCTCCCCGTGGTGCTGGAGACAGCGGGACATCTTCCTGTGGTGCTGGAGACAGCGGGGCTTCTCCCCGTGGGCTGGAGACAGCGGGCTTCTCCCGAGGTGCTGGAGACAGCGGGCGTCTTCCTGTGGTGCTGGAGACAGCAGGGCTTCTCCCTGTGGTGTTGGAGACAGCGGGGCGTCTTCCTGTGGCTCTGGAGACAGCGGGGCTTCTCCCCCGTGGTGCTGGAGACAGCAGGGCGTCTTCCTGTGGTGCTGGAGACAGCGGGGGCTTCTCCCCGTGGTGCTGGAGACAGCGGGGCGTCTTCCTGTGGTGCTGGAGACAGTCGGGCATCTTCCTGTGGCCCTGGAGACAGTGGGGCTTCTCCCCGTGGTGCTGGAGACAGCGGGTCGTCTTCCTGTGGTGCTAGAGACAGCGGGAAAAATTTAACCCCCTCTCTTTCAACCCATTATTCCCCACACCAACAGATACACATGTGCACCGGCAGGACTTTCCCTGCCACACTGCCACAGCATCTCAAAGCACTTCACAAAATAGCAAGAAAAGAAAATAAGATGGCAGAGGCAGCATCTTTAATTTCTCCTAGTCTGTTCTTATTCTAGTGTCCATAGGACCATGCCTCCCCTTGTGGTTCTTTGGAACCTGTATTCTGAAATTATGAGCTTAGAAGCTAAAATAGCTATCAGTATGACAAAGCGCTATTTCTAGAGTGAAAATGGTCTTTTTTTTTAATCAATTTCACCAAATATTTTGGACATAAATATTTATGGAGGTACAGTAATTCCACAGTGATTACTAAGTATGGCACTAAAAATTACAGAAAATCTATAACAATCTGTTCAACTATTTTACTTAAACACTGTTAGTATAAAAATATAACAACATCCCCAAGTTCACAGTACAGTCACACAGGGCAGTGGTTGAACAGCTCATCTTACTGAATCGGGAAGTAACAGTCTCCACCCCGCCTTGTATCACAGTGTTAATAAAAGCAGCTTTAAATTACAGAAATTTAGAGCTGAATCTGTATTTTTATTCAAGGATATAGTGGTAAGAAATCAGTGAGCATAGGTAACTACATTTATTTAAAATATTTTTTGTTTGATATAATCATTTGTAATTTGTCACTGTAAAATACCATAATTTGTTTAATGTGTAATCATTTTCTTATTTTGTATTAAGAGTGTTTGTTACACAAGTGCAGCAATGGACATTGGATCATTACTGAATGACAGTGCTCTAACAGATTACAATGAAGGCTATGCTGTTATGTGTGACAAAAAAAGAGATTGTAGCCTTTGGAGCTCGGTTTTTGCCAGTCTTCTATTACCTGGTGTTTCTTTTAAGCATGTTGGACAACGGATTGGTCCTGTTCATTCTATTTAAGAATGAGAAACTGGCAAATGTAACCAACATATTAATTCTGAATCTGCTTGTCTCTAATTTAGTCTTAGTCTCCTCCCTTCCTTTCTGGGCAACCTACCATTCATCTGAGTGGATCTTTGGAAGCATAATGTGTAAACTGCTGAGCACCACATATTTTATTGGTTTCTACAGTTCCATCTTGTTCCTGACACTAATGACTATCGACAGGTACCTATCTGTGGTCCATGCTATATCTGCTGCAAAGACCAGGAGGAGACACTATGCTTTAAGTTCAAGCACAGTGGTTTGATGTGTCAGTATTGCAGCAACGATACCTGAGTTTATTCTCCATGATGTCAGAGAGGACAATGAATCCAGTCTTTTGTGTGAAGACACTGGCTATTCTAATGATATTATGAAGAGATGGAAACAGCCGGGTTTTTACAAGCAAATTGTAATATTTTTCCTACTTCCTTTTATTGTTGTTTTGTTTTGCTATACCAGAATAGTCACCACAATTATCAAAACTAGAATGCAACAAAAGTGCAGGGTAATGAAACTCATATTTATCATTGTAGTGACATTCTTCCTGTGCTGGACACCTTATAATGTAGTGATATTCTTAGAGTCTTTGCAAAACCTAGAGTCTTCCACAGATGACACTTACTTTTTATCAGTTTAATATCAACATTTATATTACAATATTGAAAGTCTCTAACTACAATAAGATGCTTGGGGCATGTCATTTCATGTATACTGCATTATGTTTTCCTGGTGAATCCTTCTCTGGGGCCTGAATCTAAATGTATTCCATTATTGTAGCTATACTTTAAAGTTGTTGACGTAAAGTTAATATAGCTTTAAACATTCATTTCTGTATAACTGTCCACTACTCTTAATAAAGAAATCTGTGACTAACAGAAGTTTCCTCTTGTTGGTTTCCTTGTGGTATCTGATTCACTGGGGTGGATCCACTGCAGTTCTACAAGGATTAGACAAAAAAAAAAAAAAAAAAACCTGCCATGACCATTTAAAGAGTGTGTTTTAGCATCACCAGGGCTGGCACTGAGTCAATGTGACCAGTCTATAACAATGCTGGAGGGATATGTGACTGTAAAAGGGATGGGCGATCCTTTAATACAAGTACCGAAACAATTATACGACTAGGTTGTACAAGAACAAACAATACAGACAAAGAATGCAAAACAAACACTGAGAAAACAAAACTAGAAAACAAAAATGGTCTGTTTCTAGCTGCAGGCTGTGCATCAGCTGCTCCATTTTGAAGCAAGGTGCCGCGCTGAGGCATGTCCACCAACCTGTTAGAGATCTGCAGCTGGCCAACCCTGCCTAGCAATCACAAGTCTGGCACTCTCACCTTCAACCCCAGTTGGAATGTGTGCATCTAAAAAGCCAGTGACGTGACTTTTCGTCCCTGTCACAGTGACTGCTCTTCAACAATTATTGTACTCTATGAAGCGCTCTGGACTGTGTTTAGAAATGTCAAGACACCCTGGGCAATAGTGGAACAAGAGCTTTAATGGTTTGAACATCCAAAAATCAGCTTAAATATAATTGTTTACTTTCTATTAATGTTTTCATTGTTAAAATAAACAAAAATAGAACTATAAAAAGCCTAAAATTTCAGTGGTAATAAAACTAAATGTCATAATTAATCATTTCACAGTTGTAATCGACTTGCTTTGATCGTCTGTATTGATCAGAAATATTAATTTGATTGTTCCTGGGTCAACAAAACATTGCATTTGATATAATAAGGCACCTTGTTAATCGCTAATGGGCATGATGGTATCTTAGGTTCAGAGACCCTGGGCAGGTTTGGGAAGCTTGCATGCACCTGCCTATATTGAGTTAACTGGATAAATAGACAACGTCAATCTGTAGTACTGTCAGTAAGGCTCATTTATATAAGCATTTAACTGAACTGAATAAAATAAATAAACAAAAATATACAATACCTCATCAATTTAAAGTGGAGCTGTAGCTGGTTTGGGAGCCAGGAAATGTTCTCTTTAAAACAAGGATGTGCACATCAATCCCATAACCATGAAGCAGCTCAATCAGGTTTGTGGTATTGGGTCTAAAGGTCACAGTAACCTTGTGAAAGAACTGACTCTTTCACAGTTTCACATAAGATAATGTCTGCCTTTTTAAGTGTTACGTAATTATCTATTTCATGAAATCAAATCAATTTGACAAATAAACAAACACAGGTATATCTAAGTCAGTAAAATAAATACTAACACTTTATATTCTTTGTCTCTTTTGTTTCAACAGCAGTCTCCACCTTGAGACTATCAACAGTAGTTGCTTGTGTGACAATTAGATGTAAAGCCTTATAGGCAGGCTGTGTAGTCCAGTGGTTAAAGAAAAGGGCTTGTAACCAGGAGGTCCCCGGTTCAAATCCCACCTCAGCCACTGACTCATTGTGTGACCCTGAGCAAGTCACTTAACCTCCTTGTGCTCCGTCTTTCGGGTCTTTCGGCTCCGTCTCTGCAGCTGATGCATAGTTCACACACCCTAGTCCCTGTAAGTCGCCTTGGATAAAGGCGTCTGCTAAATAAACTAATAATAATAATAATCTTGAAGTACTTGGAAACATTCTTGCAGCATGTAGCTGAAGTGATTCATACACATAAGAAAAACAAATGTTATTTCTCAAGCTCACACTGTCAGGATGCCATTAATCATAGAATCTGGTAACTTATGCATCAGCATATTTTAATCAAATAGAACATTATGGAGTATAGTGGCCTAGGAATGAGAAAAAAACCAGACATGCAAAAGTGACATAAAACATTAACAATATTTTGTGTATGTTTTTTCAAGTTATTTTCATAAAGAAAGTACATTCTTTAGTTTGTTATATTACACACACACACACACACACATATATATATATATATATATATATATATATATATATATATATATATATATATATACATACATATATATATATATATATATATATATATATATATATATATATATATATCATTTGGACAGACAATATTTTGTAAACAGATATGTTTTGTCACTGCTATCATTAACTATAATTTCTTATAGTAATACTTGCAGACCATAGGTACCTGCCTTTGTTGAAAAGAGGTGGTAAAGGCTTCCGAGTGGCGCATCCAGTAAAGGCGCTCCGCGTGGAGTGCAGGATGCACCCTATAACCTGGAGATCGCAGCTTCGAATACAGGCTATATCATTGCCGACCGTGACCGGGAGTTCCTAGGGGGCGGCACACAATTGGCCGAGCGTTGCCCGGGTAGGGAGGGCTTAGGTCGGCAGGGCAATCCATAGCAATATAAGTCTAGCAGCTTTACTGTGGATCCGCAGTGTGAAAAATGATGGCTGTGTGGGCAGGACTAGCTGCAGAGTATATGAAGGTGACTTTTAAAAAATGCTATTAAAGAAGCTCTAAGAAACCAAGCAAACCTTGCTGTTCTGTCTGTCATGTTACTGTTTTAGTAATTGTAAACCCACACAATTGGGCAGGTGTTTTTGTATAACATATTCAATATGGATTTACTGAGCATGTATTAAAAACAAATTAATAAATACATGCAAGTAGCACCATACCAGTGGTGACTCTGCACAATGCTACACAGATAGAATCCCCACAAGGAGCTTAAAGGAAAGTGTTAAACAAACAAAGAAAAGCAAGTATTATTATTTTAAAAGGTACTTATTCTCTAAGATAAGACAGTTCAAAATACTTGCCATGTCAGAAGCATTGGTTTAAAAAAAAACAAAAAAAAACAACTTCATTTTGATGCAAATCCGAATCCAAAAAAAATGTTTTGTGTTGAATAAAACTATTTTAACAGTTTACATTTAACAAAATAAACTTGCAGGAAGGAGCAGTTAATAGTTGTTTCTTGTTTTATACCATTAAAATAGTTTTATTCCACTTAGAAATTGACTTTGTGCTTGCTTCTAGGGCAAACTTTGCCCATAATAAAATAACTTTACTTAAAACAATAGTATAACTGCTGCTACTGCAACCAAGTAATTTCTTGCTAGTTTTAAAATAAGTACTTTTTTTATTATTTTTTTACTTTAAACATGTTTTGCAGTTGCTTTGGATTAGGCTCATTATTTCACATCTTTAACACGGGCTGCGCAGAACAATGGGGAGGGTATTGAAAAAGATGTTAATTACCTTACGATTTCAGCTACGTGCCTTTAAAGTAAAATGACACTGGCTGCGAAAGAAGGACTGCAACCTTGTTGTTTTATGTGCTAAAAAAATGTCTTAAAAAGATACAAGCAAATTCCTACACTGAACTTAGTTTGAATGAGTACACAATCTTCAATAGGATGCCACCATTCTGCAACAGAGTAGATTTTGATTACTTCTGGTGACACAAAAAATAATATAATAATAATATTTATATCTCAGTTAAATGCAATTGTTTTGGTTGCGTTATTCACTGAACAGTAGATTATAGTGTCACAGTCATATCACTGTTTTAAACAATTCCTGTTTTTTTTTTTTTTTTTTGTGCAACTTCCCTAGTATTGATGTTTAATATTAGCATAGTGGCAAAAATGCTGTTTTGTCACCAGGTGTCACTGTTAACCCAAAACGAGACTCCCTTAAAAAGAGACCAGGGCCTATGTTGATCACTCATTGTGAATAAATTTCTTGATCTGTTCATAGCCATAAAATTTAGAATTGTCACATGCATAATTAAATCCTGATTTACCAAGCTTGCGTAAGGCACTCATACACACGTTTCTAAGGAATAGGTGTTAAGACATCTCAATGTCACTAAAGTTGTGCATGTGGAAATTTGCATTTAAAACACCCTATATACTATATAGCCATATAAAAGTAATACATTGAACATTCATGTTTTTGAGATGGGTTAATGATGGCATCAAAGAAAAGAATATTTTCAGATGCTGAAATATAGGGAATAGTGTCTAAAGTAGACGCAAAAAAGCATGTTCTATGGTTCGCTCAGTAGCGGGCTAACCAGCCAGAGGAAGAAAGAAAGCCGTGCGGTTGACAAAGAAAAAATGGTTTGAAAGTGGATGCATTCAGAAAAGTAGTAAAGGCTACAGTTGGTGGACAAACTCACACAGAGCGCTGCTTGATGAGAGAATTGGAGGCATAATTAGAGAGATGTCCCTTGGTGGAATTTTACAAGAACACACGACCTCATGCAGGTGGCAAGTGCAAGTGAAGTGGACACCTCTATCCCCTCAATAAGTGGTTCCTCAGGAAATGGTAAGCCATTAAATCTTGTGTATTTGACATACAACTTTTGTATGGCATTCAAATCTTGTGTATTTGACATACAACTTTTGATCGGAATTCAAACGCAAGCTCTATTGCTAATTTGTACATTTTGGTTAACCCTTGAATTAAAAATGCATGTCTCCTAAAGTGGATTAAATCATTGCACTGGAACGAGCATTGTAAATCAATATTTTAAATATTTCTTTATTTGTACATATAGAGCAAGTGATGCCAGGGAGGAAAGAATTGACTCCTGTCACCGCAGAACTGCCTGCCTGTCCATTGGAGACACTAACTGACCGCTTCCTTCAGCTTCTCTCAGATGCTGTCCATAAGAAACAAATGCGAAATGTTTTGGATTACATGAATAAAAACATGAGATTGTTGACTGTTTTCCCCAGCTGTTAGAGTTAACAAGAAAGAAATACATATGCTTCATCATTTATTTACTTTTTATTTATTTATATATACATAATACATAAAGGTATAAACCACGACGGGCCGTGCGGTTCCCATGATATATACCACGCCTTTAACCACCCCAGAAGTACCGCACGGCCCGAAGTGGTTTATACCACTTACAACATGGCTACCTGTCGTTTGGGGGAAATTAAAATAATTAAAACACATTTTAAATTAAGGCAAAACCAGAAACTTATATTGTGTATACATCTGCAGTGTAATTATGTCCCACATTTAATTTAATTTATTGTTCACTTATTTAAAATAAATTGCACGTCTGTTTATTGTGAATTTATGCATCGAAAGTGCGCAACGTTTTGGATGACATGAATAAAAACATGAGATTGTTGATTGTTTTTCCCAGCTGTTAGAGCTAATAAGAAATAAATACATATTCTTCATCATTTATTTATGTTTTCTCTGTTTAAGTGATGACTCTGTAACATAAAAATCAATAGAAAATGGAGACATTTGTCTGAGTAATGTTAGACTACTGCGTTAAAATAGGAATATACATTTTAAAGTCATCTTCTTTCAATGGCATTGTTGTTTGGGATCTCTGCATTGGCACTCTCAGCTAGAATGCTCATCCCCTGTTCGAGTTTATATTAGGCCGATGTAACACACTGCCTGCAAGGACATTTTTGCACATCTTTTCTGGTTTATATTGAAGTGTGCCTTCTGAAATATGTAAACAACAAAAGTGTGATTTAAGCACCCCAACGTAACACTCCACAATGACTCCTGTACAAGCATGTGCAGAATTGTACCTTTCTTCAAGGCTGTGGGCTCTGAAGTGGTGCCATCAACCAAGGCTTCAGTCCCCAATCCCCGGTCAAAAGGCTACATTTAATAATCTTGCAACTACACCATAACAAAGAGTACAAACCTTTGTTGGAAAAACAAATCCATTAATGTCCTACTTAAAAGTCACTCAATGAGCCAGCAGTTTGTCACTGCTCCAGTTTCTAGGCAACTGCCCATACTGCTGTTTTGAAGAATTATGAATCGTGGGTTCCGCCTAACCATTTAGCCACAATATTTAGTAGACGTAGATGGACATCATTCAGATATAATCTGCACATTAATTGAATGGTACCTGTAACAGGGTACTTGCTTGTAGGTGAATGCATTCGGTGCTGAGTGACATGCAGGAGATCGAGACAGAGGTTGAAGTTGACACGCCCCACAGGTGCGAAGCTTTATTTACACACACACTCAGTGAGAACAGCTCACGTGACACTGCCAACCATGGTAGTCTACTGAGGACATACGGCTAGCGTACAAAAAAAAACAAAAGAAACACAAATACAAAAAACTATAAAATAAAAGGTGCCATCAAAACGGCGTGCGCTACTCCCTAATGCATGGAGGTCCCGCTTGCTCACCTCGCTATACTTTATGGGGATCTACCATCCCCGAACTAATCTTTAATTTATCAACACAAACCCCGACTCCGGCCATCAGCGATTTTGGCTCCGATCCCTGTTCACCATCACGGTGATTGGAGGATTTCAGCAACGTATTTCGGTCTCCTCTATGCTCGGGTAGCGTGGACGATCTTCAGCCCGTTGTCCGTGGCTTTGCAGCAGCCCTGAGGTGAGCAAACAGGAACTGACGCCGTGCTGGAACACACCTACCCACTTATTATCCACAGCTGGCAATCACACGCAGCAGGCAGGTTCTCCCAGGAGCGTCAGGTACTTCATTAATCATTTACAATAATTACACACATTTATGCAATGCTATTTACAATATATACACAAAACCCACTCTTCATGTGCAGGGCTCCTGCCCTGCTACATACTTCCCCTCTTGTGCAAAGCACAGATGGCCATCACCGGCCACCTCCCCCCTTGATTGACGCCTCTCTGTGTGGGTGGGAGTTACAGCTGGGCAGGAGGGTACTTTGGGTCTTTGTGTGGGCCACTCTTTCCATCCCGGTGCCCCATTAAAAAGGGACCGAGGACCAGTGACAGGGGACCCAGGCGGTGTGGATAGGGCGTCCGGAGCGCAGGCTGGTGACCAGGCGGCTGCAGCTGCAGGCAGAGGTGAGAGCCTCTGTGACGGTGTAGCGACGTCTGGTTTACCAGGGGGAGTGAAACAGGAGTCTGGGCGAACAACCGTGCCTGCTGATGCTGCGACCTGGGACCCAGGCCCAGCGATGACAAGACGGTGGGGTGTCTGGGAGCATGGGTCGAGGGAGCTGACCCTTAGGTACCAGAATGGAGCGCAAGAGTGGAGGTCGAGGCTGTGGTGGATCCGGTCTCCTCAACTCCTCCACATAGAAACCCGTCGCTTCTCTCCTTCCTCACTGTCGGGGACGGCAGCTCCTCCTCCTCTGGCTGGGATGGCAGCTCCTCCTTCTTGGACCGTAGCTCCTTCTCTGGCTCTTCAGACAGGCAGGCAGCCACTCACTCCTACTCTGGCCTTTGAGGACAGTAGCGCCTCCCATTTTAGCCTTGGAGGACGGTACCTCCCCCCCCCGGCTTTCCGGGCTCCAGCTCCTCCCTCTGTAGCTTTTCACCCACATCTCAGTTGGCTCCTCTCTGGCTCCCTCAGCAGCGCCCCCAGTGGCTGCTGAGCGTCACCTGTTGGCTTGCCCTTATCCCCCCAAAAAAATTTCAGGGGTTTGGGGCATAAGCTCTTTCCCCAGGGGTCCCCCCCCCTGGAATCACAATCTCCTTGTGATGCCCCGCCTTGCCTTGGCGAAACGCAGCGAATCCCAGTCTGACACCATATGTACCTAAATAATGTGCAATATATTGTATCACGAAATGAAAACATGTTCTGTTGAAGATAGAAACTGGTAATGCATGAACTGGATGTAACGGTACAGTAGGAACACAGTGACTTGAAAAAAATAAACCATGAGGGAATGAAACCCAACACATAAGTTAGTTTTAATGGGGGGAAAAAAAATTTAGCAAGCAGCCCCTTTTTTTACAGTACAGTGGTATCTGTTCACTGGGAGACTCATTCTTTTACTAATAAACATTGTGGAATATTGCAACCCAGTACAAACTTCAATATTCACTATAAGAAAATAGGTTTCTCACACAATTACCTCCTTCTTCTAAACTGCAATATTACATGAGACAACCACATATTAAAAGGTAAGGGTTATTAATGTATTTACCTTGCTTCAACCTTTTTAAATTAGGTATGACAAGTTCTATTGTAATTTCAATTATTTTCAATTCACTTCTATAGTCGATTGAGGTCTTTACCTCACTCAACATCTAATCATACAAATTGTTGCAGACTGTTGCATTTCCAGTACATTCTAATATCAGTAGTACTTCTTTCTGTGTTGTTTATTCAGAGAACCAATTGAAATCTAATTTCCAAGGGCTCCTGAAAGACAACTGCAGCACCCAATCACATACGGTCAGTAAAGTCTGGAACACACTGCCCAATGCAACTATCTCATCTCAGTGGAGGAGGTTGCATCGCAAAAAGTGGGGCAAATCAATGGCAATAGGCAAAAACATTAGGCTATGGCAGTACTAGCACAAGTACTACACCACAATTGTAGATAGAAGGCGATGTGATCATGAATACCACATATGACTGGAGACATGAATATATTCTCTCTATTAAAGTATATATATATATATATATATATATATATATATATATATATATATATATATATATATATATATATATATACAGTACTGTGCAAAAGTTTTAGGCAGGTGTGAAAAATGCTGTAAAGTAAGAATGCTTTCAAAAATAGACATGTTAATAGATTATATTTATCAATTAACTAAATGCAAAGTGAGTGAACAGAAGAAAATCTAAATCAAATCCATATTTGGTGTGACCACCCTTTGCCTTCAAAACAGCATCAATTCTTCTAGGTACACTTGCACAAAGTCAGGGATTTTGTAGGCAAATAGTCAGGTGTATGATTAAACAATTATACCAGACAGGTGCTAATGATCATCAATTCAATATGTAGGTTGAAACACAATCATTAACTGAAACAGAAACAGCTGTGTAGGAGGAATAAAACTGGGTGAGGAACAGCCAAACTCAGCTAACAAGGTGAGGTTGTTGAAGACAGTTTACTGTCAAAAGTCATACACCATGGCAAGACTAAGCACAGCAACAAGACACAAGGTAGTTATACTGCATCAGCAAGGTCTCTCCCAGGCAGAAATTTCAAGCAGACAGGGGTTTCCAGATGTGCTGTCCAAGCTCTTTTAAAGAAGCACAAAGAAAAGGGCAACGTTGAGGACCGTAGACGCAGTGGTCGGCCAAGGAAACTTACTGCAGCAGATGAAAGACACATCATGCTTACTTCCCTTCTCAATCGGAAGATGTCCAGCAGTGCCATCAGCTCAGAACTGGCAGTAAACAGTGGGACCCTGGTACACCCATCTACTGTCCGGAGAAGTCTGGTCAGAAGTGGCCTTCATGGAAGACTTGCGGCCAAAAGCCATACCTCCGACGTGGAAACAAGGCCAAGCGACTCAACTATGCACGAAAACACAGGAACTGGGGTGCAGAAAATGGCAGCAGGTGCTCTGGACTGATGAGTCAAAATTTGAAATATTTGGCTGTAGCAGAAGGCAGTTTGTTCGCCAAGGGCTGGAGAGCGGTACACTAATGAGTGTCTGCAGGCAACAGTGAAGCATGGTGGAGGTTCCTTGCAAGTTTGGGGCTGCATTTCTGCAAATGGAGTTGGGGATTTGGTCAGAATTAATGGTCTCCTCAATGCTGAGAAGTACAGGCAGATACTTATCCATCATGCAATACCATCAGGGAGGCATCTGATTGGCCCCAAATTTATTCTGTAGCATGACAACGACCCCAAACATACAGCTTAAAGTCATTAAGAACTATCTTCAGCGTGAAAGAAGAACAAAGAGTCCTGGAAGTGATGGTATGGCCCCCACAGAGCCCTGATCTCAACATCATCGAAGTCTGTCTGGGATTACATGAAGAGAGAGAAGCAACTGAGGCTGCCTAAATCCACAGAAGAACTGTGGTTAGTTCTCCAAGATGTTTGGGCCAACCTACCTGCCGAAGTTCCTTCAAAACTGTGTGCAAGTGTACCTAGAAGAATTGATGCTTGATGCTGTTTTGAAGGCAAAGGGTGGTCACACCAAATATGGATTTGATTTAGATTTTTCTTCTGTTCACTCACTTTGCATTTAGTTAATTGATAAATATAATCTATTAACATGTCTATTTTTGAAAGCATTCTTACTTTACAGCATTTTTTCACACCTGCCTAAAACTTTTGCACAGTACTGTATATATATATATATATACCACTTATAACATGGCTACCTGTCATTTGGGGGAATTAAAATAATTAAAACACATTTGAATTAAGACAAAACCAGAAACTTATATTGTGTATACATCCGCAGTATAATTATGTCCCATTTAATTAAATTAAATTTATTGTTCACTTATTTAAAATAATTTGCACGTCTGTTTATTGTGAATTTATGCATCGAAAGTGGCATCTTGAAACTAGAGGACTGAGCACACGCTAATGATGTTGATGGTCTGGGCGGAGTTTCAAATAACACTGAGGAAGGCAGGACAGCAGCTCCAATGGATGCTAAAGCCTGATCTTGAGTTGAGTTTGTGACCATGTTATATGCGAGGCACACATATTCAAGTCCGATTTCATCCTTTCAGATGATGTTGTTGTTAGTTGTCGTGCAGATTAAGTTTAAGATCGAACCAGACTTTACGCACCAATCCGACTGCAGTCTCAGGACAGTGCCTCAGTTTCCTGCAGGCGCTTCAAATCCAGGCCGGTAATTCAGGGGGTTGTGTCTGGTCTTGACTACCTGTTTTTCTAATGGTTTTCCTGAGTGACAGGAATACGTTATTATTGTCAGTAGAGATGGTAATCCTTCTACTGTTAAAATATGTATTTAGTCCAGCTCTCAGCGTTATAAAACTGAATACTGGTCGCCAGTTGAACGTCTTGCACTGGCATAAAATCCCCTTTAATGTTGTTGAGATTTTTTTGGACATGTTTCCTTAAAATGACTGTCCATATTTTTTTCTTTAAGCCAGTCTTTACAGCCCATGCTGTTTTTTTTGTGTGTTTTTCAATCTTTGTTTTCTTCTATTTCATTTAGCTGTTCCTCATCTACTTTTATGTGTCTACTTTTGACAGTTGCTGGTGCACTTACTTTATTTATTATTTTCAGGTGGACTGCTGTCTTCACTCAGCAAGTTGGTGCTGTACCAGTTATCTGTTTTCATCCCTAAATCTATTAAAGGAAATAGGTGGAATGTCACTCATTTTTGGCAGTGGTTTTGTAACTAATAACAAATAAAATGGCAGTTTGTCATGGAATTTAGAATGTATTGGTGCGTAGTGATTTATTCAGTGTGAAGCGGCTCATTAGTAGGCAAGCCATGGTGTATGCACGGTCACGTATATATATATTTTATGTATGTCACAGGTGACGAACCGCGGTGTTTGTGTGTTGTAATTTTTGTTTCTCACTGTGTGCACTGTGGACTGTTTTGTTGAATCTACTGCACTAAAACCCTTGTTTTTATTTTGACTGCACTATCTGTGCTACCTCACTGCACTTTCACTAGCACAGTTGAGTAGGTCCTGCCTTAACCGTGAGCAAGGGGAAGGGGTTGTATAAAGGGGGTGGCTAGAGAACCAGGAAGGGGAAGTGCCAGGGAGAGCCTTGGAAGGATGATTCTCTGAGTAAATGGTATTTGTAAAAAGGATCTAAGAGTGGCAGTGTGACTTTGTTTCTTTGTGGTTGGATTGGTACTGTGTTTTGTTTATCTTTGCCGCAATTGTTTCTTTTTGGCTGTATTACCTCTCTCCTAGTCTGTATACTGCACCTTATTTGACTCTACCTGGCGCATAACTATTATTATACAAAGGAGGAAGAGACTGATGGTTTTATGTAAAAAGGGTTGTTTTTTTAACAGAATTTTTATTGATTGGATACAAGTGTGAAAACTACTTGGAGGCCGCACCACGGCCTATATCGTAGTAGCCCTGGTATTTTCTTTTTGTGTGTTCCCTCTTCGTGCTGCTCTCTGAGATTTGGGGACCGGTGGGACGGGGCTGCCATCTGGGAGGAGGAAGGAGAGAGATAGTGGCATAGTATTGTGTGGTGGTGGTGGACTACCTACCGGGACGAATGCAGCAGGCTCGGTTGGGGCAATACGGTACTGGGAACCTGAAAAGACACAAGCAAAGGGGGTAGTATTCCGATTACATTCATTGTGCGATTTCATATTAAACGTGTACAACTGGGAGTAATCTAGCAGCTACTTACCGTGTGCATTGTTCCGAGGCACCACTGGGGGCAGTTGACGACGGCGATACTTACCGATTCCAGAGTCCAGGAGAGAGCAGTGGTGACGCTGTTTCCATCCGGGCTGGGGAGACACGCAAGGGTGCAAGTCCAGCTAAAGGGAAGTAACCAGCTTTGCTGGATTTAGGAGGAATTGTGAACCTGCTTTCCTGTATTTCCTCCTTCCTGAAAGCTACTTTTGACCTTTCCCAGGTTTCCTGGGATCTCCCCTCTCTAGAGTCGGCGGCAGATTGGAGGACGGTACCGGCAGGTGTAGCGCCTCCTGGAGGACGACGACAATCTCAGGCAGGGACGGTGGGAGGAGCGTAACACCTCCCCTTTTTTGGACTCTGATCTTTTCCATTCCTTTGTAGGATTCTGGACTACTAACTATGAACATGCATTATTATTGCACCTTGTCTCATTTGTTGGACTTGCTGTGATTAGTAATTGAGTGTTTTTACCTGCGGGAGGGTAGCTTCAAGTAGTATTTCTAGACTTTGTATTTTGTTTTAGTGGGAGCTTCCTTGTGTGTGTGTATTTTTAAAGTGAACCTAACCCTGTGGAGAATTAATAAAGTTTGTTTTATTAATTTAAAACTTTTTGCCGTTGTCGTGTGTGCGGAACCCGAGGAATCGAAAATAACCTGTGTAGGGATAAATAAAAGATTTCTCGGCCACGAAGGTGCTTGCCCTTCTGAAAACCAATGTGGCGTAGTTGGCTACTTATATTCAAGTTCTTTTAGTATACTGGTTATCACTGTCACCCTACCCGTGACATATATATATATATTGTGAACAATTGCGCCGCCCACGGGTTCGTGCCCCTTTAAAATTACGACCCAGCACACAGCAGAAATGGATTTTCAAGCGCGGTTGCGCTACTTTTAATAAACATAAAAACAAAACAACACAAAAACCTAACTCCGTTTTGGAGTACTTACTACACAGGTTATTCCCTGACTAACTTGCAGGACGGCTAAGCCGTTTACCTGGCACCAAACAACAACCATACAGGTTTACACAGCACTACTTTTTCTTTCAGACTGCTCGGAAGCAGAGCACCTCTCTTCTGCTTCCTTCTACTCAGCAGCCTTGAGCATTCTGACTGCTCCTCTTAAATACCCTGCACCTGGTACTAATTTAACAATGGCTCCCAGGTGCAGGGGATAATTAATAATAAAACAATTAAATTAAACAATAAAACAATTAACAAAATAAAAGCACAAAACAATTAAACAAAAGGTGCCATTTCTCTCTTCAGGGAGGTTTTAACCCCCTCCCTGCTGTCTCACACAACCTGCTGCCTTACAATATATATAAATTGAACCTAACCTTTATCTGAATAATCAGACTAGACAAGGTTTCTACTGAATACAAAAAGAACAGTTGTATTATAAATAAAACTAAATAAAAGGAAAAATTAAAAGGTGCAACAAGTAAACTAATACAGAAACTAAGAATTAACTAAACAGTACACAAAAGGAAGTTTAAACAGCGACACTCCACTCCCACTGGTTGATCAGCGATCCAATGCAATCTATGGGAGATTCCCTTAAAGCAGGGGTGTCAAACTCCAGTCCTCGAGGGCCGCAGGGTCTTCTGGTTTTCATTCCAACTTAAGCTCTCAGTTAACATAATTGATCTAATTGTTTGCTGAATTTGACATATTTAATACTTTTCAAGGTCTTTTACAGTTGATGGTTTTAAAAATGCACTTGATTCAAGGTACACTACCTGTGAAACATTGTGAGGCCTGAAGAGAAGTGTTAAATGTGTCCAGTTAATCAAATAATTAGACCAATTAAGTAATTGAGAGCTTGGGTGGAACGAAAGCCAGAAGACACTGCGGCCCAAAGGGAACTGAGTTTGACACCCCTGCTTTAAAGGTTACAACTAACAGCTATTTAAGACGAAGGTTAGTCTTAACAGCGGTATCGTTAGGAACACAAATATTTACTTTTAATATTTGATAATCAAAGCATTGTTAAATCAGTCTCATATGTATAATTTTGGTTCAGAAGGCAATTCTCACTCTTGTGAGATAAAGACACTCTTTGCATCCAGACAGCTTATTGAGAATTATCTATTATCAAGAGAGCTAAATTTGGATTCCTGCCTTAAACGCAGAATGATAATTGTCTTATGAAACTCACATCAATTTGTATAAATCACATACAAACAAATACTATAGTGTTCATTAACTCAAAGCATGAATTGAAAGCAATAATACTTTTCTTACATTCTACTTAAAACAAAATATTAATTTTACTTTAAGGTCTGCTTATTCTCGAGTTCATAAGAGGATTAAAACACTACTCATTGAATACTTAACGGACGTGCACTGCCTCATCCAGCAATACAGGCACTCGAAGGCTCTCCTGCTGGCAAGTGCAGGTCCAGGTTCCAGGGGTCTGCCTTCCTCGCGTTTCATCTCCACTTCAGGGTACGAAAGAAATGTCTTTGCAAAGAACTAGAGTCATTATCTATTTAGGTATTCCACTGAAACAGCAATTCCTCCACCAATATGTGCACTCTTCATCCGGTTATATCTGGGATATTCCACCGCAAACTCCGGCACTGCTAGCTCAATAAATTGAATATATTTCAATTTATGTCGACTTCAAATGTTCATCCAACTCTTAATCTGGTGATCAATCGGGGCTAAGTTAGAAATTTGATTACAAGTACTTTTATGATTTTAGACGTCTTGCGCAGTGGACTCCCACACCAAGGCAAACACATATGTACATATATTCTTAATGTTTTTAAATAGAAGCAAAATAGGAAACATGCATGACCAAAATGAATGATATCATGTAACTTGATTAGTATGCCATATAAAAAGATAGATGAATGTGTATATAGAAAGATAGACGCACTAAATAAGGAAAAAGTAAAAAATGTACACATTAATGTTCTACACGTTTATATACAAAACGTATATAAACAAATACAGTAATGAGAATAAACAAAAATAAGATTTTCTTTTCTTTATTAAAAAAAATAAGTATCAAATTTAGAATATGCACAAAATTAAGTAAAAATACACATCCAACATCTACTTTAATTCATATTTTTATCAGACACCATAAACATTGTTATAAATAGCATAAAAATTACTTTCTGCATAAGGCTACATTTTAAACTAGAACACAAAAACCTGCAAAGTGTATATCAAACATCCACATGTCATAGAAGATAGACAGCTTAGTTACACAAGACAATTAAATCTAGCTTAGCACCCGTACCTTATTATTTTAACATTACTAAGGAACATACCTTGAGATTTTCTATCACTTACTACAATAAGGTTTATGCTTTAATTTGATCAGTTACTATACAAAAGAAGCACTGCTGCTCTGACCACAGCCTGCATTAAGAAAATAACTTTCCTCAGAACTGTGCAAAATAGACATTCTACACCCCTATAACAATGGTAGATCCTGTCAGAAATGTCTGGGTTATGCATTCTGAGTGTTGGGCTCAACAGTTACTGTATTTTGGATTCCTGCGGTTTCATTAATCTAAATGTATACTAATATTTTATTAAATGTGCAGTTTGACCACATTTTCATGAAAAGACACAAAATGAAGCTGTCAGAAACTTATCTGCAGGCAGAGTTAAAAATGATTCAGCTTAATTTCCACATTTATATTACCAGTACTTGGATAATGGGTTATATGAAAATATGTAGTATAATAGATTATAAACAGATATTTAGATTATAAAACACACATTTAGATTATAAAAAACATATATTCAGATTATAAAGAAACATACATGGAGAGCACTGTGTGTTACGGCAAAAGTCTTAAAATTGGCAAATCGTAAGATTTACTGGTAAATGTCGACATTTATCAAGCAAAATGGTAAAATGTCAGAAATAAACATGATACCACTTACTTTGGACATCTATCGGTAAATCTCAAGAATTAAGTGCCTTTGGCTAATGACTGTCTCGCTTTTGCATATTGTAAAGGCTGCCACACACCAGACGCGATGCGATTTTTCATTGGGCGACAAGATACTTTCGCAGAGACATGACCATACACACCAGAAGCGACACAGACGATGCGACAGATTTGAAAACTGCCAGAGCTATACAACTACTAAAAATTGCTATTGATTGCTATAATCAAGACTGGTACATATTCGTCAACATATATGGCAATAAATCATACATACCAGGCTTATCCAGTTCCTTCGAAATGGACTCCCATATACTGTCTTTCAAAAATGTATCTTTTTAATTGTGATGACCTTTGTCATAAAGTATTTTTCAACGGCAAGTTATTTTTTCCTCCGTCATTCTGGATACTGCTTCACCTTGCTGGACCACGTGCATTGAAGCTGTTCGGTGATTGGTTAATTCCCAAGTTGTCGCATGACAAATCGCAAACAGTAGGATTCAATCCTATTTATTTTGTGCCACCCCAGTGTCATCCTGGTGTCTCTCCCGCATCGCCTGTGGTATGAAAGATGCTTATCAAAAGTATAGGTTCTATTCATTTTGTCTCATCGCTGCAGTGTCGCATCGCGTCCGGTGTCTAGAGAGACCTTAAGGCTTCAAGTGCCACAAAATGCTGCAATAAGTAAATATATCTATTCACTGCCTGTCTGTGCCATTGTGTCATAACCAAAGTGTGATTTTTTTTTGTTGAAAAAACTAAAACAAAAAGTTCCTAAATGATTTAATTTGCATTTAATAATGTTATTTTTCATACTACTACGATATTGTACTCCAAACTACTACGTATTTGGAGTACAATATCCTTCAACACCATTGTGAATCGTTTTACCAGAATGTTGGTTGTTCTAAGTGGATCACAATATTGTTCAGTACCATGTTGAACTAGTTTAAATTGCTCAATTGTGCATGACTGTAAGCCAGTGACGGGCAACTGAAATGAATGAAAGGGCCGCATGTGTGGCCCTGAACAGCCCTGAGGGCCACCAGACCCAAGAACACATTCAAATGCCACAAACCGCCAATTAAAATACATAGATAAAGAAATAATCAAAAATACATTCACCAACTAAAATATAAGCAATGTTACCACTTTTGAATACAAATATAATTAATAGTAATAAATGTGCAGTTCCTACCATTAATGTGACTCTTGGGAGGCCATAGTTTCCAGCAGCTTTTTGAAGTCAGGCATAAGGCTGGTGAAAGCACATCCTAGCTCAGCAGAGCTATTTCTCTCCAACATGTTTTCCACCTACTCTTGTCACACATGTATCCATTTTAAACTCTCTTTGCTATCGCTAACGCAAACCTTCTCTTCCCAATTTCACTGCAGTAAAATATCGCACAAATTAAACTTACTAACAACAACCATCTCCTAACAACAGACATTGCAAAAACCCGTCATGCGGCAGTCGTTCTCACGGTGAGACTTGACTATTAAAACGTGTACAGTTTTAAAGATAACCAATGTTTTTTCTAAAAATACAGTATCTTCAAGGTTTAACCTTCTTACAAAATCATTGCTTTTTGTTTAACTCTACTACATAAATTATCCTGGGACGAGGACAGAAACACGTGAATGGGAGCATGTTCTTCCACTGAAAGGTTACAATCTTTGATTCCTGCTTACCATCAACAGCTTGTTTTTTCTGCACAGATCTGTTCCACAGCACTACAGAATTCCAATTCCAATGCTCTGTTTAGTATAAGCTTGGAGTAGTATAAAGCTTGGCTAAGTGGCGAGGACCATTATTGCACCACCAGCAGGCCGCCCACCACTGCTGTAAACTCATTGATGATTATTTTGTTAATGGAAAATATGTATGCAGAAATAAATATATTCTTCGACATTAGCGATTATTTTGTTAATTGACAATTTACATGCAGGAATTAGTAAATTATTCAATGATATACCTGCGTTTACCAATAAGCTTTGGTAAATCATAAAAGTAACCAGTAAATGTCTGAAAAGCAATCTATTTCTTCATAATTTTAGACATTTACCACTTTTGTTAAATGTTGACATATACCTGTAAAACTTAAGATTGACCAGATTCAGACTTATCGAAACAAATAAAATCCTTATATGAAATAATATAAAATCAGGCAAATTTTATACCAATCTGCATATAATTTATGTATACACATAAAAATAGAATATATGTAAAATAGAAGTTCTTTCCGTATGGGAAGCAATTACAACAATTTGTTCCAAGGACTCCTTGATAATCCCGAGCCAACCAAGAGTAAAATACAGTAACATTTGCTTAATATGACTCTTGTTAATGTCTCCCTCTGCTTACTATCACCACATTAAAATAATATAATACAATAATGGAAGTCAATAGCCCATGTTTGTGTTTTAGCAGGGAGAAAAATAGTTTCACACATAAAATAGCACTTCGACAGGCTCTGTGACAGTGTGTAGCTACAGTGATAATTATATGTTAACCATTAGATCACTAAACTTAATATAGAACTGGAGATGATTAATGCTAATCAGACGTTATCTGAAATTTACTGAGGAAAATATGCTTATTTGTACAGTATAGGCACCATGTTCTCCAAGAGAGGTTATGTGCCAAGCCTTTAAGAGTTTAAAATGTCTATAATAATGGGCATCAGTATCAAAAGCATTAGACAAATTTAACATGCTTTATAAGACATCTTCTAAAAGCCAGCACAAAGTCGGTCATTACTTTGACAGGATGATTTCAAATTAAAACATATTTTGGCCCCAGTATTTATTTTGATTGTGAATCTATTCTGTGGTTTGTCCTCAAAACAGGTTATAGCTTATCAGACAGTATTGAGCTTCTAGGTGCACTGTTTAGAGAACTTAAGTTAGGCTCCCTAAATCTATAATGTGAAAAGGAACATCTTGATAGAGAAGTCAAGTGTCTTTGGAACTTCACCACAGCAAAGACATAAAACCAAGGATTGAGGCAGCAGTGAAAGTAAGCTATGTTGCGACAGATGTAAAAGGAATAGTTAAGCATTATGCCTACATCACATTCTGTCAATGGAGATACTTCAAGCAGCTTAAGTGACATAAGTAATATAATTAGGTTATATGGAGCCCAACATAGAAAGAATACTACAACAATGGTTAATATTAGTTTCACAGCCTTGTATTTCCTCCTTATTCTACAGGTAACCACTGTCTTTAAAATCCTGCAGTAGCAGTACACAATAACAGCAAATGGAAGCAAAAAGAAAAACACAATTTGCTGATAATATCCCAGCAACTGCAAAGTAACTTTCTTCTCCTCTGAAAATATTGTTTCTTCGCACATATAGTTCCCATCAATGTCCTTTACTGTATCAGTTAAGACCATTTCTGGGATAGCAGCTGCTATACTGATGACCCAGATGACAGCACTTGCCAAACAGGCATGCCATGTTCTCCTTATCCTCGTAGTAGATACAGCATGAACCACTGCCAGGTAGCGGTCAATAGTCATCACCATTAGAAACATCATACAGCTGTAGAAGCCAATAAAATACATTCCACTCAAGAGTTTGCACATGAAGTCTCCAAAGATCCAATGGTATGAATGGTAGAATGCCCAGAATGGGAGAGAGAAGGCAAACACCAAGTCAGAGATGGCCAAGTTTAGAATAAATATGTTTGTTACCTTTTTAAGGTCCTCGTATATCACAAGAGCGCACAAAACCAGACCATTTCCAATTAGACTAAGAAAAAAGACCAAGTAGAAAAAAACTGATGTAAATACACCTCCCGCTGCATGTGAATTATCTTCACACAGCAATACAATTCCTTCGCCAGAGTAATCTGTTTCATCGTAGTCAACGTCGGTGATAGCATTGGCAGTTGTGAAATATGTCTGATTCTGCATTGCTTTGACTCTGTAAGCATAAAAAAAACTTGTTAATTTAAGTGGTCTTTAAATGTTAAAGGATGATTTGATTAAATCAATGTATGGAGTTACCTTTGGTATGCACTCTTATCGAACGGAGCAGCTTTTTAGTATCTCAGAAAAGGCTTTTTTGTTTTTATGTCAGCAACACGTTCGGGAAATGCTAAGTTTCTGTAACTATCTGACTGAGTATGATCCTTTTAAAAAAGGGAATCTTAGTGCATTTCCTCCTTCAGAGCTATGGTTTGTAAACATGTGGTACACGCTTGACTGATGCAGTTTATTTTTTCAACCTTGAAATGGAGTAAAGCATTAAGTCACGTAGACAAGCACTCTGCATTAGCTGAAACATTATTCTACTTGACTCAAGGGTGGATTACATCAATAAATAGAGGGGAGCCAATGTGTAGAATACATGAAGAATGACCCCAATCTCCTTCTGAGAACATGTTAGGATTCCTGTTTCACAAATAAAGGTTCAAATCCTAGCGAAGGTTTCTTTAGACTTGCACAGAATTATCCACTAGCCTAAATAACTGATTAATGGCTGTATTACAGACTTAAGGATTTTTTTTCTTAAGTCTGGATTAAACAGCTGAAAAAAGTTTCACAGACTTCCATAAATTCAGCTACAGATTTGTGTATGTTATACATTTAAAATTCCACAGTTCTGTCTAATATTGAGACTGGGAGGAGAGCTAGCCAATGATAATTAGTGTTATATCATTAACGTGGCTTCTGTTAATTACAATCCACAGTACTTAAGAATGACTCGGTATACAACAGGACAATCTAGCCAACATATCTTTATTAACCCATATTAAAAGAACATATTTTTCAATATGTCTTTTTTTTTTTAAATTAATATATAGTAGATATGAGACATGCATTTAAATACATAGTCACAACATGTACAACAAAATGTGTAACTTTTTAACTTGAACATATTACATTTTTATTTTCCTTCCAGATGGCACCATTTGTATTTACATCAGACTTTAAGTTGTACTTAAAATTCTATAATGTTAAAATTCTATAATGTTAACAATAGCTTGGTTTGCATGCAAGAATAAAAAAGTCTCACCTTTTTGCCACTGTGACAGGACAGCGTTGTGGACGCAGGTGTTATCGGCAGGGACAGACTCAGAGACAAGGAAAGTGCAGTTTAAGCGCTGCTGCACACTTTAATAAACAAACAAAAATACAAAATCAAAAGGCACACAGGCCAAAACAAAAGTTTAAAATACAAAAAACTGTTCAGGCTGGGCAGAGCCTTCACTGAACTTTAATTACAAATTGTTGCAGACACATAGTAACCAAACTCCTTCAAAAACACCACCCCCAAACTAAGGATTTCTCCCTCTTGTATCCCATGTGACAGGAGCCTAATTAATCATCAATTATTCACTAAAGGCTCCAGCCACATTCTCACATGTTTTGGCAGGGATAGGAAATTAACCCCATCCCTGCCAACCACCACCAAAACACCAAAACAATATTATTTATATGCAGGGCCCTGCCCTGCCACAGCCACGCTATTTTGGTAGCACCTCTTCAGCAGTTTAGGTTTACTTATAGTTTGCTTTTAGTGAGAGAATTACTCTTTCAAGGTATATTTAAATGTATCTATCTGTGTTCCAGTTTGGTCTTGCACCACTACTGATATCGCCTGAAAACAAACGGCACAGCTGTACCACCCTCACGCTGACTTGGGAGCAGCAAAGTTGAACACATGTTCTCCGAAGCGTGTGCTGTCAGCCGACCACTTCTTTTCACACTGCAGACCTACCATGCAGCCATCTCAGAGCTACAGCGTCGGAGGACAACACAGCTCTGGGCAGCTTACAGGCAAGCCTGCAGGTGCCCGGCCAGACTACAGGGGTCGCTGGTGCGCGGTGAGCCGAGGACACCCTGGCCGACCTAAGCCCCCTCCCCCCGGGCGGTGCTCTGCCAATTGTGCGCCACCGCCTTGGGAGCTCCCTTCCATGGTCGGCAGTGGAATAGCCTGGACTCGAACCGGCTATGTCCACACAGAGCGCCTTTACCGGATGCGCCACTCGGGAGCCCCAGGCACAGCCTTTTTGTTACGGGAAAGTTGTTGTATTTAGCTGCATCATATTTTGGCCATGCACTTAACAGTGTGAGAATTTGACGGAAGTAAATTGAGGAGATTACATATTTAGTACAATACAGTGCACTGGCAACAGTGGTCTGATTCCCAAGAAAAGGGAACATCTGTCGATGTGGTTACTCATTTTACACTCTCAGTAGGTGCTTGACCAAGGACTAGGGTTGCTGGCATGTCCACCCTGTTTTTCTAACGGCTAAAACATTTACAAATTGAACATGCAGTTTTGTCAATTCTTAATTCCCCACAGGTAGATTGTTGCAGCATTTCAGGGATATGGAAACCCTGTTTAAGAATCAAGTCACTGACACTAAACTACACAGATTTCTTGCACTTTTTGTCAATGTACAGTGTTAGTGAACTGATTTTGTACTCTTGTGAAGTCTGTCACACCTGTTTCAATTGGCATAACCAAAAAATACATTCTCAAATAACTTAATAACTGTAGTATTATTTATTGTGGTTTTGGTATATGCTGCAGAAAAACTGTTTATTGTACTAAATTTATAAGCCTACAAGTATAAATTCAGTAACCTAGCTATCTGATCCAATACAGCTATATACATGCAATATAAACGTGATATATGGAATTATGTCTTTCAAAGGGATTAGATATATGTGTCATGTATCCACCTGTTGAACCCTAACTGTAAATAACATGATTTAATTGCATAAATCAGGTTTTAGAAATCACTTTGAGACCTAGTTTTCATTTTGCCCCTTTGAAAATAAGGCCCATGGTCTCTTAATAAGTAGGCCTACAGCATTTTGCTACAATAAAGTTACTGACCTCTCACCTAAAGTAATGTAAACAGTGACTAGACTAGATAATGGCTTTAAGCAGGGATAACTGCATTTACTGGGTTTGTGAGGCAATTCTGAATACACACAGACAGTATGTATCTTTGTAGTTCAACTGTACTGTCATTACCCTTCTATCATGTTTTTGAAACAATGTTAGGATAATAGAATTCATGCCTTTTAATGTAGTCATTGGAGATTAAAATAATAATACTAATGCAACATATTTTGCTATTCGGGTTTCAAAGTCTTGACATATGTACTCATTTTCCAGCTGATGTTTGTATTACAGTTTTAAATAATAATACAAAAAAAACATTCAGGTTGTCTTTCTTTCTTAAAAATGAATACATTTTGACGGTCAAGCTAAAGAAGAAAACAATGGTCAATGGAAGATCTACACAGTTACATGTGGTAAAAAAAAAAACACTGAAAGTGCAGAGACAATAGCTTAAATATTTAATCCCATAAGCACTTTGGGTGCATCTTTGCTGAAAACATCAAAAGCAAACACTTCAGTGTAAACCATGTTACACTTAAGAAAAGATTGTTTTCCATTATTATGAAGGTATAAATGACTTTCGATTTGGGGCTGAAAATGGTTTATTGATAAGTTATAAAAAGTATACTTTATATACATTTATAATTATGTAATAGATTAGAATTGTTCCTCACTTTAGTTTAGGGGTTGCAAAATATTTTATTAATATCTTACAAGTTGTTAATAGCGTAAAAAGTAACTCTGATAACCTTAGAGTGTTAGGGATTGAAATGGTTAATAAATCAATAAGGGGAGGTGACAGACTCAAATCTCTATTACATCTTAATTTACATTAAAATGTAAAATTACATTACAATTACATTAACAGACACTGAATCAGAAAAACAGTAGTATGAAAACAGGCAAAATAAGGCTGTATTTTTTCATAGATATCATCAATCAATAATTATTTTTAAAAAGCACCCTTTTCAGATTGTCAGCTTTGGGAACAAATTATATATAAAGGTAGGGAACCAAAGTGCATTGTGACATGCTTTAAAATAGTGAATGAAAGGTTCTTGGGGTGATTAATATATTTATATATAGTTGTAATAAAGTAATCTTATAAAACATACAATAACTTACATAATAGGATACTTATATGTAATTAACACATCTTATAAGATACTTTATGATAGCTTTATAAATTGACCTTGACATTTTCACAAGATATTGTTATTAGCGGGCAAATGTTATATATTACATTATAAATCATGTTACAATCTATAACATTTTTATAACTTTTTATAGCAAAAAAACAAATGTTAAAAGTGTATTATAACAGTTTGATTTCTAATCATACTGTATACTGGTTAATAGCATAGCTAATAACAAGTTTATAGATTGTTTATAACCACTCATAATGGATACCTAAGTGTTACTAAGTATTTTGTTAGCTACAATTTATTCAGCAGGTGTTAATCCTGCATTATGTAGGTAACGGGAACAGGGTATCAGTCATAGGGTTGGAATCTCAAAGCTTTTTACTACAAATAGTTATTTCCATAATTTGTTTCTGAAAGGAAACAAAAACTAATAAGAAACACATTCAGGCTACCACTCAGCCTCTGAATAAAATGTTGGAGTTGTTTATGTCTGGTTTGGTTGTTTTAGTGTGTGTTTTCATTTCTGAAATAATTGTAGCAGTGACTATATTAATCCAGGTCATGTTTTTTTTTCTTTTTAAACAAATACAGTGAATTATGTTTTTAGTGTAAACTGTCCAGCAGAGTATTAGCTTATAGAATTGTGTATGACCAAATACATGACTAAGTAATCTTCCAGTGTGTTAGGTGACTCTTTAATGGTTTGTAAGGAATAGAGGTGATTACCAATAAACAGACAGACGACACATCCCAGTAAAATAAGAAAAACAACCCATTCCCAGGTTTATACAAGCTGTTTATTTTGCTAATTAAGGAAGAGGCTTCCTCTGTTGGTCAGTTTTGAGGTGGTATGCATAACCCAAAATTCCTGATTGACCAGCCCCTCCCTGGCAATTTCACAGTGGAAAAGCCATAAAATGAAGAAAAAACTAAACAGGTTCATTTTGTGCATTCATCTGTGCCAGATGTTCCAAGAACATCCACACTTCCACTTCTAGACTGCAACATGACTATGCAGTCCCAAGGAGGGCCGATTGAAAAATTATTTTTTTATGCATTAATTAAGGTAAATAAGTAAATAAGGTAAGCATATCCTACTAATATACAGTATACACATTTGTCATATATACAGTATACTGTTATTGGATCATTAAAAGATAACCACTGATGCTTCAAATGAAAAAAAACATGCAGTTCTATAGAAAGGCACTACTACGTTTTTAAAGTAGCTTGAACATGAAATTAAAGTAAATATAAAGTATTTATTTCTTCTTTGAGGACATCATTACAGTATGCACCTATCACGAAAAAAATCTGAACTCTGTCACATCTGAAGATTAAATTAAATTTAGTGGTTGCAAAATGTGCAATAAAAAATAAAAACAGTTGAGACAGATTCTCTCTGGGTATTTTTTTTTTTTTTTAATTTACAAAGTGCTGTTAGAAGCCGATACAAATATCGAACTGTATAGTCAAAATTGTCACACAAAACAAATTAGGAATACAAAATCTACATATTTAATAAATCAGTTATAAGTACAATATGTAATAAAACATACATTCTTTTTTAAATCGTGGCTAATTAATAATAATAAAATCAAGTAAAAACTTCATAGTAAGAGGTCAGAGACAGAATGTGGTCATTTTTGTAAGACGGAATGGGAACTCATAACTCATTTCAGTGCTGGGTTGCTCCTTCCCTGTTTTCCTTGTGTACAAACAAAGGTGTTAGCTACACAGACTTAATTGATTGAAATATTGAAAACTTAATATTAAATGTCTACTTCACTGCCATATTTTTCTAAACATTCTGGTAGCTTAAGGAACTTGCTTGGGACCTCTGACAACACTATCCAGTTTGGCAAAATTTTAACAAAACTGGAATTAAAAAACTTATCAGTCCAATCCATCCAATGTCACAGTTTTCTCCTCAAGCTTAAGCTGTTGGCTATTGTTGAAGTTAAGATAAAGCATTATCTTATCAATCAATATACTTTCAGCAATATTTACTCCTCAATCACTTGTTTATTCTTTTCAATGAAGAAAATCTAACAACTTTATGTTCTGAATAACAGAGCCCTCCACAAAACATAACTCCAGCCAATCCCTGGTGTTGTACTACAGAACAAAGCAATGCAATGGACATTAATGGGTTTAAAAAAAGTATAATAAATCATTGGAAAGTATCTTATTTACAGTACAATGTAACAAATTACATCTATAGTAGCGATAAATGAGGCAAAATCATAAAATATGTTTATATTTGTTAGCCATTATCTTTACATTAATATTCACACACGTCAAAGTATAGAAGTATTGAAAAGACAATTTTTTTTAACCACTGCTATGTATCTTCTAATTGCATGTTTAAAAACTAACTGTGCACTAATTCTCAAACATGTTGTTACTTCTAGCTAAGGGTAAAGTGGCAATCCGTCTCCAAATATTTCTCAGTAAATTGAGCCTTCTCCATGAGAGCTGAAACGAACTCGAGTGGGAGTCATTGGCTGCTCTTCGGTATTCTTATAGAACCAACATTTCCGCAACAAAGTCTTCAGATGGTTTCTGAATTTCACTCCCACAAAGGCATAAAAAACTGGGTTGAGGCAACAGTGGAAAAAGGCAATCTTTCTGCAAACATACAATGCATAATCAAGGTGTTTACTCACTGTGCAGTCTGTAAAGTATTGTATGTCAAAATGTACCAGTGTCCGTAAGAAGATAACAACATTGAAAGGGGCCCACCCAAAAAAGAAGACAACCACAATAGAGAATATGAGTTTAACTGTTCTATAACGCTTATGTGTTTTGGACTGAAGTAACTTCTTAAGTATTCTGAAATAACAGTATATAATAACAGAAAAGGCAACTAAAAAAAAAACATTTTGCTGATATGCTCCTATTTGCTTCCATGGGTGTGTGTGATAGTCACAGGTCATAACATTATTATCCGATTGTTCTGCTTTTACTTCGTTGAAGTATATTACAGGCACTACTGCTAAAATACTGACAATCCAAATAACCACTGTTGCTGTGATGCCGTAACAACTCTTCCTTGACCCTAGGTCATATAATGGATGAACCACTGCAATATAGCGATGAATAGTCATCATTGTCAGGAAAAGTATACCGCTGTAAAAACCACCATAAAAGGTAGATTGTATGACTTTGCACATATGTCCTCCAAAGACCCAACCATACCTGTATGTATAGGTAAAAGCCCAAAAAGGCAACGAAAATGTGAAAAGCAAATCTGAGACAGCAAGGTTTAGAATAAAAATGTTTGTGATTGATTTCAAATTTTCACATTTTACCAGGATCCACAGGACCAACAGATTCCCAATGAGGCTCAAAACTATAACCAGGGTGTAAAGAATAGGTGTTACAATGGCTCCAAAGTTTTGAACATCCTCCTTATTGCAACTTTCATCTTCATAGTCATTATCTCCTGCATAGTCTGTGTCATTGTAAGTTTCAGCACCTTCTTCCATGCTTGGATTTTTCCTTAAAGTACAAGATATAAATCAATACAATATATAGTTTAGTAAAATAATAATAATAATAATAATAATAATAATAATAATAATAATAATAATAATAATAATAATAATAATAATAAATCATATACAGTAATCATATCAAAAAATGTCTTACCTCTTAGTGCTGCTTTTGTGTTTATTTTTATTTTTAAATTTCAAACAACATTCAGTTGTTGTTCACCAAATAGAGTTACTGAGTACTGTAGCTGGCAGGTAGAAGTGAAGTTCCTGTCTTGTAATCTGCAGTAAAATAAACTATCAGAAGAGGAATAAGGAATTTTACAAGGAAAAGAAACAATAACCTCTTACTTTGCGAGTAGGGTGTTGGCTGTTGTTGAAGTTTTTTTTATTATTATTTTCAGGTCCCCTACATCAAGTCCATGGCCTCTTGTTGTCCCAGAGGCAGTTGGGGGAAAAAGCATCTTTCCATGCCTTTACCTGTGAATTAGGTTGTGAGGAAATAATATTAAAATGGATCATGCCTCAGAGACTTTTGAACACATGATTACATGATGGAAAGGTCTATATCAAAATTGTTGGATATGGGCTAGCCAATGGTACATGCTATTGACCTTATAAGGTCAAAGTCATTGCCTTGGGTCAAAGGTAATGGCAAAGCAGTCTACACAGGTGTCAACACCTATATTAAATTGACACATTGTCAAAGAATGTAAACATCCTAAACAATGTTAGTGTCACTGTTAATTATTTAGCCGCAGCTAGCAGCCTATTTGCCACTACAGAATGCACCTGAAAACATGCAGCTGGTTTTAAAGCATTGCTTGTTTATTAGAACAACTAGATAGTTCAAGAAAACCTGACAAAATATTTTATTAAACATGAGAAACTGACAAAGATGGAATTGATTTCTGAGGAACTTTGTGGTGACATCTATCTATCTTTCCATGCTATGCCGTTGACCCAGATCAAAGTATTAAACAGATCAACAGGTGGATGAAAGTACTTGGAGGTCTCTCTCTACATTTCACCCAAGTACGTGAATGTCAATGTCAAGAAATCAAATGAAGTAGACAAGTCAAACTATCACACATGTCTTATACAGTAAAAGGCTTGTAAGCCAGATAGAGCAGCCATTTGGTCTTCTGCCACTTTCTGGGAATCTGAAAGGTTGTTGCAGTTAAAAGCAATATACACATTTTTTCACAGTCACCATTGCCAATTCTTGTTTCCAGAATCTCTTGTTTTGTCTTGTGCATCATTTGTCTAATGAAGGATGTTTGCAAGGTAGAAACTGAACATATGTGGTAGATATGAAAACTGAGAGTTTGAGTACCTCCTTGAGATTTGTATGAGTGTGTGAGTTTACTTAACAACCTTAAAGTCCTGCACAAAAGCTACAAATAGGTCTTTCCAATCTGATCTCGGATGCATATGTCCTGGACCGCATCACCATGCATTACAGTTTTGGTTACCAATTCATCACTGTCATATAAGGACTCTTGGTGATGGCTCATAGTGATTAGATTTATCCTTTGACAATCCAGTCAGCTGGTGTAGTTCTTCAGAAAGAAAGTGCCTGGGAGAAAAGGAGTTCCAGAGAGACCACCATATACTGTCAGCCATCTGTTCATGTGTTGGATGCTATGATCTGGCTCTATGGCATAAAATGAAAATGGAGACTCTTTTCACCATAAAGTTTCACCTGTCAGTTTATCATGTATAAAGAAATATTTGCACACCTTCTGGAAAAAAGACAGGTGCCTGTAGTGGCATAGCAGGGTTGCACTGTAAACTGTTAATTTGTTTAGGGATACCTTACATCTATGACAAAGTATACATTCTTAGACAATATGTCAAATTAGGACAGCCCTCGATACTAATTAAGACTGTCGTGTGACCTTTGACCTTATAAGGTTCATGTCATCCCACCAATTCAATAGCCCATACCTGAAAACCTAGGTAAGACCCTTCAATCACACTTCAGTATACCACAGTTCCTGAGAGATAAGCCACTTTGTGATTTCTGTGAACAGATTCCATAGATATTAAATGTGGAGGGTACCTAAATTGGTTGGCTACACATTTAACGTTTGTTGAGGCTTTCTTAAATAACCTGCAAGGAGCCCTGGACTTAAAAGTAATTTTCACCACCAGGCTACATACAGTACTCTGTGTATTTTACACCACTGTTAATTGTCAACAGCTCATTCACAATTCAGTTCTCTTAATATCATTGGTACAATGTCTAGGATTTCAATAATTAAATACAACAAAATAAATAAATAAAAATAGACCACACTTAAATGAGTTCATTAACTCATTGCTATACTTAATGCAATGTTTTAAAAACAGTAGTAACTGAGAAAAGCTAAACTTTTCGCACTTCAACATTTTTTAAACATTGTAATAAATATTTAAACAACAAGAAAATAGATTAATTCTTAAATTGACTTCATAAGGGGCATGATATTGCCTGCCTTCAGCAATGTGTCTATCAGAACTCTGGTGACAAACAGGTAATGACAGATCAAGCATGAAGAAGTGTGCAGCATATTGTGAGAAGCAACGCACTCCAAATTTATTGGCCAGTCGGTGTATGAGCATATGCTGAACCTCATTGTGCCCATTAATGGTCTTTGCACATACATTATCCTATGCCAGCTGATGTTAGATCGAAGCTTCTGAAACAATTGTTTGCAGTATCCAACATTTACTCCAACAATTATTTTTTGTAGAATTATCAACCTTTGCCAATACAGTTAAACTATGATAGTATGTTTTTAAAAAATGAATACATGTATGATATAATTTAACAAATACTCTGTACCAATGGCACCAGCAATCAGTTACTGTCCATCTTTTTTAAAAATGGAGGAAAGACCATCTGAAGTTTCAGACGGGCTATGGTTGTAATACCAGTACATAGTTATATTTGTGGTTGTTTAGCAACAACCATAGTGAAGAGTCTGTGGGAAAATCCTACAATTAGTAACATGTGCCTGGTCTCATCCCATTTACCTAAATATAGTAAATAGTATGGGTGGCATGTTTTTTATTTGTTTGTATACATGTACACGTGTGGAATGTGGCTGGGTCTTGACTGAATAATTGATCCTCAATCAAGTCCCAGCCACATGGTATAAAAAGGGAGAAATCCTTTGTTTGGGGAAGGAGTAGAAAGATAATTCAGTGAAGGTCATGACCCAGCCCAGCCCAGCCCAGCCCAGCCCAGCCCAGCCCGTGTTTCTTTGTTCCTTTGTTCCTGTTTTATTTGTATTTTGTGTTTAATAAATGTGTGCCACAGCACTTTTAAACCCTGCTACAGGCCCTTTATTTAAACGGATGGCAAACATTCATAAAAGTGTTCATCAAGCACATAAATATATTCCTTGTTCAGACAATTCTCCTTTCTGAACCAATTAACATCCTTTCACATATGTCTAGTGTTTGAAGTTACCTAACTTCTAAGTCTGATAACCTGAGATAACATGTTATCGCACCAGTAGGATTTAAATTTTAAATGCTCAATTGCTATACATCAAAGCTTTTTTACCTCCTTTTTTTCGGCAGTGAAAGTTTTCTCTTTTTGTAAACAAGAAACCACACAAAAGGGATATAGTCCTTTGCAGTCAAAACAAAACTGCCCATATCCCTCATGGAAATAGCCGCTATGCATTAACCACTGCATTTATTAACACTATGAAAATATAGCATCTTAATTGATTTGAAAAGCCTTACTACTTTACTACGATGTATTATATATATATATATATATATATATATATATATATATATATATATATATATATATATATATGGCAGTTCCTTGTGTTAAGTTACAGCGAAGCGCGAGAACTGCCAGTGACTATCTATACAGCATGGTTACTTTACATGTTTTCGGTGTATTGGGGAGGCAAAACTAAATCAGCCAAAACCACCATTCCACTTTTAATGTGTAGTTCCCAACACTCTTAGGTGAAATGTAAAAATAAAAAGGCAATACCTGTCATACAGTAAGAAAAATAAGTCCCTCATGGAAATATCAAAGAGTTTTTTTTTTTTAACTATTGCATTTATTAACCACTATGAAAACATAGCACCTTGACTGCTTTGAACAGCCTTACTACAATGTACTATATATAAAAAAAAATCGTATTTCAAGTAATCCTTTCCCTTTTATTGGAATGTTTTTTTTTTTTTAGTTTGGCTAGAATTAGCATGTAACATCTAAGTCAACAACTGTTTTATTAGTGCTGGCTCAAATAAGCTAGGCATGGGTAGAAAAATCAAGAACGAGTAGCTATTGTGTATAATAACTACTTTGTACAGTAGCCACATTATGAATTATTATTATTGGTTTATTTAGCAGACGCCTTTATGCAAGGCGACAGAAACTAGGGTGTGTGAACTATGCATCAGCTGCAGAGTCACTTACAACTACGTCTCACCCGAAAGACGGAGCACAAGGAGGTTAAGTGACTTGCTCAGGGTCACACAGTGAGTCAGTGGCTGAGGTGGGGACCTCCTGGTTACAAGCCTCTTTCTTTAACCGTGGACCACACAGCCTCCTGTGAATAGCAAGCATTACGTTTGGGTTCATGGGAATCTCACATTTACTAAATTGGTCCCACTTTTCTGCAAACTGTCATGCTGACTACTGTACATTGATAAAGATTGTACATTGATACAGCACATATAGCATCCATTGAACTGATAAATACATATTGTTTAAGAATTCAGTTGATACCTGTTAAGCGATTTGTGTATCTCAATCCCAACTGAGAAACGTGTTAATAGTAAAATTGATTTAATTTACAGGTTTTTCCTGTGCAACAACTAATGGGCTTTTAGAATGGCCACGAGTTGTAGCTGTTTGTTAGACTTTAGTAAAGCATTTGACCTAGTAGGTCACAGGCTCTTGCTAGAACGTCTCAGTGGTTTTGGCTGTGGTCCACAGGCAAGACCTACTTCTCTGATTATTTGGATAGTAGGGTGCAGGCTGTCTCAATACAAGGCTGCCAGTATGACTGGAAACCACTTACAATAGTACCTCAAGGTTCTGTCCAGGGGCCTCTGCTCTTTTCTGTCTTTGTTAGGGACTTGCCTCAGGTCTGCAGAGAGTCAGATATTCAATTACTGTATCTCCTGATGACACATTATTCAACTATATGCTGATGGCACAATATACATTTTTCATGAGAGAAATTGTGGTTTTGGAATACAAAAAAACTGGTCTTGAATCTTCCAAACACTTAATGTTGTTTGGAAGCTATCAAAAACAAAATTGCAAATTAAGACTCGGAAGGGCACATTTGATCATTTTAGCAGTTCTCCCAGCGACAGCGTGGGGAGCGACATTGTGTGCGAAGTGCATAGTTTTAAAAGTGCGTGGCAGTTAGAAGCAGTAAGGCAAATACAGCTTCAATTCTAACAGCTGCGTGTCTTTTTCTGATCACAAACTGAAACTCAGAGCAGCTGATTCAAATTCAGTGCTGTTCTGAGACAAGGGGAAGGGGCAGAGCTACCAGCACAACAGAACACAACAAAGCGAGACAGTTCTTCCAGCGACAGCGTGGGAGCGACATCGTTTGAGAAGTGCATCGTTTTAAAAGTGTAGAGCAGTTAGAAGCAGTTTAAAAGCAGGTTGACAGCTGCAGAAACTAAACTTAAACTTACAAATAAATAATAATAATAATAATAATAATAATAATAATAATAATAATAATAATAATAATAATAATAACATGGCCTTTAAGCCAGTAGTCTGTGACGCCTGCATGATAGGGAAATCTGAGAAAACCCAGCAGAGCTAAACCAAATGTGTGTAAAGTGCCGCACGATCCAGGACTTGCTTCAACCTTTGAGTAGTGAGTTCTAAAATGCACTGCCGGTCCTACGGGAGTGAGGTTTTTTTTCTGTCTTCTGCATGCGCTTGATTATTACGAGTACAACGTACAAACAAGCTGAAAGCTATATGTTTGTATGTATGTAATGAATACTGACAAAATACAGACAAATCATTTTTACCATAAATAAATAAAACAAATATATATATAAATATATTTATTTTTATTTTTTATTTTTTTAGTAATAGGGAAATGTTTTGACTAAAAAATAACATGTAGGCAGTAAACAATAAACAATGGGGTGGAACAACCACAACAACATGTCCTAACAAAAAAAAGGGCGAGAGAGAGAGACATGAATAAATCATATCCGGGTAAACAGGTTGTGGGGGCGGAGGGAGTGAGAGTGTCTAATGCTTCAGCGTATACTCCTGAAGCATGGAGCAACGCACAGAGCTTGGTGTCGCCTCTTCGCTGTCACTTGATGTTGATGGTAAATATTCTTCACTTATGTCTTCACTGACACACTTGCTGACATCCGATTCAGTGGAAGAATTGTATGTATTTGAATTTAAATCAGAATCTGAATTCAGTATTATAACTAATACTTCTTTCTCACTGAGCGATTTTCATCGGTTTACAAACAGTGTTGACATTTTTGTGACTGGGTTTATTATATGTTATTCAGTCAATATCTGGCAGAGGGCGCAAGAGACCAATAAAAAGGTGTTACAGAAATCTAGTTTTACAATATTATGTGAGCAGGGGTTTTGTAGGCTCAGTAATTCAAGTTTAAAGTTGCAGAACCTACCAGTACGTTCATACTCCCTGGGGACCAGAAAGCAGCAAATGTACCGGTACGTTCGTACTACTCAAAGGGTTAAACTAGTAAGTATGCTAGAAATGGAGCTGCAGGAAATGTGACAGCAACAGGAGCTTGAGGAGCTGGCACACGCACAATTCTTGGAAGTCTGCACACCTAGCAGACTGAAAGCCACCAGGGAGATAGAAGATGGTCAAAACAGCTGGGTTCAGGTAGGCAGAGGCAGGGAAAAAAAGAAACTTCATCAAACATAACCACCAGAAATCAAAACATCAAACAAATTTGAGCCACTTCAAAATGTAGATGATCAAAGCCAACATCAAGAGAACGAAAGGAACAACAGGACCCTATTAAAAAGAAGGGAGGTCATGATTGTTGGGGGCTCCATATTGAGAAACACAGCAAGTTCAGTTCACAGTCTGGACCCCCTTACTACAACAGTGTGTCGCCTTCCAGGAGCCTTTGTCACTTACATCACTGAGAACGTGGACAGGCTCCTAGAACTAACAGGAGACGACCCGGTAGTAGTCGTCCACATTGGTACAAACAACATTGGAAGAGATAGACCAAAATCCCTGCAAAACAAATTCACAGAGCTAGGAAGGAAATTAAAAGACAAGACCAAAACTGTGTTATTTTCTGGGATACTGCCGGCACCTTGCAAAGGAGCATATGGACAACTGGAAATAAATAATTTAAATGCTTGGCTGAAAACATGATGCACACAGGAAGGCTTCACCTTCCTTGAACATTGGACCACATTCTACAACAAGTACCTATATAGGTGGGACGGACTGCACTTAAATAAAAAGGGAACCAATCTACACGAAGAAAGAATCCTCGTGGAAGTTCAGAAGCATTTAAACTAGAAAGGAAGGGGGGAGAAATCAACAAAAAAACAGAAGGGAGACTACATCAAAACAAGGGCAACGACTCAGGTAAGACAGCCTGTGGCAGGATGGCTTGCAGTGGTGAGGTGTGGTGACGTCACGGACCAGGAAGTAACTGAACCAAAACAGTGGATGGGCGGGTGAAAGCTGAAACGCTACTGCGGTCAGCGTATTTATTAACTAAATAAACAAAGACAACAGATTTAAACAGACAACAAAACACAAAACAAAAAGGTGCGATGGCCAAACAAACAGAAACAAGTATATTTTTAAATATAGCAATTGTTTTTTTGCTCGCTTGCTCTCCCGTGTTCTCCAGTACTCTCCTCTGTACACTCAACCCCGCAGCACTGACAGCTGCAGGTTCTTATACTCTGGCCGAGGGGTTAACTAGCTGTTAATTATCTTATTACCCCTTGGCCACAGTCTGCACGCATTTGGTAAGGATGCATGAATGTTAGCTAGTTAAATAATCAGTAGCTGATCAGCCACGCATCCTCACGGTGTTTTTAAATATAAAAAAACAATAACAAAAGGCATGGCGCTTTTATCCAAGCAGGCATCCTTGGGCGGTGCGAAGCAGGGCAGGAGCAGTCCTTCCCATGACGGTGGATGCGGAACCAGCAGGTATTCACCCTCTGCTGGTGGAGCTGGGAGCGGCAAGCAGTCCTCCCACGGCGGTTGAGGCGGAACCAGCAGGTATTCACCCTCTGCTGGTGGAGGTGGGAGGGGCAAACAATCCTCCCACGGCGGCTGAGGTGGAACCAGCAGGCATTCACCCTCTGCTGGTGGAGCTGGGAGCGGCAAGCAGTCCTCCCACGGCGGTTGAGGCAGAACCAGCAGGCATTCACCCTCTGCTGGTGGAGCTGGCAGCGGTAAGCTGTCCTCCCACGGCGGCTGAGGTGGAACCAGCAGGCATTCACCCTCTGCTGGTGGAGGTGGCGGAGGCAGAGTCAGCTCCTGCTGCTCTGCCCATAGCGGTGGTGGAGACAGAGGCAGCTCCTGCTGCTCTGCTCCTGGTGGTGGAGGTGGCGGAGGCCGAGGCAGCTCCTGCTGCTCTGCCCATAGCGGTGGTGGAGACAGAGGCAGCTCCTGCTGCTCTGCTCCTGGTGGTGGTGGAGGCAGAGGCAGCTCCCGCTGCTCTGCCCCTGGTGGGGAAGCGGTGGAGGGGGCGGAGGCAGAGGCAGCTCCCGCTGCTCTGCTCCTGGTGGTGGAGGTGGCAGAGGCAGAGGCAGCTCCCGCTGCTCTGCTCCTGGTGGTGGAAGCGGTGGAGGTGGTGGAGACAGAGGCAGCTCCCGCTGCTCTGCTCCTGGTGGTGGAAGCGGTGGAGGTGGCGGAGGCAGAGGCAGCTCCCGCTGCTCTGCTCCTGGAGGCCTAGGTTCTGGACCTATGGGCTCCCCCCTTCTGGGGGCTGGATGCACGGGCTCCCCCCTTCTGGGCACTGGATGCTCGCACCCCCCCTTCTGGGCGCTAGTTCCTCCTCTTCATAATAGCGGAAGGGACAGTTGGCAAATCGATGCTTCTGGTCGCAGAGGGGGCACACCTCCGATGGCTGGCTATATCTCCCTGGGTTTCTGGCCATTAGGAGACACTCCTCCTCCCTGTCCTTCACCTCTCGGTCTTCCTTCCATCCCATTTTTTTTTTTTTTTTTTTTCAAAACACAAAAACCAAAAAGCAAAAAAAACATCCTTTCCTTTCCTGGTCCGGCTGTTGGAGCCGTTGTTTTGTCCCACGCAGGACACCATATGTGGCAGGATGGCTTGCAGTGGTGAGGTGTGGTGACATCACGGACCAGGAAGTAACCAAAACAGTGGATGGGCGGGTGAAAGCTGAAACGCTACTGCGGTCAGCGTATTTATTAACTAAATAAACAAAAACAACAGATTTAAACAGACAACAAAACACAAAACAAAAAGGTGCGATGGCCAAACAAACAGAAGTCATATTGAAGTCATATTGAAGTCTGGCAAAGATGCAATTTGAGACACCAGCAAACAGGGCATTACAGTAGTCAATCCTGGAAAACACAAACACATGGATTAGTTATCCCAGAGTGAGGAAGACAAATATAATATTAGTGGGAATACACTGTATAGGAAATGCAGGTAGGACAAAAGAGGCGGAGGGGTAGAGCTACACATCAAAAATAGTCTTGAAGCCCAGGTGTTTAAAAAAACAACGAAGAATCAATATGGGTCAGAATAATTCAAAGGGCATAATAATAGGGGCATGCAATAGACTGCCAAATTCAGGCACTGAGCAAAATAATCTGTTATACAATGACATTAGTAATGTGTGCAGCAAAGGAGAAGCCATATTAATGGGGGATTTCAACTTCCCCCATATAAAATGGGAAAACCCAGTGGGGAGCACGAAAGACGAAATTGAAATGGTGGGAATGACAAATGACTGCTTCCTAATGCAATTTGTCAGAGCACCAACTAGGCGATCTTAAAATAAACAAATTGGATGAATAGTACTCAAAGAAATGAAAGAAGTTATTTACAAACCGCTAACCAAGATCATGCAACAGTCTCTTGACACAGGTGTTGTCCCGATAGACTGGAGAATTGTAAACGTAATACCAATCCACAAAAAGGGAAACAAAACCAAACCAGGTAACTACAGACCAATAAGCCTGACTCCTATTATATGTAAACTATAATAAAATCCAAAATCGAAAATTACCTATATGGTAACAGTATCCTGGGAGACAGTCAGCATGGTTTTAGGAAAGGGAGATTGTGTCTAACTAACCTGCTTGACTTTTTTGAGGATGCAACATTGACAATGGATAATTGCAAAGCATACAACATGGTTTATTTAGATTTCCAGAAAGCTTTTGACAAAGTCCTGCATAAAAGATTAATTCTCAAACTGAACGCAGTAGGGATTCAAGGAAATGCATGAACATGGATTAGGGAGTGGTTAACATGTAGAAAACAGAAAGTACTGATTAGAGGAGAAACCTCAAAATGGAGCGACGTAACCAGTGGTGTACCACATGGATCAGTATTAGGTCCTCTGCCATTCCTAATCTACATTAATGATTTAGATTCTGGTATAGTAAGCAAACTTGTTAAATTTGCAGACGACACAATAACAGGAGGAGTGGCAAACACTGTTGCAGTAGCAAATGTCATTCAAAATGATCTAGACAGCATTCAAAACTGGGCTGACACATGGCAAATTACATTTAATAGAGAAAAGTGTAAGGTATTGCACGCAGGCAATACAAATGTGCATTATAAATATCATATGGGAGATACTGAAATTGAAGAAGGAATCTATGAAAAAGATCTAGGAGTTTATGTTAACTCAGAAATGTCTTCATCTAGACAATGTGGGGAAGCTATAAAAAAGGCCAACAAGATGCTCAGATACAGTGCCTATAAAAAGTCTACACACCCTTGAACTTTTTTTCACATTTTGTTGTGTCAGTGCCTAAAAGTTTCATGCATTTAAATGAGGATTTTTTTCCACTTATCTAAGGGGAAAAAAAGTTTTTACTGAGACAAAAATTATATATTAAATACAAAACTGAAATATCATAATTGGATAAGTCTCCACCCCACTGAGTTAATACTTGGTGGAAGCACCTTTGGCAGCAATTACAGCTGTGAGTCTGTTGGGATAGGTCTCTACCAACTTTGCACACCAAGATTTGGCAATATTTGACCATTCTTCTTTACAAAACTGTTCAAGCTCTGTCAAGTTCCTTGGGGTGCGTTGCTGTACAGCAATCTTCAAGTCATGCCACACATTTCCGATTGGATTTAGGTCGGGGCTCTGACTGGGCCACTCAAGGACATTTACCTTTTTGTTCCTTAGCCACTCCAGTGTAGCTTTGGCTGTGTGCTTTGGGTCATTGTCATGCTGAAAGGTGAACTTCCGTCCCAGTTTCAGCTTTCTTGCAGAGGGCAGCAGGTTTTCCTCAAGGACTTCTCTGTGCTCCATTCATTTTCCCTTCTATCCTGACAAGTGCCCCAGTCCCTGCCGATGAGAAACATCCCCATAACATGATGCTGCCACCACCATTCTTCACAGTAGTGATGGTGTTCTTTGGGTGATGCGCTGTGTTGGGTTTGCGCCAAACATAATGCTTTGCATTTAGGCCAAAAAGTTCCATTTTAGTTTCGTCAGACCACAAAACTTTTTGCCACATGGCTACAGAAGTGTTTTTTTGCATACTTTAAAAGGGATTCAAGGTGGGCTTTCTTGAGTAATGGCTTCCTTCTTGCCACCCTACCATAAAGGCCAGATTTGTGGAGTCACATGCACACTTTGACCAGTCTTGGCCATAAAAGCCTGTAGCTTTAGATTTTCTTGCGTCAAGCGACCAACCAATGCTAGGCGGTCTCTTAACATGATTACATACTTGACTATCTTTTTGGAAGTTTTTGTTTGCTCCTCCCACCCTTCTTTCACAAGATCAAGGATACCCCGTGGTTGCCTCTCATACAGCAGCTCAAAGGGAGAGAACCCGGTCGAGCTCTGAGGCACCTCTCTCACCACAAACATCAGGTAGGGGAGGAGTTTAGCCCAATGTTTCGGCTCTTGGTTGACAGATCGCTTCAGCATCTGTTTTAAAGTCTGATTAAAACCTTCTACCAAACCGTCTGTCTGCGGGTGATAAACGGAGGTTCGACTGGACTTAATTTGCAACAATTTATATAATTCTTTCAAACATTGTGACATGAAGTTCATTCTGTGATCAGTGAGGAATTCTTTTGGAATCCCTACTCTCGCTATAATCTGTACTAACTCTCGAGCAATTGCTGTGGCACGAGTGGATCTCCATGGTACTGCCTCTGGATATCTAGTCGCGTAGTCCACCACTAACAAAATGTGCATATATCTAGTCAGACTGGCTCAATGGGCCCACTATGTCCATAGCAATGCGTTCAAAGGGAACTGAGATCAGGGGCAGTGGGACCAGCAGGGCCGGGCAAACCCGCCCCGGTGCTACTTGCTGGCATTCCGGACACTCCGCTACATATCGCGTCACCTCACTAAAAACTCCCATCAAAGTTTCAAAATATGGCCAGTCTCGACCTAAAACAACTGGATATGGCAACTTTGCAGCCACTGCCACGATTACGTGGCGGGTATGACATCCAATAGTCAAATCTAATTTGGTGAGAGGGTAGTCCTTGTTATCCTCATGAATACAGGAAATGACCACTACCCCGCGTGACCATCAAGGTACCCCCGTCAACAGAGCTTCTTCAATAAATGTTTGCCCACATCCTGAGTCCACTAATGTGTGGGTGTTCACATCACCAACCCGTACATCAACAATGCAAGGCCCCTCCCAATCAGTACCCCTGGACTTACCTGGTCCTGTTGGTATGTAATGGGAGGCCGCACCACATTCCATCGCCGTGGGCAATTCCGGGCGAGGTGGCCGACCTCATGGTACCGGTAACATGTGTGGTTAAAGGGTGCCCACAGAGCTTTTATGTCCCGCTGCTGGTTTGGCAATGGGCAGGGGTACTCTGCTCTCACCCCGCTGGGGTTCGACCTTGCCCTCCATTGTTGTGGAGGAAGGCCGCCCGTGGGGTGCCGATGAGAAGTAGATCCATGGGGGGAGGGGGTGAAGTGCTGTGGGGTCCTGTCCTTGGGTCTGTCGTTCGGGGTCAGTTGGAGGGAGGAGCGGGGGTGACGACCACGGGAGCTGATGCCAATGCATCCTCATATCCCTCAGCCAATCGGACTGCTGTCTCCAGCGTGGTGGGTTCGATGTTGGGTGACCCAGTTCTGGGTGTCCGGCCCCAGCGAATTGCTCAGTGGCAAGTAACTCCGTGATTTTCTCAGCATCGTTGGCGCCGGGGCAGAGACACTGGGTCACATGATCTACCAGCTATTGCACCACCATGCGGGGTCGCTGGTATTCCCGGAACCGACGGCGGTGCGTCTCTTCCGTGATATCGAGCCATGTCAAGGCTTGGTAGGCTGCCTGGGCTCAGGTGGGTAGCCCACCACTCCCGAGGCCACTATGCTGCTGTTGCTTGCCTCTTAAATGCAACCAAGTAAGCCTCGGGGTCATCGTCAGCGACATCTTCACTACCCTCGTCCTTGGTAGGGGTACTGCTGGTTCAGCTGCCGGTTCCCTCCCCCGATTGGCCTCCAGGAACAGACTGTGCATCCTCTCCATCATCGCCATCAGTGAATCCTGGTGTCTCCGCTCCTGCGCCTCCAACAGCGCTAAAATGCAGTTGGGTCCATCCCTGTCCCACTTCTGGACACCAAATGTCATCAGGTGCAAGTGGTGTGGTGCAACAAAGAGACTGTCCAAACAGTATATCTCCCAAAAAACAATCTGTGCAAACCTAAAAATAATAACCACAACAATAATAATCCAATGGACTTGATTGGCCCGTGTCCTCAGTGCACGAAAGGGTGCATGCTCGGTTCCGGGGATCGGGTGAATAAGGATGTGGTGTTTGTGCAGGGAAGTGCTCTGGTGCGACTGCTGGATTTTTAGCGACATCTCCGGGGTGCTCAATCCTCCTCTGCAAAAACAAAACAAACGATACAGGCTCCGGCCATCTGGTTACATTTGTCAGCGCAAGTCGGCGTACTGACGTAGCTGCTTCCCCTTTGTACCCACAAAGTCCTCCCTGCAATCAACCCATCGCCATGGTTTCTCCAATAGAGGGCCGTCCTGCAGCTGATTGCAATAGAGTCTTTCCAGGTACGTGCAACTACACGCTCCCCCTAATATGGTCACCATCCTTACACAGCGCCCTTTCTGGTCGGGAGGGAGATTTACAACATTGATCCTTTTCCTCTTTATCACAGGCCCCTACTGGTATTTTTTTATTTTAATAAATAAAAATAGGCTACTTAACAAATATTTTGTTTTACTGATTAAATCTCAAAGTAGAACACAAGTCTTTCCTCACACCCAACAAACGTAGCCTTCAAGGGCGTGCACACATTTGGAAAATCATACTTTCTTTTACCTAATTTCACTTAAACTATACAATATAATATATCAATTAAATATAGTACAACAATGTGTGCACTAGTTTATTATCTCCTTCTTTCAGGAGGACGTCCCGGTTTTGAACCCCGCTTGACTTCCTCATTTGACTTCTGCTCGTAATTTTCTCAGTAATTGTCTCCCTGGTTTCCAGTCCCTTTCCCACGTCAGGATCAATAGTGGGTGTTGTCTGGGTTTGGGACTCTTTCAGTTCTGCTGGAGTGGTTGTAGACCCATGTTGTGTGACAGGAGGATGTGTGCAAGACTGTTTGTTTGCCGATTGTATTGTTGCAATTAATATGTTTATAGATGATGTAATGTTTCTATTGCTTTCAATGACAGCATTGGCCACTGTAGTCTGCCCATCTATTATTGATTTGGCTATTGCAGTTTGTGCGTTTCAGCCGAAATTCCTCCAATTTGTGAAGTGCTGTTGGAATCTGAAATAAAAGTAATATATTTTCAGTATTATAATTTATACCTACGTCTTTGTGACGGAGTACACCCCGCCCCTGTATTATTATTTGTATATATGTATGTTTTGTATTGTTGTTGTTATTATTATTATTATTGTATTTGTAGGCGGGCGGACAAAGCCGTCCATCCTATTCATTATTGTGTTTATGTGTGGGCGGTCGAGCACCGTCCGTCTTTTATTATTTACTGTTTGAGACCGTCGAAAGAGCCGGTCTTGTAATGTGTAGTCGGTGGGGATGGGGTTAAAACCCCTTCCCTATAACTCTCGTGGGAATGTGGCTGGAGCCTTAATAAGGTAATTTCTTAATAGGTAATTAAGGCTCCAGCCACGAATATAAAAGACCCACTCTTGGCTCAGAGGGGGTTGGATGAGAGCGAGAGCGAGAGCGAGAAGAGCGAGAGAGAAAATTAAAAAAAAAAAAACATATACAGGATCAGTGAAGGCATTTGCCCAGCCTGACCTGTATTGGCTGTTCATTTTGTGTTTGTGATTTGTTTTATTTAAAATATTTATTTTAGCTCTGTGAGCACAGTGTTTTTGTTTAAATATTTTATTTTATTTTTGTATTTAAAATAAAGACGGCGCAAACGCCATTGCACCCTACCTGCAGTATCTGTTTCAGTTCCTGCTTCTGGCCTGACGTCACCACACACGCCATCCTGTCACAGTCTTATGAAATGTTTTTTTTTTTATTAGGGGAGGTTAAGAAGGTGGTTAAGAAGAAGAGTGATATTTACCTGACATAGTAGCAGCTATTCCAGATGTTTCACTTGATGTGCCATGGTGTTGCATTGTTTTGAGAGATGTGTCATGTGCACCTAAACCAACAAGTGTTTCTGGTGGTATTGTACTAAGTACAGCCTCCTCTGCTGCTGTTAAAACACCAGCACAACAGCCACTGCCAGTACCAATAGCTTCTCGATGCAGATGTACTGCTTTTTTTTTTACTTTGCGTCTTTTGTCCTGCCATCTCTTTTGACAGTCCAAGACGCTTTGTTTTACAGCAGACACAGCATTTACATGGTCAGTTATCTGTGCCTGATTTTTTCCTCTGTTTTACAGATGGAATTTTCACTCCAAATAATTTCTCACCTTTCCACAACCTCTTCTCTTAGAGTAATACGTTTGAATGGAGAATTCTGGCTTTCTTTGCCTTTCTTTTATACTATTTTGAATTCCACAAGCCATTGCCACAACACAAACTTTACCGTCAGCTCTGTCATAAGAACTGGACAATTTCATTAGCATACTGACTTTTATTGGTTGTTGGAAACTTATATGTCACCTATAACATGTCGGTACAACATGACCGTCACTGTATTTATCCTGATGGTGGTTTTATGAGTCAGATAAAAAAAAAAAAAACATCACGGTGAATTAACAGGACGTGCTGGAAATACTGTCTATTTTTATGAATAACCCCTCTGTGACAGAAATACAATGAGTTTTGGTTGTAAATCTCCCTTCCGACCTGTGAGGGCGCTAAGCAGTGAAAGTTTTTTGGATGGGCTGGTCTGACAGTTCTTTCCCCAGGCCGGGAAGTCGGTCAGTCTGGAAGAAGGCGAGACTCCGTTGCAGGAACGTATTGACCCGGAAAGGAAACGACGTAGCAGCTGCAAATAGTAAAGACAGCTGCACTCGTTTACCAAGGGGTCATGCGTGATAGCATACAAAGAATCGCAATCTACTCCTTTGCTTGGTTTTGTGAGTAGAACCGAGAAGGACGGTAAAATAATATGGGGACTGTAAACGTGAGTGTTGTGTTATGTTTGTTTGTAATCGTCTTGTCTTGTCTTGTACATTGTTAGACTGCTAAAACACATTTCCGGAGCTGTCACCAAGGGCCAGCACTGAACCGGAACATCACTTCACCACTGTCACAAAATTAACTTGTATCACCCACGACGAGCACTACTGCATGCACCCAGGACTGGTGACCGTGTTAGTATATTGTAGGACAGATATTTATGTTTATAATTTAGGACTGCAACCCTGTTGTTATATACTCTGTGCACTACACAGTGTTGTGTATTACCGGGGATTATTATTTGGTCACCAGACCTGGATATAAATAAAAGCAATTTCCGAACTGGATTATAACTCTCTGTGTTTCATTACTGTACTGCATCAACCCTGCACTTGCACGTACCACCTTACCACTTTGCCACACCCCCATATCTCTTAAGGGAGTTGGAGCTTTGGAGCTATTTTTAAATTTCCCTTTAAATCCAATTCTGAATAATAGTACACATTTGTTAAGATAATGCAAACTCATACAAACTACAAACATTTGGAAGTTTACCTAAACTAATATTAGGTAGTCCAAAGTCAGTGCTAATCAGGGTCTGTGAAACTAGAGGTTTATGTTTAAAGTCTTAGTTAAACTAAGGCGTAAAACGTTTTTTTTTTTCTTTCTTTACGGTCATGTCCAAGAGAAAGTTTAAAAGATTCATTTGTTTTTGTACTTTTTTCAGTAAAGTATTATGTTTTGTTATACCATTAGGACTACAACAGACACCTTTGTATTATGTTTTGTGCTTTTGTGAAACAGTATCTGTTACTTAAAAATGTCTAGCTGACATTTAATGGAAAAAGACACTCCATAGCTCAGCTTACACTAAGAGGAGAGATACATAGTACAGATTCTATGTTACCTGCGAATTATATAAAACTGAATTATATAACATTGAAGTAATATCGCAACATGAAATTAAATGCCACCAAATTTCCTTTCATTTGGTTAATGTATCTGAAACAAAACTATAAGGAAGTGTCAGTGTTGAGAAGTGAGAAAATATTTAGATATGTTCATTAGAACATAAGAACATAAGAAAGTTTACAAACGAGAGGAGGCCATTCAGCCCATCTTGCTCGTTTGGTTGTTAGTAGCTTATTGATCCCAGAATCTCATCAAGCAGCTTCTTGACCATTACTGGGGAGTTGGTTCCAGACCCTCACAATTCTCTGTGTAAAAAAGTGCCTCCTATTTTCTGTTCTGAATGCCTGGTCCTAATTTCTTTTTCAGGTAAAAAGTCCCTGGGTCGACATTGTCTATACCTTTTAGGATTTTGAATGTTTGAATCAGATCGCTGTGTAGTCTTCTTTGTTCAAGACTGAATAGATTCAATTCTTTTAGCCTGTCTGCATACGACATGCCTTTTAAACCCGGGATAATTCTGGTTGCTCTTCTTTGCACTCTTTCTAGAGCAGCAATATCCTTTTTGTAACGAGGTGACCAGAACTGAACACAATATTCTAGGTGAAGTCTTACTAATGCATTGTAAAGTTTTAACATTACTTCCCTTGATTTAAATTCAACACTCCTCACAATATATCCGAGCATCTTGTTGGCCTTTTTTATAGCTTTACCACATTGTCTAGATGAAGACATTTCTGAGTCGACATAAACTCCTAGGTCATTTTCATAGTTCCCTTCTTCAATCTCAGTACCTCCCATATGATATTTATAATGCACATTTTTATTGCCTGCATGCAATACTTTACACTTTTCTCTATTAAATTTCATTTGCCATGTGTCTGCCCAGTTCTGAATGCTGTCTAGATTGAATGACCTTTGCTGTTGCAACAGTGTTTGCCACTCCTCCTATTTTTGTGTCGTCTGCAAATTTAACAAGTTTGCTTACTATACCAGAATCTAAATCATTAATGTAGATTAGGAATAGCAGAGGACCCAGGGGATTTGTTTATTTTAAGAGCTCCAAGTCCCTTTAACTTTGGATAGGAACAGGTCGACATGTGGGGCATGTTGTCCGTGTCCTCCTTTGTAAAAACCTGTGAAAAGTAATCATTTAATATATTTGCTATTTTTTTTTCTTCATCTATGATTTTTCCATTTGCATCTCTTAGACATTTAACCTCCTCTTTGAATGTTTTCTTGCTGTTATAATATTGGAAAAACATTTTGGAATTGGTTTTAGCCTCCTTAGCAATATTGATTTCTATCTCTCTCTTGGCCTTTCTAACTTCCTTTTTGACTTGTGTTTGCAGTTCCAAGTACTCTTTCTGTGTACTTTGTTTTTAGTCCCTTTTAAACACTCTGTAAAGAGCCTTTTTTCACTGAATATTTTTTTTAATTGATCTATTAAACCATTTTGACCATTTTGTTTTAGATTTAAATTTGTCTACTTTTGGGATGTAATTGTTTTGCGCATCTAGTACTACATTTTTAAAAAACAACCTTTTTCTGTGGATGTTTTCTCTATTTTACTCCAATCTACTTCTGTTAGTCTCTGTTTCATACCTTCATAGTTTGCTTTTCTAAAATTGTATTACATTACTAAACATCCAACTCAGTGTTTTATGTATAGATTGCTAATCTCCTGTAAAACTAATCTGATTAAATCAAGATATTTTGAACTGTCAGAACTAATGACTCGAAGTGACTCGAGCCAGATTGGTGACTCGACTCGAGCTTGGCATGTCAAAGACTCGACTCGGGTTTACGCCCCATGACTAGACTCGAGTCCCAATTTTGGTGACTTGTTACAACTCTGCACAAAATACAGATAAAACAGGAACAAACGAAGTAAGGCTGGGCAATGGCCTTCACTGAATTATCTTTCCACTCCTTCCCCAAACAAAGGATTTCTCCCCTTTTTATACCATGTGGCAGGGACTTGATTGAGGATCAATTATTCAGTCAACACCCAGCCACATTCCACACGTGTATTTGGCAGGGATGGAATTAACCCCATCCCTGCCAAACAAATAAAAAACATGCCACCCATACTATTTACACCAGCAGGGCTTCCACCCTGCCACAGAGGCCCTGGACTTTGATGTAGGGGACCTGAAAATAAAAATAAAATAACTTCAACAACAGCCAACACCCTACTCGCACAGTAAGAGGTTATTGTTTCTTTTCCTTGTAAAACTCCTTATTCCTCTTCTAATAGTTTATTTTACTGCAGATTACAAGACAGGAAGTTCACTTGTACCTGCCAGCTACAGTACTCAGTAACTCTATTTGGTCAAGAACAACAACTGAATGTTGTTTGAAATTTAAAAGTAAAAAATAAACACAAAAGCAGCACTAAGAGGTAAGACATTTTTTGATATGATTACTGTATATGATTTATTATTATTATTATTATTATTATTATTATTATTATTTATTTTTTTACTAAACTATATATTGTATTTATTTATGTCTTGTACTTTAAGGAAAAATCCAAGCATGGAAGAAGGTGCTGGAACTTACACAGACGATGCAGGAGATATAGACTATGAAGATGAAAGTTGCAATAAGGAGGATGTTCAAAACTTTGGAGCCATTGTAACACCTATTCTTTACACCCTGGTTATAGTTTTGAGCCTTATTGGGAATCTGTTGGTCCTGTGGATCCTGGTAAAATATGAAAATATGAAATCAATCACAAACATTTTTACTTTAAACCTTGCTGTCTCAGATTTGCTTTTCACATTTTCGTTGCCTTTTTGGGCTTTTACCTATACATACAGGTATGGTTGGGTCTTTGGAGGGCATATGTGCAAAGTCATACAATCTACCTTTTATGGTGGTTTTTACAGCGGTATACTTTTCCTGACAATGATGACTATTCATCGCTATATTGCAGTGGTTCATCCACTATATGACCTAGGGTCAAGGAAGAGTTGTTACGGCATCACAGCAACAGTGGTTATTTGGATTGTCAGTATTTTAGCAGTAGTGCCTGTAATATACTTCAACGAAGTAAAAGCAGAACAATCGGATAATAATGTTATGACCTGTGACTATCACACATACCCATGGAAGCAAATAGGAGCATATCAGCAAAATGTTTTTTTTTTAGTTGCCTTGTCTGTTATTATATACTGTTATTTCAGAATACTTAAGAAGTTACTTCAGTCCAAAACACATAAGCGTTATAGAACAGTTAAACTCATATTCTCTATTGTGGTTGTCTTCTTTTTTGGGTGGGCCCCTTTCAATGTTGTTATCTTCTTACGGACACTGGTACATTTTGACATACAATACTTTACAGACTGCACAGTGAGTAAACACCTTGATTATGCATTGTATGTTTGCAGAAAGATTGCCTTTTTCCACTGTTGCCTCAACCCAGTTTTTTATGCCTTTATGGGAGTGAAATTCAGAAACCATCTGAAGACTTTGTTGCGGAAATGTTGGTTCTATAAGAATACCGAAGAGCAGCCAATGACTCCCACTCGAGTTCGTTTCAGCTTTCATGGAGAAGGCTCAATTTCCTGAGAAATATTTGGAGACGGATTGCCACTTTACCCTTAGCTAGAAGTAACAACATGTTTGAGAATTAGTGCACAGTTAGTTTTTAAACATGCAGTTTTTTTAAAACTTGAATTTACTTCTATACTTTGACATGTGTGAATATTAATGTAAAGATAATGGCTAACAAATATAAACATATTTTATGATTGTGCCTCATTTATCGCTACTGTACATGTAATTTGTTACATTGTACTGTAAATAAGATACTTTCCAATGATTTATTATACTTTTTTTAAACCCATTAATGTCCATTGCATTGTTTTGTTCTGTAGTACAACACCAGAGATTGGCTGGAGTTATGTTTTGTGGAGGGCTCTGTTATTCAGAACATAAAGTTGTTAGATTTTCTTCATTGAAAAGAATAAACAAGTGATTGAGGAGTAAATATTGTTGAAAGTATATTGATTGATAAGATAATGCTTTATCTTAACTTCAACAATAGCCAATAGCTTAAGCTTGAGGAGAAAACAGTGACATTGGATGGATTGGACTGATACTTTTTAAATTCCAATTTGGTTAAAATGTTGCCAAACTGCATAGTGTTGTCAGAGGTCCCAAGCAAGTTCCTTAAGATACCAGAATGTTTAGAAAAACATGGCAGTGAAGTAGTATTTAATCTTAAGAGTTTTCAATATTTCAATCAATTAAATCTGTGTAGCTAATACCTTTGTTTGTACACAAGGAAAACAGGAAAGGGAACAACCCAGCACTGAAATGAGTTATGAGTTCCCATTCCATCTTACAAAAATGACCACATTCTGTCTCTGACCTTTTATTATGAAGTTTTTACTTGATTTTATCATTACTAATTAGACATGATTTAAAAACGAATGTATGTTTTATTAAATACTGTACTTATAACTAATTTATTAAATATGTATTTTTTATTCCTAATTTGTTTTAAGTCACACTTATACAGTTTGATATTTGTATCGGCTTCTAACAGCACTATCTGTAATTTTAAAAAAAAACATACCCAGAGAGAATCTGTATCAACTGTTTTTTATTGCACATGTTGGACATTTTGCAACCACAACATTTAATATCATTTTCAGATGTTTCAGAGTTCAGATGTATTTCTTGATACTGTAATGGTGTTCTCTTTTTGTGATCAAATGTTTATTGGGGAAAATACAAAAACATATCAGTATAAATACAATAATTCCCCAAATTTTACATTCCCCCCACACACACAAACCACCCCCCACAAAGGACCTCCATAACCAATATCAGTCAGATAAAACTGAAGAAAGATAAAGCAAGGATCTAATGGAGTCTGCAGCTGATCTCCAGGCCTGCACTGTCCTCTCCCCAGCACCATGGACCCAAGCAGTAGAAAGTTCCATAAAAATTAAATCAAGGAAGGCAAGGGTCCATTGACGGTATGGGAGGGAATGTGGAGGTTGCCAATGAAGAGCTATCATTTTTTTAGCAGTTGTGAGACCAGCCAACCAGATCTGTTTCTGCTGCAATGGTAGATTAAGGGATGAGTCATCATTCGGTAATAATATCTTAGCAGAGCAAGGGATATTCTTATCAAGAACAGTGGACAGAGCTGAAGATACCCAATCCCAAAACACAGCCACAACAGGACACTCCCAAACCATATGTAAAAAGGAGCCAAAGGTATCTAGGGGACAGTATGCATATGCAGGGGTTGGGATGAGTTTCATTTGGTAGCGTCTGCGAGAAGTTAAAAAAGTTCTTTGAAGATAATTAAAATGAATCAGCTGATGGTTTGGATTTTTGGAAGCACAGCTTATATTATCCCAAATAGTTTCCCAGCAGATTCCTTCATTTTCAATAGATAAATCCCTATTCCAGATAGTGTTAAGGTTTATATGATGACTTAAGGAAATGAACATAAAGTGAGGAAACGAGCCCTTTAGTTTTTCACCCTGTGTCTAACATGTCACGTGGTACATGTGAAGGCAAATCTGTCCCCCAGGGAACCCCATAGGAACGCATTGCAGAACGAAGCCGAAGGTAAAAGAAAAAGGTACCTGGCAAGTCGTATTGCAATTGTAAATCTTGGAATGTGATAAGTTGTTTATCTTTGCAAATATCTGCAAAAGTATGTATCCCCTTATCTCTCCATTCTGGAAATAAAAAGGGGGAATCACCTGACAAGTGAGTGAAATTATGAAAAATAGGAGTAAAGTAGCCTTTTCACACTTGTGCACTGAGCCGAGCCGAGCCGAGCCCTCACGGTACGGCTAGGTACGGCCATTTTGTTGAGCCGAGCTGAGCCGGAACCGTGAAACTCTGGCCTTAAAAGATATCTGATACTGAGCAAGGTGCTGAGCAAGGCTGGGGGCGGGGTTAACTCATACTATCTGAAACAATAAAGTCTACCAAAAGATTACACAGGAATTGAGAAACACGGGACTAAACCACAGTGCGAAACAGTGTTTACAAACAGGATTACAAAAAAAACTAAACATCATAACAATAAAGCAGGTCAGACAGCAAAAAAAGAAAATATTATGATTTAATGGACGCAGTTCTTGGTCACGGACCTGCAACGACCGATATGGTCATTTTTTAAAAATTCAGTATATTAACATTGCATATATAAAAACAAGTTGTAAAAAATATATATTCCAATATGTTACGTTTAGATTTTGTTTTTAATAGGCCTACTTTAAATCTATTTTTCTGAAGTGTTTACTGACATTTTTCAAATACAATCTATAACATTTTAAAGTTACACTGCCTACTTGAACTCTTCCAAACAAAAAATCAACACGAGGCTTGTCACCAGATGTACCAATACTTGCAACTATTGATTTGCATGATGGAGAATAATCTTTATATACGCCTCAGATATCTTCCCTCCGGTATCTCTACCTGTCTGTCTGCTATTTCCTCCTGGATGCACTCACATCACCTCAAACTCAACCTCTGTAAATCTGACCTCCTTTTCTTCCCTTTCCTCATCTTCCCCTTCTGATCCTTCTATCTCCATTCCTCTGGAATCTATCACGCTCTTTCCCTCCTCCTCAGCCAAGAACCTTGGAGTAACCCTGGACCCCTGCCTCTCTTACTCCCAGCACATCTCCACTCTAGTACGCACCTGCCGATTCTTCCTGAGCAACATACGAAGAATCCGACCCTTCCTAATCAACTACTCCACGCAACTCCTCGTCCAGGCCCTGGTACTCTCCCGCTTAGATTACTGCAACTCCCTGCCGGCTAGCCTCCCGGCGTCTGCTATCTGTCTGCTCCAGCTATCCAGACCTCCGCTGTTCGCCTGGTGTTCTCTCTGCTTCACTTTTCCCACGCTACTCCACTGCTCCGCTCACTCCACTGGCTCCCGATCACCGCTCACATCCAGTTCAAGACTCTTGTACTCGCTACTGATGCCTTAAACAGACTGCACCCAGCTACCTCCCGACCCTCATCTCTCCCTACACCCCCTACTCTTAAATCATGCGGCTTCTCTTCTTCATTGACCTAAAACAGTGGACTCTGGCTGCTGACACTGATCTCTGCTGTCAGCTTGTCTTTGTTTGACACTAAAGAATATAACAGGCACATAGCAGGAAAAGGAAATGGATAAATTATTATAAACTTACTGTGCACTATACGCAAATAATGACAGCTGAAAAATAACATATTATAACTTAAACAATTTAAAAGTCAGTCGAGTAATATAATATTAAAATTAAAGATTGAAAAAACTGATAAAATGAGAATGAAATACATCTAGCTACTAAAAATTAACTCAGCTTCAAAGTCACAGAGGTAGTGCTAGCTTGAACCCCTTTTCCAACTTGCTTTTTGGCGATTTGCATAATGTTTTTGCCATCCTATGTACGTCATTTATTGTCAGAAACGGTCATTTCTGAAGGCGCAGTGTGTAAAACGGGCATTTCCATATTTTCTGATCAACAAACAAAATGGAATTTGCGTAGACCGGAAATTGGAGCGACGGTATACCGCAACGTGGAAGTGCAACGGTCTTAACAACCATGGCAGGAACCTGTTCATGTGCAAAATGACAAGATGACTGTGTGTTAGAGAGGGGCTGCATGTATTGAAAATGAAATAAGTTTGTTATTGATTTTATCATAAAGACAATGACTCGAGTCAGATGGAGACTTTTTTGCATGACTCGAGTCGAGTCATGTCTTTTGAGCAGGGACTCGAGTCGAGTCTTTGCTTGCAGGGACTCAAGTCAAGTCGAGTCATTTGATGGCAAAGACTTGAGTCGAGTCGAGTCACAAAAAATTGCGATTTGATTCTGAGTCGGTTCGAGTCATTGACTCGAGGCAATTACAACTCTGATTTTGTGTTTAATAAATGAGCGCAACAGCTCTTAAACTGTAGTTTCTGGGTCTGCTTTCCTGTCGCTGACCAGCCTTGACCGCAACATTACCCTGCTATAGGCCCTTTACTTAAAGGGCTGGCAAACATTAATAAAAGTGTTCATCAAGCACATAAATATATTCCTTGTTCAGACAATTCTCCTTTCTGAACCAATCAACATCCTTTCACATATGTCTAGCATTTGAAGTTACCTAATTTCTAAGTCTGATAACCTGAGATAACATGTTATCGCACCAGTGGATTTAAATTTTAAATGCTCAATTGTTATAGATCAAAGCTTTTTTACCTCTTCTTTTTCTGCAGTGAAAGTTTTCTCTTTTTGTAAACAAGAAACCACACAAAAGGGATACAGTCCTTTGCAGTCAAAACCAAACTGCCCATATCCCTTATGGAAATATTATTATTATTATTATTATTAATTTCTTAGCAGACACCCTTATACAGGGACTCTTATAATTGTTACAAGATATCACATTATTTTTACATACAATTACATTATTTTTTACACATTATTTTTACATACAATTACCCATTTATACAGTTGGGTTTTTACTGGAGTAATCTAGGTACCTTTGCTCAAGGGTACAACAGCAGTGTCCACCACCTGGGATTGAACCCACAACCCTCCGATCAAGAGTCCAGAGCCCAAACCACTACTCCACATATCATACAAATGTATTTTTTTTGTTTAATTAACTTTTGTGTCACAATAAAAAATATTTTGCACCTTCAAAGTCTTAAGTATGTTGTGTAAATCAAATGGTAAAAATCCCAATTAAATCGATTTTAATTCCAGGTTGTAACACTACAAAATGTGGAAAAGTCCAAAGGGGGTGAATACTTATGCAAGGCACTGTGTGTATATATATATATATATATATATATATATATATATATATATATATATATATATATATATATATATATATATATATATATATATATATATATATATATATGGGGATGGAAGTATTATTATTTATTTATTTAGCAGACACCTTTATCCAAGGCTGCTGTGAGTGTTAGAATTCGCCAAACAGTGGTATAGAGAAGCAACATTCTTTTTTTGTGCAGATTTAGACATGTCATTATTAACAAATGGGATGATGTATTAGATCGATGCGTTTGGCAGAAGTAGTAATGAGACAGAACGATATGTAACTCTTGCAGTTTATAAAATCTTAAATTAACTTAACTTCAGTCTCAATATTAGAGATGTGCAGCACAAACAGTATTTCAAATGCGCTATATTCACATATATAAATAATGAGTGTAGAAACTCCACTAAGAATATGTGAGATACATTTAAGGCACGTTTTTACTTTGTCCCTTGCAAGCATACGAGTGATTGACAGCAGTGACGATGGCATGACTGGTTAAACGTCGCAGGGCAGCTTTTCTTGATGAGTGCGGACATCTAATGTGAAGGCAGCTCAGATAGTGACGCACTCACAAGGCTACTAGCATCGATACAATTCACGGTGGATCTGATTCTGCAAATATGCTAGACCTTTAAATACATGGATTTGTAATATAGAAAGTTAAAACATGTGGAAGACATGACTTTGCAATGCACAGATTTAGTTTAAATTGGATACATTTATAACATTTACAGAAATGCTTCATATTAATTATTTATAAAGATGTCCACATTACCTGCTTTTTCGGTGGCAAATGCATTAATCTAATGTTGTATAATAACATTCTTTACAAATTATTAATGTGTAAAACGTTGTTATTATGACTCTTAAGAAATACTACAAAAAATATTGCATAATGGTTATAATTATAATTTTGTAACAGACAAATAAATGCCATTTAAAACGTGCTATAATACGTTACGTTTCTGTATAAACCCATGCATTTAAAAATGACGCCTATGCATTATTTTGCAGTATCTGTCTCTGTGCCACGCCCTCCTGACAGTCTTGGCAGAGTGACAGATGTGTTTTTAGGGGTAGGCTCTAGCGTAATAATAAAAAAAGATCTTTCCATTTAAAATCACAAGCTAGCTTGGAATGAATTTTTCCAATGAAAAGTTTTAATATTTTAGTGATAAATCTTTTATATATTATTAATTCTAAAAGCCAAAGTCAGCAGAAAACCACGTTTGAATGTTATTTGATTCTATGACGTCTATATATCTGTGCTATCCTAGTATACAGTGTTCGGCAGCTTATTACAATGTTTGAGACAAAATAAATCAGCATTTTAATTAAAATATTGTGGATTTTCTAGAAAATAGTACCAGGTAAATATTAAATAGACAGAAATCTTGTTTAAATTAGTAAAAACCGACGTCCAGTAAAAAAAAAAAAATCCTGTAATTTTTCGTTAAAATTCGGAATAAACAAACAAAAGCAAACGCGGAACACTACTTATGGAGTAGCCAGCGCTCCTGCCATTTTCCAAAAGATTATGGGCAAGGTTTTGCATGGTCTGGATGGTGTAATTTGCTTCCTAGATGATATCTTAGTGACAGGTGGTACTAATGAAGAGCACTTAGAAAATCTCAACGCAGTGGTAAATAGGCTACAGAAATACAAGCCCAAGAGTCAGAAAAGACAAATATGCATTTTTTCAGGATATTGTGTCTTATTTAAGACATGCAATTGACTCTGAAGGTATTCACCCTATGAAGGAAAAAACAGAAGCCACAGAGAAGGCTCCCATGCCTACAAATATTACTGATCTCAGGTCATTCTTGGCCTTACTGAATTACTATGGCAAGTTCATCTACAAATTTTCCACAGTAATTCAGCCCATGACAGGGTTGCTTTAAAAAATGCAACGTGGGTGTGGTCAGCAAAATGTAAAACAGCATTTGAGGAGGCAAAAAGGAAATTCGTTTAATCTAAGGTACTGGTGCATTCCAATCCAAACTTACGTTTGATACTTGCATGTGACGCTTCTCCAGTAGGAGTGGGGGCTGTAATTTCTCATAGAATGGAGGATGGCAGTGAAAAGCTTATTGCCTTTGCCTCTAGAATGTTAAGACAGAAAAAAAATTATGCTCCCATAGAAAAAGAGGTATTGGGTTAAGTGTTTGGTGTCATGAAGCTCCATGAATACTTGTATGTTAGGAAATTTGTGTTGCTTACTGACCACAAACCTTTGTTAAAGATTTTGGGGCCAAAGACTGGTGCTCCACCCCTTGCTGCTGCGAGAATGAAAAGATGGTCCTTGATATTGGCAGCTTAGCAATACGAAATTCAGTACAAGCGTTCAACACAACATGGTAATGCAGATGCATTGTCAAGACTTCCAGTGTCTGACTGTAAAATATCTGAACCAAATTCAGTGTACAGAATGTCATTCATGAACCAACTGGGCAGGGCATTTTGTTAGTACCACTTTTTAACATGTATCTGAATATAACACTACACGGGTAAGAAATTAGAGTTACTTTCACCTATGACTATAGCATCCACTTTGACTTCAATTCAGGTAAAATCTGCCAATCTGATTTGGACACTGTCAGAACTATATATATACTGTGTTCTTAAATAGTAAATTGAGTACTGTTTTTATTATTTGTTTTGCAAAACAGAAACGTTATGTTTCACTTTCATTGTATTTGCACTTTTATTAAGTCTGTAATACAATGATTCATTTATGAGATTCTGCTTCAGTTCATTTGATTTCAGATAATGTATTTTTTCTCTTTTCTCTTTTACACAAAAACATATTATATTTACGTATGTCCCCTTTGTGTAGGTTCATAATGGAATGAAAACATGAAGTCCACACAGACAGTTTTCTAGGTTGACTCTGCACAGAGTATTGTTAATGTGTTTTTCCCGCATCCATAATACATTATTTTCATTTTGGTAATAAGTTATTCTTTCGTTCTTTTTTGCTATCAATCAGTCCTTCTGTCATATCAGTCTGATTTGAGACTTTAGTTCCTAGTTTTACAGTGAATTCGCTAGAATCCAGTTTGACGGATGCAATACTATCTGGTAAGATTTTGTGCAAAATTGTGTAAGTTTGCTAAAAAGTATTTGTCTTGTTGATGAAAACATAGCTTGTGATATATTCAAAACATGATTCTGCAATGGTAACTGCAAAAACTGGTACAAATTCAATATGGTATCTTTGCAGAAACATATGTTTTTGGGGTATAATGTAATTTAATATGAAGAAAGTTTAAATGAGCCAGGTGGTGAGATTGTTGCACAAGGGGTTTGAAAGTATTAGCAGTTTGGATAGCTGGCTTGACTCCTCTAGAGTTTTCTTATCAGTGTGGCTGATTGTGAATCTTCTTTCTTGACATCCCTTGTGGCTGTTTTAAGATTAAAATGTATATCTTTTTTAAAACACTTTAATTCATGAGCTAGTTGATTAAAATACCGGTATCTGATATTTCCTGAAACCAAAAAAGGCTGTGATTGTACTGGACTAATAAAAAGCATGCAAAACTATACAAATCCATACATTCCAGGTTATACACCCATTTTATCCTATCTTTTTCTTGGTGCATCTGCAACGATTTAGAATTCTAAAAGGAGTTGGACTCATTTATCACATAGCTCTCCATGTGAAAATCACCACCAATATTATGCACCCCCTGAGACTAGGCATGAGTATAGATGAGAGGTGAAAGAAGCAACGCAGAAGGACTCCTACCCCCTCCCTCATAACGACGAGTCGTTGGTCCTGGTGGCTGGCTTGTAATGCTTCATACAGTGCCTTGCATAAGTATTCGCCCCCCTTGGACTTTTCCAGATTTTGTAGTGTTACAACCTGGAATTAAAATGGATTTAATTGGGATTTTTACCATTTGATTTACACAACATACTTAACACTTTGAAGGTGCAAAATATTTTTTATTGTGACACAAAAGTTAATTAAACAAAAAAAAGACATTTGTTGGTTGCATAAGTATTCACCCCCCTGAGTCAATACTTGGTAGAAGCACATTTGGCAGCAATTACAGCTGTTAGTCTTTTTGGGTAAGTCTCTACCAGCTTTGCACATCTGGATCCTGCAATTTTTGCCCATTCTTCTTGGAAAAATTGCTCAAGTTCTGTCAGCAATTTTAAAATGTTCTTGCCACAGATTCTCAATCGGATTGAGGTCTGGGCTTTGACTGGGCCATTCTGACATTCAGGTTCTTGTTTTTAAACCACTCCAGTGTAGCTTTGGCTGTGTGATTAGGGTCATTGTCCTGCTGGAATGTGAACCTCCGGCCCAGTCCCAGGTCTCTTGCAGACTAAAACAGGTTTTCCTCTAGAATTTCCCTGTATTTGGCTCCATCCATCTTGCCCTCAATCCTGACCAGTTTCCCAGTCCCTGCCGATGAAAAGCATCCCCATAACATGATGCTGCCACCACCATACTTCACAGTGGAGATGGTGTTCTCAGGGTGATTAGCAGTGTTGGCTTTGCGCCACACATAGCGTTTTGCGCTAAGGCCAAAAAGTTCAATTTTGGTCTCATCAGACCAGAGAACCTTTTTCCACATGTTTGCTGTGTCTCCCACATGCCTTTTGGCAAAATCCAAACGGGATTTGATATGAGTTTTTTCAGCAATGGCTTTCTTCTCGCCACTCTTCCATAAAGCCCAGCTTTGTGGAGCGTCCAGGTTATAGTTGTCCCATGGACGGTTTCTCCCATCTCAGCTGTGGATCTCTCCAGCTTGTTCAGAGTTACCATTGGCCTCTTAGTTGCTTCTCTGACTAATGCCCTCCTTACCTGGTCACTGAGTTTTGGTGGACGGCCTTCTCTAGGCAGAGTCGCGGTTGTGGCATATTCTTTCCATTTTTTAATAATGGATTTAACGGTGCTCCGGGGGATGTTCAAAGTTTGGGATATTTTTTTATAACCCAACCCTGATTGGTGCTTCTCCAGAACTTTATCCCGGACTTGTTTTGATAGCTCCTTGGTCTTCATGATGCTGTTTGTTTAGATATGCTCTCTAACAAACTCTGGGGCCTTCCAGAAACAGGGGTATTTAATCTGAGATCATGTGACACTTTAATTGCATACAGGTGGACTCCATTCAACTAATTATGTGACTTCTGAAGGCAATTGGTTGCACCAGAGCTTATTTAGGGGTGTCACAGCAAAGGGGGTGAATACTTATGCAATCAAGACTTTTCAGTTTTTTATTTGTAAATAATTTTGAAAAATACCCTTTTAATCCTGTACTTTAGAGTACCCCCTTTGATAAGATCCAATGAATAGAGGTTGGGAGGGTACAAGCAACCTTAGGTGCCCTATTCATGGGTGATCCATTGGGCTCTGTGACCTTGCATAAGGCATTTATCTCCCTCGGCACCAGCTTACCCGAGGTGGGTGCTTTCACATCCCCTTAAGGTAGGGGTCCAAGGGGGTCGTCTGGCAATTCCGAGACCTCATTCAATCTAGTTCAAAGCCTTGAGCCCATGTGGTCTGAAGCCATGAGGGACACCTGAAAATTAGCATGCTCAGGGAGTGTCCAGGACTGCATTTCCCACCACCCTTGAAGGCAACCTATCCTCCATTTATGACGGAGAAGTAATGAGAGGAAAAAGTCCACCTGCACTACATACTTGGTGATGGCGTGCAAATAGCCGATGTAGGCATATCTTCCCACACACCAACGGGGACCATGACCACTCGACACTCTGTAGACCTGGTGGATGATTATGTATGTGATCCAGTGATTTATACTGACGTTAAGGCTGGCCAATAGCAGCTACAGAAACAGGAGAAGTATGAAGAATCAGAATGTAAGCAGCATGAACTGCACTGAATGAAAGCTGGATAGCGGTGCCAATTATGGTAAAGGTTGATTTAGGCCCTGTCCACACTACATAATCGATCTCGAGAACCGTACTCAAAAACATTTCAATTAATCCAGCTCAAAGTGGCCACACTGAAGTACCATTTCATGTTTAGTCGGGTTTAATGCGCATACACGTATCCCACCATGCACTGCATTTTATTTTAAAATAATGTGTTATGCTTCATATTAATAGAGGTGCATATTGCTAAAAAGAAATGAAACAAGTATTTTGTAAAAAGTAAATGCGAACACACACACACACACAAGTAGGGCTTGAAGTTTTCGGGTTTTTTTAAACAAATTGAGCTGATTCTGTTTTCATAATTAAACTGTTAATTCCAAAGCAATCTTTGTTTTTACTCTCATATCTTGTCTGAGCACTAATTCTGGACCTCTTAATTACGTGAATTGTTCATCCCCGATCCTACTTTTAACTTTAAAAATGAAACTGCAAACTTTAGCGTTTCATTTTTGCAGTTGCCTAATTTAATGTTGTGCTTTTGTTATTTTCCCCACTAGTTTAACATAGATGTCCTGACAGATTATTATTTTAAGCATAAAAATTAATAGTTGAATACCCATTGCAGGGTGTACACTGATAGCAAGTTCTTTAGGTGCCTGCTCTGAGTATTTAGCCAAACATATCACAAAGCATTTTGGAATATTGGAGGATACACAAAAAATGAAGATTGGTATTACAGCGTCCACACTTCTGACAAAACGCGTTACCTGATGCAATCTAATTTAGAACCGGACTCGAGACTACCCCCTGAGGTGGTCTCGAGTCTGGTTCTCAAGCCCGGTATTAAACGCTGCGTAGTGTGGACACTAACCGTATTTAGCACTTTTAAGTCGGTTTAAAGGCAACCAATATGGTTTAAAGGCACTGTGTGGACAGGACCTAAGAGAGGAGTTCTTGGGGGGCTGCTGTGGCCGCACAAAATCCCCTGGTGCCCGCATTTGAGAAACGTTACTCTTGCACTTGTTGTTTTCAGCCATGAAACTGGAAAGCTGAAAAATCTGCTCATATTTTAAAGTTAGCCACTCCACTGAAGTCAAGTAAACTTGTTTTTGTTTTCTTCAATAATTAAGCCTTCTTTGTATTGTAGCGAAAATCAAGTTGCTACAAGGTTTTAACATATCTGTGCTTACCAGGGTTATTAGATTAACACCACAAACATGGTTGCATGGGAGGAGATGGTTTTTATTTGCTGACATTCGTGGGGGCGGTGAGGGGGGTGCATGGTTGGAGTAAGAGAGGTTGGTTGTCAGTATAATTTGTAACAGGATACAGTAACTAGCAACGGTAATATTAGTCATCTGAACTGGTTTGCTAAGCATTGGGGTGAAGATGAACTCTCGCGAGTCGATTGTCCCCTTTCCAGTCAGCTTACTAGTTAGCGATCTTATGCTACTGTACGCAGCGGCAGAAGTAAAACCGTCTGTGGCTATCCTCGGAGGACTGTGAGACGTGCGACAGCGTCAAGGGCAGTATGAGCGCCAATATGTGTGTGTGTGTGTGTGTGTGTGTGTGTGGAGCGTGCTGCCACCTGCTGGCTAAAGCAAGAACCTTCCTTTTAGGCACTAAAAGAAAGTTGTTGTATAATTGTAAATAATTGAGATCAGTTCACTTTTCGATAATTTCATAGTTTAAGAGTTTATTTAGTGGGGAGAATATAGTGGGATATAGATTTTCTGTTTCCTAGAAAACAATTATTCTTTCCTTTATATTGTTAATTTAGGGATATTTCTCTCTACAGGTAGGTGTGTGGTGTGTGTGTGTTTGAGCGAGTGGTTTTTCTCCATATTACTCTGTCGCTATTCTAGATAAGAACCCCATCCTGATACCCCCCTTTTTCCAACTCCCTTCATTTTATTTCTTCTCCCCAGAATAAGTCTTGGTGACCGGCATTAATAATCTTGGTTGGGACCCCCCCCACACACTTTTATACAACATAACAATCTATCCTGCTCTATTCATTCCTTTGCCTCTTCATAAGTTTCATTTATGTTCAATCTGTTCCAACAAGATAATTACTGAGTTTATTTAAATATTTTCATTTTAATTCATAATTTGTGTTAATTGTTTCATAAATCTACAGTTCTTTTATACTCCCTATCTCCCCCTTTCCCATACTTCTTATACATTCTGTTAAATAAATCATTGTTCTGCTCCCATTTGTGGTCTGTGTGAAGTCCATCTTCATTTGGTCAGTACTCATTTAGGCTACCGGGTGCAGGTGCAACTGGCGCTGCTTTATCATATAGTCCTATTTGTCTACATTTCCCATGATAGTGTAGCTCTCTTAATTAAACCTGCCTTGGCTTTTTCAGTTGTGGTTTGTGTTTGAGACAATCACAGGCCTTGCTGCAGACAGTTACATTTAAAAACTCTGTCAAATCCCAAGAAACAACTGGATTACATACATTGAACAAATTTACTGCAGGCCTTGCATTTACTGTATACTCGACTTCCTTCTGGGTGTTGGTAATTACTTTTTGGAGCTTCTCCATGTGAGAGGTTACACTGATCCCAAAGTCACACGACTAAATCCTGTTTATCCTGAATGTCCTTACGAACAAACTATAGCCACACTTTTGAACAAAGATACCCCGCCCTCTGCCTCTGATTGCTTCACAGGTGCCGTCAATCAGTAATGTTCACTTTAATTTGTTTCTTTAGCTTGTCAGTCATAGGATACCCCACCTCCCTAATAGTAGGTTAGATTGTCCTGTAAACTAACTCAGCTGATGGGGATCTGGCACTTTTAAGTATGTTAAAGTTTGTTTTCTTTCTTGTTTTATTATGACGCCTATATGACACCCTTGTATACATTTGTACCTGTGTCACACAGGCTTTTAAGTCTTTAGTCATGACTTCATTGTTGTTTAACTGAACAATTTAGCAACTGGTAAAGACGACCCACTGGAGTGTGGTTTGTTTACACAGTGCTCGTCAATACTGGTAGTTTAGTATTTTAATGAAGTTACCTTCAGATATCGGGTGGTTTGGTTTATTATTAAAACAGACGTAGTGAAAAAAAAAACAAAGTGTAGTTTTTTTTTGTTCTGCACAACTTAAAGTAGTTGTTTTGTTGTATTTTGTTTATGTAAACAATTACTTAAATGTCACTTTCTAATGTATTTTGTGTGTTAGCTGTTGCGAATTGGGGTCATTTTCTTAGCTCTCGCTGTCCTGTAGGATTTAAATATAGGTTAGTAGTTTCAGTTACTAAAAAATGGAAGTGGGTGTTGAAAACAATCATCTGTCATACTGGGGAACTTGAACAGTAACGTACACCTTACGTATATGAAGTTGAAACTGAAAAGTATTTATAACTTTGTTTTTTTCTAGCTGGTGTATGATCATATAAGATCGGTAAAGACATGATGAATAGCGATATGCATAACGACAAAATAACGAAGTTTACGTACAGTACAGGAACATGTTGATAAAGTTTTTGTTTTCAGTGCTTAGTTGCAAGAACCAGACGCCCACCATTCATTTAAAAAAAAAAAAAAACATTTGTATATATATATTAAAGATTGTTACTAAAAAAAAAAAAAAATCAGCGATGTTTTTTAGTAGTCGTATAGGTTCCTTAAAAAAAAGTTTACCACGATATTGTTGCACTTTCACAGTGCTTTTCCCATGGCTATACTTATATTACAGTTTAACCTGGTTTTCCATGTTTTTTTAATTTGTTTTATATCATACCTCTTTGCTTTACCATGCTTTCACTGTGCTTTATTACACGTGTTAGGCTTTTATTATGATACAGTTTTATGGGTTATCCAAGAATGACACATGGAAGTTGTTGGTTTACACTTTTGTCCAGTATCAAGTTTTAAAAATGATGTTTGCAACACAGTTCTTAATTCAAACATTACAAAAATCATGCTTGGTGGCTGTCCTAACTCCTAACTCTAGCTAAAGCTACTCTTACCTCCCCTCCTCAAGCACATGGCAACTAATCATCTGACCTCTATCAAAGTGTCAGCACTGATGTTTTTCCCATTGTGATAAACAGGATACAAAATACATGCCCAGGATTTAGTTGCATAACAGATCAGTCACGGGTCAGATTTTACATGAGTTTGTGTGACATGAGGGCTGTTTCCAATTTTTGTTTTGTTCTCCAATCCATTAGGAGGCAGTGTGGTCCAGTGGTTAAAGTCCAGGGCTTGTAACTAGAAGGTCACCGGTTCAAATCCCATCTAAGCCACTGACTGACTCACTGTGTGATCCTGAGCAAGTCACTTAACCTCGTTGTGCTCCATCCTGCAGATGAGCTGTTAAATCAATGTCCTATTGTAAGTGACTCTGCATATAATGCACAGTTCACAGCCTACCTCTGTAAAGCGCTTTGTGATGGTAGTCCACTATGAAAGGTGCTATATGAAGATATAATTATTATTATTATTGCATCATATACTGTAGTTTTATGGCTTTTTAACTTATTTGACTAAAGATTTGATCTGTTTTTATAGATATGACAAAAAAGGACTGCAGGAGAATTCCAGAAGAGAATATAGAAAAGCTATTGTGACACATACACTATCCCTACTGTACTAGGTATGCAGTACAGTACATAGACATTTGTCTACACATTTAAAATATTTATAAATATTTATACTTGTTTGCATATATTTGGCTTTTACATTGACTGTGTAAAGGTAGATGATATGGTACATGATTAAAAAAGTGTTTGTCTAGATATATATTGCTCTGTGGAGTGTTGTTTCTGAAAAGTATACAGTTTTGTTGTGGTTTTATATATGAGAATTTTCAGTACGTCATTGATTTTCAGTCATCAGACTTGCACAATTGTGAGATACACAGAATAAGGAACCAAGAGTTGAAAAATGTCATGTTGCCGCTCAAAGTAAAATGCAAGAAATTCTACCCATCTATTTGAGTCAAGACTAATAGACCTGCCAACACGCTGTGTAACAGGAATCAGCAGTGCTAGCAGCAGGTACAGAACTGCTATACTAAGTGTACTGTACCTGTGGGCAGCAGTATCATGTCTTATTAAACCCCAAAACTATGTATATACTTTAAACTTCAAATAAGAACTGTATTTTGCCATTAAAGTTGTACATTCTCCATAAAATGCATAATGTTCCTTGTGTAAGCTTGCCTAAATAGGTAACTAAATATCTGTCCAAAAATGTTTTTGCAGTAAATTTGTTAAACATTCTGGCATTTAGTTGGATTTTTTTTTGTTTATAGCAATGTAAAAGTAATCACAATGCAATGCAGCTTTCTGTGCTTGTGTTACTTTGAAGGTGACGTGATTACACAAATATGATTGGCTGTATGTGGGGTCATGTAACTGATGCTGCCTTGAGCTATTTTGTTGGTTTATTACTTGTCACCAACATGTGAGCCATAGCGTAACCCTAACCCAACTTCCATAAGTCAGTTAAAATAATTTTTATACAAATGTGTTTTATAAAAAAAATTACAACCTTAGCAACAGAAGCGAAACACCAATATGATTTGTCATCAGATTTGTCACAGATAACATCTGTGGTATTGTTGTTTTGACAAATAATATTGGTTTACTACGCAGACATTTAAAACACGGTTTTCGCAAGGAGTTGAAATTAATGTGGAAAGAAAAAACGTCCTTATTAATGATTTGTTGTGGAAAAGTGCCTTGCAATTTTTAATCACTGCAGTAACAAAAAGTATCCGTTATCTAATTCTCAAAAAGTTTAAAATCCGTAACTCTGCATTTAGCACAGTCCTAAATTCTTCATTTATATAAGCTTTACCTTATCTTTATACCATTTTCAGATAATTTACTTTTTTTCATACCTATTAACAGTTTTTACAGTACATGCAATTTACTTCAAGTTAGCCTTTGAGTTAACAGAATCAGACTAACAACATGTTTTACTTTTTCTGTGTCTTTGGAAGGACTCTCAGTGTTTTATGATAGCAGGATGATCTGCTGACTTAAAGAATGGTCTTTTGACATCAGTCTGCAATTATTATTAAATTGCTTCTACCAGTTGAATTATGTATCACATTACAACCGTCAAACCAGTGTGCTGCACTGAAGTGAACATAATCAGCCTCTCTTTCCTGACTTACTGGCTTATTTTCAATTTCTGATAAAAACAAGAAGTGCTTTCCTTACCCAGATTAGTTTGAGTTTGATATGGATAACGTGATTTTTTAATTAAAATTTGAAGGCACTATAATAAATATTCAGAGCCACATCTTATATGGCTCATTAGACAGTTACATTCATTCCAGCTATTACTGTATGTCACTGTCTAAGTTTCACATTGCATTTACTTTTGCAATGCAAGGACAGCTTGTTTTAAGACGAATGCGAAAGCAGAAGTATGAAAGAATACGGAACACGAATAGGTTGCTTTGAGTAACTGAAACCCTAGGCTATTATGTTCTGTATAATAATGACCCCAGTTGAGCTTGTCTGTTACAAACTAGGGATTGTTTTGAATTTGATTCTTGTTTATAGCCTGGTAAAGATTTATGTTAACCAGTTAATAATCAAGCTAACACATTTATATTTACAATATAAATTAATAATTTTATAATATTTAATTGTATCTACTAAGAGTAGCGTTAAGGGAGGGCTTAGGTCAGACAGGGTGTCCTCGGCTCACTGTGCACCAGCGACCCATAGACTGGCCGGGCGCCTGCGGGCTTGCCTGTGAGCTGCCCAGAGCTGCGTTTTCCTCCAACACTGTAGCTCTGGGTTGGCTGCACGGTGGGCCTGCGGAGTGAAAAAAAGCGGTTGGCTGACGGCACACGCTTCGGAGGACAGCATGTGTTCGTCTTCGCCGCTCCCGAGTCAGCACGGGTGGTAGCGGTAACATACAATTGTATATGTCAAATTGGGAGAAAAGCGAGGTAAAATTAATTGGCGACTACTACATTAAAAAAACAAAAAACAAACAAACATGTTTTAATTTTGCACATCAAACAATCCCAACCGACTTGTTCCCTACATTGAATCAGTCCCCTACTGTGATTCTTGCTTTATGGATGCTTGTGTTGTTATTTTGGAAGAACCTATCACCACCAGGAAATAGACATGACCAGGTCACACGGCTAGCCACGATAAATCCATATACCAGCAGAAGTAATATGCCTTCCTATGGCTGCTTCAGCTATGCAATAAAAAGCATTCACTGTGGAACAGACTTACTGCACCACATCATACTTTTCTGTGCAATGATTCCTGTTACTGTAGCTTCCTAGACATTTGTCCTGCAGATACTGCACCCTGCCAGCCCATTGCTCTTGTCACCTAACGGATGTTTTTATTTGAAAAGGGTTCAGTTCATCTGTCATATTGTTTTTGCTGATGCATGCCTGTTTCAAGCTATGCAAGCTATTTCTCACAGTTTTGTCTGGTGAACAAGCAATCTAGTCACTAAACAAAGGTCCTGACATATCAATTGGAGATTGTTCTGTGGAAAAGATTGTTTGCTGCCACTGTATGATTAGATTGCAGAGATGGAAATAAGACTCCTGTTGCATAGCAGTTTACACATTCCAAGTTTTAATATGATCTTGATAAGACACAGTGTACAGGTAATAATCACAAGTGTATCTTATTAAACTCATAGCAAAACCAGGATTGGGTCAAACTGCTATGCAATGGCAGCCTTGTTTGCATGCCTGAATTGGTAGATAACTTGCTTTATAGGTACATTTTTGATTAAAAAAAAAAAAAAAGTATGAGTGAAATGTACATGTTATGTCACAGATTGTTTTGTTAGAATACATTATTTATAGTTGCAATTGCAGAACCACGATTGTCAGGTAAATATTATAGTCTTTGTCTACTGTTGGGTTGCTGATGTGCTGTTTCTCTGATTCAGCAGAATTTGTCAGTGACCTTGTGAATGTACGAACTTGGACGATGGCTGTGTCAGTGAGAGAGAACCAGCTACAGAGGATTATCAGAGATCTGCATGGTATAGTATTACTCCCAGATTAAACAACCACCTTCTGTCATACCACCTCTGATTTCACTGCGAGCTCCATTTCTTTCTGCCAACACACAGTTTCACAACTGTCAGTATTATAACAGTGGTGCAGGAGGAACCAGGATATTACTTTTCTGATAACACAAAGTCTTAAAGTTGTGGTAATCATCTGCAGCTTTGCAGTACTTGGCAGATCGTCAGAATGTGGTGGCTTCCAAGTGGCGCATCCGATAAAGGCACTCCACCCAGAGTGCAGGATGCACCCTATAGCTTGGAGATCACTAGTTCAAATCCAAGCTATGCCACTGCCGACCATGGATGGGAGTTCTCGGGGGCAGCGCACAATTGGCCGGGTGCCTGCAGGCCAGCCTGTACGCAATTCAACTGTGTGGTCCTCCAACGCTGTAAGTTCTGGATATGGCTGCACGGCGGGCTTGCAGAGCGGAAAAAAGTGGACGGCTGACAGCACTCGTTTTGGAGGATGCGAGTGCTCGTCTTCGTCTCTCCCGAATCAGTTCGGGGGTTGCAGCAGTGAGCTAGGTTGAATAATAATTGGGCATTCCAAAATTGGGAGAAAATTGGAAAATTAATAAAAAGAATGTGGCTTTTCGTGAGAATCAGAGATGTCTTTCTTATACAATAATGTTTGGAATGCACATTATTCTAAGAACCACTAGATTCACGTTTTTTATAGGGGCACAAACCCAAAATAAGGCCATTCTGGTAACACACACAACAAAAAAATAAAATAAAATTTAAGAAAGTGCACCCGCAGTACCATCTCCCTCCTGGCCTGTGACCGTGGCGCTGTAATCCCACTTCTGATCACCATATGTGACCAGAATGGCCTTATTTCGGGTTTGTGCCCCTATAAAAACATAACTCAGAAACTGAAACTTGATTTTTTAGCGCTTTATTTGCACACTTTTATTTTAAACAACAAAAATAATCAAAAACAAACAAAACAAAATAAACACCTAGCTCTTCCGAGCACTTACTACACATTTATGCAGGTTCCTTGACTAACATGCAGGACAGCTAAGCTGTTTACCTGGCATAAAATACCAACCACACAGTACCTTTTCACACAGAATACAACACACAGTCGGGCTCTTCACACAGCAGCCACCCTGAATGAACTAACTCTGGGGTTTATATGTCCCAGAGAAACAGGTTTAGGCAGCTGGCTCTAATTTAACAACAATGAGGCCAACTACCAAAACAATTACCAATGAATAATTAAACAATTAACCTCAATTAAACAATTTAGGTTGGTAGGGAGGCTTTTAATCCTGTCCCTGCCACAAGATATTCACCTGGTGCAGCTGATTGTGGTCATTCCCTTTCTTGCCTTTTGCTTTCAAGACGCAGTTTCAGAGCTGAGCAAGGAATATACAGAAAATGGGGAACCAATCACTGATGACAGCACAAGTCTACAGAAGTTCTCATACAAATTAGAGTACTTATTACAAGTATGTATTTTATACAGAATGTATTTTCTATCATTTAAATGATTATTTGAATAGTTACTGTAGAATATAAAAAAGGGATTATGGAATCACTCAAATACATTTTTCTTTGTATTTCCCTTGACATACAGTATTGTGTCAAAATAGTGAAACATTGCTTCCTTGTCACGAATTTGGTTTATTCACGGTTAGGACATGTTGACATTAAACTGTGCATGTTTATGGGTGGGACAGGTAACAAAATAATGGGGAGTACTGTATGTAATACTTGAGATGGTCAGTAGAACTAACCCACCATTTAGTAATTTTGAGATATTTCAAGATACCCCAGAGCTAGAGGAGTGCTAATGGGCATTCAGGAAAGTGACAAATGTTCTACGCCTCCTCCAGAGTTAAATCTGGAATGCTAGGTAGCCAAGTAGGTTACAATTATGTTCCTGCATATAACATATTTTTGATAAAAGTGAGATTCACACTTTTATTCAGGATCCCTTCAATAGAGTACCACTAAGCATAAACAAATATTAATTATAATTTTTCATTTAAAAAAAAAAAAGTTTGACCAGAAGGAAAAAACAACATTTCTGGGTACAAGAAAAGACTACTGGGATTACTTCAGTGACTGTCTGGCCAAGATAAAAGGAGCTAATGACGGAATCCGCTTTGTGAAGTCTATCCCAGAGGTAAGGAGATCTGATGAATGAATTACGTGTAATCAAACATATGTCTGATCAGGAAAGGTCAGGAAACCAGACGGGTGTTGCCATTTTTGCTTCAATGTTTAAATGGAAGTACTGTATAACTTTTTTTTGTTGTTGTTGTTTTTTTGACAACTGGATCAAGTATTTAAATATCAGCAAACTAAGTAGGTAATCAGATTATTTTTTATTCACTTTACTCTCTAAACAATAAAACCTTGGTATAACACATCATCAAAAATACGTATTTAAAAGAGATTACCTTCTAGTAGTACATAGCTTGTTTATTAAGTACTGTAACAGATACAAAATAGAAGCACATCACTGTTGCATTAGTAACAGTTTATAGTATTGGTTTTTAACTGATTTTCTGTTGGCTAGTCTATAAGAACATAACAATTTCATGCTTTCTTACCAGTCAGATTTATCTGTGGGAGGAGATTGTGTCAATCTAAGGGAAGTAGTCTAAGTTGAAAAGGGGGAAAAAAAACAGTCCCATCGCTACTGCAGTAGTGAGCAGTGTTCAGTAAAAGGAAAACGTCTAAATGTATCAACCTACTTCAAAGACTTTATCGCAGCATTAACTATCTTATGCAAAAGCATCACTTTAACATGTGATACTTGCTGTGTGAGATGATTTGTACAGATAAAAAAGTCACTTATCTGTGTCTAAATAGAAATATGAGAGTACCCTTACCTACGCATCACTTGTAAGCATACATTTGCCTTGTCTTGCTTAAAAAAACTTTTTTTTAATGTTTATATCAAAACAACAACTTTAAAACTGATGTTTCATTTTCATAATTTCCATTTCTAAAACTATCCAGCAGCACAACTATGCTGCAAAATATTGTGCATTCTACACCCTCTTACCACTAGGAAAAGTAGGCTGTGGCTCCTGTAAAAATATATTTTGCACATTTAACATACATTTTTCTGAGGTTTCAATGGAAAAGTTAGGGGACACAGTGGATTGTAGATGGTACTGTAGGGCTGTAACAGGCTAGGACAGTACTATTCACCATTCAGCAGAAAAAAAGGATCAAGTAAAACCAAGGCAGGGATTAGTCAGTGGAATACAATAGGTAGTGTCCGACAACATGAAAGTTAATTTGCAAAATAAGGGCATATGTCAATAGCAATAAAAAGGAAGCACAAAGTAAGTGCAAGATAGACTTTTTGTTTAATTTAAATGGAAATTACTCTACCTGTTTCTTTCATTTCTATGTCTACCTTTTTCATACAGAATGGGTTGTCCTTCACAGTCTGTCAAAGCAAAAACAATTACACTACAACCATACAGTAAACACTGGCTGATTAATCAGGAATTTTTGTTTCTTTTTTTTTTTAATAAAGATAAAAAAAGTGCATGGACCAATATGTTTATAGCATTTTCTATGTGCAGTGCTGTCGGGAAATGGCTATAAGTAAGTTAAACCAGTGAGTTAAAACAGAGTTGCCAAAAGGTTAGTGTAAGTGACTTACAGTACTGTGTGAAAAAATGCTGTAAAGTAAGAATGCTTTCAAAAATAGACATGTTAATAGATTATATTTATCAATTAACTAAATGCAAAGTGAGTGAACAGAAGAAAAATCTAAATCAAATCCATATTTGGTGTGACCACCCTTCAAAACAGCATCAATTCTTCTAGGTACACTTGCACAAAGTCAGGAATTTTGTAGGCATATAGTCAGGTGTATGATTAAACAATTATACCAAACAGGTGCTAATGATCATCAATTCAATATGTAGGTTGAAACACAATCATTAACTGAAACAGAAACAGCTGTGTAGGAGGAATAAAACTGGGTGAGGAACAGCCAAACTCAGCTAACAAGGTGAGGTTGCTGAAGACAGTTTACTGTCAAAAGTCATACACCATGGCAAGAGTGAGCACAGCAACAAGACACAAGGTAGTTATACTGCATCAGCAAGGTGTCTCCCAGGCAGAAATTTCAAGGCAGACAGGGGTTTCCAGATGTGCTGTCCAAGCTCTTTTGAAGAAGCACAAAGAAACGGGCAACGTTGAGGACCGTGAAGCGCAGTGGTCGGCCAAGGAAACTTACTGCAGCAGATGAAAGACACATCATGCTTACTTCCCTTCGCAATTGGAAGATGTCCAGCAGTGCCATCAGCTCAGAATTGGCAGAAAACAGTGGGACCCTGGTACACCCATCTACTGTCCGGAGAAGTCTGGTCAGAAGTGGCCTTCATGGAAGACTTGCGGCCAAAAGCCATACCTCCGATGTGGAAACAAGGCCAAGCGACTCAGCTATGCACGAAAACACAGGAACTGGGGTGCAGAAAAATGGCAGCAGGTGCTCTGGACTGATGAGTCAAAATTTGAAATATTTGGCTGTAGCAGAAGGCAGTTTGTTCGCCGAAGGGCTGGAGAGCGTACACGAATGAGTGTCTGCAGGCAACAGTGAAGCGTGGTGGAGGTTCCTTGCAAGTTTGGGGCTGCATTTCTGCAAATGGAGTTGGGGATTTGGTCAGAATTAATGGTCTCCTCAATGCTGAGAAGTACAGGCAGATACTTATCCATCATGCAATACCATCAGGGAGGCATCTGATTGGCCCCAAATTTATTCTGCAGCATGACAACGACCCCAAACATACAGCGAAAGTCATTAAGAACTATCTTCAGCATAAAGAAGAACAAGGAGTCCTGGAAGTGATGGTATGGCCCCACAGAGCCCTGATCTCAACATCATCGAGTCTGTCTGGGATTACATGAAGAGAGAGAAGCAACTGAGGCTGCCTAAATCCACAGAAGAACTGTGGTTAGTTCTCCAAGATGTTTGGGCCAACCTACCTGCCGAGTTCCTTCAAAAACTGTGTGCAAGTGTACCTAGAAGAATTGATGCTTGATGCTGTTTTGAAGGCAAAGGGTGGTCACACCAAATATGGATTTGATTTAGATTTTTCTTCTGTTCACTCACTTTGCATTTAGTTAATTGATAAATATAATCTATTAACATGTCTATTTTTGAAAGCATTCTTACTTTACAGCATTTTCTTTTACAGCACAATGTATTAATATAGGAAAATTAAGATGAACTATAACTTGTAGATGCAGGTTTTGCACCTGCAAGGAGGATGTTTTTGGTTACAATTTAAGTAATACTTAGGGTCTCATTTACAAAGCGTTTACCGCACGCGAAACATGATTCCCTTTCAATTCGAAGACAACCACCAAAAATACTTTTGGGATATGCCTGCCACAGGTCAGGTATTCACTGAGCATTTTATATCAGAGCTGCTGATAGGCCCCTCCGGGAAGTGCCTTCCGAGGGAACAAATAGTTAATCTGCTGAGCTCACTTCCTCTTTTGCTTCTCACTGCGGTAAGGTAAGGTACTAACCCAAACCAGTTGCTGTGATTGAGTCTGTGTGAAAGAACTCACTCAAGTTTTCTGGAATTGCACTGCTTTATTTTTGGAAAGTATTGCTGGAAGTCAGCTTGCCGCTTCCCCAGAATCAGAAGCTTCTGAAGTGAGCTATTATCGTTTTGCAACTGTGCTTCATTGTCTTCTGTCTTTTCACCAGTCTGCATCGCTTGTGTGGCAGACTGCTTTTTAACCACAGCTTCTGCTGTTACATGTTATTTTCTTCTGTTAGTTGCAGCTAAAAAAAGAGACGCGTGATTATGAATAAATAAATAAATACAAACTCTCCAGTCTACCCGCCTGGCGTGGTGACTGCCCTACCCCTAAAGCTCGGCTGTTGTGTGAGTGTGTGTCTTTTCTGTTACTGCGCTTGCAGTTAAAAAAAAAAACGTGTGCCACCTCCACCGGGGCCTGGTTCTACCTTGCCCTGCTGGTGAGTAGAGTTCACCAGCTGTCTTGGCCTGCCCACCTCGGTGCTTTCGGGCTTAAAAAATCCCCCCAAAAAACAAACAAACAAAAAAGAGTACTGTCTAAAATATTACTGTTTAAACTAAAGCACCATTGCCTACCGCAGCTCTTGAAGCCTGTGCTCCACTCCGGCGTATGCTACGCGCTGCCCTGGTCCTTTGACTGCACGCAGTTCAGGCTAGGCACCTGTCCTCAGTACTCTCGGTGTTTGCACCCTTAGTGTGCAGTGTCCTCGGTGCTTCGGCGCCCCAGGCACTCTAATATTCAGGTGTTTAGGTACCCCTGGTGCTTCGGCACCTACGGGACCTCGGACCCTCGGTGCTTCGGGGCCCCTGGTGCCTTAGTGTTGCGCTCCGGCCCGGCTCCGCCCGGCAAACACCTACTCCGGAACTGACACCGCCTTTGCGGTGGTGGCCCGGATGCTTCTGAACCAGACCTGGTTGTGGCCAAGGAAGACAAGGATATCAGTCGTGGTCTCCTGGGATGATAGCCCCTTCCCTCAGGATAAGGAGGAGGGAGACACCCAAGAGCTGACCCAGCTCTGAGACAACCTCAGACGTTGGGCTCTTCCCTCTTCCAAGCTCAATACCGGCACTTATAGAGCAAGCCTCTTAAGTTCCTACAGATACCTTTGACGGCAGTGCCCAAACTGCGCCAGTCGATCTTCAGGACGCAGGCAGCATTGCCCTGCCTCCAGCCCTTGCCAGTGTTCCTGGAAACTGGAAGAGGTGCGGTCCTCTTGGAACCACCAGGCCTCGGTACCAAGTGTGGTGAAATGGGCAACCCCGCTAGCTCGACCATTGCGGCCCTGGTGCGAGCCCCTCCAGTAGTGGGTTTACCCTGCATGCCCTAACAGCCAATGCAGAGTAATGGAGGCCCATTTAAAAAGGCCTCACGGGCGAGGCGTGCCTGGCCAACACGGCAAGCCTCCTCACGGCTTATATAGATGGCATACTACTATTCAGCGACCCCTCCCTAAACCGGTGGCTTCAGAGTTGTGCCCAGTATCAGGCATGCTGCTCCAGATTTCTGGTTGCCAAGGAAAGGCCCTGGGCTGGAGCCTGGCAAGCCTGGTAGTAGCTCGCTGGCAGCTTTGCTGGACGTGCCGATATCTCCCGGCCATACCTTAGGGCCAGCGGTGGAGGATATACTGCAGCACTCCCTCCAAGAGCATGAGGCGTCTCGACAGGTAGCCTTGATGCTCCCTTCCCGCACTTCGGAGCAGGATAAAGTGAGACACTGACGTCCACCCGTGGCATGCATGGTGACTCGGATGGTCCCGATCCCCACCGCCACGCTTGGCAACCTGAGGCATCGCCCTCGGGCCTCTGTGGCGGCTAGCAGCCGAACCTACTCGCAAAGATGGGGGAGCGCCGGAAAGCAACGGCGCTCCTGGAGGCAGTTCCACCGCCGCCCCAATCAGCCCCCTCAGCAGGCACTGCCACAGCCTCAGCAGCCCAAGCAGGGTCCCTGAATGCTTGCGGCCTCAGATCCATCCCTTTACACAACACCAACTGCAATATTGGCGCGACTGCACCTTCGATACTTTGGTGCTCGCCACCGTACACACCAGTTACGCACTTCAGTTCATTTGGGAGCAGTTTGGCAAAGCCTGAGTCAATTTCTTCGCCACGGCAGAAGTGACTCACTGCCCCTATGGTTCTCCTTCCACCACTTCCGCTACACCTGGATCGAGAGGTACTCCCTGGCACCCAGAACCGGGCAGGCTCCAATTATGGGTCTGGCCCCTGAATGGGACTGTCTATCTGCTTTTGGGCTTTCAGACACGGTGGTAAGTGCACTATAGAACACTAGTGCCTCCGCCACAAGGTTGTTGTACGCCTACAAGTAGAGGTATTTTCAAGACTGGTGTCTGACCTGGGGTCATGACCCTATCTCTTGCCCGATAGCAATTATTCTCCAATTCCTACAAGAACTGCTGGAAGCGGGAAAATGCCCTTCTTCATGTAACATGTACCTGGCAGCCATATCTGCATGCCATATCCCTGTTGACTTGGTGTCCCCAGGCCCCATTTCCTGGCGACCCATTTTTTGAAGGGCTCGTGATTCACGATCCACCTAGAAAGGACGTCCTCCCCAAGTGGGGAGTGGAGGTTCTCACTAAGGCTCTGTTTGAGCTCATTCATTCCATAGAGCTGAAACACTTCTCTATGAAGACAGCCTTTCTATTAGCCATCACCTCGGCCAAGCGGGTCAGCGAGCTACAGGCTCTGTCGGTGCACAGCTCCTGTATGCACGTATGGGACGATGGAAACAGGATATCGTTATGTATGAACCCCGCATTCCTCCCTAAGGTGGTTACGGCTTTCCACTTAAATGTCAGTAGAGCTAGAGGCTTTCCCCTTTGGTGGGGATGGTGGATGGGAGGGTGAGGGGCAATAGGGGATGGGGGATGAGGGATGAGGGGATGGGGGATGGGGGATGAGTGGATGGGGGATGGGGGATGGGGATGGGGTGACAAAGATTCATCAGTGTTTTTTTTGGTGTTCCAGCTAAAACAAATGCAGTGAGTTAATATTGAACATCATTAATGCCCTGTCAAAAAATAAGACATACAACGGCTTTTAATTGTCTTATTTCATAAAAATACCAATTTGAAATGGCAGATATTTAAGGTCCTGTATAGCCATAATGTGTTAATGCGACACTGTGATTTATTTTGGACTAATTGTAGGTAGAATGAGATAAAAACAAAAATATACTGAAATTTAGTTTCAATTTAAAATAATATTTTTACACGTATTTCTACACGTCGTACAACAATGTGAAGCCAGCAACACATCAGCATGGTTTGTTTTGTATTACATGTAGGATGGACAGAAAAAAAGTCTGCTAGGTATTCATTTGATTTTACTTATGTACTGTTTAAGCCTATTGTACATATCTATAGTTTTACAGAATGTATTGTGTACAGAGAACACATTAATGTTATTTTAATATTCCCTTATATTTATTAATATTATTTTTTTTACTAAACAAACATAAATCGATTGAAAACATACAAATACATATATAGTACTTCAGTTAATGTCGAAATAAATATATATCCAAATACAGATGAACCCATTTAATATATCACCTCGCATAATATCATACCCTGTTTATTATCATGATTTTTCAAAAACCACTCGCCATGCACCATAGGTCCTTTGAGAAATTACCTCGTATAATATTATTTCACAAACCCACTTATTGTCACTTTTGTGTTGCCTGTCAAATGCTGCGTGTGCGGTCTTAACTGAATACAGTTCAGTTACAAAGCACCACATTTTTCTTCTTTAACATAGTCAGTCTTATACAAATGCACACAAAAAAACACCAAGTGCAACGCCTAATTGAGAGCTCTCATCAGTTGACAATTCATGCCTTTTGTAGACAATGATGCAAACTGTTTCGTTCCAATTAATGATACAAAGTGTATTTGTCCTGTAGTAAACTATATGCATTAGTTTAAATGTAAAGAATGACTAAATGTACAGTATGAAAACACTGCTCTTTAATTCACGGTTAGTTTTCTTTCTTTTTTCTCGCACTCGTAATGGGGTCTCATAGGCAAACGTGAAACCTGGTTTATATCATGACCCACTTTATATTATTAATTATTCCTGCATCATGATATAAAGCGGGTTAATCTGTATATGAATAACAAACTAACAAAACTAAATAAATGTTACCTAAGATAAAGAAACACCTCACCTCCCCAAAACCTGAATAAAAAGAAAAATAGCAAAAAATGGAAATATATTTTTAACCTCAAACAAAAAAACCAAACAAACAAAAACCAGAGGCCTGACCTGCAATTGAACTCGGATCTGGAGTTGTAGTCCTGAGAGCTACACATTATACCTGTACGCACTGTGGAGTAGTGGTTAGGGCTCTGGACTGTTGACCAGGACACTGCTGCTGTACCCTTGAGCAATGTGTTGCTCCAGTAAAAACCCAACTGTAAAAATGGGTACCAGAATTTGTATGTAAAATAACAAAGTGTAAAACTTGCTTTGGGAAAAAAGCAAAAAAAAAAAATGTTATTATTGTTATTATTATTATAAATAGGCGAGCGCACCATAGTGCTGACGAAAAACTCACCCAAACTGACCTTTATTTCACATACCTTACAATTATTATTATTATTATTTGTTTATTTAGCAGACGCCTTTCTCCAAGGCGACTTACAGAGACTATAAATATCTACCTTTATTCATAAAATTGACAAAACACTCAGTTCCGAAGTTCCATTTGGGATGAAAATGATGCACATAATAAATCTAAGTGAGTATAATATAATACTACTGAAAAAACCTACCCAACCGACCATTAAATACCTTTATTGATAGATACAGTGTTAGAAGCAAATTTCAACTTTTTGGCACAATGTTACAAGATTCATCACAGTTGTAATTAAACATTGTTACTAAAATTGTAACTAAACATAGTTACAATGTACATTTTTTTCTGTAGGTTCTTTCTGTCTTGGGAGGTACATTGTAACAACGAATCTTGATTAATCTTGTAACATTGTGTCAAACAGTTGAATTGAGTTTAAATTCTGGAAGTTATTTATACAGTTGGGTTTTTGCTGGACCCAATTTCTGCTCACCCCACAAAACCGCAACATTTTCATTGTCAATAGAATAAATACAGTGCGCAACTCCAGACCTGTTGCCACCCACAATTTGAGTTTTTTCATGGGGGAAGTGAGCTATGCTGGGTATAGTGAAACAAATCTGGTGTGGAAAACTACCAGAAATGGAAGTGTGAATTAACAGTAAGCTGTGTAATAGGAGGCTATGTGGTCCAGTGGTTAAAGAAAAGGGCTTGTAACCAGGAGGTCCCCAATTTAAATCCCGGCTCACACAGACTCACTGTGTGGCCTTAAGCAAGTCACTTAACCTCCTTGTGCTCTGTCTTTTGGGTGAGATGTTGTAAGTGACTCTGCAGCTGATGCATAGTTCACACACCCGTCTCTGTAAGTCAACTTGAATAAAGGTGTCTGCTAAATAAAGAAATAATAATAAAGTAGAGATGAGCTATAGTCATACTCCCGATGAATGTGTCCTAAAGTTGCTCTATAGAATACAAAATTAGGTCAACGCTACACCCATAATGATGCCATCCAAGTTCCATAGAATTACAAAAGAAGTCAAGCAATACCACCTCACACACCTGAATAAATAATTGAAATCATATTTTATAATATGAATGTGTACAAAAATGCTAATTCGCGGTTAGAATTTAAAAATAATTGCAATGTTTCTGTTAAATCTGAATTGTCTGCACACTATGTTTACAGAAATATTTGTCATTTGCAGAAAGAGACTTAGCAAAGTGATATGTTTGTTGTTGAAACAAATCTTTTAAACTGGTTGTAAATGTCTTCATTTTGTTTGTTCCTTGATCTAAAGCTGAAAACGTCTCTTGGTAAAGGAAGGGCTTTTATTCGGTATTCTCTTGTACATCAGCGACTGGCTGACACCCTTCAGCAGTGTTTGATCAATGTAAAGGTCACAAGGTAAGTCAAAGACAGAGCACTGTAAAAAACATAAAACTTTGTTCTGAATCAATATATGATGTAAATGGATGTAGTCTGTGTAAGTTGATCTTCAACCATGTGCTATACAGATTGAATCTAACTTGGAAGCTTTTTAGTATGTTCTCTATACTACAACATAAAAAAAATAAAAACATGTAACTTTAAATATTACGTTACATCAAAGGAAGGGCTGATTATAGTTTAGTGCCTTTGGTAGCCATTCCCCAAATAATAGATATAGGTTAAAACTGTTTTCCAATTAGTATACGGAGAGAAAGCAGAACTTTTTTTGTCAAAAAGTACCATGTGGTTTTTTTCTGACATTAACCGGATATCCGTCAAAAAATAGACCAACCCCTAAAAATGGCATCTGTTTCAACATGTACCCTAGTTCATATAAGCAGTATGTAATATTATAGGCTATTACATAGAAAAGGAAAAGAAAAAGAGAAAGAAGAATAAAGAAGTCTGTGTGTGTGTGTGTGCGCATTTATCTTTTGACAATGCTAGAGTCACTCTAAAATAATAACCTTGGTTATTAACAATTAGAGAGTCCCTAAGTATATTATAAAATATTATGCTGAAAATTAACCTGTCAGAAGCAGAACTTTTTGCCAAGGTTTCAAGTAGGTAGTCATTTCTAAAAAAGAAAGTTATATTTGTTATGCATGTGTTCTTGTGTATGTTGCTTTCCTCTAGTGACTGGTATTATGCACGAAGCCCGTTACCGAAACCTCACCTGAATGCTGACATAATTAACCACCTGTACGAATTGAATGAAGTTCAGTTTGACATAGCTTCGAGGGGTCATGACCTAGATGCTGCTTGGCCAACATTTGCAAGGTAAGGTAATACATGTGTTCCTTCTTTCAGCCTTTAACATTAAACATTGCGGTAAGCCCATTGAATATCACTAATGGGTTACCAGACGATAAAAGTATTGATAGTTGGGTAATTTAAGCAGATATTCTATTGAGGGCCTCGGGCTGGGTGTTGTAGGGTGGCTTTCATTATATTTTACTTACAGATAGACAAAGTCACCAGTGTCGTCGCCCCTCTCCCCTTCCATGAGTACAGTAATTTAAACTTGAGACACTAAATGCAATATACTGTAGAAGAGGAAGTCTTGATAATATTTTATGTCTTATAGGAGGACACTGGGACTGGTCAATTCTCCAGCCCACTTCTGGAAACCACCCAGTCGCAGTTCCAGCATAAGCAGCTTGGTTAGCAGTTATTCACAGGTAAACATGTTGGTAATGGCTCTGTGTTAAAAAAAACAATATCTACACAAATAAAATTCAGTTAACAATTAATTAATGTTATTCAAGTAACAACTGTTACAAAATGGTGATTGTTAATGAAATAATCGTTTCTCTGGATTTTACTGTAGGCTTATAATTGAATTAGCTTTATGTCAGAAACAGACTTGTTATTTGCTGTAAGTTACTGGTGCAATGGTTGATCCAAGCTCAACAGGTTGATTTATAGGTGTGCAGTAACAGAAACCTGTCAATTGTATCATGATACATAGGGCCTCATTTATGAAAGGGTGCTATGAGATGAGCTTCATTCACATGGTATTTACTAAAGGTCGGTAATTGTATTGTACACATTAAAGTGAGCAATAATTAGTTTGTTTGGACACCAGGCTTTAACCACTGATAGGCGCGCTATTTAAATCTATTTTTTTCTGGCCTGAAAACTAGTGATGTATAGTTTGATTCTTTTTACTGACTTGATTCATTTGATTCGTTCAGTTTAGTGAATCAATTCAACAGATTTGTTCGTTTGATTCACTTATTCATTAACACAAAATAAATACAACAATGCTCATTACGTGTTCTAATTCTGCAACTTTTCCACATAATGCCTGTTGTTGCAGAATCCAGTGTAAGCAAATGGGTACTTGTGCATTTCTTTAATTTTTTACAGCACTCTGCAGGCCAACCGACACTTTTGCTCAGTCATATATGGTGCACCCTCTGTTGTAATCCCACCAGTTAGTTTCTTCCAAGGTAATTCTGCACTTTCCATGGCTTCTTGAAGTTAAAAAAGTCCTTTTCTTTTGTTGAGACTCCATAGCTTCTTTAATTTCCAGTAAACTCAAAATATGTTGCTTTGTGTAGCGTATCATAGTGACGTTGTATGTTATAATCTTTCATAACTGCAACCGTTGCACTGCAAATCAGACATGTTGCCTTGTCATCAAAATTATTCAGTGAAAAAATAATCATCTGGCTAACGATTTTGGAATCTTCTGTGTTCCGCCTCCACCGTTCGCTTCCGTGACATCTCCAGTTACTTTTTCGCTACTGATTTTAAGTTTTACACAAAGTAAAATAAATAGTTTAAACAAGCCTTCGCTTCGCTATCCTAATCGAAATTATGTGCTATTTGATTGGTTATTTTACTACCTCTGTGAGCTGTGATTGGCTTAATGGAAATGTCACTCATACAATGCAGAAAGCACATGTTGAATACATGTGTTATATTAAAGAGTCGGGTTGTTTTAAATAATTCCAAAATAATACAGTACATCAGTGCAATTTTATAAAGTAATGGGAGGGCCGCCAAAAATTTCCCCGCGGGCCGTATGTTTGACACCCCTGTTTTAGAGTATTAACTATTTATTTTAAACTATGTCACTCAGCTTTAACTGCAACCCATTTAATAAACTGCGATTTACACACAAAAAAAAAAAAAACCCTGCTAAAGCTGATGGGGAATTAAATTAAATTTCCTACAGAGGATAGGTTTACAGGACGTGTGCTATTGATTGTACTCATATAGCGCTGTCACTCTGATCCATGGAGCCACCTACACCTTTACAATAAGCTACTGACCAAAAGATATGCCTAGACTCCTGGGGCTTTTGATATCACGGTGTTCACGGGTAAGTCTCTGACATTATCATGCACACTAAATTATCGCTCACAATACATATAGCGTGTATGGTATGGCATGTAAATTAGCCAAATACTGTGCATTTAAATTATATTTAATATCGAAATGCACGAGAATTCAACTTCCTATTCAGAACGGAATCCAACATTCCAATAACTAATTTATCAAATTAGTTTTACCGTGTTAATTTAGTTTAGACGTGATCTACCAAGCTGACAATATGTTATCAACCTCAATTGATTCTATATTCAAATTAACTCAGCAATGGGAATGGAGGTAGCTGTTGATTTTCAGTAGTCTTGCAACATTATCTTTGGCTTGTCGGAGGGTTTCCAACTGGAATGGGTTCCGTTGATTGGACTTAAGTCTCAGTTCAAAGAATGCATTGCATTTGAAAAGTTATGTTGTTTGTAAAAGTGTTCTTTGGTATGGTTACGGGACCTTCCAGATGCACAGCTGCTGGCTAGTTGCTTCAGTTCGTTTCGTGGTTGATTTCAAGCAGCGAAATAAAAACAAAGACCCGTTTTTGGATCTTTGTTGTGTCCTGTTTCCTTGTTCAGTCTTTTGCAGGACAGAGAGCAGGGCCCTTTTCAGATCTGATTTCAGCCTTCTCAGGACATGATTTTAGACGCATTTCAGAACCATTTCTGTCTCATTTTCTGATCATAACTTCAGACCTTGTCCGTCTTTTGAATTAAACCTCAACCCGTTTTGATTGGATTCATGGGTGGTGTTTAAAGTTACGCAACGTGCCTAAACACTGGTCAGTTTGTCTGTGGCCACTCCTTAGCCTTGCCCACAGCTCATGATTGACAGTTCACTCAAAGTTCCTTTGTCTTTTCAAGCGTCATTTATGCTGTTCCCCCTCCCTCTGCATTCATGAGAGGGGAAGAGATCTGCTACTCGTCAATGTCCAGAATTGCCTGTTTGCAGAGATTTAAGTTCGTGATTACGCAAATTTTTACGACTCAGCTTCACAAAGCTACATTTGTCTAACTTTGACCAAGATATTGGGGAAAACATTAACTTGCAACTTTCTGAAACAAGTTTAAACCGTGCATATTAATATCCAGCAATAACCTGATTTGACTGCACACTACACAGTACACACTAGGGCTGCTACAATGAAATAGAAAATCGATTCCATTCCTCCTTATATACATTTATATAAATACTGGGTAATCGATTCAATAATTACATTTTGGTAACGCGCATAGTTAATAACATTATTTAAGTTTGTCAATGAAAATGCACCGAATGCCCTGCCTTGCTATTTGCAGTATTTCTGCCAGACAAGCAGTGGGTGTGCTCTTCTTTTCCTGCTTGTTAACTAGCATCTGATTTGCTGGTCCCATCCTACCAGCGAATCACTTTTGAAAATGCTTTGTATGTATTGCCCTCTGTGTATTCGATGTAAACAAACAAAAAATCTTGCTGCCTTGAATCCAGAGCAGGACAACAGGCTTGTGTTCCTGGCAAACAGCCTGTCAATAAATTGTGCACATTGAAGAAAACTGACTGTATATAGTTTGCGCTTCTTTGGAGTTTCAAAATTAACTGTTATATAATGAATATTTAAAAATATTCAATAACGTTAAAAAAACAATCAGTGATGTATGCATGTTGTAGAAAGTAAATCAATTTATTTGTATTATTATATTATTATTATGATGTTTAGGCAGAGATTTCCGCATTGTGTGTTACACACAAGTTTATGTGGTACAGTATTAACAAGATGCAATGTGTGATACTGCAGCTGTCACTGAATACAAAAAGTTTGTGTTAATAAAAATGTTTTTCATAAACTCGTGCCTAGTTTATATAGATTACATTCCAAAATACTGTAATCTGTTTGGAATAAATATTTTAGTAACACCCCTGTAGTATGTTAAACTTGTTTGTTGCGAATGTTGTTTTTTTTTTTTTTCATCTCCTGACACTACCAAGGCGTAGTTACCCCTGACATTCAATTGTTGTGCAGAAGCTTTTACTTAGCTGCAATGATATTAAAATAATCACGTCGAGGGAGAGGAATGGAGTGATAATGTATGAGGGCGATACAATCATTGATATTTATTTGAACGGTTCGATTTTGTGTGCCCAATTAATCAATTGCTATTTGGAGGGTTAACTGACAGCCCTAGTACACACTCTTTTAATGCCTTTTCATTTGGAAATGCATACAGGTGCAAGTTATTTTAGTAAATTAACAGTCATTTTATCAGTTTTTCTTGATATTCAAAGTGTATCTATTACACCTTTGTCTTTTACCTAGCCACACTTTTCAGAGAATCGCAAACAAAGGTCTGCAAGGCATATATCTTTATTCATTAGATTCAGATTTGGTAGTCCAGATCTTTGATATCAGTATATCACAGGTATTTTTTTTAATTGTACTAAAAATAGCTTTTATATTAGATACCCATGTTGTTTTGTTTAATATGGTTTTCAAATGTTATTTGTTCACAGGCACATGACTTTCCTTCAAGCCCAGATTTTAACCACTCTTTAATGAGTGAGCCAGTAAGCATAGTGGATGAGCTGCGTATTGAACTTGACCAGTCGGAAATAAAGCGACTGAAATTGCAGGAGCAGGTTAATCAGCTGGAACAAGAAAAGCAAGAGCTCCTGAAAATCAGCAGCCAACTTGAAGGGCAGCTGGAGGTTTCCTTGACAACCAAAAGCACTGCTCATGACTTACAGCAGTGCCTCAAAACACTAAATTCATCTGAAAAGCTAAAAGATTCTCAGGAGACCATTGTGTCGCTAGAAAAGACAACTGGGGACTGTGCAAGTCATTTGCAGTCATTAACTCAAGAGCTGGAAACCATCAAGGCTTCTGAGCAAATCAAGGACAGTGACAGTAGTATACAAGCTAGACCCAATGTTGTAGAACAGAAGAACCTAAAGTTCCTGGCAAAGCTTGACAGGGTTCTAAATGAAAAGGGGCAACAAACAGCTAGCCACTATGACACTGCACAGAAGATTCACAGACTTCGAGACAATTTCAGTGTGACAGAGAAAGAGAAGATTGAAATGCAGAAAAATAGAAGTGAGCAAGAATCTCAGATTGAAAAACTGACTGACGAGTTAATGCTCAGAGAAGATGCTGCAGGAGAAATTGAATCAAAATTCAACAGTCTCACTATAATCTCTGTAGAAGAAAACTGTAACTCTAATCTGAAAATGCAGCTGCAGGATATGCAAAGGCATACTGAATTACTGGAAAAACAGTATGAAGAGAAAGAGAAAGGGATTTGGAAGGAGATGCAACAGAAGTATGACACTTTGAAGGAAGGTCTTGAGGAACAGATACATTCTCTCACTGAACAACTAAAGGCCAAAGAAAAAGATCTGTCTAACAGCAATATAAATGTTCAGAAGCTAGAAGAACACCGAATCAAGATCATCAATGAGAAAGAAGGTCTAATTAATACCATTGCAGAGTTAGAAGAAAACATAAAACGACAATCAGATAAACTAGAGCATTCTAAAATTGAGTGTTCCAATTGGAAGTCGCTGCATGAGAAACTGCAACAGACAATAAAGAGGACTGAGGACACCAATAAAGAACTCATGGAAAACAGAACTGTACAAGAAGATGAACTGGCTAGCCTCCGTGCTTCTGAAAAGCATCTGCAGAGTCAGATAGATGATACCATGGTCACTGTAGATGAGAAGGAAAAGAAGCTCAGGGAAGAAAACAGACATTTAGATGAGAGTTATCAGAAAGCGTTAATGCAAAATGCTGTTTTTGAAGAAGCAATAAAGAAGTTTGAGGATGAGAATAAAGATCTAAAGCAAGATGAGGCAAATCTAAAGGAAGAAATATCCTCACTAAAGATAGACATGAAGCGGCATGTTACAGAGCTGGAGAAGAATATTGCAGCACTAAAGAAAAGTGAGAAATCCCTTGAGGAGCAGCTTCAAGAAAAACACAGACTTTTAGAAGAGAAGGAAAAGTTTATTGATGGACTTTTAGACAAATCAGTTACATTTGAGAAACAGGTAAGGGAATTGCAGAGAGAGAAGCTAAATTTGGAGAATGCCTTTCTGCAGCAAACCAAGTCAATGGAATCTCTCACCAAGGAAAAGGCTTCTGTGGAGAAAGCGATCAACTCACAAATGTATGTGGCTGAAAGGCAACTTGAGTTAAACATGAAAGAAGTAGGAAGATTACAAGCAGAGGTTATTGACCTCAGAGGCAAACTTCAGAGTGCCAGTGAGGAAAGGATGAAAACCCAGGCCAAGTTAAATGTGACCGAAGCCTCTCTTGAAGAATTGAGAACTTTTACAGAGCAACTGAAGGGACAGATTGAGTCACTTAACCGAAACCATGTGCAAGAACTTGTGCAGTTTAGGGAGAAGGAAGACTGTTTGAGAAAAGATAAGGAATCTGAAGCCAAGGCCTGGGCTGAGCATGAAACGGTGACATCTTCTCTTAAATATCAGATGTCGGTGCTTAAACACTACTTAGAAAAACTTGAGTTGGAAAACACGGAAACCAAGGAATTACTTCAAAGGGCAAATGTGGAAATGGCTGAGCTTGGCATACAGATCTGTACCCTAACCTCAGAAAAAGAAGATGCTAAAGAAAAATGGACAAGAGTTTCTCTTCAGCTTCAGGAGCAATGTGAAGAAGCAGGAAAAGAGATAAACAAGTTAAATGCCAGCATGGCTGCTCTAAGACAGGAGAACGAAAGCCTTCAGGAGGAGCTGAAGCAATCAGAGAACCTTGCAGACGCAATCCTCGACCTACAAGCTAAGTTAGAGAAAACTGAAAAACAGGCAAAGAGTCTCCAGGAAACATCCAAAGAAGAGGTCTTTGCTGTTAAGTTTCAGATGAGCAGCGAAGTTCTTAACTATCAAAATAAAGTCAAGGTATTTCAAATTAAGAAATGTATGTAATAGGAGATAAAACAATAATGTAAAATGATTAAAAGAATATTCCTGTCTGTGCATGCAGATAGTCTCCCGTGCTCTCTTTGCTGAATAGACTTTTCCTTTTCGAGAAAATATTTAACTCTGTCCTTTTCTATAAACGAGGATGACACAGTCTATTCCGTTGTACTAAACAGTAGTTGATGTAAGTAACGCCAAACCTGTCATTTTACTTTTAATGACAATAATACACTTGAGACTCATATACATCTTTTAATGATTTAAACAGTTTGATCTGCCACACTTTAGATCAATTGGACTGAAATAAAGCATGGGGAACTTACCAGGTGAGGACCAATATGTATGAAAGAACCTTTATAATGTTGTACTTTCAGATTTTAAAATTTGAAACAAAAAATTGACGTGCACAAAGAAAGTCATTTAAATAGCACTAAAGATACACATTAAATCCCCACTGTAGAATAACAAATATGGCTTAGTTGTGTATACTTGTCATAACACAGCCTAGATCTGTGATGTTCTGTGTAGATCCCTGTGCTAGTTTTTAAATGCTATTTTTATACCTATTAGAGTGTCACAGAAGAATTGGAGAATATTAAAGGACAGTTGAAAGAGCATGAAGAAAAGATGTCTGACCTGGAAGCAACAGCCTCACAATTAAAGGTAGGCATGATTCATGCAGACGAATTGGATCTGTTATTATTATTTGTTTATTTAGCAGACGCCTTTATCCAAGGCGACTTACAGAGTCTAGGGTGTGTGAATGATGCATCAGTTGCAGGGTCACTTACAATAATGTCTCACCCGAAAGACAGAGCACAAGGAGATTAAGTGACTTGCTCAGTGTCACACAGTGTATTGAAGTCTGTGAGGTAAATCAAAACAGAAAGAACAGGGCAAGGCACTAACAATAGCTTCTTCTGAGCAGTGTTCTTATCAAAGAGCTAGATAGGCTTCCTCTCTGTTATATAGTTTAAATGGTGCTTGAATATGTAATATACAAATATAACATTTCACTCAATATCAAAATGACAGTTCTGATAGAACTCACACATACCACTGATACCTGTTTTATACCTTTCACAGTTACGGATTTCAGTTTGCAGATATTTCTGTTGTGAATGTCTTGTAAAATCATACATAGATCAAAAATATTTAAGGCAGATATGATATATACTAATTTTAAGAGGTTTTACGTACCTGTAAATATACAAAATATACCACACCACTGTTTTTTTCGTTAACTCAATTATAGTTTTTACATAACTTTATCCAACGTTGCTGACATCAGATTGCAATAGGCTAGGGTTATAGCATTTATCCTGTTTGTCATGTATGATACACTGCGTTCATACAAAAAAAATGTGTTGACTGTAAATTAAGAGAAAGGGAAATAAAAGCAAAAACAAAATGCACTTGCAGCTTAATGTCATAAAACAACATTTTTCTTTAGTGTGAACAATGTTTATGAACTTCTATTTATCTAACTGTCTGATTTTTATGCAAACTATAAAGGACATGCAATTGATGTTCATGTGATTATTAATGGGTTTTTTTTCCATGTGCCAGGCGGTAAATAGTGATTACTCAAAGCAGTTGGATGAAAAAGCAGAGCAAGTGAAAAATTCGGAAACATTAATCCAACAAAATGCTGAAGAGCTACAGTCTTTAAAAGATAATTTGGCAAGGTATGGGTTCACAACCACATACGTTTTTAAAGTATCTTGTGATAGATTACATTCATTTTGATATTCATAAAACCGTATGAGAATAATGTTCTTCAAAAATAGGCATTGGTGCTCAAATCTACCATTACCCCTACACCAATGTCTAGTTTGCTACCTTTATAGTGTTTTGTAAATGTGTAAACCACCTGCAGTAAACTGAACAACAGTGTTATATGATGGAAACTAATGCAAACCAAATTATCTTTCCAAATAGAATTCAAGAAGAATTATTAGCGTCACAAAAACAAAGCAAGGAGTACAGAGATGAACTTGACAAGACAGTGGCCGAAAAGCAAAAAAAACAACTGGAGCTCTTGGCTGAACTTGATGATTTGACTCAAACCAAGCAGAACCTAGAGGAGCGACTCATTGAACTGATTAAGTATGTTTTATTTTATCATTGGACCTTTCAAATGCAGAACAACTGGAATGTAGTACTATTTAAAACAACAGAAGACAATAATTTACAGTTTATATGAAATGTCTGTAGTATAAATTCCTCCTCCCTTTTATACCATAAAATTATTACAGTGCCTAGTGTATTTGTGTATTTCACCTTTGAGATGCCTCTGTCCCTTTCAAAGTCACTTTTCCCAAGAAAACAGAACAGATGTTAAAAAAATGTGTTGTTGTTTTTTGTGCAGAGACAAAGATGCCCTCTGGCAGAAATCAGATGCCCTGGAGTTTGAACAAAAGGTTCGTGCTGAAGAGCGTTGGCTTGTTGACAGGGAGACTAATCACTGCCTGGACTGTAAGAGTCAATTTACATGGTGGCTTCGGCGACACCACTGCAGGTCTGTCAATTATAATCATTTTAATTGTACTGTAGATAGTAATTACCCAAAATAGATCAAATGAGAAGCCACACCTATTTGAAAGTAGTTGGAGCTAACAAAACAATAACTAAAATCGTACCTATTACACACTACAAATGTGCAGCTTTGCCAGAAACACATATAATAGCAAGTTGTGTTTAAAAATCATGAAACCTGGTACTATACTAGGTTAAAGAAAAGTTACCAGTTAGCTTGCCTTACTCAGACAATAGGGGTGGTGGAATAATGACAGGAAAGATGTTGACGGGGTGGAAACAATTTTACCAATGACCAAGAATACCTGAAAGCAAGGCTTGCGAACAGAGATTTATTTCATATTACCAGATACCATGTTTTAAAATCATAATACTTTTTTGCTGTTAAGTGTTTCTTTCAGAATTGTACATTTTAGAAGTGTACAAAAGGTAGGGTTCATGTAATAAATGTGTTAGCTACAGCCACTTTAATTGAGGCCTTCAGTCACAACTGTAATAATAATCTCTAAGTGTCCAAATGTGGTGGATCCCAGTTTTGTCATACTTTGATATAATACTATTTTTATTTTTGTTAATCTCCATCAATATGATTTATAATCTTTATATATATATATATATATATATATATATATATATATATATATATATATATATTGTGGAAAAACCACTGCCACACGGGTTCGTTGCCCCTTTTAAAACGCGACCCAACACAAACAGGAATGGATTTTCTGCGTGATTGCGCTATTTTTTTTTAAATTAACAAAACAAAACAAACAAAACAGAAACAAATACCTAACTCCGTTTTGGAGCGCTAACTACACAGGTAAGTCCCTGACTAACTCTCAGGACGGCTAATCCCTTTACCTACCCAACACACACACAGAGAAAACCACACAGGCTTGACACAGCGCTTCCTTTCGGTACGACTGCACGGAGACAGAGCACACTATCTGCCTCCTTCTACTCAGCAGCCTCGAAAAATCTAACTGCCCTTTTTTTATACCCTGCACCTGGCTCTAATTTAATTATAATCTCCAGGTGCAGGGGATAATTAAGCAATAAAACAATTAACAAAATAAATTAAACAATAAAGCAAAAACAAACAAATGTGCATTCCGCACCTATTTTTTTTGCAGGGAGGCTTTAACCCCCTCCCTGCTGTCTTACATCGCCACTGCTGTTACAATATATATATATATATATATATATATTAGCTCAAAGAGCCAGCTGCCCAACGTTTCGATATGTTGTACATATCTTTATATATATATATATATATATGTTTCAGCAGTCTGTGAGATTATTATTATTTTTTTTTTAATCTGTGTATATCTATTTGCACAAATACAATTACAAATACAAGTAGAATTACAAGTTTCTTGAATACTTGTCTGCGAGATAAGATTCTGATTAAATACTTTTTTTTGTACATTGTGTATTCTATTGCATTATCTTAGCTTGAGTGGTGGGTCTATTAGAAATAGATCCTCGCTCATCTAAATAAAACCAGGTAATAAATGGTACCTTAGCTAATATACAATAAACTGTTATCAAATAATTAAGGTTTTAGTTTTTTTCCCATAGTATTATGACAGGGGCACCTTGAATGAACAACCATCAAATCAATCTTAAGCATCCATTTTAATGCCCAGTCTCTTTGGCACTCAGTTAATTCAGGTTTCACAGATTAAGGCAGTATCCAAAACACTTGAAAAAGATGCTTTACCATGGTACCTGGTCATTCAAGTTTCACTGTAAATGGCTAAGTAAATACATGTTATTTATTTAAATGTAGTTATTCAGGCTAAACTGGCAAAGCAAATATTCTCAATGTGTTTCCATGATGTTTTCCCTGACATTTAAGAATCCTACTGTTATTTTCTCTTTAGACTTTGTGGTCGCATATTTTGCTATTACTGCAGCAACAACTTTGTGATGACCAAGCACAGTGGTAAAAAGGAGCGTTGCTGCAGAGAGTGCTACATGCAGCACAGTGCAGTGATTAAGAGGTTTAGCCAGGCAGATGCATGCAGTGCTCCCGAAACTCCTGAGGGATCTCCATCCCTCTCTGCTCAACCACCACCACCACGACCAACACCAAGTGTCACAGGTAGGCCTAGGAATGTTTTTCTCAGATCTTTTTGCTGCCTGCTTTTTTCCTATTACCTGAGCTGAATTCCAACCCTAGCCTCCTGTCTTTGTTTCAGATATTATTGACAATTGGGTATCTTTCAAGATACATATTTCACTATGAAGTTATGGGCCCAATTCACAAAGCTTTCACTCATGAGGACTGCTTTTTTTAACTTTTATAAACTAGGACCAAACTGCCCTAAAGCGAGATTCGCACGGGACTAAAAATCAGGTGTCCTCAGAGTTGGTCAAAAGCAGAGGACGTCTAGTAACCTCCCAGACGTGGATTAGTTTTTATCAAGGAAAGTCGGTAAATTCAAAATTGAATGCGATGTTGTGGCCAGAGAAGGCGCTTTTGTGCATAATTTGTAAACAATTTACCGGGTGTAAATAACTAATTTTGTTGAACCTTCTTTTCCAAAGGTTAGAATAGCCATTTTGTTGTTTGAGTGATATGTATTTCCATACATATCTTCAAATGCACTGTTAAAAGTCGACAATTATGTTTTGTATTTTCGCCTGTCCCCAATTTGGTTATGCCCAATCATAGCGTTTTACTAAACTGTAGAATCTCATGACAGATCATACCAATTTTAATGATATCTTATGGTTTATTGTAAAGGCTGGTGTTGCTTTTAGGCGAATAACCCGGAAATTCTATATCAATTCTAACATAACAATGACATGGTCAATTCACATAAGAGTAAAAAGACACTTTTTACAGAAGGTCCCGATGACCTGTAAAAAAAATCAGAGGACCTCTGAGAAAATGATCTGGGATAAAAAGAAATGAACGATTCGCACTGGACTAAATTTCACTGATGTCTGTAAAAATTCCGAAACCACCTGTTATGTGGTGATTTTTAGTCCTGTGCGAATAGGGCTGAAGACATCCATCAAAACTGACTTTAGAAAAGTCTTTAAATAACTTTAATCATTGTGAATAGGGCCAAAGCTGGAGCTTGTGTATTATGGATGGATTTTAAAGTCTGCTACAACATATTTACTTTTGCCTAATGGTGCTCTGTACTTTCTGCTGTTGGCTTTTATCTGTTGATAACCACTTCATAGTAAGTTCCCTTACATGCTTGCAGTATGTGTGACATGGTGGTGATAGCATGGTTTTGATCTTGTAGTTACAGATGGAGTTTCAAAGCAAGATGATGTTACCTTCGATATTATCACAGATGAGGAGCTTAATGTAATCGATGACAGTGATTCTTTGCCTCCAACTGATGCTGAGGCCCCAGATAGCCTGAAAGAGTCATTTGAACAGGGCACTGCAGAGCAGTAAGTAACATGTTATTACAATATTTTATAAGCAAACACTCTTACCTTGCAAAATAATCCAGGTTTAATGGGAAAATACCATTTAATCTAGACCAATTGCTAAACGGTTTTCGGTCTCACCAAGGTGTTTTAAGTATGCATGTACAGTGGTAGCCAAAACCAGCTATAAAAATGTTGAAATATGGTGCGCTGTAAAACTGAAATCAATGTGATTTGCAGTTTTGTGATTTGCATCTTCTGCATGCCAGAGGGCATTGTCTGACTAAATACTGGTTGGCTACAGATTATTACTGAAATACAGTGTTTCATCAGCAGATGTCAGACACTAATGCTTGTGAATACCTAAAGCACAAAGCTTACATTGAGTTAAAGTAATTTTTATACTGTACTGTACGATTGTGGTAACAGCTTGAATATACCGAAACCTGCCGTACATCAAGAAGTTAAGCAATGCTTTCGCTGGAGACACCTAATAGGAAAAAAATGTGTTGTTAAAATGAGTATGCACACCAACAGTAAACAGAGCAAATAAATAAATATCTTGTTTCTGATCTGATGTTTTGTTTTTTGTGTGTATTTATGCAACGTACATTAGTTGTGAATGCACGTTCATCATTTAAGACCGTAATTAATGGGTTTCTAGCAACAACGCATTTCCCAAGGGGGAAAGTTGATATTGTACAGTAAGAATAGAAATTTAGGACGACTAGTGAAATTTGTTTTGCTGGTTACACAGAGCTAGCATTGATGCCCTCACGAAGTGTATTGTTTCTAGAATTCATTGTGCACAGTACTGAATCAGATGGCACAAAAACAGCTGCTTTCCTCATCTAAATTGTTTTAGAAACTATGGAAAACATACACATGTGTTTTACAAATATTCTTAATACAATAACACGAGACACACATGACCACCACCAAAAAAAAAAAAAAGGAAAATGTTGCTCATACCCAGGATAATGGCTTCATAAAATTCAAACGAAATATTAAATCTAGTATTTTAGAAGCATATGTCCATGTTCGACAAACTGAATACACTGGCCAATTTACAACTACAAAATTAACTTGCATCTATTGCTAAACTTCTTCATAGTCAGATGTCAAAAAATTACCACGTTGTCAGATTACAGGATCCCTAACTTTCAGTCAGACCACTAATCCGGTCTTGTTAAATTCTGAACATGTGTATTAGTTTAACTGATTGCCTGTCAGTCTGTGTTCTTGGATAACTATGGCATTCTGGGAGATGTTGTTTTTCATTCCTCATTTAAACAGCCAGAACTACATTTCTTTTTTTCCACCCACATTTTTTAACGCTTACCTTACATTGCAGGGTAAAGACTGCGTACTATTCAGGGTCCTATCTCCCTTCTACAACTTTACCCCATATTCTACCACAAAATTCATTTCCACATAAGCACCCCCCTTCAAATTTTTATTTCACATATCTACTGGACAGGTTCAGGAACAACAACAATGTCATCCTCATTTTGTAAATCTCCATCATTTACAGAGATGTTAGATTTAAGATCAGCTTTTGCATTTCGTTCATGACTTTTTAACTGTTCAAACAAGCTTGCAGCCCACTTACATACTTCTCGAAAAGCGTTCACTGGCCATGATATTTAGGTATTAATCTGTTTTAGGTTTGGCAAATCGATCAATAACTTTGCGCTACGTTCCCTGTTCACATTCCTTTGTTTTTTTTGCATTTGTATTAAGAAGTGCAGATCATTTCAGATTCTTGCTAGACTGATCATCTCCTGTGTGCTTAAAAAGGCTGGCTGTTTTGGGGGTATTTGTAAGCACTTTTTATAGCCTGCTATCTTGATTTTAGTTCAATAGCTATAACTCGTCCCATTTTGAACAAACATGAACAATCAACTCCAAGCATTTTTCAGTGGGATGCTTCCCCAGGACCATGTTGTTTTTTTTTGTTTGTTTTTTGCTGAACTTGACTCTCTTCCTAAAAAAATTAACTAAAAATCTATTTTTTTTACAGTAGCATTTTGAATGTGTCCTTTTTTTCAGAAACCATAAAAAACTTATCTTTTTTTCAACACAAAATATATTTGTTTTTAAACTTTAAGTATTCTGCTTAGTGTTTTCAAAGAGATATTCTATGACCTCAGGGACCTTACAATACATCACAGGAACTTGTTTAGAGATAAGAAAGAAACAGAAAGGCACAGTACATCAGATGTATTTGACTTATATCAGAACATTTATTCTGTCTCGTGTTTTAATATATGTTTTTACAACATTTATAAATATCAAGTTACACTTGTTTTCTTTATTAATGATAATAATGTAATGAAGAACTATTATTTTTATTTATAAATATTTATTTTTAGAAAATAAAATCGAGAGTAGTGTCCATTATTGCTTATAAAGCTCCTGAGAATAAACGTTTATTGTAGCATTGTAATTTTACTATTGTAGCAGGTAGGACTACTGCTAAGTACTTAATTGTGTGTTAATTGTATCCGATTGACTTACCCTTATAAAAGCTGTATTCGTTGTTGCTCTTGACCACAACACTGTTTCTGATCAGGACTGCCAGCATACGGCCATGCTTGTTAATTCCTCCAGAGAAGGGTGACCTGGTGTAACTACTCCTTTGTGTGGCCACAGCAAGAATTCACCAGGGAGTGCGCACAGCCACTGTTTCTTATATGTTCTTTTTTGCTTCGATTTCTTACATGTTTTCTTTATTTTATTTATTTTGCTCTCTGCTGCTTAATTCCAGTGTTACAGTATGTTCAACATACAGTTTGCTGTATGTTTGTAGTGTTAGCTAGCGTTTTGTTTATAGCTTCGCTTTGTGCTCGTACTACTGGTATGGTAAATTGTAGATTCTGCCGTGTTGCAGTATTACCAACAGAGTCATAAATTGTTTTGTGTGTGTATAATTTAGTCGATTCTCCCTGTGCCTGTCCGGGTGCTATAGGATATTTCGGAGGGGTGAGTTTTGTTTGGTTTGGTTTTCAACATCACATTTCCTAGGACAAGCAACAGCTGATGCCTTGTATGAAAAACTCAGGGACACCACAGTTCAGATCTCCAATGCACTTACGAGATCAGCCAAAGAAAAACAACTGGAGCTGTAGAGTTTAGAGCAAGAGCTCGACAGCAAGCTCCAAGAAATGAAAAACTAATCCTATAAGGCAGTACAAATTATGCGTACTAAAACTTTTTTTGTTTTTCTATTTTTGCACACCAATGTTATTTGCTTTTGGACTATGTATTTCCTAACTAAAATAACTGTCCTAAAGACAACTCAGTGCTGCATTTTACTGACCATGATGATGTGTGACTCAAGTATGGAGTATTTAAAATGAGTCTTGTTGTCGAGAATTGTGTCAAGAATCGTGCAAGGTATGTCTGGATTTTTTGTGTACTGATACTGTCTACTGTGTGCACTGACACTGTCTACTGAAAGCACTAACACTGTCTACTGTGTGCACTGACACTGTCTACTGTGTGCACTGACAGTCTGCTGTGTGCACTGACACTGTTTGCTGTGTGCACTGACACTGCTGTGTGTACTGGCACTCTACTGTGTGCACTGACACTGTCTACTGTGTGCACTGACACTGTCTACTGTGTGCACTGACACTGTTGCTGTGTGCACTGACACTGTTTGCTGTGTGCAATGACACTCTGCTGTGTGCACTGGCACTCTGCTGTGCGTACTGGCACTCTGCTGTGTGTACTGGCACTCTGCTGTGTGCACTGACACTGTCTGCTGTGTGCACTGACACTGTCTGCTGTGTGCACTGACACTGTCTACTGTGTATACTGACGCTCTCTACTGTGTGCACTGCTACATAGTACCGAGGTTTCATGCATGTGTTTCTTGCAAGGCCAAGCTGCCTGCAGAGGACGGACATAAGTACATTGTCTGTCTGGGTCCTGAGCAAGCTCAAAGAGGCCCTGGCGGATCGCACTTTGTGTGATTTTTGTGCCCCCTTCTCCAAGCGTACGCCTGGGAGTCGGATGGCCCATCATTCCACGGAACGCTCCCTCACGCCTGCTCAGCGCTCGGCATTGCCACGCTCTGTCAGTGAGACTGGACCCGCCCCCCATGGCTCTGTCAGGGGAGGGTAGGCGTCGCGTTCGAAGGAGTCCAGTCGAGAAGCCATGCTCCTCGTCTTCCTCATCCTCCTCTCCTAGTTCTACTTCACCTGCTCCACCTCCAACACGAAGGAGGAAGAAAGCTTGCCGTTCACGTTCAGCAGATAGAGGGCAGATAAGTAAGATCTGGGAGACCGTGTCATGCCAGCAGGCCCTGTAATTGTTCCCATGGTAACTGTAGGTCGTATACCTGCTCCCGTTCCCTTCGGTACTTTGTACAAGGAACAAGGTTACCTTTGCTTATTCACTAGCAGTCGCTGGGCTCAGTACTGCTTCGGGTCTGACAGCCTGCAGTCCTTTCCGTAGTGTCTCGTTGCCGCTCTGGTTGCCACTCTGGATCCTTAGAACCCTGCCTTTGGAATCAGAGTGCTGATAGCGATGTCTCAGCCGGATTCAGAAGCACTGATCAGCAAACACTGATAAAAATGATCTGACAAATTAGTTCTGCATTTTTGTAACTTCTTTAATTATTTTCTAGAAAGTTGTTTTGTTTTGTTTACTAGTGTTTCTAAGTAACAGAAGTTTATAAAATAAACTATACATGTATGTACTGTATGGTACTGTACTGTAGACAATACATTAATATGGCAAAAAGAAATACCCTTTAGGAAAAATGCTGATTTTCAAAGATGGGAACAGTCACCAGTGTAAGGAGTATACCTTTTTCTACATGATATATAGAAAATACATAGACAATACATTGGTTTAATTTTCGTCCTATTAGTCTTTTTAGTTTTAGTAAACTACCTTTTGTAGCCTATGCTCGTTTGTGTGCACCCAGATTAAAAGTGTTTAAAGATTAATAAAAAAATAAAAAACAGGGTCATGCAAGAGGGATGAATGAGCTCAGCAATTTAATTTAAACTCAAATAATTCAACAGGTTAGGTATTTAGATTAAAAAAGGCATCATAACACTAAGCTAAACTCTTCTACTTTTAACATAGAACAATTTTTTGACTTAATTATGGAAAACTAAGTTGTCCACCTGCACATAGACTACAGTTGTAAGCTGAATATATGCAGATAAATAGAATAAACCTGCTGTTTGAATAAACGTGAAATAGGACATTGATTTTGTGCTGGTAATCAACAGGTATATTTTAAAGTATTTGTTATGCTGCCACTGTCCAAAACTATTTACGTGACAATGGAAAACTCAGCAGAACAAAAACGTATTTACATAAAATAATATTTACATGGGGTTACTTGAACAACAATGGGTCTATATGGAACAGCAGGCAGGAGTGTAGTGCTATATTTAGAAGCCCGATTACATTCTATTCTGTCTTTGTCTGATGCTGAGAAGTTAGTACATGCCTTTGTCTTTTCGAGACTTAATTACAGCAATGCTCTGCTTGCTGGTGTATCTAAGAAGGTTCTCATCAGGCTGCAGTATGTTCAGAATTCAGCTGCTTGGGATTTAACAAAGTCTAAATCCTGCAAACATATAACTCCTGTTTTGGCATCCTTGCATTGGCTGTCTGTCAAGTCCAGAATTGATTTCCATAAATTCTGTTGATGACGTATATGGCCCTAAATGGATTAACTCCATGCTATATAAAATATTTAGTACACTGTACTGCTTCATGGAATTTGTGGTCAATGGACTCTGGTCTTTTAATTATTCCAAAAACAAGGCTACATTCAGTGGGTGACAGAGCTTTCTGCAGTGATGCACCAAGATGGTGGACTGCTCTTTCTGGGGCGATCAAGGACTCTGAGACTGTGGTTATTTTTAAATCATGTCTTAAAATGTACTTTTATACACTAGCATTTCCTAATGTTTAGCTCTCTAAATTGTAATGTCTGCTATGTCTTTTTTATTAACTGCACAGTGCTTTGTGATGTTTGTACATGAAAGGCACTATATAAAATAGAGATATGAAAATATGAATTACACATAATATTTAAGTTTAACATGTAAAGAATATGCATAGCAATTTTGCTACACAGCTTAAGTTTGCATGTTATCAAGCTTCTTATACTTCCCCACGTCTCAATGGTCAGTTGTGAATATCCTGCACAGCTTGAGTTTTCATGTTATCAAGCTTCTTGTACTTCATTGCTTCCCAGCGTCTTAATGGTCAATTGTGAATATCCTGCATGCGGTACCTAGAGATTGGATCATAGAAATGCCGGGACAGCTAATTGTAGCCTGCTTGGGAATTGCCAGAAACACTTGACCAATAAGTCTGGGATTTCAAGAAGGAAAAAAAAAAATTTAAATATGGTTCAATCCACTCATTTGCAATGCGTGTTTGTGTGTTGGTGAATAAGCGACTGGATTATTGATCTTTTCTCAGCGCCGTCTTAGTCTCCCTTAATCTAACCTACGAATTTACCTATCTGTAATTTGCATTAGTTTTATGTTTGCTTTAAAATTTTTAGGAAGTGTGTCTTGTTTGTCGAAAGGGAGAGCACAAGAGACTGAGAATGCAAGATTTGACCTGAAAAAAGAAAAAAGGACCAGGGGTCACAAATGGAGATTAGATAAAGGGACATTCAGAACAGAAAATAGGAGGCACTTTTTTACACAGAGAATTGTGAGAGTCTGGAACCAACTCCCCAGTAATGTTGTTGAAGCTGACACCCTGGGATCCTCCAAGAAGCTGCTTGATGAGATTCTGGGTTCAATTAGCTACTAACAACCAAACGAGCAAGATGGGCTGAATGGCCTCCTCTCGTTTGTAAACTTTCTTATGTTCTTATTTACAGAAAACAACTACAACAGCTGTAACAGCCTAGTACTAGAGGGAGGAGATTCGGTGAACGCAGTAACTAACTACACTAAGAGCAGCAACTTCCTGGACGTTACTATTATTAATGTTGTTAAGGCAGGACTAAATGGCTGTGAAAAAAGACATTGGTCAGGTTTCCATGTAGCTTAGAAAGTTGTCACTCTCTCTCCAGAGTCATTATTTATGTGATGTAGCAGCACATACCACACGCATTCCACGCACTATAGGAAGTGCGCTTCTAAAACATTGAACAACTTAGGTAGGTAAATCATCTTCTCACGCTAAAAAGTCATACAATTGACCAAAAACAGTTTTTATGGTTTTTGTTTTTTTTTGCATGGAGACATGTCCGGAAGTCCTACATCATGCTTACGAGATTTCAGCACTGAAAACCCTGTTTGTGACATAACCTCACACAACTTTCTACTGCACGTCAAGGTTGTACCACCAGGCAACCCTTTATTATATGAGAGCTGCTGGAAGTAGCCATGGCAAGATTCTTTGATTAAATAGGAAAACATAAGCATACAGTACAAGGGGTTTAGATGTATTTCTTCATTCAGTATATATATTTTTATGTCACACCATTTATTCAACCTTTCAAATTATTGCCATTTGACTCATAAAATGATAGTGCTTTATAGATTGGTTATTTTATAAGCAATGTTATAAAAATATACTGACACTACTACAAATAAAAAAATGCAGCCCTTTGCAATAAATAAATAAATAAATAAATAATAAAATTAATCCATTTGCACTTTTATCATTGAGAGCTAATTGCATTAAGCTTAGACTTTTTCTGTTCCTTAGCTATAAGATGCAATACACTGTACACTAGCCTTAAGTAGTATCAATCATGGGTAACTACCAAGGACAAAAAAGTCACGTTTGTACCCCTATGTATTTAATTAGCATAGCTGGAGATGTGTTGCCAGTGGCTTTACCACCAGGTTTGAGCGTCCACCCACTGTTGAAGTAAAATCTCTTAAACCCAATTAATTGAGGATTTGTTTTAGAAGAACGAAAAAGAACATGAAAAAGAAAAAGAAAATGTTGGTTCCACGAATTTGTTCAAAAAGACAGGCGTGGATTTGCACATCAGGGCCATTCTGGCCCCAAGACATTGGCCCAGTGCTGGCTGCCTATATTGGGCCAGTGACATGCGATGTGCAAATCCACACGGCCCCAATGTGAGCAGTCAGCACTGTGCCACGGGGCACCACACCGGCTGCCAGTTATGTTTTACGTTACAATATACACTACACAATATACACAGAAAATAAAGTAAGTACCAAAAAAACTAATTAAGAATAACTGAAATAATTATTTATCACTAGACAAATTAGTTACCTCTGAATCTCGCAGCTGCATCTTCTACAACAGTAACAAACTCTCCCAGTCAAATCGCTATACTAAGATGTCAATCACAACGGCTGTCTATTGTGATTGGTGAGTAGCCAGGAAAAGGCGGGTACAAGCAATCTGCGAGTCACTGCTGTTTCATTTCCTTCAGCAGCTTACAAAAATAATTTTAAAACTATCTGCAGTGCAGTTTTATATATGTAATCAGATATTTAGCGTGTACAGTAGCTAAAGATAAATCTAAATATATTTTAAAAAGAATGTGAAGAAAACGTTTGTGATATTTTCTTAACTGTCTTTATTTTTTTTTTCACTGAAAAAATACCTGATGAGCAGAATATAGTTGGTTTGTCTTCATCTTTGTCATGATATGTATTTATTTTTTGTTTCGAATCAAATTTGATTACACAGAGTGGTGCCCTCACTGGCCCATGCATCAGCCCAGCTATGGTGAGTGTAAGCTAGTACACCCGTGTTGGGCTGGTTTTACATGGGCTGCCTATGCCCATGGTGCCTGCTCTGTGCCAGCATGGGCCAAATGAGTACATTTTTGCTGGGTATTTTATGATCGCAGATTAAACGCACTGTTGTTATAAGATGTTAGTGAAAACCAGACCATCATATAAAATGTATACTGTAATAATAATAGTAAAATCACTTTAGTTTACAGGGTTTTAATGTGAAACAACTAAATGGGTTTTTAAATCGTCCTAGTCTTTTACTGTCTCATTAAATGCAGAACGCTAAAACAAGAGTGCAGCATTTTAATAAGTGATTTAATAAGTGATGACTAATGCAGTCATTAATAGTGATTGTAATAAAGTGTGTCCTGCATTTATTCTTTTTTTAATTTATAGATGAATCGCTTATTAAAATGTTGCATCCTGATTTGCTTGCAGTTTCCTCTTTCTGCACGCACCAAAACATGTATATTAAACAAAACATGTATATTAAATTTTAATACTAAATGGATAGCAGGGATCACGCAAATTCTTAAAAGGGGAAGAAAACGTTTGGGGGGGGGCGAGGGACACAGAAAAACAGCAAATCTAAATATAATAATAGTATTCAAGTTATATTAACTAACCCTTAAAAGGAAATATTTAGGCTGTGTGGTCCAGTGGTTAAAGAAAAGGGCTTGTAATCAGGAGGTCACCAGTTCAAATCCCACCTCAGCCACTGACTCATTGTGTGACCCTGAGCAAGTCACTTAACCTCCTTGTGCTCCGTCTTTCGGGTGAGACGTAATTGTAAATGACTCTGCAGCTGATGCATAGTTCACACACCCTAGTCTCTGTAAGTCGTCTTGGATAAAGGCGTCTGCTAAATAAACTAATAATAATAATAATAATAATATTAGAAAGCTACTTGTTAAGTTAATAAAAATGACTCCTTAAAATATAGCATGATTAAGATTATTGATTTCCATTACATGAGTAGATGTTAAAACTTCATGCTGATTTGAACTTGGCTCTCGCCAAGATAAGCACCAACTAAGACGTAGCTTCACAGTAAACTAATGTGATCCATATGTGTCTCCATCCATTTGCGCTTCCTTCCATATGATGATGTAGATATCCTTCTGCCTGGTGTTGATGGCTGAAGTGTAATGCTGGCTCCAGGGATCAGCTTATTGCCTCCCTAGCGCATCAGCCCACACAACGGCTGCGATGCTGGCTCCGGGGATCAACCATAGTGCGGTCTCCCCAGCGCATCAGCATGACAACCGTCTGGATTGAGCTAAGTAGGGTACATCTCTGGGGTCTTCAAGTAGGCACCTTCCATCCTCGGTGTTTCGTTGACTAGCCCATGACACCTCAAGAGGGCTCGACGGTGATTCTGGCGTCCCAGCATCACCCCCCTCCGTCCCCCACTCAACTCAGCCCAGCTTACTTTCCTGTACATCAGCGTTTCTTCCTTTCTATTGTGCTTGAGATCCCCAGCCAGAATCTTTCCGTCTCAACCACAGCCAGTTGCTGCTCCTCTCTGCTGCTTTAGATAAGTTTGTCACTGCGCGACGCAACTCTTGGCCACTGAATCCGACGTCTCTGAGAAACCGGGTTGTAGAGTGTGCCACAAATCCTCGACAACCCACCTCCACTGGGTAAACCCAGACTCTGCATCCTCGCTGTTCCGCTTCAGTGGCTAGTTGAGCATACCGCAGTTTCTTCCTCTCATACGCCTCATCTACAGCATCCTCCCATGGCACTGTTAACTCTACCAGGTGAACAAGGCGTGCTGATCCAAACCACAAGACAATATCTGGTCGAAGGTTAGTGGTGGCAATCTCAGGTGGAAAAATAAGCAGTTGACCAACATCCGCCAGCATTTTTCAGCCTCTAGCAGCTTCCAGTTGTCCTGGGCGAGGATTGGTTTTAACACCTTTTCTTGGTGGTTGCTCTCCTGGGCGGAGGAATGTTGTCTTTTGTGTGTAATGTTTTGATGGAACAGGTGGCAATTTATTGGTCATGTTACGCTTGAGTAACCCCCTTTATAAATGGCTTATTTTCAAATAAAAAATACAGAGCTTTTTATTCATGCTGATATTTTTCAGTTTGAAAGTAAATACAGTAGTCAATTTTCCGATCTTTGATCAACCATACTGTCTAATCAACCGAATGCACCTGTAATCATGTGATGAATTACGTGTGGTGTATTACGCACACAGCTTCTGCTGCTAAAACGGCTACGAGATTTAGCTGCCAAAAAAACAACCAGCAGACTGAGGCAAATGAAAGTTAGATGGAGCACTGTGTGCTTTAAATTGTTGCAGTTAAGCAAATTAAAACAGTATCCTCGTTCTTGATTTTTCTTCTATTTCGTCAGTAAGGGCTGGAGATCCTGTCTATGTTATTGAGCAGCTAGAACTTTTATTGTATTCATTTCAATTGCACGTTATTACAATGCCTTAATAGCAAGTATCAAAGTATAGAAACATTAGTTTAATGATTCATAAAGTTCTGTAATGTGTCAAAGTTGTACTGAGTCAAAGTTGTACTGAATTGTATTCTTTGATGATTTTCAAAGTTTGGTATATGGTATGTTTTAATTACGGCATTTCATTACCTGTGGGTGTTAAAGTTTTCCTGAATTGATTTAATTTCTGCTCGGAGTCGACCCTCATTCACGATTTTCACAATTTCCGTGACCTTGTGTACTAAGTACTTGTGTATGTTAACTTTATTCTACACATTATACACAAATACTGAAGTCTCAATAAGACATGCAAAAACAATTAAACATATTAATGCTGCTCCACATTCTGCCTTGAATAAAATAATGAACTGCTCCAAGTAGCACCCATGTTGGAGGTTACTCAGACACTGCTTTTGCCTATTAAGTCTTAATGCCACTGGTTTTCAGAAAAATCATCTGTAAAATAGTATTTATTCTGGTGGATCTCATTTTTAACAAGGTTTTAACAGGGTTTCACATTTAATTTGGACGTCTCAGGTTGTAATGTTTACGTTTAAATATGTACATTTCAAGAAGGTGAGAGACATATTGATCTGTTGCTAACATTGTCACATTGCTGTAACCGCAAATGACATCACACTGCTGTAACCTCAAAATGTTTATTTTGCCTATGCTTTGTAATATACAGTCTTGGTGATACTCCAACCTACTCATTTCCCACATTACTCTCATATAAAAAAAACCTTGTATAACAAAATGATTTACTGTTTTGAATAAAGGTCATGGTGACTTACAGAACTGTTGCAATGTGATCGGGCCTAAGCAAAGGGCTAGTTGAGGTAGTTATTTTCAAAACGTGGTAATGAACACATTTTCAGTCCATTTTAATCTGGAACATTTTTTTTGTGTATCTTTACTTAAACAAAATCACTTAACTGAGTAGAACAAAATACAAATAATAGTTACAACAGCATAGCAGATTTATATAAATTAATTTACTCAAGGAAGTTATTAAGGTCTTTGAGAGAGGTTTCAAACAGAGGTCTTTCTCAAAGAATTTTACGAGTTTCATCTAGCTTCAAGTTTTACTATTGATGACTAGACAATGTCCAGGCAAACTGCCAGGTCATTTACTTCTTATATTTTCAGCAAAACAAAGCAAATGAAAATCAACAAAATGACCAAACTTTACAGTGAAAATATTTATTGTGGGAATAGTTTGATGTAACTACTGCCATCAAAAAAGGTTTATTTTGTGTACCAAGGTTTTAACAGTGGATGGGTGTCTCTTTGTTTTATATATTTGTGTAAAACTACATAAAATGGCTGGGAAAGTAGTATTTTAAATATTTAATTGGAGACTTTATTTAAAACGGAATATACCTCTGTATATTTTTTTTCTTAACTTACATTTGTTTGGTGACTCCCCTGAGAAAGATTAGATTTATTTATAGAAAAGCTAATGAAAGATTTTTTTTATCCAAGGCGACTTACAGGTGTTACAGGGCTATACAAGGTTACAATGCAAGCTTAATATATAAATAGGGCTTCTGATTTTCGGTTTTAACCAATAAAAACTGATAAAACACCTCCAATACCAATAAAATGAAATCAGTGGATATCCAATAAACACAGGGAAGACACTGGAAATTGTTACTCAGTTTGTTGACTTTACCCCTTTTTTCCCTGCAAAAATTATAAAATACAGGAACCTACAAAAAAAAAAAAAAAAACTTTATTCCAGTGCAGTTGGGCAATGTTCCGCCTTCCTGATTTGTATCTCGCATTGATTCGTTCTGAATACTTTAAACCCACCCCAACTACTGAGTGGCAGCACATTCATAGATTTCTGTTGGAGGTTTGTAACACTCATGCAGGATTTAAAACGAGATTACAATTACTAGAAGCAGAGGATTGTTCTTGCTCACGAGATTTAAAGCTATATTACAGTTCCATAGGGAGTATTTACAAGTTTGTGGAATTTAAAACTGAATTAATTGTGGCGAAATGTAAAAAAAAATGCTTAAGCACATAGAAAACCCCAGAAGAATATAGCCGTGACCATAAGGATTTCATTGTGGAAGACAGCAAAGGAAAGAAGGTACAATTGAAGTGTGAAAGTACTGTCGAGTTTATACATATGGTGACAAAAAAAAAACACCCAAGAATTTTGGAAAGTAACCGAAAACAATAATTTCATACAGTATATAAAAAGCGAAAGCCCTGAAAAATTAAATTAATAAAAACCGAAAAACAGTATACAGTAGTTTACAGTAAGTGCAAATACCAGTCATGTCATTGAGACAAAAGTATTTTACAAGAGAGTACTAGGCACGACAGCAGGTAGTTATATTATAACTGCGCAATAGCTGGCAGCTTTGTTTAAACTCGATTTTGAAGGGTATGTTTTCCCGGCCGTTTCAAAACGGATCGTGACGGCATTTCATGTGCTTGTGACAGATTTTTTTGTCGAAGTTTCGTGAAAATCTGTGCGGTAATTTTTAAGTTACAGAAACAAAAAAAATAAATGTTTTGACAAATTCGTTTTTTTTTGCGCTAAAGTAACTCAAACAGCTGCGTGGAGTGCCTTTTTTTTGTAAATGAAAAATTAATAAAGTATTTAGCGGGTTATTTTAATCTTTCTTCGTGAATTTTTTGATGACTTATTTGTTTTAAAAAAATGAAATGCTTCCGACCTTAACTCTATGAAGATAAACCCCGGATGCAGTACCATGATTGACAGCTCTATCTCCAATGGGGACTCCAGAAGTTGATGTAGCAACGAATTAAATTGTACCTCATTTAAATATTTACAGTCAAGATATTAGTCAGTATATATATGGAGCATCAAAAGAAACGTATCACTTATTTTTGAGCATCAAAAGAAATGTATCGCTTATATTTGGATAAAATTCACTAGATGTGATCGAAAAATGACACTCTGTTTTAGAGCTGGTGCACGAAGATGCTGCAAAATGATCTGTCTGGTTATACCGTCTCGCCAGGTTTGAAATTGCTGGCTGTGAGCACCCAAGACGACAAGCCACAGTACACTGCTCCGCCTCCAACATGCCGATTTCACAAAGGCGCTGCTCTCTTGACAGACGTGGCATTTTGGTGTTTTTCTGTGATTTTCTTTATCGCTTTTATTCAACCTTGCAATTCAACAGCTGAAATCACTCCATATCCAGTGTCCAATCAACTGTCTCACTAATTAGGTGATTATGTGCATATGCTTCAGTCATAGTCACTCAAGTGTGTAAGGGTCAAAGGTGAATGATCGAGTGATTAAAAAGAAACCAAAAACATTTAGTCAATGTCCATCATTTATATATCTTATTTTTTTTCGAAAATAAATATGTTATAATAGTGAAGTTTATTTTGATGCGCGGTATATTTAGTTTATATGCATTATAGACACGTTAAAACATAAGCATAACAGATCTATATTCTTATTACTAATATATTGTGTACGATAACGTATTACAAACAATATAATGTGCATGATAATTAATATTACCAAATGTTTGATGCTTTGTTTCCAAACACAAAAATCACGTAATAAATTGCGCACAAACAATTATGGATTTGCATTTATGTTCAAAACCCACCTTCCGTGTGAACTGTGACACACAATACATACAGTATAGCTGTGAATACACTAGGGGAGCTCCCCAGAGTTTTGTTTACATGTTGAAATCCCTAGTTAACAGAGTTACAAGTATCTGGGAGATCCTGTTGTACAGTATTAGGTTATTATCTTTTTTGTTAAGTGATGAAATGGTTGAATCGATTGTATGGAAATGTGCTTTTCTCCTCCTAATGACACTCAATCAGATAGCTAGCCTAATATAAACGTAACTAAAGTATTAATGTTTTTTAAAAATTGTTAAAAATATAATAGCCTAATAATAATAATGTTTTATGTGTGAGAAGTCTTTATGTATATGTGTATAAGGTATCTAAAATGTGGTCGTACTTGGGAATGTTTCTTATAATAGTAGAGAATTTTTCTTAAACAAAAACTAACACTGGCACCACAAATAAAAATAAATAAATAGCAAACCAAAAACTCCCTTTAATATATACAAAGAGGACTACAATCTAAATGGAGGGTTTTACTTTCCATTGCATATAAATATCAGCTTTCCAGTAAAAAAAAGAATGGCTATTAAACACAAAAAAAACAGTTAAGCAGTGTGTGCTGGAAAGCCTTGTCAAAACATGGGTTAGGTAAGGGCACAGTGGTGGCCTTACCTGACAATTTCCTGTCTTTTTCAGAATTGTTAGCTCTTACCGTCAAGTAAGTTTTTTGTGTTAAATTATGTATACATTCTCAAACTCAAAAATAGTTTTAAATAGTTTGTCTTCCATATCTATAAACACTCAATAGTGCTAAATTTAGAAATACTAAAAGAAACAACAAACATTTCTCATTTAATTTATTAAGTTTAGCTTTACCTTCCTCTTCATTGTTTTATATATTTAATTTTGTTTTGTACAGTTGTTACCCTTTCAAAATGCTGTTGGTCAACCTTGTGAAATAACATTGTTGAGCTGTTCACCAAGGAATAATGAAAATCACAATAAATTATGTTTGTGTTTATTGGAAACATGAAACAGATGAATGCAGTATATTTTTTTTTTATTTCACACTCACAATACAGTAAAGTATTTTTGTTTGGTATGCACATTGATTGGGTGTGCTAAATTCATGGGCTTGTCATTCCCTGACACTCATAATTATTTTACTTCTGTGTAGCAGTTAAACTGACGTTCAGTTTACAGTGCAACTAATAGCCAGACATTTATAGCAACAGTCCAACTCCCTGCAATATTATTTTCATGTCTAGTTATATAACCAATATTTCCTAGAGAAATTAGATCAAGCATAGTATCAAGTTCAAAAGCCTGTTGTAACATTAGCTGGAATTGCTTTTGATTCTTGACTCTCAGATACAGGGAAGTACTAGTAGCCAGGCAATCTGTTTTGCAGTAGCTCTTCTTCCTTCCTCTACAGGCATTTCTTAATCAGCCTCGAACAATAAGTTTGTGCTGGTGCTATGAGCATGATTTCAACTTACTAAATATGAACTGGTTGATATTTGAACATAGGCTACCTCATACCAATGCAGGTGGCACTTTACCTCCTGCAACACCACCACATTTCAGAATGTAATTGCTCCATGTAAACAGTATAAATGGTAAGTTTTTTAGCTTCCACATATAAAGATCTCCAAAACTGTGTGGTTGTTATCTTTGTTGTGAAACAGCGCCACATATCATAAAAAGATCTGCCAACAATGTGTCACATATGAGAAGCAAATTCTAGAGGAACACCTTGTTTATCGTTCTTAAGCAAAGAAATAAAAGGGCAATAACTACCCCACTTTGCACAAATAAGTACCGAACAAACAATCACATATCTTAAGCAACACATTGAAAAACACCATTATGTCTAAATGCTCTGCAAAGTGAATGCAAGGGTCAGTACCTTTTAAATTAAGGTACATGCATTTCAACCAAATTATAAAAAATCAGACAACCCTGTCTAATAGCTTGGCCTATAAAGCTTACATTTGCTCTGCAGCATTAACTTGTTTGCAACCCTGCAGTGCTACAATACTGTACTATTTGGCTTCCTTTTCTGTGCAATTTTCTATTTGATTTATTTTTCAATTTAAATAAAATCTAGAAACATACAAGATTTATATGTATGAATCCCCAATAGTGCCACTGATTTAACGATAAAAGGGAAGGTTTGGGATACAATAGAATCTAGTTCAGGATCCCAGTTCTGCCACTGTTTGTCTAACTACATTATGTGTATCTCTTGAGCATGCCCTAGGTAAATCAATGTTATTCTTAAATAAAAGGTGTTCATGTGAACCCCAATGGAAAAAAGCTGTAATACTGAAGAAACTCCTAACACTGAGAAGAATGGTGTCAATTCAGTTGCATCAGGTTTTAAAATAGCATTTTATGTTCATCGTGCTTGTTGATCTTTGTGCAATTTGTTAGCTTGCTATGCCACCTTCTGGCACTCATAATATGTACTCAGTTGCAAATACAACCAGGTTCAAATGCCCAGCATAAACTGTTTCTCTGCTTGCTTCAGGTTTATTAGAAAGAAGACCTATCCAGATTAGGACATTTACTTGACTTGTTTACCTGCCCTTGACATTAATGACACCCCAGAACAGATAGGTTTACATTAACCAGTTATTAAATTGTAATGGTATTAATTTTAGGGGCTCAAGAATACACAACAATTGTTTTATCATCGTTTTATTTTTTGGTGGGTTGATTTTATTTTAACTGCCACTTTAATTACCTCAGTAATGCATGGTGGGTACTTTCAGAGTTTCAGCTCTGCTACTGTTGTGAATATTCAGTTAATCTAAATGTTTGAGGATCTAAATACTGCCATCATTTAAATAACATCGCCAACCGTTTAGTGACGTCTCTAACAATAACATCTCTACTTCAGGAATGCAAGCTCAGAAGTATTAACCCCAGATGAACTACAGCCAACAGTTCAAGATGCTGAGATATACTTGTTGAAGTCTGGAGAATTGACGTAAGTGGATTTAGATTATTTACTCGTACATAAAGGATGCTTATTTTCCGTATTAGGCCTCTATTGGGTTATGGTTAAGCAGTTCCAGTATTTATTTTATTTGTTTATTTAGCAGACGCCTTTATCCAAGGCGACTTACAGAGACTAGGGTGTGTGAACTATGCATCAGCTGCAGAGTCACTTACAATTACATCTCACCTTAAAGACGGAGCACAATGAGGTTAAGTGACTTGCTCAGGGTCACACAATGAGTCAGCGGCTGAGGTGGGATTTGAACCGGGGACCTCCTGGTTACAAACCCTTTTCTTTAACCACTGGACCATACATTAATTACTTGTCTAATGACTGTTGTGAATGTAAAGAAGCAGTTCATAGCTACTGGGTTTTTTTTTTTTTCTGTATCACATGTACACAGCATCCTATTCTAATCATATGTACTTAACATCTAATTCTAATCTAACTGAAATCCTCTCAATCTATTATTCAATGACATGCAGGAGGAAATAGTGGTCGGTAAAGTACTGATCGTCTATGGATAATTAATCTTGTGGAAAAATATTTATAGACCCTCTTATTCTATAGTTTGATTATCAAAGAAGTATCCTGGTAAATACAATGCAGTATATCTTACTGATTTTGAGTATCTAATGGCTTAATATTTAAAAGTGATCTGAGGACAATTCACTAGCAATTTAAATGTAACTAGCCATCTTAATATCTACTTTGAAAGTGGTCTGTAATCACATTTTTACTTCTATGGTCAAGCAAATTATTGGTTCTGGATTTTTACCAAACCTTTTCTGCGACTATTCATTCCACTTTCATTAGGAAAATGCATAAATCCAAATGTACTCCAAGGCTTATTACAGGTAGGTCATTTTAGAAATGAAATATTTATTTGTTTTCACTAATTATGTATCCAATGGCAAAGCTTTAATTTGATACCTGATATTGACTTTGCAGTGGCCCATGTTTGTTCAGAATTTTTTGATTGTCTGTAAAATTCATGAACTATTAAAGAAAATGAAAGTAAAAAGCTCCATGTATCATGGGTCACTCACACTTTGTGGAAATATCTCTCGTTTGGGGTTCAACAAAAAATGGCATGTATTGATTTTAATCACATCATACCAAAACAATTCATTATGGTATGTGGAAAAATGGAATGACAGATTCTAGCTATATTTGATATTTTTTATTTTTTATTTTTTATTTTTTTATATAAAATATTTTTTTGGTCCATATACCAGTTGGGATGAAAACTGCAAGCATTATTACTACTATAAGCACAGCTACATATGAAAAGCAAGTAAGGCAAAATAAGTATAAATTCTGATACTTGCAGACTAAACCGTTGGTGTGCGTTATAAGTCTAGAGAGTCTTAAGAGATGTCATGTTGTGCAGTTAGGGCAAAAGCATAATAGGAGACAAGTTTCTAGGCAACCGATTGAGCAGGTAGGCTCGCTCAGTGCTGAGCTGATCAGGAGCTTCAGATTGGCTGGGAGGCTTGCCTGGAGAGGCAGCGTGCATCTCAAAAAGCGTATGAACCACAGCTCGAGCTGACTGCACAGCCATGCTACACAGAGGGGTGTTTTGTTTACATCGAGGAGGATAACTACTATGGAACCCTTCAACTGCAAGACGGTGCCTTCTCTGGGAGTCCGGTCTTTCAGGAGCAACAGCAGAAGGTTAGTTTAGGGGATGTTGATCCCAACCCATATAGAGAGGGTTTTGTAGTGTAGTAGGTTCTTGGAACGGGACGTCTCTTTTAGTGAAACTAGCACTCGCCTCGCAAACTTATTTTTTAGCTTTGTTTTGTTTTCTTTATTAAATCTGACACTAGGGTTTCCGTTGCTGGTACCCTAGTGGCAGCACTTGTGTTGTATTAAATCTGCGCACCTGTGTTCTGTGTCTGTTATTATTCATTATTATTATTTATTTATTAACAGATGCCCTTATCCGTGACGACTTACAATTGATACAAGATATCACATTATTTTTACATACAATTACATTATTTTTTACACATTATTTTTACATACAATTACCCATTTATACAGTTGGGTTTTTACTGGAGCAATCTAGGTAAAGTACCTTGCTCAAGGGTACAGCAGCAGTGTCCCCCACCTGGGATTGAACCCACGACCCTCCGGTCAAGAGTCCAGAGCCCTAACCACTACTCCACACTGCTGCCCTTCAAGGTTTTTTTGCCTCGAATTATGGTATAGTAAGTGTAGGGTGCCAATACTTTTGTCTGCAGCCGCAAGTGTGAGCAAGCTTGCTTGTTGGTGGCAATACATCAACAACATTTTCAGCATCAGGCTTGGAAGCAGAAAGAAAATGAAACAAAATACAGTCGGAACATCTCTTTAAAAACAACACAGCCACAGAGCAAGTATTTATGTCAAACAGCATTGCCTGCATTACAAGTTTATCATTCAAAATCCCAGTTTAATGAGATCTCTTTTAGCCAAGCATTGAAGATATGCAGAATCTGGCCAACAGAGGGCGACAGAAACAATTATAGAAAGAGCCTGGAAGATGCGCTCAGCTGATGGGGATAACACAGTTTAATGACATTGCTGAGATTAAAGCATGATACCTGCTCTTTAAGAAGTTTCCTACGTTCGGGATATGTTATAGCATTTACCGCCTTTGAAAGACTGTGTTGATTATAAACAGAGCAGGTTGCTACGTGCGATTCTTACTTCTGACTGTGTAACTGGTATGAGAGTGGTGAAAAATGTCAGCAATGCGTCAGTTTTCACACTATTTAATATTCCTCACCAACTGTTAACCCTTTCCTGCCTAAATACAATGACCATATACAGGCCCCTCTCGATCTTGTCCTCTTCCATTTCAAAATATGCGCTGGTAGACGAGTGTCCTGTGTGTGTATTTTTTAAATGTATCATCAAAATTGGCATATAGGGATAAAGAAAATGTTGTTCCTAGTGCCTAGCCTTATTCAATGACAAGGCTCAGAAAGATTTGATTGACGCATGACTTATTATTGCCGTGAGACATTGCTGAGGTTAATGTTACTGGAAGTTATTCATGGTAGAAATTAAGTGCTAGATGGAACAGTGGGTTAATGCCCTAAGCAGTGCCACAGGAGATACTTTCTTTATGTTCTTAAAAAATACAATGTCCAGTTAGTTCTGTCTTTTGAAGGTCTTGTTGAAAGTCAGAAAAGTGATTTTACTCCTTCAACATGTTGCATCTTTGTCGTCATCATCATCATCATCATCATCATCATCATCATCATCATCATCATCATCATCATAAATTATGTATTTTCAGTGAGTTTGTTCTCTTTGTTCGCAGGTTACGAGTCCCCCTGAATATTGAAGAGATCACACAGTTTGGAGATGATAGTAGAGAACTGTTCATTAAGTCTAGCTGCTACAGCGTCATCCCCATTGCTGTTGAGGAAGCTGGCCCCACCATTAGTTGGGTTTTTTCTTCTGAGCCAAAAAGTATCTCATTCAGCGTTGTGTACCAAGAGTCGGTGGAAAGCCCCTTAGAACAGTCAAAGGTAAGCAGGTTCATTGGTTTTGTTATGATATCATATGGAATTTATCCTTTCCTTCACAAACTTAGGTGTCTACAGGACATACATTACTACATTGTTAATGACTCAATAATAAGTGTTAATATCACATTGGTAATGAACCACAAAGCTCAGTGATTTTTTACCAGATTTTTAGGTATGTCATAAACAAATTATTTACAAATGGAGAGATTTTCCGACTGGTGCATTCATCACCTGGAGGATCCTGTTATTGTCAAGAAAGTTCCACTGTGATCTGGACCTTTGTTTAGATAGAGAGTATACCTGCTGTGTTGATCATCTTTTAAGAGGTACCATTGGTTAGCTTGCATATTGAAACAGGACCTGTGAATAAGCAAATGATCGGAAAGTTCACGTTCATGATGATGGAAAAAGGTAGGGCTGTACTATTGTGCTTGACACTGGCATTCCTTAAGTTTTGAAAAGCAGCAATTTATTAAAGAAACTATCTCGGCCAAACAACAACAGCTTAAGGAAGAAAGTAAGAAACATATATGGTGTGAACTTCCACTGTTATGCGGATGACACCCAGCAGTATTTGTCTTTAAAACCTGGTGATACTTCTGTCAGGGTGTTATTTGCTGCTTGCCTTGCTGACATCAAGTGCTGGATGTCTCAAAACTTCCTAATGTTGAATTCAGGTAAAACAGAGGTTATGTTTGTAGGCTCCCATAACCAACTAAAAAATGTAAGATTGCATGAGTTTGACGGCTAGCAGTCTTTTATCAAATCCTAAAACTGAAATAAAAAATGTGGGGATCCTCTTTGATCCTGATTTGTCATTTGAGTCTCATATTAGGGAAATACCTATTATCTCCTTATCTGATGCCGAGAGACTAACACATGCCTTTGTTTCTTCAAGAATTGATTACTGTAATGCACTCCTCTCTGGCATCCCAAAACATGCGGTGTCCCGCCTACAGCTTGTTCAGAATACCGCTGCTAGAATTTTGACTAAAACCAAAAAAACATGAGCATATCACCTGTTTTAGCCTCCTTGCACTGGCTCCCTGTTCAATATAGAATTGATTTTAAAATCTTATTATTGACCTATAAAGCCTTGAATGGAGCAGCACCTAGCTATTTGCAGGAGTTACTGACCGCGTATCTCCCAAATCGCACTCGTAAATCACAGGAAGCGGGGCTGCTCGTTGTTCCCAGAGGCAATAAAATCAATACGGGAGGTAGGGGTTTTTCTTTTAGAGCCTATAAACTATGGAATGCTCTACCTCCACGTGTTAGGGAAGCTGGGTCTGTGGGTATTTTAAACGATTTTAAATTCTAAACTTGAAACACATTTTTATAAAATGGCATTTTTTATCTTAGTGGTTTTAATGCAACATAATTGCTAGCTTTTAATGATTATTTTTTTATTATTATTATTTGTATATTTTGTATTTTATTGTATTTTTATGTATTTATGTATAGTGCCTTGTGATACTTCGGCATGAAAGGCGCTATATAAATGAAATAAATAAATAAATATATAAATTAATAATATGGGTCAGAATATATAACAAAATATGTCTCTCTTTGGTTTTGCGCTAGCAATACTTTTGTTGTATATGCACCGCTCCCCATATAACATTCCATAGGAAAGGGGTTAAATTTAGTGCAGAAATATTCATCGCTGTTAATCATTAGATACCAATATAATGCATGTTTTCAACAAACTAACCCCAGGAAGATACACAGGTCATTTGCTACTTTTAGAATTACAAATTAGCAACATTGTCCAGAAATGCCAGGATGTGATGTTGATAGTTTAGTAATCCTACTGGGCCAGAAGTTAACCAATGGCCCATCGTGGTGAAGGAGGTGCTGTCCTTCAAGAGATCCTGTCTACCTCGTGAACATGTATTATCATCATTATTAGTAGTAGTAATCATAGTTATAGTGGTGGTAAATGTTGTATTATTATTAGTATTACTATTAGTAGCATAATTACAGCAGTCCGTCACGTATACGACTGCAGTGGGACCAAAGTAAGGGCAGATATGTAAAAAGTCGGATAAATCAATCCTGTTTTAAATACCATTATACACAGCTGTAACAATTACTATATTCGCACAACTATTGTTTTGAGATTCAGCTTTTATTCGGGAGCTCCCCTAAATCCTTTGTTTAGAAAGATACAGGGTATTAATGCTTGTGACAGAGTGTGGGTGCATGCATTTGCTGCTGAGTGACAGGCAGGAGATCAAGTCGGAGGTTGAAGTTGATACGCCATGCAGGCAAACAGGATTTATTTACATATCAACACACTGAACAGCTGATGTGACACTACCAGCAATGGTAACGCATGGAGTACATACAACACAGTGTATGAAAACTTTGGTGGGATCTACAGTCTCTGAACTAATCTTCTCTGTTCAATAATAAACGAACTCTGTCTAGTCGCCCAGCTGTGGGTGGTTTCGACTTGCTTACTCACTCTTCAGTATCCAACCCTGGTTGTGGTTCTGGTTCTCTCTCTCTCTCTCTCTCTCTCTCTCACTCTCACTTACTCACAGACAGACACACACACAGACCAGCGAATTTCAGCTTCTTTAGCCCAGTTAGCTTTGGTTTTGCAGCAGCCCTGAGGTGAATAAATGGAATCTTTTTATGCCTGCGGGAACACACCTACCTGCTGATTAGATCCCACACCTGGTAATCACACACATCAGACTTCAGGTAATTCATTAATTAATTACAATAAATACATACTATTTACAATATACTTATTTACACAAAAAATCCTCTTCATGCACAGGGCTTCTGCCCCGCCACAATGTCGGGTGATTTACACAGTAGGAAAAAGCATAGGTATACGAAAAAAAAAGCTTGATCATGGCAGATAAACGGTTAGGGCAGATATGTGAAGAAGAATAAGTAGCGGGGTTCCGAACAATATAGCGTTACACATCCCCACATGTTGCTAAACCTGTTTAAATAACTTACCTGTAATGTTTCATTTCATTATTAACATCCTGACTACTTTTTGCACTTATAGCTTTACAGTCTGTTTCAAAGCTCTTTTTAAAATGTCAGCTCTAGTGCACTGATATTGTCAAACAGGTAGCACAGCAATAACAATCCATGATGTGGTATGGAACTGAAAAGCCAGAGCACTTGTTATGTTTTTTTTTTTTTTTTTTTTTTTATCGCTCTTCCTGCAGTGATTTAGAAGACCGATCTCAAACCCCAGTGCACTAGTGTGCCTTGATGTTAACAATGGAAAGAAAAATTACAGGTACATTATTTAAACATAGCAACATGTGGGGAGGTATAACGCTATATTTTTCAGAACTCCGCTACTTACTCTTTAAGATTGTGTGAGTTTGTTAACCCAAACTTTCTCAGATATTCTGAAATCGACAGCAAAATAGTGCATATTCAAATTTCCAGTAATGATGAAGTGTGGCAAAGTGGTTTGCAGTGCGCAGGTGTAGAGGGTAATGACAAACAACAAAGTTCACGGTTCAAACAACTCTATTTGTTTTAATCCAGGTCGTTTTGGTGACTGTAAATAATAATCCCTGGCAATACACAGCAATGTGTATTGCACAGTTTAAACCACGGGGTACAGTCCCGAAATAATAAACACAATATAACACACACAGAACACAAACGCGATCACAAGTCCAGAGTGAGTGCTTTGGTGCAAGTGGTGAAATGCAATATATTTGTGTACAATAGTGCAGTGCTGTCCGGGTTAGTGCTGGGCTTTAGCGACAGCTCCCGGAACGTGTTAGCTGTCTAATAATGACAAACAAGTATAATTAGATGGGCCAACAAACAAACACGAAACACTCACGGTAACTTTTACGGTCCTTCAGCGGTTCTCTCACAACCATAACAAAGGAGCACTTCGCTCAACCACATCCCCTTTTGTACCTTCAGCCACGCCCCCTTGGTTAGCAAGTGCAATCGCTTATCCTCCAATCTTCGATTGCCACATCGTCTCCCATCTGGGGCAATGACTTGGCGTACTTTGGCTCCGCCCCCTTTCTAGATGGCTAACTTCCACCTTTCCCTGGAATGAATTGCCAGACCATCCAGTCCAGGGCACACTGTTCTCTTTACACCGCGCCCTCACAGGTCGGAAGGGAGATTTATAACCAAAATTCATTCTTTCTCTGTCACATGAAGTAAGAGGTGTATTTATTTTTAAAAGTTTCATACAAGATTTAGTTATCTGTATTCAAGTCTTAACATTTGCAAGCAGAGACGTGCACAGAGAGTCAGACAAGCAAACAGGAAAAACACTGACACCATTGTTATACATTCCTTGTATAGGGCCAATGACGTACATGTGCGATCTTGCTCTAAGGTACAAGTTGTTGACATGCTTTAGAAGGCCACTTCCTTTCGTGACAGAGAAGTGTATGTGGTTAATTAATCTCAACAGGCAGTGCATCTTGTTTAACCTCTTTAACCTCAAAAACAAAGTAGATAGACAAGGTACATTTTTAACAGTATTTTAAAACTCAAATCCTACCCCCTGAGTTTATAACCAGTTTCACTCTTTGACTAGGCCCTGCCTAGACCTGGAGCAAAATTAAATGATTGTTAGGGAGATTAGAGAGACTACATTATTAAATAGATCATAAGTAGTACTATTATAGAAATAAAGTGTAGAAAAACATGTTGTAGGATTTGTGGGAGGTTTGTTTATTTTTGGAGGTAAAGCAATTCCCAAATACAATATTTATACCCAGAGAAAGACACATTATTAAATTTAATCTTCAAACTATGATGTAAAGAGTTCCATGTCTTTGGCAGTTGATAAGCAAAAGACAATTCTCCCAAGCATGTATGAACCAGAACAGCCAAATTAACAGAATCCTGAGAACTAACCAATGCTAGTCCTTTTTACACAAATTCAGTTCTCCTAGATGTTTACATAATTCCAATGTTTTGTGAAAAAAAAGGTTTTGTTGTGTTCCATTTTAGGTGTGCATGGATGAATTTTGAGCAATATTGGTATGAAGTCAATTACTGTTCTTATGTGTATTACATAATAATGTTTTCCTACGAAAAGCCTATATTAAATGGCCTCTTTCTGTCCAGTTGTAATAATTGAGTTTTAAAATAATGCAACTAGCTAAGATGTAATGAAAATTAGCTTAAGCTTGACAAGTCAAATCACAGCAGTTTCCAGCCCACATACAGTATGATTCAGAATAGAACAGAGTCACTCAAAAGGGAGCCACAAAGGTGGTAAGTTTGCATCAACTGACAGCACTCAGCTCTGGCACAGGATGTTGACCTCAATTTCATACTTAGTACTGTACTGTAAGTTAGGCAAACCCTGTTGTGTAAACCTAAACAAGTAGAATAGTAGGTTGTTGATAATGGGGAATAAATGTTGTTTGCTTGACTGAGAATGAGAATCACAATATTTTCCACTCATGGTTTAGGCACGGTAGCTGTCATTTACTGTACATTGGATATTTAAGTGTGTCTTGAAACCAGGAAGGTTTGCAATGCTTGCATGTGATATAACACAATGTAGGCGGTAAAACATCAGGCAAACAAGGCCTGTTAACACCTTTGTTGTTCTTAACCATAGTGAGAGATTTGCTTGTCATTATCTTCAACTGTAGAAACTTATGTTACGTTCTATTGGGTTTTTCTGTTGTTGTGTTAAGGGATGCAGTTGCAAGCGTGTAATGTATGCAGGTACTGTGTTTTTTAAAATATTTTCCATGACATGTTTTACATTTGGTGTTGTTTGCACTAGTTACAGCAGTGATGAAGTGTGACATTCTATATTTGTAATAACTGGACCCAGGGATTTGAAACAGTGTCTCTCCCTTCTGAATATACCACAGGAATAAAAAATGTTTGTGTCCAATTAATTCACAGGTTTTAATTCCTTTGACTCGCTGCAATTCCCACAAGGAAACCGTTCAGGGCCAGCTGAAAGTCAGGAATCCTGGTTCCTACATGCTCATATTCGACAACTCATTTTCCAGGTATGTCCTTTAAAAAATACTTACAAGGTAAATAATAATGCCTGCTAGTTACATAATAGTTTTGTTTATTAGTGTTTACTTTACTTTAAATGATGTTTATTATAATTGATATTTAAGCAATTGTATAAAAAAGCAACTTAACAGTGCAAAAAAAGCAAAATATGTTTAATAAGTAGATGAACACTATTGTGTGTGTATATATATATATATATATATATATATATATATATATATATATATATATATATATATATATATATATATATATATAATTAATTAATTATTTCATAGCATTAATATCTGCCACAGCAGTCATTATCTATGTATAATATACCTTGTGTTTTTATTAAATGCACTCAAGTAATGTTCCTTTTAATGTTCTAAGTATTTACCTTTATATATATATATATATATATATATATTATAATTTTTTTTTTTTTACAGATTCATCTCAAAGAAAGTTTTTTACAACTTGACAATTGAGAAACCCATAATCTACGATGGAAGTGATTTCCCATAATATGGGAATTGTTCTTATTTATGTATTTGTTTATTTTAAAGCACCCGCACCCTCATTATGCCTCTGTCTCTAGGTGACAAGTACTGTGTGTGTGAAAATGAAATATGCACTTAGAAAAGGGGATTTTTATAGGATTTTTGTTGTTGTTGGAAAAAAGGTTTAAAGTATGTAGTTTTTTAAAGTACGCAGCAATATTTTTACAAAAATATTTTACTTGTCAAATACTGTACATGAGATTGCATCTGATAATCCTGTTAGGCAGGAACACCATCTTCCAGATGCAATCGCATGTGTAAATGCCAGCCTCATAACATAACATAGCATAACATTTTTAAATGCAATGCAGAAAATATCCAAAGAAAAAATCAACAAAAGCACTGTCATTTGTGCCATAGTATGTAGAGAGGCATATTCTCTTTCCGTTTGTAATGTACAGTATAGAATTGCCCAAACCCTAGATTCACAGGGTCATAAGCCATTGATCATGAGATTCAAAACTTATTTACAGTATATATTTCTTTTACTTTTACAGATAAAATTTGATTCTATTAACATTGAAAGATAGCACCACTATAGTGTGTGTGTGTGTAAGAAGAGCATATGGCTATAAACTTTATGTGATGTGTATTATTCTATGTTTAATATATATATATATATATATATTTATATATATAAACCTCAAAACTGTACTTTATTTAGTTGTAAGAGCTAATAATGAGTATGTTTCTGTAGCAAACATCAGTTTACATTGAATTACTTTTTAGCACCAGGATTTATTAATGGTTATATATAGATTATTCAAACGTATAGGTTATTGATACTGTTCTATTTGCTATATTTATAGGAATATAATAACACTAAAAGGCTATTTAACTTGTATTTACCTCCTGTAGTCTCATATTGGAATGCTGAGAAACACTTGCAATACATTGTATACATGTTTTTTGTTTTTATATTTATGAGACATTTAATTGGATGGCCAGCAGTGTGGAGTAGTGGTTAGGGTTCTGGACTCTTGACCGGAGGGTCGTGGGTTCAATCCCCAGTGGGGACACTGCTGCTGTAACCTTGAGCAAGGTACTTTACCTAGATTGTTTCAGTAAAAACCCAACTGTATAAATGGGTAATTGTATGTAACAATAATGTGATCTCTTGTAACAATTGTAAGTCGCCATGGATAATGGCGTCAGCTAAGAAATAAATAATAATAATAATACTGTTCTTGGTACAGTATTATAAAAGCCAACAATCTTTTTTTTTTTTTTTTTTTTTTTTTATACATTTCATTAAACCTATCTATGCAATGTTGCACACACTTTTGAACATTCTAATCATTTTTAAAACCAAAAAATAATTAAGCCTCTTGAGCCCCAAAATCTCCATAGTTTTTTTTTTTTTTTAACCATTCAAAGCACTGACATGTGGGTTTCAAGAGCTTTGGCATTTGTCTGATTTAGTAAGTAACAGATAACAATCAGCTATTTCTGTTTTGTGTGGTATAATTATTACAATCTATCTCACTTAAAGTTTTGGAATGAATTGACTGTTTGCCTCATCATGCAATAAAGAGTCTTGATTATTAATGTGTAGTAATATTCATTGAGCATCCACTTAAGGGTAGCTTGTATGAGTTTGTCAACCCTGTGCCACTGCACCTACCACTGCTAATATCTCCTAAACCATTAAGCTAGCAACTTGAAATTGTTAGTGTTGGAGTAAATGTGGGCTAAATCTAATGGCAACCTTCACCCTGGGGGGGGGGGGGGTTGATTTATTAACTGATTCACCAAATTAAAATGAAAGACAAAATCTGTAAAAAAAAAAAAAAAAATCACGTTTTGATATCCTTTTTTGTACTGCTGTTCTCACTGTTTTTATTTTAACGCTCTCCTCGCTCAAGTCTGATTATGGAAACATCCATTTAAAAAATGTATATGGACAAGTCTGGTCATGTGAATGACAGAGAAAACATTATTTGAGATATTGGACGCTATTCACAATACAGTTATTTATGGGTTTTGTAAGTATTAACCATCAACAAATTGTTTTATTAATATTAATCTTTTTATTCATATTAAACATTCTTCAAATAAATCAGCACTGAAAGTGCCAATAGGAGCCATTGCCTTTAAATTTGATACACAGCTGTGTTCTATGATTTTCTCAGTTATCTTTATTGACATTGTCCAATGCAAACTGACCTTAACCTGATATATTTCATAAACTGTTAAGCTACTTACTTCATGTATTACTGCATCCACTTTACAGCCACTAACAATGACACTTTAAATTTATAAATCATTTCCCTAGGACACTTTGTTTTTGATAACAAAAACACAAATGTCTAGTTTTCCTTGTTTTACCAAGTTTTACCACAGCTTAATATTAACAAATACAGTAGCTGCTATTCCGGTGATTCACTTGTTTTCAATCTCTCTGTTCCTTCGTGTACCATATTGAAGTAGGATGCGGAAACTCAGCAGAAGTGGAGCATTAAAATATCTGTAAGGAGCAATTGGTACATTTACTGTACCGTAGTTCATTAGTAGCTTTGAGAACAAGTTCCTATAAAATACCATGATGTGTTTGTCTTTAGGGCAGCAGTGTGGAGTAGTGGTTAGGGCTTTGGACTCTTGACGTGAGGGTTGTGGGTTCAATCCCACGTGGAGGACACTGCTGCTGTACCCTTGAGCAAGGTACTTTACCTAGATTGCTCCAGTAAAAACCCAACTGTATAAATGGGTAATTGTATGTAAAAATAATGTGATATCTTGTAAAAAATAATGTGATATCTTGTAAAAAATAATGTCATATCTTGTAACAATTGTAAGTCACCCTGGATAAGGGTGTCTGCTAAGAAATTAATAATATAAGGAAAAATGTGAGAACTATGAAAGGATGGTAATATATAGGGAAGATTTACTGTTAATATTTTTTAGGTTATTTTCCACTTCATATTTGCTGGGTTTTTTTGGTGCATTTCATCTTTCTTTTTTATTCACAGCTCGTTTTTCTGTGTATACTTCCTCTCTGTGTGCTTTTTCATCTCCTGAGAAGTTTCCATCACCTGTGTAGTTTAGTGGCTGCAATGAGGTTTATAACTGTCACTGTCAGACTCAAGAATACTTCCATGCAAGTGGGAGCGGTGACTAACTGAAAATAATTTTGATATGAAACAACAATTTAGTTTCCATAACAAAGTTAAACTGTTAAAGCAACCACTTCTGAAAATACAAAATGTGTTGGCTCCCCCCGGCAGCACAGCTTCCAGGTTCCAGCTAAGGCGGTCGAGCTCTGCTGCCAGGTCCCAGATCACCATCTTCGTTGCCTTCCCCTTCATCAGTATGGAATGGGCATGAAGATGTCCTGGGCGTCTTGCATCCCACCTCTGTCACCAGTATAGCATTCTTTAAAAAGACGCCACCTGCCAGGTCAACAATGAAGCAAGGACGACATTAAATTGCTCTTTGAATCCTTTCTTGAGCCTCAAGGGGGCAGAAGCTCTAACCATTACAATCACAAGCAACACATAGTGACATCAAGGGGAGGCCACACGCACACAAACGGCTGTAGAGAGCGTAGCCCATCGCAGGAGCACAAATGACTACCTAGGGTGACTAAACATAAAGCAACATCAACAAACACAAACTTGACACAGAACACACCCACAACAGCAAGGAACTGTCTGACGTGCTACAGTATCTTTGAGTGGCCTGGGCTGAATACAATTCTTTCATCAGCGTTTGACTGAAAATACTATCTTTTAGCATCTAAATTCATCAGGTCGACACCCATATTGATTTTGATATGGCTCAAGTACACCAGTAATGTGTTTGACGACAACGACCAGAAGTTATCTTCAATTACCCTATATGGTATATTATGTTTAAACATGCACACCAGAAACTACTATTTCAAAAGGCGTGATTGTGTCTAGGTTATACAGCGGCAGCAGTGTGAAGTAGTGCTTAGGGCTCTGGCCTCTTGACTGGAGGGTTGTGGGTTCAATCCCAGGTGGGGGACACTGCTGCTGTACCCTTGAGCAAGGTACTTTACCTAGATTGCTCCAGTAAAAACCCAACTGTATAAATGTATGTAAAAAAATAATGTGATATCTTGTAACAATTGTAAGTCGCCATGGATAAGGGTGTCTGCTAAGAAATAAATAATAATAATAATAATAATAGACGACTTGCATTTCAACCCTGTTCACTCCCTCTGCTTCTGTACTTCACTGTGCGAGTCGACAGAGCTGGTCACAATATCACATGATTTCTCTAGAACCATAAACGATAATAATAAAAGAATACAGGGCTGTAAACTATTCCGAAGATTGCAAAAAATGAGAGTGGTCAAAAAATATTGAAATGTTGTGATCAAAGAAAAAATAGGCACATAATCACTGTAAAATATGCTGACACAAACTCACTTTACTTACAGTAATGCTGGAAAGTATAGTTTGTCTACTAGAAAGAAAATAAGTAAGTTACACAGGATTTTATTGGGTAACCAAGTGTTATAGAAAATGTCATATTGCTAGTGGTTCACTGAACAGATCAAGCATCTGTATTTGGAAAGACTTGAAATAAATAAATTCTCATGTAACAATTGTTGGTATGCTGTGAGATTTTTGCTTGACCTGCCAGATGGAACACAATAGGAAGTAACACCCACTCTTACACAGTGTATAAACTAGTGCAGTTTCACCCATTGTTTACAGAGGGCTCAACTGGGTCTGCTTTTTATTTAAAAAAAAAAAAAAGGTTTGAGAACATTCTCAAACATTCATTTTACAATGAATGTTTGAGAATTACAAACATACATTTTTCCAATGAGTAACTAAGGACATTTCTGCTTTTTATTTGTATGGTTTTACATCTAGAGTTGTTCTCATATTGAGGTGTAGAGCTGTTGTGAAGTTTGTAGGGAACTAATATTTTTTTGGAGATTTGGCAAAGATAGAATGTTGTGTAAACACCTGTTGTAGTTTTTGATCATTTGATAGAATGGGTTGTAATTTTCTTGTAATTTTTCTCATAAGATCTGGATCATAGATGATGGGAGTGTGTTCTTGTTAACATTCTGGTTTGTACTGTTGGAGTAAATGTTGTGGAACTTGATTTGCTCACTTTATTTCTTTTACCACTGTTTGGGCTCATTTTGTAAAAGTGGTAACAGTGGCACTCAGCAGCTGGATAGTCTATTTCAGTTTGGTTTGTTATGTTAATTAAGGTCAACAAACTGGTTTGACTGATGTATTTCAGAGTAAATCTTTTTAGCAATGAGAAATATAGTTATTAGCAACCCTACATGTATATAACGTATAAACAGTGGTGAGTAGCTAGTTGTTCTGTGAGAAACTAGTCTTTCACTCTACACAGAACTTTCACTATTACTCCACATCCGCTAGGTGAGGTTGACAAGCAAAATCTCAGACAATGTTAATAACCGTTCAGTGCTGGCACTACAAATCAAGCTTAGTGGTGTGGTATTACTGAAAGGTGAACAGGGCAACGGATTTCCTGTTTCACAGTGAATTTCAGAGATTTACTGCTTTGCAGTAAAGAAGACATTTTCAAACTTTCAACTTGAAAATATAACTGGTATGTAAAAATTACTGAAACATACTAGAAGTGATATTCTTTTTGTTTTTTGTTGTTGTTTGTTTAATTTGACAATATAAAACAAATAATAGAGGACCTTCATACTATACATATATATTTGTATTTTTGTTCTGTTTCATATTCTTTGTTCTTGCTTTGCTTTCCAGACATTGTTGATGTGGGCATTGATAATGTTTAATGTATATCATACATTAAAGGGTCCTGTGAATGGCAGTTAGGAAATGACGGTTTCAGGGTTGCTATATTAGGGGTCTCCAACCCTGGTCCTGGAGAGCTACTGTGGCTGCTGGTTTTTGTTTCAACCAATCTCTGTTACTTAATTGAACCAATTATTGGCTGAATTAGTCAAGAGTAACAGGTGTTCCAAATCTTTAGCCACTGATGATGTAAAGACACCTATAAGACCTGCTGGATATGGGGCTCTCCAGGACCAGGGTTGGATACCCCTGCTATATAAAGTAGGCAGAGGGGGGGGGAAAAGTTAGTCTGAGGTAAGAAGTCTACCTGTAAGTAGCTCCTGTGTTGACTGGAGCTGTCTACTTTTCACTGGGGGGAAAAAAGGTAAGATTAATAATTCCTGTAAGGCGGGCTTGCATGAGTCTGTCAACCTGCCACTGTCATACCCACTACTGTTAATTTAGCAAAAATGCCAGTTTTTGAGGGCATAGTATGGCTTATGGGCAGTGAGGTGGCATTCTTGGCCCAGACAATTTTTGGTTTCCGGATTGTAAAGACCTAACTCTTCCAGATATTGCCTTTATACTTGGTAGACAGGCTCTACATCGCTGTGTATAGCCAGTATTATTATTTAAGCAAATAATAAAGCTTTGTTTTTCACCATTGAACTGTTGTTGGGTTGTTATTACTGAGCACTGCATCACCTCTACACCTGCACACTGCAAACCACTTTGCCACAAGAAAATTGTTTCAAACTATTAACTTGGCTCACCTGGCACCATTATGTCCTTGAATGCTATATAATTGCTGGGTTTTTTTAGATATGTAGCTTTTGTGTTTTCCAAATTGATTAGATCATAGTCGGTACCAGATCCTTGTTTGTTATTACTGAAGGACGACTCATTCATTAATCGTTCTGTGTTCAACAACATAAGATTCTGTCAGTGCAACTTTTTATTTTTTTTATATGTAGTTATATTGTGGTATCTATTTGTATAGAACATTACAAAAGTATAATGGAATACCTTAATTATATTGTTTTAATAACCTTTTGTGGTCACATTCTGATGTAATGTTTAAAGCATCACAGAACAGGTCCTCAGGAAATTCCAGCTGCTTTCCATTTCCAAAGAGGAAGCCAACAGCGTTCAGTATTGAGCTGAGTGAATTAAGGGCCAGTACTGAGTTCAGTGAATTAAGGGCCAGTACTGAGTTCAGTGAATTAAGAGCCAACAATGAGTACAGCTTAGTGTGGATTCAGAGCAAGTGTATAGTGAGTATTAGACAGCAGAATCCAGCGTAATTTCCTTTAATTTACTTCAGGGTCTTGTCTGACAGTTCATTGGAAATCACCTATCTACGAGAATCCTAAAACATCAAACATAATAACAACAAAATACCCTTCAAGTCATATGCAGCCTTTCATAGGACACCACAAATACTTTGTGGTCTTCCAGTCACTACATTGACTAAACCCTTTGAATATCAAAAAATTTGAAACTGATTTCGAGACCACTTCAATGGCTATTCTTAAATATGTCACACTGGTAAAATAAAATATTTCTGTAGTTGTGAAATGTGTGTTCTTATTCCTGGGAATTACAGTTGCTTTAAATGTACAGTAGCAACACAAATGGTTTACAGAATGACCGGTGGTGGCGATTGTATTGCCCATTTTTTTCTCACTTAGACCCTTTACTTACTAAATATCTTGGTATCCCTGAATAGATTATGGTCTCCTCTTTAAAAATGTGCAACATATTTTAATGAGCAAGACATATATAAGTAAAATGATAGCCCAAAATATTTTTTTTTTAGGAAAACAGTACAACTGAGTTTGTTGCCTAATAACCTCACTCACTACTTTCTCACTATTTTAAATATTTTGGTATCCGTGAATATATAACTGTCTTCCCCATCCCCAGTTTTACTGCTTGTCAAGAAAAAGGAGAACATTTGGGGGTACTGTTATACTTGTTATTATTACTATTTGTTTATTTAGCAGCCGCCTTTATCCAAGGCAACTTAGAGAGACTAGGGTGTGTGAACTATGCATCAGCTGCAGAGTCACTTACAATTACGTCTCACCCGAAAGACGGAGCACAAGGAGGTTAAGTGACTTGCTCAGGGTCACACAATGAGTCAGTGGGATTTGAACCGGGGGCCTCCTGGTTACAAGCCCATTTCTTTAACCACTGGACCACACATTAATTACTTGTCTAATGATACAAAGGGAATATTTTTCAAACTTGATATGATGAAAAAAAGTTAACAGCTGAATGCAGTTTTTCCTTCTCTCATTACAACTATGTCAGTAAAATTAATCTTTTAACTGCTATTGATCTCCTATAAGTCTCAATAGCTGCTAACCAGGTTGATTCTGTATTATCTTGATAGCAGCTGGGACCACACCCAGGCAACAAAGGATGTTGGTGTTCTGTGCCTGTCAGAGTGCAAGTGGTGCAGGTGGATAATCAAGGTCCACACAATAAAGTTTCTTCCCAAAACGATCTGTGTTTATTTATACAAAAACTAAATAACTACCAACTATGGTATCCGGTGGAACACGGCGGGTTTCAGTCCCCAAATAATAATACAATACAATTTATAATCCACAATGTCCACGGAAAAGTGCTCAGTGTCCCTCTGTGGTTCCGTGCTGTGCAGTGCAGTGCGTTAGTGCACAGGGTGTTTGTGCTGGCTCCGTGACTGCAGCTACCTCGCTCTCAATCCTCTGCATATACAATGACAAAACAAAAACAAACAATAGCATTCCGGCTTGGTTATTCATCAGCGTACTCACGTACTCACGTAGCCGCATCCCCGTTGTACTACCCGAACTCCTCCCCGCAATCAGCCCGTCGCAATGGTTGCTCCAATCGATGTCTGCCTCGCAGCTGATTGCAATGGAGTCGCTCAGGGCACTTGAAGCTACAAGCTTCTCCCAAGATGGCCGACTTCCAGTTTTGTCCTACCAATGAGGTTAGCCCGTCTAGGAGAAAGTTTACCACCAATCTTACAGAGCACCCTTTGAGGTCAGGAGGGAGATGTACAGTTCAAATTCCTTTTCTCTCTGTCACGGCGCCTTACAGTTTGTTCTGCGTCTTAGGTTTCAAATACAGCGATAAAGACTGATTCGTTAAAGAGTAAGTAGCAGGGTTCCAAAAAATATAGGGTCCTCTTGTGTTGCTATAACTGTTTAAATAATGTATCTGTAATTTTTATTTTCATTGTTAACATCCTTTTTACACTTATAACTTTAAAGTCTTTAGTTTTTTTTTTGTTTGTTTTTTTGGTGGAATCAAATTATATGTATACGTCATATTTCATGCTTTCCTTTTAACTTAAATTATTTTTTAAAAATGTAAAATGTAAATTATGGATAAAAGTTAACTTTTCCATTGCAAGTTGTCTTCATTAAGAGAAAGGTGGTGCAAATCACTCAAAATATAGTACATCACAAGCAGTATTGGTGCCCCTGAAGGGTTATACATAGCTTGTTTAACGATGCACATCGTAGAGGAATTGTTCATTAAAGACTCTTAAGTGTATTTAAATATAATGTGTTCACAACAAACATTCACAAATGGGCAATTCCACAGTGTCGGACGTACGTTTTGGACACTTTGCAGACCTGTAGCATCTACACTGACACAACTTGCTGGGTTTCTTTTATAGTTTAGTTGTTTCATCATATTAAAATTGTCAAATAATAAATATCCAATCCAGGGGGGCCTAAAAACACGGACGTAATGTATTTTTCCAGCATAGGTAGAGAAACATTCAGATCGCTCTGAATTAGGAAGACACTGATAATAAACTCTATGTTTATCTTTTAGGTAAGACTTAAAGTAATGAATTGCATATTAAGTATTTCATATGACATGCATCATTTCTGAAATAGAAATGTTTTTCTTCAGTGTCGGACGTACATTTCTGAAAGTATAGGACGTGCAAATACTATTTTAATAATAAAAAAAAAAATCCAAATATCATACATTTTCCTAAGCTGTCAATGGAAGGGTTACCTTTTAAAAATATTTCAAGTGATTCTATATATTAAGCTTTTTGTGCAGCTACAGTAGATGCTCTGTATTGATAAATGCAAGTAATACAGTAATAGGCCTTATTTACTTAATTTCACAGTTTGAAATGAGGTGTAACAACTAAAGCAATGTGTAGCTAGAAAGTAAAACTCACAAGATGTATTTAAATGCCCAAAATAACTTTTATCCTGACATACAGCATATTACATGCAGGATACATGAACAGTTTAGTAACCTGATGTAATCTGAAGTGCAGTACACCCTGACCTGCTAATCTAGAGCCTAGAATGAGGCAGTGAAAGTGAACTTTCCCCTATTTCCTGCAACTATTGGAACTAATCTAAATCAAATACAAAACCACAGTATGGAACCTTAATGCAACATACATAGGCTAACCTAGAGCCTAGAATTGGGTAGAGAAAGTGAACTGTCCCCTATTTCCTGCAACTACTGGAGCTTCAATATTCCTAATTACATCCTTTTGGAAGTATATCATGTGGTCATGAGTACCTGGCCATTTCCATTTTGTTCCTGATGGGCACATGCATTGACTTTGTAGATGTGTTGACCATCCTCTTTACTCAGCTCAGTGACAACTCCTGGAAATATGTTGCCATCGTACTTCACTAGAACCCAGTCCCCTACCAAGAAGACTTCTTTGCAAGAGATATCCTCTTCTTGATTTGGTTGACTGCTGGACTCTTCGAGGGTCTCATCCAGTTCTTTGTCCTTAATTGGCACCTCCGTGAAATGTTCAGCTACAACAAAAGTATACTTTCCCTATTTGGAATTACCATGGTTCCTTCCCAGTGAGACTCAAGCATATTCCTCTCCTTTTCAATTTGCTCTCTTGAGATGTACAGAATATGTATTCCTTAGCTGCTCTGTAGAAGGCAAATGGTGTTGTTGTTTGACCCTTTCCACTATGAACATAGCCCCAAAGTGATCTTTTCACTGTTCCTCCAATCCCGTCAACAAACCCTTTGCCATGAGATGTTGCGAAAAAATGCCAGTTAACTTTGAAGCTGAACTTCTCCTCCCACAAATACAGGTTTGAGAAGAGGAACCGCTGTTTGAATTGTGAGCTAGCCCCATCTGAAAAGATCTTAACGTCTTCGATTGCAGGGTATTTGTTCTTCAGTGATTCAATGATATGGGTCATGAAGGTGTATGTAATTACAGAAAGCCTGATACTGTAATGAGTACATTTTGCTTAGTTATATTTGGGCTATTGTAATGAATCATTAATGTCTTTGCTACTTGACCTGTTTTTGTTTACATGCTCTTTTATGATTAATATGTTTGGTATAATATATAAGTTATACTAAGAACCTTTCTGAACAATCAAAAAAAAAAAAAACATTTTCCATCAGATTAATGCCGACACACTAGTATTTCCTATTAATGATGTTATCTTACCTTAGTGTGTACTGTATTCTTGGATGAATGTGGATTATCACACCACCTGTTCAACCATGTGCTCATACCAGGAAGTTGAAAGTTATATATGATTGCACGTGAACAACAGGTGCCAGTAATTAACACCTAAAATATGGTGTCAGGCGTACGGGTGTCGGACATACAAAAAAATGTACGTTCGACACCAGGATTTCTGCTAAACTAGAGAGTGTGGTGAGCAATCAATATGGTAAATATGTTGAGGGTACCATTTGTACATTAAACCTATAGTATGAAATCATTTCAAAACTCAAAACAGGAGCAAACTAAAAAAATATGAAATTTCAGTGTCAGACGTACTGAGAGTTAGTGTCGTTGTAAACACTATTAATTTAACAAAATTGAGTGATGATGAAATTAGCAGCTTCCCCTTATCATTAAGCTCACACAGTCTGCTTTAGAAAGAAATATTACAATTAATGTATTATTCTTTAATAAGATGAAAAAAATGTAATTACTTCATCCATTTCCCATCAAGTTTTGTAACTGGCAAATAGACTACCGACAAAAAATGTAGGTTTTCACCTATAATCCAAACATTTCTTTGGTAATGCTTTATAAATCCTAAAAGTTGACCACATTTCCTGTAAAATGAGTGTAATCTCACCATGATAGGATGATTTTTAAAAATGAACCCATAGGGTGACCTTCCTGTGGAATTGCCCAAATGTTAATCTGTTAAACATGATGATTCATATTTTTGAATTACACTGTGGAACAGTGTAGAATGTTGAATATCCACCTGGCTGCTTTCATCGTGAAACTCTTATGTCATATATTACAGGGTCAGCTATATATAGTATACTGGTATTAATATATTAACTAATATAAAAAGCAATAAGGTGGAACATGAGAAATGGATAGCATTTATAATGCTGTAATGCTTTTTCTCGAAGCTCAAAGGTACTTGACCCAAACAAGACTACAGATTTACAAAGTTATATGCATCTTTATTGGTACGGTATTTACACCCATTTTCACTGGGAAGTTCATTGATATGCATCTGAAAGCTAAACAGCAATGACATCGGTTCCAGGACAGCAGTAAAATTTATTTACAAAAAACATAAATTATAAATGGCCATTCAAATGGCACTTACACAATATGGAGAAATAAACAGGTAACAGAATTAATTATATTGAAGGGTTAATAAACTGTACAATACAACTTTACAAGGATAATATACATTGGCAAAATACTGAAGAAAGTTATATAAGATAACACAGCACTAAGATAGACAGCAGTCATTGTGACATTATTTCCTCAATGCATGTCTAAATATATTGTTAATATAATATTTATATACAATATCAATTAATGCTGCTCATTATAGCTATGTTAATGACAAATGTGCTGTGCTATAGTAGAAATGATTGCCTCCACACAGACTTTTGCATCTTTTGTATTTTCTAAGATTATTTTCAACGACAGGTTAAGAGGTTTATGCCCAGTTTTAACACTGACAGCTAAGATCATAAATGTTTGCATATGACTACTCCCACAATTCCACACTAGTTAAGCTGGGAATCATTATTAATAATATTGCCATTGTCTATGTATACAGACATCAGGTAACCTTTTTGTAGCCGGATATGTCATCAAATCACTACAGCTTATCCTTCGCCCCACGTAGTCAGTTAAATCACAGTAGCCTAGTAATGTGAACTGTATTCCTCATACAGCAACATATTTTGACCAAATACTGGTTTACAATGACAGTGCCCCAGTAATTTCGGTTTCAGACACTGCAGATGACCTACTGGCGCTAGATTGGAATTTGTTTACCTTTTTCAAATTAACACAGCCTAATGACCTCCAAATTTTGATGAGATCTTTTCTGAAGCGCACCCCAATAAAAGCATATAGGAATGGATTGAGGCAGCAGTGCATGTAGGCTAAGCTCTGCATTACTTGGGTTGCAATGTCTACCTTCTTAGCAACTTCACAGTTAGTAATGGTAGCATTGGCTGCATCTATGGTCCTTACTATTAAAAAGCCATTGTATGGCAATTGGGATAAGACAAAAACAGTTACTACTGTAATTATAACCTTCAGTGCCTTGTGTTTTTCAAAATTTTGAGCCTGCAGCAGGGTCTTGACTATCACTGAGTAACAGAATAGCATTACAGCTAAAGGAAGGCAAAAGCCTACACTAACTTGAATGGCAGAAACAAAAATCTTTAAGGTTTTACTTGCATCTATTGGATAGCTCATATCACATGTAATATCTTCATTATCATCTGTTTTTTGATCAGCAAAAACCAGCTCTGGCAAAGACAAAAGTAATGCAAGCATCCAAACACAGACACAAACCAACTTGCTGTATAGAAGTCGTTTGACTTTAAACTTCTGGGCCTTTGTTGCTTGGACAATGGCAATGTATCTATCAACACTGATGCAAGTGAGCAACAGCATGCAACTAAAGAAATTGATCTTGTATATTGAAGTTACTAGTTTGCACATGATCAACCCAAAAACCCAACCTTCGGATGCACTGACTGCCCAGAAAGGCAAAGTGAAAAGGAAAAGCAGGTCTGCAATGGTCAGGTTCAAAAGATACACGTCTGTCATAGTCTTCAACCTGTTTCTGAAGTGGGCATAAATTCCCACCACCAACAGGTTTCCCAACGCCCCAAGAATACAGACAACCCAGTACAAGACTGGGACATAGTACTGGCGGAACGTTCTGACGGTTGTCTTGTCACAAAATCCAGTGTTGCCAATGACAGAATCAGAACTATAATCATAATCCTCAGTGACAGAGTCAAATGTCTGTAACACAAAAAACAGCATTGCATTTATCAGACAGTAGCAGGGAACAAAATTATCCAGTTAATCCTAAATGGGACCCGATTTAGCTCATTAATCTAATGCATATGATTAGTAGCAAAAAGTCTTTTAATATACAGTACAATGATTATTGTGAATTCAACACCATCAAAACATTGCTCCATTGCAGTAGATCACGTCACTATAAACTGCAGTTTCTGATTACAGTAGTTTATAAAATGCTTATCATTGAATTTTACAAGGTTATTTTTAGTATTACTAAATATACCACCATTAAGTGTTTTATAGTTATGGATGATGTTTATGAAATGGAACTAGCCTACTACAGCAACTGAGGCTACAGCAGACGACTGCAAGGTAAAAGCCAAAATGGCTAAATTTATTCTTGTATCCGAGAATGAAAAACTAAAAATTGTTGGAGTTAACTTGTTTAATGTTACGAAGAAATAGAACTGAAAAGCAAAGTCTGTACTAGATATGAATTTCATCTATTTGGAAATGGAATTTTTCACATATGCAGTACACCCACATCTAAGTGGTTCTGGCCTCCTATACCGTAACTGCTATATGCCTAACATGTAACATCATGCACATGCAGGTTGAGTTCCTCACTCAGGTGCATTGCTTGAGAAAGAAAACCAACCTGTTAACCACATCCTGCTTTTTCATGTTTTTTGAGACAGTGTTTTCTCATCACTAAAGAGCATGACAACCACTGAACGTTGGTAGTAAATAAGAAATCTACAATATGTTATATTGACTGCCTTGGTGTTTTTTTAGCATATTTTTTTTTTACATATTTGATGTTTACTGATGATGTTGTATACCAGAACGAAGAGATGTTTTTTGCATGCAGATGTGTTAATCTTGAGCCAAGATCACTCGAGAATTTTGACAACTATATCAAGTCATAATCCTGTACTTTGAAAACATGTGCCCTTATAAACTATTTTGGCAGTGATTGTCACTTTGCCATAATTCATTAAATCAGGAATGGCAATGACCTATTAAAGACCTTACTAGCATAGGACTCCTACAAAAGACAAAATAATTTATGCCCGCTTACCATGGTTTCCATGAGGAAGTTCTTTTTTTTCCCCCCACTTAAGTCCAAACGTATCTCTTCTTGTCAAGATAAATACAACCAATCCTAAAAAAAAAACATTTTAGAAATGACATTAATTCAGAGAGAAACTAAAGTAGTCTAATTGTGTTCATAAAACAAATTGTTTCACAAAGATTAAGACAATTGAGTAACTGCCTTTTTTTAGTCCTTATTGGGCTTAACTAGATTTAAGGGCCCCTACACATGCAGAATTTGTTTCTTACTCGTTTTCCATTCCAAAAAGCGTTTATTAAATCGTTTTTTACAGACCTTTTTTTTGAGGCAGTTCTAAACCTAGAAACTGGATTTGTACTCTCCTTTTAAAACAGTCCTCATACCAGGTTACCACGCTTGATTTCTGATCTATGCTGCACTGGCAAAAAGTAACTGCAGGGCATTCTGTCAACCAGAATATAAACTAGTTCCAAGACACCTTAGTGCACTTAGAAGTATTTTACATCCACTTCATAGCTGCAACGACGGAAAGTACTGACAATGGTTGGAAAATATCAGGGTCATATACCTTTTAAGAAGTATCTGTGAATCTTAGTACCTTTATAACAAAAAACATTATTTGGGAAAATAGGAGACCCCTTTATTTATGTTTTACTTTCTAAACGCATAGAAATAATCTCGACCTATTTGCAGAGTTAATTTGTGGTAAGCTTTTGCAACCTGTTTACCTACAGCCAAAGCTACCTTGTAAACCTGGCGTTTGGTCAAAAAGGTATGTTTCTGATAATACACGGAAGCCTAGACTATGAAAGAATGTTGTGGTAAGAAAGAAACACCAAGTAATTATATGTCCGTATCGCGATTGTGGGACATTGCAGAATTAAATTATGTGTATACTTATGGTAGACTTACTTTGCGTAAAACAGAAAACTCACAGGGACAAAACTAAGTTTGTATTTTGTGTATTGATTTTTTTTTTTTTTTTTAAACACGGCAGGCTGCTATAAAGAACCGTTAAACCACAAGGAGAAGTTTATGCGATGAGATCTAACTGTGGTAAATTATCTAAATGACTACGTGGGCTCTTGTCCCATTCTTTGTCACGTAACAAAAACTGGACAGTTAGGTGCTTTTTGGATGCTTGGTTTTATTGAGCGTTTATTATTTTATCTATAATATCGCGTCTACTCATTGCACCTTACAGTATTGCATCTTCCGAAACAAACTGGATTATTATACTTTTTTGTTATATTATTACAAACTTGTATTCAAATACCACAGCACAACATAAAAGGTCAGTCACGACAGGTGCACAGGTAACAGCATACTGTATATGTATTTTTTTTCTAAATGTTTGTTTTTTTTTATAGTGCACCAGGCTAAAATCTTATTTTAAAAAACAAATTAAAAAATAAACTATTGAATAAAAAAAACAAAGATCACAATAATAATTCCCAAAGGGGGCGATGCAAGACTCTTTTAAACAGAGAATGCCACAATAAACTTTTTTTTTTTTTTAATCTGAGCTGGTAAAAACATATTTATAAATATCTAAACGAACTTGTAAAAGTTAATACTTACAGCGTTCAGAACTTTGAAATGGTAAATGCACGTTTAGGTCTCCTCAGTGCAGAGTATGAAAGCTGAAGTGAGCTTATAGAAGGCAATTAAAATGTCCTCGTCTGTCTCGTGTAACCCGCCTTATATATGTTTTAGGGTTAACCACATGACGTGCCACGATCAGAAGTACTTTTGAGCCACAAGTACTATATGTACAATATACGCAAATTAGGTCCCGTCGTGGTCTTGTGATGGATAAACACCAGAGGTACTTAAAAAAAAAAAAAAAAAAAAAAGTCTGACTGCAGATGTGACGTACCTTTACGTTATAAAAAACTATAGTGCAGTGGTGATAGTATAGCAATATGATGTACAATTCACTACTGTATTATTACTCTGGTATTTTTTTTCTTAAAAAAAAAAAGATGTGCAATCTAAGGGCATTCCTTTTGGTTGCTTACTTTATCAGGATAAGGACCCCAATGCACAATAATTTCTCGCTTTCAAAGGGAAGTAAAACTATCAGCGATTTTGTTTTCCATACATTGTTTTATACACACTGATAGTTGTTGTCCCTAACTATAACAAAATATATAAATGAAATGCCCCTGCATTGCAGACTCACTCCCTTTATTGAGTGTAAAATGATGTATAGTGTTTATGGGCATATATTTCTTACATTTTCTCCATGGTACTGTATGTTCTGTGTAATCTATGTCAATTCAGCACTCTGTGTCATGTAGATAACCAAACCATATCTAGATATACCCCAAGCAAATGTATTCTAGCCCTGTATATTGAGCTGGACTATATGTAGTGCATAGTATTTTTAAGCTTACCAATCAGGAGGACTAAAGACCATTCCCACTGTAAAGCCAATCACCAGTCACCTAGATTAGTGAGCGGTTAACATGTAAAAAACAGCAAGTACGGATTAGAGGGGAAACCTAAAAATGAAGCGAGGTAACCAGTGGAGTACCACAGGGATCAGTATTAGGTCCTCTGCTCTTCCTAATCTAATGACTTAGATTCTGGTATAGTAAGCAAACTTGTTAAATTTGCAGACAACACAAAAATAGGAGTGGCAAACACCGTTGCAGCAGCAAAGGTCATTCAATATGATCTAGACAGCATTCAGAACTGGGCAGACACATGGCAAATTACATTTAATATAGAAAAGTGTAAGGTACTGCACGCAGGCAATAAAAATCTCCATTATAAATACCATATGGGAGATACTGAAATTGAAGAAGAAATCTATTAAAAAGATCTAGGAGTATATGTTGACTCATAAATGTCTTCATCTAGACAATGTGGGGAAGCTATAAAAAAAAGGCCAACAAAATGTTCTGATATATAGTGAAAAATATTGAATTTAAATAAAGGGAAGTAATGTTAAAACTTTACAATGCATTAGTAAGACCTCATCTAGAATATTGTGTTCAGTTCTGGTCACCCTGCTACAAAAAGGATATTGCTGCTCTAGAAAGAGTGCAAAGAAGAGCGACCAGAATTATCCCGGGTTTAAAAGGCATGTCGTATGCAGACAGGCTAAAATAATTGAATCTATTCAGTCTTGAACAAAGACTACGTGGCGATCTTATTCAAGCATTCAAAATTCTGAAAGGTATTGACAATGTCGACCTAGGGGACTTTTTCTACCTGAAAAGAAACAATGTCACAAATGGAGATTAGATAAAGGGGCATTCAAAACAGAAAATAGGAGGCACTTTTTTTTACACAGAGAATTGTCAGTCTGGAACAAACTCCCCAGTAATGTTGTAGCACCCTGGGATCATTCAAGAAGCTGCTTGATGAGATTCTGGGATCAATAAGCTACTAACAACCAAACGAGCACGATGGGCCAAATGGCCTCCTCTCATTTGTAACCTTTCTTATGTTCTTATAACACAGCTGGAGCACGAATACAATGATCAGCAACTTGCCTCCCTAACTCACAGGAGAAACATTCCATGTAAGATCCCCAATGAATAGTGTCAGCTTGCACAGCCAGGACACAAACATGCTCTCCCCTGACTGTCTGACTCTCTCTCTCTCTCTCAGGTTTGTGGGTAGTGGGAGGAGCTTGAGTGGTGGTGAGTACAGAGGTGCTGTGAATAGGAGCTCTGGAAGACTTTTAGGGTTTTTTAATATTTTTTCCTGAATAAGTGGTTTGAGGTTTTTTTGTCCGTGAGCTGACTTTTTGTCACCTTGTGGCCTATATATGGGGTCACAAGTAGAGGGGTTTGGGTCTATGACCTGCAGACATGGGTTTAAATGTATTTCTGATGATGCGGTGTCTGTTGAAGAGTGTCTGCTTGCTGTGGGTAAAGAGATTGGGGCTGAAAATATTAAGTCAGCCTCACGAATGAACAAGGCCATAGTGGTTTTTCTCAGCCAAGAACAAATGGTTAACAAAAGTGTACAGAGTGGGCTCTGGGTGAGAGAATCATTTGTGTCTGTTTTACCTTTATCTACCCCTTCCAAAAAGATTATGATATCTAATGTGCCTCCATTTATTAAGAATGAAGTGTTAAAGAGAGAGAGTTGTGCCGGTACGGCAAAATTATGGCCCCGATAAAAATGGTCCCGCTGGGGTGTAAAAACCCTGATTTTAAACACGTCATGTCTTTTAGGAGACAAACTTTTCTGCTAATGAAAAGACAGGAAGATGTTTTAGACCTTTCAGTAAAGATCACAGTAGAAAGCAAGGACTATACTATTTATATTAGTTCAGAATTAATGAGATGTTTCCAATGTGGGGGATATGGTCACTTAAAAAGGGCTTGTAGAAAAGAACCTGCTGACGGTGCGGACAAGGATGGTGGAGCCGAGATTGTTCGAAGGGCACAGGAGGAGTCGGGGCTGAAGAAGCCGGAACCAATGCCGCGGAAAAAAAGATTTGCCGGCGCAGATACTGACAACCAGGCGCTGCCTGGCTTACTCCCTGCCTCAACAAGAGGGAGGAGGAGTTGCTGTTGCAGACTATGACACAATGGAGGAAGCGGAGTTTTCTGTCGGCGAAGATCTTGAAGATGACGGGGGGCTGTCCGACTCCTCGCTGCTTTCGAGCATCTCGGTGAGTCAGCATAGTAAACAAAAAATATATACACTGAAACAAATAAGTGACTTTTTAGACATCACAAAGACATCATAAACTCACAGCATATGCTAATGACATCACAGTTCTGATAAAGAATGGTCAGGATATGAAAGCTCTCCCAACATGTTTGAATTAGTTTGAGAAGGCGTCTTCAGCTCGCATTAACTGGGATAAGTGCGAAAGTCTGTTATCTGGAGATTGGCGGGGCACTGGGCCTCCTCGACTTCCACAGCAGCTGCAGTGGAACCGTACAGGGGTTAAGGCACTGGGGGCGTTTTTTGGGAATGATGATTTCATGAAAAGAAACTGGGAGGGAGTGATAGAGAAGGTGAAGGGGAAGCTGCAGAAGTGGGCATGGCTGCTGACCCAGCTCTCTTTCAGGGGGCGTGTCTTGGTTTTAAACAATCTGGTGGTCTCAATGCTTTGGCATAGGTTGGTCTGTTTAGATCCACCACAAGGGTTTTTAGAGGCTATTCAGAAATGTTTCACTGAATTTTTTGGGGGTGGTTTTCACTGGCTTAAACCTGCGATTCTATACCTACCAATAAATGAAGGTGGGCAGGGGTTGATGAACCTGGTCAGCAGAGTGGCAGCGTTTCGGCTGCAGGCAGCACAGAAGCTGCTTTACTCTCCAGACAGAGTGGGCTGGAGATTCTTTGCTTTTTCCATCCTCCATACAGCAGGAAGGATGAGTTTTGATCTGCACCTGTTTTTATTGGAGAGCAGCAGATTGAGGTCTTTTAACTTGCCTTCTTTCTATGAGAGTGTGCTTCATGCTTGGAGCATTTTCAGAGCCTCACAAATAGAAGATTCTTTGAGTGATTTTTGGTTAATGGAAGAACCCTTATTTTTTAACCCGCTGTTCGCCTGTCAGGCTTTTTCCTCAGACAGCTTGTTCTCTACCTTTACAAGGGCTGGAGTTACAAGGCTGGGGCATTTGATGGATCTTAACTTGTTCCAGTGGAGGACTGGGGAGCAGGTAGCTGCACAGGTGGGCATTTGCTCAGTCAGAGTCATTCATAGGCTCCTGAAGGAGTTGAGGGACTCATTTTTCCCGGGGTTTGCACTCTTGATAAATTGTTTTTTAACAAAGCGTCAGTTGCTAGAGGAGCCGGCCGTGTTCCCTGACCTGGCTGTGACTCCCTGGGTCTGTGAGGGGAGGGAAGAGCAGGATGGGAAGCTGCTGTCATTCAGGAATTTTAAAAAACTTTCTTTTAGTACTATGGAGAAAAAGCAGCTGTATGGAGTATGTCTTAAGGTGTATGTTTTTAATCAGCTTAGGGATCAGCCGGATACTGTCTGGAGAGGACACCTGTCTGTTCCCGGTTCTATCTTTCCTGTTTGGAGGTCCTTTTATAAACCCCCTATTCCAAAGCACTTGGGGGATTTGCAGTGGAGGATCCTACACAAGATCATAGCCACCAACTCCCTCGTTAATAAGATTGATCCCCAAATAGTAGAACAGTGCCCCTTCTGTGAGGAGAGGGACACTGTTTTTCATACCTTCACTGAGTGTCTGAGACTCACGCCCCTGTTTGATTTGATGCAGAACATATTGGGCACTTTGGGGTTTGAGTTCTCACAGTTGTTTTTTGTTTTTGGTTTCAGATATTCAGCCAATAGAACAGCCACTTGCTGCTTGGCAAATTTTATTGTAGGTCAAGCGAAACTGGCCATACTGAAGTCTCATAAAGCTAGGGGGGGCGGGGGCTGGAGTGAGTAATGTGTTGAGTATCTGGAGGGTGTTGGTGGTCAGCAGGATAAAAATTGATTTTGCTTTTTACAAACTGACCAGGGATTTAGAGAATTTTAAAATGAAGTGGGGGATTAACAATGCCCTCTGTGAGGTCAGCGAGGAGGAGGAATTACTTCTCAATGTGTAGAAGTTGGTACTGAAGAGTTTTTGTGGTATAAGCATTGTGATTTTGTTAGTGGAGGGAATACTTTTTTTATTTTAAAAAAAAAAAAAAAAAAAAAAAGGTTTGTAGTGTTCATTGTTTTTAATAAAAAGCTTTTCTTAGTTAAGGTTTGATTGATCCCCAGAGCCAGAGAGATGGCCTGTTTGTTTTTATTTTTTTATTTTTAAACAAAGGTTTTTTGTGTTTTTTTAATAAATTGATTTAATAAAGGAGTACTAAAAGTCTCTCTCTCTCTCTCTCTCTCTCTCTCTCTCTCTCTCTCTCTCTCTCTCTCTCTCTCTCTCTCTCTCTCTCTCTCTCTCTCTCTCTCTCTCTCTCTCTCTCTCCTTTTAGCATTAAAGACAACCAGAAGACAGAGATAAGTACAATGCAATGCCCTTTTCTTATATTGTCACAATGCTGTACTGCCAGTAAAGCATTGTTTTCATATTGTGTCAATTTGTGGTAAAAAAAAGGGTATTTTCAAAGTTTTGTTTGTCAGTTAATAGAACTTTCCCAGATGAAATTGGGGAATTATCAAGCTCTGAGCTTTTCTTTTTCTTTATTAAACAGTTTCTTCATAATGTTTTTACACTGCTTTAGTATTTTATCTGGCAAACTCTGGACCAGAATCTGAAGCTATTACTTGGAGCACCTTTTTTCCTTTATATATGTACAACCCTAGATCAGTAGTCACACTACAAGGCAATATATGCAAATATAGCAGAAGCACATAATGTGGCACACCAAAGACAGATTCAGCTCCTTGGACATATACTTTCCCTACAAACCAGCTTCATTCGGAATAGTATGTTACAAAATACTGTACATGGAATTTTCAATGCTAATATTTTATATGGATATCTTGTGAAATGTCAATTTGTCAGATTTAAATGGCATACTAAATCTGTGAAGCAAAAAATATAGAGACCAAACTAAAAGGCCCTATTAGCAAAGGCAAATTTGCTTATTAAACTGATCTAAACAGCAGCAGATCTAAGTAACATATCACCAATCCAAACATTTTACGTAGACATAAATACATATACATTACTATAAGAGACTCGCAAACATCATTATTATTATTATTATTATTATTATTATTATTATTATTATTATTATTATTATTATTATTATTATTATTATTTCTTAGCAGGTGCCCTTATCCAGGGCAACTTACAATTGTTACAAAATATCACAGTACAAAGTTTCACATTACAAAATATCACATTACAGATAAGAGCAGTTATAAAGTACAACAAAATCAGTAGTAAATAAGAGCAAATGCAAATAAGAGAAAATAAAAAATACAGTAATTAATTACAGTGAATAATTACGTTTCAGATAAGAGCAATTACAAAAAAAATACAGATACCTATAAGAGTAAAATCAAATACAAGATACAGGAAGCAGTTATAATTAAGAGCAGTAGTAGAATACGGCAAAGTATGGAGCAGTTCAATGATGCAAGTACTGGTACAATTGGGTGCCAAATAGTCCAGTATGGTTGAGAGTTGTGAGGTTTACAGATGCTGTCTGAACAGGTGTGTATTGAGGAGGCGCCGGAAGGTGGTCAGGGACTGAACAGTCCTGATATCCATGGGTAGGTCGTTCCGCCACTGAGGGTCAAGGGTGGAGAAGGACCGGGCCCTGGAAGCGGGGCAGTGGAGGGAGGGTACAGCTAATCTGCTGGTGGTGGAGGAGCGGAGGGGGCGAGATGGGGGTGTAGGGAGATAGGAGGGAGCAGACAGGACAAGACAGCGATAGGCGAGTACAAGAGTTTTGAATTGGATGCGAGCAGCAATAGGGAGCCAGTGCAGAGAGCGGAGCAGTGGTGTAGTGTGGGAGAAATGAGGAAGGGAAAAGACAAGGCGAGCAGCAGAGTTTTGGATGAGCTGGAGCGGATGGATAGCCAGCCAGGAGGGAGTTGCAGTAGTCAGGACAGTACCAGGGCCTGAACTAGGAGCTGTGTGGAGTGGTCGGTGAGGAAGGGGCGAATTCTACATATGTTGCTGAGGAAGAAGCAACATGAGCGTGCCAGAGTAGAAATGTGCTGAGAGTAGGAGAGAGAGGAGTCGAGGGTGATACCAAGGTTCTTGGTGGATGAGGAGGGAGAGAAGGTGGTAGATTCAAGAGGAATAGAGATAGAGAGATCAGCAGTGGGGGAGGAAGAGGGGGAAGAAAGAGAGGTCAGATTTGGAGAGGTCATAGGTGGTCTATTACTTTTTTTGACTTATTGTGTTATGTATTCATTGTATATTATGTATCTTAGAATTACTCGGATTGCTAATAACATATTCAGACACAAAGTTATCAACGTCATCATCTTCTTCTTCTTCTTCCTCAGCCCTATGTATCTTTCACTCTCTGTATGTATATTACACAAAGCGTATTAAGATCTGTCACCATTTAGATTAATTGAATAGACACCTAGATGTGGGTTATTTAATAATGTAGATGGTAAAATAGAAACAATGCAGTTTTGCTAAGATATAATGTATTTTTTCTTTCTTCCTTGAAACAGTATAGAAAGCTTCCTCCACTTTTCACTTGAAAGCCCCTGTAACCCCCCCTTGCTCTGAAAAACACTCCCTTCACAGGACCATGGGACTGTATTTTAATTTGCCTCTGGTGACTGAGAGAGGGCCCTCTTTCTGCAACCACACAAAGTAAATAGGTCAGTCGGATGGAACACCTGTATGATAGGTTTATTTTTATTAAGGTACTACATAAACAGTTTATCAGTTCAACCGAAACTGGAAAAAAATCCAGAATACCAGGAGTGTAGCCGTGAGAGAAATGTAATTTCTGCCAATGAAGCTGTTTACTCATGTAGTACTGTTTCACAGCAAACGGGAAGATGCCCTCTTGCCAGAAAAAAAACCTCAGAACCCAGAGATACTAACTCGCAGCCCCAGTGCTTTCAGTGGCTTTCTGCAGAAAATACCTACAAGTCAGCTTATAAAATTCAGTAAAAAAAGACAAGCAGATACAAGTAAATCTCATGTCTCTTTTTTCACATATAATTATGATGAAACAAGAACTTCCAATTTCTACCAGTACAAATTATTGACAGACACTGAAATGTGTATTAACAGCGTGCACTGTATTTTAATAGATACATTACAACTGTACATGCAATACTAGCAAAATACAATAAACGCAGCCTCGATTTACGATGATCTGTACTGTATAGCAAATTTTGCTATATAATATTAATTATAATATTAATATTATAGTTTATTACATATGATATAGGCACAGTAACCTGCAGAGGACATTAAAAGGGCAGGGTTGCTATCTAGGCCTAACTACTGCTTGGAACTTTCTGTCAAAAATAATTAATCACAATGCACAAACAGCATCCCCAAAGCACTGTCAGCCATGATGCTAGAACAGAAATGGAACTGAATGATTTTGCAAAAAGACTAAAACCTGTTCCTGTTCTGCATCGAACAAGCTGAACGTGTCGGTGTCTGTCTGCCTCACGAAATTCCGCCTTAACTAACAGGTGGTAAAAATTCAGTATTTAAAATAAAATAATGCTTTTTGGGGTATTACTTTGTTAAGTGTGTGCATAGAATTATGTTTTCACTTATGAGTTGTAATGAATGCATTTGTACTGTGGGCTAGGCTTTGACATGCACAGGTGTTTTCTTTATAGAAACATACTAACTTTTGTACTTGATAACATTAATTTAAAAAAAATTCAATTGATGCCTATGATTAATACATTTTTTGACTAATATGAATCTATTCATATGTTTCAATATTAAATAAATCGAGTTATTAATCAAATTGATTAATCTTGTTACATAATTGATTTATTAAAATGTTGGATATACTGTTACTTGATTGATTACTGTCTTGTTCACAGTTATCTTAAAATAACGTTAGAATATGTTTTGTTGAAAAATATAGTTTTTGACCGATTCTGGTTTTCCTGCTGATGTATTTATTTTCAAAAGGTTTTCTTTAGGTTGTGCTACAGCAGCCCTGGATGTGTGTTTGTTTTTTTTGGTGGTGGGGGGGGGGGGGTTAATCCGCTGACCAGATGAACTCCTTGCAAAACACTATGGCAGTATGTTTATTAAAAACCAAAAAAATAATATACATTCAGAACAGTACCCTGCAGGACTGGTAGCAACAACATCGGCTCTTGAGCTCCTGGATGTAGGCAATTGACGATGATGGGACTGACCTTCAGTTCTCTTGAGCTATTATGAGGGAACATCATTAGACAATCTAAACAGGGCAGAAAGATGGAGGGGGGGGTGGATAAGTAGGAAAGGTGCCCTAAAATTACCCTTAATCCGACACTTTCTGAGTTACTATTATGATGGTAACAGTAGTGGAATGAAAGTGAGCACAGTAGTAGTTCAACATACTTTTAAAATACCGCACGTAGTGTATAGTGTTTTTGAAAGTTTAGGCCTACAACTGGAATGTTTCCTAATGCTCACTTCTTGGTTATGAACAACCAATGCTCTTTCCATAAGGTTTGTAGTGAAGTCTGTTTCCTTTCACATAGGAAGTCATAGTCATTGGTTTACCTGTAAGATTATGCCAATACAAATTAATAAGACCCCCTCCACCCTTAACAACCACTAAGCCTTGCTACAGGAAGCAATTGTATTGCTTATTAAAGAGTAAGTAGCTTTTTTACAATTCTATGATGTTTGCAATCATTCTGAATGGTTCTGGGTCTTTAGCAGTTGTATTTAATTTCAATTTTACGGTGTATATTGTACTTTATGCTCTTTTCTATCTCACCAGAATAGGACATTTTAAACACTACCCTTTTCAACAATGCCCCTTGCTTTAAAAGTACCTTACTATGGTAGTGTTTTAGGCTACTGTTAACTTTCACAACACTACCCTGCAGGGTATAATTTTCAAATGTGTAAGTCAAAAACACTGTCCAAAAAAATGTTAACTGCACTATATGTTGTGTTACTTAGCAAATGTGGCCAGAGCAATTTGAATGTTTCAACTGGTAGAAAAATTAATATTAGTGAAAGGGGTGTGTTAATACCTTTTATACAGGTATAAAGCAGCCCCCCCCCCCCCTTATTTTTTTCAGTACTGCCCAAAAACGTTTTTCATGTCCGGAGCAGTTAGTAACATCCAGTGTGTAGTACACTGTATTCTCAAATCCAATTGCTTTTTTAAAAAAACAGGTTGTAATTTGACAATACAAGTGTCAATTGTACCAGCCATGTACACTATGTTACTCACACACAGCATGTTGTAATTTGTAACCAATTCCATTTCACTTTCAATTAACTCTTCTTACTTAAAAGTCGATTCCTTTTTGTTGCAAAGGTTTTCAGAGCAAAGCTATGAATAGGTATGTGGTTTGTGGATATGGTGGAATTACCAGGACTGGATGGTATCTTTCCTTTGATGTCATTCAAAAACCCAAGAACCCAAGATAGCTCGTCATTCAGCTGTAGTGTGGTGTAGCACACTACAATTTTACATTGACGGCACAACAGATTATAGAATACTACTTCCATATATCTGGTGAGTGCTCATTTTTTTCTGACCATGTACATTTTTTTTCAAAATATTAAAAAGTCTTTACAACCAACATTTTTTCCCAGTGGCATAAAAAACTAACAAAAATAATAATCCAGAAGGGAACAACAAATTAAAAGGTACAATACAATCACAGGCACATCCCAGAAGCGATAGAAACCGAGATAAGTAAATAAGATTGAAGCATCACTAGCCAGCTTGTAGAGTTCCCCATGAAGGCTCTGACACTTTTACAGCCCTATCAAAAGGGAAGTAACAGAACCAAGGTTAGTATTTGTATGTCCCTGTGTCTATGAGTATGAACAACAAAGCTTCCTATTTATATCACACCAGTGTCGTGCCCAGAGTGTTGTCTGGAATAGACATTAACCCTGAATAGCAGTTCATGTGGATTCACACAGGAATATTACAATTTCACATATCATGACCATGTGTTTACCTGCTTTAACCAAGTGCTTATTTAAAAAAAAAAGGGTACAGCTGTACTCCTTAGTGACTGAACTAATCCAGTGTTTATGTTTTTAGAAGTGCATAGTGCTGGTTCTGGATGAGGGTGACCATGTCTGTAGCATCCCTTTCGCTTGTTTTGCAGCTTCACCCGGTTCACTGCTTATCTCAGTTTCACTCTTGTTTGGGTCCTCAACTAATGTTTTACTTTCTTTCGATACATCTGCATTTGTATCTGTAAATACAGCTCACATTTCAATTAGGTCTACACACACAGTAACTAACAGACGTGACAGACTCAACAAAAAACTTCTAGATTCAGTTTTTCACTTCATATGATACATATGAACAAATATTTAGGGTACACTGGCTGCGTGTTTGTATAGACCTTGCGGCAGGGTCTGCCTATGGTACAGACAAAACACCTAATTTACAACTGGCTATATATATATATATCCAAAATATTTGTTAGCACCCTCACTTCCACTATTGCCTTTCCAAATAGATATGGTCCACCAGGTCAGACACCTTTTAATAAGCAGTTAATCTTAATACATCTGGGTGGTCCAGTGGTTTGGGGCTTGTTACCACGAGGTTCCAGGTTCAATCCCAGCTCAGCCACTGACTCACTGTGTGTGACCCAGAGGAAATCATTTAACCTCTTTGTGCTCCGTCCTACAGATGAGACTAAAACCGAGGTCCTATTGTAAGTGACTCTGCAGTAGCAGTTGTGATGCATAGTTCACCCCCAAGTCTCTGTAAAGCGTTGACTAAATAATAAAATAAATAATCTTAAACTCTACTACAGGTATGTATCCTACTGGTGTTTTCTTCATTGCTTACATCACTAAAGACAATAAATACAGTGGCAAGAAGTCTGCAACAAACTAAGTACTGAATGTTGATGTTTAGATAATTAAAGACTTTAAGTATACCCCAATATATGTATTGTTATCTATAGAGGTATGAATTTCATCTATGAGCTTTTGTGGTTGAGATGAGGGGCCTACTCAGGGCTAACAGGATTGTCAGTTTCAAGTAACTTCAAAACTGGTCCCACTTATTTCACTTTAACAATAAGCAGTAGTACATTTTTTAAACTATGTATATTTTACAAGAATTGCAAACAATTATAATATAGGCTTAGAATGATGAAACAACTTGGCCAACACGGATGTTCTTGAGTCTAATCTTGCAGCATGTCCATTTTAATGGATGAAAGAAAATTATATATTTGCATTATTTCATTTTTAATAGTTGGAACAAGAAAGACATTACACAGTTAGTGAGTTATTAGTGTAATTTTGACTGATTTAGGCTGTCAGATGAGCCTCACTTCAAGTAAGTTTGATTAAACTGGCCCAAAGTACTATGCCTCATTTCATTCTTTATGTTTGATTCTGTTAAACCTGGCTCATACAGCAAGACGGTCGTACGACGGTCATATGACTAGTCTCCCTGGATTGGCAGACAGTCTTACCAGTAGACAGACTAGAAATTGCCCTACGTGATGGCTGCACGATGGAAGTATGAACCAGCCTTTAAAACACAAATAAACTTTAAAGGAAGAATAGATTACTAAATAACTTTCCAGTGAAATAAAAGGGGCATGTACTGTATATAAACACTATTTTCAGTGGAGTTGTCTTTACTAGATCTGCATACAGGTTTAATGTGTTGAAAAAGCTAGAAAACATGTCTGGTATCTCTTGACATTTGCAGTTTTGGTTTTGTGACACCTGTCTTTGTAGGCTGTAGCTCTTTCAGTCTCGTTCTGGGAGTTTAACCACATGCTTTAGCGTCTTTGTGGTTTTCATGTTCAGCTTCTCTATGCAACAGTTTGTTTACTCTTTATTTGTATCTCTGACATCTATTTCCGTGTAATCTGCAGCCTTACCAAAGTGGGTTTATATTTTAAGTGGGTTTATATTTTTTTACTTTTGCTATACAAATTCTCCAACATTACCAAAAAGGCAGCAACTTATTACAGTTTACAGTTCTAAACCTTTCTAACACATGATATAACATCTGTAATATATATACAGTACTGTGCAAAAGTTTTAGGCAGGTGTGAAAAAATGCTGTAAAGTAAAAATGCTTTCAAAAATAGACATGTTAATAGTTTATATTTATCAATTAACAAAATGCAAAGTGAGTGAACAGAAGAAAAATCTACATCAAATCAATATTTGGTGTGACCACCCTTTGCCTTCAAAACAGCATCAAGCATCAATTCTTCTAGGTACACTAGCACACAGTTTTTGAAGGAACTCGGCAGGTAGGTTGGCCCAAACATCTTGGAGAACTAACCACAGTTCTTCTGTGGATTTAGGCAGCCTCAGTTGCTTCTCTCTCTTCATGTAATCCCAGACAGACTTGATGATGTTGAGATCAGGGCTCTGTGGGGCCATACCATCACTTCCAGGACTCCTTGTTCTTCTTTACACTGAAGATAGTTCTAATGACTTTCGCTGTATGTTTGGGGTCGTTGTCATGCTGCAGAATAAATTTGGGGCCAATCAGATGCCTCCCTGATGGTATTGCATGATGGATAAGTATCTGCCTGTACTTCTCAGCATTGAGGAGACCATTAATTCTGACCAAATCCCCAACTCCATTTGCAGAAATGCAGCCCCAAACTTGCAAGGAACCTCCACCATGCTTCACTGTTGCTTGCAGACACTCATTCGTGTACCGCTCTCCAGCCCTTCCGCGAACAAACTGCCTTCTGCTACAGCAAAATATTTCAAATTTTGACTCATCAGTCCAGAGCACCTGCTGCCATTTTTCTGCACCCCAGTTCCTGTGTTTTCGTGCATAGTTGAGTCGCTTGGCCTTGTTTCCACGCCGGAGGCATGGCTTTTTGGCCGCAAGTCTTCCATGAAGGCCACTTCTGACCAGACTTCTCCGACAGTAGATGGGTGTACCAGGGTCCCACTGTTTTCTGCCAATTCTGAGCTGATGGCACTGCTGGACATCTTCCAATTGCGAAGGGAAGTAAGCATGATGTGTCTTTCATCTGCTGCAGTAAGTTTCTTGGCCGACCACTGCGTCTCACGGTCCTCAACATTGCCTGTTTCTTTGTGCTTCTTCAAAAGAGCTTGGACAGCACATCTGGAAACCCCTGTCTGCCTTGAAATTTCTGCCTGGGAGAGACCTTGCTGATGCAGTATAGCTACCTTGTGTCTTGTTGCTGTGCTCAGTCTTGCCATGGTGTATGACTTTTGACAGTAAACTGTCTTCAGCAACCTCACCTTGTTAGCTGAGTTTGGCTGTTCCTCACCCAGTTTTATTCCTCCTACACAGCTGTTTCTGTTTCAGTTAATGATTGTGTTTCAACCTACATATTGAATTGATGATCATTAGCACCTGTTTGGTATAATTGTTTAATCATACACCTGACTATATGCCTACAAAATCCCTGACTTTGTGCAAGTGTACCTAGAAGAATTGATGCTGTTTTGAAGGCAAAGGGTGGTCACACCAAATATGGATTTGATTTAGATTTTTCTTCTGTTCACTCACTTTGCATTTAGTTAATTGATAAATATAATCTATTAGCATGTCTATTTTTGAAAGCATTCTTACTTTACAGCATTTTTTCACACCTGCCTAAAACTTTTGCACAGTACTGTATATATATATATATATATATATATATATATATAAACAAATTTTGCAGTCACGCCTGTGCCTAAAAAAACTCATATGGCCTTGGATAATCTTAATAATTTTCGCCCCATTTCAAATTTGCCCTTTCTAGCCAAACTACTAGAACGAGTCACTAGGCAATTAAACTGGCATCTCACTGCTAACAATCTTTTTGAACCCTTTCAATCTGGCTTTCAGCATCTTCATAGCACTGAGACTGCCCTGGTCAAAGTCACTAATGATCTGTTAATGGCTGCTGACTCAGGTGCATTATCAATTTGGATCTTAGTGCGGCATTTGACACTGTAAATCAAGAGATCCTACTTGATAGATTAGAGTGTTTATTTGGCATCTCTGGCACTGCCCTCAACTGGTTTAGATCATATCTAACAGAACAACAATTTATCTCCCTGGGTGGATTTAGTTCTGAGGTTGGGCAGTAACTTCTGGTGTCCCCTGTTATTTAGTATTTATATGTTTCCCCTCGGCCACATTTTAAGGTCTCATGGCATACACTTTTTCCTTTTTTTCATTTTTACGCAGACGACACTCAAATCTATATTAATTCTAAACCTGATATCAATGTTGCTGCCTCTGCCCTAACTGCCTGTATCTCTGATATAAAAAATTGGATGTCGCAAAATTTTTTACACCTTAATTGTGACAAGACTGAGGTAATGCTGTTAGGTACTCCCCACCAGCTAGGTAAAACCAATGCTTTAAATCTGTCTGTTGATGGAACCATGCTTGAGTTCAGATATAAGATGAAAAATGTGGGTGTGATTTTCGATCCTGGATTAACTTTTGAATCACATGTGCTGAATACTGTCAAGGTTTCATTTTTTCACCTTAGAAATATTGTCAGACTGCATCCCATGCTTTCTCTACCTGCAGCTGAAAAACTGGTTCATGCCTTTGCTTTCTCCAGGATCGATTACTGTAACGCCCTGCTTGCTGGGGTGTCTAATAGCATCCTCACTAAAATTCAATTTGTTCAAAACTCTGCAGCCAGAATTTTGTCTTGGTCCCGCTCAAGAGATCACATTACTCCTGTCTTGGAGGCCTTGCACTGGCTGCCTATCAGGTTCAGAATTGATTTTAATATGTTAATGCTGACATATAAGGCTCTTCATGGTCGAGCTCCGACTTATCAGATCTTTGATCTTTTTACACTCTCACTCGCAACCTCCGCTCTGCTGATCTCAGACTGCTGTGTGTCCCGTCTGTTCAAACTCTATTCCACTAGAGATCAGGGACTCAGCTTCTTTGAGTGTTTTTAAAGCTAATTTAAAGACTTACTTTTTTATGATTTTTCTGATTGTTTTATTTCCTTGTGCTTTCTTATGTACAATCTGTTTGTTTATTGCTGTACTATTAATTGTGAAGCGCTCTGAGATGACTGCTTTTAAGGGCGCTATACAAAATAAAGTTTATTATTATTATTATTATTATTATTATTATTATTATTATTATTATTATTATTATTATTATTATTATTATAGTTTTTAAGTTATGGTTAATGTCAATGTAAATTGTCAGTGTAAAACTTACTCTTACTACTGGCACTGCACTGTGTTGCTGTGCCTGTTGCCTAGTCACCTGCTTGCAGTATGGTTTGAAGATTCTGAACAATGTGAACCAATACTCCAGAGTAATAAACAATATTCTTTTCTAAATAACACATAACACATTTAAACGTTTTAAGAAAACTGAATTAAAATGATGAATGAGGAATTATCTTTTACAATGTTCCTCAAAATTGGTATTTGGTCAGTCTTCTTTTGTGGCATAGGATTGATTCAGCATAAAATCCCTAAAACTGTATTTCTGTGTGTGCTCCTCAGATGAACTGCCAGTGGTAAAAATGTATTTATAAATATTTTACAAGGAACATTTTTAAATATGTTTGTTTTCTCAACATTGATGTTAATGGGGTGCTATCAGAAGTATTAAAACAGATACACCATGATTAGGAAAGAGAAACAAAACATCTATGCAGTTTCCTTTTTTTCTAGGTTGTTGCTATATTTACCTACTACTTTTTCTTGTGTATTGTGACATGCACTAAGTATAAGGTTGCATAAGAATGCTGACCACAAGTATCAATGTGATAAAACATCACAGAAACTATACTTGCTTTTCTTAACAGTATATGACTTTCACAGCATGCTGGATAGGGGCATTGAGTGGTTCGAGCTTGTCTTGTGACTCTGATTCACAGTTCACCTCATGTAACTTACTGTACATGTAACAGGCATCTGTATGCTTCAGATACTCCTGTTTCTTTTACATTCCATCAGCTGTCTAATAAAAATCAGAATAGCTTGAAAGGAAGAATATAATTGAATGAAGAATGAGTTCATGTGTACACATTTTTCATGTCATTATTTATACTACAGCAATATAGGAGGTGTGGTTCTTGTATTCATTGTTGCTTAAAGTCACAGATTAAAATCTATAAGCAAACTACTGGATGCAACAAGAACACAACAAATAATAATGTTCAAAAACATCACAGGGCCCTGGCGAATCCCCTGGTGGCAATTGTAAAGTACTATTTTAGAACCATAAATTGATACATTGAACCTAAATACTTTTTAACACAACTGGAACGTGTGTCAAATGTTCCTGTAAGTAATTATTATTTTTTTAAGACACTAGTTACAGTATTTAGTTTGTTTCTGTTCTGTATGTGCCACATTCGAAAACTAGGCCCAACCATACTCCGAAGTGAACTCACTGGATTATGATTACAGTCTGAGGCAAAGTAGTGTACATTTTGAGATGACATAAGTTCTTTCCCACGTCATTGTGACATTTGGACACATTGTTAATAATAATAGGAAGTATTAAACACAAACTTGAACTGAATCAAAGCAAATCAAAATTGCATAAAAAAGCCCCTGAAAAAAAATCCCACAATAATCTATGGTGGCTATGTAGGTGCAGGAAAGAGAAAGAACAAATCAAATGGTGGTAAATAAAAAGTTTTTTTTATGATATTTAACCACAATTTAAATAAAAACAATGTGTATAATGGGAAACAGCATATTAAAATGACTGACTGCATAGAAAAGCTTAGAAGTGGTACTATTTAAGATTAACTAGCAGGAAACTTAAAACAAAAGTACTTTCTAACAACAACACAACCAGCCAGAATCTGCAGCAACCTGTCTTAGGGCAGCCTTGAGGGAGACCAGACAGGAAATGCCAGCATAACCACAACCAGACAAACAAACCAAAACAAGTGTGCAGGCCAAGAAGTACAAAAAACAGTGCTAGTGTAGTAACCAAACAAAACCTCTGGAAGCTATTAAAGGTACCACAACTACCCTATAAGAAGTGGTCAAACACATTGAAAAGCATTTGAACAACAAAAGCATACAGGTGTGACTTAACTGACCCTTTGATTTAAATATTAACAAACCAGTGTGCAATCTACTTGACTTTCATATACAGTAGTTTTACCTCACAGACACCAAATCATGTCACATATTTCATATTAAGTTACAAGTTTCATGACAGTTGGATAAGCTTTTCTCCAAATATATACCAAAATCTAAGTATGTAATAAAGACAGATGGATGAATGGACACCTCCCTGTATCTTCAGAATCTGATATTCTAAATAACTTACCAAAAATAATGTCAATGCCAAAAAAAGTGAACTTTGACGTATGACTGACTTCATTATATGCACTTCATAGAGGCAATAGGTTACTAAATACAAGCTGGTACACTTGTGGTTAGCCACGCTGCCCTATGGTGGTGCTATACCAGTTTGTTTTAGACAACACTATTACCGGTACGTGTTCTTTATCATTATTTTAAAACCTTAGTACAAATGTAATATTTCCATCCACTGGGGGCAGAGTTAATTACACACTGGTGTGGTGCTTAGAGATCAGACATGAGTGTTCTACTGAGGCCAAGGGGTTTTTAAAAAGTCACCAAAACACGAGTGTGGTTCATTACGAACTGGTTTGGATTGGTGAGAGTCTACTGTACCATAGTCCAAAATTGGTTGCTAGGGCTGTGTGAGCTCGTTAAAAAAAATGCTACTTTTTTACATATGCAGCTTAATAAATATTTGCATTTGCTGCAATCCCATACTTACATTAAAACAAACAAGGTTCAGGCAATTCGTTATTTAGCTGCTTTTTGAAACACTAAGATGAGAAAAACAATAAATATCATTCAACAAGTATTTCCTCTGTGTCCTCTGCAGCATCAGAAAGCTTCCCACAAGTTCAGAATAGCAGAGGAAGAAAAAGCACAAATCATAGTGAGAAACCGTACTAGAAATAGACCATGTTCAGCAGGTTTCACATGCTCTTGGTCTGCTTGTCTTATACCAGGTGGCCACATGCTGAGCTTGTCTTCTGGAAGTTTCACATCTTAAAATGTAACACACAGCACTAAATCTAATGGCCACAAATGTCAAAATTAAAAGCATCATTCTTGTATCACAAAAAAAAATATCTCACAGAATCTCTAAAAGAAAACCACCCAGAAACAAGGGATTTAAAGGTCATATACAGGTGATCAACACAGTTGTTAGATCAAAACTTTTAGCAGTACCACTAACAGACTATCAGCAATGCATTTGGAACATATATTGCAACGTGGACCAGATATTGCAGTAGGTTACCATTATGCATTAGTTCATAATATTAGTATGACAAACAATGAATACATTGTCTTAATTGTAGCTGTCCTTGAGCTACTATTGCACAGTACAGAACTGTCATATTACCATTGTTGTGCCATTGATTTTCCACTGATGACCATTTTTAAGGGAAGATAAGTATTGTGGAAAGTATTAAGGGTGCTCCGTGCTTGTTCTGATAATACAGTATTGTATAGTACAGTTACAGTACAGTAATAAAAGCAGATTAGCAAAGTTTTCAAAAAAAAAATAAGATTGATATATTATTTCAATATGTATAATTTGAAGTTTCTTATTTAAAACTAGCAAGTTAATAAAGCAGAGCAGTGGTTTTCAACCTTTACATCTGAAGTACCAGTGTACTGTTAACATCTTTATTACTACTTACTATTTCTATTTCCCATCTCAACATGATAATGAGATGCACCTCAATCAAAAGTCCCTCTAAAATGCAATTGCTCTCAACAATAACAGTCATTTATAGGGACTTTTATTTTGACAAAAATGTGCAGTATGACTTTCAATTGTATGCCAAAGTAGATCTGGGAAGACAGATGTAGTAATGAAATGACTTTCATTGCAATGTCTCCAGTTCATTAATGACTCAGGGTACAAGAGCTATCTTACAATGTGCAGTATAAGTCAGCTATAGTGTTCATTTCTTTTGATTCACAGGTGATAATATGAAAAAAAGTACAGTGACAAAGACACAGGCTTTTGTAATGCAAGACAGAGTATTTTATTCAGGGATAAGTAAGTCTAGATTTCTTAAGAAAAGCTGCATGGAGAATCTTAGGGCATTGTAACGTGACAGACTCAAGGCACCCGTCAATGCATTGTGAAGAGGAAGCTTGATTAGTTGATTTTAAGGAATTGAAGAAGTCTCTGTGTCTTCTAAAAACAAGAAAAAAAACTAAACAAAAAAAATAGATTACAAAATTGCATGCTACCTTACTATGGTAAATTTGCACTGTAATTTAGCAATTTTTCCATTTTTATCCTATGTATTTATCATAGTTTACTATGGTTTTTATCACGCTTTACTAATCCTCTCTTGGCTTTTGTTTGCCATGGTTTCACTATGCTTTACTAGACTGTGCTGTGATCTTACCATGCTTTTACCAACTTTCATAAGGGTCATTAGTTTTGTTTTTGAATAATGAAGAAAACATACATAAAATGCATTTTGTATATATGATTGAAGACCATACTGTTAAATGTACAGGGTTGTCAGAAATAAACTGCATACAGGGGTTGGACAAAACATGTAATTACAAGATCAACAGCTAAACATTAGCATTTGTGACCAAAGACCAAAGCGGTAGTCTAATTCTAATAATTAGAATTAGACTACTAATAAAAGTCTAATTAGACTACTAATAAAAGTCTAATTAGACTACTAATAAAAGTTTCTTTTTCATGTTACATCAAATTCCATGGACCACGGATCTCTTGGTTTCAATGACGTTTGTGCTACATATTTCTTAGTACAAAACCAAAGTTCTACTACTGCATTGCAATTGAAAACATGTGGTGAAGAAAGGAATCATAGCAGATACTATTTTATGAACATATTTATAATGCATGCTGAAATAGTCATTTTCAAGTATAAGTGGGTGAAGACAGATTTTGGGAGAATTTAGCCAGGGAATTTTGTCAACTATAATACCACTTTTGAAAAATTGCAACCAGCCTTCAAAAAGTATGCTTCATTTTAAATAGTACACTATCCAACAGGAGTGTATCAAACTATGTTTTAAAGACTAACTAGTCTTTTAGGGACCGTGATGCACTTTATAAATTTAATTTGACTCTAAGATCTGTAAAGTAAAGAGGAGCTTGTTTTTTTATTATTATTACCCAAGGTATATTGATTTTAAAAGGACTGTTGAAAGTATTTTATCTGCTGTGATTGAAATGTCTTTCTTTTGCAGTCCACCGTTGGCTACTACAAAAAAACAAATACAAAATACATTATATTTATAGGATTGACCACATATTGTACAGTACTTGAATACGAATAAGCAGGGGAAAGTCATTAATGGTTAAACAGCAGTTTAACCATTAACCCCTTGTAACCCCTTGTGCCTCTAGTGGATGAAAGAAATACACCAATAAGACATACCACTCTGACATTTCATACCCATACCAAGTTGCTCTTTAAAGTAATGTCTATTTTGTCATAAATACTGTAAGTACTCATAATGACTTGCCTTGGCTGGTATTTATTTTGTCTTTTCTGGGAAGTGCTGGTGAGTGTTGCAGAGGTGAGGGGCATCCCATTCTGGGAGAGGGAAAAGCTTTCATAAGAGCACCACACTGACTGAGCACTTTCCACCAGTCACTCCCCAAGGCTTACAGCAAATCAGGTTCAGTCTCCTAATCTGAATATGAATTCACTGCGAGAGAATGGCATCAGCCACTACACAGACAGTAGCAACACACATTTTGTTTAGCTATTATGGTTATTACTGCCCAGACTTATTCCATATCTGTCTATGACAAAGACGCCTCAAAACTTGAATTGAAATAACAAGCTTCATCATTGAATGTATGTGATTCTATGGGCGAGGCTACAATCTTGCTTCGATGCCATCATTTGTTAAACTACTGCTTAAATACAGTGCATGCTTACTCCCAAAAAGTCTTGAAGTTCTTTCTCCTCTCCTCCCCTCCCTTGCAGGGGCATCTCCTTTCCTGGGAGGTCAATGTTCCATCCCCCAGGCCTTGGTTGACTTCTGACAGTGTCAGTCTCACCTCAATTGAGGGTGACTATTTTAAGATTGGAATATATTAATTCAATTTGAGTGTTGAGCTTTGTAATTTTTTTAATTTAATTTCACCTGTCATACACTTCTAACTTACTAGCATTCATATTGAACAATATGTGAAAGCTTTACAGTGTAAAATATTGGAGTGTGCACTATGAGGCTGTTTAATACGGCAAAATGCTCGAAATAATACTGCAAGCGAGAGTGCCTGAAACATTATGTTATTACTCAGTTAATATTAAAACAGCAGTTATCTTCACTTGAGGAAAATTGACTATTAAATATACTTTTCATGATTTAAACATTGTCTTTTTCAACATATTCAATGTTTTGGTGTGCTTACCTGAAAAACTGTAGTTTCCCAAGTAAACTTCATTCTCTGGAAATCTGTGAACAAAATATTGGTATAAGTATATTAATGAAAACTGAAAAATTACCAGTGGAATAACCAGTGTATTGACCAGAGGAAAGTAGCAAAATGATTATTAGAAAGAAATATACTGTTGCACACTGGTTTAGATATGGCACCATATTCTATAATGAATTACCATTATTTATTCTCTATTATTACAGTTGACCTCACCTGCTTAAAAAAAAGAAATACCAGCATCAACTATTGGAATTAAATTCAACTGCAAAGTCAATTTAAAACGATTCAGCCACATAACGGTATTCTCCTCATCAACCTTTTCCTGCTTATTCATAATGTACTAAATAAAGAATGGTCATGAATTGAAAACAAATATACCAGTTCTACTTGTATCGATATTCCCTCATACACAGACGTTTGTCTTTCTATAATCCTATAGTGTTTAAGTTGTTCTTCATCATTGTAAAGGATGATTTCTCTCAAAGGCTTTCTTTCTAGGTAAAATATTTGAGTCTAATGAAGACACATGCTCATATGATGTATTACATTTACTTATGTTTTTCAATAACTACACTGCAAATCATTGCTGTCACCCATAGCACACTAAGCTGGGATAACTACATGTGCAGTTTACCGTAACAAATATGGTAAACTATGAACAATGAATGGTACCATGGCTAAACTGTACTAATTGCTCAAAATACAGTTTGGCATTATTTATTTCCATGGAAAAAAATGCTATAAAGAATAAGAACTCACTTCAAAGTCATCTCCTTCCAACAGCTTCCTATATGTGGATATCTCTCCATCGAGAGCCAGTTTGACGTCAAGAAGCTCCTGGTAGGACAGGATCTGTCTGTGGAGGTCCACTTTGCTACTTCAATGGCCAACTCCAGGCTTGTGATTTGAGCTTGGTATTCAGCCACCCCGACACTGCTTTGTGCGTGTGCTTCTGCCAGGCGCTGTTCCAACGAGGAATTCTAGAAAACAATGTGGTAGTATGTATAAGTGAGGTCCAGGTGAACGCCATCCTCTTTTGTTAGACAGCAAAAGTTCAATTTTAAAAAACAAAATGTTGCTAACTAAGAAATCACTAAAATAGACAATAATGAGCACCATTCAATTTGAAATAAATTGAAGAAATTAACTTTCCATCAAAGTAACTTAAATATACTTTTTGGTTTATTGAGTAGGGTTTGAATATTATGCCTCAGTGTACTAAAACAAATTAAATATAACACAATTGTACACCCATATCAAAAAATAGTATAGCAGTTTTCAAAACACAGTAGTTTACTATATTGTACTGTTGCAGCCCTATTAGTAAATACAGCGACACATGACCTGAAATAGTGTGTGCTATTGCCCACAAAAACCTACTCAATAATCACTTTGGAGTCAATAGTCAAATAACTATTGCTTTCTGTTTGGACACTGCAATAAAACACTACATTAGTACAGTTCTCATCAGTATAGCTTTTCAGTCCCTTTGCTGGTAGTAAAATAGGTATTTCACTGGATTGTTATCACATTTTTTATCTGTTTGATCAAGCACGTTTCCTTTTAAGAGGCTCATTCTTGATGCTTGAGTGGAGAAGTAAAACGTTTCAAGGCAGAACAAGACTTTTACTATATTTTGATGACACGAGTCAACAATATTTAAAAGGTTTGAATTAACATAGTTAACATAGTTAAGATTAAAATTATGGCAGGGGTTGGATAAACCACACAGTTTTGCTGAACCTCACCCAAAACACAATCAAAATCTTATGAGACACTAGTACATATTTATGGCTGAAATAGTACCATGCACTTCACAGTTTATCAGTTCAACAGAAACTGGAAAAAAATCCAGAATACCAGAAGTGTAGCCATGAGAGAAATGTAATGTATGCCAATTAAGCTGTTTACTCATGTAGTACTGTTTCACAGCAAACAGGAAGATGATGCCCTCTTGCCAGAAAAAAAAACCTCAGAACCCAGAGATACTAACTTATCGCAGTCGTGTGACCCTATTGGCAGTGCCCAGGAGGTATAGCAGTGTATTGAATCTTGTAAATTCTGATTTTATGATTAAGTGATGAATAATTTTAAAAAATGCAACAAAGTCCATTTTCTAACGGGGTGTAGCAGTGGTGAATAAGCATTCAGGAGGCTGGGTGGTCCAGTGGTTAAAGAAAGGGGCTTGTAACCAGGAGGTCCCTGGTTCAAATCCCACCTCAGCCACTGACTCATTGTGTGACCCTGAGCAAGTCACTTAACCTCTGCTAAGGCGTCTGCTAAATAAACAAATAATAATAATTCACAAATAATGCTTAGAAAACTGTCACTCGATCGGAACTGTGAAACCTCTCTTCATTTACCTTGCAATGCCAACCCCACTTAATGGTGTTTTATGTTTGTGTTCTCCCTCTGTGCGAGATGCAAAGTTTTAATTTACTGAAACGCGTTGCATCTTTAGAAGTAAGCGTAAAGTCATTTTACAAAAATGTGGAGATTTATACTTGGTTACGACCCTGACTAAAGATGTCATTAGCAAAGGGGACCGGTTATACTAACAAGGTCAAACAATAGGTCACATATTACTAAACATTTTAAAACTAATAAACAAACAATTACTATAATGAACACTATCGTAGTTTGTTGCTTAAAACATAGTAACACAATATTCAAAATAAAGTTGAGTTCTTATCTATAAACAGTAACACGTTTAAAGCTTGGGACTCACTGTCTGTAGATTGGTGTTGTTTACAGCATATTTTAAGTGATTGAAAGCTGAATTACTTTTTTAAAAACACTCTTTTCTTATACCAATATAGTATTGTTCTGCACAGTGCAAATAAATCACCTACCAATGGGTGAAAAGTTTACTTTCCGGCGTTGGCAGCAACACCATAACCCGATCTCCTGGATTAAACTGTCATAGTTTGGCTGATTTATTACATTGTCTGGCCTGACATCCTTGTGCTTGTTTAAGGTGACTGGTAACTATGGGGGTGGCCTTATCTATTCTGTCCTGCATTTGGCTAACGTAATCTATTATGTTCTTACCAGAGTTATCCTGTTCCTCCCATGATTATCTGGCAATGTCCAGAATTCCCCGCGGCTGGCGTCTGTATAGTAACTTGAACGGGGAGAACCCTGTGGAAGATTGGGGTACTTCCCGAACAGCAAACATTAAATATGGCAAAAGGGTATCCCAATCTTTGCCATCTTTAGAAATTACTTTGCAACATTGATTTCAAGGTCTTATTAAAATGTTTGACTAAACCGTCTGTCTGTGGATGGTAAATGGACGTTCTAATTGGTTTTATTTTCAGCAATGCGTAATTCCTTCATTAACTTACTCACAAAGGGAGTACCTTGGTCCGTCAGGATCTCCTTGGGGATCCCCACCCTGGAAAACACCTGAATAAGTTCCTTAGCAATGGTTTTAGAAGCTGTGTGCCGTAAGGGAATGACTTCAGTATACCTAGTGATATAATCAAGTATAGCAAGGACGTATTCATGTCCTTGAGCAGATTTATTAAGTGGTCCTATCAAATCCATGGCCACCCTTTCAAAAGGCACCTCTATTATGGGCATGGATTTGAGGGGAGCTCTCAATTGTGGTCGGTTTTGGTAATCCCCAACCAAATAAACAAACAAAGTTTTTTCACTTCCCAAATGTACTCCAAATAAATGATTGTGCGCTAACTTCAACACCACTACACGGTACGCTGGGGGTATTATTATTATTATTATTATTATTAATTTTTTTAGCAGACGCCCTTATCCAGGGCGACTTACAATTGTTATAAGACATCACATTATTTTTTACATACAATTACATTATTTTTTTACACATTATTTTTACATGCAATTACCCATTTATACAGTTGGGTTTTTACTGGAACAATCTAGGTAAAGTACCTTGCTCAAGGGTACAGTAGCAATTATCCATTGTCGAAGCTGCATCCTCAAAAAAATCAAGCAGGTTAGTTAGACATGATCTCCCTTTCCTGAAACCATGCTGACTGTCTAACTGTTAAAAATGCTCTCTTAAAAGACAGCCCAGAGACACTAATGGCAGACTTCTTCCTATCTGGAGAGACCAAGACCAAAACAAACGTGGTGTTCTTCACAGAGCAGCCGGCCACCTGGTTCAATGCTCTGTGTAACACATTCAGGCACTTTAAAAGAAAAGGCATCTGCAATGGCAGACAATTAGTGATAACAGAAGACACAGACCCTGACATCACTGTGTTTACATGCAATATCTATCATAATGGCACTGTGCTGATACAAGGCTGCAAGGCCAGCCTAGACACTTTTGAACAGTCTTTCCAGAGAGTGAAGCAACAGGCTGACAAGGAGAAGCTGCGCACAGCAGGGCAGACAGGGTGCAGACTGTAGTGCTGCAGATACCACACCCAGCACAGAGCCTGCCAGGAACACTGCACAGCTCACCCCCAGTCTGTCACCAAAGATGCTCAGCCCTGTGAAAGCCATCAAAGACTGCCTGTCAGACCTGGAGAAGGAGTTTACTGAATTCAGAGAATCCATCACAGCCAAACTAAACCAAGGAGAAAGTATAGAACAGCTAAAAGATGAAATCAATAAAATAAAAAATGAACATAAAGTAGTGGTGGCTGGACTGAAAGCTCAAGCGAGTGAGCTGCAGTTAGAGAGCGACATGAAGAAGGTCAGAGAGGAGCTCCAGAAGAAGGCACAGCTCAGTGAGACAAGGAGCCTCCACAGAGAACTGAAAGAAAAGCTGGCACAAACAGACACACGCAGCACGACAGTGCCAAACAGGAGTGAGAATCAGATTCAGCCTCAGATTGAAAAAGCAGTGACAGCATTGGCTGCTGTAGAGAAACAAAAGGGGAAGTTGCAATTCCAGCCCTCAGAAGGGGGCGTTCTCAACAGCGCTGTGAACCCCACACAACAACAGAGAAGAAACACAACAACCAACACCAACACAGACATAGACAATGCAGAGTACAAGACACCAACCCCATCCCCTGAAGAACAGACTCAACCTTCAAACCCCCAAACCAGCAACAAACACCCCCAGCCTGACGTGGTGATTCTCATAGACTCCAACGGACGCTACCTTGACGAAAGGTGTCTATTTCCAGGAAAGCGAATCACTAAAATCAGATGCCCCAATACAGAGAGAGCCTTCCAGATTATAGCAAAGCCACAGTTTGTAGCCCCAAAATACATCATAATCCACACTGGGACAAATGATCTGCCGCAACATTCAGACGATCTGCCCAAATCACTGGAACAACTGGTCAAACTGGCCACACACCAATTCCCCGCGGCTAAAATCATCCTCTCCACATTGCTGCTGAGAAAAGATGTGCCAGAGCACAGTATTCATGAGATTAACAGGACGAACTCAAACAGCTGCGCTCGCCTTCCCAGGGTGCACGTAGCTCATCATCACGCACTCCAGCACAGACACCTGTATGACGAAGTCCACCTCAACCAACAAGGGATGAAAATCTTTGCAAAAACTATCAAGGACGTCACCCTCGGCCGAGACCCAGCCAGGACCAGCAGAGAGCCAATGCCAGCCCGCCACACGAAGAGATACAGAGAGCTTGGAAGGAGAGACCCCCAAGAACCCACACCATCTGCACATGGATTCACCAGGAGCAGCACACCCCCGGGCCCCCAGACCCCCACCTCGTCCTCAGGAACAGTCCCAGCGCCACCCCCAGATGCCACCAGAAGAGCAACGCAGCAGCAGCTTCAGGTCCAGCTGACTCAACGACATCCGAACTGAGTGACATCAAGCAACTCCTTCACATGATCTGCTCCAGATTACTGACAGCAAAGGATGCAACAAGGGTGAGCAATGGGCTAGCTAATGTGTCTATAAGGTGTGTGTATGAGCATGTACAAGTGTGAATACATCAACTCCCAGTCATCTTCTGACATTAACCTTTGAATATCAAGATCAGAAAACCTCTGGAACGTATATATTTACACTTCTCAGAAAAAAACAGTAGTAATAATAATAAAAACAACAACAATAATATAACTCTTTAGAACGGTTCATAAACAATTGTGTTCACAACTTATCTCACCATAAACAGTTCTATCAGCAGCAACTATCTTGTTCAAAATCAGCAGCTGGAATGTTCAGGGCTTGTGCTCTTCAGTGTTTGAAATGAAGAGTTCAGTCCCTGATTTTGTAAATAGTTTAAAAGACATGGATGTAATTATTCTTTGTGAAAGGTGGCTCAGTGCAGATGTGTCTAGTCAATGTCCCGAGGGGTATGGGGAGCTCAGAGTGTCCTCCCTAATGAGTACGAAAATCAAACGTGGCAGAGTCAGGTGGCATAATTGTGTGGTACAAAGGGGAAATTTCTCATTCCATCAGCCCGGTAAAAAGAGGAGTTTCACATTTATGGTTAAAGGTGAAAGGATGCATTTTCCAAATGCACAGAGATCTCTACCTGTGTGCGGCATACATTCCGCCTTCCGACTCCCCTTATTATAATGAGGAGGTTTTCCACAATCTGGAGTCAGAGGTGCTGCACTTCCAGACACTGGGTAATGTGCTGATGTGTGGAGACTTGAACTCCAGAACGGGCAGAGAAAATGATTTTATAACAATAGAGGGAAATAAGTACATCTTTGGAAATTCTCCTTTGTACCAAGACTCTATCACACTAAACAGAAACAGTTATGATAGTGTAGTCAATAAAAATGGGAAACAGCTGCTGCAGATGTGCAGAAGTGTAGGAATGTACATTGTAAACGGCCGGACTAGCGGAGACTCTCTAGGAAGATTCACCTTCAGCTCTGCTCGGGGCTGCAGTGTGGTGGACTATGTCATCACTGACATGGACCCCCAGGTCATTAACCGCTTCATAGTCAGGCCACAGTCCGCCCTGTCAGACCACAGCCAGACAGTGCTGTATTTAAAAAGGTCAGCACAGCCCAACATTGATGTAAATACACATACACATTTATACAAACTCCCACCCACCTATAAATGGAAACAAACCAGCCATTTACAATACCAGAAAAACATCAACGGTGACGAAATCAAACACATTAAACCGTTTCTTACATAAAAGCTATCAGACTAATGCAAATGGAGTCAATCTGGCTGTGAGAGACTTCAGCAAAATGTTACTAATAGCAGCAGGCAAATCAGAATTAAGGAAAACAAACACAATTATTAAGATCCAGAAAACAAAACCTAAAGAAAAATGGTTTGACAGGGAATGTAAAGCAATGAGGAACAAATTAAGAGAACTATCTAATCTGAAACATAGAGATCAACAAAATAAAGAATTACGACTCAATTACTGTCAAACTTTAAAACACTACAAATATACACTTAAAAAGAAAAAAACAAGCCTACGTGAGCAAACAATTATTACAGCTTGAACAATCAATTGATAATAATTCTTTCTGGACAAACTGGAAGAATCTGAACTCCAGTAACAATGGAAATATTTGGAAACAATATTTTGAAAAACTTTACAAACCAATCCCAAAAATTAATCTAACTCTAAATCAAAATGGATTACTTGATAAATTAGCAAACCTGGAAAGAATTATTAAAGATAATCAATCACCTCTAGATGCCCCAATCACCCTGCAGGAGGTGACAGACAAACTGAAGTCCCTCTCAGCCAGGAAAGCGTGTGGCCTCGACAGCATCAGCAATGAGATGTTAAAATACAGCAACAACCATCTGAAAGAGGCCCTGGTGAAACTGTTTAACATCATTCTGAGCACAGGCTGCTTCCCAGAGATCTGGAACAAAGGGCTCATTACACCAATTTATAAAAATGGAGACAGATTAGACCCAAATAATTATAGGGGTATCTGTGTAAACAGTAACTTAGGGAAAGTATTCTGCAGTATTATTAACACCTGAATACTGAACTTTATAATAAAAGCAGTGTCAAAATTAAGAACAAAAGGACAGAGTTTTTCACACAGGGCAGGGGAGTGAGACAAGAGAGTAATCTGAGCCCAACTCTCTTTAACATCTATGTGGGTGAGTTGGCTACAGTGCTGGAGCAGTCCTCTGTCCCAGGAGTAACTCTGGATGACACTCAAATTAAATGCTTGCTCTATGCTGACGATCTGCTTCTGTTATCTCCCACAGAGCATGGGCTGCAGCAGAGTTTGAACCTGCTGGAGCAGTATTGTGAAACATGGGCTTTAAACATAAACATGAACAAAACAAAAATTATGATTTTCCAAATAAAAGCCAGGATGCAGGGAAATAAATACCAGTTCACCCTCGCTGGCAAAACATTAGAGCACATAGCAAATTACACCTACCTGGGACTAATGATCAGTGCATCAGGGAGCTTTAACCCAGCTGTCTGTGCACTGAGACAAAAAGCCAGCAGAGCCATTCATGCAATAAAGAAATGGCTGTATAACCTAAAACCATCAATCACGGTCTGGTTCAAACTCTTTGACCAAGTTATACAACCAATCCTTTTGTATGGCAGTGAAGTTTGGGGCCCCACTCTAAATTGTGAATACAGTAATTAGGACAAAAGTCCAACAGAAATCTTACATGTAGAATTCTGCAAAAACATCTTGCAGTTGCACAGAAATGCTCCAAGCAATGCTTGTAGAGCTGAGCTAGGACGTCTTCCCTTACTGCTCACTGTACAAAAGAGAGCTTTGAGGTACTGGAACCACCTGAACCAAACCAACCCCGACTCCTACCAGTTCAAGGCCCTGAAGCTACTCAAATAAAAAGACCATCAACTACATGATGGAGAAGCTCTGTGAGGAGAACCAGATCAGCATCACAGAACCTCAGAACAGCTGCTCTAATCAGGCCCCAGTGATATCTAAAATAACCACCACCCTGAAAAACAAATACCTGATACACTGGGAGAGCCAAGTAAAATCACAGTATAAATTAGAGTGCTACCAGAGCTTAAACAGACCATACGCTCTGGAAGAATATTTGGTCATAGTTAAAGACCAAAAACAAAAACAACTACTGACCAAATACAGATTGAGCGACCACACTTCAGCAATTGAAAAGGGTCGACCCAGAGCCACGAGGAGACCCAGAGAGAGGAGACTGTGTGAGCACTGTGAGTTAGACCACATAGAAACAGAGCTCCACTTCCTACTGCACTGCCCCAAATACAAGCTGCTCAGGGACACATTCATACCCAAATTCATGAGTCACATAAGTGACTTCACCCACCTCAGAGAAACTGAAAAATTACAAATATTTTTAGGAGAGGTGGGGATAACATGTGCACTAGCTGCAGAATATGTGACTGCCTGCCACAGTCTAAGAGAAAAAAATTAACCTGCACTGAAAATTGTTTTTTTATTGTGTCTGTTTATACACTGTACCTGTCTGTTTGTATGTTTATTTTGCTTTGGCAAAACTTGTTTATTCCTGTCATGCCAATAAAGCTTATTGAATTGAATTGAATTGAGAGAGAGAGAGAGAGAGAGATAGATGGGCTTCAGTGAGTTACAGGAAAATAATTTCATCTAGGGTTTCTGTGACATCATAATTTACGAGACTGAAGGTCGAGTCGTTTATAAACTGTCACAGAAACCCGAGATGGAATTATTTTCCTGTATCTCACTGAAGAGGCCCATCTACTATTTTTTTTTATAATACATGGATACCCTTGTGATACTAATATTAAAGAAGACACAGTTCAGCAGTGCATTTGGGTTTTTTTAAACGTAGTGTTTCAGTGCTGTACAGACGTTCTATGTCGTTATACGTTTCTTCTGTTTCTCTGAGATACGAATCTAACAGCTTTACATCTTATGTCTTTTTTTAAAATGGCTCAGGATGCAAATATAGCCTTCATCCATGTAATATATATATATATATATATATATATATATATATATATATATATATATATATATATATATATATATATATATATTCTAAAAGCATTCAACTTTTTACCCTTTTTGTGGCTGCTGAATGTAGGATGGCAGAATCATGTTTACAATAAATACAGGAGCAGCAAGGTTAGGTCAGGAGAAAACCACTCACCACGGAGAGAACAGACTGTACTTCCAAGTTCAACATCTGTAACTCTTTTCACGCTACTGACACTTCAACCTTGGCTGCTTGAAATGGCCTCTGTGCTCTTGACTGTCACACTTTGAATTTTGTCCTTCTGCAAAATAATTGTTGGATTTGCTGGACTGTGCTATGTGCTGTAATGTATACTATGCATGTACAGCGGCTCTCAAAAGTATTCACCCCCCTTGGACTTTTCCACATTTTATTGTGTTACAACATGGAATCAAAATTGATTTAATTAGGAGTTTTTGCCACTGATCAATACAAAAAAAGTCCATAATGTCAAAGTGAAAAATAAAATCTACAAATTAATTACAAATATAAAACAGAAAATAATTGATTGCTTAAGTATTTACCCCCTTTGCTATGACACACCTAAATACGCTCTGGTGCAAACAATTGTCTTTAGAAGTCACATAATTAGTTGAATGGAGTCCACCTGTGTGCAATTAAGGTGTTTCACATGATTTCAGGTTAAATACACCTGTCTCTGGGAGGTCCCACAGTTGGTTAGTACATTTCCTAACAAAAATTACATCATTAAGACGAAGGAACATTCAAAGCAAATCCGGAATAAGGTTCTTCAAAAGCACCAATCAGGGGTAGAATATAAGAACATTTCCAAGGCATTGAATATCCCCCGGAACACAGTAAAGTCCATTATTAAGAAATGGAGAGAATATGGCACAACTGTGAATCTGTCTAGAACAGGCTGTCCTCAAAAACCGAGTATCCGGGCGAGAAGGGCACTAGTCAGGGAGGCCACTAAGAGGCCTATGGCAACTCTAAAGGAGTTACAGTCTTCCACAGCTGAGCTGGGAGACACTGTGCATACGGCAGCAACAGCCCGGGTGCTTCACAAAACTGGCCTTTATGGGAGAGTGGCAAAAAGAAAGCCATTGTTGAAAAAAAACTCACATCAAATCTTGGCTAGAGTTTGCCAGAAGGCATGTGGGAGACTCTGAGACCAAGTGGAAGAAGATTCTATGGTCTGATGAGACCAAAATAGAGCTTTTTGGCCTCAACGCTAAACGCTATGTTTGGCGCAAGCCTAACACCGCACATCATCCTGAGAATACCATCCCTACCGTGAAGCATGGTGGTGGCAGCATCATGCTATGGGGATGCTTCTCTGCGTCAGGGCCTGGAAATCTTGTGAAGATAGAGGGCAAAATGGATGCAGCAAAGTACAGAGAAATCCAAGAGGAAAACCTGCTGAAGTCTGCAAGAGACCTGGGACTTGGGAAAAGATTCATCTTCCAGCAGGACAATGACCCCAAACATACAGCCAAAGCCACACTGGAGTGGCTTAAAAACAAAAAGGTCAATGTCCTGGAGTGGCCCAGTCAAAGCCCGGACCTCAATCCAATTGAGAATATGTGGAAAGAGTTGAAAATTGCTGTTCACCAAAGGTCCCCATCCAACTTGACGGAGCTTGATCAATCTAGCAAAGAAGAATGGGCAAAAATTGCAGTGTCCAGATGTGCAAAGCTGGTAGAGACTTATCCAAATAGACTTATGGCTGTAATTGCTGCCAAATATTGACTCAAGGGGGTGAATACTTATGCAATCAATTATTTTCTGTTTTGTATTTGTAATTAATTTAGAACAATTTGTAGATTTTATTTTTCACTTTGACATTATGGACTTCTTTTGTGTTGATCAGTGGCAAAAACTCCTAATTAAATCCATTTTGATTCCATGTTGTAACACAATAAAATGTGGAAAAGTCCAAGGGGGGTGAATACTTTTGAGAGCCACTGTAATTAACATTGCTACCCGTTCAAGTTTTGTTAGGACAGTCACAGAATTTTACCATCCAACATAACAATTTATTTTTCCCCATGTGAAGGTAGGTTTTAGCCTAAATACTCAAACTGGCTGAGTCTGATGCCTCCTTGTGGACAAAAATATAATATTGTCTCTTTAATGAAGCCGGTGTAGTCCTATTTAAGGCCCAGTGGGCGGACTACACCAACTGCCCAGTGGCAGCCGGTGCACCGGCCGCCCAAAGGCGGCCGGAGAAAAAATTCAATTTAGCACCCCTAAACAAATAGGGGTGCCAACAAGGACTAGGCCTTAACTAATTTAACGAAAAGACCGGTTCAAAAAGGACTGTAAATTAAATTTGCAAAACAAAAGGGGAGGTGGTACAGAGCACGCCCCCTAGAGCCCACTGGTCGACAAAAGTGGCCACGTCGCCAGCGGACTCCGCGTGGGCGTGCTCTAACTTAATACGTGACCGGATGAGGGCCCTGAACATGGCCCCACAGTCAAAGAGACCCTCCTCGATCATCTTGTGCTTCCTGGTCTTGTAAATGGCCAGTTTAGCAAGAGCCAGGAGCAGATTCACGAGGAGGTTTCTCAACTTCCTGGAGCAACGGACAGGGTGCCCGAAAATGAGGAGGGTTGGTGAAAAGTGCAGCCAGAACTGCAGCAGGAGGTTTTTCAGCAGCAGGAAGAACGGCTGCAGCCTGGCGCACAAAAGGGCATGTGGCGTGCGAGTCGGTAAAGTGACGCAGGATCTCTCCTGACGCCGGCGCTCGTGCAGGACCCTCCACCCCAAGTCCCCAGCTCCCCTGGGGACCAGCGGGGAGTACAGGGCCTCCCACTGGGACTCTAGCCCTCCTGGGGTCGGAGGGGCTCCCGCCAAGCGGTGTCTTGGCGGGAGACGAGGTGGGGAAGTGGAGGTGTGGGCGTCATTGCGCACAGGGTCCTCCTCGACGCCGATCGGGGGGGGTCGAGGAGAACTGCGAGATCCTACTCAGGTTGTTCTCTAGGGGAGGCCGAGGGGGGTCTCGCGCCTTGGGTTCGATCAGCAGGACCGGAGAGCCGGGGGTAGGGGGGGAAGGTGGCTCCCTGGTCCTGAGAACTCCCTCGAGATACCTGACAGTCTGGGTGCAACACTGCTTTGCACTCCCGGATCGCTCGGCCGGCCGTCCTGAGGGTTGCCCGAGCTGCCCTGGCGACCAGCGACTCGGGAGTCAGCCACACCAAGCGCTCGCGATCCAGGAGATCCCAGACTCTGGTCACCTTGGCCGAGATCAGCGCGCGCCGCACCGAGGGGGACTCCAACGCCTGCGCACCTAGGTGGGGGTTGTGCAGCAGGGGCTCCAGAAGGAGTCCTTCGCCCTCGGTCGGAACGGCGTCTTGGCTGATGGAAAACATGCTCCAGGTCCTAAGCAGGTCCTGGTAAAAGACCAGCAGCTCGTGGAGACGGATTCCCCGGAGGTCGATCCAGAAGAGCTGCCGGTTGTAGCCCAGGTCGTGCAGCTGGCGCAAAAGGAGGGACGCCAGCGTGCACCACTGCGGGGCCGGGTCTGCGTACAGGTGTCTCTGCAGGGTCTGGAGGCGGAAGGTGTGCACCTGGCTCCTGATGCACACCAATCCTTGCCCTCCCTCGGCCAGAGGGAGGCACAGAACTGCCGCAAATACCCAGTGCTTTCCGGCCCAGAAGAAGTCCGTCAGCTTCCTCTGGACCCTGGCCACAAACTCAGGGGGCGGGCTCAGGACGGTGAGTCGATGCCAAAGCATCGACGCCACCAGCTGGTTGATCACTAAAGCCTTGCCCCTGAAAGAAAGCAGTCTCAGCAGACCCGACCACGACCTCAGTCTAGCAGCCACTTTGTCTTCCAACTCCACCCAGTTGGCTGCGACCGAGGTCTCCGCGGGGCTCAGGTGGACTCCCAGATATTTAAAACTGTCCGCGCTCCACTTGAACTGCTGGAGTGTGACAGGGAGGGAGTCCACCCGCCAGGGACCTACCAATAACCCGGAGCATTTGTTCCAGTTGATCCTGGCAGAGGAAGCAGCAGAGTAGACGCTCTGGCAGCTCCGCATCCTCTCCAGATCAACCGGATCGGAGGCCACCAGGAGCACGTCGTCGGCGTAGGCCGACAGGACCACCCTCGTGTCCGGCGCGCCGAGTGCCAACCCCGTGAGCCTCCTGCGAAGGAGGCAGAGGAAGGGCTCAATGCACAGCGCGTACAGTTGTCCGGACAGAGGGCAGCCCTGACATACTCCTCTCCTGAACGTGAGGGGCATGATCAGGGACCACGGTCAGGCGTACAGCATCCGGAACATGCCAACAAAACGCGACCCGAATCCGAACGCTCGCAGGGTTCCGAAGAGATACTCGTGATCTACTCGGTCGAACGCCTTCTCCTGATCCAGCGACAGGAAGGCAACCGACCGACCGGTCCTCCTGCAGTAGTGCAGTAGGTCCCGAACCAGGAAGATGTTGTCAAAGATCGTCCGGTTCAGGACCATGATGGACTGGTCGGGGTGGATCACGTCTGCCAGCACGGACTTGATCCTCAGGGAGGTGGCCTTGGCCACGATTTTGTAGTCCGTGCACAGCAGCGAGACCGGGCGCCAGTTCTTAAGGCAGCGGAGATCCCCTTTCTTGGGCAGCAGCGTTATCACCGCCCGCCTCATCGAAGGGGAATCTCTCCGACTCGTAGAGCTTCCGCCAGGACCCGCGCAAAGGCGGGCCCCAGCAAGTCCTGTAGAACTCCACGGTCAGCCCGTTGATGAACGGCGATTTGTTGTAGGGCATCTGACCGAGAGCGTCGGAGAGCTCAGGGTCAGCTGTCCCTAGAACTCATCCCGGGCGCCCTCGCTGACCGAGGGAAGCCCGTCCCACAGAACCCTGCACGGAGTCGATGGGATCCGGAGAGAAGAGGGCAGAGTAGAAGGCCCTGGCCCTCTCGTTCATGCTCTCCGGATCCGTCAGAAGGGAGCCGTCGTCTGCCAGGAGGCAGGTGATGTTTTTACGGTCCCCCTTCTTTTTCTCCAACGAGTAGAAGAAGTGTGTGCCGTGGTCCATCTCCCGGAGGAACTGGACCCGTGAGCGCACAAACGCCCCCCGGGACCGCTGGAGCTGTTGGTCCCGCAGGGTGCTCTTCTTCTCCTCGTACGCACTCTGCTCGAGTTGGTCCCCGCAAGCCAGGCGGCTCTCCAGATAGAGCAGCTCCTTTTCCAGCCGCTCGATCCGTGAGTCCCTTCGCCTGCTCACACCCCTTGTGTACTTCTGACAGTGGATCTTGATCTGCGCCTTCCCCACATCCCACCACGGATGCCACGTGGGGAAGCGAGATCGCCTGCCGTGCCAAACCGTCCAAAAGTCCCGGAAAGACCGCTCAAAGTCCTCCAATAGACTGTTGTTAAAGAGCCAGTAGGCAGCGGGTTGTGGTCCGTGAAAGCCGTCGGCCTGATTTCGGAGGAGCGAACGCAGTGAGCATGGTTCCATGACACGTAGAACCTGTCGATCCGGGACTGAGACACCTGCCCCTCCCTCACCCTGGTGTAGGTGAATGCTGAGGCATCCGGGTGTTCACACTGCCAGATGTCGACCAGAGAGAGCCGAGCGATCAGCTCTCTCAGGGCGGCCGACGAGAGCGGGTAGGGCTTGCGCCCCACCGGTCCGCGGCCTCGAGGGTGCAGTTGAAGTCCCCCCCGAGGACCACGAGCTTGTCGGTGCCGATGGTGTTCAAATGGTTCGACATCCGGCGGAAAAACTGGACCCTCGCCGGACCCGTGGACGGAGCGTATGCGTTCCCAGGTGAATGGTAGCATCCCCGTCGCGGATCCGGTGGTGTAACAGACGGCCCGACACGACGTTGACCACATCGAGCACCGTGGGAACAAAGGACCCGGAGAAGAGCATCTGCACCCCACAAGATGACTCAGTGAAGTGGCTGAACGACTCTCTTCCCCCCCAACTCCAGCAGCGAGTTGGCCTCGGCCTGCGGAGTGGAGTGGGTTTCCTGTAGGAAGCACACAGAGTAACCCCCTTTTTTCAGGAAGGAGATTACCTGGGCCCTGCGGAAATGGTCCTTGCATCCGTTGACATTCGCAGTCCTCTGATACATTGTCCTCTGTCAGGGTTAGTTGGCGACACTCACGGGACATCCTGAGATCTCCCGAAGTTCACCAACTGGTCATGAAACTTTCGGGCATGAATGTGCATGCACGTGCCCGAAGTTTTGCTGGCGTGGCTGGCACTGAGGAAGGATCTCACAGAGTTTAAGATCCTCTGGAAATCCCCCCATTTGTCCTGGGCCAGCTGTACCTTGTCCCTGCGGTGGATGGTGGCCTCCAAGAACTCTAGGAGCACCGCCGCAGGGATGTCCGGAGAAGGGGCAGACAGACACTCAGACGAGCCCACGCTACATGCGGACTCCGAGTCCTCCTCCCTCTCCTCCGGTTCTCCATCGCCCCCCTCGCGTTGGAGTGCGTTGCATTTTATTTTTAATTTCACCGTCTCTCCACGCGCCCCACCCCCAGGGGACGCGGCGGGAGAGACCGGCGGAGGGACCCTTGCGGGGACCATCTACACCCTGGATTTAGGGGGTGCAGACGGGCGCTCAGCGTACACCGCCGAGCCAGACTGTCTCGTCCCCGATCTGAGTCCCTCTTTCGAGGGCCGAGGCAAGGTCTCAGGCCCGTCCTTGGCCCTCGGAGGAAGGGGATCCACCCTCTCGGGTCCTTCCCCTCCCTCTGCAGCGGTCACCGGACCGGGCTCCGCCGTCACCGCGGAGCCCGGGACCTCCTCGGGCAGTGTTTCCGTTTCCCCCCTGACGGCCGCACAAGGGCCAGGGCCCTGATCGCCACCAGAAGGGGAAGCCTGAGGCTGTCGGTCTTCCGGGGGTCCCTCCTGTGCCCCCTCGGTGACCACGACAGGAACCAGAACAGGTCTCTCTGTCGCCTCCCTGGAGACTCCCGCCGCGAGGGGCCGGTTTTAGTGCACTTACGCGCACAGGTGGGAATGCGCGCCTGCGCCTTCCTCTTCCCTCTGATGCTGCCGGAGACGGTTGCCTGTACTGTTGCGGCGTTGGGACCCTCGCCTCCGGCAGCAACTTGCTCCTCTCCCCCGGGGGATAGATGTTTTGTTTTGCGGCTGGCTTTGCCGCCCTGCCTCACAGGGGGTTCTGGCGAGGGAGTCTCCTTTTCAGGGACTCCCCCTGACCCACCGCTAGATGGTGCGGCGGTGGGCCGTTGCCCCTGCTTGGTCTCCTGGTGGACCTGGCAGCCGCCTTCTTTTTCTCCGGCGACGGTGGTCCACTCAGTGACCTTCTCCCCGGCGCTGGAGGCGCTGGAGGGTCCGGCCGCCTCAGGGCCTACTCTCCTTTCCCCCTGGATGATACTGGGAGGGGGGCGGTACGATTTTGCTCCCGTCTGCGGGTCTCTTTGAGGGCCCCGGGGCAGAGGAGGACTCGGAGGGGCGCGGTGCCGGCGCAGTTGGCTTTGCGCTTTGCTGGAGCTTGGAGCACTTCTTTTTCTGGTGCCCCAGCTCTCTGCAGTGGTAACACTGCACCTCCTCCGAGGAATAAAAAATGACGTACCCTCCACGGTGACCTTCCCCGCCAGGTGGATGGTCACCTAGCGTCGGAAGGACAGCACGTGGCGAAGGGGTTGGTCCTTGCACCCTAGGGGGATGGGGTGGATACCCGTTTTTAGCTCCCCTAGGGCCTGAAGATGAGGCTTCAGGAGGTCGTCCTTTAAGAAAGGCGGGACGTTCGAAAGGATGACCCTGCTGCCCAACCCCTCCAAGGGTTCTATGGGGATGTATATTCCACCGATGGCGAGACCCCTCTCGATAGCCGTATGCGTGGCGGCCTCAGATTTTAGAAAGAAGACGGCCTTGCTGTACATCTTTGAGGCCGCCACGATGGTCGATGGCCCGACCACCTTGGCCATGGCTTTCACCATGGCCTCTATCGAGAGGGTTTCTTTCAGGAGGCACCTGACCCCGTGACTCCTGGTCATATTTTAAAGGGGCTGCAGCCTCCTGCAGCCACCTGTGCCCACTTTTTGGGGCCCGTGGAGCCTGTCCACTCATTTTTATTTAGTTTGATTTTATTTATTTATTTATTTATTTATTTATTTATTTATTTATATATGTGTGTGTGTTTGTAGTTGCTTTTTTATTATGTATTTATTGATTATTGTTTTTATGTGTATTTATTTATTTATGTATGTATGCATTAATTTATTTAACAAATAAAAAAATAAAAAAAACAGACACACCAATCCCCCCCCCAAAAAAATGTATTGAATTGTTTTTAAATAAACAAACAAAACACACACACACACACACCCCTGCACTCCAATAGTGCAGGGGCAAAAAAAAGGGATTTTTTTTTTCCCCCAAAACAAACAAACAAAATTATTAATTTATTTTTAAAATAAATAATAGTGCAGGGGCACACACAAAAAAAATAAAAATAAAACAACCAAAAAACACAAAGTTTTTTTTTTTAAAACAACGATTTATTTATTTATTTATGTTTAATAAATAAATAAATAAATACAAATTCACACACCCCTGCACTCCAATAGTGCAGGGCACAAAGAAAATTAAAAAATAAATGAAAGTTTAAAACCAAAGAATCGATCAATCAATAAAAGAAGTGTTTTAAAAAGAAAGAAAAATAAAGGAAAGAAAAATCTCTCCTGCACTTGTTTATAAACACAAGTGCAGGGAGAGAAAAGGAAAAACTAAAAAAAAAGTGTTTTATTTAAAAATAAAACAACTAAACCAAAAGATTTTTTAACCAAAAGGTGCACTACTACTTTAGAATAATCAAAGTATAAAAAGGTTTACAAAATAAAAAAGTTTTATCAACTGTTTTTATATGTTTTTAATTAGGGTTGCCACCTGTCCGGGTTTGACCCGAACAGTCCGGGAATTGGCATCTGTGTCTGGGTGGCAGGAATTAACAAGCCCGGATGCATAATGTCCGGTTTTACGTGAAAAGCATAAGAAACACCAACATTCCTTTCATATTTTCTTTGACATACCGTATAACAGGAAAGTTTGGCGTGGAATTAATTTTGATTTTATTGGCGGTTTTGATTGTATCGCCAATAATGCTTCCACCAATCAGAACGTGTCATACAGTGAGAGAACCCGCCCTCTGGCAGACTGGTATGAAGCGCTGGACAAGGGAAAGAATGTGTCAGATGTCAAAGTGAATATGAGAATGGTAGTGAGTGATGAAGCCAATTTGCTTGGAAAAAACTAAAAGCAGGCCGGACATTTCCATCAATGGATTTAGAAAATCTGGAATTGATAATGCGATCAGAATCCGAGGCAGTGTAATAAACTGCGCCTGCTACCGTGGTACCTGTACGACTGTTCTTTTTGAAAGGTTAAGCTTGATCTGATTTTGCCAGTGCTTGCTGGTCTATAAACCAGTTTCAAATTGAAAGCATTTTCGTTTCTGATTAATGGTTAAAGTGTTCACACGTGACATACTGTCCTACAATTACTAAATGATACTGTGATCATTCCACTGCTTCATGTTAGTGAACCATAGCTAAGTTTTAAACTGAGAGTTAGCAAATTACTATTGTACTGCAGTTAGTAATTCTTTCCAATTACTGGTATCTTAAAATTAAGGGCCATATAAAAACAGTATACTGCAGCTACATTAGAAGGCTTTGTTCTCCCAAGTTGCTGCAGTGACATAGAAGCTATAACCAGTTACTGTAAATAAGAGACTGTTTTAGCAGATGGATTTCAGTAAGTAAACATGTATTTGATTTTTTTTTAATTAATAGTATAAATACAAAACAGTGTTGCATTTTTCTTTGTGAACGTGGTAGTGATGAATGCCAATTCAAAAACCGTCAAAATCTACCAAGGTAACAAATGCGCCAAATTTAATACCAGCCAAATTTACAGATCTGTATATTCTACTGTGCCCCAGGCATTTGAATAATGTTTTATATTAAATTGATCTGTGTGATTAAATACATAACCTTTACAGTAAAATATGGTTTACTTCCGATATATAATGATAATTAAACCACATATATGCCTGTGTATGTATGTTTAAATATTTAGCTGTAGCCATTTGTAACACTGAAAAACCACGTGCCAAATCTGATTACATTTGGACTCACTTTTTCTTTTTACCGACACACAACCGATAGTGTCGTTGTTTGTTTTAGTTTGTAACATGTATTTATATCGTTTGTTAATATTTGTTATTAACAAACGGCTGTAAAATAATTATGACCGTCAAAAACTGACTCTATGGTGACAGTCTGGAAAGATTATTTGTGAAACTATAAACAGACAGGATCATCGCTTCAGAAATGTTATTGATTTACCACAGCGTTACTCATCACCACAGCTACTTGTCTCAGGTATAGATAGCTCTATCGTACCATGATATAGCTAGGCTACTATTTCTCTTGCTTGCAAGAGCATGATTATTGATCTGGTGGTATTGTGCTAAACTGTATTACAGTATACTGCAGTTTTGATAAACCTAGGCTGACTGAGAAATATGTCCGGGTTTGGTCTGTGGAAAAGGTGGCAATCCTATTTTTAATTGATTGCTGAGGAGCTCCACAAATGTGTGACCTCTCAGTAGTAGTCGTAGTCGTTGATGATGATGATGATGATGCTATTTAGTGACCAATTTTTTTTTATTTTTTTTTTCCCCCCAATTTGAAATGTCCAATTATGTTTTTTTTCTCCTCACTGCAGCGGGTCCCCACACAGCACAGACGTTCTGAGGGCGTGTGAGTGTCCTCAATCTCACCAGCCTAATCCCAGAATCGCTTTTACGCTGAGCAATCCAGAGCAGAGGTGGGCGGGCTACCGACCCCGGAGATCAGAGACCAGCCCTTCCTCTTATCCACTCTGAAGGTGCTCGGTGTCTGGCCAGTAGGGGTCGCTATCGCGCGATGAGGAGAAGCAATCCCTGCCGGCTTCCCATCCCCCCACCACGGGAGCATCAGAGCCAAAGTTCAGCCTCTTTGCACAGCCCAGACACGAACTGGTGCCATCCAAGCTGCGTGACCCTGCGCTCCCAGTAGTAGATGATTTTGACACCATATTATGTAACATGGAAATGTTATTGGTGAACATTTGGAATTGTGCTTGTAATACTGCAAAATGTAACTGTATTACTAAACCCATATAGTTTGTTCCATGCATTTACATTCAAATTATATTTACTTACAAGTACTTTAATCTAAATATATATTAATCTATAATATGAGGAGGCTGTGTGGTCCAGTGGTTAAAGAAATGGGCTTGTAACCAGGAGGTCCCTGGTTCAAATCTCACCTCAGCCACCGACTCATTGTGTGACCCTGAGCAAGTCACTTAACCTCCTTGTGCTCCGTCTTTCAGGTGAGACGTAGTTGTAAGTGACTCTGCAGTTGATGCATAGTTCACACACCCTAGTCTCTGTAAGTCGCCTTGGATAAAGGCGTCTGCTAAATAAACAAATAGTAATAATAACAAGTATAATAGATAAAGATAATAATAGATATAATAGATAATCCATAAAGCTGCTGTTTCACTTTGGGAAAACTTTGAATGTAGTTCAAAACATGGGTCAGTTGCAGCAAAGCAGTTGCAGACTGCACACCAGCAGTCTGTGGTAGAAAATAGGAAGCACCTTGCTAAAATGTTGGATGCTGTAATATAATATATTGTCCAGCCAGGGTTTACCACTGAGAGGACATGAAGAGGTGCATGATTCTTCAAATAAAGGTTTTTTTAGAACTGATTGAACTTTTAGCCAAGTATGATTCTTGTTTAGCTTCAAAAGTAGCAAGTGGAAATGCAAAATATACCAGCAAAGAAATACAGAATGATCTTATTGAAGACACAGCATTGTACTGATTGAAGACATTGCTGATAGTGTCAGGAAAGCTGAGTTTTTTGCCATTATGGCTGATGAGACTAGAGATTGTGGTAAAAAAGAACAGTTTTCTATATGTTTACACGAAAAATTTCTGTCCTTTTGAGCATGCCAAAGATCTCACTGCAGACTCTCTGTGTAAGCTTATTACCAATAGGCTTCACAGCCTTGGACTGGACAAAGCAGCACAGTGCTGTGATGGGGCTTCTGTCATGTCAGGCAAGTGTAATGGAGTACAGTCCTGGCGGCCCAGGTTCATCCTCATGCAGTTTACTGGTACGCATCGACAGTTCTTTTATGACGATATGATTCCTCAGCACACAGTGCTCCCTCAATCGCACTATCGTAATGTATCAATCTGTTTGTACCACTGAATCACAGAGAACTGATTATGATGCAGGGCTCCAGACTGCGACTAAAATGGTTACACATGCAAAGAAAAACAAAACATTTTGACAACTGTTTTTTAGCACAAAATGCTGCATCTCGCATTAAAAGCAAGTGTCAATATTTACGAATGCGACATGACGTCGGTCTGTATATAAAAATAAAAAAAAAACGCTTATCACATGTTTTATTAAACTGAAGTGCGAGAAGGATGGTAACAATTTGATCAAATAAAAATGCTTGTAAGTGCAGATTAACAAAATGCCCTGGACACTTAAAATAAAGAAAATAATTAATAAAGGGCTGTAATGCAGCAAAAAGCGCAAGAATTAAACAAACAAGGATGTGAAAAGGTTATCTTTACGAACTCCAATAAACCAATGTTATCTTTTGCCAGTCAAATCGTAGAGTGCCTAAATAAAGTTCTGAGTCAACACGCCTGTTGCGTCTTGCATCCCAGATATTAGACTAAGGTGATTTCACACAGAGGAGTTATGATGGTTATGACGGTGAAGCGTCTTATAGGTCTGTGTGAATTGCCTATACTGCCACAGAACCGTCATATTTTATGTCGTCTCTGAACCACCGCGTGAGGTGGGAGAAACAGCACTGAACCGTATTAACTGCCTCTGTGAAAGGCTATACCGCCACTGAAGCGCTGTAGTGGGCATGGATTGAAAGTCAACATCACATGTGACTGTATACCAGACCTGCTGGGTATTTTTATCATCGGTCTTACAAGCTTTAATTTTTTTCAAATACAATGGATGGTCAAGAACGAGGTAGTAATTGGAGACCGGAAGAAGTTAAGGAATTGTTAACTTTACAATTCTAAGGAGTGACAGCTACTAAACAGATGCAACACTTTTGGAGGCACAGACCTTGAGCAAATCCAGTTAATGTTATCGGGGGCGAGCAACAGACACAACAGGGTGTTAAAAAAAAAAAAAAAATGTGTGTATATATATATATATATATATATATATATATATATATATATATATATAATTTATTTCTTAGCAGACGCCCTTATCCAGGGCAACTTCCAATTATTATAAGATATCACATTACACACTATACAGATATCACATTATTTTTTTTACATACAATTACCCATTTATACAGTTGGGTTTTTACTGGAGCAATCTAGGTAAAGTACCTTGCTCAAGGATACAGCAGCAGTGTCCCCCACCTGGGATTGAACCCACGATCCTCCGGTCAATAGTCCAGAGCCCTAACCACCACTCCCCACTGCTGCGTATATAAATAAAGTATTATTTATATACACACACACACTTACTTTTTTTTTTACATATTCTAAAACTGACATACAATACATCGATTCTATCGTGATTTTAATGTTGGTATTCAAATAACAGAGATAGAGTCAAATTCAGCAATTCTACAAAAAGGGTGGCTCCCAAGCCCCCCAACCAACTTTCTGTACATTTTATAGTACTTTTTCCACCCAGTAACTACAAGCTTACATTTTTATTTTGAGTAAGCTTATGCCAATATAGTGATTACACTGTATAACTGATAATGATAAAACTGACAGAAGTTTCCTCTATTAGTATGCAATTAACCATACACAACTGATACATTTCAATCATCAGAAACCTCGCAGTGTTTACATTTTGGCATAATAAAATCAGCTCACCATTCCCTTTCCATGGCTGCAATGTCCCATTTCAAAATGGGAGTGAAATATCAGCTAAAGATATAACAATAACAATAAAAAGGTGCAATAGATTAAACACATTTCATTACTCATGCTATGAGGAACACATATTTCACATGGAACAGGCATAACTATTCATGTATTATACTGTACTGCATGTATACACTTTTAACATGGGATAGTTATTCGTCTGACCTGACAGCTTCCTGATATAAATGTTGATGTGTGTGTGTATAACACTTACCATGTGTCATAGTTAGAAGACAAAATCTGTAATTTCACTAAATGTCTAAAACATAACAAATAAAGCTTCTTTTTAATCAGTTGAGGCTCCTTAGAGGAGCCATGGGAGGCAGTGCCTCCTCAAAATACCATAATTTATATATATATATATATATATATATATATATATATATATATATATATATATATACAGTACTGTGCAAAAGTTTTAGGCAGGTGTGAAAAAATGCTGTAAAGTAAGAATGCTTTCAAAATAGACATGTTAATAGATTATATTTATCAATTAACTAAATGCAAAGTGAGTGAACAGAAGAAAAATCTAAATCAAATCCATATTTGGTGTGACCACCCTTTGCCTTCAAAACAGCATCAAGCATCAATTCTTCTAGGTACACTTGCACACAGTTTTTGAAGGAACTCGCACGTAGGTTGGCCCAAACATCTTGGAGAACTAACCACAGTTCTTCTGTGGATTTAGGCAGCCTCAGTTGCTTCTCTCTCTTCATGTAATCCCAGACAGACTCGATGATGTTGAGATCAGGGCTCTGTGGGGCCATACCATCACTTCCAGGACTCCTTGTTCTTCTTTACACTGAAGATAGTTCTTAATGACTTTCGCTGTATGTTTGGGGTCATTGTCATGCTGCAGAATAAATTTGGGGCCAATCAGATGCCTCCCTGATGGTATTGCATGATGGATAAGTATCTGCCTGTACTTCTCAGCATTGAGGAGACCATTAATTCTGACCAAATCCCCAACTCCATTTGCAGAAATGCAGCCCCAAACTTGCAAGGAACCTCCACCATGCTTCACTGTTGCCTGCAGACACTCATTCTGTACGCTCTCCAGCCCTTCGCGAACAAACTGCCTTCTGCTACAGCCAAATATTTCAGATTTTGACTCATCAGTCCAGAGCACCTGCTGCCATTTTTCTGCACCCCAGTTCCTGTGTTTTCGCATAGTTGAGTCGCTGGCCTTGTTTCCACGCCGGAGGTATGGCTTTTTGGCCGCAAGTCTTCCATGAAGGCCACTTCTGACCAGACTTCTCCGGACAGTAGATGGGTGTACCAGGGTCCCACTGTTTTCTGCCAGTTCTGAGCTGATGGCACTGCTGGACATCTTCCGATTGCGAGGGAAGTAAGCATGATGTGTCTTTCATCTGCTGCAGTAAGTTTCCTTGGCCGACCACTGCGCTCACGGTCCTCAACGTTGCCCGTTTCTTTGTGCTTCTTCAAAAGAGCTTGGACAGCACATCTGGAAACCCCTGTCTGCCTTGAAATTTCTGCCTGGGAGAGACCTTGCTGATGCAGTATAACTACCTTGTGTCTTGTTGCTGTGCTCAGTCTTGCCATGGTGTATGACTTTTGACAGTAAACTGTCTTCAGCAACCTCACCTTGTTAGCTGAGTTTAGCTGTTCCTCACCCAGTTTTATTCCTCCTACACAGCTGTTTCTGTTTCAGTTAATGATTGTGTTTCAACCTACATATTGAATTGATGATCATTGGCACCTGTTTGGTATAATTGTTTAATCATACACCTGACTATATGCCTACAAAATCCCTGACTTTGTGCAAGTGTACCTAGAAGAATTGATGCTGTTTTGAAGGCAAAGGGTTGTCACACCAAATATGGATTTGATTTAGATTTTTCTTCTGTTCACTCACTTTGCATTTAGTTAATTGATAAATATAATCTATTAACATGTCTATTTTTGAAAGCATTCTTACTTTACAGCATTTTTTCACACCCGCCTAAAACTTTTGCACAGTACTGTATATATATATATATATATATATATATATATATATATATATATATATATATATATATATATATATATATATAGTAAGACAGCAGGGAGGGGTTAAACCCTTCCTGCAGAAAACATGTTAGTAGGCACATTTGTTTAGTTTAATTGTCTATTGTTTAATTTTCAGTTGTTAAATATTTGATTGTTAATTATCCCCGGCACCTGGTGGTAATTGTAAATTAGAACCAGGTGCAGGGTATTTAAGAGAGGCAGTCAGACTGCTCAGGACTGCTGTGGAGAAGGAAGCAGAAGGCGGTGTGCTTTGTTTCCAGGTAGTCTGTTTAGTCTGTTTATGCCAGGTAAACGGCTTAGCCGTCCTGAGGGATAGTCAGGGACCTGCATACAGTTTAGTGAGTGCTCCAAAGGAGTTAGGTGTTTGTTTGGTTTTTGTTTGTTTTGGTATTTGTTTATTAAAATTTTGCACAACCGCGCTTGAAAATCAATTTCTGTGTCTGGGTCAGGGGCAACAAGCGATAGTGAGTGGCGGCCTGTTTACTATAAAAATAATTGTGGTATTTTTGAGGAGGCACTGCCTCCTGTGGCTCATTATATATATATATATATATATATATATATATATATATATATATATATATATATATATATATATATATATATATATATATAAATATAATTTGTTGTGTAGCATTATAATACATTATAACAGGGCTTAAATTTCATTTTTGTGTGCTGGGGGATCCAATGGGGGCATTCCAAAATTTTAGGGGAATAGCAAAAAAAAAAATGGCACTTTTGCATAGAAAAAAAACTATATATATATATATATATATATGTTTTATTGCATCATCATTCACACTGGTGTCGCTTTCAGGAGACTTAACAGATGTTCATCACTGTGAGACAGAGCACTCTCCATTGCTTTTGCCATTGCCTGACATCAAGTTTTTGCATGCAGCAGAAGAAAAAGGGGTTTTTCTTTTAAACCAGCTATTTCTTTTTTTTTAACTCTTTACACTCAGCCCTATTTCCGCCTGTTTTTAACTGTTTTCATTTATGTATGTTTAACTACTGGATAGTTTGTACTGCATGCATGTAACATATCAAATGAAAGGCCACAAAAGTAAGTAAGTTGTAAGCTGCAACAGGATCAGGCATACTATATGTGGTAGAGATGAGAATATGTCACTGCTATACATATTGTAATCATAGATGGCTAAAAAAAAAACTAAAAAAAACTGCACCATTGAAACTGCCCCTTTCAGTCTAGCTGCTACAATGATGGAGCAGTAGACTCAATACAAAGCGTAACCTAAGTAAACTCTGCCACATGATGAGAGGCTTAACTTCAAGCAATCGTAAGCTAGTACAGCATACACACACTGAATACGTCTTTAGAAAGCACTGAGTCTGTACTTTTAAACAAGCCATGAACCAGGTAGGTGGTTTTTATGGTGCCCGAGTAATATGTGCGTAACCTTCGGTGTGCTGGCGCCCCAGAATGAATGGGGCTGAGTTTTAAGAGTTAAAGCGAAAGTCACCGCTTGCAAAACAACACCTAGATTATCGTATTTTTTTTAAACTGTTTACTTACTGCAGTGTACTGGGTTTCTATAATGCTTAAAGATACTGGCTGAGAATCACGTAGGAGAGAATAAATATCCAGCACTACTTTTATTTAAGAACATAAAGTTTACAAAAGAGAGGAGGCCATTCAGACCATTTTGCTCGTTTGGTTGTTAGTAGATTATTGATCCAAGAAACTCATCAAGCAGCTTCTTGACCATTACTGGGGAGTTGGTTCCAGACCCTTACAATTGTCTGTGTAAAAAAGTGCCTCCTATTTTCTGTTCTGAATGCCCCTTTATCTAATCTCCATTTGTGACCCCTGGTCCTTGTTTCTTTTTTCAGGTCGAAAAAGTCCCCTGGGTCGACATTGTCTATACCTTTTAGGATTTTAAATGCTTGAATCAGATCGCTGCGTATTCTAGATGAGGTCTTACTAATGCATTGTAAAGTTTTAACATTACTTCCCTTGATTTAAATTCAACGCTTTTCACAATATATCCGAGCATCTTGTTGGCCTTTTATATAGCCTTTTAAATATTTATTTATTTATTTTAACCAGAACTACTCAGAATGCGGCTCATAGTGCTTTCGTCACTGACACCCACTTCCTTACAGATTGTTGTAGCGTTTCAGGCATTCTAAATTGGGTGAAAAATACAGTAGCTTGGTGTTTTAAAATATCTCTGCTGAATTTTTCCCTCACTGAAAGTTGCAGATATGCAGGAGCAACTTGGAAAAGGCGCGATTCCGCACTGAAATTCAAGCCCTGTTATAATATACTAATATTCAATAAAATTAAAATATTGTGTAAAATGCAAGAAAAAAAATTACATTTTAACCAAAACCCCAGATTCAACAAGCCTATATTAACTGCAGTACTGGCTCCTCAGAGGAGGTGTCTCCATTATAAACTCCTATATGCTATTAACCGCAGTAGTCGCAGTAGCAGATCATGTGATCTGAGAACAGATTTTAATTGGAGGAGCCCAGAGAGGTTTTTTTTTCATGAGAGGACACAAGCCTCCTATCTGCTGCACCACAGTACAGTACATGTACTAGCAATGACAGGGTGATGTAGCCTGAGAGACCCCTGGTTTTAATTGGGGGAGCAACTTAAACCATCCTGCCCACTGATGAAGAGACCACAAAAAAAAGGAATCCATCATAAAGGTAGGAACATTTTAAAAACACAATATATTTAAACACAGCTCTTTATCATCTTATTAGTCCTAATTGGTGTTTGTCTTGTGCAGGCATGTTTGAAGGTAGAATGCAATAAGTATGTTGTGTTCCTGCAATTGGGCTTTAGAAAGATTGATGAAATGAAGAGTTTGTAGTTGTGCCTATTCAGGGGCCAGTTTTTCAAAACTTTGGTAATCTGATTTCCACGTTTGATCTGGATTATATTGTGCAATTGGGTTGTTCAAAACATCACAATGTGATCGGGATTACTGTGATCCAGATTTTGTTTTGGCAATCCGATCGCACTTTTAATCACGATTAAATGTCGCAATTGGGTTTTTCAGAATTTAAAACAGGAAATCAGGATTCATTTACTTTAATCCAAAATTCAGGATTATTGTGATCCTACTGCAGAGGTGGATTTAGCTTTTATAAGATCATAGAACATCGATATTTTGTTGGAATTGTCATAGAAAACACACGCCAAATAGAGTGTTAGAATATAATATTTACATATTTATTTTTTTAGTTTTGTATCAATGCAAGCAAAAAGGAAAACACATATTTAGTGGTATAGCTTTAATTTAAAAAAGCATATGCATACGCCTTCCCATATGCCTCCTTAACCCTTAGAGGTTCATTTATTCAGCGCGTCTCAGGCGCGTCAGGTCCAATTTATTTTCACATGTGCAGTTTATTTTAGACGTGCTGTTTAAAAGTATTTTTTTCACAGTAAGACAGGTTTAAAAGGCACTGCATATCAACAGGACACTCAGTACTGCATCTCCAGCCCCGCCCCACCCCTTGTTTGCTGTACTTTTCACATACCTCTTCATAGTCGTGCATACTGAAAAATCATCTCCTGATCACTCGTTTTATCACCAAACTCCTCAATAATGCGATCCAAGCCATTATTTTATTACTATAACATCTAAAAAAAGCTCTGCAAATGTCCATGATATTCTTTGAGCGCTGGATGCAGAAGCAGCTATCTTGTTTGTTTATGTCCGTGTTATCTATGTGGTGCCGGGGCTATCTGTATTCATGAGATATGCCCCTTTTTTTTCGGCTTCTCTCGGCTCCTATCAATCTCACTCGGCCATTGAATGGTTTTCTCGGCTTTTTCCGGAGAAAAAATGACTAGAGTCCTGTTTTTTACGTCTTTTTGATGATGTCGGACAGGGTCCGACATTGGACCGGAAAGGGAAACTTGCAATGTCGGACTGGGACCGCAAAGGGTTAAAGCTCCTCTGAGAGATGTTGGACTCCCAACCGACTACGAAGACGATGAAGTACCTTGTTTCCATGGACAGCCAACTCAAGTCAACTCGAGTGCGCCCGAATTGGTCTGAATTCTCCCAGAACTCAAGTTGATGAAAAGGGAGGCGTTTCCATGGTTTTCCAAGTTACCCGAGTTATCACGCGAGTTTGGCAGGAAATACTTAATAGTTAAAGGTCAAGACGTGCATTCGCTGCAGAAGGTATTGCAGTCAAATTGTCAACAATTAATAAGATAAATCAATCTAGATAGTCTTTCGCATTTGTTTCATGCAGTACATATACCTCAGACTAGTATGGAGAACAGGGAAAGAAGCGCCGGACAAGGGAAATAATGTGTCAGATGTCAAAGTGAATATGAGAATGACAGTGATTAAAAGTAGACCGGACATTTCCATCAAAGGATTTACAAAAACCTGGAATTGATCTGATTCAATCAGAAACCCCGAGGCACAGTAAACTGCAAACTTTTTTTTAAAGGGGAACTGTAATGCAAATTAATATATTACCATTTCAATAGAAAACATGTTAACTAAAGCTTTTGACACATTTTCAGCCTTTCCTTGAGCAGTATATAAAAAACATTAAAACAATTTAACATTGAATGTATTGGAGCTCTCTTCCGTCGCGCTTTGTGTGTCGTTGACTCGTTCTGTAGTCACACACAGTATGCTATTGATCGTATGTCCCTGTGGCGGAGTGTCCCGCCCCATTATTATTATTTGTATTATTGTTTGCGGCGCGGATAACAGCGCCGCGTATTTATTATTATTTATATTTAAAAACCTCGTGAGGATGCATGACTGATCAGCTACTGATTATTTAACTAGCTGACAGTCATGCATCCTTACCAAACGCGTGCAGACTGTGGCCGAGGGTAATAAGATAATTAACAGCTAGTTAACCCCTCGGCCAGAGTATAAGAACCTGCAGCTGTCTGTTCTGCGTTGGTTGAGTGTACAGAGGAGAGTACAGAGAGCGAGAGCGAGGAAACAACATTTAAAACAACTGCTAAACAGTCTTTGTTTATTCGTTTGGCCCTTGTGCCTTTTTGTTTTGTGTTTTGTTCATTGTTTGAATCTTTTGTTTTGTTTATTTGATTAATAAATACGCTGAATGCCATAGCATTCAGCTTCACCCGCCATCCACTGTTTGTGATTCAGTTACTTCCTGGTCCGTGGCGTCACCACTGCGAGCCAGCCTGCCACATATGGTGTCCTGCGTGGGACAAACAACGCCTCCAAGAGCCGGACCAGGAAAGGAAAAGGACGTTTTTTGTTTGTTTTTTTCAAAAGTATTTTTTGTGTGTTTTTTGGAAAAAAATAATAAAAATAAAAAAATGGGGAAGAGTAGCCGGAGGAGAAAGCAGCAGCAACAACAACAGCAGCAGGAGGCGCAGCAACAGCAGCGGGTCCTTACCACGCTGGACGTCTGCCTCACCTGCCTGAAGGGTGAGGAGTGGTGCCAGCGATTGGTGAGGTTGGGCACGTGGCACGGACCAACCCCTCCATGGCAGGAGAGGAAGGAGCCTGAGCATCCAGCAAGGGTGAGAGAGGACCCACATCCTCCGAGGCGGAAGAATCCCGTCTCCTCTGAGGGGATCTGGGACTGGCTGGCGGAGCCTGAGAGGGATATAATGGTCGCCCTCCCTGCTGTGATCAACCTCCTGTGGGCAGAGATGGGGAGCGCTGGGAGGCCTGGGAACAGAAACACCAACCAGCATCCCTCCCAGACATCGCAGCCATGGTGCTCAACTACCTGGCTGCAGATATGGGAGGGGCCCGCTGCTGTTTCCAGCGCCAGAGGAGAGGAGCCAGTGCTGCTGTCTCCAGCGCCAGAGGGAGAGGAGCCGCCGCTGCCTTTTCCAGCCAGAGGGAGAGGAGCCGCCGCTGCCTTTTCCAGCGCCAGAGGAGAGGAGCCGCCGCTGCCTTCTCCAGCGCCAGAGGGAGAGGAGCCGCCGCTGCCTTCTCCAGCGCCAGAGGGAGAGGAGCCGCCGCTGCCTTCTCCAGTGCCAGGGGAGAGGAGCCGCCGCTGCCTTCCCCAGCCAGAGGGAGAGGAGCCGCCGCTGCCTTCCCCAGCCCAGAGGGAGAGGAGCCGCCGCTGCCTTCTCCAGCGCCAGAGGGAGAGGAGCCGCCGCTGCCGTCTCCAGCGCCAGGGGAGAGGAGCCCTCGCCTCTGTCTCTACCACCACCAGGAGCAGAGCAGCAGGAGCTGCCTCTGTCTCCACCACCACCAGGAGCAGAGCAGCAGGAGCTGCCTCTGTCTCCACCACCACCAGGAGCAGAGCAGCAGGAGCTGCCTCTGTCTCCACCATCACCAGGAGCAGAGCAGCAGGAGCTGCCTCTGTCTCCACCATCACCAGAAGCAGAGCAGCAAGAGCTGCCTCTGTCTCCACCACCACCAGGAGCAGAGCAGCAGGAGCTGCCTCTGTCTCCACCAGGAGCAGAGCAGCAGGAGCTGTCTCTGTCTCCACCAGGAGCAGAGCAGCAGGAGCTGCCTCTGTCTCCACCAGGAGCAGAGCAGCAAGAGCTGCCTCTGCCTCCGCCACTTCCACCAGCAGAGGGTGAATGCCTGCTGGTTCCGCCTCAACCGCCGTGGGAGGACTGCTTGCCCCTCCCACCTCCACCAGCAGAGGGTGAATGCCTGCTGGTTCCGCCTCAGCGCCGTGGGAGGACTGCTTACCGCTCCCAGCTCCACCAGCAGAGGGTGAATTCCTGCTGGTTCCGCCTCAACCGCTGTGGGAGGATTGCTTGACCCTTCCACCTCCACCAGCAGAGGGTGAATACCTGCTGGTTCCGCCTCAACCGCCGTGGGAGAACAGCTTGCCGCTCCCAGCTCCACCAGCAGAGGGTGAATGCCTGCTGGTTCCGCCTCAACCGCCGTGGGAGGACTGCTTGCCGCTCCCAGCTCCACCAGCAGAGGGTGAATGCCTGCTGGTTCCACCTCCACTGTCATGGGAAGGACTGCTCCTGCCCTACCTCGCACCGCCCAAGGATGCCTGCCTCGCACCGCCCAAGGATGCCTGCCTCGCACCGCCCAAGGATGCCTGCCTCGCATCGCCCAAGGCTGCCTGTTGCTCCGCATCGCCTGGAGAGCCACAAGTTATAGGGTACGAGGGAGAAGTGGAGCTCCCGCTGCCGCCTCCATGGCCAGGGGCTCCCCTCCCGAGTTCGCCTCCGGAGGGTCCGCTACTGCTGCTGCTGCCGTCGCCTCCCGAGGGTCCGCTACTGCTGCTGCTGCCGTCGCCTCCCGAGGGTCTGCTGCTGCTGCCGTCGCCTCCCGAGGGTCCGCTGCTGCTGCCGTCTCCTCCCGAGGGTCCTGTTTTGCCTGGGGTCGCTACCAGTCCTGCCATGCGGCAGGAAATACTGTGGCTGGAACCCCATGAAGGGCAGCTGCCGGCCACGAAGAAGTGGGGGAAGGTCAGAAGACCAGCTCCCCCAGCCGCACTTTCGAAGCAGGAAATACTGTGGCTGGAGCCCCATGAAGGGCAGCTGCCAGCCATGAAGAAGGGGGGGGGAGGTCAGGAGACCAGCTCCCCCCGCAGCAATTTCGCTGCAGGAAATACTGTGGCGGAGCCCCACGGAGGGGAGCTGCCGCCATGAAGAAGGGGGCAGGTCTGGAGACCACCCCAAAATTTTTCTGGCCAGAGGAGCCGGCCTGTGCGTGGTCCACTAGGACGCCACAGTTGTTGGGGTGAGAGGAGGACATCCCGCCGTGGCCGCCCGAGACACCTTGCTTCCCCTGTTCCTGGGCCAGGACTGCTAGCCGGGACTTTAGGGAATAAGGGGAGGTGGCGAAAAGGCCATGTGTGCTGCGCATTGGGGGCATGTGTGATGAGTGTCCCGCCCATTATTATTATTTGTATTATTGTTTGCGGCGCGGATAACAGCGCCAGCGTATTTATTATTATTTATATTTAAAACCTCGTGAGGATGCATGACTGATCAGCTACTGATTATTTAACTAGCTGACAGTCATGCATCCTTACTAAACGCTGATGCAAACTGTGGCGAGGGTAATAAGATAATTAACAGCTAGTTAACCCCTCGGCCAGAGTATAAGAACCTGCAGCTGTCTGTTCTGCGTTGGTTGAGTGTACAGAGGAGAGTACAGAGAGCGAGAGCGAGGAAACAACATTTAAAACGACTGCTAAACAGTCTTTGTTTATTCGTTTGGCCCTTGTGCCTTTTTGTTTTGTGTTTTGTTCATTGTTTGAATCTTTTGTTTTTGTTTATTTGATTAATAAATACGCTGAATGCCATAGCATTCAGCTTCACCCGCCCATCCACTGTTTGTGATTCAGTTACTTCCTGGTCCGTGACGTCACCACTGCGAGCCAGCCTGCCACAGTCCCGTTCCTATATTATGTAACCATTGTTTTGTTATGGCCCTCCTTTGTTGGTTTAAAGGCACACAAAAATACTTTTTTGTTGCTGTTTTTCTCTTTGTTGTTTTGCACCTGAATGCTTTGCATTCCGACATAATTCACCCTGCTGGGTTCACTGGTGTGGGTGGCTGTCAACGATATGACGTAACAGCGGCGCCAGAAAGGATCCAATATGGTGGCGGCCTGCATTTCCAGCTGACCCAGAAAGCTGCCAAAAAAACTGAAATACTGGCAAAATGCTTGACTTTTTTAAAAAAAATGGCTCACAGAGATGCATTTGTTATGTATGCAGATCATTTAGAGAGCCTTGTTATTTTGAGTACAGTTCTCCTTTAACAAGGGTTTAGTTAAGTAACAGCCAAATGTGTTGCATTTTACTTTGTGACTGTGCTAATTGAAAAATGGCAATTCAAATACCATAAAAATCCCCCAAAGTAGCAAATCCGCCGACTTCAATACCAGCCAAAAAGTCCCATTATATGGTATGTTCCGGTCCATCACGGAGGTCCTCCAAGATTCCTGCCACCTCTCGAGGTTGTATATATATAGAACTAGCCTACTTCAAAAAACTGGATTTCGTAATCGTGATTATTTGTTATCTGGATAAATGTAATCAGCAGTGGCATTTTCTGAAAAACCGGATCAAAATGATCCAGATAAAAGTAATCTCGATAACAATATATAGGATTACAAAATCCATATCACTTTGATCCAGATTAAAAGCTTTGAAAAACCAGCCCAATTTAGAAGCCACCAGCCACAAATGGTAGAGAACAGTATTTACTGTAATCATTTTGTTTGACTGTAACAGGGCGAGCAGCCCTGTACAGTATTTGTTTGTTTTATTTTAGAACGGGGTCCCCCTCCGCCCGTGTTATTTTGTGTTTGTTTGTTTGTGTGTTTATTTATTGTGTTTTAGGACGGCGAAGCGCCGCGTATATTATTATTTATGTATTTGTGACGGCGTAGCCGTTTATTAGAAAACTCGTGCAGAAGGTGGCCATCTCCCGAATTAATTAGGTGATTTAATTTGTTGCTAATCGGGAGATGGTCACCTGTATAAAAAGTCTGCAGCTCTCCAGCTCGGTGGTGGTGTAGTAGGAGCGAGAGCAACGAGGGAGAGAGAGAGAAAAAGCTTTAAGTTTAAGAATAAGTCCAGGAACAGTGACGGCTACAGCTCAGCCTGACCTGGACCAGTTATTGTATTTCTTTTTGTGTTCGTGACTTGTTTTTGTTTAACTGTTTATTTTGCTCGGTGAGCACAGTTTTCTCTTTTTGTTAAAACATTTGGTTTATTTTTGTTGTATTTTGAATAAAGACGGCGCGAACGCCATTTCACTACCTGCGGTATCCTTTTCCAATTCCTGCTTCTGGCCTGACATCATCACACACGCCATCCTGTCACACGTGGTGTCCTGCGTGGGATCTACAGCGCCTCCAGGACTCAGGCCAGAGCGGGAACCGCAGTTTTTTTTTTTTGAAAAACAAAAGGAAAAGAAATGGGGAGAAGAGGCTGGAGAGGAGCACAGGAGGGCAAAGGGAGAAAGGCGGAAGCAGGGCTGTGGTGTTTCGACTGTGGCCAAACTAGCCACACCACCATACCCTGCTCCGTCCACAGGACCCTTCAGGCAATGGCCCAAAGACTGGGATGGGGGGAGTGGTGCCCTGGCTGTGAGGCATATGGGCACACGTTGGCCCTATGCCCCATGCAGGATGAAGAAGAGGAGCCCTTGCTGCCACGTCCTATGCCTGAATGGGAGGAGCCTGAGCGTCCATAGCCCAAGTGGGAGGAGCCTGAGCGTCCACAGCCCAAGCGGGAGGAGCCAGAGCGTCCACAGCCCAAGCGGGAGGAGCCAAAGCGTCCACAGCCCAAGCAGGAGGAGCCAGAGCGTCCACAGCCCAAGCGGGAGGAGCCAGAGCGTCCACAGCCCAAGCGGGAGGAGCCAGAGCGTCCACAGCCCAAGCGGGAGGAGCCAGATCGTCCACAGCCCAAGCGGGAGGAGCCCAAACGTCCTACGCCTGAGCGGGAGGAGCCCAAACGTCCTACGCCTGAGCGGGAGGAGCCCGAACGTCCTACGCCTGAGTGGGAGGAGCCCGAACGTCCTACGCCTGAATGGGAGGAGCCCGAACGTCCTACGCCTGAATGGGAAGAGTCGGTGCGTCCACAGCCTAAGAGGGAGGAGTCGGTGCATCCACAGCCCAAAAGGGAGGAGTCGGTGTGTCCACAGCCCAAGAGGGAGGAGTCGGGGCGTCCACGGCCCAAGAAGGGGAAGAGGAAGGCAGAGCGTCCACCGCCCAAGTCTCCACCAGCAGAGGAAGAATGCCTGCTGGTTTTGCCTCCAGAGCCAGAGGTAGAGGAGCCGTCTCTAGCGCCAGAGGGAGAGGTCCCACCGCTGTCTCCAGAACAGGAGGGAGAGCCGCACCAGTCCCCTGCAAATGAGGGAGAGCCGCACCAGTCCCCTGTAACAAGGGTAGAATACACGCTGCTCCCACCTCCGCCACCAGGAGACTACACGCCTCCGCCACCTCCACCGGCAGGAGCAGAGTAGCAGGAGCTGCCTCTGCCTCCGCCACCTCCACCGGCAGGAGCAGAGCAGCAGGAGCTGCCTCTGTCTCCGCCACATCAACTAACAGAGGGTGAATGCCTGCTGGGTCCCTGTCCACCAGCAGAGGGTGAATGCCTGCTGGGTCCCTGTCCACCAGCAGAGGGTGAAGGCCTGCTGGGTCCCTTTCCACCAGCAGAGGATGAATACCTGCTGGTATCACTTCCCCCACCAGCAGAGGATGAATGCCTGCTGGTATCACTTCCCCCACCATCACGAGGAGAGGAGCTGGAGCTGCCTCTGCCTCCATCACCATCAGGGGGAGAGGAGCAGTAGCTGCCTCTCCCTTCACCAGAAGGACCAGGACTAGATGCTGGCGGTCCTCAGCAGCCCTTGCATAGGCTGCTGAGGAAAGCATGGGGAAGAACCGCCCGGCCGCAGTGGCCGAGAAGAGGGCCAAAACCCGCACCCCAGCTTGTCCTGACTCCCTGCCTCGCTTCGCCCAAGGATGCCAGCCTCGCACCGCCCAAGGATGCCAGCCTCGCACCGCCCAAGGATGTCAGCCACGCACCGCTCAGGGATGCCACGACCGCTTCGCCTGGGGCTGCCTGTTGCTCCGCATCGCCTGGGGCTGCCTTTTCCTCCAAACAGGGTACAGGGTATGAGGGAGAAGTGGAGCTCCCGCTGCCGCCTTCATGGCCAGGGGCTCCCCTCCCGAGTTCGCCTCCCGAGTGTCCGCTGCTGCCGCCGTCGCCTCCCGAGGGTCCGCTGCTGCCACCGTCGCCTCCCGAGGGTCCGCTGCTGCCGCCGTCGCCTCCCGAGGGTCCGCTGCTGCTGCCGTCGCCTCCAGAGGGTCCGCTGCTGCCGCCGTCGCCTCTCGAGGGTCCTGCTTCGCCTGGGGTCGCCAGAGATCCTGCTTCGCCTGGGGTCGCCAGGGATCCTGCTTCGCCTGGGGTCATCAAGGGTCCTGCTTCGCCTCGGGTCACTACACTGTGGTCAGAGCCCCACGGAGGGGAGCTGCCGGCCATGAAGAGGAGGGGGGAGGTCAGGAGACCAGCTTCCCCAGCCGCACTTTCGCGGCCGGAGATCGTGTGGTCGGAGCCCCACGGAGGGGAGCTGCCGGCCATGAAGAGGAGGGGGGAGGTCAGGAGACCAGTTCCCCAGCCGCACTTTGCGGCAGGATATGGTGTGGCTGAAGCCCCAGAAGAGGGAGCTGTTAGCCACCAAGAAGTGGGGGGTGGAGGACATTCCACCATGGCCACCCCCAGAAACACCTTGCTTCTCCCTCTTCCGGGACTTTGAGACTGAGGGGGGAGGTGGCCGTAGGGCCATGTGTGCGTTGCACAAGGGGGGGTATATGTAACAGGGCGAGCAGCCCTGTACAGTATTTGTTTGTTTTATTTTAGAACGGGGTCCCCCTCCGCCCGTGTTATTTTGTGTTTGTTTGTTTGTGTGTTTATTTATTGTGTTTTAGGACAGCGAAACGCCGCGTATATTATTATTTATGTATTTGTGACGGCGTAGCCATTTATTAGAAAACTCGTGCAGGGTGGCCATCTCCCGAATTAATTAGGTGATTTAATTTGTTGCTAATTGGGAGATGGTCACCTGTATAAAAAGTCTGCAGCTCTCCAGCTCGGTGGTGGTGAAGTAGGATCGAGAGCAACGAGGGAGAGAGAGAGAAAAAGCTTTAAGTTTAAGAATAAGTCCAGGAACAGTGACGGCTACAGCTCAGCCTGACCTGGACCAGTTATTGTATTTCTTTTTTGCGTTCGTGACTTGTTTTTTTGTTTAACTGTTTATTTTGCTCGGTGAGCACAGTTTTCTCTTTTTGTTAAAACATTTGGTTTATTTTTGTTGTATTTTGAATAAAGACGGCGCAAACGCCATTTCACTACCTGCGGTATCCTTTTCCAATTCCTGCTTCTGGCCTGACGTCATCACACACGCCATCCTGTCACATGGACATTTATTTATGTTTAATAAATTAAGTATATACAATGTGCTTCATGATTTTTGTCTTTCTCCTGCCTTAACAACTTTGTTTAGAAAATATTTTCTGCAATGTATGTTAGCAAGGTGCGATTTCATAGGGGGTCCCTGACTCTGCACTTTCAATAGATTTTGTACTGACAATGTCTTTCTGCTAGAAAATGTCATTTGTACAGATGATATTCAAACATTGTCAATTCTGTGTACGTTTTATTTGTAGCATTAATGCGTACATTGTTATTGCCTTGTAGTTATTACTACTACTACTACTACTACTAATAATAATAATAATAATAATAATAATAATAATAATAATAATAATACATTATTATTAGTATAATTTGCATGGTATCAACATGATGTATCTTTACTATAGGCTTTCCTACCACTTCGTAGTTTGTGGATAACACCCCGGGAAATCTGACAAATCGCACCCTGTATGTTAGTGACATGGTCTTGAAATATATTAATGTTATATACAGTGCATTTTTAAATATACTCTGGCAGTGTGTAACAGTTAAGTTTATTAGAATAAACTATGATTGGTTAAGTTTTTATTTTCTCTGCTGGCTAGTGGAGAAATGTGTTTAACAGTCAAATTGGGGTAAAACGTGTGATATGAAAAGTATTGTCAGTCAGAATACAATAATAAGATTCTGCTGCTGCTGGGGGCTTAAGGGGACCCACTGCCCACCAGCCGCCACTGTTTTGAATATAATTGCTGTCCCTGTTTTAAGTAACAGCAATTTGAAATACGTTTTTCAAAGTACATCTAAGAAATATTAAGGATCTTCAAGAAATTATGAAAACCTACTTGGCTTTCAGTTCCTCAGCGGTTCCCCTGATGTTGTCCAGAATGAATCTCATATTTTATGTTTTCCAAGGTGAGGGTCTCCGTGGTGGTCCTGAGGTCTTTAAGCAGGACCTCGTAGTTGACGCTAACAGAGGAATCAGATGCCACAGAGCCCCCCCCCCAGTCAACTGATTCAACTGGGCCGCCAGGCTGGCGTTTTCATTTCGTAAGAATCACACTTTGTCAATGCAATTGGAGAAGCGATCGTTCAGGCCGCACAGGGTGCGAAAGGTGTGCATGGAAGACCCAGCAGACTGACTGAGCCTCTTTCTTACATTTGAAGACATTGAAATGTTTTTCATTGAATTTATTAAGTTTCTTTTAGTATTTGCAAATGTTAAAGGAAAACTTATATCTTCTACTTTTCATCATCTGTTTAAAATACTGGTATGTGTGTTCTACATCATCCTCTACTGTTGTCTCTGCTTACATTATTAACAAACAAAACACAAAAAATCTGAACAAATGTCTAATACCTTTTATTTTTTGCAAATCTATACATATTATGTAAGGTACAAACATTCATATTTTTTTCTTAGTCACACTAACAGCCTTTGAAACGTAGGTACATAATAGGTACATTTAAAAAATCAGATACATTTTAGTACCATAACATGATCCTCTCACTGTTCCCTTTAAGAAAAAAGCTACACACCCATTCTGTAAAAATAAAGTACATTTGTAACACCAATCCATGTCCCCTATTTGTATATATATGAGTGCAAAAAATATATATATATGTAACCAATGACTTCTATCTTTAAGTAAAGGAAATATTTATACATTACATGTACTTAAATTACTTCTTGGAATGCATGAGTAGAACATAACAAAACAAATAATTATAATCCTTAAACTTGAGGCTAATGCACAACATAATATAACATGGACTTGGAAAAGGGGAATAGAGGGGACATGTAAAAATCCTCATTTCAACTCTAAATCAAAACTTCATTTAGATCTCCACAGGCAATTCATAAATGCTGCCCCCTCACCTTCACAAGTTTTCACTCAGTTGACTCTTCAGTATTAGCTATTTTCTCATACTGACACACCACCCTATTGCTTTAAATTAATATGCATTTTCTATAGCCTGACTGATAATAGGCGCTAGTTTTTGAAAGTTAAACTAAACATTATTTACATAATTTAGATTAATATTATCATTACCGGTATCATCATCTTTGCTAGCCAATACAGGTATGCAAGCATAGATCCCATTCTGTTTCCTTTGTGAGAACAGCAAGTGGAATGTCATTAATTTACAAATTTTTTGGTTTCCAGTATATGACTGCTGTTTCCTCTGTTTAAAACATGATACGACACATTCACTCATCAGGTTCATACCTAAAAAGAGAAAAAATATAAAAATAAAGTATAAAGTATCCTTGATGAGTTAGTAGGTTTAATACTACTATGTAAATACATTTTCATTGTAAATAGGTAAATGCATGCAAATTATCAGGGAGATTTCAAACTATTTTGTGTTTGCATGCAATTTACACTTACAAGCCAACATTGTAAAGACATTTCTGCTACTGTTTTAGGTTTAACCAATAATACCCTCTACATCAGGAATTAAGAAAGATTGTAGATAACATTATCTCAGGTAATTCACAACGTGGAAGTCATTATTGTGATTATATGTCAATAAGATACGGAATGTGCGCTTGACATTTTCATTTTTCATGTATTTATTCCAAAGGAAAGCTGTTCTTAGTTATTTTCTCCCTTTTCTTTCTTGTGGGGCATAGGGGTTTTACTTGTATTTTATAGTAATGAGGTCTTGGTCACAGTTTCAGAGATTACAGATCTCTGCTTAGCCCATCATGAGTTTAGCCAGTTTTAAAGCTATAGGTATATAATAATACCTTTTAACTTCCTGTGTTTTACAATAGGACATTGACATTTTGTTTCACCATGTATGGCTTATAACAATATACAGTTTATATTTCAATATGCATCTGTGCAAATGATGTGTGGGTGTGGTTCTTTGCTTGTCAACCACAAATAAGGAGATTTTAATGCACAACCTAGTTTAACCTGCGTATAGATGTATTATAAAAAAAAGAAAAAACTAAATTCTATTAAATAATAAATGTGAAACAAAACAAACTTATTGATGCTTTTACCATGTATAGGGTCTAATTCACCAAATTTGTTTGGCATTTAAATCAGTAGTAAGGTTATATCACCTAGGGCACTCATTTGACAACAAGAAAAATCAAAACTGTGTGTGTGTATATATATATATATATAGCCAATCAGATGCCTCCCTGATGGTATTGCATGATGGATAAGTATCTGCCTGTACTTCTCAGCATTGAGGAGACCATTAATTCTGACCAAATCCCCAACTCCATTTGCAGAAATGCAGCCCCAAACTTGCAAGGAACCTCCACCATGCTTCACTGTTGCCTGCAGACACTCATTCGTGATACGCTCTCCAGCCCTTCGGGCGAACAAACTGCCTTCTGCTACAGCCAAATATTTCAAATTTTGACTCATCAGTCCAGAGCACCTGCTGCCATTTTTCTGCACCCCAGTTCCTGTGTTTTCGCGCATAGTTGAGTCGCTTGGCCTTGTTTCCACGCCGGAGGTATGGCTTTTGGCCGCAAGTCTTCCATGAAGGCCACTTCTGACCAGACTTCTCCAGACAGTAGATGGGTGTACCATGGTCCCACTGCTTTCTGCCAGTTCTGAGCTGATGGCACTGCTGGACATCTTCCGATTGCGAAGGGAAGTAAGCATGATGTGTCTTTCATCTGCTGCAGTAAGTTTCCTTGGCCGACCACTGTGTCTCACGGTCCTCAACGCGTTGCCCGCTTCTTTGTGCTTCTTCAAAGAGCTTGGACAGCACATCTGGAAACCCCTGTCTGCCTTGAAATTTCTGCCTGGGAGAGACCTTGCTGATGCAGTATAACTACCTTGTGTCTTGTTGCTGTGCTCAGTCTTGCCATGGTGTATGACTTTTGACAGTAAACTGTCTTCAGCAACCTCACCTTGTTAGCTGAGTTTGGCTGTTCCTCACCCAGTTTTATTCCTCCTACACAGCTGTTTCTGTTTCAGTTAATGATTGTGTTTCAACCTACATATTGAATTGATGATCATTAGCACCTGTTTGGTATAATTGTTTAATCATACACCTGACTATATGCCTACAAAATCCCTGACTTTGTGCAAGTGTACCTAGAAGAATTGATGCTGTTTTGAAGGCAAAGGGTGGTCACACCAAATATGGATTTGATTTAGATTTTTCTTCTGTTCACTCACTTTGCTATATATATATATATATATATATATATATATATAAAGAGTTGTAATGACTCATTGAGTCATTGTCATCAAATGACTTGAGTTCCTGCAACATAAAGACTCGACTCCCGGCCCAAAAGTCTCCACTCGACTCATAGTCTTTATGATAAAATAAATTACATGATCAGTTTCGTTTTCAATAAGCGCTGCCCTTCTTCTGATGTGTACAAGCCCTGCTTCTTTATGAGTGAAGCGAAGAGCGTCAGCAGCAATGACGGTAAATCAAGAGTACCTGCGGTCGTGGAGTTCACAAGAACTATGGAGTAGGCAGGGAGAGAAATAAGCACTCTGCATACTGCCAGTACTGAGAAATGGCAAACTAAAATAAACTGTCTAAAATAACCACAATTCTTTTTGGTCTTTTTTATTCTTTCTTACCAAGTATCAATAAGAAATGACTTATTTGGTGGGTCAATCAATATATTTTTATTTAAGTATGCTTAAAACTTAAAAGTGGTAGAAAAAATAGGGGTTTAGTGTTTGTTGTCTGGTTTAATACACAGGGTGTCTAGAAAGTAAGTTTACCACATCAACGCACCACAACTAATATGGTAAACTTACTTTCTAATCACCCTGTATATTGATCTAAAGTTTAAAAAAACAAAACAAAACATTGTTTTAGCAAAAAAAAAAGCCACATTTTGCTAAAATTGTTAGTTGTTTTTTAAAATCCAAACTACCACTTGCGAATCCAAGCTCATGTACAAGCTTATAAACTTTTAAAAAAAAATTAAAAATGTACATGAAATTTAACGTAATAATGCACTGTACAAGAAATGAACACACAAAACAACGCTCTGGTGCTTTAATTTTTTCTTTTTTTACATTTCCGTAGCCTAAAGCCACTGGCAGCACACGGTACTGATGATCAGTGAAGCTGCTGCATGGTCATCTTTGTTTTCCAGAATTCCCGAATTGAGTTAATCAGCTCTAGACGGGTTTGATTAATTTAATACATCAGGATTTGCATGCTGGACAGATGTTTTAGAGTTAGTTTGGTTAAAAACGTTTAGCTTTTTTAAAGAATACATTCATAAAAATGAAAATGGGCAGACCAGACCACAGCAGCATGACTTTGGGAATAAGCACAGTCAACATTGCCAGACGAAAGGAGGATGAGGACGGAACTGCATTGTTTTCAATTAATTTTTAAGAAGTGGTCTGTGGATTTTGTCATAGTGGGTGAACAGATCAATTATTAGCCTGGTAAAAAAAAAAAAAAAAAAAAAACATCTGTTCGTTTGAGCTACTGGGGTATTTTGCATGTGTTTATGAAACAGCAGCTACAATACCAGACTTTTATGTTAGTAGGGTTATTCAAAATACAATTGAACTCTTAGTATTACTGTACGTTTGCACATTTTATTTAGACAAATAACTGGGACTTTATTGTGCTAAGTATAGGTGGTTAAAGGGTTTACGATGTGATCTGTTCTGTGTGAAATATTTTCGCTTTTTTTTTTTAAACGTATTACTTAATAACCCTTTTTTTATCTGAAAATAATGAAAATTACTTATTTTGTAACACACATTTATTATGCTAAATTCTTAGCCTTTCAAGATACATTTCTTTCTGTAATATTAAGCAAATTAGGTTGAGTTTATTGATTTTGAACTGGAGCATATATGTGAAAGTATGCATCACTAAAGTGTGGTCCCAACAGTGCATTATACAATCTTATCACAACCTCTTTTGATCTAGACTCTATACTTGTAATTATATAACCAAGTCCAGTGGGTTGTCATGGTTACCTATTTCTGTTTTGTAATGCTGATTTTAAGCCGTCTGCCTCTGTTTCAATTGTAAATTGCTGTGTGGCTGTATTTTTAACAGCCCTTGCTTCGCCTCAGTTGCATCACTTGGACTTTTCCTTTGTAGCTGCTATGTTTTAAGCTAGAAGCAAGATATCTATATCAAATATCAAACTTAATGCCACAAAATGTCCTCTCATATGGTTAAGGTATCTGAAAAAAAAAAAAACTATCAGGCCGTTTCACTGTTGAGTAAAAATGCATTATTTTGTTTTGTGGTATCCATTACTGTACATCCAACCCAATTGAGCATAGGTAAAGGTCCTCTGCGTAGTCAATAACAAAATCTGCTTATAGATAGGCCTTGGAATCGTGAATTCACTGAAATGGAGAAACAAAACACAAGGCAGAAACCATGGACCTTTAATGGTAAACATCAGTGGGGCAAGGAGGACCACATTATTGTAAATCTCAGTTTTGTAATTTTAATTGAAATTGTCTTTATATACTTGTAGATTGCTAATCTCCTGTAAAATAAATCTGATTAAATCAAACTGTTTCGAACTGGACTCGGAACTAATGATTGAATTGCCTCAAGCCAGACAGGTGACCTGACTCGAGGAAACTCTTGTGACTTGTCTCGAGTTTGGCATGTCAAAGACTCGACTCGTCGAGTGACATGATTACAACACTGATTCTATACAATACATATCATCATAAACTTACTTTGAAAGGCGTTTTCTTATCTCCTTTATTTGGTCGTTCTTTTTGGTCAGCATTTCCTTCATGTTGCGGTATGCTGCAGTTTGCTGAAATTTATTTTCCAATTCCTTACAGCAGAGTAAAAAGAAATAAAAAACATATGACTACCAAATATAAATTCACACTATCAATACTTTTTGGATTTAAAAACACTAGGCATCTCATTCTTTACAGTATAGATAAATCATAACAGTTCAGGAAAATCCTTTAAAAGTAGGGTAACCAATACTGAAACAAAAACGCGTTCAGTTATAAAACCACAAAACACCCAACGCAGAACATAACTATAGTAGTTTTTATTCAGGTCATGGGTCATTACTGAGAGGTATTGATACAAAAAGTAATTTTACTGTCCTCACATTTTTATATGTGGTCATATGATGAGTCATGTAATCCACTTGAATTAATATCAGAAGGACTATGTGATTTCAAGGGGCGTTTCAGTAAGCTTTGTGCTTTGTGACTGGTAATACAGTCTGTCCCGCTTACCTTTTCAGCCACGGTGAGCTTTTCCTGGACCTTGAGGAAATCATGCTTCATTGCCACAAGGTTTTCCTCCAGATGCTTTGGTGTCACTGTACTGGCATTTAGTGTCTTCTGGAAATCAGACCTTAATGCGACCACTGTATCTTCCAGGTTTGTGATTTCCTTATTTTTTAATGCAAGCTGTTTACACAAATAATGACAATGAGAGAGTCTTGCTGGAGCAGAATACATTTATGATTATATGCTCTTTGGCAATAGACTGTTAAAAAGTTGAGTCATCTATCTTATCAAGCACATGTTCATCAACTGATGGATCACACTGTTGAGTGACCCAGATATGTTTGTGATAAAGAGTTGATTGTAAGTTTGATTAATGTATACCGGCACAGCAAATTACCTTTCTGTGACACATTTCTTACAAATCTACATCTCCTTATAGCGGGGTGTTAATGCTATGGGGAAATTCAATTTAAATGTTGTCTGCTACCCTCTCTTTTTGAAAATTGATTTTGCCGAATAATTATTTTAAATGTTATGTTGTGTTGCAAGACATACCATTAAAAAGGTTTACCAACTGTAATTCTGCACAAATCATAAAAGCATCCCTAAAGAAATAGTATTTAAAGCCAAATGCAGCATACATTCCAACTTCTAAAAACCCACAAAAATAACCAGTTTATTGAGACACACTGTAACTGTAAATTTTGGCAAATAAATGATTTATTTTTGCATTACAGCAGAAGTTGCCAAACTTTGCAGGGGGGCCACAGGGAGTGCTGCATTTGCCTTTGTTCTCCCATAGGTTAATGTAGTCGTAGTCGTCGTAGTAATCATTATAAAAATTATTTTTTTTTAAAAATACCTCTGTAGAAAACAATATAATCAACCCTTTTAAGCTGATTGATGCTAGACTCTCAGTGCTTGTACTGGCAGTACCTGGCACTACAGTAGCTACAGGTTATACGGTCTCAGATCCTGGGTCTGTGCAGGTGAGATCTCCTTCCTGTTCTGTATCTCTCTCCTTCCTATGTTCGGAGTCCTGTCACGTATATACAGTACGTATGTCATGAATAGAACATGTGTGCAGTGCAAAACCTCCCTTACATTAAAAGCCTGTTAATCTGCCATACAATAAGTACTAGTAGGCTGTTGTACATTTTATTATTAATCCACTCATATTATATTACAATGATTTGTTCAATGACCCTTCATGTTATTGATGTTCTGTTTATTATTAGTTTATTCAGTCTTTGAACTTAAGTACTCTATTTCAAACTGCTTGTGAAAACTAGAATAGGATTATAAAAATGCAAGACTAATTAAAAAAAAGAAAAAAAAACAATTTGAGAATGTATGGCAGCCTGGGGACCATAAAAAGAGGGAAAATATGCATGCTTTTGATTACAATTGATTACATAAACCTCCCTTTTCAGATTTGGGAGAAAATGTCTGTGTAGCCCCTGTGCAGCGGCAGAGAAATGAAAAAAACTCTGGAATATCCAATAAAATCAGTTACTGACTTGTCACCTACACAAATGCCACAAACAACAATTTGATAACAGATGGAGGTACGCTTAGCAAACATAATGGTTTAGGAAGCTCAAATTTAGAATTCCAGGTGGCACATTAAAATACTACAAAAGAAAAATGAACACCGTACTGTAGCTTTAGAGCAGAATCACAAAAGAAGCACAGAATGTTTTCAATTTATTTACACAGCTAGTAATAAAGTATGAATGAATTTACATTTTGATCTCCTTGTATTCTCTGTAAATCTTTCACAGCTCTTTCCAATTTGGATTTTTCATCCAATGCACTTGTAGCCTGAAATTGATTTTAAATGTTAAATAAGTGTCCCATAGATGCAAATCAACACATCAAATTAAATGCCACAGACAATTTTTTCATGGTTCCATCTATTTGAGCTTCACCTGCCTTGTACTAATGACTATAGCCTTGAACAACCTACTGTAGATGCTGGTGAATGTTTTACCTGGGATTCTGTTTTCCGGAGTCTGGCTTTCAGTTTTTCATTTTCATCTTGTAAACTTGAAATTTGCTAAAAAAATAATTATAAGAAAGTTAGGATCTTGTCACATAAGAGACTTTAAATCTTGCTTAAACTGAATGAAGTGTTTATTTCAAGTTTTGAAACATTTTTTTGATTTGAGCATATTGGAGTAGATATAGTGGAAAGGAGTGTGGCAGGATACACACACCTATTGGTCATTTTGGATTATACTACTGCGTTATCCAGAGGCCATTCCCCTCCAATCTGCGTCTGCTAAGTCTGTTGCCAACAAGCTCGTAAAGGTTTTCTCCCAGGTGGGGATCCCCAAGGAAATACTGACCGACCAAGGCAGCAACTTTATGTCCTGGCTAGTCCGCGGAACATGTAAACTTTTGGGGATTACGACCATTAGGACCTCAGTCTTTCACCCCAAGACTGATGGTCTTGTGGAGCGTTTTAATAAGACCCTCAAAAACATGTTGCACAGATCCATTGACAGTGACGTGCATTACTGGGACCAGCTGATTCCTCCCCTTCTCTTTGCTATCAGAGAGGTACCTTAGGCTTCTACTGGGTTTTCACCATTCAAGCTGCTGTATGGGCAGAGATCCCAGGGTGTGCTCGATCTGGTCAGGTGTGGGAGGAGCAGCAGGACAATTCGACCAATACTGTCCGGTATGTGTTGGACCTGCGCAAACGTCTTGATTCTGTGGAAAATGGGCGTATGACAATTTGCAGCAGGCTCAGCACAGACAGGAGACCCAATATAATAGGGGGGCCCGGTTACGCATGCTTCAGCCGGGGGATAAAGTGTGTCTATTGTTACCCAGCTCTGAGTCTAAACATCTGGCGAAGTGGCAAGGACCTTATGAGGTTACACGCCGGATTGGGACGGTGGATTATGAGATCTGCTAGCCAGAGCGATGGAGAGAAAAGCACATTTATCATGTAAACCTCTTGAAGCCCTGGTTGCAACAGGAGGCTTTGTTGGTGGCGCAAGCAGATGACGTCACAGACCTGGGACCTGATCTTTCCGTGTTGGCGAAAAAGGGGTCGGTATAGATTGCAGATAATCTGACACCAACACAGAAATGTCAGGCTCGGGCGCTGGTGGCGGAGTTTCCTGATGTGTTTTCTCCCATCCCGGGGCAGACTCGAATAACCCTCCATCACACTGAAGTTGAGCCGGGGGGCGCCAGTTCGCCAGAGGCCGTACCGCATACCTGAGCTCAAAAGGCAGGTAATAAAGGCGGAGATTGACGAAATGCTCAGACTGGGTGTAATAGAGGAGTCCCCAAGTACAGTCCAATTATTTTAGTGGATAAACTGGACGGGTCAACTCGATTTTGCATTGACTTCAGGCGAATGAAAAATAATAAAAAATCGAAGTTTGACACTTATCGCATGCCCCGAGTAGATGAGTTGCTGGAGCGTCTAGGCATGTCTCATTTTATGACGACACTGGATTTAACAAAGGGGTACTGACCCCGGAATCCAGAGAGAGAACGGCATTTTTGACTCCCTTCGGGTTGTTCCAATTTAGGACCATGCCCTTTGGGTTGCACGGAGTACTAGCCACTTTCCAGTGGATGATGGATCGCATTTTGCGGCCCCATCAGCAGTACGCCGCTGCTTACATAGATGACATGGTTAGCTACAGTGAGGATTGGCCGAGTCATCTGTCCTTGCGGGAGGCTGGGCTCACTGCTAACCCAAAGAAATGTGCCATTGGGAAGAGTGAGTCAGAGTATTTGGGGTATCGAGTAGGGAGTGGCCAGATCAGACCGCTGAAGTGAAAGCCTTGGCTGACTGGCCGGTCCCTAAGGTGCGCTCTTTCTTGGGACTGGCGGGCTATGATAGGAAGTTCATCCTGAGCTTCGCCACTCTCACTGCTCCCTTGACAGACCTCACCTGGAAGGCTGCCCCAAATATGGTTCAGTGGACTAAGCCGTGGCAGACAGCCTTTCTTGCTTTGAAGCGAAGGCTGTGTAGCAAGCCAGTGCTATGCAGTCCAGATTTCAGTAGGAGGTTCACCCTGCAGACGGATGGTCTCGGGACAGTGTTGTCTCAGAAGGTGCGGGGAAGCGGGCACCCAGTCCTGTATATCAGCAGGAAGCTCCTTCCCCGCAAGAAAAACTATAGTACCATCGAGAAGGAGTGCCTCGCAATAAAATGGGCAGTCGAGTCACTCCGGTACTACCTCCTGGGGCGACACTTCACCCTGATTACAGATCATACCCCCTTAGCATGGCTTCACCGGTTGAAGGATAACAACGCCAGAATCACGCGGTGGTACGTGGCCCTGCAGCCCTATGCCTTCAGGGTAGTCCACTGAGCAGGGAAACTGCATCAAAATGCAGATTTTTCTATAGGGAAGGCATGGGGGGTGTAGGATTTTCGAATGGACCGGTGGTGCCATTCTGAGGAGGATGATGTGTAACAGGGGAGGTCTGTGCTGACTCTCTGGCACATGCGTGGTTCTGCAGGAAGAGGGCAACAGCCTCGTAAGATCCGCCTGTCAGTCTTGGCAATGACACGGAGAGGTGGGGAAGAGGGTGTGTTGGCTTTCCCTCTCTCTGAGTGGCTGAGTGGCGGGCCTTGGGGGATTGCTCGGCCCATAAGAACTGCTCTTGGTTGTGCATTCGGATGGCCATGACCGAGGAAACCCAGTGATGCTAGCTGAGGAGGCGAGCATAAACCAACACCAGGCAGGAACGCCAGTGGTAGAAGCAAGAAGAATAAAATTAGGCAAGCACGGCTGAGGAAGACAGCCAGCCTTAAATAAACCATTTATTAAAATATATGGTTACATACCCGAGGGGGCATGTATAGTGATAGAGGAACCTTAGCCACCCTAGTGTATAGTGCACAGCGAAGTGTAGGATGGAGACCCGAGCTGACGGGCATAGCGGCAGTGGGGGCACTGTGTAAGCAGCACTTTTGTTTTGTAGTTTTATTACTGTGTTTTATTTTCCTTTTTTATTTTGCCTTTGGTTTTCATTATTATTTTTGAGCACCTGTGTGCGTCTGCATATACCTGTGTTGGTAACCAGTGGTCCTGATTACCGTTGCCGGTATACAGGCCACAGACAACAGCGCCCTCTGTGGGCTAAAATGTGAATACCCCCACCCTTCCTCAAGCGTATTAAGTAAATATTTTAATATTGCAAAAGATCCCAGATCAAGTTTTACTGATGCACAATGAAAACGCAACAGTCAACACATCAATAGCTCATTGTGCACATACATAATGTTATTTACATTTTAAATAGTGAGCAGAGAGATTTGTTGATTGTTTGAGTAGTATCGTTCCTTGGGATAACAAAATACTGAGCTCAAGTCACGTGATTTTAATTAACGCAAGAACAGCGATTACAATTGCACGACTTCAAGAAAACAATGTAAAGGTCTTGCTGTGGCCGGCTTTTTCTTCTGACCTGAGTCCAATAGAACATCTGTGGGACCAAATCGCCACTGCCATCCACAGGAGACAACCACGACCAGCCAACCTTCACCAGCTTGCTGCAGCTGTACAGGAAGAGTGGCGTAACATTCCACAGCAGTCTATCCAGAGGCTGATCAGGTCTATGCATCAACGCTGCCAGGATTGTGTTAATGCTCAGGGAGGTGAAACCCGATACTAACTTTGTAATGTTTTCATTTTGACAGTGTGTCACGTTTCATACTGAAAATGTATCATCATGATTCTTTGATCTGTATTTTTGTTCACATTTTTGGTGATTTTGTTTGATAGCTATGGTTAAAATATTTGATTAAATCCATTAGACCCGAGTGTTGCATTTCTTTTGTGCATCAGTATATAGGATGCTGTTTGATAAAAAAGCCAATTAAAATATATACATTAATGTATTCTGGAAGAAAGGTTGGTAGGTGGGGTTGATAAATATTATACCAATATGCTGAAAAATATTTTGTATTACTTCCAAGAATTCATTCAAACATATCACAATTCTATATGGTTCACATTTCTATGTTTGTCAGGATGTGGAGGGTGATGTGGTGTAGGTGCAGTCCAATCGCTGCAAACAACACCACTCATCACAATAAAGAAATCCGGGTTCTCCACAGATTTGCCCCACAGAAAGATGGCCGACTTCCGGTCTAACTTCCGCCCCTATGGTGACCTTTGGACCGGTGCATCTCCTGTTGGGGATACCTCTAGCCTTGCCTAGCGCCCTCTCAGGTCGGGAGGGAGATTTACAGCTGAGATTCATTTTCTCCGTCACATATCCCACCCCTCAGAGTGGAGCCGTAGGCACACTCGGCTAACCTTAACATCCCCAACCCCAACTTCCCGGAAAAAAAAATCTGCATTTTGATGTTCCTTAACCGCACGATGCTTCACTTGGAAGACGAAGGGCTAGAGCGCCAGGTACCACCGCGTTATACGGGCATTCGTGTCCTTCATCGTGTTAAGCCACTTTACAGGGTCATGGTCTGTGACTAGGAGGAATGAACGTCCCAACAAGTAATACCTCAGAGTGTGCGTGGCCCACTTGACCGCCAGACACTCTTTCTCGATAACAGAATACTTCCGTTCTCTGGGAAGCAATTTTTTACTGAGGAATAGAACAGGGTGTTCAACTCCTGCTACTTTTTGGGACAGAACAGCCCCCAGACCAGCGTCTGAGGCATCGGTCTGGAGGATGAACTCCTTACTGAAATCTGGAGTAATCAAAGCAGGGGCCTGGCAAAGTCTCCTCTTTATCAATTCAAAGGCCCCCTGACACTGTTCTGTCCATTTCACTGTAGTGGGTGCATTTTTTTTTAGTAAGGTCAACTAGGGGATTGACGATGGTGGCATACTCGGGAATAAAGCGGCGATAATAGCCTGCCAACCCCAGTAGGGACCTTACCTGATGTTTGGTCTCTGGGACCGCAGCATCCATTAAGGCTTGCACCTTGGAAGCTACTGGTTTCACCTGACCATTACCCATCATAAAACCTAAGTATTGTGTTTCAGCTTTCCCAAATGCGCACTTACCCAGATTCACTGTTAGTTTGGATTCTCTCAGAGACTGCAGGACGGCTGATACTCTTTCAAGATGTTCCTCCCAGGTGGAACTGTAGATGACTACATCATCTATATATGCAGCAGCATATTTTCGATGATGATACCTAATACCCTGTCCATTAGTCTCTGAAAGGATGCCCCTGCACCATGCAGGCCAAACGGCATGGTCCGGAAATGAAATATTCCCTCTGGGGTGGAGAAAGCTGTTTTTTCTTGAGACTCCGGAGTCAGAGGAATCTGCCAGTACCCTTTCGTCAGGTCTAGGGTTGAAATGAACCGTGCTTGTCCCAGCTTGTCGAGGAGCTCATCCACACGAGGCACAGGGTAAGCATCAAATTTAGAGATTGCATTCACCTTCCTGAAGTCTACACAGAACCAAATAGTGCCATCCTTCTTGGGCACTAGCACAATGGGACTGCACCATTCGCTATGGGAAGGTTGAATGACTTTCAATTTGAGCATTTCTTTTACCTCTGTGTATGGCTTCCCTTCGACTTTCTGGGATGCAGTGACGTCTCTCTCTGACCCGGACACCTGGCAGGATAACAATAGCATGTTCAATAATGTCAGTTTTACCGGGCACACTAGAAAAGACATAGTCAAACCTTCCAATTAACTCCAATAAGTCTTGTTTCTGACCAGGAAGTAATTGTTCCCCGATCTCAACCTTAGGTGTGCTAGCTGGCTCAATTTCGGGGCCAAAATCCTCCTCTGTTTGAACAGGGGATATGAACAAGATTTCTCGTTCTCTCCACGGTTTGAGGAGGTTGATATGATAAATTTGTCTTTCATTTTGGCGACCGGGCTGTCTGATTTCATAATTTACCTTACCTATGGCCCTGATCACCTCAAAAGGTCCCTGCCATTTAGCACACAACTTAGATTCAGATGAAGGAAGCAACAACAGCACTTTGTCTCCAGGCCGGAAGTTCCGAATTCTTGCATTTTTGTTGGACTGTTGTTGTTGACGATGCTGAGCCAGTTTTAAATTCTCATGGGCCAGTCGTCCCACTAATTCCAATCGGTCTCTGAGGAGTATTACGTACTTGACTGCATTTTTGGAGACATTTTTTGATCTTCCCACCCCTCTCTCACAAGATCAAGGATACCTCGGGGTTGTCTCCCGTACAGCAGCTCGAAGGGTGAAAACCCTGTAGAGCTCTGCGGCACCTCTCGCACTGCGAAGAGCAAGTAAGGAAGCAATTTGGCCCAATTTTTCCCTTCCTGACCGACAAACCGTCTCAACATCTGTTTCAGTGTTTGATTAAATCGTTCGACCAAACCGTCCGTCTGTGGGTGATAGACTGAGGTTCTGATGGACTTAATTTTCAAAACTTCATACACATGTTTCAAACATTTTGACATAAAATTAGTTCCTTGGTCAGTTAAAATTTCCTGGGGAATCCCTACCCTCGACACAATCTGCACTAACTCTCGGGCTATTGCTGACGCACTGATGGACCTCAATGGCACTGCCTCCGGATATCGCGTAGCATAGTCCACCACTACTAAAATGTGCGTATATCCGAAGTCAGAGGGAGCCAAAGGACCCACTATGTCCATGGCAATTCTTTCGAAGGGGGTGCCAATTAAAGGCAGTGGAACCAGCGGGGCGGGCAAACTCTACCCACCGTTACTTTTTGACATTCCGGACATCCCGCCACATATCTTTTCACATCCTCATAAATCCCCAGCCAATAAAAGTGAGCCAGTATTCCCTCCAAAGTCTTCTCATACCCGAGGTGACCAGAGAATGGTATATCATGCGCAAGACACATCACCTCCGGCTGAAATGGCTTAGGAACCAATAACTGTGTTACGGGCTGTCCCGTGCCTGGAGCGTGGGTTACTCTGTATAGCAGGTGCCCGGTTATGACATAGTGAGGATATGTGAGCGGCCGGTTGCCGTCAACCTCCTTCCCTTCAATATACCGAACCTGACCCCGAATGTGCACCAGAGTGGGGTCATTGCTTTGCTCCCACTCTAGGTCCACATTCTGGTCCCAAAATGTCGGCACATCCTGGTGAGGCTCGGGTGAATTATCTGGCCTAGGGTTATCAGTAACCTCGATCTGCAGATTACACTGTATGGCTACCCGCTTCCCCTGACGTTTGTTAGATACAGAGGAAACATTCACCAAATCCCAGCCTTGCCTCATTAATGCTCCTAGTTTTTCGGCCCTTCGTTCCTTTTTGGATTTTTTTGGGCGGAACTTAGAAGGAAACAAATCAGGTTGCAACGGAAAAATCTGTCCAATCGACTCTTCCGTTTTTCCCCTGGCAATCAATACTTTACTGGTTGTGGTCGGCCACATGCACCCGGCTACCAATTGCCTGAAACAAGGCCAATCCCAACCAAGTATAATGGGATACGGCAACCTTTCTGACACAGCCACGATTACGCAGCTTGTATGACCCTCCACGGTCATGCTAAGTTTTACCAGAGGGTATGTTTTGGTTTCCCCATGAACGCAGGAGATAGCCACGGAACTCCATGTCTCCCAAGACATCCCCCATTAATTCGCCCGAATCAAGGTTTGCCCACAACCGAGGCCAGTAAAGCGTGGGTCCTCATTTTCCCAATTTCCACATTAACAATGCAAGGCCCTCCCACCATTCCCCACGCGACTTACCCGCCCGCATTGGATACCTGGAAGCCATATCGCACTCCATCAAAGCGGGACAGTTGCGGTCTCGTGGCACCGGTAGCATAGGGGAGGAGGGGGCACTAAAGGAAGCTGAATGTCCCGCTGCAAGGGCTGCAACGGGTAGGGGGTACTGCTCTCACCAGCTGGGGCCAGCCTTTGTCTCCATTTTGGGGAGGGTAGGCTGCCCGACGGGTGTGGGGGTCTGATGGTGTGTTGTGAAAGGGTAGAGGGGGTGTTCCGTGACCGAGTCATCATCTGCTTCGGGACTGAGGGTGGACCAGGCAGCACGGTGGGTTGCAAAGAGCGGAGGGACAGCTGGCAATTTTCAAACCCATCGGCCAGCTTGATGGCTTCTTTGAGGCTGGAGGGGCCGTGCTGGCTAACCCAAGCCTGGGTCTCTGCCCCCAACACATAGCAGAACTGCTCTATGGCGATCATCTCCAGCATTTGCTGTGGGGTTTGGTGTGTGGGGCGGAGCCAGCGGGTCAGCTGATCCCACAGGTATTGAGCCACAGCCCGTGGTCTTGTCTCCGGGGGACGTTTGTATTCACGGAAACGGGCGCAGGTATCGCCTCTTCTGTTATATTGTATCGCTGAAGGATGGCCTGCTTGATGCGGTCGTAATCCAGGACCACATCTTCACCCATATTGCGATATGCCGCCTGGGCTTCCCTGCTCAAGCAAGGGGCTAGTTGGGTTGCCCACCACCCCGAGGCCACTTTGCTACCATGGCTACCCTTTCAAATGTAATCAAGTAGGCCTCGGGATCATCCTCAGCCTTCATCCGCTGGAGCTTCGCTTCGGGATAACAACCTCCAGAGTTGCCGCACCTGATTCTTCCAAATTTGGAGATGAGGTCGGAGCGCAGTAGGACGGCACAGGACAACTAGCTCTCCATGAACGCCCATACGCAGTGGTTGCCTCCTCCTGTCGCTTATGCCTCCTCTCCCTCTTGTGCTCTTCCTCAATCATCTGCTGACTCTGCCGTTCCATTATTGCTGCCAGCACTGTCGGGTCCATCCTCAGTCCAGGATCCCACTTCTCACACCACGTTGTCAGGATGTGGAGGGTGATGTGGTGTAGGTGCAGTCCAATCGCTGCAAACAACACAGCTGATCACAGTAAAGAAATCCGGGTTCTCCACAGATTTGCCCCACAGAAAGATGGCCGACTTCCAGTCTAACTTCCGCCCCTACGGTGACCTTTGAACCGGTGCATCTCCTGTTGGGGATACCTCTAGCCTTGCCTTGCGCCCTCTCAGGTCGGGAGGGAGATTTACAGCTCAGATTCATTTTCTCCCTGTCACAATGTTACAGTAGAATTTAACTGAAATCTAAAAGCTTCTAAGATGTTATCACCTTATCTGCATCTAGGCTGCATTTGATGAGCTGCACATGCAATGCTGTGGTTTTGTAAGATAAACACTTGACACAAACTGAATAACCTTGCAGTTATACAATTTTTTATTTGAAAGACCTACATAGAAACATGTATAGTACAGTAAGTCTGTGCTCTTCTTTCATTTCATGAGCAGAGTTACTGGCAACAAGCTGCATCAAATAGAGAAATCAAGCCACACCCCCAAAATCATTATTCTTATTGGAAACGCATCTTGAGGTTATGATCTGGTATTGGTCAAGGACAAGTTCAGGTTCAGCTGATATACTGTACACTTTTGTATAAAAGACTTTAATAGCTCTTTCCCCTTATTAGAATCTTTTCAGGCAATGATTTGTACCATTTCTTTAGACTATTAAGTAGAAGCATAAGTTAAAGTTTACTTCATTATGGTATTGGCTTGCCTTGCCTTAGGTAACTTTTTAGATTTTGTATATTAAAACAGTATTTTCGGGCTCCAGAGTGGCGCATCCAGTAAAGGCGCCTCGTGGAGTGCAGGATGCTCTATAGCCTGAAGAGTGCAGGTTTAAATCCAGGCTATATCACTGCCGACCGTGACCGGGTTCCTAGGGGCAGCGCACAATTGGCTGAGTGCCACCCGGGTAGGGAGGGATTAGGTCTGCCAGGCAATCCACGGTTCACTGCGCACCAGCGACCCCTGTGGCTGATAGGGCGCTTCATGGTCTGCAGTGGAGCCATTCAGATCTGTGTTGTCCTCCAGCACTATAGGTCTGGTGGCTTTGCTGTGGATCCGAGTGCGAAAAATGACAGATTGGCAGGAACACGTTTTGGAGGACGCGTGTTTCAGCCTGGACAATGTAATCTAAAAAAATTCCAGGATTTACATCCTGAGTTGTCACGTAAAACACAGACGCAGTTGTACAGCCAGACCACACCATCTCCCACATTCCATTGAAATACATACTTCCATGTGGTCGAAAGAAGGAACTGGGGGTGCAGCTTGTATACTAAAATAATACTATTATAGGCTAAACAACCATGTACTGTGATTCTAAGTAGAAGTGCTTATAAAATTGTTATTTCTGCAAATCTGCTCAAATGCCATCAGGATATCTAAATACATATATTTAGGAAAACTAACATCTGAAGTGCACTCTAACAACAGTTTCGATTTCAGGAGTTACTTTTTGTTTTCTGTTACACTAAACTTACCATCTCTGTTTCAATAAGAAATAAAAAATAAAATAAAAAATTATACCCAACCTCCCTCACAATGGGGGCTCAACTTTTACATGAGGTTGACATTAACTCGGCTTAATACGGTATATTAACTAGATGGCTGCAAAACATACATTGTAGGATTTTTTCAGGTGGGAAATAAGGAAATAGAAGTTTTTATTGTAAGACCAAGTTTTTATAGAGAAGTTCAAAGTAACATTACAGGTAAATGTAAGGCTGTAGTTAATGCATACTCCATCAGTTACTGTAGCATTAAAGTATGTACAGTATTTATTGAAGGTACTTCAAGGTAATGTTGCCTTTACTCACCCAAAATACATTTTACTCAAGATAGTCTAATTTGGAGAGTAAATTACTCAATGACCCAAAATCTTATACCACAGGAAAGTTTTCTGCTATTTTAACTTGATGAATGTTCCAGAGTTAAAGCAGGTCTTACCTTATTAAGCAGTTCTGACAATCTGCCTTCATTGAGAGGAGCAAGCTTAGGTCTGTTACATTCTTGGTTTGCCTAAAGGTAAAACAGCTAACAGCAATCAGCGACTCAAAACCTAGACAGGAATTTCCAAGTTTAATGTGTTATATTTATTGTTGTTTTATATCACTTCATTTGTACTGAGAAAATATACAGATCCTATATGCTTATGCAATGCTTATGATTATTGCAGCCACAAATTCTATTCTACATCAGGGATCCACACACCAAACATCCACATCAGTTTCTTTATAATGCAAAAATCTCTGAACTAAAGCTGTCTCTACTTAATGTCCAAATGTGTCATGATTTTCTGTTTCAGTTATCACATCCTTCTGTCTTCTCTCTTAGTACACCTGATGCAGTGGAGTGTAACTATTTGTTCAATGAGGGATTCCTTCATGTGTGTCTTACATTCACTAGAAATTTTGCAGAGGGACAGGTCAATGGTTACACTCTTGTGTACCAGAAACAAAACATTTTTGAGTGCCATCTTGGGGCCTGAAGGGTGCTTTAATCTTTTGAGTGTAGTCACAAAGATGCAATGTCTGAAATAGCAAGTGATATACAAAGTGAATCTAAATACGAGTATATTTGTTATAAGTTTGTCCACATAAAAACAGTTTTTAATCTGTGACTGTGGCAAAGTGGCTAGGGAAGGGGTACAGGTGTAGCAGTGATGTTTTGCAGGAGTGACAGACAGACAATGTTATCCGGTGAAAAAGTGCTTTATTTATAATCCCGGTCTGGCGACCGTCAAACAATAAATCCCCGGCTATACACAGCAATGTGTAAAGCACGGGGATAATGCAATAGACACAGTCCTGAACAGACAACAAATACACGGTCACCAGTCCGGGGTGAGTGCAGTCGTGCTGGTGCGGAGTGAAACACAGGTAAGGGTGACGTTAGTGCAGTGGTGCTCGGATTTTGTGCTGACCCTCTGCGACAGCTCCGGAGGTGTGCTTTAATTGTCTGGTGGTTGAAACACGGACAGTTAGACAGACAGACACAACAAACACAATACACAAAACACACGCTTTTTCTCACTTTCTGAGAGCTCCTCTCTCAGTCCTTCTCTCTCAGCTCTACCCAAACGAAGGAAAAGATCAGCGTTACCCTGGCCCCTATATGTAGTCCCAGTATGATTTCCAGGTAAACGGTTGCAGCTGCCTTATTACTTGCAGCTGCCCCTCGCTTACCTTTCACGCCAAAACAGTCCTACAACAGAGTCTCGCTTCCTTCCAGGCTGACCCACTTCCCGTCCCGGAAACGAACTGTCAGGCCAGCCCTTCCAGATACTTCTCCTCTCGTTCTTTAGCCCTCACAGGTCGGGAGGAAGATTTACCACCAGAACTCATTGTATTTCTGTCACATATCCCACCGCTCAGAGTGGAGCCGAAGGAACACTCGGCTAAATCTACCTTTCCCATTACTCCCTCCCGGGAAAAATAATCCGCATTTTGGTGGTCTTTCCCTGCACGGTGTACCATATGGTACATGAAGGGCTGCAATGCCAGATACCACCGAGTTATCCGGCATTGCTGTCCTTCATTGTGCTTAACCATGTGAGTGGGCGTGGTCTGTGACCAGATCAAATGAGTGTCCCAGCAGGTAGTATCGTGAAGAGTGAGTAGCCCATTTAATGGCCAAACACTCCTTTTCGACTATGGAGTAGTTACGCTCCCGAGGCAACATCTTTTTGCTCATGTACACTATCGGGTGTTCTACTCCAGCTACCTTTTGGGACAAGACAGCACCCAAACCTACATCCGATGCGTCGGTGTGGAGGATGAATCTCTTGGTGAAATCTGGAGTAATAAGAGTGGGGGCCTGGCAAAGTCTGCGTTTAATCGTATCAAACGCCCCGACACTCAGCTGACCATTTGATTAAATTTGGTGAGGTCCACTAACGGGTTAACCACTGTGGCGTACTCGGGGATGAAACGGCGGTAATAACCGGCTAAGCCCAGTAGTGACCTCACCTGAGTCTTGGTTTTGGGGATCGCTGCATCAACCAAAGCCTGGACTTTGGTGACCACAGGTCTCACCCTTCCATTTCCCATTATAAATCCCAAATATTGAGTTTCTTGTTTTGCAAACGCACATTTTCTCAAGTTAGCTGTCAGCCGGGCTGCCCTTAGAGACTGAAGAACGGCTGCAACCCTAGCCAAATGCTCTCGCCAGGTGGAGCTGTAAATCACCACGTCATCAATATACGCTGCTGCATATTCATGATGTGGGCGTAAAACCTGGTCCATCAGTCTCTGAAAGGCAGCGGGCGCACCATGTAGCCCAAATGGCATGGTTTTAAAGTGGAACAGCCCTTCTGGTGTTGAAAATGCGGTTTTCTCTCTGGAGCTGCGGGTTAAAGGGATTTGCCAGTATCCCTTCGTCAGGTCCAGAGTGGAAATAAACCTCGCTTTTCCCAGTCGGTCTAAAAGTTCGTCGACCCGAGGCATGGGATACGATCGAACTTAGCAATAGCGTTTACCTTACGGAAATCAACGCAGAAGCGGTTGGTGCCGTCTTTCTTAGCCACTATGACAATTGGACTGCACCACTCGCTCCTGGAAGGTTCAATCACCCCAAGCTCGAGCATATCCCATACCTCTTTGCTAACGCCACTTCGTCGACTTTCTGGGATCCGCACGGTCTCTCTCGCACTGTGACACCTGGTGGAGAGATAATGTCATATTCAACTAAGTTTGTCCTGCCGGGCACGCCAGAAAAACATCGCTGAACTCCTCAATAAGCTTACGCAGCTCTCTTTGCTGATCCGGAACCAATTGTTCCCCATTGAAATCACTCTTGTGCGTGGGTCTCTGGACAGGGGCCTAAATCATCCTCTATATTGCCTGGGGCTATAAACAAGACCTCCCTTGCCTGCCAGGGCTTTAACAAATTGACATGGTAAATTTCACGCTCATTCCGGCGATCGGGCTGTCTAATTTCATAGTTTACTTTCCCTATAGCCCGAATCACCTCATACGGCCCCTGCCATTTTGCACACAGTTTTGATTCTGATGAGGGAAGTAGCAGCATTACCTTGTCCCCTGGTCGAAAGGTTCAATCCGTGCATTTTGTTGTAATGCTGCTGCTGTTGGTGCTGAGCCGATCTGAGGTTGTCCTGGGCCAAACGACCGACCAAATCCAGGCGATCTCTTAGTAGGAGCACATACTTCACTACATTTTTGGACGAGCCTTTGTGCTCCTCCCACCCCTCTCTCAGCAGGTCAAGAATGCCGCGAGGCTGCCGGCCGTACAGGAGCTCAAAGGGGGAGAACCCCGTTGAACTCTGCGGCACTTCTCTCACTGCAAAAAGGAGGTAGGGAAGAAGCGATGCCCAATGTTTCTGCTCCTGTGTTACAAATCGTCTCAGCATCGACTTTAAAGTCTGATTAAAACGTTCCACCAGACCGTCCGTTTGTGGATGATAAACGGACGTCCTGATGGGACGTATTTTCAATATTTTATACACTTGCTGTAACGTGTTGGACAAAAAATTGGTTCCGTGATCGGTCAAAATCTCTTTGGGAATCCCTACTCTAGCCATAATCTGCGCTAACTCAGTGGCTATTGCAGCGGCACTAGTGGACCTCAATGGAACTGCCTCCGGTATCGCGTTGCATAATCCACCACCACTAATATATGCGTATACCCGAGTCAGAAGGTAGCAAAGGGCCCACTATGTCCATTGCAATGCGCCGAACGGAGTGGAAATAATCGGCAGTGGGACCAAAGGGGCGGGCGACTTCGACCCGGCGCTACTCGCTGGCAGTCTGGGCATGTGGCTACATATCTCGACACATCAGTATGAAGACCTAGCCAATAGAATCGAGCCAATATCCGTTCCTCGTCTTTTCGGCTCCGAGGTGCCCCGCAAAAGGGATATCATGCGCCAGCCTCATGACCTCGGTCCGACAAGACGGGGAACCAACAATTGCGTTACAGGCTGTCCTGTGCCCGCGGCTAGGTTTACCCTATACAGTAATTGCCCCTTGATACTGAAATGTGGATATACTAGCGCCCCAGCGCCATCAACATCCTTACCTTCAATGGACGGACCTGTCCCCAAGCGTGCACCAGTGACGGTCGTTATGTTGGCCCCACACTAGGTCCGCGCTTGAGTACCACGGGTCCGGTACATTGAGAGGGGCTGGAATAACCTCTGCTCTAGTTGGCCCAGTAACCTCGCTCTCTCGGTCACACTGCGTTCCCACTCCCTTCGACTGGCGTTTGTTACCATTACCGCACTCTCCCACCAGACCCCAGCCTTGTCTCAAAAACGCTCCCTCCCATTTTGCGGTCCGTCTCTCCTTATTTGTTTTTCTAGGACGGAAAAAGGAGAAAACATTTCAGTGTGAAAAGGAAACACATCACCAATTGTTCCTTTTCTCTCTCTGCCACGTTACGTGTGTGGCCGAGACTGCCACTTTTGCACTAAATCTCTGAATTTTGGCCAGTCTCGCCCAGAATAACTGGGTGTGGCAACCTTTCCGCCACCCCGACTACAAGGTGACGCTTTTATCGGACCTACCGATAAATATACTTTTATTGTGGGGTATGTCGCCGTGTCTCCATGGATACAGGAGATGGCCACCTGACCTCGCGGGTCGCCACGACACACCGCCCAGGAGAGCTGTCCTAATCAAGGTTTGCTCACACCCTGTGTCCACTAATGCGTGGGTTTTCACATTTCCTAAAACCACATTGATTAGACAAGGCCCCTCCCGACCATTTTCCCCACACTTACCAGTTTCAGGTGCCCAATTGCACGCGCCACGCCACACTCCATGGCAGCGGGCATGACCTGGCCAGATGTCCCGCTGGTGGCACCTAAAACAGATAGGAGGGACAGAGGGGGCATAGGGTGTAAATCTGTCCCGCTGCTGGTATGGCAACGGGCAGGGCAGCACCTCTACCCCAGCTGGGGCCAACCTTGGTCTCCATGGGGGAGGCAAGGGGCCCAATGGGGTCGGCGCTCTGGGAGGTCTGGGTCCCGGGAACACGGGTGGTGGTGGTGGTGGTGTTGGAGGAGAGGGAGAGAGAGGGCGATTGCTCCGAAGGGCAGGGGTCGACAGGATCCGGGCAGACGTCAGGGAGTCCTCGAAATCTTCAGCCAATTTGACTGCCTCCTCCAGGGTGTCAGGGTTGTGGCGCCGTATCCACGCTTGGGTTTCGGCGCCGACCACATGGCAGAATTGCTCCACCACAATGGCTTCCCCCATCTGTTGGGCGGTCTTCTTCCCGGGGGTCAGCCAATGCACCATGTGGTCGCACAACCGCTTCTGCCACCACCCTGGGGCGGGTCTCCGGGCTCTCCGGTACTCCCTAAATCTCGCCCGGTGGGTCTCCGTAGTAATATTCAGGCGGGCGGAGGATAGCCTGCTTGACCAGGTCGTAGTCGGTGGCGTGATGGTCACTCATCGCCTGGTACGCTGCTTGAGCCTCCCCGATCAGGCAGGGACCCAGCTGGCTGGCCCAGAACTCCCGCTGCCACGCCGCCGCGGTGGCCAGCCGCCGAACGCCACCAAATACGCCCGGTCATCCTCCGCCGACATTTTCATCACCCGTGCCTTCGGGGCGACATCAACGGTATTGTGGTAGGGGCCGTTGCTGCGGCAACAGCCAACCCTACCCGCTCAATGAGCGCGTAGCGCCCTCCCTCCTTCTCTCCTCTACGTCCCGCCTGCTCTCCAGCTCCTGCAGCAGCTCCGCCAGTGTGTTGCGGTCCATGATCCCGTGTTCTGACACCACGTGTGGCAAAGTGGCTAGGAAGGGGTACAGGTGTAGCAGTGATGTTTTGCAGGAGTGACAGACAGACAATGTTATCCGGTGAAAAAGTGCTTTATTTATAATCCCGGTCTGGCGACCGTCAAACAATAAATCCCCGCTATACACAGCAATGTGTAAAGCACGGGATAACGCAATAGACACAGTCCTGAACAGACAACAAATACCGGTCACCAGTCCGGGTGAGTGCAGTCGTGCTGGTGCGGAGTGAAACACAGGTAAGGGTGACGTTAGTGCAGTGGTGCTCGGATTTTGTGCTGACCCTCTGCGACAGCTCCGAGGTGTGCTTTAACTGTCTGGTGGTTGAAACACGGACAGTTAGACAGACAGACACAACAAACACAATACACAAAACACACGCTTTTTTCTCACTTTCTGAGAGCTCCTCTCTCAGTCCTTCTCTCTCAGCTCTACCCAAACGAAGGAAAAGATCAGCGTTACCCTGGTCTCTATATGTAGTCCCAGATGATTTCCAGGTGAACGGTTGCAACTGCCTTATTACTTGCAGCTGCCCCTCGTTTACCTTTCACGTCAAAACGGTCCTACAACAGAGTCTCGCTTCCTTCCAGGCTGACCCACTTCCCGGTCCCGGAAACGAACTGTCAGTCCAGCCCTTCCAGATACTTCTCCTCTCGTTCTTTAGCGCCCTCACAGGTCGGGAGGAAGATTTACCACCAGAACTCATTGTATTTCTGTCACAGTGACACTGAGCTTTTTCTGTATAGTGTTAAGAAATCAATCTTGAAAATAGAGGTGAAAAGCAGTTTTTCCTGCCTTCTTTCTTTTGAATACTGTACATTTTCTGGAGACCTTGCTGATTAGTACCATGCTGGTTTTGAAGACATTTAAAAAAGGTGCATTTAAACCCACCTTTTTATTTGATGATGTAAATTCTGCCTTTTCAAATTATGCAACTTGTCCTAAAAGTGCCCTAAAATTAACAGAAAAAGAATTTGGTTAATAAATGAATCTAATATTTAAACGTGTTTTTCTATACATGTTATCTACTGTATCTTCATTTCCTTAACTTTTACCAAAGTTTGTTGGTATCACAGACCTAATTTGTTTTTCAACAAATGTGGAAATCAGTAGATGTAGAAATAGGAGGGTGTTGTAAATGTATTTAGTTACCGTTTATTATTATTTGTTTATTTAGCAGACGCCTTTATCCAAGGCGACTTACAGAGACTAGGGTGTGTGAACTATGCATCAGCTGCAGAGTCACTTACAACTACGCCTCACCCAAAGACGGAGCACAAGGAGGTTAAGTAACTTGCTCAGGGTCACACAATGAGTCAGTGGCTGAGGTGGGATTTGAACCGGGGACCTCCTGGTTACAAGCCCTTTTCTTTAACCACTGGACCACACAGCCTCCTAACAGAACAAATGTGACGGAACTAAAAATACATATGCAGGTGGTTTAGAGAAATATATTGTATCCGATCCACAGTAAGGGAGTGTTCTATGCAAAGGATAAAACCCTTCCTGTTGTTCTAAATAATTTGTTCGGTTTTTTGGAGGACAATATAATAACATACAAGATTTAAATTATTATTTTAAACAAAAGCAGTAACATAGAAGTTGATTTAGAAGTTGATTTTGCAGTACTTTCTGAAATATTCTATGAAATGCACAAAGCCCTAAAGGCTCCTGTTTTACCTTGCTTCTAGTTTGTACCAGTTTTGAATGCTTGAGTCCCTTGAGAGCTTTCTTATGCCTGGAACAACCCCTTACAAATATCAAATATTAGAGTTCAATTGCCTGTAGCTATGATGAAAGCAAAATTGTAATCTCAAATACTTTAATGTAAGATGGTACAATGAACTCTTATTACACATATGCAGTTTGCCACATCATCAGTAATATACTGTACCTTTCAATGACTACATACACAAGCCATTTGTGTGTTTAAAAAAATACAAATACAAATATTAATTAAATGTATTAAATTACTGTATTTGTAATATCTGGTTGGGGTAGAAGGGGCTACACTGTATATTAAAATAGGACACAAGGGGCTCCCGAGTGGCGATCCAGTAAAGCAGCCCGTGGAGTGCAGGATGTGCCCTACAGTTTGGACGGCGCGAAGTTTGAGTCCAGGCTATTCCTTTGCCGACCGAGGACGGAGCTTCCAGGGGTGGCGCCACTGGCCGAGCCGCCTGGGGAGGGAGGGCTAGGTCAGCCAGGGTGTCCTCGGCTCACCACGCAACAGCGACCCCTGCAGTCTGGCCTGTAAGCTGCCCAGTGGTGCGTTATTCCCCGACGCTGTAGCTCTGGGTGGCTGCATGGTGAGTCTGCAGCGTGTAAAAGCGGTCGGCTGACAGCACGCACTTCGGGACAGCGTGTGTTCGCTCTCGCCGCCTCGAGTCAGCACAGGGGTGGTAGTGGTGGGCTGAGCCTAGAAAAATAATTGGACATTACTAAACTGGGGAGAAAACAATAAAAAATAATTGGCGACCACTAAATAAAAAATAAAATAAAAATAGGACACACAATTGCTGATTTTAATCTCTTATGAATAATTCAACTCTTCTTGTTACTTTACAACAACAAATTGTTTCAAAGTTCTTTGTAGCTTTTGTCTCCAGCTTTCCTAAAATTCCCTCCCTAATGAGAGCTTTGCAATTGCAATTTCTGCTGCATGTATAGTATTTGAACCCAGGCTCTGGGTTCAGCACCCCTAATGCTTTTAAACCATGTCTAAAATGTGTGCTGGGACAAATAGTCCCAGACACAGCTTGAAATGTATTCAACCATGGTTGCATTCATGCAGGAATTTCTAAATTATTATAACAAAACAATACCTTGCATTGGAAACCAATGTACTAATGAGGTCTTTAAAACAAAAAAAACAAAAAAACACTAATTCTATTGTACTTTAGAATGTTTCTCTCTTTTCTTTAACAAGTAATATGATGAGGTAGCAGGTTTTTTTTACTCGTAAGATATTTTTGTTACTGTAATGAATCATACTTTTGTTTTCCAATACTTCTATACAATTTAAAATAATATTCAAACGTAAAATGCAGGATTTGGTCGGGACTTGAACATTTTCTTCTAGCTATAATTGTTTTGAAGTCGACAGGAACATTCTCATGTCAGCATCAACATCAGCTGTCATCACCCCACCCCCTCTCCCTGCTCCAGTAGGTATTTTAAAACTTAAAATGCTACATGATTATCAAGTTGTTTATTTGAAGTGTACACCACACTTAAAAACAAAAACAATGTTCTTGAAAAACAAGAAACCGTCTTCTTAGCTTTACCTTGCTCCATAATGGTCACAGGAATGTATTTATGTATTCGTACATATTTTTAAATGTAGAGTGCTCATTTACTTTAACCCTGATTTTCTCCGTAATTTTGTATTACAAAATAAAAAGCAACTGTTGGACAGAATTACATTTAAAACTAAAAAGCCAGTGTTGCATTTATTTACGTTTTACTGCAGTAATAAACAGGGGTATTTATTTACAGGGAAATTGTAGAGTTTAAAAGTAAAAGAAGTAAAAGTTTGTCTCAGACACACAGTATAATTCTGGAAGGGCATTAGACCTTGAAAAAGAAGGTCCAAAAAGGCTTAGTCTTTGGCACCTCAAAGAAGGATTTGGTGTTGGCTCTTAAAAGCGGGATTTGTCAACTTTGAATGACAACCAACAGAAAGTGCTTTAAGAAAGACAGAAGTATGTACCACATTATATTAAGAAAATAATGAGAGCTTAGTTATAAAAATTAGGATGAAAGCTTTTTTGCTTATCCGAAAAGATACTGGTTCGAGGCTCTCTTGAATCCGGACAATAGTTTTTCCCCTCACCGCATAAATTCCCCACACAGCTCAGGAGAACCAAAGATTCAGTGGGTGTCTTCTGATCTCACGACCAAGCCAGTTTCTCTTTTACACATAGAAACTTGGAGGGGCCGTGCTGGCTAACCCAAGCCTGGGTCTCTGCCCCCAACACATAGCAGAACTGCTCTATGGCGATCATCTCCAGCATTTGCTGTGGGGTTTGGTGTGTGGGCGGAGCCAGCGGGTCAGCTGATCCCACAGGTATTGAGCCACAGCCCGTGGTCTTGTCTCCGGGGACGTTTGTATTCACGGAAACGGCGCAGGTACGCCTCTTCTGTTATATTGTATCACTGAAGGATGGCCTGCTTGATGCGGTCGTAATCCAGGACAGCATCTTCACCCATATTGCGATATGCCGTCTGGGCTTCCCTGCTCAAGCAAGGGGCTAGTTGGGTTGCCCACCACTCCCGAGGCCACTTTGCTGCCATGGCTACCCTTTCAAATGTAATCAAGTAGGCCTCGGGATCATCCTCAGCCTTCATCCGCTGGAGCTTCGCTTCGGGATAACAACCTCCGGAGTTGCCGCACCTGATTCTTCCAAATTCGGAGATGAGGTCGGGAGCGCAGTAGGACGGCACAGGACAACTAGCCTCTCCATGAACGCCTCCATACGTGTGGTTGCCTCCTCCTGTCGCTTGCGTCTCTCCTCTCCCTCTTGTGCTCTTCCTCAATCATCTGCTGACTCTGCCGTTCCATTATTGCTGCCAGCACTGTCGGGTCCATCCTCAGTCCAGGATCCCACTTCTCACACCACGTTGTCAGGATGTGGAGGGTGATGTGGTGTAGGTGCAGTCCAATCGCTGCAAACAACACAGCTGATCACAGTAAACTTAACAGTAAATTTAACTGAAATCTAAAAGCTTCTAAGATGTTATCACCTTATCTGCATCTAGGCTGCATTTGATGAGCTGCACATGCAATGCTGTGGTTTTGTAAGATAAACACTTGACACAGACTGAATAACCTTGCAGTTATACAATTTTTTATTTGAAAGACCTAAATAGAAACATGTATAGTACAGTAAGTCTGTGCTCTTCTTTCATTTCATGAGCAGAGTTACTGGCAACAAGCTGCATCAAATAGAGAAATCAAGCCACACCCCCAAAATCATTATTCTTATTGGAAACGCATCTTGAGGTTATGATCTGGTATTGGTCAAGGACAAGTTCAGGTTCAGCTGATATACTGTGCACTTTTGTATAAAAGACTTTAATAGCTCTTTCCCCTTATTAGAATCTTTTCAGGCAATGATTTGTACCATTTCTTTAGACTATTAAGTAGAAGCATAAGTTAAAGTTTACTTCATTATGGTATTGGCTTGCCTTGCCTTAGGTAACTTTTTAGATTTTGTATATTAAAAACAGTATTTTCGGGCTCCAGAGTGGCGCATCCAGTAAAGGCTCCTCGTGGAGTGCAGGATGCTCTATAGCCTGAAGAGTGCAGGTTTAAATCCAGGCTATATCACTGCCGACCGTGACCGGGGTTCCTAGGGGCAGCGCACAATTGGCTGAGTGCCACCCGGTAGGGAGGGATTAGGTCTGCCAGGCAATCCACGGTTCACTGCGCACCAGCCACCCCTGTGGCTGATAGGGCTTCATGGTCTGCAGTGGAGCCATTCAGATCTGTGTTGTCCTCCAGCACTATAGGTCTGGTGGCTTTGCTGTGGATCCGCAGTGCGAAAAATGACAGATTGGCAGGAACACGTTTTGGAGGACGCGTGTTTCAGCCTGGACAATGTAATCTAAAAAAATTCCAGGATTTACATCCTGAGTTGTCACGTAAAACACAGACGCAGTTGTACAGCCAGACCACACCATCTCCCACATTCCATTGAAATACATACTTCCATGTGGTCGAAAGAAGGAACTGGGGGTGCAGCTTGTATACTAAAATAATACTATTATAGGCTAAACAACCATGTACTGTGATTCTAAGTAGAAGTGCTTATAAAATTGTTATTTCTGCAAATCTGCTCAAATGCCATCAGGATATCTAAATACATATATTTAGGAAAACTAACATCTGAAGTGCACTCTAACAACAGTTTCGATTTCAGGAGTTACTTTTTGTTTTCTGTTACACTAAACTTACCATCTCTGTTTCAATAAGAAATAAAAAAATAAAATAAAAAATTATACCCGAACCTCGCCCTCACAATGGGGGGCTCAACTTTTACATGAGGTTGACATTAACTCGAGCGAATATGGTATATTAACTAGATGGCTGCAAAACATACATTGTAGGATTTTTTCAGGTGGGAAATAAGGAAATAGAAGTTTTTATTGTAAGACCAAGTTTTTATAGAGAAGTTCAAAGTAACATTACAGGTAAATGTAAGGCTGTAGTTAATGCATACTCCATCAGTTACTGTAGCATTAAAGTATGTACAGTATTTATTGACGGTACTTCAAGGTAATGTTGCCTTTTACTCACCCAAAATACATTTTACTCGCATAGTCTAATTTGGAGAGTAAATTACTCAATGACCCAAAATCTTATACCACAGGAAAGTTTTCTGCTATTTTAACTTGATGAATGTTCCAGAGTTAAAGCAGGTCTTACCTTATTAAGCAGTTCTGACAATCCGCCTTCATTGAGAGGAGCAAGCTTAGGTCTGTTACATTCTTGGTTTGCCTAAAGGTAAAACAGCTAACAGCAATCAGTGACTCAAAACCTAGACAGGAATTTCCAAGTTTAATGTGTTATATTTATTGTTGTTTTATATCACTTCATTTGTACTGAGAAAATATACAGATCCTATATGCTTATGCAATGCTTATGATTATTGCAGCCACAAATTCTATTCTACATCAGGGATCCACACACCAAACATCCACATCAGTTTCTTTATAATGCAAAAATCTCTGAACTAAAGCTGTCTCTACTTAATGTCCAAATGTGTCATGATTTTCTGTTTCAGTTATCACATCCTTCTGTCTTCTCTTAGTACACCTGATGCAGTGGAGTGTAACGATTTGTTCAATGAGGGATTCCTTCATGTGTGTCTTACATTCACTAGAAATTTTGCAGAGGGACAGGTCAATGGTTACACTCTTGTGTACCAGAAACAAAACATTTTTGAGTGCCATCTTGGGGCCTGAAGGGTGCTTTAATCTTTTGAGTGTAGTCACAAAGATGCAATGTCTGAAATAGCAAGTGATATACAAAGTGAATCTAAATACGAGTATATTTGTTATAAGTTTGTCCACATAAAAACAGTTTTTAATCTGTGACACTGAGCTTTTTCTGTATAGTGTTAAGAAATCAATCTTGAAAATAGAGGTGAAAAGCAGTTTTTCCTGCCTTCTTTCTTTTGAATACTGTACATTTTCTAGAGACCTTGCTGATTAGTACCATGCTGGTTTTGAAGACATTTAAAAAAGGTGCATTTAAACCCACCTTTTATTTGATGATGTAAATTCTGCCTTTTCAAATTATGCAACTTGTTCTAAAAGTGCCCTAAAATTAACAGAAAAAGAATTTGGTTAATAAATGAATCTAATATTTAAACGTGTTTTTCTATACATGTTATCTACTGTATCTTCATTTCCTTAACTTTTACCAAAGTTTGTTGGTATCACAGACCTAATTTGTTTTTCAACAAATGTGGAAATCAGTAGATGTAGAAATAGGAGGGTGTTGTAAATGTATTTAGTTACCGTTTATTATTATTTGTTTATTTAGCAGACGCCTTTATCCAAGGCGACTTACAGAGACTAGGGTGTGTGAACTATGCATCAGCTGCAGAGTCACTTACAACTACGTCTCACAAAAAAGACGGAGCACAAGGAGGTTAAGTAACTTGCTCAGGGTCACACAATGAGTCAGTGGCTGAGGTGGGATTTGAACCGGGGACCTCCTGGTTACAAGCCCTTTTCTTTAACCACTGGACCACACAGCCTCCTAACAGAACAAATGTGACGGAACTAAAAATACATATGCAGGTGGTTTAGAGAAATATATTGTATCCGATCCACAGTAAGGGAGTGTTCTATGCAAAGGATAAAACCCTTCCTGTTGTTCTAAATAATTTGTTCGGTTTTTTTGGAGGACAATATAATAACATACAAGATTTAAATTATTATTTTAAACAAAAGCAGTAACATAGAAGTTGATTTAGAAGTTGATTTTGCAGTACTTTCTGAAATATTCTATGAAATGCACAAAGCCCTAAAGGCTCCTGTTTTACCTTGCTTCTAGTTTGTACCAGTTTTGAATGCTTGAGTCCCTTGAGAGCTTTCTTATGCCTGGAACAACCCCTTACAAATATCAAATATTAGAGTTCAATTGCCTGTAGCTATGATGAAAGCAAAATTGTAATCTCAAATACTTTAATGTAAGATGGTACAATGAACTCTTATTACACATATGCAGTTTGCCACATCATCAGTAATATACTGTACCTTTCAATGACTACATACACAAGCCATTTGTGTGTTTAAAAAAAATACAAATACAAATATTAATTAAATGTATTAAATTACTGTATTTGTAATATCTGGTTGGGGTAGAAGGGGGCGACACTGTATATTAAAATAGGACACAAGGGGGCTCCCGAGTGGCGCATCCAGTAAAGGCGCTCCGCGTGGAGTGCAGGATGTGCCCTACAGTTTGGACGGCGCGAGTTTGAGTCCAGGCTATTCCTTTGCCGACCGAGGACGGGAGCTTCCAGGGGTGGCGCCAATTGGCCGAGCCGCCGGGGAGGGAGGGCTAGGTCAGCCAGGGTGTCCTCGGCTCACCACGCAACAGCGACCCCTGCAGTCTGGCCTGTAAGCTGCCCAGTGGTGCGTTATTCCCCGACGCTGTAGCTCTGGGTGGCTGCATGGTGAGTCTGCAGCGTGTAAAAAAGCGGTCGGCTGACAGCACGCACTTCGGGGACAGCGTGTGTTCGTCTTCGCCGCTCTCGAGTCAGCACAGGGGTGGTAGTGGTGGGCTGAGCCTAAAAAAATAATTGGACATTACTAAACTGGGGAGAAAACCATAAAAAAAATAATTGGCGACCACTAAATAAAAAATAAAATAAAAAATAGGACACACAATTGCTGATTTTAATCTCTTATGAATAATTCAACTCTTCTTGTTACTTTACAACAACAAATTGTTTCAAAGTTCTTTGTAGCTTTTTGTCTCCAGCTTTCCTAAAATTCCCCTCCCCTAATGAGAGCTTTGCAATTGCAATTTCTGCTGCATGTATAGTATTTGAACCCAGGCTCTGGGTTCAGCACCCCTAATGCTTTTAAACCATGTCTAAAATGTGTGCTGGGACAAATAGTCCCAGACACAGCTTGAAATGTATTCAACCATGGTTGCATTCATGCAGGAATTTCTAAATTATTATAACAAAACAATACCTTGCATTGGAAACCAATGTACTAATGAGGTCTTTAAAACAAAAAACAAAAAACACTAATTCTATTGTACTTTAGAATGTTTCTCTCTTTTCTTTAACAAGTAATATGATGAGGTAGCAGGTTTTTTTTACTCGTAAGATATTTTTGTTACTGTAATGAATCATACTTTTGTTTTCCAATACTTCTATACAATTTAAAATAATATTCAAACGTAAAATGCAGGATTTGGTCGGGACTTGAACATTTTCTTCTAGCTATAATTGTTTTGAAGTCGACAGGAACATTCTCATGTCAGCATCAACATCAGCTGTCATCACCCCACCCCTCTCCCTGCTCCAGTAGGTATTTTAAAACTTAAAATGCTACATGATTATCAAGTTGTTTATTTGAAGTGTACACCACACTTAAAAACAAAAACAATGTTCTTGAAAAACAAGAAACCGTCTTCTTAGCTTTACCTTGCTCCATAATGGTCACAGGAATGTATTTATGTATTCGTACATATTTTTAAATGTAGAGTGCTCATTTACTTTAACCCTGATTTTCTCCGTAATTTTGTATTACAAAATAAAAAGCAACTGTTGGACAGAATTACATTTAAAACTAAAAAAGCCAGTGTTGCATTTATTTACGTTTTACTGCAGTAATAAACAGGGGTATTTATTTACAGGGAAATTGTAGAGTTTAAAAGTAAAAGAAGTAAAAGTTTGTCTCAGACACACAGTATAATTCTGGAAGGGCATTAGACCTTGAAAAGAAGGTCCAAAAGGCTTAGTCTTTGGCACCTCAAAGAAGGATTTGGTGTTGGCTCTTAAAAGCGGGATTTGTCAACTTTGAATGACAACCAACAGAAAGTGCTTTAAGAAAGACAGAAGTATGTACCACATTATATTAAGAAAATAATGAGAGCTTAGTTATAAAAATTAGGATGAAAGCTTTTTTGCTTATCCGAAAAGATACTGGTTCGAGGCTCTCTTGAATCCGGACAATAGTTTTTCCCCTCAAAGCATAAATTCCCCACACAGCTCAGGAGAACCAAAGATTCAGTGGGTGTCTTCTGATCTCACGACCAAGCCAGTTTCTCTTTTACACATAGAAACTTGGAGGGGCCGTGCTGGCTAACCCAAGCCTGGGTCTCTGCCCCCAACACATAGCAGAACTGCTCTATGGCGATCATCTCCAGCATTTGCTGTGGGGTTTGGTGTGTGGGGCGGAGCCAGCGGGTCAGCTGATCCCACAGGTATTGAGCCACAGCCCGTGGTCTTGTCTCCGGGGGACGTTTGTATTCACGGAAACGGCGCAGGTACGTCTCTTCTGTTATATTGTATCGCTGAAGGATGGCCTGCTTGATGCGGTCGTAATCCAGGACAGCATCTTCACCCATATTGCGATATGCCGTCTGGGCTTCCCTGCTCAAGCAAGGGGCTAGTTGGGTTGCCCACCACTCCCGAGGCCACTTTGCTGCCATGGCTACCCTTTCAAATGTAATCAAGTAGGCCTCGGGATCATCCTCAGCCTTCATCCGCTGGAGCTTCGGCTTCGGGATAACAACCTCCGGAGTTGCCGCACCTGATTCTTCCAAATTCGGAGATGAGGTCGGGAGCGCAGTAGGACGGCACAGGACAACTAGCCTCTCCATGAACGCCTCCATACGTGTGGTTGCCTCCTCCTGTCGCTTTCGCTCTCCTCTCCCTCTTGTGCTCTTCCTCAATCATCTGCTGACTCTGCCGTTCCATTATTGCTGCCAGCACTGTCGGGTCCATCCTCAGTCCAGGATCCCACTTCTCACACCACGTTGTCAGGATGTGGAGGGTGATGTGGTGTAGGTGCAGTCCAATCGCTGCAAACAACACAGCTGATCACAGTAAACTTAACAGTAAATTTAACTGAAATCTAAAAGCTTCTAAGATGTTATCACCTTATCTGCATCTAGGCTGCATTTGATGAGCTGCACATGCAATGCTGTGGTTTTGTAAGATAAACACTTGACACAGACTGAATAACCTTGCAGTTATACAATTTTTATTTGAAAGACCTAAATAGAAACATGTATAGTACAGTAAGTCTGTGCTCTTCTTTCATTTCATGAGCAGAGTTACTGGCAACAAGCTGCATCAAATAGAGAAATCAAGCCACACCCCCAAAATCATTATTCTTATTGGAAACGCATCTTGAGGTTATGATCTGGTATTGGTCAAGGACAAGTTCAGGTTCAGCTGATATACTGTGCACTTTTGTATAAAAGACTTTAATAGCTCTTTCCCCTTATTAGAATCTTTTCAGGCAATGATTTGTACCATTTCTTTAGACTATTAAGTAGAAGCATAAGTTAAAGTTTACTTCATTATGGTATTGGCTTGCCTTGCCTTAGGTAACTTTTTAGATTTTGTATATTAAAAACAGTATTTTCGGGCTCCAGAGTGGCGCATCCAGTAAAGGCGCTCCTCGTGGAGTGCAGGATGCGCCCTATAGCCTGAAGAGTGCAGGTTTAAATCCAGGCTATATCACTGCCGACCGTGACCGGGGTTCCTAGGGGGCAGCGCACAATTGGCTGAGTGCCACCCGGGTAGGGAGGGATTAGGTCTGCCAGGCAATCCACGGTTCACTGCGCACCAGCGACCCCTGTGGCTGATAGGGCGCCTGCGGGTCTGCAGTGGAGCCATTCAGATCTGTGTTGTCCTCCAGCACTATAGGTCTGGTGGCTTTGCTGTGGATCCGCAGTGCGAAAAATGACAGATTGGCAGGAACACGTTTTGGAGGACGCGTGTTTCAGCCTGGACAATGTAATCTAAAAAAAAAATTCCAGGATTTACATCCTGAGTTGTCACGTAAAACACAGACGCAGTTGTACAGCCAGACCACACCATCTCCCACATTCCATTGAAATACATATTTCCATGTGGTCGAAAGAAGGAACTGGGGGTGCAGCTTGTATACTAAAATAATACTATTATAGGCTAAACAACCAAATCTGCTCAAATGCCATCAGGATATCTAAATACATATATTTAGGAAAACTAACATCTGAAGTGCACTCTAACAACAGTTTCGATTTCAGGAGTTACTTTTTGTTTTCTGTTACACTAAACTTACCATCTCTGTTTCAATAAGAAATAAAAAAATAAAATAAAAAATTATACCCGAACCTCGCCCTCACAATGGGGGGCTCAACTTTTACATGAGGTTGACATTTACTCGAGCGAATACGGTATATTAACTAGATGGCTGCAAAACATACATTGTAGGATTTTTTCAGGTGGGAAATAAGGAAATAGAAGTTTTTATTGTAAGACCAAGTTTTTATAGAGAAGTTCAAAGTAACATTACAGGTAAATGTAAGGCTGTAGTTAATGCATACTCCATCAGTTACTGTAGCATTAAAGTATGTACAGTATTTATTGACGGTACTTCAAGGTAATGTTGCCTTTTACTCACCCAAAATACATTTTACTCGCATAGTCTAATTTGGAGAGTAAATTACTCAATGACCCAAAATCTTATACCACAGGAAAGTTTTCTGCTATTTTAACTTGATGAATGTTCCAGAGTTAAAGCAGGTCTTACCTTATTAAGCAGTTCTGACAATCCGCCTTCATTCTTGGTTTGCCTAAAGGTAAAACAGCTAACAGCAATCAGTGACTCAAAACCTAGACAGGAATTTCCAAGTTTAATGTGTTATATTTATTGTTGTTTTATATCACTTCATTTGTACTGAGAAAATATACAGATCCTATATGCTTATGCAATGCTTATGATTATTGCAGCCACAAATTCTATTCTACATCAGGGATCCACACACCAAACATCCACATCAGTTTCTTTATAATGCAAAAATCTCTGAACTAAAGCTGTCTCTACTTAATGTCCAAATGTGTCATGATTTTCTGTTTCAGTTATCACATCCTTCTGTCTTCTCTCTTAGTACACCTGATGCAGTGGAGTGTAACGATTTGTTCAATGAGGGATTCCTTCATGTGTGTCTTACATTCACTAGAAATTTTGCAGAGGGACAGGTCAATGGTTACACTCTTGTGTACCAGAAACAAAACATTTTTGAGTGCCATCTTGGGGCCTGAAGGGTGCTTTAATCTTTTGAGTGTAGTCACAAAGATGCAATGTCTGAAATAGCAAGTAATATACAAAGTGAATCTAAATACGAGTATATTTGTTATAAGTTTGTCCACATAAAAACAGTTTTTAATCTGTGACACTGAGCTTTTTCTGTATAGTGTTAAGAAATCAATCTTGAAAATAGAGGTGAAAAGCAGTTTTTCCTGCCTTCTTTCTTTTGAATACTGTACATTTTCTGGAGACCTTGCTGATTAGTACCATGCTGGTTTTGAAGACATTTAAAAAAGGTGCATTTAAACCCACCTTTTTATTTGATGATGTAAATTCTGCCTTTTCAAATTATGCAACTTGTTCTAAAAGTGCCCTAAAATTAACAGAAAAAGAATTTGGTTAATAAATGAATCTAATATTTAAACGTGTTTTTCTATACATGTTATCTACTGTATCTTCATTTCCTTAACTTTTACCAAAGTTTGTTGGTATCACAGACCTAATTTGTTTTTCAACAAATGTGGAAATCAGTAGATGTAGAAATAGGAGGGTGTTGTAAATGTATTTAGTTACCGTTTATTATTATTTGTTTATTTAGCAGACGCCTTTATCCAAGGCGACTTACAGAGACTAGGGTGTGTGAACTATGCATCAGCTGCAGAGTCACTTACAACTACGTCTCACCCGAAAGACGGAGCACAAGGAGGTTAAGTAACTTGCTCAGGGTCACACAATGAGTCAGTGGCTGAGGTGGGATTTGAACCGGGGACCTCCTGGTTACAAGCCCTTTTCTTTAACCACTGGACTACACAGCCTCCTAACAGAACAAATGTGACGGAACTAAAAATACATATGCAGGTGGTTTAGAGAAATATATTGTATACGATCCACAGTAAGGGAGTGTTCTATGCAAAGGATAAAACCCTTCCTGTTGTTCTAAATAATTTGTTCGGTTTTTTTGGAGGACAGGGTGTCCTCGGCTCACCACGCAACAGCGACCCCTGCAGTCTGGCCTGTAAGCTGCCCAGTGGTGCGTTATTCCCCGACGCTGTAGCTCTGGGTGGCTGCATGGTGAGTCTGCAGCGTGTAAAAAAGCGGTCGGCTGACGGCACGCACTTCGGGGACAGCGTGTGTTCGTCTTCGCCGCTCTCGAGTCAGCACAGGGGTGGTAGTGGTGGGCTGAGCCTAAAAAAATAATTGGACATTACTAAACTGGGGAGAAAACAATAAAAAAAATAATTGGCGACCACTAAATAAAAAATAAAATAAAAAATAGGACACACAATTGCTGATTTTAATCTCTTATGAATAATTCAACTCTTCTTGTTACTTTACAACAACAAATTGTTTCAAAGTTCCTTGTAGCTTTTTGTCTCCAGCTTTCCTAAAATTCCCCTCCCCTAATGAGAGCTTTGCAATTGCAATTTCTGCTGCATGTATAGTATTTGAACCCAGGCTCTGGGTTCAGCACCCCTAATGCTTTTAAACCATGTCTAAAATGTGTGCTGGGACAAATAGTCCCAGACACAGCTTGAAATGTATTCAACCATGGTTGCATTCATGCAGGAATTTCTAAATTATTATAACAAAACAATACCTTGCATTGGAAACCAATGTACTAATGAGGTCTTTAAAACAAAAAAACAAAAAAACACTAATTCTATTGTACTTTAGAATGTTTCTCTCTTTTCTTTAACAAGTAATATGATGAGGTAGCAGGTTTTTTTTACTCGTAAGATATTTTTGTTACTGTAATGAATCATACTTTTGTTTTCCAATATTTCTATACAATTTAAAATAATATTCAAACGTAAAATGCAGGATTTGGTCGAGACTTGAACATTTTCTTCTAGCTATAATTGTTTTGAAGTCGACAGGAACATTCTCATGTCAGCATCAACATCAGCTGTCATCACCCCACGCCCCCCCCCCTCCCTGCTCCAGTAGGTATTTTAAAACCTAAAATGCTACATGATTATCAAGTTGTTTATTTGAAGTGTACACCACACTTAAAAACAAAAACAATGTTCTTGAAAAACAAAAAACCGTCTTCTTAGCTTTACCGTGCTCCATAATGGTCACAGGAATGTATTTATGTATTTGTACATATTTTTAAATGTAGAGTGCCCATTTACTTTAACCCTGATTTTCTCCGTAATTTTGTATTACAAAATAAAAAGCAACTGTTGGACAGAATTACATTTAAAACTAAAAAAGCCAGTGTTGCATTTATTTACGTTTTACTGCAGTAATAAACAGGGGTATTTATTTACAGGGAAACTGTAGAGTTTAAAAGTAAAAGAAGTAAAAGTTTGTCTCAGACACACAGTATAATTCTGGAAGGGCATTAGACCTTCAAAAAGAAGGTCCAAAAAGGCTTAGTCTTTGGCACCTCAAAGAAGGATTTGGTGTTGGCTCTTAAAAGCGGGATTTGTCAACTTTGAATGACAACCAACAGAAAGTGCTTTAAGAAAGACAGAAGTATGTACCACATTATATTAAGAAAATAGTGAGAGCTTAGTTATAAAAATTAGGATGAAAGCTTTTTTGCTTATCCGAAAAGATACTGGTTCGAAGCTCTCTTGAATCCGGACAATAGTTTTTCCCCTCACCACATAAATTCCCCACACAGCTCAGGAGAAGCAAAGGTTCAGTGGGTGTCTTCTGATCTCACGACCAAGCCAGTTTCTCTTTTACACCTAGAAACTTGACAGCAGATGTCAGCGAGCTATCGGCCTCTGGAGGATAAAGTTCATCCCAGCAGCTATCTGCCTGAGCTCCCTAGGTCTGTCCAGTAGAATCCTCTGTAGCAAGATGAGGAGAAACAGTCAGTGAAGACTGGAGACTTCGCACAGTCATGAAGCAAACTTGCACTCCCCTGACTGCATGACTTGCCCTGCACATCACATAGCCCTGCTTTTACCAGGTGAGCCACTCTGGGACCCACAGGATATAATTTAAAATGAGTTCAGGGGTGTATTTAAAAAATAAGATAATATAATGCACAGGGACTTGTACTTGTTGATAAAGCAGAGCACTGTTTTATCTCCAAAGCCAAATTATGTAATGGTGTGTGTGTGTGTGTTTTTAAACACTTGCAGTGTACTTACAAACATGGTGTGAACTTAATTGCAGAATACAGTATTGGAAGTTGTGAAAATATCTTTGTTCCAACTGTTTTTTTTTTTATTTTGGTAAATTTCATTTTTATGATTAAAATGCCACATCAAAATCTTCAGAGGGTGAAGTGTGATTACTGGAAAATATAAATGAGATGGGATGAGCTTGTTAATCACACAAAGCGGTTAAACAAGCCCCAAAGAAAGTTTTCTGTTTACGAAGCGCATATTTGTTTTAAACGCATAGAGCCAGACATCATTATCAGGATGGTGGGTGTATATATAATTAAATGTGCTACATACTGCATTCTATAAAAGCTGTTCCATCCAGGGTGCGATTTGACAGGGCGGGCGGGCGGGAGGGGATTTCCCTGGCTCTACTTTTGTCAAGCAGGGCCTATGTTTGGACTGAATTACTTTAATTTGATGAAGCAAAAATTGTTATTAATCACTAATTGATTGATTGTGTTCACTGTTAAACAAAAGCAAAATCCTACAAGTTGCATTCTACCTTTTTGTATGTGTTTTTTGTGTGACGGGGAGGGGGCAAGTAGATTTTTCTTGCATTTTGTAACATGGACAAGAAATTTCTCAAAAATTCTACACCCCTGTATATACACACAATGTATGGGTGTTAAAACCTACTTTCCAACTGCTGAAAATATATACCTTGTATCTAGACCTCAATCTGTTTTTTGCTTTTTGAATAAACTGTTGCTTGTAACATTTAGAGGATGTGGTTTACAATATCAACCATGATGGTGAGTTAAATTATTGAAGCTTCAGAAAATCTGCATGTGGACGTGACAAATGAAGGGATGTTTGTCCACAATGTGACTACAAAATAAGCTGTGCATAACCCGATTATGAACCCCTGATGAACACTCAAAATATATACCAATGTACTTCAGAGTGCTTAAGATATTTCAATTAGTCCTACATTACTTGGATGTTTGATACTAGTTTTGTAAAGTCAACAGGGTTTTTTTTTTTTCTTTAAAAAAAACTGGTCTCCAAATGTATCTATATTCTTTTTGGATAGTATTACAGCAGGGCTTCCCAAACCCAGTCCTCATCACCCCAGTGTCTTCTGGTTTTCATTCCAACTAAGCTCTCCATTACTTAACTAAACCCTTAATTGAACTAATAATTTGCTTAGCTCTTAAAGTTACTTTATTAAATACCGGTAGCCTATGATTAAATAATACAGAGGGCTAAATAAAATAAAGTATTGTAATATATGGTTGACCTAAATAATACTACTGTGCGTCATACAAAAAAAAAATCTTGAAATATCCCTGAACATAAAGTGATAATACTATCGTTCAGACCCAATAATACTACTGTGTCACAAGTGACCCTAAAACCTGTCTTCCCTTGTGCAAGGTGCAAGCACCTTTTTTGAGTGAAAGGTGTATGCGGCAGAGATGGATGGCTCTTTGAGAGAAACAGCTTAATTTATTTTAAGAACATAACATAAGAACATAAGAAAGTTTACAAACGAGAGGAGGCCATTCAGCCCATCATGCTCGTTTGGTTGTTAGTAGCTTATTGATCCCAGAATCTCATCAAGCAGCTTCTTGAAGGATCCCAGGATGTCAGCTTCAACAACATTACTGGGGAGTTGGTTCCAGACCCTCACAATTCTCTGTGAAAAAAAGTGCCTCCTATTTTCTGTTCTGAATGCCCCTTTATCTAATCTCCATTTGTGACCCCTGGTCCTTGTTTCTTTTTTCAGGTCAAAGAAGTCCCCTGGGTTGACATTGTCTATACCTTTTAGGATTTTGAATGTTTGAATCAGATCGCCGCGTAGTCTTCTTTGTTCAACACTGAATAGATTCAATTCTTTTAGCCTGTCTGCATATGACATGCCTTTTAAACACGGGATAATTCTGGTTGCTCTTCTTTGCACTCTTTCTAGAGCAGCAATATCCTTTTTGTAACAAAGTGACCAGAACTGAACACAATATTCTAGGTGAGGTCTTACTAATGCATTGTAAAGTTTTAACATTACTTCCCTTGATTTAAATTCAACACTCCTCACAATATATCCAAGAATCTTGTTGGCCTTTTTTATAGCTTCCCCACATTGTCTAGATGAAGACATTTCTGAGTCAACATAAACTCCTAGGTCTTTTTCATAGTTCCCTTCTTCAATTTCAGTATCTCCCATATGATATGTATAATGCACATTTGTATTGCCTGCGTGCAGTACCTTATACTTTTCTCTATTAAATGTCATTTGCCATGTGTCTGCCCAGTTCTGAATGCTGTCTAGATCATTTTGAATGACCTTTGCTGCTGCAACAGTGTTTGTTACTCCTCTTATTTTTGTGTCATCTGCAAATTTAACGAGTTTGCTTACTATACCAGAATCTAAATCATCAAGTTTGCCCACTGATGATGGGAATGAGAATGTAGAGATGGGAGCCCAGCTAACAAGGTTTAAGTTTTTTGCAGGTATCAGGCTTTTAAAAGACTGTCACCAACACCTGTGGTGGTTTTGACAGACTCCCTGAAATTAGAAACTGACCCAAGACTGTCACAGCTACTGAAAGCAAGCTGATCTTTGGGATACAAATTGAACATTTGTGAAACTGCTACAAATATTGTAATGACTGTAATGTATTTTAAAGAAATATAAAGTCAGCAAAAATATTAAACAAATTGTTAAAACACACTATTCAGAATTTATTTTTTTATTTTTTTTATAAGGTACTCTGTATTAGTCTATGAGAATATTATACGATTCGATATTACAGTTTATTCTAGTATAACAGTAGAAAAATATTATTGGTGAATGTGTAATATCAGGAAAAAGCATCTTTTCTAATTAGACTCAGAACCTCAAACATTTTGATCCAGCAAGAACAGAATGGCAAACTCTATGGAACACAGTTACTATGACAGAAGTAATTGAACTAAAATAGGTTTGTGGATCTACTATAGTAAGAGAAAAAACAGAAGTATTTCAGTACTAAATGACTATGTTAAAATATTGTAATAACTGTACTATGTTTTAAAAAATATACAACCAGAAGAAATACTATTGTAGCAAATTATGAGCAGAATAACAGAATTTGAATTAAGAAAACTGAACAAATGTTAATGTTAGAAAAAAAAAAGGTTGACAGTGTGCCTTTGTTATTAGAGTGCATGTGAACTCTTGGAAGCTGGTCAGACTTAAAAATAGGGCCTCCTCTATCTTTAAATTAATAAAGACTGTTGTGAGCAGAAGCCTGTGTTAACTTTGGCAGAAGCAGACATCTGGTTTAATTGGCTTGAAAATTAAGTCACAGTTTTCGGGGAACTAAACACAGAGGCTAGGTATTGCAAATAAACAAAAAGAAAAAATAACCCTTTCTAGACAGAACAATGTTTAAAACAAAAAAAGCTATGTTATACCTATTTGATTTTATTGCAAATAAGCACAGAGGTTTTAAAAAGTATTTTGATCTAATAAGAAACAGAATATTTTAACTAACAAATGTTTTTGCCTGTTTGGGGCTTTAGTGTAATACAAATAGTAATAACAACAGAAGTTTTAACACTAGAACCGCCACGGTAGTCATTTTGACGGTTTTCACTTTTAAAATTTAAATTACTCTGCATGTGTTAAAGATCTGTGGTTGTCTGTTCTTGACTTTTCCTAAATACATGTATTAAATATACAAAAAAAAAGTTATGAGCACTTCTACCTAGAACCACCAAAAGTAGTCATTTTGACGGCTTGTTACAATACATGCTTTTATTGTTAGTATAACCTACAATGCGCTATTTTTTATATGTATACAAGCCAGTTTGTTATCTCCACCTCCGCTGAGTTTACAGCACCCCCCTTGGACTTTTCCACATTTTGTAGTGTTAAAACCTGGAATTAAAATGGATTTAATTAGGATTTTTTGTCACTGATCTACACAAAATAGTCCATACTGTCGAAGTGGGGAAAAAAATCTACATATTTTTCAAAATTATTTACAAATAAAAAACTGAAAAGTCTTGATTGCATAAGTATTCACCCCCTTTGCTGTGACACCCCTAAATAAGCTCTGGTGCAACCAATTGTCTTCAGAAGTCACATAATTAGTTGAATGGAGTCCACCTGTGTGCAATTAAAGTGTCACATGATCTCAGATTAATCCTTTGCAGTCCATTTATTAAGTGCGCGTCAGGTCCAATTTATTTTCACACGCGCAGTTAATTTTAGACGCACTGTTTAAAAGTATTTTTTTTCAGTCAAACGGGTTTAAAAGGCCCTGCGTATCAACAAAGCACTCACTAGGCATCTCCAGCCCCGCCCCACCCTTTCGTTCGCTATCGCTTTCACATATGCTAAGAAATAAATAATAATAATAATAATAGTCGTACATACCGATCAATCATCTCCTGATCACTCGTTTTATCCCCAAACTCCTCAATAATGCAATCCAAGTCATTATTTTATTACTATAACATCTTAAAAAAAGCTCTGCAAATGTCCGTGATAGTCTCTGTGCGCTGATACAGTAACAGCCAGTTTGTTTCATTATGACCACCTCTATGTGGTCATATGTGGTCCCCCTCCTCTGATCTCTCTATCTCTGTTCCTCTGGAATCTACCACACTCTCTCCCTCTTCCTCCGCTAAGAACCTCGGAGTCACCCTGGACCCCTGCCTCTCTTATTCCCAGCACATCTCCACTCTGGCACGCACTTGCCGATTCTTCCTGAGCAACATCCGAAGAATCCGACCCTTCCTCACCAACTACGCCACCCAGCTCCTGGTCCAGGCCTTGGTACTCTCCAGCAGACTACTGCAACTCCCTCCTGGCTGGCCTCCCTGCGGCTGCCACCCGTCCGCTCCAGCTCATCCAGAACTCTGCTGCCCGCCTGGTGTTCTCTCTGCCTCGCTTCTCCCATAACTCCACTACTCGCTCACTCCACTGGCTACCGATCACCGCCCGCATCCAGTTCAAGACTCTTGTACTAGCCTACAGATGCCTTGACCAGACTGCACCCAGCTACCTCCAGACCCTCATCTCTCCCTACACCCCCACTCGACCTCTCCGCTCCGGGCACTAGAAGACTGGCTCTACCTCCTCTACGTTCCCCTGCCTCCAGAGCCCGCTCCTTCTCCACCCTCGCTCCGCAGTGGTGGAATGACCTACCTACAGATGTCAGGACCACCCAGTCCCTGACCACATTCAGCGCCTCCTTAAGACTCACCTCTTCAGACAGCACCTGTAGAACTCCTCTGTTTCCCCTGGGACACTTTCACCCTTCCTTAAATTTGCTTTACTTACTCTTACCTGCTCCCTACTTTACTGCATTTAATCCTGTACTTCAGAGTACTGTAACCTGCCATATGTTTAAACTGTAGTATTTGGTATTTAATCATATCTTGATGTAACTATCACTGTCACTTATCTGCTGTATTGAATTGTATTTTGTCACACTTGTACTTGCTTGAACTAGTCATTGTATTTATCTTGCTCTTATTGTATTACCTGTACTGTAACACTTGAAATGTATTTGCTTACAATTGTAAGTCGCCCTGGATAAGGGCGTCTGCTAAGAAATAAATAATAATAATATGTGATGCCAGGGGCAAGTATGACTATTCATGAGATACGCCTTTTTTTTTTTTTATCGGCTTGTCTCGGCTCCTGTCGCTCCCACTCAGCCATTGAATGGTTTTCTCTGCTTTTTCCGGAGAAAAAACGACTAGAAACCGTTTTTTTTGCGTTTTTTTTGATGATGTCGGACCAATGGACCGGATAGGAATAATTGCAATGTCGGACCAGGTCCGACAATGGACCGCAAAGGGTTAAATACACCTGTTTCTGGAAGGCCCCAGAGTTTGTTAGAGAGCATATCTAAACAAACAGCATTATGAAGACCAAGGAGCTATCAAAACAAGTCCGGGATAAAGTTCTGGAGAAGCACCAATCAGGGTTGGGTTATAAAAAAAAAAAAATATCCCAAACAAATATCCCGAACATCCCCCGGAGCACCGTTAAATCCATTATTAAAAAATGGAAAGAATATGGCACAACCACAACTCTGCCTAGAGAAGGCTGTCCACCAAAACAAAATGACCAGGTAAGGAGGGCATTAGTCAGAGAAGCAACCAAGAGGCCAATGGTAACTCTGAAGGAGCTGGAGAGATCCACAGCTGAGATGGGAGAAACCGTCCATGGGACAACTATAACACGGACGCTCCACAAAGCTGGGCTTTATGGAAGTGTGGCGAGAAGAAAGCCATTGCTGAAAAAACCCCATATCAAATCTCATTTGGATTTTGCCAAAAGGCATGTGGTAGACACAGCAAACATGTAGAAAAAGGTTCTCTGGTCTGATGAGACCAAAATTGAACTTTTGGCCTTAGCAAAACGCTATGTGTGCGCAAAGCCAACACTGCTCATCACCCTGAGAACACCATCCTCACGGTGAAGCATGGTGGTGGCAGCATCATGTTATGGGGATGCTTTTCATCGGCAGGGACTGGGAAACTGGTCAGGATTGAGGGCAAGATGGATGGAGCCAAATACAGGGAAATTCTAGAGGAAAACCTGTTTCAGTCTGCAAGAGACCTGGGACTGGGGCGGAGGTTCACATTCCAGCAGGACAATGACCCTAAACACACAGCCAAAGCGACACTGGAATGGTTTAAAAACAAGAGCCTGAATGTCTTAGAATGGCCCAGTCAAAGCCCAGACCTCAATCCGACTGAGAATCTGTGGCAAGACTTGAAAATTGCTGTTCACCAATGGTCCCCATCCAACATGACAGACCTTGAGCAATTTTGCCAAGAAGAATGGGCAAACATTGCAGGATCCAGATGCGCAAAGCTGGTAGAGACTTACCCAAAAAGACTCACAGCTGTAATTGCTGCCAAAGGTGCTTCTACCAAGTATTGACTCAGGGGGGTGAATACTTATGCAACCAACAAATGTCTTTTTTTTTTGTTTAATTAACTTTTGTGTCACAATAAAAAATATTTTGCACCTTCAAAGTATGTTGTGTAAATCAAACGGTAAAAATCCCAATTAAATCCATTTTAATTCCAGGTTGTAACACTACAAAATGTGGAAAAGTCCAAGGGGGGTATATATATATATATATATATATATATATATATATATATATATATATATATATATATATATATATTTATATATATATATTGTAGCGATCCGCGTAATGTGTTTGCGTACTGTATTCCCTCTTGTTTCTACTGTCTGTGCTGTTAATGCCGCTGTATTGTGTTTCTCTCCCCCCCGTCTGTATTACCTGTAGTTGCGGGTTCGCTCTGTCCCTGTGGCTGTGCGAGCTATCCTGCACGCAGGGTGCGCCCTGGTCCCTGTCATTGGCTGCTGGTTGTGTGTGCCCATTGGTCCTAGTGTACGGCTGGGGACCAATGGGATAACTGTTCGCTCTGGCACCCGATTAGCATAAAGGGGCGGGGCTAAGTTATAAAAGGGGGCGTTGCACGCTCATTGGGGCAGTCCAGGGCAAGCGGTCTTTGTAACGTGCCGAGAGGGAGCCTAAATAAAGCTTTGAACCTAAAAGCAGCGTGTTGTCTCCTTCTGTTCTGCCTACTCGTGACGCTACAATATATATATATATATATATATATATATATATATATATATATATATATACAGTGTATATATATACAGTGTATATATATACAGTGTATATATATATATATATATATATATATATATATATATATATACAGTACTGTGCAAAAGTTTTAGGCAGGTGTGAAAAAATGCTGTAAAGTAAGAATGCTTTCAAAAATAGACATGTTAATAGATTATATTTATCAATTAACTAAATGCAAAGTGAGTGAATAGAAGAAAAATCTAAATGAAATCCATATTTGGTGTGACCACCCTTTGCCTTCAAAACAGCATCAATTCTTCTAGGTACACTTGCACAAAGTCAGGGATTTTGTAGGCATATAGTCAGGTGTATGATTAAACAATTATACCAAACAGGTGCTAATGATCATCAATTCAATATGTAGGTTGAAACACAATCATTAACTGAAACAGAAACAGCTGTGTAGGAGGAATAAAACTGGGTGAGGAACAGCCAAACTCAGCTAACAAGGTGAGGTTGCTGAAGACAGTTTACTGTCAAAAGTCATACACCATGGCAAGACTGAGCACAGCAACAAGACACAAGGTAGTTATACTGCATCAGCAAGGTCTCTCCCAGGCAGAAATTTCAAGGCAGACAGGGGTTTCCAGATGTGCTGTCCAAGCTCTTTGAAGAAGCACAAAGAAACGGGCAACGTTGAGGACCGTGAGACGCAGTGGTCGGCCAAGGAAACTTACTGCAGCAGATGAAAGACACATCATGCTTACTTCCCTTCGCAATCGGAAGATGTCCAGCAGTGCCATCAGCTCAGAACTGGCAGAAAACAGTGGGACCCTGGTACACCCATCTACTGTCCGGAGAAGTCTGGTCAGAAGTGGCCTTCATGGAAGACTTGCGGCCAAAAGCCATACCTCCGGCGTGGAAACAAGGCCAAGCGACTCAACTATGCACGAAAACACAGGAACTGGGGTGCAGAAAAATGGCAGCAGGTGCTCTGGACTGATGAGCCAAAATTTGAAATATTTGGCTGTAGCAGAAGGCAGTTTGTTCGCCGAAGGGCTGGAGAGCGTACACGAATGAGTGTCTGCAGGCAACAGTGAAGCATGGTGGAGGTTCCTTGCAAGTTTGGGGCTGCATTTCTGCAAATGGAGTTGGGGATTTGGTCAGAATTAATGGTCTCCTCAATGCTGAGAAGTACAGGCAGATACTTATCCATCGTGCAATACCATCAGGGAGGCATCTGATTGGCCCCAAATTTATTCTGCAGCATGACAATGACCCCAAACATACAGCGAAAGTCATTAAAACTATCTTCAGCGTAAAGAAGAACAAGGAGTCCTGGAAGTGATGGTATGGCCCCACAGAGCCCTGATCTCAACATCATCGAGTCTGTCTGGGATTACATGAAGAGAGAGAAGCAACTGAGGCTGCCTAAATCCACAGAAGAACTGTGGTTAGTTCTCCAAGATGTTTGGGCCAACCTACCTGCCGAGTTCCTTCACAAACTGTGTGCAAGTGTACCTAGAAGAATTGATGCTTGATGCTGTTTTGAAGGCAAAGGGTGGTCACACCAAATATGGATTTGATTTAGATTTTTCTTCTGTTCACTCACTTTGCATTTAGTTAATTGATAAATATAATCTATTAACATTTCTATTTTTGAAAGCATTCTTACTTTACAGCATTTTTTCACACCTGCCTAAAACTTTTGCACAGTACTGTATATATATATATATATATATATATATATATATATATATATATATATATATATATATATTAATATATTATTTCACTTTAATTAGCAAAACAGTTGAAGAAAAAATACAGCCTGGTTGCAACAATAAACAAAGAAGAAGAGCGTTTCCACCATCTGCGCAAAACGTAGTACTCAGTGAAAGCAATCACCTGGACATGACAGCCATCAATTCCTTAGTTTTGTACAATGAATGCACCGGGGAAAATATCAGTAGGAGAGATCTCTTATGATGCTAGCCATGGATCTTTGGCAGAAACATTTCGATCAGAAAACTGCAAAGCAGCAGGGAAACGCAGCTCAACCTTGATACAGTGCGTAGCCATCAAATGACACAAGCAACAGAAAACAATGCCAGGTAACTAAATGCAATAAAAATAAAACTTCTGATATCTGTGCCCAATGTGAAAGAGCAGTATGTGGTAAACGCACACGACAAGTTGATAAGCATTACATCTGTGTGGATTGTGTGAATATGGGGGCTACTTTGAAGTATATTTCCCTGAATGCACATTCCTGTTACACAATGGGAACTGAATTATTTTCTTTTTTATGTAATTTTTTATAAATAATTATTTCGATTTTACAATTGTGTATGTAGGCCTAAATATAACCAGTTTACAGCTGGCTACACAATATTTTCTTTTGAAATGTTTATTTTATTATAGTTTTTCATTTTTTGAAGTCGTGCTATGCAGTAGGGTAATGTGAAAAAAGCTATTTATGTTATTTTTGTAAATAGTGACTTTGTTTCCACAATTGTGTATGTATATAAAGCAGTTTACACAATATATTCTTTTGAAATCTTTATTTTATTATAGTTTATCATGTTTTTTTATGTCATGCATTATATGCACTAATTTGAAAATAAAGCCTTTTATGTTATTTTTATAAAGAATTACTTTGTTTTAAATACGATGTTTCTGCTATGCAAATGTTAGATATGATGTTCATAAATAAAACTTTTGAGTTGTATCTGATAGTTTGTGTTTCATTTTCATATCAAAGCTGTTTAAAATGTACCTGTCAAAATGACTACTGCTGGCGATTCTAGGTAGTAGCATAAACCTGGCGCTTTTAGGGTTAATAATGCTGCTATATTTCTCAATATTAACAAGCCTACAGTTTAATGGATTCACAGTCATGTATCTTATTTGGACTAAGTAGTAAGGGTTGATCTGAAAGTAGTCTTTAAGCTAAACACAGGTATTCTAGAATCATTCAAACGGAATATATGTGTAAATGTTTTATTATAACAGATGAAGTATTATGTTTGAAAAAGCAAGACAACAAATAAAGTGTAAACTGTATTCAATAATTTTAGTACACAGTGGACCTACTGAAGGAAAATATCTCATTTTGTGGCCTCTTCTTTAGCTGCTTGTAGCAGAGCGGTGCTGGGCATGGAAAGTGCTTTTTGGCAGCCGAAGCGAGACTCGCTGGTAGTAGTTGAATCCAAGTCCTTTCTATAATGAGCAATCTTTTTTAAAATTAACTAATGAAATACCTTTTGGTAACAGAATAAGGGGTGTATTATGGTGTAATGTCCGTTCTCTTCGTTACATGATAGAAATTAATGAAAACTTGGCAGCCAAAGCGAGCATTTCATTTAAATTAGAAACGTTGTCTACAGTATCAGTTCTTGTCAGGAAGGTAGAGACTTTAATTGAGATGATGTTTGTGAGCCAAAAATATGGAGGCTTTTGTATTACAAAAGAAAAAGCAACTGTTGGACAGAATTAATTTTAAAACTGAAAAAGCCACAGTGTTGAATTTATTTACGTTTTACTGCAGTAATAAACAGGGGTATTTATTTACAGGGAAACTGTAGAGTTTAAAAGTGAAAGAATGAAAAGTTTGTCTCATACACACAGTATAATTCTGGAAGGGCATTAGACCTTCAAAAGAAAAGGCTTAGTCTTTGGCACCTCAAAGCAGGATTCGGTGTTGGCTCTTAAAAGCGGGATTTGTCTATGTGGTCGAGCTGTCGTTGAGTGGCGTGTGAGGTGACGTCACGGACCAGGAAGTAACAGAAACAAAACAATGGATGGGCGGGATTTAAACAGAACACAAAACAAAACAAAAAGGCGCATTGGCCAAACAAATAGAAATAAACAAATAAGCGTGCTGGTTTTACCACCAGCACGATACTTAGCAGTTGTTTTTAATTTTTCTCTCTCCTCGCTCTTTCCGCTCCCTGTACTCTCCTCTGTACACTCTTCTCTGAGCACGGACAGCTGCAGGTTCTTATATTCTGGCCGAGGGGTTAACTCGCTGTTAATTATCTTATTACCCTTCGGCCACAGTCTGCACGAGTTTAGTAAGGATGTGTGACTGTCAGCTAGTTAAATAATCAGTAGCTGATCAGCCACGAATCCTCACAAAGTTTTTAAAATATAAATACAATAACAAATACGCAGCGCTTTTATCCGCGCCGCAAACAATAATACAAATAATAATAAACAGTGCACATATAAATATGGGGGCGGGACACTCTGCCACACATGCCCCCCCTTGTGCGCAGCACACATGGCCTTTTCGGCCACCTCCCCACTTAGTCCCCAAAGTCCCAGCTAGCAGTCCCGGCCCAGGAACAGGGGCAGCAACGGGCCAAAGGTGGCGGCCACGGTGGGATGTCCCCCTCCCACCCAAACAGCCATAGCGTCCCGGTGGACCACGCACAGGCCGGCTCCTCCGGCCAAGGACATTTTGGGATTTTTACCATTTGATTTACACAACATACTTTGAAGGTGCAAAATATTTTTTATTGTGACACCTCCTCCCCCTTCTTCATGGCTGACAGCTCCCTTCCGTGGGGCTCCGGCCAACCGTTCTCCTGCAGCGAAATTGCTGCGGGGTGAGCTGGTCTCCTGACCTCCCCCCCCTTCTTCATGGTCGGCAGCTCCCCTCCGTTGGGCTCCGACCACAGTTTCTCCTGCCGCGAAAGTGCGGCTGGGGAAGCTGGTCTCCTGACCTCCCCCCCCTTCTTCATGGCTGGCAGCTTCCCTTCATGGGGCTCCAGCCACAGTATTTCCTGCTGCATGGCAGGACTGGTAGCGTCCCCAGGCGAAGCAGGACTCTCTGGAGGCGACGGCAGCAGCGGCGGACCCTCGGGAGGCGACGGCAGCAGCGGCGGACCTTCGGGAGGCGACGGCAGCAGAGGCGGACCCTTGGGAGGCGACGGCAGCAGCGGCGGACCCTAGGGAGGCGACGGCAGCAGCAGCTGACCCTCGGGAGGCGAACTCGGGAGGGGAGCCCCTGGCCATGGAGGCGGCAGCGGGAGCTCCACTTCTCACTCATACCCTGAAACTGGTGGCTCTCTAGGCGATGCGGAGCCACAGGCAGCCCTAGGCGATGCGGAGCCAGAGGCAGCCCCAGGCGATGCGGAGCCACAGGCAGCCCCAGGCGATGCATGGCAGGCATCCTTGGGCGGTGCGAGGCAAGCATCCTTGGGCGGTGCGAGGCAGGCATCCTTGGGCGGTGCGAGGCAGGCATCCTTGGGCGGTGCGAGGCAGGCATCCTTGGGCGGTGCGAGGCAGGCGGTTGAGGTGGAACCAGCAGGTATTCACCCTCTGCTGGTGGAGATGGCGGAGGCAGAGGCAGAGGCAGCTCCTGATGCTCTGCCCCTAGCGGTGGTGGAGACAGAGGCAGCTCCTGCTGCTCTGCTCCTGGTGGTGGTGGAGACAGAGGCAGCTCCCGCTGCTCTGCTCCTGGCGGTGGAGGTGGAGGAGGCAGAGGCAGCTCCCGCTGCTCTGCTCCTGGCGGTGGAGGTGGGGACAGCGTGTAGTCTCCTCCTGTTGCAGGGAACCGGTGCTTCTCCTTCTCCTCCTCTTCCTGGAGAATGGGGCATTTAACCACAAAGTGGCCCCACTCCCCACAGACAGGGCACCAGTTCACGGCCACAAGTGCGCTGAGATATGCTCCCCAGCTGCCCTTCCGTCATCCCTCCTCCTCTCAAGGGCGGGGGCAGTTGACGATGGAGTGGCCCGCCTTCCCGCAGGAAGGGCACCAACCTGAGGCCCTTAGGGGCGGGACACTCCGCACCATCAACCTTGAATGACAACCAACAGAAGGTGCTTTAAGAAAGACAGAAGTATGTACCTCATTATATTAAGAAAATAATGAGAGCTTAATTATAAAAATTAGGATGTAAGCTTTTTTGCTTATCCGAAAAGATACTGGTTCGAGGCTCTCTTGAATCAGGACAAAAAATGAATTCATGTGGTGAATTTGGAAAAGCGCTTACAGTAGAGTTTCATATTAATTAAAAAATTAGCCTTGGCAGGTAAATAGGGTGTCTGAAAACTGCTTGCGCAGGGATTTTTTAGAAACAGAGAGAGGTTAGGCTTAGTCCAAGCATGGTACAGTTAATATGAGGCTATTATATTTAACATGTTCATTATAGCCTGCATTTAAATGAAAATAACTGGACTGGCCACTGTATGCTTAATGGTTTTAGTCAAAGTCTCAGTGATAAACCCTATAGTCTGTGTACAATATTTTGTTAAAACACATCTATACATGAAGCTAATCTAACCTAGTGTGGGAATATATATTTTAAACCGGGTTGGAATGATTAAACAGAGGGGGTGTTATGTATTAAACAAACATCTCTCTCATATATACACATATACTTGTATTGTATTTGGTAGCAAGGACCCTGTGAACTCCAGTTCACAATTTTTTAGGGAAAGGAGGGGTGGAAGATAGCGAACCATGACCTCACAGTCAATTAATTTTGAAAAGGGAGTCACCAGTACTTTTTGAAATATATTATTCAAACAAAGATAAGAGCTGTCAAAACAGAGCAAATAATTAGATGCAATGGGGTCTTCTGACGTGTTAAATGGAGAAAAAGCTGAGGTAAAACCCCAGTCAAGTATCACTTGACTTGCTAACTACAAGTTGTGTGGTCCATGCTCTGAGGATCTCTGAAAAAGCTGGTTGCTGTTTGGTCGTATTTTGAAGTCTATGTTGTTGAAGACAGTTCTTGTTTTTACGTTATATTTTACAACTACACTTCCATATAGTGGAAGGTAAGAACAATTTTGAATTTATATCTCATTTATATTGATGCATTGCTATAAGATATAGTAACTACATTTTTGCTTTGGAGTGTGACATATTGGATGTTTTAGGATTTAGCGGTGGGCGCTTTAGCAGTTTGCATGTATAGCTAAAGGCTGAGTATGTGATAACCATACCTGTATTACTGTGTTGAAGTATTAATGCTGTTTAACCTGTAAAGGTACTGGAAACACCCAGATTGCCTATTTGCAGGGATCCAAAGCTTGCAACCACTCGATCCATTATTAAGCATTTAATAAACCGAAGGCGTACTAATACTACTCTGATTCGTTAAAACTTCAAATTAAATGAGTCTGTGTGACTTTCTTGATTATTAAAAGTTGTCTGGATATGTTGCAAGCCCAGTGCACGAACAATCCACTACAGGACTCCAAAACATCTCTGTCCTCCTAAAACGTCTCCCCTGAGTTTAAGAGTGTGCTCAGAGCAATAAAAGAACATACGTGTGAATATTGACAGTTGGGCTTATTATTTAAACACATCACAACACGTGGCTTGTGCAGAGCGGAGCTGGCTTTCAGTCCAACCGCTGCCCAGACCTGAAAGCCGACTCCCCTCTTGAGTAAAACCAACAACAAGAAGTAATTGCTCTCTCAAAGGAAACCAGTACTACCGATGTGCCAGAATTCTCGCACGTACTCTTTTTATTGATATATATAAATATGCTCTGAGCACACTCTTATACCCAGGGGAGACGTTTAAGGAGGACAGAGATGTTCAAAACTCCTGTAAGTGGTTTTGTTTGTGCACTGTGCGTGCTATATATCCAGACAACTTTTTAATATTCAAGAAAATCACACAGACTCATTTTAACGAATCAGGGCAGCAGTAGTGCCCCTTCAGTTTATTAAATGCTTATGTAAAAAATTGGATTGGTTGGTTGCGCAGACCACCAAAAATCCCAAGTAATAAGCAGTACAGGCGGTCTGGTGCTTTTACAGGTTTAACAGCATTAATACTTCAATACAGTAATACAAATATGGTTAATTATATGCTTAGCCCTTAGGCTAGCCATGCAACAAGCTAAAACACCCACAGCTACGTTCTAAAACATTCAATATATCACTCTCTACAGCTAAAATATAAATCTTATACCTTATAGCAATGCATCCAATACAAAAGAGATATGAAATTCAATTATATGCTTACCTTCCAGTATATGGAAGAGTAGTGTAAGATATATGGAAAATAGGAATTGTCTTCAAAAGGCAGAGGCTTCTGAACAGCAGTCAGTTTTTCGGAGACCCACAGAGCATGGACCACGTCAGCTTGTGAGATCAAGTTCAGTGGTATCGAATGGGGTCTTGCTCTGGGGTTATATAGGATTTTCCCTCCATTGAATACATCAGGAGCCCCAATTAAATCTGATCATCAATCTGCCTTAACAGTTCCTATCTTTCACTTAACGATACATTCTAGAAGGATCCAGTCAACTCCTTTTAAAACTAATTGGAGACAATTTTGTTCCAAAAATATTGGAACATGATTTGGCTCCCTTTTCCTAACCCCTCCTTTCCCTAAAAAGTCAGGTGAAACAAAGTTCACAGGATCCTTGCAACAATGCAATGCAATACAATACAAGATTATATGTGCATTATAAGAGGTGTTGTTTTTTTATATATTTAACATCACCTTTCTGTGTGATTATATTAGCCTGAGCCTACTACATTCCTTCTGAGTAACATATCTCATCACCTTTTCAGTTTGGTTTAAATCACTGACCATCTTTAACACTGCCTGTACCACAAGCATGTTAGAATAAGGTTACAACATTAGTTTGTATTCCTTTAGTAAGTTTACTGTTCGAGAGTTACAGTCTATACTATTTTTATTTTATTGTCTTGCTTCTTTTAAATACAACATTCTAATAGCAGTAATTTAAATAGAAGATTTACTTCTAATTCAGGGATTCCTTTTAGAGCAAGTCTTAATACTTTTTCCAGATAAGATACATGACTGCCCATTTATTTAAACTATACCTTTGATTAGCTCCCAGAAATATAGCAGCAGTTTTAAGACTTTAAATTGTTGATTCAAGTATTCTGTTTTCATCACTTTAGAATACTTGCTTTTAAAATCAGAGACTGTCTTCAAATCAGACTCACTCCTTTCTTTAAATAAGAGACTTAACTGTGAGTCTGCTCTTTAACTGGTTATCCTGTACACTAGTTTTCTAAGTCTTTTTAGTTTTTCCATTACAAGATTTTTATTCTTTTTCTACTTTAAACAACTATACTAACAGAACGTGTATATATTTATTCAAAGTATGATTTTTCCTTTTTTACTGAGCTCAGCAGCTTTCTCCAGAAAGTTAGATACCAAGGTCTGGCACCTAAATCAAAGAGTTGCCTACTTCTGATAAGGGCCTGCCAAAAGCTGGTCAGTCGACCTTTCTCTGCATTCTTCTTCACAGACTGTACATAACAGCTACTTAATATTTTCTACCAAATATACAGGTATATTTGAAACAGAGTACATACAGTATTACTATGGTTATTGACTAAGAGTATATCACATTATTTCAATCAATACATGTTCGCTTAGACCATCCAATTCATGTCTAACAAATCAGCCCATTCCCAGCGAGATTCGAACTCTGCGCTGGGCTCAGCTCGGACCGGTTCTGCAAACACCACAACAGGCCTTTTCATCCAATTCTTCACATCGCAGGTGTGGGCCACCAGGGTCTTCACTTGATATCTGCAAGACACTTGTACACGTTTGGCAGGAACACCCTCTTCACATTCTAGCTTACCCAAATGAGCCCATGTCACTGGATGACCACTTTCACAATGCCATTCAATTACATCCTGTGGGTCTACATTCATGTGGAAATGACATCCCTTCAGGACTATTACATTCAAACAGAATTCAACAGTGTCTGACTAAGTACTACAGGCTGGGCAAGATTTGGACCTGGTCAGGGGTAATTCACCTGCACTTGTCACATCCACACTTTAAAAAAGGACTGCGTTCAACTGCTCTGTTCAGAGTTAGTTCTGTACCAAGAACAATGGTCCTGGCTCTGTAAATCTGCTCTTGATACATTTCATGTTGCTCACAGAGGGTAATTTTAGGAGGCGCTCCCTCCATCCAAAATACAGGAGTGGGCCAGAATTCACTATTTTTCATATCATTTGGTTTCCAACCTAGTTTCTCCTGCACATCATCAGTGGACTCATTTTAACTGAATCTGGGTCCAAAAAGAACCGTTTACCCTGGCAACTGAGGCCTGCCATGCAAAGGGTCTCGGTGATTTATAGCACAAAAAATATATGTCAAAGCTAGGTGTCACAGAAGAAAGACTGGAGTTTGTCCAAAAGCAAGAGATTCCGAACACCATAAAAAAACGGTCTTAGACGTTCGTCTACTGCAGTCCTACCTGTCAAACATGGGCGAGTCACAGGCAGTAGAAACCATACCCACCACACAGCTTGACAGTATTATAGCGGACTTCATCTTTCAGTTAAAAAAACAAGATGGCTCTGAATACAAGACCAGCACCATTAGAGGAACCCTGTGCAGCACAGACAGACACTTAATTAAAAAAAAAAAAAAAAAAATTAAATTAAAAAAATAAAAAACTACTCTGCCTCAATTTTCCAGAGTCCCTCCTCAGTGTTCAAGCAGACCCTACAAAATGTAAGATGCATATTTTTCAGACTCAGATCCATATATTACAAAAAATAATAGCTGGTTCAGTGTGTTGCAAACGTAATACCGATCCACAATAAGGGAGACAAAACCAAACCAGGTAACTACAGACCAATAAGCCTGACTTCTATTATATGTAAACTTATGGAAAATTACCTATATGGTAACAGTATCCTGGGAGACAGTCAGCATGGTTATAGGAAAGGGAGAACGTGTCTAACTAACCTGCTTGATTTTTTTGAGGATGCAACATCGACAATGGATAATTGCAAAGCATACAAACATGGTTTATTTAGATTTCCAGAAAGCTTTTGACAAAGTCCTGCATAAAAGATTCATTCTCAAACTGAACGCAGTAGGGATTCAAGGAAATGTATGCACATGGATTAGGGAGTGGTTAACATGTAGAAAACAGAAAGTACTGATTAGAGGAGAAACCTCAAAATGGAGCGAGGTAACCAGTGGAGTACCACAGGGATCAGTATTAGGTCCTCTGCAATTCCTAATATACATTAATGATTTAGATTCTGGTATAGTAAGCAAACTTGTTAAATTTGCAGATAACACAAAAATAGGAGGAGTGGCAAACACTGTTGCAGCAGCAAAGGTCATTCAAAATGATCTAGACAGCATTCAAAACTGGGCAGACACATGGCAAATTACATTTAATAGAGAAAAGTATAAGGTACTGCACGCAGGCAATAAAAATGAGCATTATAAATATCATATGGGAGATACTGAAACTGAAGACGGAATCTATGAAAAAGACCGAGGAGTTTATGTTGACTCAGAAATGTCTTCATCTAGACAATGTGGGGAAGCTATAAAAAAGGCCAACAAGATGCTTGGATATATAGTGAAAAGTGTTGAATTTAAATCGAGGGAAGTAATATTAAAACTTTACAATGCATTAGTAAGACCTCAGCTAGAATACTGTGTTCAGTTCTGGTCACCTCGCTACAAAAATGATATTGCTGCTCTAGAAAGAGTGCAAAGAAGAGGGACCAGAATTATTTATTTTATTTGTTTATTTAGCAGACGCCTTTATCCAAGGCGACTTACAGAGACTAGGGTGTGTGAACTATGCATCAGCTGCAGAGTCACTTACAACTACGTCTCACCCGAAAGACGGAGCACAAGGAGGTGAAGTGACTTGCTCAGGGTCACACAATGAGTCAGTGGCTGAGGTGGGATTTGAACTGGGGACCTCCTGGTTACAAGCCCTTTTCTTTAACCACTGGACCACACAGCCTCCTATTGGGTTTTTACTGGAGCAATCAAGGTAAAGTACCTTGCTCAAGGGTACAGCAGTAGTGTCCCCCACCTGGGTTTGAACCCACGACCCTCCGGTTAAGAGTCCAGAGCCCTAACCACTACTCCACACTGCTGCCCTATTTGATCTTGAACAAAGAAGACTACGTGGTGAATGGCCTCCTCTCGTTTGTAAACTTTCTTATGTTTTTATGTAAGCAGTATGCTTATTCACCACTGCTACACCCCGTAAGAAAATTGACTTTCCTGGGCTCCCAAGTGGCGCATCCGGTAAAGGCACTCCGCGTGGAGTGCAGGATGCTCTCTATAGCCTGGACGTCGCCGGTTCGAGTCCAGGCTATTCCACAGCCGACCGTGGACGGGAGCTTCCAGGGGGTGGCGCACAACTGGCGGCGCCGCCGGGAGAGGGAGGGTTAGGTCGGCCATGGTGTCCTCTGCTCACCGCGCACCAGCGACCCCTGTAGTCTGGCCGGGCGCCTGTGGGCTTGCCTGTAAGCTGCCCGAGAGCTGCGTTGTGCTCCGACGCTGTAGCTCTTGGGTGGCTGCATGTTGAGTCCGCAGTGTGAAAAAAAGTGATCGGCTGATGGCACACGCTTCGGAGGACAGCGTGTGTTCGTCTTCGCCCTCCCGAGTCAGCGCAGGGGTGGTAGCGGTGAGCTGAGCTTCAAAATAATAATTGGCTATTCCAAATTGGGAGAAAATAATAAAAAATAATTGTAGCGACTAAATTTATAAAAAAATTTAAAAATTGACTTTCCCTGAATTTTTTTATTTTTATTTATTTTTATTTTTTAACTAGGGTGTCATTTAATCGCAGAACATCTGCGATTAACGGTGAAATTTTTGGAGATTAATTTTTTTAACCCGCGTGTGACAGAGAGCGAATGAATCTGAGTCAACAATCTCCCTTCTGACCTGTGAGGGCGCTGTTTAACAGGAACAGTGTGCCCTGTTCTGGATGGTTTGACAGTTCATTCCAGGGTCAGTCGGAAGTCGGCCATCCAGAAAGAGGGGCGGAGCCTAATGCGGTAGGCGATGTGTCAAGTCACGGATTGGAGGAGACAGGACTGCACTCGCTACCAAAGGTGGCGTGACTGAAGTTATATCAGGGGATGTGGCCAAGCAATCTGTTCCTTGTGCTACAGTTATGCATCGACCTACAAGTACTGTGTTAAAAACTGTGAGTTTTTGTGTGTTATTTGCCTCTCTAGTAACCTGTGCTATTTGTCATTTGTAGACGGCTAACTAATCTGGGAGCTGTCGCTATAAGCCGGCACCCGCCCTGGATCACTCTACACCATTGTTGTCATGAATAATTGTATTGAATCACCACTTGCACTTGGAGCACTCACTGTTGGACTTGTGATCCTGTGTGTTTAAAAGTGTGTGTCCATTCTATTATTATTTTGGGAATATTATTTTGTTGTGCACCGAGCAATGCACATTGCAGGCACGCAACCCAGCCAAATAAAGAGCTGTTTTTCTGTGTACTGTCTTGTGCCTGTCATTCCTGAGCACCGGATCACCACTACACCTGCGCACTGCAATCCACTACACAGGAGAGTTTCACGTGGCCGATGCAGATCCAAATTATCATAACAGTGTGTAACGTCTTCATGTAGGGTTTAAAAAAAAAAAACATTTAATTTGAACATGGTGTCGCTCTTAAATTATGTCATTAGGTTCTGCAGAGTTCTTTCAATTCAAAGGGAATTGTCTGCTTTTAACTGGCCAATTATCATCATGTATGTTTTGACTCATCTCAATTTAAAGCTTTTGAACCTCAATATCAATAGATCGAAGAATTGTAACAAGAGGGATTTTTTTAAAACCCTACCTGAAGACATTACACACCATTGCTATACTTATGTGTTTATAATGTGGATCTGCATCGGCCACGCAAAACTCACCTGTTTACAGATTAAAAGGCGACAATTTGTTTTTAATTGAAAGCACTTTGGAGATTATACACGCAGCACAAGCTAACTGTGTGATTTAAAAGTTTAACTGGCTTTCAATTGAAATGTGTCAGTTCAGTGGGACTACGGGGGAGATCTGTGCTGACTATCTGGCGCGTGCGTGGTACTGCAGGAAGGGGGCAGCAGTCACGTAGATCTGCCTGTCAGTCATGGCAGTGACACGGAGAGGTGGGCAAGAGGGTGTGTTGGCTTTTTCCCTCTCTCTGAGTGGCTGAGAGGCAGGCCTTGGGGGATTGCTCGGCCCATAAGTACTGTGCTTGGTTATGCATTCGGGTGGTCGTATTTGGGAAAACACAGTGACGCTGGCAGAAACCAGTGTAAACAAAGACCATGCAAGCACGACTGAGGGAGACAACCTGCCTTAAAATAAATTAAGAAGTAAAATAATTAATTACATACCCGAGGGGACGTGTGTAGTTATACAGGGAACTCTGGCCACCCCAGTGTATAGAAATAGCTGAGCGTAGGTCGGAGGCCCGTACTGACCGGCTTAGCGGCAGCGGGGGCACTGCGTAAGCAGCACTTTTTGTTTTGTATTTTTATTATTGTGTTTTATTTTCCCTTTTGTTTTCATTATTATTTTGAGCACCTGTGAGTGCGCCAGCTTTTAACTGTTACCAGTATTGGTATTCCTGTGGTCCTGTGTACCGTTGCCGGTACTCAGGCCATGGACAACAGCGCCCTCTGCGGGCTAAAAAAAACCAAAAAAAACATCTAAAATAATAAAACTGGGCACCAGTGCGGTGTTTTCAAATAAAACTTCTGTCTCCCGTGTGTGTCAATGAATTGCCCACCACCCTTCCACAGACACCTTAAAGGAAAATTATTTGGAACCGCTGTATTCATCCCACCCCTAAGTTATATTTTTTATATATATATATATATATATATATATATATACACACACACACATATATATATATATATATATATATATATAAAACAAAAAAAAGTAATTATTTTTTTTTAAATTTTAAATGTATACGTGACACGACGTTCTGTAGATGATTGATTCTATGGTAGTATAAACCCCCCCACCCTCCCAAAATGTGAAAAATGTCCAAAATGTCCAAGACTTTTGCACAGCATAATGCTCCCTTGCTATAACGCAGGTCTCGGGGAACACACAGAGTTATAAGCGGGGAGGGAGGGTGGGGGCCTGGTGGGACACAACACACATCTGACTAAAATAAAATAACCCCCTAACCATGCATGCAGCACCATGTAAATCAGCACTATATTTTTTACAAAAAAAAAAAAAGTTCATATTCCCACTCGTGGATCATTTTAATTAGTAGTTTTTAAATTATAAATAGCCTGGTTAAACAGCAGTCGGAAGTTCAGTTCGAAGCAACAGACCAGCAAACCAAGTGCGAGAAGGAGAGCAGGTCAGGAGAGGGGAAGAGGGAATGGGCTCACCCCAGGTTCGGCTGCCAGAGTGGGGCTGAAGCATCTCGTCTCCCGGAGAAAGCTACAGCTCCTCTCGCAGCAAAAAAGTAAATACATTAGGAAAGATAACCACGTAATAGGCTAGGCCTAATATTTATTTAGTTATGAAACAAATGCTGAATAAGATGTCTGTGTTATAAAGTGCCAGCACAGCTTTTCTTCAGTTCAGCTTCTGTATCAAAAGGGAGAGACAAAAGCATAAGTTAGACTGAGAAGTTGCTTACAGTCTGAACAACACTGGTACTGTATTTACTGTAGAAATATTGCATGAATCACTAGTATACAGAATTGGGGGACATGCTGTAGGAGTGTTCTATCCGAGGTGCGTTATAACCGAGAACCTTATAGCGAGGGAGTACTGTATAAATATATGTGCTGCACTGATGAGCCCCAAACAGGGCGAAACATGTCTGTAGATCTGTACTTGAACTTTTAAAATGCTGTGAATGTAGAAGCCTTTGATTGGCTCTTGTAATGCTGAAATTTGAGATCTTGATGAGATCTATTATTTCCTGCCAAAAGGACCTAACTGAAATCACAGACTGCACTGAATAAAGTGTAAAAGCTATAAAGACACAACTGCAGAATTTTAATACATTTAGTGCCAGTAAGACCTAAGTGCACATACGCCCTATTGGCACAGAGCACTGCATTGTGGGTTAAGTCACCTGACAGAATATATGACAATATAGCTGAAAAGATAAAACCAGAAAATGCACTGTACAAAAAAATATGCAACAGCGGAGGATATCATACTTAGTTTAATGGAGGATTCAGAAGTTTTATCGAGTGAAGAATCAGAACCAGACATTGGAAATGAAGGAAAAGGTAATGCATTAGTATTTTTCATAGTATTATGCTAAGTATAATTCATTACCATATTGCTGCATGGGCCTGTCTTCCTGCTGGGACCTATCTTCCTGTGCACTTTAATGATGAATTTAAAGTTAAGTGTCATAAAATAATAATACAAAATATTAATTACATTAAATATTAATATATTTGATTCTGAATATAAATTAAGAGTTAATTGTTTATTTATAAGAAATTGATTTGCTAAATTAAGCCATTTTTATAATGTATAGGTTACTGTGATACAGTAATACAGTAGATGTACAGTTGTAGTCGAAAGAATTCACATGAATCAATGCTAATCGGTGATTAATTTAGTTAAAAACTTTTTTTTTTTTTAAATTAAACTACACTTATTTATCAATGATGTCTTTTCAGAGTTTGTTGAACACTGATTCAGCCTAGAGAAAATTATTTGTATGGAGTGGAAGCCAAAAGTTTACACACACCCTGTCTTAACTCAGTTCAAACAACTGGAATCTTTACAGTTTTCTCTAGACTCAGTAAGTGTTCTACAAACTGAAAAGTTATGAAGAGATTAATTAACAATATTTATTAAACTAAATGGATCGCCAAATCACATTGTTTCAAATAAAGTGTGTGAATACTTTAAACTGTGTGTGAATACTTTAAACTGTAAGTGTGTTCAGATACAGATTTATACATTTTACAGCATAATACAGCAAGAACCTTTAGACCAGGATCCCTTGGAGGAGGCACATGAAAGTAGTATGGATAATAGGGATGACATCTCACAAGGAAATGGTGCCATTCCATTAGATCAGCTTACAGGAAGAAAGAGACAGAGGAACCCAGAAAACTGGAAAAAGAATCGGCGCAAAAAGTTACAAAGTGCAGGCCAGAGCTATGTAAATACTAGGGATATCAGGGTACCAGCCAGAAAAGTAAAAAAGAAAGACTGCGCAACCTGCAGATATAAATGCAATTTGAATTTTCAGGAGGCAGACAGGCAAATTATTTTTGAAAGTTTTTGGGGTATGGCTGACAAAAGTAGGCGAAAAGATTTCATGCTAACCACATCTTCAAAAGTGAAAAAAACAAACAAACAAAAAAACAGTGCACAACAAAAGCAAACTCCAAAACGCAAAACACACTAGAGTCTGTCTCACTCTGCAGGGTAAGAAGGTTAGAGTTTACAATGACTTTTTTCTTAAGACCCTTGACATCTCTGAAAGGTTTGCGAGGTGTGCTTTTACCAGTACAAGTCGTACAGGAATTAGTAATCACAATGCACAAGGTAAACATTCTCCACTAAACAAAACTTCAGAAGACAGAAAGAACAACATAAAAGAACACATCAATTCATTTCCCAAAATGGAATCACACTACAGTAGAAAAGATACTAGAGGCAGTACCTTGAAACAACTTTAAATGTTAAAAGAATGTATGAGCTTTACAATGAAAAATGAGAAAAGGAATAGAAGATAACACCAGAAAAGGAGCATCTATACAGAGAAGTGTTTAACACAGAGTTCAATCTGGCATTTCATATGCCTAAAAAGGATGCTTGCAAATTTTGTGAGTGGTATGAAAACCTCACAGACAATGAAAAAACAAGTCACAAAGATGAATTTGATGCCCATCGGGCTAGAAAATCTTAAGCAAGAGAACATAAATAAAGAGATAAAGCAAAAGCACAACAAACTTCATTATTATTATTTTGGGGGGTGGAGGACTGTGTGTCACTCCCACCTCCACCAGCAGAGGGAGAGTTCCTGCTGGTTCCGCCTCCACCTCCGTGGGAGGACTATTTGTCGCTCCCACCCCCGCCAGCAGAGGGAAAATACCTGCTGGTGCCACCTCCTCCGCTGTGGGAGGACTGTGTGTCGCTCCCACCTCCGCCATCAGAGGGAGAGTTCCTGCTGGTTCCGCCTCCACCGTCGTGGGAGGACGACTTGCCCCTCCCACCCCCGCCAGCAGAGGGAGAATACCTGCTGGTGCCACCTCCTCCACTGTGGGAGGACTGTGTGTCGCTCCCACCTCCGCCATCAGAGGGAGAGTTCCTGCTGGTTCCGCCTCCACCGTCGTGGGAGGACGACTTGCCCCTCCCAACTCCACCAGCAGAGGCAGAATACCTGCTGGTGCCACCTCCACTGCCGTGGGAGGACGACTTGCCGCTCCCACCTCCACCAGCAGAGGGAGAGTACCTGCTGGTTCCGCCTCCATCGCCGCCACCAGCAGAAGGAGCATGCCTGCTGGTTTCCCGCTGCAGCCACAGGGGTGGAGCCCCTGCCGCCTTCACAGCCAGAAGGGAGGAGCCCTGCCGCCTTCACAGCCAGAAGGGAGGAGCCCCTGCCGCCTCCGCAGCCAGAAGGGGAGGAGCCCCTGCCGCCTTCGCAGCCAGAAGGGGAGGAGCCCCTGCCGTCTTCGCAGCCAGAAGGGGAGGAGCCCCTGCCGCCTCCGCCAGGAGCAGAGCAGCAGGAGCTGCCTCTGCCTCCACCACCACCACCTGAGGAAGAGGAGCAGGAGCTGCCTCTACCTCCACCACCACCCGAGGGAGAGGAGCAGGAGCTGCCTCTCCCTTCAAGACAGGACGGACCGGGACAAGATGCTGGTGGTCCGCAGCTGCCCTTGCAAAAGCTGCTAAGAAGAGCAAAGGGGAAAACCGCCGGATCGCAGCGACTGAGAAGAGGGCCAACCCCAGCACCACCGCTGGTCCTGGCTCCCCTCCTGCAATCGTCTCCCGCGGGTCCGCTGCCGCCGTCGCCTCCTGAGGGGCCGCAGCCACCCTGTTGTGCATCGCCTGGGGATGCCAGTTCGCCATCGCCAGGGGATGCCTGCCTCGCACCGCCCAGGGATGTCTGCCTCGCACCGCCGGGGGATGCCACATCCGCATCGCCTGGGGCTGCCTGCTGCTCCGCATCGCCTAGGGCTGCCTGCTGCTCCGCATCGCCTGGGGCTGCATGCTGCTCCGCACCAGTTACAGGGTACGAGGGAGAAGTGGAGCTCCCACTGCCGCCTCCATGGCCAGGGGCTCCCCTCCCGAGTTCGCCTCCAGAGGGTCCGCCGCTGCTGCCGTTGCCTCCCGAGGGTCGGCCGCTGCTGCCGTCGCCTCCCGAGGGTCCGCCTCTGGTGCCGTCGCCTCCCGAGGGTCCGCCGCTGCTGCCGCCGTCGCCTAGGGTCGTTGCCAGCTCTGTTTCTCCTAGGGTTGCTGCCTGTCCTGCTTCGCCTGGGGTCGCCGAGGGTCCTGCTTCGCCTGGGGTCGCCGAGGGTCCTGCTTCGCCTGGGGTCGCTGAGCGTCCTGCTTCACCTAGGGTTGCAGAGGGTCCTGCTTCGCCTGGGGTCGTCGCCGGCTGTGCTTCGCCTGGGGTCGCTACCAGGAAACACTGTGGCCCGAGCCCCACGGAGGGGAGCTGTCGGCCACGAGGAAGGGGTGGGGGGGGGTGTCAGGAGACCAGCTCCCCCCGCAGCAGTTTTCCGGCCGGGAAGTGGGTGGCAGGAGCCCCACGGAGGGAACTGCCGGCCATGAAGAAGGGGGAGGTCAGGAGACCAGCTCCCCAACCGCACTTTCGGCAGGATATAGTGTGGCTGAAGCCCCAGAAGAGGAGCTGTTAACCATGAAGAAGTGGGGGTGGGTACATTCCACCATGGCCACCACCAGAAACTCCTTTCTTCCCCTCTTCCGGGACTTTGAGACTGAGGGGGAGGTGGCCATTGGGGCCATGTGCGTTGCACAAGGGGGGGATGTGTAACAGGGCGAGGAGCCCTGTAAAATGTGTTATTTATTTATTTTTAGAACGGGGTCTCCCCCTCCGCCCCTGTGCAATTTATTGTTTTGTATTATGATTTATTTATTATTATATTTATATTACGTGCGAAGCGCCGCAGGTTTTGTTATTGTTTTTTTTTTTTGTTTATAAATGTGACGCCGTAGCCGTGTATTTTGTTTAGTAACGTGGATGGGAAACCCCATCCACAGTAATTTAATAAACTCGTGCAGATTGTGGCCGAGGGGTAATAGAATAATTACTAGCCAGCTAAACCCCTCGGCCACAATATAAAAGGCTGCAGCTCTCTGCACTCATGGTGGGTGTTAGAGCGGAGAGAGCGAGCGAGGAGCGAGAGAGAAACAAAATAAAAAACTAAAACTTAAGGGATCTGTGAAGGCTACTGCCCAGCCTGACCTTTAAGTGTATTATTTTGTGTTTGTGATTTTGTTTTGTTTGACCGTTTTATTTTGCTCTGTGAGCACAGTTTTTTGTGTTTAAATATTTTATTTATTTTTGTGTTATTTAAAAATAAAACAGCATACGCCGCCTTTAACTGCAGTACTTGGTGTCAGTGTTTTTAGTTCCTGCTTCTGACCTGACGTCACGACTCAGCCACCGTCACATCCTCACTGTGAAAGTTTGGTTTCTAAAATTACACTTGAAACTTAAATCAAAATGAAATTAAAATTACATGTATTATAACAAAAATAGTTGGAATAAGTTTGTGGTTATTTTCTGCAATTAAATGCTTGTACTGATTAAAATATGAAAAAAACATGTTTTGTTATTCACATACACCTCGCATTACAAAAAATGCATATGTTGGTGGCAGTTCCTGTTTGTGCCAAAAAGACGTATGTGACGTTTAAGCTAAATTGTAGTTGTTTGTGACAAAGAGCGAATGAATCTGAATCAACAATCTCCCTCTCGACCTGTGAGAACACTGTACAGCAGGCCCGTACTGAAAGTTTCGGAAGTTCATCCGGGGGCAGTCGGAGGCCGGCCATTCAGGAAAGGGATGGCGTCACGGTACCAGGAGTCCCCGCCCTAGTACGGTAAGCAAAGTTTCAATCATGAATTGGAGGAGATGTGATTGAACTAGCTATCGGAGGGGGCGGGGCTGAGGGTACTTTAGAGGAACGTGACGAGGAAGGACGTGGGAGGAAACAAGGACTGTTTGGAGCGAGAGTCAAGTGTTTTGTGTTTGTTTTGCAACCGTGTGTCTCTTGTCATTGCCAGAATAATTAAGCACGGATCTGGGAGCTGCAGCCTGGGTCCAGCGATTCACCCGGACTTCACCGCATCTGCACTTAACCAAGCATAACTGTTTCCAGCACCACACCTGCACTAAGAGCACGCACCGTCTGGAGACGTGTCTGTGTTTGTGTTTGTGGTTTTTGTGATTATTATTTCGGGACTGCAACCCCTTGTTTTGACGCTGGCAATACCCATTGCTGGGTAGAGCCAGCTGTATTATTTGAGCCCGGTTTTGTGCTGGCAATGCCCATTGCTGGGTAGAGCCAGCATTATTATTTAATTTTTGTTTAAGAAATAAAAAGGAACTTGAACCGTGAACTTTGTGTTTGTCCTTGTCTGGAGCACCTGCATCACCCTTTCACTACGCACTGCAACCCACACGTTCATAGTGTTGTTTGTAGTTTATGATGATTAAAATGTAAAATTGTTGTTAAGTCATTGATTTTGTAATAGAAAATATTGGTACTGTGAATGCAGTGCTGAAAAGTAAATAAATCTTATTTTTGCTCTCCTGTAAAATCATGGAAATGTCACTTTCGCCCCTCTGATTCTGAGCCCTCACATTGTTCTCTATTCATTGCTTTCATTCCCCTTAACTCGAAAGCTACTTGTTTTTACTTACTCTCCTGAGCTTTTCAGAAGTTAAAGTACAGTTGGGCAGCACTGCTGAGCCCCAAACAGGGCAAAACATGTCTGCAGATACTGTACTTTGACTTTTAAAACACTGTGAATGTAGGCCTTTAGGCGACTTTCACACGATTTGATTGGCTCTAGTACGCTGATTTTATATAGACAGATAGATAGATAGAAATTTCTCAAAAACTAATTATAGGAAAAATCTTTTATATCAAAAGTTTTGCTTTTGTGGATGAGGAAAAAAAAGTTACAAGAAATAGATGTTTACAATTATTTATTTCAGCATTTTTTTTGCAAAACTCCAAAAATGCTAATTCAAAAGTATTCATACCCTGACAAGGAAAATTAAATTAATAGCTAGTTGAGGCACCTTTAGCAATAACCAAGGGTGGAAAGTAACGAAGTAGAAATACTTTGTTACACTACTTAAGTATTTATTTTCAGGATCTGTACTTTACTTAAGTACTTTATTTTTGGGATACTTTTACTCAAGTACGTTTGTTTTGAAAATATTGTACTTTTTACTCCACTACATTTCCCAGAAGCATCTCGTTACTCGTTCTTTCAGCACACTGACTTGTGCGCTGGCCAGGATTCTGATTGGGTAAAGCAGAGCCACATGCGCAAAGTGTCTGCTCGCTTTGATGGCATAGTACGGGGATGACAAACCTATGGCACGTGTGGCATGCAGAGTTGTATTTGTTGGCACGCCAAGTCAACAGCTGTTTGCTGGTTGTTGGTTTTTGGGGTTTTTTTTCCCCGCCCACAATCAGAACTGAGTGGCACTTTAGAAAGCCAGTCAGTTTGATTTGCAAGGATGGCCCCGCCCCTGAGTAATTGAGCAGTGCTGACTGTAGCCGTTATTATCTGAATGTTCTGTTTGACTGTTTATGGCTGTTTTATGCTGTTGTGCTGCACTCTGGAGCCAGGAGGAAGCAGACAAAAACAGTAAGTCTGTCCAGATGTAATTGTGGACAGCTATGGAGGTGTCAGCAGGACTCACGGGGTCTGGGGAGGAAGAATTTTGCTTACCGTTATCTCCTGTACTATTCATACTTCACACTCCGACACAATTTAAAATTGTCAGAGTCAGAGAGCCTAGAAAACCCTGAATGACATAATCCAAGTGAAAATATATTCACTGTCACATACAGTATCTCAGACAATGTTTGATGCTCTGTTTTTTTTAAATGTAATCTTAACACTATGAGGGAAATGCAGTTGTCAAACTACGTTGAAAAAAACAGCATAATTTATTTTGAGACATTTGTTGTTTTTTGTTTTTGTTTTTTTAACAGTTTTTTTTTTTTTACAATCTGCTTTTCTCCCACTGTGTGAAAAAAAAAACACCAAAAAACCCACAATACCACAAAGTATATTATCTACTACTAGTTATTTTGCAAAATGTAAAAGCAGTAGATAATGTTTAAGGAAGTAAATATATCACAGTTGAAAAAAATTAAGGTACACCGGTAATGGTTGTGTGCAACTGCAAACAAAAAAAACTAACACTATGGCCAGGGTCACCGATGCAGCGCGCCAAATGAGCAGACTTTTACATGTAGTGCATTGTGATTGTTTCTTTTAATGTTTTCATGCATTTCACTGTAGTGTAGCAATACTGCAATATTAAAACTTTTTGTTTTGTTGGTATGTGCTCAATAAAAACTTAATTACAACAAAAAAAAAAATCTATCTGACTTGTGTTTTATTTATGGATAAAGGTTGTGACTAAAATTTAAATTCCTGATTTGAGATTTCAATGTATATTAGTATAGGCGTGTGTAAAATAGTAGTGCCCCCTGATAAATATACTTGGTGTGTAACTCAGGGTAACAGCAGATTTCCATGGGTAGAAAAGCGGCTACTTTTTACTTCTGACACTTGACTACTTTTAAGATATGATACTTTTGTACTTTTACTCAAGTAGTTATCTTGAAAGATACATTGACACTTACTTAATTACACTTTTACTTTTTCCAAGTGTAGCCCTGTAAAATGTATTTATTTATTTTTAGAACGGGGTCTCCCCTGTGTTATTTTGTATTTCTTTTGTTGTATTATTATCGTTACGATTAATTTTTTTATGTATAGTGCAGTGAAGCGCCGTGTGTTTTGTTATTGTTTCTGTATTTAGTTATTGTATTTAAATGACGGCGAAAGCCGTGCGCCGTAGGTTTTGTTATTGTTTTGTTTTATTTAAAATCTGGTCTGGCAGACGCGAGATTGGTGCTCGTCCTCTGCCAGGAAAAATTTAAAAACCTCGTGCAGACGATGGCCATCTCCCGAATTAATTAGGTGATTTAATTTGTTGCTAATCGGGAGATGGTCACCTGCATAAAAGCCTGCAGCTCGCTGCACTCTGGGTGGGTGTGTTAGGAGCAAGAGGCACGAGAGAAAAAACTAAACTAAAAATTAAATACAGGATCAGTGAAGGCTACTGCCCAGCCTGACCGGTATTGTTTATACTTTGTGTTTGTGATTTTGTTTTGTTTACCTGTTTTATTTGTGCTCTGTGTGCCACTGTTTTTTTGTTTAAACTTTGTATTTATTTTTGTTATTTAAAAACTAAAACGCCGCTGCCGCGTCTTTCTTTTTAAACTGCAGTACTGCTTGGTGTCAGTTTATTTCCTTCCTGCTTCTGACCTGACGTCACCGCCCAGCCACCCTGTCACACCAAGTACTTTTACTCAAGTAACACATTTGAATACTTTTTCCATACCTGGCAAGAACCTCTTTTAAATGATTAAGATATTTGTCAAGGAGCTTTTGGCATGATTCTTTAGTGATTTTTGGCCATTCTTCAACGCAAAATTGTTCCAGTTCATTCAAAGTCTGAGGACTTCTCTTGTGCACAGCCTTCTTCAATTCATACCAAAGATTCTCAATCAGATTTAGATCAGGACTTTGACTAGGCCATTCCAGAACCTTGATTTTATTCTCCTTTAACCATTCTGAAGTAGATTTTGATGTGGCTTTGGATCGTTGTTGTGTTGGAATGTCCAGTTGCGCTTTAATCCAAGTTTTGTAGCGGAGGGTTTCAGATGATTGCCCAATACCTTCTGGTATGCTATGGAATCCATTTTACCATATATTGGAACTACATTTCATGTGCCATTAGAGGAAAAACAGCCCCAAAGATGGATATTAGCACCTCCATGCTTGACAGTAGGTATGGTGTTCTTTTCTGTGTACGACTCACCAGACTTTCTCCAAACTTAACGACTATCAGCGTGACGAAATAGCTTGATTTTTTTGTTTAATCAATCCACAAAACCATTGACCAGAACTCATATTCATCATTCAAATGCCGTTTTGCAAACTTTAAGCGATTGTCCTTGTGACGTTTTCCTAAGAGTGGCTTTTTCCTTGACCTGTGACCATTGAGCCCTTCACAATGCAATACTCAACCTATATATATATATATATATATATATATATATATATATATATGTGTGTGTGTGTGTTTGCATAGGAAACAACAAAAAAAAAAACTCACCTGCTATCTTTTAAATCTTGAAAGCAGAAGTCCACAGTCTTTAGCCTGAGAGCTCTTTTGGAGCAAGCAAACCACATATAGTTGATGACTTCATTTTGGTGATGCTCACTGAAGCCAAGCTCTGCCTGTGAAGGTAAGAATCAGTAACATGTTTTTCAACCTTGATTTTAATACAGTAAGTGGCCACAAGTCATGATACAGGTTGAGGTAAACGTTACAGACCACGGAAGGGATTAGGCCTTATTTGAACATTCAATTTATAAAGTGCAGATGTCCTGCAAATATGCTCTATCTTGTCCCAGAACTACGTACATCCAAATAAAGAATTACACATTTAGAAATCCCAGAAAACCACATTACTTTCAATTACTTATTATTAACTAGGCATGTTAGATAAAGTTTAATTTCCTCACTGTTTAAACTAACATAGTGGGGCATTTTTGTAACCAAGAAAGCCCTTATTAGAAGCCCTCCATTAGGGTGCTGTTGCTTTCTTATGATACGATGCAGCATTCCTGTAGAGGAGACTACAGGTGTGCAACATGTATGTGTACAAATTATCTTGGTTAAACATTTAGCTTAAACTCTAAACTATTAAAATCCCTATCATTAACCTCCCTATTTAAAAATAAGTTGTTTTTTTGTTCTGTTTTTTCTGCAGCAAAATGAAAAGAAGTCCCTTTGAGAATATGAAAACTGTTTTTTTGTTGTTGTTTTTTTAATCACCAGGACAGTGTGTCAACTCCTTTCATTGCTGTGGGCGTAGTGACTCACGAACAACTGCACAGTAAACCATATTGTTAAATCAGTCCCCAATACATGCCAAACAAAAATACAGTCGTGTATTAAATAACTTAAAGAAAGCAATACTTACACGCCCTCTAGTGTGCAATCTTTAGAACAGCAATAATACAGTTTGCTTTTTTTTATTTTTATCAAAGCGATGCCAGATATGACGGTCAAGTAAATATGTAACTGTTAAACTACAATAATTCCAAGTTTAGAAATGCTACACAAATAATGCATTTATAACACTACAAATCAATCTTGTTCAAACAAACTAATATTACTTCTGGTTATTTATGCGTGCCTGCGAGTTGGGTTTTGTTACCATGCACTAGCTATTTGGGTGGATTTCCATACTTTTCTTGGTAGTACTTACCATTTTAATCAATGGACAGTCTGTTTAGAGGTCAAATACTCTGTTTCGTTCAATGCACTCCAGGTGTGTTGCAGTTTATTTTGCAACAGTTCAAATTCTTTACACGTTTTTTCATCGATTTTGGTCTGTAACCTGACTGTCTCTAGCTAGCGCCGCTACACCTGGAAACTGCTGCTGTAAAGACTGGAACTGGAGTTTTTATCTGGATCACAAGAAGATCCAAATCGGTCCCATTTTCAATCTAAAACAAACCACCAGTTAATTTCACAAAACTAAGAAGGAATAAAAGGGTACATGCAGCAAACTTTAATTTGTTTAAAATAACAAATGAAAAATGCTGCTAAAATGATTTTGACGTTTTGTTGGGAGTACATTTGTTGAGTATTTACTATTAAATTATTATTATTATTATTATTATTATTATTATTATTATTATTATTATTGTTGTTCATCTTCTTATCATGATGATGATGATGATGATGTCGTCCCAAATCATTACAAATAATTGATTTACTATACATAAGAGCATAAGAACATAAGAAAGGTGACAAACGAGAGGAGGCCATTCGGCCCATCTTGTTCGTTTGTTGTTAGTAGCTTATTGATCCCAGAATCTCGTCAAGCAGCTTCTTGAAGGATCCCAGGGTGTCAGCTTCAACAACATGACTTGAGGAGTTGGTTCCAGACTCCCACAATTCCCTGTGTAAAAATGTGCCTCCAATTTTCTGTTCTGAATGCCCCTTTATCTAATCTCCATTTGTGACCCTGGTCCTTGTTTCTTTTTTCAGGTTGAAAAAGTCCCCTGGGTCGACATTGTCAATACCTTTTAGAATTTTGAACGCTTGAATCAGATCGCGTCGTCGTCTTCTGTTTCCAAACCGAATAGATTCAATTCTTTTAGCCTGCCTGCACAGGACATGCCTTTTAAACCTGGGTTAAATCTGGTCGCTCTTCTTTGCACTCTTTCTAGAGCAGCAATATAACAGGATTGATTACTCTGTTAGTATAGTTATATGAAGTAGAGTTTGATTTCAGCCTAGGAGACATTGGAGAACATGCACCTGCATCCAGAAGAGGTCACACGTTATATTTTAGTCAGGGGATTGGTTCACGGGCTACAGTGTAATGAGAAAAAGCATGCTATAGGGGTAAAAAATTTAGCACTTTAAAATCGCTTAAGGGAAAACTACTATAAACTATAAAACAGTGCTTATTGTTATTAGATACTGAGGTCTAATAAATACTACCATCCTTTAAATTACTACAACTCTCCCTGTTGGCTCATATGCACTATTAGATCATACATGCCAACCATCCATATATGGTCGGAACAGTCCCAATTTCCTAGAAAACATCCTGCGTCCCGATGCATAGGAAGAAAATCCCGATATTTATCCTTTGAAATTCTTTACAGCTCTAGGGTGTTCGCTCTCACGCTTATACTGTTTTTTTTCTCTCTCTCTCTCTCCCTCTCTTAATGACATATACCGGTATGTTGAAGGTTCGGATATATATATATATATATATATATATATATATATATATATATATATATATATATATATATATATATATATACATTGTTTTTTTTGTTTGTTTGTTTGTTTGTTTTTTAATTTGGAATCACCAATTATTTTTCTTATTTTGTCCTCAATTTGGTTTATTTAAACCAGGCTCACCGCTGCCACCCCCGCGCTGGGAGGGGTAAGTGTATTACTTATTCAGAACTTCTGCTCTTTAGATAAGCTGAGTAGGCTCCCTTATGTTTTAACTCAGAATTCATGACTGAGTGTTTAAAGTTATGAATGTACAAAATAGCTTGACAAGAGTGTAACAACAGCTTGAACTTGCATGTGAACATAGCCGCTGAGTCTTGGTTAGATTGAATATATTAATAAAAAGCACATGCTGCTGCACAAGTCAGATGCTCTATAACGTGATGAAGCTACAAGGACTACTACTTTTTGAGATAATATGAATGTGTTTCCTCTTTACAGCATTTCCTGGTAAGTAGCAAATACACATATTATGCACTTTATGTATTGCAAATAATTGTGGTTGTATTTTTTTTTATTGCATAAAACAATAAAAGGTCATACATTATAAACATTAAACTGATATACAAACAGGATAACACATGGGTAATATGAGTATTTCCTGAAATTTAACTGAAAAAAAAACAGGTCAACAATGTCAATGTTTATTTATTTAGTGTATGATGGGAGTAGATGTGTGACATTTAATAAATAGGATGAAAACAACAGCCCACAGAGAGATGATCCTCAAATTTGCAAAGGTATTTTGTTGGCAGCAGCAGATTGCAGTCAGTTTGTATGCATCCTCTATAAAGATTCTTTTAAAGGGATTATGTGTTTATTTGTTATTTTTCCGGCTATATTATTTGACATGCTTACTGACTGATATACTGAAATTTCTTCTGAAAAATGGTTTATTGTGGAGATATGATGTGGGAAGCATATAACAGGCTTTTTCTATGGACTTCTATGCACTACGAAACATTCCCCATTTCACTTTCCCACAATCAGTCTTAAGGTGTCTTTTCAGAAGCATTTACACTACATAGAACAGTTAGTTACAAAGCAAGCAAATAATGATACAGTATTAGCAGAACCAGTGATAGAGTTCATAATCTGGCATATTTAAACAAACCACAACCTATAGCTGTGGTGATCTGATATATTTTTCACACTTCATCCAAAACATCAAAAGGCTGATTGTTATAATGCTTTCTTTCTGTTTCCATTGCGGAAGATGCATTTGCTGGCAATGCCATTACTCTCGTAGCCTACTTTTAATATTTATTTATTTATTTAGCGAGGCGGTTAATTGATCAGGGCGGTTATGTGATGGTCAGATATGCGACGTTCCACTGTACAATCAATTCTGGTTAATATGAATTTCAAGTGACCAGCATTTTTTTTTTTTTTTATTATTATTATCAGTACAGTAATTTGTATTATAAGGAGTCTAAGCCAAATGCATACTGTCAGTTTTTATTGAAGTTACAGTAGATGCAATTTAAATTACAGAACAATGACAAGTATTTAAAAGTACTACTGTATATTTTATTGAAGCATACATTGCCAATGAACTGAACTTGAAACCTGCATTTCCCATTCTGATCACAGGCATTTTTTAAACCACAAAAGCAAGGCGTCCTCTACATCAGGATATTAAGCAAATCGGACAAGCTGAAAACTTGCATCCAGTTTTGCTGTGTTTTCAATATTGGTTGACAAAGTGTTCATGGGACTGTTGAAATCTGCAGCAACAGCTTTCTTTTTCTTGTACGTTAGTGCATCATCCATTGCTTTCAACACCTCCAATATTAGTCTGCAACGATAGTTCATGCTTTTACGCTGCTTCATTGAAATGGCCTTGATCTGTGAGCGCTATGACAACTCGAAATGCATCATAGGATCAATCACTAGTACCAAAACAGCACTAAAATACAACAAACAAGAGGTGCTAATCGGGATGCAAGTTAATACATTTTCCAATATCCTTTGCACTCAGCTGTTTTGTTTTATTTACATTTTTCTTCCCTGGGAAGATGCCAAAATAATTCTCACCAGCAGAAAATTTGTGTTAAGTGAATTTGTATTAGAAGAAATAATTTACAATAAGCGACTGCTAAATTTGGCCGGGACCATCTTGAACATTTGCAGTATCAGGAAATTTGTCTAATTTGTGTTCATTTTAATGATAATTTACTTTATTGTATTTTACATTTTAAAACATGACATCTGGTAATACAAGTGAAAGAAAGTTCTTTGCTTCTATTCCTTACTAAGGTAATTTCATCTCAATGCAGTGTATTCGAGGTCAAGACATGTAACTGGCTGAAAGCATGTCAGTCAATGGGGCAAGCAGCTGGTTGGTTAATTACAGGTCACCATTTAGATCTTTATCATTTCTCTCCATTGCTCTGTTTGGCTGACATCTTGCTTGTTGGCCAGTGTTGTTTTGCTTTGGTTCCTGGTACCTGAGAAATCATGTGATATTGTGACCACAAAACATATTTCATTTGTGTTCATGAAAGCAAAAGGCTAGTGCATTAACCCGCTGTGCAATCTAGCTCCCATTTGTATGTATGTTTTATTGAATACTCTGGTCATTGCAGTATTTCATTTCTAGGTATTTAACCGTTAAATTCAGTTACATGAAGGCTAGCTTCAGCTGTTTTTTCGAATTAATTATTAAACAGCATTGAGCTGGACCCTCTAGTCTACAGTGGCTCAAAGGCCTCTTTTTTTCTGTTACAGACATCTCTTGTACGGTGGCTTACTAAGGACAGTGAGAAAATGTATCTCAAGATCACAAGATAAATTATCTCGGGATCTCAACATTTCAATCCATTGTCAAGATCACAAGATAAATGATCAGTCCTCAATGAGCCACAAATACAGCACCAGATACAAAACCCAGACATCAATGTAAAAGAGATTACATCTCAATTGTGTATTCCTTGTAACAGTTTAAATAATTAAATAAATAAAACAACACACATAGAATACAATAATATACCAGTAATAAACAAATCACTTTTTATTTTCTGATATAATCAATATGCACAATTTCTATTTTTATCAACAATCTAATAAAATACCCTTGCTGTAATAAGATCTAGTTCTAAGCACTCGCTTGTGAATTCCTGCAACAAAAACAAACAAATAAAAAAAACACTTGGTGGTCACCTGTTCTTACAAGCCTGTAAATGCAATTACAGTTTTTTCTCCAATAAAAGTACATGACAAGGGCACCTTGAATAAGGAGTCACCTGTCTTAAACAGCCACAGTATATTTGGTGAATCAGATTTCACTGTACTTAAAAATGTATTATAAATCATGTATGGGAAATTAACCAATCACAGTTCAGGATCTGGACACTATTCATTAAGTGAGATTTATAATAATTAAATATGTCATGTTTAGGTTGTCTCATTATCATTTTTAACGGTTTGAACATAGGGAACCACTCAGCTTGGCCCAAATTGCACACAATGATCTCTATTACAAAAAGACGCATTGTACTGTATATACTTATTGACAGGAACGGTAGTTCCTCGTACAAGTTAGAAAAACTTGCTTGAAACTACCGAGTCTCTATACAGCTCAAAGAGTTGAGCTGTTTTTACCATGTTGCAGCGGCAAAACTAAATCACTTAGAATTACCATCTGTACCAGTATCAAAAGTCTGAAACTTTCTTACCTCAAATGTGAAAAAAAACGTACATACCTCTTATACACAATGAGATATACGTCGTCAAACTAAGGTAAAATTGTTATTCTCCTTCCTCTTCTGTCTACTTTTTAAGGGTGTGTAGCGACTTTTCAAACAGAAAAGCTAAATAACTGGACATCTATCAATCATGTGATTCCACATGTTGGTCAACGTCAAAACATACCAGGGAATGCAAGCAGTTTGATATCCACGCCATTTATATTAAACAAGTTATTTATGTTTTAAAACAGCACATATCGCAGGAAAAAATATACAGTTGTTTAAACTTGCAACATGACGTTCTTGAAGAGCACACGACCTTCGATTTCCGGTATGAAAATTTCTAGTTTCCTGTTTGTTTCTAGCAAGCTAGAAAACTACGTCATATTAATTGATTTGGCTGATGCGTTTATGCACAGCAATTGACATTTATATACCTATATAAAAAGTACAAGTTTCATGTAAAAAAAAAATGCAAGTTGCTTAAAATTAATAGCGCATCAAAGAAAGTCACCGAGGTTGAAATATTTAATGGTAGCTACTGAGTCAACATTTACATTGTAACGTTTAAAACAATATTTTAACTTGTAACAAACAAGGGTCATTTAAATGTGTTGGCTGAAAAAAGTAACAAGCAGACAAAACTGATTAAAACTAAACAAGTTATGACAAATTCGGCAACATTGTCGAGTTTTGTAAACATTTAAAACTTGTATACAGTAATTAAACGGACTGTGTTGTATAGCGTTATGCTGACTTTGAAAAACAAAATATTAAAAACAGGATTTAATGCAAGTGAGAAAAACGTTTTTCTTTACACACACTAAATTATATATGACGCGCACACACACACACACACATGCGCGCTTCGCACGCGACGCACACACACACACACCCGTGCGCAGAAAACTAGTTATTTGTTAAATTCCAACATGGGCAGCAGTGTGGAGTAGTGGTTAGGGCTCTGGACTCTTAACCGGAGGGTCGTTGGTTCAATCCCAGGTGGGAAACACTGCTGCTATACTAAAATAAATAACAATTATAATAATAATCGTGCATCTTGTTGCAGTTTCAACACTCGTTCTTTGTTGTGTAAAAACCTGTCCATATGCAGAAACCGCTCGTGCTGCATCCACAGCGTTTGGTGGAATTGACAAAAAACAGCGTGCAATTTTTGCCATGTTTCGGGATCTGATTTCATACCTCAGCCAGAAATCACCAATATTTACTTTTTTCATGGTAGGCAGTCAAATACGTGAAATCGTGAATTTTCCATGGCCTTACACAACGAGACACTAGTGATCCGTCGCTTGCAGCATCTGTGGAGTAGCGGTTGGAGCACTTTGTTCTTGACTGGGTTCAATCACGTGGGGGACACATTGCTGCTTTATCTAGATTGGTCCAGTAAAAAACCTGACTGTATTAATGGGTAATTGTATGTCACAATTGTAAGTTGGCCTGGATAAGTGTGTCTGCTAAAATAATAATAATAATATGCGTGTTTGGTTGGTACTTGGATGGGAGACTGCCTGGCAATACCAGATACTTCAAACTTTGAAGTTTTACTTGTATTATTAACAAATAGTAGATTAAACAGCAAAAATGGACCGCAAAGGGTATTAATCGCTATTGAAATAATTGCATAAGAGAAGTTATAAATATATTTATTTCACTCCTCCACCCGCTGTTTTAATTTGATGAGAATAATCAGAGTGTGACATTAACAGAAGTGACATTAAATTTGACTGTATTATGGCTACGCCTGTCTTCTTTTCATACATTTACATTGTAAAACACAAGGCTGAAGTTGGCTTATTCGCCAGCTTCTTATTCGCAAGCTTTTAAGTGCATAAATGTATTTGTTTACGTTGAATAAGTAGCCTTGCATTTAATGGGTTAAATCACGTTGGGCTGCAGATTTCTGTGCCGGTACCTGACAAGGGGCAACCCCTCTGCAAGCCCCACTTGTAGTTACCCCGGCCTAACGTGGTTTACTAGGGAAGAACAGCGGGTAAATATGCCATATATGCCAATTGCTCAGCTTCTGATTCGCAATTTATGTATCTACGTTGAATAAGTATCTTTGCAATTAACAGGTTAAATCACGTTGGGCCGCTGATTTTTCTGCTGGTCCCTGACAAGGGGCAACCCCTCTGTAAGTTACACCTGTATTTAGCCCGGCCCAACGTGGTTTACTGGGGCAGAACAGCGGGTACACTTGCTACATATGCCATTCGCTCAGTTTCTTATTCGCTCTTTATGTATCTATGTTGAATAGGTAACCTTGCATTTAACGGATTAAATCACGTTGGGCTGCTGATTTCTCTGCAGGTACCTGGTGAGGGGCACCCCCTCTGTAAGTTACACCTGTATTTAGGCTGGCCCAATGTGGTTTACTGGGGCAGAACAGCAGGCAAACATGCCATATATGCCAATCGCTCAGCTTCCTATTCGCTCTTTATGTATCTACGTTGAATAAGTACAGAAATCGGAAATTTAACCCTTTAAATGCAAGGCTTTTTCCAGCGAAGAAGCTGTGCAATTGGCATATGCGGCATGTTTGCCCTCTGTTCTCAAACACAAAAGCCCAAGTTAGGAGAAGCAATTAGGCCAATCTTGTCAAGCATGAAGCAAATAGGCACAATTGGAAAGGTGCTGGGGCCCAAGATTCACACAATTCTTGCTTCTAACTTGGCGCCTTTTTTTGATCGCTTCGCTCCACTTTATCGCTCCACTTTATCGCTCCACTTTATCGCTCCACTTGAAATGCTCTTTGTATGACTTGAAGTGAGTGAGACACACACTCACACACTGAGGCACACACACACACTGAGATACACACACACTGAGACACACACACACTGAGACACACAAACACTGAGACACAAACTCTCTGAGACACACACACATTGACGCACACACACCGAGACACATACACTGAGAAACACACACAGTCTCAGTGTGTGTGAGTGTGTCTCAGTGTGTGAGTGTGTGTCTCAGTCACTTCAAGTCATACAAAGTGCATTTCAAGTGCTTTGAACTTGCAACATGACGTTCTTGAAGAGCACACAACCTTAGCCCGCTGCGCCACTGTGCATTTCAAGTGGAGCGATAAAGTGGAGCGAAGCCATCAAAAAAAGGCGCCAAGTTAGAAGCAAGAATTGTGTGAATCTTGGGCCCCAGCACCTTTCCAATTGTGCCTATTTGCTTGATGCTTGACTTGGGCTTTTGTGTTTGATATCACCCCTTTAAACGGCTGATGCGTTTTTCTAACTTGTTTTTAACATTGACAATGTTTTTGTTATAGATACTAAATGTACTTCCTGAAGAGTTATTTTGTTTGTTTTTTAAACACAAACAGGCCAGGGACAGCTAACTAGAATGATATTGTACACCAGTATGCGTTCTCTGAGGGAACTAACCATATAAACTATTAATATAAGTGCCCTTTTTTATAGATACCGACATACTGTATGTCTGTAATATGGCAAAGTGGTAAGTGAATACAGGTGCGTGCAGTGCAGAGCGGAAGCAAAACAGACAGACAATGATTTCCAGGTGTAAAGGTGTTTATTGATTTAATTAACAATGTCCAGAGCCTTATGGCAAACACCTGTAAATAATAATGTTGGAGTGATACAGCAGTGTGTATCACTCGGTATTTGTAATTCCCCGGGTTTGACCCGTAACCAAAAGTCCAGTTTTACACACCAACACTAAACACAAAACACAAACCCAGTTCTTAGTGACAGTGAATACGTGCAAGTGGTGTATTACAGTTCTCCGTGAAATGCAGGAGTGAAAGTGATGTCTGGGTTTATGCTGGCTTTCGCTACAGCTCCGGATCGTGCAACTTGTAGTCTTTTAAAAAACAGACGACAGTTAACAAACCACTAACAAACACAAGACAAAACTCACGGTTCACGAAACAGCACACAGACTCCTTGTAGGTTTTCAGCACTAACCATTTACCAAGGAACAGATCACGTATGCTAAGTCCCCTATTTATATCCTCGCTCATGACCCCTAGGTTAACAAGCACATCCGCTCCTCCAATCCTCGGATGCCACACCGTTTACCGTCTGGGTCATTGAGTTTGGATACCGCAGCTGCGCCCCTTTCCTAAATGACCAACTTCCACCTACAGAATAAATTGTTGTGCCATTTAGTTAAGGGTACTCTGTTCCCATTACACAGTACCCTCACAGGTCGAGAGGGAGATCTAACACCAAGCACCATTCAATGTCTGTCATAGTAATTTAAACAAAATATCATAGATAAACCTGAAAAGGCTGCAATTGTGGTACAAAAATATGTCATACACTGCTCTACTCCATTTGTTGCCCATGGTGAAAAGCTACACTTGCCAGCTGAGTGAAATCACGTGGCAGATATTTTATACATGGGATGTGTTTGATTGTTATTGCAGACAGTATTGTGAATGGAGCCTTTCGTTTATCCTAAAGTCTGGCCCAGCATTGGCATCTTCAGTGCAGCCTACTAACCTCTAGTAACCAAAGAACCTGTTAGGATGAGACAGTACTTCTGTCTCCAGGTTCATTTGCTTCTCCATTAGCACGGTTAGATATTATAAATGTGTAGGGAACAAGGTTCTAAAAACTGAAACACTGCACTGTAAAACAAAATGTGAATTAAACGTTACTGTAAGCAACAGATTTCAAAAACACTTAATGTAATAAAACCTGTTGCATAAAATTGAGTGTAATTTGGTGTTACAGTGTGTATAATTACATGTATCTGAAGAGCATGGTTATAGAGCGATTTACAACATCTATTCACAAACTAATTCACTGTCTTCCCATTAAAAATGCAGATCATGTGTTTTTGACCAGTTGCTCTCTATTGGTCCTTACAAAACCACTCACTCATTAGCAAATTAATAGGTAAATTGCTTGCTTTAAGTATATATGTCGCCCCCCCCCCCAAAAAAAAAAAAAAAAATAATATGTACAAAAAGAGCTTAGCATATGTTAGCCATTTAAAGATGTGCTATCTACAGTTTAATATAGAACGTAAAAGTTGTACAGGGAACTTGTAGCAAAATGACACCAACAAAAAAAGTTTCATTGCCAGTCATATCATATTATTTCATTTATGATTTCAGGAAGATCCGTCTTCATTTACAATATATTTTGCCTCTTCAACAAGAAGAACAAGAAGTTTTTCTCTTTTTACTTTTTTCATAATATATCCACAGATATTAAAATATTGTTTAGAGCTGTCCAGAAAAATAACTGGGATAGCTTAGCCAATAGCCTAGATTTCACATAAAGTTATTTTAAACCCGCTGGCTAGTAATACATAAATGGGCATAATCATAATTTGATCACATTGACGGATTTAAGATGTTAGATCCTATTAAAGGCTTGTTGGAATGCTGCATATTTTAGACCAATGCAGTACCCTCACACAACAGCTAGGAGGCTCTAGCCACCTTTCCCTTAGTGATTTTCTTTGGGATGACAACCAAAAGAAAAATAAAATACCCTTTTTACTGTCTAAATGGGATTGCATGTAAGAATGTTTTAAAGACAGTTATATAGTTAGTCATTTAATATATTATTATCTTTATAATTAAAAACTAGACGTTTGGAGTGCAGAAAATTATTTCATCAACTGTGAATGTCAAGGGTTTTTACAGTATGTCTATAATGCTTACACAGTGATAAGCAGTATTTATTTTCCTGGTTTATAAATTTAATTTGAAACTTAAACAAATGATATTTTCTTAACCTTTTATTTTGATTATAAAGATGTTCCATGTTGTTCAGTTTCTTATACCCTGCCATTGCTTGTTATTGCCTGTTTTCATGTTTTTATACCTAAAATAGGTTACTGCAATGACAAATCAATTTATATCAAAGATCACAAGAAATAGATGTAATGCTATCAAATCCATCTTTCTAGTTCTTAAAAGTAAGTTTACAATGTACCATACTTTCCCCATACCGATATACCAGAGTATATATTGTATAATACCAAACCTTCCTGAACTTGATCATGCTTGCCTATGCTTTACCAAGCTTTCACTATAATTTACATATTTTACTATACTTTTATAATTGTACAATAAATGTAACAAGGTATTCTATAACTTTAGACTAGATTTCAGTATGGCAACATTTATAAAGTAATTTGTTGTATTGTTGTGTTCACATAATTCTGTGGAGGAATCTTTGCTAAACAATAATTCTCTTTTTCAGTGTTCTTTGATGATGTTGCTTAAAATGTAACATTTCTATTTTGTATAAGACCAACTCATTGATCAGTAATAAAAAAATATATGAATCTTGATGAAATACGGAGCCCAGCAATTGTTCAGGGGGGAACCGAGTCACAGAGACTCCTGTCTGAACAAAGTCAGCTTGGGCACTCATGAGGTTAATTTGCTTCTTGATAAGTTGACTAGAGTAGCCAGACCATTTAAAGACACTAACAATAATCCAAAAGCCAATTCAATGACTGTAGTGACAGATCCCCAAGAAAAAGGTACAGGATTGTAAAAGTACAATTCCCTCAGGGTGATGGGGATAAGAAGATCTCAACAATCCTGCTTTAGAAAGAAAACTCCTCTATGAATTGATAGATCTCTAATTGTGTCTTTTGAAGTGAGCATGGCAATGCCAATGTAAGGCTTATTTATCTGTAAAAATGCTTTCTAATGGAAATACCTAAGTAATTAACATCTTTCCCTGGAATATCATGTAATGTGTCTGTATTGCTATCCTTAAGTATTTTTTAGTTAGGCATTTAATTGCAATTGAGGCATTCCTTAAGACCCACAAAAGCTGGAGAAATAGCAGGAGGTGTCAACACGGTGGTGTCAAATTGACTAATATTTGAGTCTTTTTCAAAAACACGTTTTGTTGCAGGGCCAGAGTTTCAGCTACTAAAATAAACAACAAAAGGGGAAATTGGGCAACCTTGTCTAATTCCTCTTTCTAAATACAATCTCAGAGAAGTATCAGATTTTGCAAACTATTCATATTATTGTATTTGTAAAGCAATCTCCAAAAAGAAAGAGCTACAGTGTATTAAAAATATATCGTTATGGAGAAGGGGCCGATTTACCCAAGTTACAAGTCTTGGTAGCTTGCTTTTCAGCTTCCTGCTGGTACAATCAGCTGACAATTCCATGCACGCTGGGCGGGGCGCATGCTCATTGACGTGTTTGTGGCAGAAGGAAGATGGCAGCCTCCTGAGTGAGACCGCAGAGCTGGTGGCAAGATTAGGAGAAACGAAAAAAAAAAAAAAAACGGTAATACACATTGGAGGGGGACAAAAACAAAGAAACACATCCAGCCTGAGATCAGCATTCCAGGTAAAGAAATCTAATTGAGTTGCATTAACACAACGGATGAAGATTCAGCCTTCTTTACTTCATCAATGTCTAAGCAGCAGCAGCAGTGGTGATGATGACAGTCTGAATTAGCCCCTGAACAAAATCTCAAAGAAGGCCTCAGTTGATTTACTGTCTGATGTGTTGCAAATTAATGCAGATAAAATAGATATTTATTCGTATTTTTCAGGAATTATGGTAACCTTATAGATGCATGCAACGAAGTGATTTGGGAGGTTTATATGTGGACTTTCTCGTCTTGCTTAACTGACTAAACAAATCAGTTTATGTCAGCTGTTTGTTTTGCACACTAAAGTTTCAAAATGAATGTATGCTATAGAATTAGGCGTTCTTGGGGAAATGCAGTGATGCTGGTGTTAGGGTTCAGTGTTTTCTAAAGTAAGATACAGGTACAGAGTACAGAGTACAGTACCACAGTGATGAGTGTATGTGAAGTTTAATTACCGGAAATGTAAAGTAAAACGCGATGCGTCCATGATTTCAATTGAATGCATCCTAACGTTTTTTATATATTTATTTATTTTTATTTTTTGTTCTTTTCAGTCTTACAGTTATTTGACGCTACATAGTTATTATTTTTTATCCCTATCTAATCCTGTATTATTCGTAATATTATATTACATGTTGAATTGCGTTGAACTCAAATCTTGAATATAAACGTACGGTAAACGGGTTAATATGTAGCTCTGTCGATGAACAATTAAAATACGCCCGCGGTATGAAGAATATAAAACGTTTATTGATACACAACAGTTTCTGACGTGACAGCTTTAAAACGAAGATATAAGCAAAGGATAATTGCTTGAGGTAACATGGCCTAATTGCAACAGATGTATATGTTGTGTGAGGTCTCTACTGGGGAGATTTTAGATTCTTTGAATTTTACGGCACATACTCTACAGACACAAGGTTCAACATTGACCTACTGACACCATGTGCATTGGAATTTGAGACTCCAGCTCGGCCCATGATTGGGTGCAATTTGTGAGTGCACTCAATCATAAGAAGCCTACTGGACATTCTTTACAGTAAGTAGCATCTTTCATATCCACCCTTATCAGCCAGTTGTAGAGATGCAATTGTCACTGTAACAACACAAGCAGGCTGGATATGAAGATGGCAAAAGAAAGTCACTTTGCGATCTAAAATGAAAAATCAATGCATGTCATTCAATTGTTAGAAAGTTTATCAAAGGGAGGAGACATATAATATTCTTTTTCCTTGATTGACATGCGCTTTGAGACCCAGAATTCCTGATAGTGCCGACTGTGCTGTGATGCAGTTATACAGCTGGATTCTGTCTTGTAAACACTAGAGTAGATCTGTATGTGTATACACGACTGGTTGAATGTGTAAGTGTATCAACCTAAAATAATTATTACATTAATTTGTTTCTTGCAGGGACATTTGAAATAAGCATTTGTATTAAGCCTACTGTATACTAACCTTTTCAACTTAGCAAAGCAATTTGTTTTCAGAGCTGAGCCATTTATACAGCATCGGCAGGCAAACCCATTACAGACAAATGGCTGTGTCTGCAGTCATTTGCTATGCTTTTATTTCAGTTCTAATCCTTTCAGCTCTAAAGATGTATGTCCAGACTTATCGACCTGTAGAATATTTTAAGCAGTAATGGTTTTTAAATCTTGTTTGCTTGATTTTAATTGATTTTACTGCATTCCTACATTAAGTTGTATAGTTTCTATTGGGTGTTTTCTGTAGGTCTAAGCATTTTGATGCTGGTTTGCACTGTAGTTGCTTTTAATTAGTTAGGGGGCTAATTGTAGTGGTGGAAGTTTTTTTTTTTTATTATACCATGTTGATGCTTAGCAACAAGTTCTTTATTGTGCATTATTATTAAACCTATTTTCAAATCAGTTGTTTTCAAATAAAAACATATTCCTGGTGTTTACTGTTTAGTTTTGTATTAATTTATTCTATGTAAAATGAAGTACACCACCATTGCACTATTATGACAGTGTTTTTCACCGTTAAAAAAAAAAAATAAATAAAAAACATGTGTCCCACAGTTCTATAATGAGCATAGAAGGACTCCAGTACAACCAAACAGAGAATGGCCTAATAGCCTGTAATGCATAGCTCCCATAGCATTGTTTGAGTGGAAACAGATGTGTATTGTCCAAGGTAGACAGATTCTGTCATTTTGGCCACTGTTCCACATTTATTGTTTGTTGCAATACATTGCACCCGTCTGCTGACCAGAATTTTTCTACTGGTGATTTTTCTGCAAATGTGCCATTTCGAGATCCCGGGAACCTGTCTTGATGGACATTGTGCAGCCACTGCATTGAGGTACGAGACAGTTGCAAGTGCATCCACTATCATCCCACAATCATGAAGGTAGATTCTTCTGTTTTCTTATGACATAGCTTTAATGTGTATCTAGTGGATCACATGACACTTCATGCCAACATTGCAGACTATGGGATTTTCTATGTCTCCAATTTTCCAGTACCAGAGAATTTAAAGAACCTGACATTTGCAATTGCAAAAAAAGTTAGTTTCTTCACTAAGGAGATTTGGGCAATAATTTTGTCAGATATATTATGCAGTATTCAATTGCTACTGCTTCAGCATTTGAGTGCCACATTGTTGGAATAATTTGTTTTACACTTGACACATATGTAATGGTAACAGCTGAGTAACTCACTAAGAGAACTGGGACATTGATGCATGGTTGAAGAGTTAATTTAGACTTTAAGTTGAGTATGAAAGCCTGCAGGGTGGCAGTGTGGGGATCAATTGGACAAATTGCAGGGTGGGAAAATCCTTTTGTCTCTAACACTTTGAATGCCCTTGTTGCATTGGTTTGCCAAAAATAAACAGTAAATGTTGAAACCTTTGATAATGTAGTATTTAATTAAAAGCACAAGCACTAGGTCTTTCAATAGCTATTTCAGTGGAGCAATGCAACTTACTTAAACTGTTTACAAATCTCAGCGTTGCTTCAAGTTCAGTTTATGTACTGCAGCAGGACTGCTTGTCAAGACATCAAAATATTTAATGACTAATTCAGATGTTTATACATAATTTACTATTAGTTGATGTGTTAAATGGAACTGTCTGTATTTTCTTGGTTTACTTAAACTGGATGACGTTATAAATTAAATCCAATGATATATTATACATCTTACCTGGTAAGAGTGGTTTGAAACTTGCCTTTTGAGGAAAAAAGGAGGTGAACCATTTCATTATAGCAAAGATCTATCAATGGCTGACTTTTCAGGCAGCTTTGCCAAACCATTTGATCCTTCAGTTCTCTTGTTGATTAGGATATGGCAACAAGGCCAACTATAATTTTTCAGGATCGGTATGAGTCTGCATCAGACACTGGATTTAAATTTCAACCAGCTACATTGGAAGCCTGTGTTCAGTAGTGAACCTGGGAACAGTGTTAATGCATATTAATGTTTAATCCACATTAATGTTTAATCCACATTATAAAAGTGTATTTGCCGGCCAGTATAATTAACTCGGTTTGGAGTAGCCTGAAGCCTCTACTTTTACCAGAACCACAGTTGGCTGCTTGCTCAGTGTTCACTGCTAACATCTTAATCCTGTATGAAAATGTAAAACATGTACATCAATGTGGGAAATCCCTTTTAGCAAACCAAGAAATAACCATTTTTATTCAAAGGGTTGTTTTATATCAGTCTTAGTGTGTCAATATATCTGCTTATTTCCAGTAGTCTTTGCAGGGTTCAACAGTAATCTGGAGAGACAATGGAGAGAACATGTGCAAAAGCCTTTTTTGGAGAGAGACTCTCACATTTCATGGTTTTCTAAGGTTAAATTGAGTCTTTTTTTGGGAGAAAATATGTCATTTAGTTTTACATCCATTTAATTTGTAGACTAATACATTTATTAATTTAGTTTTTAGGTGGTCAATTTCTCGTTGTTACTGCCCATAGAATTTGAAACCATCAGCTCATGCTAAGATAGTTTGAAGTTCAGTAAAAGCCTTTCAAACTTGAACTGAGGCTGTTAAGTGTTCATGAATGCTATTTTGGGAATGATGAAAGGTATAGCTGCTGTGGGGATGTTTTTAAATGTTTGCATTTTTATGAAAAGTGAAACCTCAATTTTCTGAACTGATTGGGAGTGTTTGGAAAATTGATTTGTTCAGATAGTAGAATAGTAATTAAGAGGAAATCCCACGTTCTCAAGGTAAACACAAAACTACAATACATTTTGAATCTATCCAATCTAGGTTTTACAGTAATGCACAACAATAATCAATAAGGGGGGGGGGGATTATCAAGTAAATACTGCTTCATTCTTCTGGACCACGTAGCATTGAAGCTGTTCTCTGATTGGTCAATTCCCTAATTGTTGCACAACAAATCGCAAAGAGTAGGATTCAAATCTATTTATTTCGCATCACCTGTCATGTCATCTGTGGTGTGGAAGGTACTTTGCAAAAGTATAGGTTCTATTCATTTTGTCGCATCACTGCACAGTTTGCTTCTTACATCGTGTCTGGTGTGTAGCAGCCTTAACAGTGTTTACAATTTTGTCATCATCAAAGAGATGAAAGCCATCATCTTAGTCACAGTTGGCACAGGGCTGGCATGCAAGGTATCTTTAGTGTTCTCACTCAGTCCCTCAGTGTCCACATCAAAAGGCCAAAGTGCACTGCAGATTTTCACTTTTAACCTTACTCCATGCGTAAAGCAGGCATATAGACAGCATCTTTAATTGTTAGAGATTTCCAAAACTGCAGCACCATTTCAGGCTTGTGTGCTTTATCACCCAGCAAAAGTTTTTGCAGCAGTTCTTTTCGATAAAGGCACTTGCATGTTTCTAGTGTTGTTCTATGGGCTGGGTTAATGAGGATGTGTTGGAGGGAATAGTGGCATTTTATTGCACCACATCATTGCTTTACTGGGAGTGTGTCACAATCTATATTTTTAAATAGCAAGTTTTTTTTTTATTTCTCAATAAGAACAAGCAGAAGTTTGTGAACATTACCACAGGCTAGATTGATCAGTCTTTCCTTTTGATTCTTGAATTTCGGGAATTAATTTGTAGGTTAGGCTTTCCAGTACAATCCAGGTTCGTCTGCATTGTAAACCTGCTCACGGCAGTAATTTAGCTCCTCAACCGTTTTCTTGAAAACATCACGATATCTGTCAACATTCTCTGTGTTTGCAGACAGTTTTTCCCCTTCACCTGCCAACTAACGGATGCCATGACAGTACATTTTTGCAGTTACATTTTTTTTTTGTTGCCTGTGTGTGTTGTGTTGTGAAGCTACTCGAGCTACTTCTTTTCTTTGGGTTCTTTTGTTTTTCTTTTCCTGGCCATTCTTGGTCCTGGAACAGAGCTTCCACTGGCTCGTTAGTTTGTCTTTCAGGGGCAGAGCTGAGGGAACAACAGAATGTTATTTTATAGGGCCAGCAATTCCCCCAAGGCCCGCCTCTCAGCCACTCAGAGAGAGGCAAAGCCCGCACACCCACTCTCCCACCTCTCTGTGTAACTGCCATGACTGAACAGGCGGATATTGCAAGGCTGCTGCCCTCTTCCTGCAGCACTATGAACGCACCAGAAGAGTCAGCACAGTTCTGCCCCCTGTTACACAGGGGTATGCAATTTTTAAAAAAAACTTCTTGTCCAAGAGACACAATGCTAGAAAAATCTACTTGTCCTTCTAAAAATCTATTTGCCCCCTCCCTGTCGCACAAAACACACACAAAAAAGTAGAATATAACTTGTAGGATTTTGGTTTTATTTAACAGTGAACACAATCAATCGATTAGTGATTAACAGGGGCGTATCTAGCCTTGTAGCTTGACGGGTTCACTAAGAAAATGCTCCTTTCAGTGTAGTTTGGAACACATTTGCTTGTAAATATAAGTAACATACTAAGAGTACAACTATAATAATAAATACCTGTTTCTCTATAAGCTACTGTAAATTCAGCTCCAGATGAACCAGTGTTTTAGTTTGTTGTATCACAGATATGAAATCATTGCCAACTATTACTGCTGCTTCGTGGAACTCTGATTTTTCTTGTTGTTCTTTCAGTTTTGTGATTTGTAAAGGACCTGTCAAGTTTCTCTGCATTTTTTACAGTTTCTCTACCAAAATGCATGCAATATTTACAGTAGGCTCCATTAAATTCTGCAAAGACAAAATGTTTTTTTCTTTTGTTTATTTCCAGTAAAAACCCAACTGTATAAATGGGTAATTGTTTGTAAAAAATAATGTGAAATAATGTATAATGTGATATCTTATAACAATTGTAAGTTGCCCTGGATAAGGGCGTCTGCTAAGAAATTAATAATAATAATAATTATATACTTATTTTTTTAAAACAGTGTACAGCATTTTGCACCTGTTTTCCTCATCTAACATCTTGTCCCATGATGGCTAACTGGAACACAGGGTGATCCTGATTTCATACGCTGATGGGTTCTTTATGTTTTGGGATCTTAGAATCATGCTCTCAAACAACTGCCACGATTCTGTTGAACTTCTTGATTTCCACTTTGCAGTATGTTATTTATACTTGACACTATGTGTGATCTGCTTCCTGAATGAACAACAAAACTGACAAGAAAGTAATATGCTATATGTTGATGAGAATGACTTGTATCTAATTGAATGGCAGTTGGATGAAAGCATATAACAATATATCATTAAAGGTATACTGTACTGTACCCTATCTTTCCACTCCAGTATGGAAGGTAATGTCAATTGGCTGCATCTAGCTTATCTTGGGTTTCAGGTATTAACCTCTTAATATCCCCCCAGGCTGTGATTTTGAAACCTCTAAACAAAATTGTGTTTCTAAGTTTGCTTGTCTTTTGTGTTGTAGGTCTTACTGGAAGATGAATATCCTCAAAGACAATAAAAACTTAGCCTGTTTCTACACCACAAAGCACTCCTGGAGGGGAAAGTAAGTGCCTGGTTTCCATGTAGTGTTGAATGTTAATATTTGCTTTCATTAATAACAAAAACTCCAGGGTGCCAGAGCTCATCATTTATTAATAGGCAATGCATTTTGAAATAAATCTTCTGTAAATGCATTTGTCTTTAAAACAGTAAAATTAGTTTGTTTTTAGATGTTGGAATAAGCCTGTGTTAATTCCAGGAGGCCATTCATCTTGAAATTTGGAAACTTCTCCCATCGGTTTTTTGACAATAAAGACATTTTTGAAACTCAGCAGCCTGTCGGATTGCTAAGACATACAGTGCAACCAAGGCTTTCTTTTTCCAAATAATGTGTTAATAAAGACTGACAATGTAAAGTAAACATTCAAATGTAACTATTATCTGGGTCTATTTCGTGAGATGTTATATACTATACTTGGTTACTCTGTGTTAGGGTTGCAGCGATCTACCAGTAATACCATTATATCGCGATACAAAAATTGTTATCATTTGTATAATTTGTTAACACTAGCACCGCCATAGCCGCTTTTTGAACGGCTTTTGCAATTCAAATTTATGTGCAAATTTATGCGCATGTGAATATCTCGTGCATGTCCGTTCTTAAGTGTTACTAAATATTTGAATTAAATACCGATACGGTGTTTCAGCTGCAGAATCGTAAAAATGAATAAGTTATAAGCACTTGCTTCTTCAACCGCCAGACCCGCAGTTTATGCGGCATATTGAAATCAATACAATATAGCTGACAATTTAGTCTGGGCTTTGTAATGAAATCAACGTCAATGTGAAATAACGTATTATAATACAGTTGAGTGATTGAAACACTGACCAAAGTCATTCTACACATCATATATTATTATTATTATTATTTATTTTATTAGCAGTTGTCACAAAATATACACATTGAATCACAATACAGTGTGATATAGCTACGCTACTTACAAGTGTAACAAAATGAAAAATGTGCTTATTCTAAGCTCTCTGCACAAATCAGTGACGATCGGGACTGATGCTAAACGAAAGCCAGAGACTGTTGCTTTTACAACTCAACAAAGTTAGGTGTGGATGTACTTGATCAAGTGGCACGGCAGTATTCTGTCAACAGGTGGCTGTTTTTTTAATGTTTTGGACCTGGCAGCCATCAACGCTTTGGTTTTATACAAGGAGTGCACCGGCAACACAATCACTCAAAGGGACTTTGAGGGACATTCAAAGGGACATTTTGCAGCTAGCCCTGGAGCTACAGCAGAAATATTTTGATAAGAGACACGAAAGCCAGCTGGCAAATGCCCCTCAACCTTCAGCCAGCACTGCGCCCACTGGCACACGGAATAAAAGACAATGCCAGGTTTCTAAATGCAATAAAAACAGAACTTTTGATGTCTGCGTCCGTTGTGAAAAGGCAGTCTGTGGCAAATGCACAGGTACAGTTGAAAAGCGTTTTTCTACATGGATTGTACTTCGAAAGCTGTAATAGAACTCTGAACAGACAGACAGAGCCTGAACTCTGTTTCACTCAAAGCTCTTTCATGTTGCAGAAGTTTTCACAGCTTTCCACACTTGTTTACACAAGTTTATTGCGTAAAGTTTACAGTTTTTCATGTTTATGTATGTGCTCTTTTTGAAAAAAATAAGAAAAGTTTAATTTTCAATGTAAATACAGTGTTTCTGCTCTGAAAATGCTATGTATGATGTTCATAAATAAAAAATATTAAGTTGTATCCGATTTTTTGTTTTTCATTTTCATATCGAAGCCGTTTTAAAATGGAGCCGCACATTTTGCGGGTGCAGCGGTTGTATGTAGTCCGAAATCTTGGCAGTTCTAGTGTTAAGTCAGTTACCGTGATATTACAGAATCCTGGCACGGATAATGTTAGTAAAGGCTGCTACCCACCAGACACGATGCGACAAGCGAAACTGCAGCGATGATAAGTATCTTTCACACCACAGGTATCACGACAGATGACGTGGGGACGACACTGGAGCGACACGAAATAAATAGGATTGAATCAGAACAGCTTCAATGCATGCAATCCAGCAGGGTGAACCAGTATCCAAAATGAAGGAGGAAAAATTAATACTCGCCGTGGAAACATACCCAGAATTTCATGACAAAGATACAGAGATGAAAGATAATATATGGCAGTCCATTTCGAAGGCACTGGATAAGCCTTGTATGTAGGATTTGTTGCTAATACCGTCAGAGAAGACACTCTCATAATTACTACATGATGTTGACAAATATGTACCAATCTTGACCATAGTTTTGTCAATAGCAATTTGTAATAGTTTTATAAATCTGTCAGTTATCAAATCTGTCGCATCACTTCTGTGACGGTTCTGGTGTGTGGTCTTGTTGCCCAATGAAAAATCGCATTGCGTCTGGTATGTGGCAGCCTTAAGTCAGAGATATGTAGCTTCATATAGTAATCTACACTTGGAAACCTTCCTTACTTGTCGGTTAAACGGTGTGAAAGGCTTATGTATGACTTAGTATATATAACACTATATGTGCAAGGAGGAGGCAGTGATACTAGCGTGAGCCAGCGCTATGTGGCAGAAACACAGAATTTAATATAAGAAAAAAAAAAAAAAAACCTGCGTTCTGTCATTTGGAATTTAGGAAGAATTCAAAGACTAAAGTCCCTTTCACACTGGCATGCTCTACGCGGGTCGGGACCTACCTGGGTTAGGACCCGGTGTCATGTGGGTCGGCTACGCGATTTCACACTGCTTTTGATAAAGCATGGTTGACCTGGGTGACAGACGCAAGTAAACAATGTGCGTATCAATGCCCTGGAAGCAGCTTGTTACCAACACTTACCAACGTGGCTGTGTGGTCCAGTGGTTAAAGAAAAGGGCTTGTAACCAGGAAGTCCCCGGGTTCAAATCCCACCTCAGCCACTGACTCATTGTGTGACCCTGAGCAAGTCACTTAACCTCCTTGTGCTCCGTCTTTCGGGTGAGACGTAGTTGTAAGTGACTCTGCAGCTGATAGTCTGCATAGTTCACACACCCTAGTCTCTGTAAGTCGCCTTGGATAAAGGCGTCTGCTAAATAAACAAATAATAATAATAATAAATAATAACGCTTCCATCCAATCTTCACTGGATTGAACCGTCGGCCAATCTGGCTCAAGCAACAAAAATATGGCTAAACAGAATAAACAAAAACGTTTCTTCAAGGAACTGAAACCTTCACGCAGGCGTGGCTATTTGTTATTTCGTCCGCCGTCATGCATTGTGTCTCGCGCAACCCAGGTCAAAGCATGTTGACCCACGTCCTGAGGTGGGTCGCTGGGACCCGAGTTAACCTGGGTACGACCCAGATACGTGGCTTCACACTACACAGGTTTATGACCCGGGTAGCAAGAACCCGCGTCCGTTCCTGGGTAGGAGTGCCAGTATGAAAGGGGCTTTACTGTAGAACATGCAAAAAATTTTTGTCAAATCCTGGTGACAACACCTCCAATTTATTTAGCCATCTGCATGATCAGCACCCCCAACTTCAAATCGAAGCTAAGAAACAGCAATTTCAATCTAAGGCACATACCAGTGCCACTGCCAAAGTAAATCAGTCTGAAATCAGCAGCTTTTGGGATGCAAAAAGTGTCTGATATCAACAGTGCTGAGGCCGAGAAGCTTTACAAGGCTATTGGATACTGGCTTGCAGCAGGCATGGTGTCTCTGCACATTAAGTTTAGTTTTACAATTGTCAAACTACGAAGTAGTGTGGATGTAATTAACCTCCCGAACCAGTTTTCTGCTTGTCCGGCTGCTCAGTTTGGGAGGGCAACCTGATCTGGGTAGTGTCTGGGTGGTATGATGCATCTTCCACTTCTTAATGATGGACTTCACTGTGCTGAGAGGGATAATCAGTGCCTTTGAAATTTTCTTGTACCCTTCTCCTGCTCTGACTCTCTACCACTGTATCCCTGACTTGTTTCGAAAGCTCCTTGGTCTTCATGGTTGCTTTGTTGGATCACTATGTGAGTTGCAGCTTGAAAGTCTTTATATACCTGAGGGGAATTATCTACAAGTTAAACACTTTGAGTACACACAGGCTGAAACCATATCACTAATTTTGTGACCTTTCAAACAAATCATTTGCACCAGAGCTGATTTAGGGTTGCAGTAGCAAAGGGGTTGAACACTTAAGCAACTGGGATTAATCTGTTTTTCTCTGTAAATCTTACATATTTATATTCTATATGCATTTTTTAACTTTATCAATGTGGAGTAGTTTGTGTAGATTCTACATGTAAAGTCTAATTTGAAAGCGTCATGGAGTAAGTACGCTCAGTTGCCAACAAAATGTGAAAACTTTGCAGGTGGGTGAATACTTCTGCAAACCACTATATATATATATATATATATATATATATACAGTACTGTGCAAAAGTTTTAGGCAGGTGTGAAAAAATGCTGTAAAGTAAGAATGCTTTCAAAAATAGACATGTTAATAGATTATATTTATCAATTAACTAAATGCAAAGTGAGTGAACAGAAGAAAAATCTAAATCAAATCCATATTTGGTGTGACAACCCTTTGCCTTCAAAACAGCATCAATTCTTCTAGGTACACTTGCACAAAGTCAGGGATTTTGTAGGCATATAGTCAGGTGTATGATTAAACAATTATACCAAACAGGTGCTAATGATCATCAATTCAATATGTAGGTTGAAACACAATCATTAACTGAAACAGAAACAGCTGTGTAGGAGGAATAAAACTGAGTGAGGAACAGCCAAACTCAGCTAACAAGGTGAGGTTGCTGAAGACAGTTTACTGTCAAAAGTCATACACCATGGCAAGACTGAGCACAGCAACGAGACACAAGGTAGTTATACTGCATCAGCAAGGTCTCTCCCAGGCAGAAATTTCAAGGCAGACAGGGGTTTCCAGATGTGCTGTCCAAGCTCTTTTGAAGAAGCACAAAGAAACGGGCAACGTTGAGGACCGTGAGCGCAGTGGTCGGCCAAGGAAACTTACTGCAGCAGATGAAAGACACATCATGCTTACTTCCCTTCGCAATCGGAAGATGTCAGCAGTGCCATCAGCTCAGAACTGGCAGAAAACAGTGGGACCCTGGTACACCCATCTACTGTCCGGAGAAGTCTGGTCAGAAGTGGCCTTCATGGAAGACTTGCGGCCAAAAGCCATACCTCCGGCGTGGAAACAAGGCCAAGCGACTCAACTATGCACGAAAACACAGGAACTGGGGTGCAGAAAAATGGCAGCAGGTGCTCTGGACTGATGAGTCAAAATTTGAAATAATTGGCTGTAGCAGAATGCAGTTTGTTCACGAAGGGCTGGAGAGCGTGCGAATAAGTGTCTGCAGGCAACAGTGAAGCATGGTGGAGGTTCCTTGCAAGTTTGGGGCTGCATTTCTGCAAATGGAGTTGGGGATTTGGTCAGAATTAATGGTCTCCTCGATGCTGAGAAGTACGGCAGATACTTATCCATCATGCAATACCATCAGGGAGGCATCTGATTGGCCCCAACTTTATTCTGCAGCATGACAATGACCCCAAACATACAGCGAAAGTCATTAAGAACTATCTTCAGCGTAAAGAAGAACAAGGAGTCCTGGAAGTGATGGTATGGCCCCCACAGAGCCCTGATCTCAACATCATCGAGTCTGTCTGGGATTACATGAAGAGAGAGAAGCAACTGAGGCTGCCTAAATCCACAGAAGAACTGTGGTTAGTTCTCCAAGATGTTTGGGCCAAGCTACCTGCCGAGTTCCTTCAAAAACTGTGTGCAAGTGTACCTAGAAGAATTGATGCTTGATGCTGTTTTGAAGGCAAAGGGTGGTCACACCAAATATGGATTTGATTTAGATTTTTCTTCTGTTCACTCACTTTGCATTTAGTTAATTGATAAATATAATCTATTAACATGTCTATTTTTGAAAGCATTCGTACTTTATAGCATTTTTCACACCTGCCTAAAACTTTTGCACAGTACTGTATATATATATATATATATATATATATATATATATATATATATATATATATATATATATATATCGCTGCAACCCTACCCTTCATTATTTAAATAAATAAAAGTAAATAAAAGTCACTTTGAAAAGAATATTTTTCATTTAGCTGTAAATAAATTACAGTTCAAGTTCATGTTTAAAAATAAGTCCTCTTTTATTGCTATACTGAATGTCACAGCAACTGAATGTTGAATAAAATGTTTGTTTGGTGTGTGCAGGCCAACCTGTTCGGCTGCATTAGGCACTGCGGACCACTATTAGCACTCCTTGAGAAAAGACAAATTAAAAACATTTTATATGTTTAAACCTGTAACACTGAATAAACGTAAAAATTTTTTTTCATTATAATGTAAATATTTTGACAGATGGAAATCACTAAGAATATGGACTGGAAGATCTTTGAAACCACTTTAGTTTTAGTAAATAAAATACATTAAAAAAACTAAACAGATGACGTTTTTACCAAATCTTTAAATTGCGTACCTTTGTACAATTGAGAAATTTAGAAATGCAGGTCTCTTCTTTTCACCATTAATACATTTCTCGTGAAGCTGGATGACATGAATGATTTTTCAGGACATCAGTGAGAGGAGGAACCATGTCAGCAGCACCAGTTCATACTATTTTGCCACATGCAGTCTTCTTGGGTACGTGTCCATCGCATCCTTGAAGTGCAAAATGAAGTTAGTTGACTTAGTTAAAGATATCAGCCAGATAAGCCGAACGGGAAAGCCACAGTTAATCGATTAAGTGTTCTGTCAGTGAGAAGCCAGGTTGCTGCAGGACTTCTTTCAGTTCATTTCTGTACACACGTTTCAGCACCCTTCCTTTGGAAAGCCATCACACATGAGAATGATGTAAAACATGCTCAGGATCTGCTCCCATTTCAGCACATAAAGCACTGAACAGTTCCGTGGATTTGCCTTCACAAAATGAACCACATTCAGGACATCATGTAGTTCTTCATTCATTTGCTTTGAGGCCAGTATTTGTCAATGACATGTGCAGTAGTATTTGGTGCAACTTCTTGCAGTAGAGCTACAACACTGTTTCGTTTACCTGTCATTGCAGCAGCACCATCGGTACTTATCCCAACATATTTCCTCCAATCCAGCTAGTTCGAGGTAATAACATTGTTCAATAACTAGAAGATCTCATCGCCAGTTGTCCTGGCTGCTAATTCTTTGCAGAATAAAAGTTCTTCTGAAAGTTTGTTTTTGAACACACATCAAACATAAGCCATGAGATGTGCTAAATTTGCAACATTGTTTGATTCGCCAAGTTGTAATGCAAAATATCCTCCATCATGAATTACCTTGGTAAGCTGGTCTTTCACGTTCGTGCTCATTTCGCTGATGTGCCGGCTAATGGTGTTATTACAGAGAGGTGCGCTTCTTATTTTCCTTGCAGCTTCTTCGCCTAGGACCTCCCGACACATCTTGGGCAGGAGGCAAATCAAATCCTCTCCAATAGTGTGTGTTTTTTTGCACTTGGTAATTCTCAGTGCAACTAAGTAAGATGATTTTAAGTTTCTATTATGGTTTTCTCCAGTACAGGTTTCTGTATCTTTTTTCCTCTCAAAAAAAATGGATTTTGCAATTCGCTATGTTTTTGTTTCAGATGACTCTCCTGTTTGGATTGTTTTAATCAATCATAAGTTTCACAGCATATAACACATTGAGGCAAAAGGTACTCACTTGATCCGGTAAAGGTGAACCCAAACTTTAAGTACGCGTGGTCATCTTATCTAACCACTGTACAAGTTCCTGAACTTGTACAACTTGCACAATCATATAATCAGTTGCTCAGATTATTGGGACATCACAATAAGCCTTATTGAAAGCTATATTTTATTATTGCTTTTTGTTATTATTATATATAAAAAAATACATAGAATGCCATTGCTCCCTCGGCCCACCCAGGACTGCGTCACGGCCCACCAATTGGGTACACTGTATATCCTGATGTACCACAGCTAGTGCTGGTTTCTGTGTACTGTTAGTTTTGTGACACACTCTTACATTCTTAGCTGATGCCTAACCAATCTAATGCAGTCGACTATTTCTTTGTAATTTTGGATAAAAAAAAATGTTCATCATGAGCTACATTATGACAGTGCAATAATGACTAAGAAGCTCCTGTCAGTCAGTCAGTTTTTACTATATTCATTTTATTCAGTGAACTGTACTGTACAGAGAAGGTGATGCAGTTTGAAATATTAATAAGGTTACACTGGTTTAATTAGTTTCTTATTAAATATTTCAGAAGGAGTGGCGTTACAAATTTCTCAGTACAATGGCTGCTACGGAAGGCCTTGTCTGGACTTGTCATACTGTAGTAGGCAGTCAGGGCTGGAGCTCGCACACACGGTGGATAATGAAGTTCAAAGCAGCTTTCTTTTATTCAAGATTTTTTTGGGACAGTTTCACATTTGATTTTTAAGCTTGCTGTACAAATGTTTTGTATTAATTTCCTCCCTGTATGTTAAAGAGCTAATTTGTTATCAAATAACTATCTATTTTGGAATCAGATCATTCTAGTTTGTAGCAGTGTGCCTATTTAGATGTGCATTATTCAGACTTTTTTGTTTGTGAACTGCCTTTGTAAAAACATCTAATTTAGCTGCAGCAAGTACAATGCTGAGGATACATCCAGTATGTTCACTGTACAGCTCCACCGCTCACAAACATGACCTTTTCCTCGAGTTCAAGAATCCGCTCTACAGAAGATTGTGCGGTTGTAAAACTTTCAGGTCACAAGGACATTTTTTAAGTGCACAATTACACTCGCTTGTACTGTAGTCTGCTGTTTAACTCTACCACAATTTCACATATCCTGTTATTTAGAATATAGTATACAACCTGTACTGTAATCATTACTTACTGTTTCATATAGATCTATTGTATTCATATAGAACTACTGGGCCCCTGAAGGTTTGACCTATTTTTGAAAATGTTGTACTGTAAACTTACTGTACAAGTTCATTTACAATACAGTAATATATATATATATATATATATATATATATATATATATATATATATATATATATATATATATATATATATATATATAATGTTTTCTGATTTAACCTTGTCAGTGACACTCACAACATGGTTACTGCACAAGCAAATAATACATAAAAAAGGAAGTCAAGGTATGAGTAAGCTTTTTTTGGCTTTGCACAATTAAATATATTGCCAACAATATGGGTCAATTTCATTGCACAAAATGGGAGAAAATAGGCTTTGGAACTTCCTCTTGGGTTGTAAGTTGTGCAGTTATACACTACTTCTGAGGCATGCAGTACATCGAGAGAGAGGTTTGCAGCATCACAGTTCCATTAGAGCGTGTGATACTCGCAAGGAAGAAACTTTTCCGGGCTTGTGCATTACTAAGATTTTAAGGAAAAGTGACTCGTCGTTTTTTTTTGTTTGTTTTTTTTTTTTTTTTTTAAGTTGATGCACATCTTTGAGTTTTTAATCATGAAGTCTATTCCTTCTGTATTGCCCATGTCATATCTGCAAACAGTTTTGAGTTACTTTTTCCTGTGAACTGTCTGCACAAAAAGTAAACGCACACAGATTGACTATAACAATTGGGGCGTCCATGTAGTTGGACAATATATTTAATAACCATATATTTGTAAATGTAATTTACTGTAGTAAATTAAACTGCACTGTTTACCCTTAACATATAGGGGCAATTGTTTTAAGTATATACTGTTTAAGTCTAGAATGAACAAATCTAACTAAATAGATTTTCAAAGCCAGTCCAAGTCCTGTAGTTGTAAAGTCTATTTGGTAACTCCCAAGTCTGGCTTGTTGGGTTTCCCTGTTTGGTTTATTTCTTTACTAAAGTTGGGCTACGTGATATGAATTCTGTGTTATTTTTAATACTAGCCTATTTCCCAATATCTTCAGGCTACGGTACATAGTGCTACACACAGTGTTATGACTATGTGTTTGTTGATTTATTACATTACCTACAAGTAGTAGTGCGGTATTTGTACTGTGACAGAGTTGATTCAGCAAAAATGAAGGAAAGGGGCTGACTTTTTATATGTCATAATGTGAGTTGACAATGCATTTTAACAGTAGTTAGAACATTCTACTGCAAGTTGCTGTCATGTTTAATTCCCATTTCTTTCAATGTTTCCGTCTATGGATGGAGCATGTACATGACAAGTAATAAGCTGCAGTGAGACTTATGCTGCATGTAGCCTCTATGTGGGCAAGTTGATCTGAAATGTCTGGGTTTAAAAAAAATACTGAAAGAATTCAGCTAATGCCACATGAGAAACCTGTAAATCTTGAACAGCAGGTCTATTTTATGTACTCAGAATCTGTATGACCTTGAGGATACTGAAAATCCACAAAACTGCAATTTAGATTAGTTTCGATTTGTTGACTCTTGAGGTTGGCATTTACAGCTGAGTCTTGAGGAAATTCCATTGCTGGTTTTGTGAGTAAAGTTCATTGGCTATTTATTAATGATACACATACTGTAACTTGCTGGAAGGCTACTGCCTGAATACTGCAACTATGCTGTGTGAGCAGAGTTGCTGTGCTTTGGAAAACTTGGCCCGAGTTTATGATGACTAAGGTTTTTTTCTTTGACCTGAACAATGTGCTTTGTCTGCTCCTCGCAGTGACTGTGGGGATGCAGTGTGTTTATCTTGCTGAGATCAGGTGCTTCTCTCTAAACATCCATTGCAGATAATCATTGACACTTGTTCTTATAAACATCCTGTGACACCGACCGTTTCAGTTGAAAGTTTGCATGAAGAAATAAAAAAGCACACTGTGTCGTGTGTGACTTAATTGCTCAATGCTTGTGGGATGGAACATGAATATGAAAAGACTTCTGTCCCTCCTCTTCCCTTGCAGTAGTAGCTGCTTTCACTATCATTAAGTGGAGATCTGTATCAATTCCACAATTTCAGACGTTTGATTTAAACTTCCTGTATTTGAACCTGATGCATTAGCACTGTAACTGAAACCATGAGTGCTTTCCTGGTTTGAGGGAAAAGGTTTGGCTTTGTGTCAGGCATGACAAGCAGAGGAAAGTGAGAGACAAATATATACTGTACAAGTAAACCGGTTCCCAGTATTCTTGTGGGTGGTTTCAACTCCAGTTAGCCTGCATCTACTGTAATCTACCTGTTCTGTACTTTTCTCTCCTCAGTAAAAAGAGCTTATTATACAGGACGTTTATTCAGTAAACTATAGAGCTTGGGTTAGAAGGTCATTGATCGTGAGGGTTTTATTGTGATTTCAGAAGAGTACTGTAGGATTCAATTTTCTACAAAGTCAAGTTTAAAAAAAAAAGGTGTGTGTAAATCTTTACAGTTTCTTTGATAAGTTGGTGAGCGGCTAGAATGCATTATGTAGTGCAGGAAGTACAATATTGCATTTGAGTACATATAGCTGTGAAAGGGTGCCCTTTTTAATCCTAGGCAAGTCCTACTATTCATAGATATTTCATGCAAGGCCTATTTGTGAAAATCATTTTTCCATGTCTGTGTAAATGTACGTTATGTGTGCATGCCTGTTGGCAATTTAACTGTCGTTAAACATGCAGTAATGAGTTGAAAGGCTAGCAGGGAACATGAGAAGGGAAACTATATACTGAACAGTACTGTAGTGTGCTGTGATATGTGAGGTTTTGCTATTCAGTCCAGAGGTATGGATGAGAAACAATTGAAGAATGATAACTATTCAGCTGCAGCTGGTTAACAATTTTTCAGAAAACCAATAGACTTTTAGGTATACTGTGAAGTATCTGTGGGATAGTACAAAGTGGGTGGATATATTCTGTGGCTCTAGTAAATACAGGAGTGAAATATTATATTTCTAAAATTATACAGTAAAGCTGTAATATCATTACTGTATAGATAATATATATGCCTGATATTGTGCTCTCACTAAGTGGAGATCTGTGAAAATGGTATTCTGATATCCGGTGGAGTTGCCTGGTGACATTCTTCTGAAGTGTTTTCTTTGAACGGCTTCTCAATAGTCACGGGTGTGTGTTGAATTATACTGTTAATGTGAAATATTATTTACATCACATGACTGTTATCTCAGGCTGTTACATCATGGTTTATTGTTACTGAAAACAAAAGAGGAGCTAAGCATTAGGCTGAGGTACTGTACAGTAATTACACAAAGCAAGCGACTATGTGCTCCTTTGTTTTGAAAACTGCATAGTTGGTTGTGTTTATTGCACATCAGTCAACCTAAGGAGCATGGATGGAGGACAATGAGAGCCATTGAAGAGTAATGGAAAACAGCTGTGTTTAATTTACTGTATTATAAATAACATAATAAATCAGTGTTACAGATTTATAAAAAAAAAAAAAATCCAGCCGTGTCTACGTCACCCCGTGAATAGTACAAACAAGAGCACTTTACGTTTGCAGTGTTGGGTGGCATTGTTTTAAATAGCTCAGCCCGGGGTTTGGAATAAACGACTGACCTTGCTTTTAAGATTTAATATATATTGCAAAAACATAAAGAATTGCTACAGATGTATTTTAAATAAAATAAAAATACTGGTAAGTAATGTTATAAACTATTTATTTATGTATCTGCTTTGCAGAATACGCTAGGAAAGTGATTGCGTCACTTCCTAAGCAACGGACTTGCATCTCAAAATCTCTGCGTGCTTCTGCCATATGTTCTTTTGTGTTAGCACTGCTCGCTTTACGAGCTCTCGCAGGAAGTGATTATCTCGCGAGATAATAGCCAACATTTTCCAGTAGACGTTTCCCTGAATCAGCTGAATCACAAATAGCGGTATTGTTGTTCAAATACCGATTTATTGTATTGCTTGATGAATATTGCAATATATCGGTATTATCGCACACCCCTAGTGTATTTCCTGTCAACTAAACTTATATTTCTATTTTTGCAGGTATAAAAGAGTCTTTTCTGTTGGCACCCATGGAATATCCACCTACAATCCTACCACTCTTGAAATTACCAATCAGGTATGCAGTTATACGTTATTGTAATTTTCACAAAAACGTTTGATTACTCTAGTGTGTTCCGGTAATACAATCATACCAGTAGATGCAATTTCTACTACATTTTGGTAAGTTTACTGTACTCTATGTAAAGTGGTTTCCAGTAAAATATACACGTGCACTATTGTGCATACAGTGAATGCTGGTCATGGTGATTTGTTTTTTAATGATACGATACAAGGTATTTTTTGTCTCAGCAGTGGTAGGTGATTTATGTTACTAACATGCTCGTTTTCTTCACAGGTTTGTCTGTCTAGAATTTAGTGATATTGAAAGGTGGGGGACAGACACTGTACCCACAGGTGCCTTGAAAGCTTCCCTCTTACTTAAAGAACACACCTTAAAGCTAAGCTGAATTCCCCTTTGCCATTCAGCCCTGGACCTTTCCCCAGTAGAGGCAGACAATTCCGCTGATTTTTAAGGTGGTTTTGTGATGTGAACTAATGTACATTCTTACCTTTCTGACCCTGATTCAAATCCATGCCTTTGGAGGTTAAACTCCAAGCCTGTGGCACTGTCCTAACCTTTTTTTTTTGTGTATTTTTGTATGCAGCTTTTAAGCTGTTGCTTTCATAACTTGCCAGTGTTCAACTTTATATTGTTATATTCCTGCTTCTGGAAAGGAGGCTTAAATGTTTTCATTTAATTTTTTTTAATAAACGTAAGGTTTAGTATAAGAAATCCTCCCCTCCTATAAAATGTACAGCAATAGGATAATAGGACTACATCAACCCCAATAAACAGTGCACAGTAGTGACACCTGCTGGGAGACATGGGGCTGGAGCAGCATTAAGTTAACACCCAGACAGTACTTATGCCCAGTGACTGGTGTAGAAGTGTGTATTGGCCTAAGAGCTGGAGGTTCTGCCCTGGGCTGAGATCCTGGATTAGTGGCAAGGTATGTGGAAACTGTACACATACTATAGTCATCAAGAAATGATTCAGTCTCCGCTGTTACTCTGGTTCATGCTGCCATAAGTTATTTTGGTGTTTCCTTTTCTATTGGTTAATGTGTGTGAACTTCAATACTTGACCAACACCACATCATGCATATTATTACAATTCGTATTTATTTTTGTCTACTTTGTCAGTGGCCTTATGGAGACATCTGTGGTATCACTCCAGTTGGGAAGGGACAAGGCACTGAGTTTAACCTCACTTTTCGAAAGGGTAGTGGAAAGAAATCGGAAACATTGAAGTTTTCAACCGAACACAGGACAGAACTGCTAACAGAAGCATTGGTGAGGATTTTTAACTGTCTAATTATAAGACTGAGTGTGTAAAATATCTTCTTTTCAGAAATAACCAAACAAGCAAGATGGGCCGAATGGCCTCCTCTCGTTTGTAAACGTTCTTATGTTCTTATATAATGTACAAACCTGAAAAAACCCTCTGGGGCCTCACACAATGTTTAATCTTTCACAAGGGCCCGAGATCCTGTCGCAATAAAAGCTGACACCTTAAAGTTAATCATTTATTTATATACAACTTGACTTGTGTGTCGTTGGACTCTGAAATCCAAAATTGGTTGTTTTATTATTTGACTGATTTGGTTTTCTGTCATCACAGAGATTTCGAACTGACTTTTCTGAGGGTAAAATAACTGGAAGGGTAAGTGCTTTAGAATCACTTTTCAGCCCACTGTAATGCAGTGTTTGTAGAAATAGACAAATTAAGTGTACATTATTTGGCCAAAACAGTGTAAAGCTGTATTATATTTCTTGATTGTTTATATTTTAATTCCCTTCACATTATTCTGATATCTCCAAGCCTATAGGATTGTACACTGCTCCTATTTTGATCACTGAATTTCATTATATAAATATGTGCCGTCCACATTTTAGTTAGATGGATGCAGAAGAGATTGACAGCAGCAGCTAATCTTCCAACCAACTCCAGATCCAAATAGGCACGTGGCTCGGCTAGTAATGAGCCAGAACATGAAAATTAACTTTTATTCTTAGACTATTTTACAGTCGGCCATTGGAGCTGAACAGCCACAGTAGTGCTTAGAATATATTTAATGCGTATAGCAGGGTGAAAAAATGACATTGGGAAGAAACACGTAGTAGTAAACAAGTTTACTAAATCTAAAAGTCTCCAATTTGTGATTTAATAGTGGCTGACCAGTCAAAGTGATGGGTCAGAAGTTAGCTGATGCGAGGTTACCAGGCAGGTGGATAATGGGATTTCTAAAAAGAATAAATGGTTGCATTTACATTGCAGCGATACAACTGTTACAAACATCACTGGAGTGACACTCGAAAGTCTGTGGTGCTGGAAGTGACGCCTGGAGGAATTGACCAGATTGACCCCTCAACCAACAAAATCAACTGTTCCTATGACTACAAAAACATTGAAGGCTTTGCAGAGGTCTCAGACTATCAGGGGGGGTTCTGTATACTATATGGAGGCTTCAGTAGATTGGTGAGTGCTTCATGTGAAAATGACAATTAGCTTGGTCTTATGATGGAAGATTTCATAAATTCATAATGTTAACCCTTTTTTTTAATCATACAGAAGCCCATTCTTAAATATATACGGAAAAACAATTGATTCATCTATTACTATTGCAGCACTTATTTGCATCCGAGCAAAGGGATGACATCATCAAAAGTGCTATCGAGCACGCAGGCAACTACATAGGCATCACACTGCGTACCCGGAAGGACCCCCTAGAGTTTGAACAGTATGTGAACCACAGACTGGGCAAATACAGCACAGATGATTCAATCACCTCGCTAGCAGAATTTGTTGTGCAAAAACTTTCATCAAGACATTCGGTAAGAGCATTGGTTTAATACATCTCTGTTCTCTGTGGTGGTTTATATAGCATGCCTTACAGGAGTCTGGGTTGGAAAGACTTTTGGGTCTCTTTCAGTATGTTATGCCAAACTGATAATCAACCATCTTTGTGCATGGCATCAAAATGTGCCGTAAGACCTCTGCCAGCTCTTTATCTGTAAGAAGAGTGCCTTGAGTAGGTGTGAGTGACCCTTTGATTGTTTGCACTGTCTTTTGGTCACCCTCTCCAGATCAACAACTTTCCCTACAGTTAATATCAGGATCTGTCATACATACTGAATGCATTGGACTAATGGGAAAATAAATAAACTAATTCTGCCTTTTTAAAAATCTGTTCTCCTAGAAAGTCAAAAGAACATATTCCTGCAATTGAGAGAAAAAAGAAAAAGATACATGATCAAAAGCATTGTAGTCTCTGACTCCCCAATGCAACACTTTCTTATGGTTTAAGTGCATAAGAAATGATTAAGTAAACCCCAGCCAGGCACCATAGATGATTAATGTATAATGTGATAGTACTCTTAGTGGGAAGCACTTATTGTAGCTGGAAATAAACATGCTGCATCTGGAATCATAGAAGAGAGAAGAGCTTGGTTCAACATTCGCTGCTGTCTTGAGACTTTTTTTTTTTTTAAATTCCCCTGTAGTTTTCAATATAAATTTGGTGCTGTCCCGTTAGATAAACACTACCACATAATCCTTTGGAAGCAACGATTCTGAGATCAACTGGAGGTGGGCCATTTACTGACCATTTTAATTGACCTCTTTTCCCACTAAATATCTTTGTATAACAGTAATTGTCCCCTCTTCAACAATATAAAAAATATTGTTACTTCCCAGTCACTCCTGTTGAATTTAGGTATTTTCTTTAACTGGTTAATAATAAATTACAGCTGTTCTCCAAACTACAGTGAAGACACAGAATGTATGTAATTTTTTCAAAAAAAGCATGTATTTATGTGTTTGTTTATTTTTAATGAGAGCCTTTCGGTGTTTCTCACTTGAAAATCAATACAATACATCCCTGCAGTGTTCAGCAGTGGCTCTACTTAACTTTTATCAGTTCTTATGTTTGAATGATGTTTATTTTCTTTTATAGGAGCCTGTGAAAAGAATAATGGCACTTACAGAAACATGTTTAGTGGAACGTGATCCAGCCTCCTATAACATAGTAACGCTGAAACCATTTGAAGAAGTAAGTATCACGGAGTAGAGAAACTTAAAACAACTTTTATGTTGTCAGGAAATATTCTGTGCCAAAGATTCCACAGGTCCTTTTGGGCTCAGTGTCAAAGTGTAAGATATATTAACTATTCCTCTGGCTACAAAAGAGGAAACAATTTATTACAGTAATTATTAAAATAGGTCAGTTTGGACACATTATGGCTGAGGGAGGCCAAGCTAACTGTGTATGAAGATTAAATGTCATGTTTTATTGCTTTAAAAGCTCACAGCCAGCTGACCCCCTTAAAGAGGTCTGTGAAATAACCTGTTTTACATATGCTTATACACACGGTAGGACCGCATTAATGGTTATAGGAGTGTTGCTTTGTTTCTGTCATGACAAATAGGTGAACCACATTTAAACTTTACAAAATCTGAATACACGTATAATCTCTCTATGCATTCATTCATATATATATATAAAATATATTATATATCCGACTTGTAGGACTCGAGTCATGGCTCCAAAGGACTGACTCAACTCAGACTAGACCTTGTGTGACTCGGGCTTGAACATTCGGACTGTGTGACTGAGATATTAACAACGAGTCCTTTTTAAGTAATGTTAAAGTTACTAGGAAACTGTGCACAATAAAAACCCACCCAAACAAAACATTATCAAACCACTGGTTAGCCTTGCTGGCTTTGCAGCCAATCATAGTAAGAATAAGAAATTGGAAGCGAGTTAGGTTGTAGCGTAAACACGCACCCACACAAATCCAACTGCAACCATCGTAGACCAAGTTTTATAAGGAATAGATAATGTCAGCATGGTAAATAAGTAATTATTTGGCTTTTAACACGCCTTTCTCTTTACTACTTTAAACTGTGTTCTAAGTTTAAGTACTGTAAAAAAAAATTCTAAAACTGCATTCTTGAAAAATACGTCATTTCATTTTGCTGAGCTCCCCGAATCTCTGGAAATAATTTGTTTGCACTGAAAACAATAAAACGTTGGTCACCGGAGTAATTTTGAGTTTACTGAAAACAACAATGAATGAAAAAAGAATAATCATATAAGTTATAATCATACTTTCAGAGCTTCTTAATTCATATCAGAAAGTCGCTGTGTGATTTAAATATTCTGTGCTTTGCTTCTACTCTCCACTCGTTCCCAGCACACGCCATCACTGTTTGCAAGCAACGTCAATTAATTCACCTGGCAAATTCAATGTAAAACTAGGCACTAGTCTCAAATCGAAAATTGCCTACCTTCAAACAGGCAGATATATCAGACTGATATGACAGAAGGACTGACTGATAGCAAAACAAGAACGACAGAATAACTTAATACCACTTAATTTACCAAAATTAAAATAATGTATTATGGATGCGGGAAAAACAACAATACGCTGTGCAGCGTCAGCCAAGAAATCTGTCTGTGTGAACTTCATGTTTTCATTCCATTATGAACCTACACAAAGGGGACATACATAAATATAATATGTTTTTGTGTAAAAGAGAAAAGATAAAGAATACATTCTCTGAAATCAAATGAACTGAAGCACAGTCTCATAAATGCATCATTGTATTACAGACTTAATAAAAGTGCAAATGCAATGACAGTGAAAGATAACATTTCAATAAAACAATACAAATAATACAAAATGTACTATTTAAGAAGACAATGTAGATACAGATCCGACAATGTCTAAATCAGATTTTGCCCGAATTGAAGTCAAAGTAGATGCAATAGTCAGAGGTGAAAGTAACTTTAATTTCTTACCAATGTAGTGTTATTTTCAGGTACGTGTTAAAAAGTGGTACTCAGCGCACTGAGCTTGCTCGCCCATACCTAAACAACTTCCACTAATAAAGTAGGGAAGCGCCCATTCATATCTGGTACGTTATGCTGTTTTTGGTCTTTTACATATAATTTATCATATTTTTTCACCATTATGAAAATAGTTTGCAAATATTTATCATATGCAATACATTGGGTCTTGTACATTTTTTTTTTTACTTCTGCAACTTTGCGGTGGACTTCTCGTGAAATGTTTTTTCTTTTTAGAGAAATTGATTGTCTGTTTCCAGTTTGTTTGCCAAAAAAATATGTAGAATTATTGGTAAATGTACCTCTTTTTGACAATAGGAAAACACCAATCAGATCGCAGTTGATTGCACCTGTACCAAAATCAGACAGCATACCACTAGCAATATGACAGCGTACCACTTTCTGGCACTACACCTGGAACATTTTGGTATGCGTACCGTGATGTACCACTTTCTAACACTACACCGTCCAGATCACGGCTTCTATCAAGGTGAAAAACAATGTCCACAACTTGAACTTGAAGCTTATCTATAAACTTCAGGTACATTCAAACTATATTCCAATTCCAAGAGACAAGAAAATAGTGACAGACAAGTTGAAAAAGGCATGCAAAAAATAAATCGAAATTAATTTTTTTGTATTTTTTTTTTTTTAATTATTATTTGTGCCTTTTTCCTGAGGGATATCAGACAGCATCCGTTAGGTAAACTGTTCCCCCACTACTACCACTAGTTTGAATGATTATTGATTTTAGTTCGTTTCAAGGACTCGTGACTCGGATTCGAATGACTCAGAATCTGACTTGGACTCGAGGTTTTCGGACTTGACTACAAGTCTGATTTTATATATATATATATATATATATATATATATATATATATATATATATATATATATATATATATATACAATACTGTGCAAAAGTTTTAGGCAGGTGTGAAAAAATGCTGTAAAGTAAGAATGCTTTCAAAAATAGACATGTTAATAGTTTATATTTATCAATTAACAAAATGCAAAGTGAGTGAACAGAAGAAAAATCTACATCAAATCAATATTTGGTGTGACCACCCTTTGCCTTCAAAACAGCATCAATTCTTCTAGGTACACTTGCACAAAGTCAGGGATTTTGTAGGCATATAGTCAGGTGTATGATTAAACAATTATACCAAACAGGTGCTAATAATCATCAATTCAATATGTAGTTTGAAACACAAACATTAACTGAAACAGAAACAGCTGTGTAGGAGGAATAAAACTGGGTGAGGAACAGCCAAACTCAGCTAACAAGGTGAGGTTGCTGAAGACAGTTTACTGTCAAAAGTCATACACCATGGCAAGACTGAGCACAGCAAAAGACACAAGGTAGTTATACTGCATCAGCAAGGTCTCTCCCAGGCAGAAATTTCAAGGCAGACGGGTTTCCAGATGTGCTGTCCAAGCTCTTTTGAAGAAGCACAAAGAAACGGGCAACGTTGAGGACCGTAGACGCAGTGGTCAGCCAAGGAAACTTACTGCAGCAGATGAAAGACACATCATGTTTACTTCCCTTCGCAATCGGAAGATGTCCAGCAGTGCCATCGCTCAGAATTGGCAGAAAACAGTGGGACCCTGGTACACCCATCTACTGTCCGGAGAAGTCTGGTCAGAAGTGGCCTTCATGGAAGACTTGCGGCCAAAAAGCCATACCTCCGACGTGGAAACAAGGCCAAGCGACTCAACTATGCACGAAAACACAGGAACTGGGGTGCAGAAAAATGGCAGCAGGTGCTCTGGACTGATGAGTCAAAATTTGAAATATTTGGCTGTAGCAGAAGGCAGTTTGTTCGCCGAAGGGCTGGAGAGCGGTACACGAATGAGTGTCTGCAGGCAACAGTGAAGCATGGTGGAGGTTCCTTGCAAGCTGCATTTCTGCAATTGGAGTTGGGGATTTGGTCAGAATTAATGGTCTCCTCAATGCTGAGAAGTACAGACAGATACTTATCCATCATGCAATACCATCAGGGAGGCATCTGATTGGCCCCAAATTTATTCTGCAGCATGACAACGACCCCAAACATACAGCGAAAGTCATTAAGAACTATCTTCAGCGTAAAGAAGAACAAGGAGTCCTGGAAGTGATGGTATGGCCCCCACAGAGCCCTGATCTCAACATCATCGAGTCTGTCTGGGATTACATGAAGAGAGAAGCAACTGAGGCTGCCTAAATCCACAGAAGAACTGTGGTTAGTTCTCCAAGATGTTTGGGCCAACCTACCTGCCGAGTTCCTTCAAAAACTGTGTGCAAGTGTACCTAGAACAATTGATGCTGTTTTGAAGGCAAAGGGTGGTCACACCAAATATTGATTTGATGTAGATTTTTCTTCTGTTCACTCACTTTGCATTTTGTTAATTGATAAATATAAACTATTAACATGTCTATTTTTGAAAGCATTCTTACTTTACAGCATTTTTTCACACCTGCCTAAAACTTTTGCACAGTACTGTATATATATATATATATGTGTGTGTGTGTGTGTGTGTGTGTGTGTGTGTGTGTATATATATACAGTGCCTTGCGAAAGTATTCGGCCCCCTTGAACTTTGCGACCTTTTGCCACATTTCAGGCTTCAAACATAAAGATATGAAACTGTAATTTTTTGTGAAGAATCAACAACAAGTGGGACACAACCATGAAGTGGAACGAAATTTATTGGATATTTCAAACTTTTTTAACAAATAAAAAACTGAAAAATTGGGCGTGCAAAATTATTCAGCCCCTTAAGTTAATACTTTGTAGCGCCACCTTTTGCTGCGATTACAGCTGTAAGTCGCTTGGGGTATGTCTCTATCAGTTTTGCACATCGAGAGACTGAAATTTTGCCCATTCCTCCTTGCAAAACAGCTCGAGCTCAGTGAGGTTGGATGGAGAGCATTTGTGAACAGCAGTTTTCAGTTCTTTCCACAGATTCTCGATTGGATTCAGGTCTGGACTTTGACTTGGCCATTCTAACACCTGGATATGTTTATTTGTGAACCATTCCATTGTAGATTTTGCTTTATGTTTTGGATCATTGTCTTGTTGGAAGACAAATCTCCGTCCCAGTCTCAGGTCTTTTGCAGACTCCATCAGGTTTTCTTCCAGAATGGTCCTGTATTTGGCTCCATCCATCTTCCCATCAATTTTAACCATCTTCCCTGTCCCTGCTGAAGAAAAGCAGGCCCAAACCATGATGCTGCCACCACCATGTTTGACAGTGGGGATGGTGTGTTCAGGGTGATGAGCTGTGTTGCTTTTTACGCCAAACATAACGTTTTGCATTGTTGCCAAAAGTTCGATTTTGGTTTCATCTGACCAGAGCACCTTCTTCCACATGTTTGGTGTGTCTCCCAGGTGGCTTGTGGCAAACTGTAAACGACACTTTTATGGATATCTTTAAGAAATGGCTTTCTTCTTGCCACTCTTCCATAAAGGCCAGATTTGTGCAGTATCACGACTGATTGTTGTCCTATGGACAGAGTCTCCCACCTCAGCTGTAGATCTCTGCAGTTCATCCAGAGTGATCATGGGCCTCTTGGCTGCATCTCTGATCAGTCTTCTCCTTGTATGAGCTGAAAGTTTAGAGGGACGGCCAGGTCTTGGTAGATTTGCAGTGGTCTGATACTCCTTCCATTTCAATATTATCGCTTGCACAGTGCTCCTTGGGATGTTTAAAGCTTGGGAAATCTTTTTGTATCCAAATCCGGCTTTAAACTTCTCCACAACAGTATCTCGGACCTGCCTGGTGTGTTCCTTGTTCTTCATGATGCTCTCTGCGCTTTAAACGGACCTCTGAGACTATCACAGTGCAGGTGCATTTATCTGGAGACTTGATTACACACAGGTGGATTCTATTTATCATCATTAGTCATTTAGGTCAACATTGGATCATTCAGAGATCCTCACTGAACTTCTGGAGAGAGTTTGCTGCACTGAAAGTAAAGGGGCTGAATAATTTTGCACGCCCAATTTTTCAGTTTTTATTTGTTAAAAAGTTTGAAATATCCAATAAATTTCGTTCCACTTCATGATTGTGTCCCACTTGTTGTTGATTCTTCACAAAAATTACAGTTTCATATCTTTATGTTTGAAGCCTGAAATGTGGCAAAAGGTCGCAAAGTTCAAGGGGCGAATACTTTCATAAGGCACTGTATATATATATATATATATATATATATATATATATATATATATATATATATATATATATATATATATATATATATATATATATATATATGTGTGAGGGTATGTATATATACATAAAAAATATATAAAATATGCTGTTTTAAACCATCTGTATTTGATTATTTTTTCCAGATATTTGCTTTAGTATGTGATGTAGCAAATCCCCAGCTTTTCACTATAGAATTTATCAGGGGCCCAATCCAAAATTATTCATCAACGGAAAGGTATGTCCATTATTTCACCTCTTTTTGTAAATTGCTTTATCGGGATAGAAGTTGCTGATGCAGTAATTGTCTGTAGTCCTTTAAGGCAATATGCGTTTAACCTTTAGATCAGTTTGCATATACTGGAGGAAAGATTTGTAGCCATCAGATTGCTATCACATTAAAATGCCAAGAATTGCTTCTAAAGTTCATTGGAAACCAGGTAATCTGTAGCAGGAAAAAAAACAAAACTTGTCAGTGGGGAACTTTGGCTTTTGATGAAAATGGACTGTCTGATCCAAAAATAATAATACGAAATGTAGCTACTTAAGGCGGATGTAAAAATTGCAGATTTTTGTGCAATACTTCAGTGAGTGCTCAAGCCTGGTCTCGATCTTCCAGAGATTCCTTGATGGCAAGTCTGCTGGATGGAGTAAGGGCATCAGGGAACAGGGATGTATGTGTGAAAATGGCCCCCACACACAAGGCACAAAGGTGGGGTTTACTCAGCACACCAGTGGATGAAGAGGTGGAGAGCCTTCATCTTAAATTTCTTGCTGCTCCCCCAAGTAAGTCTGCTCATGCTATACAGCAATACTCAACTTTCCGTGGGAAGATGGCTTTATACTCAACTAAAATAAGACTTAACTGCCCTGTCTTATGGCAACAAGAAAAAAAAATAAGTGCAATTTAAATATTCAGCTGTTTGGTAGGAAGTCATGCTGGATCTTATTTCGGGTTCCTTGTTGTTTTTCTACCATAGAAACACATTGTAATTCCTATGAAAATTCAGCCAATATGTAAGGAATAAACAAGAAGTGTTGAATCTGTAAAAATAATTAACGTCTTCGAGTGCCGTGAATTATTTTCCTACCGATTTTTCAACAATTCGAGTTGTATATGCCACTTAAAACATTTCTGCCTAATTGATACGTGTTCAATAATGGTTTTTGCTCTTTTGTTACGCTTAGTTTAAGCAAGTAAAATGTTTGACTCTCATATTGTGGGAATGTTGTCATGCGTTCCTCCGAGTTTTAATTTGAAATCCCACTTACACAGACAAAAGTGTCTCTTCAAGTGAAGATAGTAGAGAGGACTTTAGATGTACACCTGGCATTAGAAAAATAAAAATGTTAAAGACAAAGGAATGTGAACCGGGAACACAGAGTAAAGTTATTGATCGTTTTGATGAAACAAAAAACAGATGAAGTTCTAGTATCATTACAAGCGATCAATTTTTTAGAAGTACTCAGGCAATATGTAGGTAGGCTATAATGTTGTTTGAACAATGGTTAAACAAATAAATGCCAAAGCTGAGTTTAAATATAACATCCATGTAATTGATGGAGATTTACTAAGTAATGATGAAATTGCTGTTATTCCTGAATCTGTCCAGAACATATGTGAAATAAAAATTAAAAGGGGGATGTTTATGTGGAAATGAATTTAATTATGAAAACTTTTTTTTACATTTAATGTATAATTGTATTCCTTTTTGCAAACAATATGAAATGCTAAACTGAAATCGCAAGCCCTTTTCTAAGTGTTACAGTTGAAATGTTCAATACTATAATTAACTAATTGTTGAAGTGATTGTTGCGTAATACAAGAATATTCGCTTTTCTGTTGAATTGTTCTGACACTGGTTTCGTTGATAAATCAAATATGTTTTCAAAGCCACACAGCCACTTTAGAAGATTCATAGAATTAATCAATCAAAATATCAAAGACTGAAGCCGCTCACAGCAAAAGGTCTGTGACAGGCAGCTAGCAACACTGACTGTCACTAACAAGAGCGATTGAGTGCAACTTAGTGCACCTCTAGACCAGTGGTGCGCAAAGTGTGGGGACTAAATACAGAAGCAGGTCTGTAAAAATTAAAATGTGTGTGTTTTTTTAAGGATAGACATTTTTAAGTAAATACATAAATGACAGCTAATTCGTCCAAGTTATTACCTTTCAAATGAGTCATTGACGATCACTCTAGGGCTTGTAGAACCGGAGAAATTATGTTTGAAGTGGCGCGTATATTTATGTGTGTTTTTTTTCCTAGATTTTAACAAAAAAGTTTAGAAAAACGCATTCTTAAGTTTTAAAAAGTGTACATCTTTTTTGGCAATGTAGTATGCAGAGGTGGTGGGGAAGCGGAGACATTGGCTGTCTGAGAGCAAGAGCAGCTTTGCAGCATACAATGCCAACTCAAACGCTTCAATGGGCGGGAGCTCATTTAGCTTCAGATTTACCTGGCAAAATAAATATTTATTTTGTGAAAACGCAGATTTATTTTTTCAGATTTAATTGCAGAACGATAATGTTTTTCAGATGTATCTGTTAGGTAAATGTTGAATCGCCAACTGTAAAAAAAAAAAAAAAGAAGGCATTCGAATGTGTGACTGTTTCGGCAGTTCCTGTTTTTAGTACTTGCTTGTTAACTAAGCAAGTCGACGATAGGCTGATTCAATCCACGCCTCCTCCTTTTGTTCCTCCAGGAGGTCAGGATTTGTTTGTTTAGTTTTTATCCATGATTCTGATTGACTGCCTCGTGTGTTCATTGAAATGAAAGCATAAAGTAGTTAACTTTTTTTTATTTATTTTTTTACGTGCACTGTGTGTATGTGTATCGCTTTAAGACTGGACAGGTGTCACATGACTGATGATGATGTTTTGAGTTGTGACTGGTAAAACATTTAGTGACCAGTCATTGTGACGGGCAGCAGCTTTTCTTAGCGGAAACACTGATCAGTCTTTAAAATGCACACGTGATTAGATGAGTGGATCACATATTTCACGATAGGAACTTTATAATAATGTAAATTATGCATTTGAGGAGATCACTACAAGAAAGTTATAACACATATCCAAGTTTAAGACGTAGTGTGTTTTTTTTTAGCAGTAGTGGAAAACCCTATATACAATAAAACATGTAATTACAGAAAAGCAATTGGAATACACAGTCTTGGGCTAGGTGTTGCAATTAAGTAGACACTAGCTTTCAGTGCTAGAGACCTGGGTTTGAGTCAGGCTTACTATAGGTCACAAGTAAAATTAGACAGTAGTCACATCACAAAACACATTGTGTTTAGCTTCATAGTCAACATGTCACTGTAGGAGCAGTCTGGCTCGGGGTATGAGTAGAATCTTGAAGAATATGTTAAACAGTGATGCAATACGTATATATGTTAAGTTACTACTTTGTGCAATTAAAATGAGTGTGTTATTAATAATTTTATTTTTTTTATAGATGGCAACTTTGCAGATGCTGTTTTCAGGTTCAACGCTAACATTTCATATAGTGGAGTGCTGCATGCTGTTACTCAAGACGTAAGGAACAGTCTTCTCTCTCCTGGTTCTCTTAATGAATTCCCTTTCCCCTGCCTGGTGCCCAGTGCTCAAGTGTTTCTTCTTCATGCTCCGCAGGGCCTGTTCTCAGAGAACAAGGAGAAGCTGATTAACAACGCTATCACAGCACTGCTGTCACAGGAGGGGGACCTGGCTGTGCATAATGCAGAGTTAGAGAGCCAGTTCCAAGCTGTAAGAAGACTGGTTGCCTCTAAAGCAGGATTCCAGGCCTTCACACAGCTCCCTAAGTAAGATTAGTTACAAAGCTCATAAGAAATAACTTGAGGTGGCCTTTACCCTTGCCAGGTTTTATTTAACATTGTATCTGTTATTTTGTTGTGCACATGTTTTGATAAAATAAAATGTTTTTTGTGTTTTTTTTATAAAAGACCTCATGTTGACAGGAAAAAGTATTGTACTCCAGAGAATTGATCTCCCCATTTTTTTTTTTAGATTCCGAGAAAGGCTTGGAGTGAAGACAGTCAAGGCTTTAAAAAGAAACAACGATGGAGTTACACATGCTGCTATAGATATGCTTTGTGCCCTTATGTGTGTAAGTAAAATTGGTTCCTAAATTACACAAAACTTGCTATTTGAATCTCTGTGCCTTCAGTTTCAGATCTACTATAATCAGACAGTTTGGTTTTGTGTTCTGGGCAGTTCCAAGATCTTTTCTTGCCCACTAAATGGCCTTTGTGATCAATGTTCCCTTGCACTGTACTAGAAGATAAAGCCTTGATGTGTTTTTTAAATAAGCAGGCTTGGTTCTCTTAATTATGAAAACTAAGTGGGTGTGAAGAGGAGATAGTGGCTCTTGTGCTGCAATGAGCTGTGACGCCATGGGAATATTTCATGCATTATTCATTCATTTGTATGTCACACAAATCGATCCTGATGTAACTTATGTATATACACAAATTACATTGCCACACATCCCTTTTCCAGTGCAGAAATGGAGCATCATGCATATTCTGCACTGAAACTTTGATTCCCTTTTAATGAGTATTATATGTTCTATGAATGTCTGTAGCTTTAAAATGTTGATTTGAGGTACAGTCTTTATAAACTTATTAGGATGTCTAGAATAATTCTGGATATATATATATATATATATATATATATATATATATATATATATATATATATATAGTTATATACACATATATATATATATATATATATATATATATATATATATATATATATATATATATATATATATATATATATATATATATATATATATATATATATATATATATATATATATATAAATAATTTATTTATTTATTTATTTATTTTTTGTCAAGTTTTCCAATATGTATGTTTTATAGAGTTAGACAAAAAGTTTAATTTTACTGGCATTCTACATATTTTTATAGACGGAGATACACCAAGTAGACTCACATGCACTATTATAGTAAGTGTTTGCTTTTCATAACTTTGGTGCACAAAAGGTCCTATTTTAATAAATGAAACTATGGCAGATATTTAGAGCCACCAACGTTTAAAACAATTAAATAGACCGACTTGGAAGGAAAGAAAAAACTAAAAATAGTTCATTTGAAATGAAACTCTAAATTAACTGAAATATCAGATGTAATGGGTGATTGTTTTACATGTGGTTTTCCAGCAGCACAAACCGGTTAAGTGTACCTTTCACATAGGCTCACTTCTGAGAGGGCTGAGTAAAAGGAAGATGAGAATGCCAAGAAATGAACTTACTGTCACATCGGAGTGTCTTATCAATCCTATTGCATATGCATTTGATAATTATTTTTGCATTTCTCGGTTTCATTGTAGCCCATGCATGATGATTACGATTTGAGACAAGAACAGCTGAACAAAGCCTCACTTTTGTCTTCTAAGAAGTTTTTAGAAAATTTACTGGAAAAATTTAACTTCCATGTGGTAAGTACAATTGTCAATCTTGTAAAAAAAAAAACAAAAAAAAAACTGTACAACCCTTTTCGTGTCCTGTATTTTGTAACCTGTTTTTTTAACAATGCGTGTACATGGATAATTAAGTCCTATAATTGACTTGAGTCCAAACCTACTGTATACAAAAAAGTCATAAGTACTCATAAACCTTATGCATTTCCCACTGCATTTTACTTCAATGTAGACTAAAGCTAGAGAATTATACATGGGCAAACATGTTCATAATAAGTGTTAAGTGACATTTTTAAAAGTGATCTAGTGTTCATATCCAGGTGGAATTTATAATGTATATACAGGTATTCCTTACATACTTTTAATACAGTTCTTATATTTTAGCTTTGTTTTACATTTGTAGTACATTTTCCAGTTGATGCAGTCATTAACAAAGTCAGCTGTATTGGAAAATACATTGTTATCTAGAATTTACAAAATACAAAATAAGTTGTTCCCTCAGTCTTTTCACTGCATTTTTACATAACTAAATACTATTTTGAACATTAAAATGAAAATGTACAACTATAATTATAATGTAAAAAGCATATGTAAAAGCCTAACCATATATTACCACACAAAAAAAGAAAACCTTATTAGTCACACCACTCATTACCCTCCTACATTTGGATAACCCATTTGAGTGTATTATGAGAGTCAGCTGATAAAATGCTATCTCAAGGCTAATTTAAAATACTAATCAAATTGGGGTTTTGTTTTTTGTTTTTCAGAGTATGAATACAAAAAAAATCATGAAAGTGGAATCCAACATGGCTGCCAGATTGGCCAGTGAAAATAAAGGGGAAGTTCTGATTGGTCTGTTGGACTGTCAAAATGACACAGTTCAGTAGACCAATGCCAGTTTTCCCTTACCCAGTGATTGGGTGTGTGTTAATTCCTGTAGATTGTAGTAGGATAGTTTTGTTATATAGTTAGTGATGTTGGTTAGCTGTACTGTTTATGTGGTATTGATGTTTATTGCAGTGTTTAAATTCTGTATTTGGAAGCAGCATGGACATTCATGACAAATATCAGACGTATTGAGACCTATTTATACAGTATATGTTTTATCTGTCATTTTTGGACTCAGTTAATATTACAAAAATTACAATTTCTTCACAATCAGGTTCTTTATTGAGACGTCTGTTTTGATGGATTGAATTAAATGTGTAACTTTGCACTCATCGGTTGATAAAGAAATTAAAAAGGACAGTTTTATGAACAGGGCCCCTCTGTCATGCATACTGCACAATGAATTTTGGAAATGTTCTTACTATATCATTCAACTCCAGGTGAAAAGCCAGTTTTATATGTTACAATGAGGCTGGTTTGCTGAGGTATTGTGGCATAATATTGTGACAATTTTACACAAGATTTTCAGTGTGCATGTTTGGGGAAACCAGTAAAACCATTTGGTGGTGGTCATGAATTTTTGCTGCATTAAAAGTATATGTGTGTGCACATATTATGAACAGCATACTTACAGTGTGTGGTGCAATATACATTGGAGAAAATCAATGACTTCTACACTAAGCATATGAATTAAGAACGTGTAATTCTTTAACATTCACAACATTTAACAACAAAAGCCTATTATAATGGGTTATGCAAAAGGAGACTACATTTTAGGATTTATTCTGATTCAAGCTCAGAAATCCAGTGCTGTTCTATCAAATAATGCACATTTCTGAGGTATTATTCTATTCCTTTGGTTTAAAATAATGAATCAGTTTGCTTGCTGTTCACACTTACATACTTGGAAGAAAACATACTGAGGTTGTTTGGGTGTGAAATGGAGATTTTTGCTTAATTTCTGTGTTTTTTCACTACTGAGTTAATTTGTGTTAACAATGCAATTTGCAAGTGAACTCGTTTAGTCCAATATACATTATGTACATAGATCAGAATGATTAAATAGATATCTGGACTTGTTAGTTGTAACCCGATTTGACTGAAAAATTGGTGTGACATTTTTAAACGGAGCATTTAGAGTTTCTTCCAACCATGAGGTCAAATTCATTTGATTGTGTCAGTGTTCTAACCCCTTCCCACAGTGGACTGGAGGGAGGGGGTTAGCAAAGTTGGTGTGTAACAAAAATGCTCTTTTATAATGACTTGCATAAAGTGTTTAGCAAAAGTTTTGTTAATATTATTGCTAACAGTTACTAATTTACATACCAGTCAGAACATTTGTAATATATTGATTCTGTTATGCAGTCAGTTTAGTGAAACATGTTGCCTTAGTAGAAACTTGTATTGAGCCAACATCCGGTTTTGTATAGATGTGTGCACAATATGTGCTAAGAATAAGACTTGTTTCTTTATGCAATTATATAATTACTCTAGCGCAGAATAACTTTTTCTTACTAAACATTGCTGAGGGAATATGATATAAGGAAATTAATTCCCTGAATTATGTTATTTAATTTAATTTAGATTTACAGACTTTCTTTTCCATAAATTGTACTTGTTATAAAAACAGAATACTTCATGAATGTTCATGGCGTGCTGTGGTTATTTCACACAGGGACATATACAACCAGTTGATCCTTTTGGAGGCTTGTAGTTTTATTCGGCTACCCTCAGTCGTGTAATAACGTTCATTGCTATCCTCCATGAGACTTAATATGAAAAATACTATACATTATTAATGATTGTAGATTGGGGGTCTTGTCTCTCGATCCACAAGACCAGACTATCCTAAATGCTCATGATATCCTACAGTTGTTTTAAGGGATCAATGTATTGTTTATGTCTCATTACAAAAAGCCAACAGCCATGCAAATAGTTGATGGAGACCAGTTGGTGTCTCCATCACACTGTTGCTTATTCAAAGCTTGTGTGTATTTGGCCAAGCATTTGACACAATCACCATAACTGTAAGTATGGAATACATTTCTATTAAATACAAATAGGTTAATATGCCAAGTAGGCAAGTGTTTTAGCTAAATGATTTGGCTAATGCCAATCCCTGTTAAAAAACAGATAAAAGCATTAGTCAAAGCATTTTTGTACTCAGAATTATGGTTTGAGAGAATTACAATGTTTTAAAGATATGGATTTGTAACCAAGACTACAGTTCCTGAATCATTTGTAGTCATTATTTCTACAAGGGACACATTATATTACTGTGTTTGTAATTGTATTGCTGTATTTGTAGTTATATTAGTGTGTTTGTAATTATATTAGTGTGTTTGTAATTGCTGGATCGCAGCATTTAGAGGATCTGTATTGCGGAAGCTGTCACACTTGTAGTGGAAACTTATTTGCAGGATTATTGCACACATTTAGTGTACTGTACTTGTTGGTATTTGCAGGATCATGGCACAGGTGCCCTTGTTATTAGCTCCCTTTTGGATTTCCTCACCTTTGCCCTCTGCGCCCCATATAGCGAGACTACAGAAGGGCAGCAGTTTGACATGTTGCTGGAAATGGTGGCATCAAATGGAAGGACCCTCTTTAAACTTTTCCAGGTGAGAGTGACTTCTGATAAAATGTTATGGATGAACTTTATCAGTTTGATTTTCCTATTGCAAAATGTTCAGGGAGTATGACCTACTTATGTACATAAATCATTTATTTTTTTGTTTGTTTCCAGCACCCTTCCATGGCTATAGTAAAAGGAGCCGGTTTAGTAATGAAAGCTATAATTGAGGTGGGGACTCTAAATTGAAAATTAAAATTGCTTTACACTTCTGTTATTATTACACTGGATGTTTTTATCAAAAAAAGAAAAAAACAAATCTTTAGATAAAGCCTATTTTATATCATGGAGAAATAACTCATAATCACTGGGCATTGTACCTCCCAGGGAGTAGCGTCCTTCATTTGTACAGCTCAATATGTATTTGCTTTGGTTTATATTAGCAAGAAAGTTCAATCTAGATGTGATCCCATTGGGTTTTTATAATCGTACTTTCACATCACTGGATTTCAAAGCTCAAGAAAGAGTTTTGGAGATCTGATTGGATAAAAGATGGTAAAACTTGTGTTCTCTCCATTTTAGGAAGGTGATAAGGAGATAGCTACAAAAATGCAAGATTTTGCCCTTAGTGAAGGAGCCTTACCTCGTCATCTACACACGTCAATGTTTACAATAAGTTCAGATCAGAGGATGCTAACGAACAGGTATGAGATATGCCTGATAAAAATAATTAAAATAAAAAAAGCCATCTGACAGATATTTGATGTTTTATGAGCTAAATACCTTTTCATTGTTTCAGGCAGCTAAGTAGGCATTTGGTGGGCCTGTGGACAGCAGAACACTCAACAGCTTTGAATTTACTCCAGCGTATATTGGTAAGTTTATAATTAAATAAAGTATATTTATATGAAGAGATTTAATTGACAATTTGAACTTCGCTTTAGAGCTATATTTCTACTCGTGTAATCAGCACAAACAGTTGAGAGGCTAAATATGTAAGCCTATTTACAGTAATTATATACAGAGGCTGTTTATATGCAGTATATTGGATGTTCCCACCCATTAAAGTGCACCAGATCTGTCCTATACTGCAATATAGGTCTTCAGTTTTGAGGGGTTACCTGTATGCAGGCCTGCAGTTTTGAAACATTTAAATCAAAACCAGCTGATGTTTGGAATAAGGTCATGTTTGATATATAGTTCATATTTTGATGTATGTGACACCCCTAAGGTTAGACTGAGACATACAATTGGGAAAGTGGCTATGCCAAGAGTGAGGATTGACATTGTATAAAATATGTCTGAAATGGCTTTAAGTGTCTTATGACAGCTATGACATGCATACAGTATTTACAGATTGACCAGCAGTCTTTGACAATTGCCCCCTTTAAGTTATGGATGCAAAATCATAACACACTTTGCATCAATCAGTGTAGGTGAAATATTTAAAGACCCAGTGTAGTCCTGACTGACCCTCTTTGTGATTCCAGCCAGCAGGTCTGCTGGCATACCTGGACAGCTCTGACCCAGTACCTGAAAAGGATGTTGACAGGATGCACGTCAGGGACAATGTGAAAATTGCAACAGTGAGTAGAAAATGAAACGGTACAGTAAGAAAAGAATAATAATAATAATAATTCAATACATATTTATATAATCACTGATTTGTTTACTTATACTATTTTCTTTGCCATGAAAAAAAGTTTAAATACAGTATTAAGAAAAGGCATTGAATATTTTCCCCTATATTTCTTGTAAAAGCTTTTTGTGTGCTTTGAATTTCAGCAAGGATAACCATAGTGAATAGTAATGTCACATCAGCGTTGTCTGTTAGCTCTGTGTTGTAATGGGAAAGAGCTGTGAAATGCAGGACCTGAAATGCATACTAAAACATAAATAAAATAGAATCAAAGTTGTTATTCTCGCTTTTATACATTATTTTAGCGAGCCATGCATATGCCAGCATACACAGGCATGTAAATTGTCTGACTTATTTCAACGACATTTGAGAATACTCTTGTATAATATAACATTTCTAGAGCTGTTTGGAAGATTTGGAAGACATATAATCTGAAATCAAAATTGTCATTTTTTTTTTTTTTTTCAGGATCAGTATGGAAGATTTAATAAAGTCCCAGAGTGGCAAAGACTAGCAGGAAAGGCTGCCAAGGAAGTTGAAAAATTTGCCAAAGAAAAGGTTGATTTGGTTCTCTTGCACTGGAGGGATAGAATGGGAATTGCACAAAAGGAAGTAAGGACATTCAGACTTACCATTCACACCATTTCATTACCCTCCAGGGTGTTTATACTAACAGAAGGCAGGCTCAGGGTTATTCAATGACAATTACCTTATGTGTTAATCAGGATGAATACTGTAATTTCAATTTGTATATGCAGTCTGTAATGGCAGTATTTTACCTTAAGATATCAAAACAAAAACTACATTATGTATCTTTGTGTAGTGCTGGCACTAGTTATTTTTGTCTGAGAATTTGCCAGCGCTTTAAAAACAAATAATTAAGGACAGCCTATATCAGAAAGAGATTGGAGTGCAGTGCCATATTTATACAAGGCAGCATTCCAAGGGAATTAAAATACTGCAAGTGTATAAGTTATTATGTGCAGTTGAACCTGTTCATTAATATACAAGAGTGTCATCTTATGTGCACTTTGAATGGGGAAGAAGACTAAAATGACAGCTGGGCCTTTCTGTCATGCAGTAATTGTATCATACCATAAAAGACAGGGTCCATTGTACATACAATAAAAACCTGAATGAATTACACTGAAAGGACTAAACAATGGTAGCTGTTTAAAGCCAAAGAAAACGCAGCAGTCTTGATCATTTAGAATCCTAGAAACTAAAATAAATCGTCAATATTCTGAAATCCATGTCACATGGTACTCTGTGACTTAAGATATAATTCTGTGAGACCGAACAGAACTGGACAACCCGATTTGGCGAAACCGCTCCATCTTCCTGCCGTGGAAGGTGTTCTGCTTGTTTGGTTGAACAGCCCGGTCTGCTCGAGGAGCAGTTCCACACAATGAAACGTGGCGGTTATGACCAAAAGTTTTGCATCATCTACATAATTAAACAAATTAGTAAAACAAAAAAAAAACTAGATTAACATAATGTCACATTTTTTTTATTGTTGTCAGTTTTTCATTAAGTATGGAAAACTACAAAGCGGTATGTAATTCAATATGTTAACGTAACATTATTCAGCAGGCTTCAATCGACTCTATGAAGCAAAATTATATGATTCTATAGGGAGATGCAAAACTTTTGACCATAGCTGTACTGCTAATTCATTGTATTCTAATAGATAAATTACAACGGTGCATGGCAAAATACAATAAACGTAGTCTCGATTTTATGATGGTCTGTACTGTATCGCGAGATTTTATATATATATATATATATACAGTACTGTGCAAAAGTTTTAGGCAGGTGTGAAAAAATGCTGTAAAGTAAGAATGCTTTCAAAAATAGACATGTTAATAGTTTATATTTATCAATTAACAAAATGCAAAGTGAGTGAACAGAAGAAAAATCTAAATCAAATCCATATTTGGTGTGACCACCCTTTGCCTTCAAAACAGCATCAAGCATCAATTCTTCTAGGTACACTTGCACACAGTTTTTGAAGGAACTCGGCAGGTAGGTTGGCCCAAACATCTTGGAGAACTAACCACAGTTCTTCTGTGGATTTAGGCAGCCTCAGTTGCTTCACTCTCTTCATGTAATCCCAGACAGACTCGATGATGTTGAGATCAGGGCTCTGTGGGGGCCATACCATCACTTCCAGGACTCCTTGTTCTTCTTTACGCTGAAGATAGTTCTTAATGACTTTCGCTGTATGTTTGGGGTCGTTGTCATGCTGCAGAATAAATTTGGGGCCAATCAGATGCCTCCCTGGTGGTATTGCATGATGGATAAGTATCTGCCTGTACTTCTCAGCATTGAGGAGACCATTAATTCTGACCAAATCCCCAACTCCATTTGCAGAAATGCAGCCCCAAACTTGCAAGGAACCTCCACCATGCTTCACTGTTGCCTGCAGACATTCATTCGTGTATGCTCTCCAGCCCTTCGGCTAACAAACTGCCTTCTGCTACAGCCAAATATTTCAAATTTTGACTCATCAGTCCAGAGCACCTGCTGCCATTTTTCTGCACCCCAGTTCCTGTGTTTTGTGCATAGTTGAGTCGCTTGGCCTTGTTTCCACGTCGGAGGTATGGCTTTTGGCGCAAGTCTTCCATGAAGGCCACTTCTGACCAGACTTCTCCGGACAGTAGATGGGTGTACCAGGGTCCCACTGGTTTCTGCCAGTTCTGAGCTGATGGCACTGCTGGACATCTTCCGATTGCTAAGGGAATTAAGCATAATGTGTCTTTCATCTGCTGCAGTAAGTTTCCTTGGCGACCACTGCGTCTCACGGTCCTCAACGTTGCCCGTTTCTTTGTGCTTCTTCAAAAGAGCTTGGACAGCACATCTGGAAACCCCTGTCTGCCTTGAAATTTCTGCCTGGGAGAGACCTTGCTGATGCAGTATAACTACCTTGTGTCTTGTTGCTGTGCTCAGTCTTGCCATGGTGTATGACTTTTGACAGTAAACTGTCTTCAGCAACCTCACCTTGTTAGCTGAGTTTGGCTGTTCCTCACCCAATTTTATTCCTCCTACACAGCTGTTTCTGTTTCAGTTAATGATTGTGTTTCAACCTACATATTGAATTGATGATCATTAGCACCTGTTTGGTATAATTGTTTAATCATACACCTGACTATATGCCTACAAAATCCCTGACTTTGTGCAAGTGTACCTAGAAGAATTGATGCTGTTTTGAAGGCAAAGGGTTGTCACACCAAATATGGATTTGATTTAGATTTTTCTTCTGTTCACTCACTTTGCATTTAGTTAATTGATAAATACAATCTATTAACATGTCTATTTTTGAAAGCATTCTTACTTTACAGCAATTTTTCACACCTGCCTAAAACTTTTGCACAGTACTGTATATATATATATATATATATATATATATATATATATATATATATATATATATATATATATATATATATATATATTATTAATGTTCTAGTTTTATTACGTATGACATAAATACTGCTTGGAAGTTTCTGTCTGAAGAGAAATCATCCTAATGCACAAGCAGCATCCCCAAGTCGCAGTCGGCCATGATGCTAGAACAGAAATGGAATAAAATGAATTCGCAAAAAGACTAAAACCTTTTCCTGTTCCAGATCGAACAAGCTGAACATGTCCTAGTCTGACCACCTCATGAAATTCTGCCTTTAGTTACAGCCAAGTTTCTTACTATTATCCAAAATTACCACATTAAAAAAATACTTAATGTAAACAGTTTATTAAGTTAACATCGTTACCTGCTTCAAAAAATAAATGCTTATTCTTAATATTATGTCGGCCTGGTGTTGTATGCAAGTCACATTCTCACATTGCCTCGAGTGATTTTGCAGTTAAGAAGACAGTATGTTGGTGCTCCATGAGGCGTTATACTTTCTAGAATTCCAGGTTACCACAAGCACGTGCTTACAGTACATCTCAGAATATTTTTGTTTTTTTGTATTCTTGTTGTATTTTGGGTTTCCTTTGGGTTTGGGTGGCTGCTTATTCAACGCCATTTAGCTAATTTAGACAGACATAACTCATGGTACCCTTTTGTCTCTCTCTCTATATATATATATATATATATATATATATATATATATATATATATATATATATATATATATATATATATATATATAATCTATCTATCTTCCTTGAAGTAGTTTGTCTGAGCAATTTCAAATATTGGTCAATGTTAGCTTCTGTCAGCTATACTCAATGCTAAATTTATCTTGTGCAATAACTTAATTTTATTATTCAGTATAAGCTTTTCCCCTTTTATGAGCACATAACAGTATGTGTTTTAGACTTCTTTGTATTAGGGTAGATTCATTACAAAAAAAAAATATTGTTTTTGCCAATAGTCTGATATTGTTGACTGTAATAATTACTGTAATGTTTTATCTGAAGTGTTATATTCAGTTCTGGTTTGTGTAAGTAATTGACTTGTAATTTATCAGTCAAAAAATATAAAATGAAACTTAAGTATTTTAACTAAACCAAAACCGTACAAGCCATTGAGTCTCAGCTGTTCACTGCAATCAATGAAAAGTGACATTAATTTCTTCCTGTTGTCTTTCTATCCCTCCTGTCTTTTTCATGTATTCTTTTCATTTTGCTCTCAATCAATGTAGCAGGACAGAAATAACTTGGTAAGTAAAAGCCGTTATTTATGGCTTAGGGTGTCTTTGTAGAACTGCTTTCTAGTGCATGGAATTCTGCTTAGGAATTATGGGAGAAAAGATTGAATTAGAAGAATTTCTAATAAGCGACAGGATGCATAATCTGATCCGTACAGCTGCCACATGACAATATTCTTACTGATAAACCATTTTTTATCACATTACCTAATAGTACTAACATCTGAGGTCATGTTGGGATTAAATAATGCTGGTTGTCATTTTAGAAAATTGGGTTTTATGTAAAGCAGGGATTCTAGTCAAGTTAAAAGTACGGTAGTACCCTGTAAAAGATATTGGTCATACCTGCACAAGCTCTTGAGGGAATCCGTATCCAAGTCTTGGTGATTGGCCTTTGCATGAGTTGTCTGTCTGGGTTAATGGCAGCTCTAACCTTGTTTTTTCACTGTGGACTTACTGCATTTCCATGTGCTTTGGTGCGATATTGGTAAATATCTTGAGAATAATTTGTTGGAACTTTATGCATTTGCTACAAGAAGTTTTTCCACAATACTGTGAATGCAAGTTGTGGTGAACAGCTATTCTTTATTGCTGATGCTAAATTAGGCTGCAGTACTGTATACTTGCTGCTTTTAAAATATAATTGTAGCTAACATGTATTTTCTCCTCTTTGCAGAATACCAGCCAAAAACCAGTCATATTAAGAAAAAGAAGACAGAGAATCAAAATAGAAGTCAACTGGGAACTCTTTTACTACATGTATGGTGCCAAATTAGCTATAATACATTTTTTTAACCTATTGCCTTTTCACTCTCAAAACCTTATATCACAAAGACAAGGAACTGCCTACATATTTGCAGGTTGATTTAAACACAGCAGGCAAATGTGACATCTGACCCAGTATGGCTAATGTATTGAGGTCATAAGACTTTTCATGAGGTTTCCTCATGAAAGGGACACTACATTCTAATGAACTGGAGCTACACCTGTAAGAAAGTGTTGATTGTTGGTAATATAGAAGAAATAAAATAGATTAGACTAATCGCATCAAATAGCTGCCTTTGAGGGTTCGGAGGTGTCATTGTAAAGAGGGTGCATATGGCATCAGAAGTTATCCAGTAATGTCAGAAGATGTCTCTTGGGGAGATAAACTTTCATGACTTTGTTTGTAATCTGCCTCTCAAGGTTCCAGGTTGATCATGCAAGGTCAAACTTGATTTGGAACTACAAAACAAGGGAAGAATTGCGAGATGCCCTTGAAGGAGAAATGCGGTCCTTTAACATCGACCGAGAGCTAGGCAGTGCAAGTGTCATCTCATGGAACCATCAGGAGTTTGAAGTAAGATGTGTACTGACATAGTGGACTTTAATACCGTAGTGTCCTTTTGTATTGTAACTCAAAACGATGCCTGCAAAGAAACAAGTCTGCTGTTTAAAATCTATTCCCATTCTGTTCTATTGGAAATGTGCCATGTACAGGTGTAGAATTGAACATAGTGATCACATGTTTTTATGTGGTACCAAGAGCATGGTGACAGGAACCACTATGCACTAGATTCTGAAAAAAAATAAAATAAAAAATAAAAAAGTTCCTGTGCAGCAACTACCACAGTGGAATACAGTGGTTTTAGATATAGGTCATGCCTACTTTCATTTCTATATTCTTTATTGTTAACTAACATGCAAGTCTGTGAAAGAACACGGCTGAAGGGGGGAAAGATACATCAATTATATCCTCATGCCCTCCCCCCATTTAATGTGGTCAACAAAGTTGAACATTACTTTAGGTGGTAGATAATGGAAAACATTTGCTTTCCCATAATTTTAGGTTAAATATGAGTGCCTTTCAGATGAAATCAAAATTGGAGATTATTACCTGCGGCTGCTTTTAGAGGAAGACGAGGATGAAGAAGCAGGAGCTATCAAAAGATCGTGAGTGTTACATGTATTTATTGTGAGTTTTTAGGTCTTTTTTTGATGTGATCTTCCCCACACAGTCCTCCTACAATGCATTCCTCCCAGCCCTGGGCAGTACGTAGGCCCACTGAATGCTTTATGAGGGTCACCGTTCTATGAGCTGCATGTTGTTGTTTTTTTGTCCACAGGTACGAATTCTTCAATGAACTCTATCATCGTTTCCTACTTACGCCTAAAGTGAACATGAAGTGCTTATGTTTGCAAGCACTGGCCATTGTTTATGGGAAATGCTATGAGGAAATCGGACCCTTCACTGATACAAAATATATAGTTGGAATGGTGGATAGGGTAAGTGCATGTTTTGCTGCAGTAAATGTCACAATATGTAGAACCACGTTTATTAGGGCTGCAGCAGACCTGGTGCAATAAACAGCTTGTTCTGTTGTCATGCTGTTAGGCAGTGTGAGGTCTATGCATAGTTTGCATGAAATGTTTTTGGACTAATTTACTATTACTGAAATAGATGATTATTAATTTAAGCTCAGATTGAATTTACGTACTGTATCCACTGGAAAAAGACACCAAGCATGTCTCATTCTGACCAGTTTAAGCCATTTATATGCTAGCAAACAGTGGTTTTGATTGAACAATTATAGACTGGGAACCTTCCAGCAACCCTGAAATGCAGTGCTTAAATAGAACTATCATGCTATAAATAATTTATGATCATTTCTTGTGAGATTCAGGATATTTTGTTGTCTGTAAAATATGGGAATGGGAGATACCAATATAATATGTACGTTTTGCAATTGTTTGCAGTTGACCCAGTGACAACTTGTTGTTTCAGATACTTAGTAATTTAACTGTCTGGTAACCTTTTTACACATCCTAAATAATCCCCAATGATAATATGTTGAAAACATGCTTGTGGATGAAGTGAATAGCAATCGTATGTTTTCAACACGTGTTGTTTGTGCATAATTTAGTTAGTGGGGATCGGGAAAAGATGAGCTATGAGTTAATTGATTATTAACTTTCAATGACAATACATATGAATTCAAAACTTACAGTTCAACAATCAAATATAAGGTGTTTGAGTTGTACAGTATCTGGTAAAGATGCAGGCTGTATCTGTTTGTACCGTGTCTGGTACAGATGCAGTCTCTATCTGTTTGTACAGTATCTGGTACAGATGCAGGCTGAATCTGTTTGTACAGTATCTGGTACAGATGCAGGCTGTTGTATCTGTTTGTACAGTATCTGGTACAGATGCAGGCTGTATCTGTTTGTACAGTGTCTGGTACAGATGCAGTCTCTATCTGTTTGTACAGTATCTGGTACAGATGCAGGCTGTATCTGTTTGTACAGTATCTGGTACAGATGCAGTCTCTATCTGTTTGTACCGTGTCTGGTACAGATGCAGTCTCTATCTGTTTGTACAGTATCTGGTACAGATGCAGTCTCTATCTGTTTGTACAGTATCCGGTACAGATGCAGGCTGTATCTGTTTGTACCGTGTCTGGTACAGATGCAGTCTCTATCTGTTTGTACCGTGTCTGGTACAGATGCAGTCTCTATCTGTTTGTACAGTATCTGGTACAGATGCAGGCTTTGTCTGTTTGTACCGTGTCTGGTACAGATGCAGTCTCTATCTGTTTGTACAGTATCTGGTACAGATGCAGGCTGTATCTGTTTGTACAGTATCTGGTACAGATGCAGTCTCTATCTGTTTGTACAGTATCTGGTACAGATGCAGTCTCTATCTGTTGTCTTGTACAATGGTTCCTGTGAAATATAGCAAAACAAAATAAGTTTAGGGAGACCATATTAGTTTTTTAAACTATGGAATCACATCAGGAGGTGTAGCGGAGTGTCCCGCCCCTATATATATATATATATATATATATATTGTTTTGTATTTTTGATTTTAAAACCTCGTGTGGATGCGTGACTGATCAGCTACTGATTGTTTAACTAGCTGACAGTCACGCATCCTAACTAAACTTGTGCAGACTATGGCCGAGGGGTAATAACATAATTAATAGCTAGTTAACCCCTCGGCCAGAATATAAAAGCCTGCAGCTTTCTTTGTTCGGGGAAGGGTGCAGAGTGGAGAACGTGTGTGGAGAGGAGGTAGTAAACACAGAAATAACAATTGCTAAACATGCTTGTTTTTGTTTATTGTTTGTTTGTTTGTTTGGCCAACGTGCCCTTTTGTGTAGTTTTTGTTTAAATCTTTTATTTTTATTATTTAATAAACAGACTGAACGCTGTAGCATTTCAGTTTTCCCCTGCTACTTCCTGGAGTTGAGTCTGCGTTTTTGGTCTGACGTCACCCCTGCAGCCATCCTGTTCACAGGAGGGTACTTAGAATAACTGTAGAAAATACATATCAAGTGGTAAAGAACATGATTCTGTAGTTCACTTGTTTTTTGCACTTTTAAGTCACAAATATATAGTGGCACACGGTCTGTTTTACAGCACATTTTGCATGGGGATAAAACTATTACCCCTGCCCTAAAACCTGGATGGAAATTAGCTATATGTTGGCTACAGACCAGTTAGTATAGATTACATGCCATCTCTAACTCTTTTTGTTTACAGTGTACTGACAGACTAGAGAGAGACAGACTTATCCTATTCCTAAACAAACTCATTCTGAACAAGGTGAGAAACCCATTTGTATTCTCTTGTTTGTAGAATTGTTATTGGTACTGCTAAACAACATTTATTTCACCGGACTGTTTATATCTGTCCTCACTAGTTGCCATTTTGGTTTTGCAGAAAAATGTGAAGGAAGTCATGGATTCCAATGGCGTACGCATTCTTGTGGATTTACTTACACTGGCTCATCTTCACACAAGCAGGGCTACAGTGCCACTGCAGGTAAGGGTTTAGAACTTTACAGTGCTTCAGCTTGTGTAGCTTGAGGTTCTAATTTTGTCTATGAATCTCTTTGCACTTACTTTCATTGGGGTTACGAATCCCGCAAGACCTCCACAAAATGGTTGAAATCAGCACATTGAAGACAAAAAATGTGTTGAGATATTAACACCATTTGGATTTTGCTTATACAAAGTTGTGGACTACTTTTCTATTTCCTAGAGTAATGTTATTGAAGCTTCGCCTGATATGAAGAGGGAAAGTGAGAAGGAATGGTACTTTGGGAATGCAGATAAAGAAAGAAGAGGCCCGTTTAGCTTTGAAGAGGTAATTATTATGCTAACCTTTCATTAATAAGAATAACCTTTAATTGAATATGCTTAACTTTTCATTATGATAACTTATGCTATTGCATACATTGTAAAATTATGGAATCCTAGAGGGTTGTCATGTATTAAAGTAAGATTGCTCTTTTGTTATGTTGCATCATATTAACTAAAAGCACAGTATGTTTCCAACATTCTGTCTCCATGGACAAGATAAAACAGGGATGAAAATAAGCTCCTATTGCATAAGTTTCACATATTCCAGGTTTTACTACAAGCTTGATTAGCCCCAGTGTATAGATAACACGCCCAGTTGTGTCTTATTAACCCCTTCAACCCTAGATGTAAAAATGAAGGTGCATGCCAGGTACCAGATTTTGAAATAATTAATTAATTTGCTATTTTTACCCCTGAATTGCTATAAAATACTATTAGAAAGAAAATAAAACATACATAAATGGTAGATGCAATATATAACATTTCCATTAACCCTTTAACCCCTGTATGCCAGTAAAATAAGTAGGACACGCACATTTGCTATGTACTTTTAGTTTTTTATGAACAATAAAAAATATTTACTTTTGAAAAGAACACACACACACACAATAAAAAAACTGTTTTTGTAAATAGCATTGCATTCAATGAACAATAAAATAAACAATTTATTTGTATACAGTACAATACATACAAAGCACAAGATAAAATTGTTTTTATAAACAGTTTCTGTAAACAATAGCATGCACAATATTACTATGTGACGCATACTCACACAGAGGAATGTGAACACCCTGAAAGCATGCAGAGATGAACGATGGGGTGTATTGCTCTATTGAAAGCATGCAGAGATGAACGACGGGGTGTATTGCTCTATTGAAAGCATGCAGAGATGAACGACGGGGTGTATTGCTGTATTGAAAGCATGCAGAGATGAACGACGGGGTGTATTGCTGTATTGAAAGCATGCTGAGATGAACGACGGGGTGTATTGCTCTATTGAAAGCATGCAGAGATGAACAACGGGGTGTATTGCTCTATTGAAAGCATGCAGAGATGAACGACGGGGTGTATTGCTCTATTGAAAGCATGCAGAGATGAACGACGGGGTGTATTGCTGTATTGAAAGCATGCAGAGATGAACGACGGGGTGTATTGCTCTATTGAAAGCATGCAGAGATGAACGACGGGGTGTATTGCTCTATTGAAAGCATGCAGAGATGAACGACGGGGTGTATTGCTGTATTGAAAGCATGCTGAGATGAACGACGGGGTGTATTGCTCTATTGAAAGCATGCAGAGATGAACGACGGGGTGTATTGCTCTATTGAAAGCATGCAGAGATGAACGACGGGGTGTATTGCTGTATTGAAAGCATGCTGAGATGAACGACGGGGTGTATTGCTCTATTGAAAGCATGCAGAGATGAACGACGGGGTGTATTGCTCTATTGAAAGCATGCAGAGATGAACGACGGGGTGTATTGCTGTATTGAAAGCATGCTGAGATGAACGACGGGGTGTATTGCTCTATTGAAAGCATGCAGAGATGAACGGTGAGGTGTATTGCTCTATTGAAAGCATGCAGAGATGAACGACGGGGTGTATTGCTCTATTGAAAGCATGCAGAGATGAACGGTGAGGTGTATTGCTCTATTGAAAGCATGCAGAGATGAACAGCAGGGTGCATTGCTCTATTGAAAGCATGCAGAGATGAACGGCAGGGTGTATTGCTGTATTGAAAGCATGCTGAGATGAACGGCAGGGTGTATTGCTCTATTGAAAGCATGCAGAGATGAACGGTGAGGTGTATTGCTCTATTGAAAGCATGCAGAGATGAACGGCAGGGTGTATTGCTCTATTGAAAGCATGCAGAGATGAACGGCGAGATGTATTGCTCTGTTGCTGTACACTCCAGTGCAAAATCAAAGGATGGTTTCAGCTCCAGATCTTCATCATCATCATCATCATCTTTTTCACAAAATAAAACCTTCTTTCAAAGTTATTGTTTTCAGACCCCCCAGATCACGCGTTAAACTCTTCTTTACTTCTGGTGTCTGAATCAGCCTTGTATGTTGATGTATTTAATTCGCAATAACAAGCAAGTTATACCAATATAACCTAAAAGTAAACTAGTAATGCTGCAAATAAACAGTAACGAAATGAAAGTATATACTATGTATACACCTTTAGATCGGCGATGGTTTGCTTGTATATCGTCCATTCTTCTCAATGCAAACACAGATGCAAGGGATGTTTGCGCAGAATGTAATTGGATAAAAATGTCACCAGACATGTATGTGTACCACTGTTGGACACTGGTTTTGCTTCTAGGTCTTGAGTGTTTGATCTTCCCGATTTTAGATGCAAGAATTCTGGAAGTCCAATGTGCTGACTCCAAAAACGCGGTGCTGGGCACAGGGCATGGACGGCTGGCGTCCGTTACAGGCTATCCCCCAGTTAAAGTGGTGCCTCCTGGCTACGGGACAAGCTGTGCTGAATGAGACAGACCTGGCCACTCTTATTCTCAACATGCTTATCACCATGTGTTCATATTTCCCCAGCAGGTACAGTGCAGTCTTCTTTCTTGTTTTTTTTAATGAGTTAGTGGTGCATTTGTGGTGTGAGTCTCACGTTTAGTTAGCACACAATAATGCTTCATACAGAAATGTCAGGATTTTTATTGCATGATTTAGCATGATTCTGTAATTACTGTGGCCCATTTATAGTAAATGCATAATTTGTGACATAATTGGTGGTTATATAATCGAGAGAGAGGAAAGCAAGCTTGGAGTATGCCATGGTCTGCTAATGCCTTATTGTGCCCTTAGGGATCAAGAGAACGCAATCATCAGACCTCTTCCACGGGCTAAAAGGCTCCTTTCTGATAACACTTGTCTTCCTCATATTGTTCAGGTAAGCATTCATGCCAGTTAACAACATTTATTATGTATATGACAGCACACAATGAATGTTTCACATCGGCCTTTTTCTGTCTTGTTTTGACCTAACCTGGCTCTCTATAGCAGCCAAAAAGATAGCATCTGATCCTAATCATCTGGGTCTCTCAAATAAATTTAAACTGAGAAAAAAACATTTAGACGATAAAAATCCGCACAGCAAGGTCACCACTCAAACAATTAGACATTAGAAATCCACACAGCGAGGTCACCACTCTTAGTTAACAATTGGAGGTTAAAAATATATATATAGTTAAATTAAGAAAAATGGCTGACTTTTTTTTTTTTTTTGACACTCAGGTGTACCTCGTAATGTATCATGTTGCAATAAATACGTAGCACAAATGTTGAACAATTCTCTATTTAAAAAATAAAATAAAAATGATTTACCCAATTTGAAATGCCAAAGTTAAATATCATCATACTGCTGGAACCCAATTTCAAGCCAAGGGGATTGATGAGGGCCACCTTATGCTGTCAAGCCAATGTTCTCAAGCTTCTGAACCCCAGTGAATGAAGCCCAGCCTGGCTTGTGTCTGCCTGGTGGGCACTTGACCAGTAGGGGTTGCTGAAGCTTGATTAGGTGAACTATCCCCAGCTGATTTTCCTCCCTAACTCTCTAAGACCAATCTAGTGGTCAGGGTCCATTGATCAGATTGTGTAAACCATGCTTGTATGACTCACCCTGAAGACTACACGGTGGTGCTTTTAGTAGGTGGACTACTGGGGACCCTTTTGATTTGATTAAAATCTCATTGATGAATCAAAATAAAAATGGATCAACATATGCTTTTTTTATTGGTTGAATTTGTATTTTCCTGAAACACTTTTCGCCAGGTAAAAAGTGTATTGAATTGGTCTTTTTGTTGAGCAAGGTAACAATCTTTGTGGTTTGATATTTTTATAGATAATCAATACAATCCATCTGCTATTTGGTGTTATGCATACTCATTTTTCGATTTGAATCATGGTGCATTTCTGCATTCGGCAGCATTGTAAGCAATGACAGAATAGTTTTAGATTTCTTCATGTGTACATTTCTTCTTTTTTTTTTTGTCTTTTCAAGCTTTTGCTTACTTTTGACCCTATCCTGGTTGAAAAAGTTGCCAATGTATTGCATCACATCATGCAAGATAACCCCCATTTACCTCGCATGTACCTCAATGGGGTCTTCTTCTTCATCATGATGTACACAGGCTCCAATGTGCTCCCTATAGCAAGGTAAGAGGGCTGTGTGCCGTGCTTGTGTGTCAAAAGTATTTAGCCGAATAGATATAAAGCTTCTCCTCAAAATAACTAGTTATAGTACAGCACAGGTGTATAATGCTTCTATGACTGATGATTTTATTCTCATTTAGTAAAACACAATCACTTACCGGCCGCCGGGTGGGAGGGTTCTGGTTGGCAAGGTAATCCTCGGTTCACCGCGCACCAGTGACTCCTGTAGCTGATAGGGCGCCTGCGGATCTGCTGTAGAAGCCACTCAGATCTGTGTTGTCCTCCGGCACTATAGGTCTGGTGGCTTCGCTGTAGACCTGCAGCGCCAAAAAAGACGGCTTGTCAGGACACGTTTCGGAGGACACGTGTGTCTGCCGCCATGTCCTGAGTTGGCGCGGGAGTTGCAGCGGTGAACCAGGATAAAAATAATAATTGGGCATTCCAAATTGGGGAGAAAACCAAGGTAAAAAAAAACATTGGTGGCGACTAAATTTATATTTAAAAAAAAAAACAAAAAACAAAAAAAAACACACACAATCACTTGTTGTGCTCAAACAGATTTTGGGCACTGTACTACCCTCCCAGCAGCTCAAATAATGGATGAGGAACTCTGCAGATGAAGAATAATGACACTGAACTTTAAAAAGTGTTTTCTGTTGCATAGGCTTTGTATTTATTTTATTTATTTCTAGGTTCCTGAAGTACGCTCACCTGAAGCAGGCCTTCAAGTCTGAAGAGGTCAGCAGCCCTGGTTCCTATTTTTTATTTATGTATTTAGTTATGTATTTTTAATTATTTGTGTTAAAGATCAAAGACCATATTCATAAGCATAAGTCTTTATTTTCAGCACCCTATTTTAAATGTAGCATTGTTGTGCTTTACACCAACGTTTCCCAACGTGGGGGTCATGACCCAAATATGGGTCCCAGCAAGGTTTCTGACGGGTCGCCAAACAATCTAAAAAATATGACGTTCAGTGCACACTGTTAAGATTTATTTTCACTATACAACTTCTTAAGCTTATATTCAAAATAAATACAATTTGCATACAAATCATTAGCTGTAATTATGTAAACAGTGTATCGTTTTATCTTCTGCTTTAAATATGAACCAAAAAAATTAAGTATAGGGTGACACTTTATGTGCGGTTACTTGGAATTTTGAAAATAGTTGTTAAAATGGATGCAAAACAAAAAAGTCTATCCTACTTGTAGCTCAAAAAAAAAAAAAACCCTCGCAATTACCATCTTATATCAACTTCAGTTTTTCTTACATTGTTGACGAGGATGATCCGCGTCCTCATGTGCCATTTGTTGTGAAGTACTGGTTCACGAAAGCCTTGAGCCTTCGGCATCTTGAGACACGGCATCCTGATTGCGTTGGGAAACTAGTTTTTCCAGAAGAAAGCTGATCAATTAGCAAACAGCAAGACGTTCTTAAAAAAAAAAAAAACAGTCACTGTCTCAGAGAAGGAGATAAATTTATCCTACTTGGTTACAATGCATATTGCAAAAATTAAAAATAAAAAAACTGCACAACTGACTGTTGTCGGTATGTTTGCAATGCTTGATGTTGAATTGAAAATTAAAACTGGTATTCAGTATGTAGGCAACACAATTTTTTTAATTGATATTGTAACGTGGAGGTAAAGGAAGCAATCCAGGCAAGTATTCTGGTCTCAAATGCACGGTTTATTTTACAAGAATGAGCAATAAAATAAATGCAACAGTGGCGGCTGGTCAGCCGAGGCAAGTGGGGCATGGCCGCACCAATAATTCCCAAAGGCTAAAAAAACATTTTGCATATTCGTATTATTTAATTGAGAAATATAAATATATTTAAGCATATTAAATACATTTAAGTCCACAGAAGCGCTAGTGACATTATTTAAAAGTCTCAACTCGCTTTCTCCAGTACCGAAACCGCAACGCAGAAAGCTGGAACAATGTAGTACTGCCGCGTGACGCACAAATATTGAGTGCCTCACAAAGCTGCTTGTCACCATGGCAACTCACTACTGCTGGGGAGTCACTGAAAGCATTGCTATGGTAACCAGAGCACCTACCGGATTTGGAGCAGTTCGAATTTGTGCGATTTTAGTGTGTTCAATAATGGCTTTAGTTGAATCTGATATTATATGAGACCTGAGGAAAATAGGTTTTACAGTAAGATCCCAAGAAGGGAGACGTTTAATTGTTAAGGATGGCAGAATAACACTAGCACTGGAGAGTATGAAGAAAGACGGTAAACGAATGCGGCAATGAGGCCGTATTTGGAAGGCAGCGCTGTGAACAAACTATTGTTGGCCATGTTTGCGTCTTTCAACTAAATAAGGCAAGGTTACATCTCTTTTAATGGACTAAAACTGTCAATTTCATGCCACGACATGACAAGGTGCATTGTTCGTTTTGAATTAATGATTTTGTGATATTGTATGTGTCTTTATAGCGAATGTTCCACGCTGGTGTCATACAATGACGTAGAACTAAATACTACGTGGTTTTAAGGTTCTGTGATTTGCCAGTTGATTATAAAAAATTGTATCCCCAATTCTGTAAATTGTGTGTTGTTTGCAGTGCTAATGCTTTTAATTGATGGGAGTATATTTTACATAGTGACTGCAGTCTGTTATTTGAAGCATTAAAATGCTCTCAGCGGAGGCATGTATGCAATCAGCTGAACAAAGTAAATGTACTTTTAGTACGTTAGCCATTGAGTGGGGGTGGTAATAACTATTTTGTGATTTGTGCCCCACCTGTCAAAAAAGTCACGAGCCGCCACTGAATAACGAACACAGGATGAATAAAAGGGTTTAATAAACAGTCAGATAACAAACACAAAGCTAACAGTCTCTGCATGTCTGACTCGGTAATTAAAAAAAAAAAAAAAACAGCATGTCCTCTCCCACAGCCCCAAAACTCACACTTCACCCAGCCCCTCCCTCTTCCATTTCGCTCCGTTGTGCACGCTCCCCAAATCACAGGCACCCATTCCTGTCCCACCACCCCGTTATCTCAATGCACCCACATAGTCCATTAATTCCCATGGGGGCTTTCCTGCAAATTCATGTTTGCGATCGACTGCGGTCTCGTGTGAGAGAATGTTTCTAGAAGTGGCACCCTCCCCCCACCCCAGGTTTGTCTGCCTCGTCGTTACAATATGTTAGTTTAATACCTTTTTTTTTTTTTTTTTTTTTTTATATATAATAAGTAATTTGATAAAAGCAAACAGTGTAGTATAGTTTCAAATAAATTAAACGTCACTTTTTGATTGGTTAAGAAGTATTTCAGTTAAAATACCAAATAGTGAATAATTTTGGGTCGTGGGTTATTCCTGTGTTCATTTGGGTCGCCAACCAAAAAGTTTGGGGAACACTGCTTTACACTACATTGTCATGCGTTTAATACCAGTGTGGAGGTCATGGGCTGTTAGTGGTTTATCACTATTTTGTCAGTTTTTTAAAATCATTTTTTCCATTTTTTTATTTTACTTAATTTAGGCAAAAAGTCAGGATATCGTACAAAGGAGCATCCTTGGCCACATTCTTCCTGAAGCCATGGTCTGCTACTTGGAAAACTACGAACCAGAAAAATTTTCTGAGATTTTCCTGGGGGAATTTGACACTCCAGAAGCAATTTGGAGCAGTGAAATGAGGTAGAGATTCCTGTGCACTCTCTTGGTAATGATATCTGTCAGCTAAATCAATTGCTCCATTTGGAAACTGCAGCATTAAGATGTAAAATAAACTTTGGATTTGTCTGCCTGACTCTTTCTGAAGTGCTGAAACAGTTGAACTTTTTAAATGCTTGTAGAGCTGTTTTGTATATAACATGTGTAAAGTCCCTTGCCTGAGTTGCCTGTACATGAATAACTATTTCTGTACCAGATGTTTTATTTTTATTTTTTTACCCATAACTTCAGACAAATACTAAGGTAAAATTCAAGTAGTGTTCTTTCAGGTTTTACATCAGCTGATAGTCATAAAGACTGTTGTTGGTTTTCATTTCCTCTCTTAGTGAGCTATTAAATCTATAACTTTGAAGTGTTACAGAACTCCAATGCAAAGTTCAATTTGGCCACCAATTTACTAGCTAGGGAACAGTTCTGTCAGTGATAATCTATCCAAAATGTTGCATAAAAAACAGACAAATATTGAAAAAAAAAAAAAAAAAGTTATTATCACTATGCTTTCGCCTTCAAGAATATTTGTCCTGTTTATCTCCTGGTAAACATGTGAAATATGGAAAATGGTAGAGATCAGAAAATCAAATGTGTTGAAATGTGCAGTGGCACAATATATGGGTGCCTTACTGGAGCAAAATTATGAGACAGATATGACATTTTTTGGTTTTGAAACCAGAACACGTCACTTTTGTAGTTTTACAGTGGCATATCTGGCTCTCCATCTGACAAATGATGAAATAATTTGTTAGCATATTTCAAAACTCAAGTAATATCTTTTCTTATTTTTTTTTTCTTTTTGTAGGCGTCTAATGATCGAGAAGATTGCTGCCCACCTTGCTGATTTCTCTCCCCGTCTTCAGAGCAACACCCGAGCACTTTACCAGTACTGCCCCATCCCTTCCATCAACTACCCTCAGCTTGAGAATGAACTCTTCTGTAACATCTATTACCTCAAACACCTTTGTGACACGCAGAGATTCCCAGACTGGCCCATCAAAGAACCTGTGAGTTCTTACAGCATCATCATCTCTTTCTTTGATACCATATATATTCAGCATTCTTCTGAAAGCTGGGTTTTCCTTCAATTATTTATGTATTTATTTTTGTTTCCCATGAAAGCCTCATGAGATCCAGCAGTCTAATTTTAAAGGGTATTCTGGAAGGCTGGATAAACATTGAAATCATGTAACATACTCTTTTTCTGTATATCAAAGCTGTAACTGGTTTTAAATTTTAGAGCAATTAAAATAATTTACTTGTACGTGAACCTTAAAAATAATTTTAAATAGTTATATTTTTAGTATATTGATTATGTGCATCCCCAAAAAGATGTCCAAAAAAATAAAGGCACTTTGTATTTAAGGCCGTTCTACATATTTTGGAAACTAATTAGCATAGGTACAATTTTGATACTAGGAGTTTTAGCCCCATGATAGGTCCCTTTTTCTAAACCATTTTTGTTGTATTGCCTGTCCAGGTGAAACTCCTCAAAGACACGCTTGAATCATGGAAGAAGGAAGTGGAGAAGAAGCCACCTTCAATGTCGGTAGATGATGCTTATGAGGTTCTAAATCTTCCTAAGGGGCAAGGACAGTAAGTGTTCCAAATGGTGCATCCCCATTCAATTTAAAAATGCATACTTAAGCATTATATATCATTGAGTAATTTACAACCAATTTTATTATTATTATTATTTGTTTATTTAACAGACGCCTTTATCCAAGGCGACTTACAGAGACTAGGGTGTGTGAACTTTGCATCAGCTACAGAGTCACTTACAACTAGCACAAGGAGGTTAAGTGACTTGCTCAGGGTCACACAATGAGTCAGTGGCTGAGGTGGGATTTGAACCGGGGACCTCCTGGTTACAAGCCCTTTTCTTTAACCACTGGACCACAAAGCCTGATCTCTACATTGCAGAAGATTATGCAAACATACACTACGGTTTGCCTTTCAAGTACAAAATGTAACCATTACCATATTACCTTCGAAAGACCCGAAACCTGAATAAGATATATCTAGGCTTGCTACTTTTCGATTTTAACCCTTTGCAGTCCATTTATTCAGTGTGTCAGGGGCGTGTCAGATCCAATTTATTTTCACACGCGCAGTTTATTTTAGACGCACTGTTTAAAAGTGTTTTTTTTTCACAGTAAAACAGGTTTAAAAGCCACTGCATATCAACAGGACACTCAGTACTGCATCTCCAGCCCCGCCCCACCCCTTGTTCGCTGTATTTTTCACATACCTCTTCATAGTTACTCTTCATTAGCTTTGCAAATGTTTGTGATATTCTTTGAGCACTGGATACAGAAGCAGCTGTCTTGTTTGTTTATGTCTGTGTTATCTCTGTGGTGCCGAGGCTATGTGTATTGCTCAGATCCGCCCCTTTTTTTTTCGGCTTCTCTCGGCTCCTATCGGTCTCACTTGGCCATTGAATGGTTTTCTCTGCTTTTTCCGGAAAAAAAAACCGACTAGAGACCTGTGTTTTATGTCTTTTTGATGATGTCAGACAGGGTCACCGAACCAGGACCGAGGTTACCGCACCGGTGCCGACCCGATGCTAAAGTCATCGAACTGGTATCAAACTGACCCGGTGCTAAAGTCACCGAACTGATCCGATACCGGACTGTACTGACCCAGTGCTAAAGTCACTGCACTTCTGCCTGGGGCCAGAGCACGCCAAGAAGGCACTGTCAAACCGCAGTTTTTGCAAGACTTTGTGCACTTTTCTCTAAGCACACGCTGGAGTAACGCTTCTCCCATAGCTCTATAGAGCGCTCTGCGTCCTTAACTCGGCACAGCGCTCTTCCCCATCACCCTCTGTTAGAGTGGTGGCTGTGTTCTTACCCCATGGCTCTGTGCCAAGGGAGACCAGATGACGCACCCAGGAGAGTAGCCCATGCAGGAAACTTGGAGCAGATGGAAAAGCTCTGGGCAGCTGTTAACCACCAAGAAACAGTTCTTGCAGAGTTACTGCATGAAACTTTGGCGCCACCTGCCTCGCCTGCCACCTTGGGGCCCCAGGGGGCTACGGGTGCAGATTGGCTACAGGAGGACATACTGTCCATCACCGCCTCTGATGAGGTGGGTGAACAGGAGCTGGCATTCCCGTCTGAGGACGTGGAGTCCAACAGCACGTCCCTTTGTGGTTAAGCTCTCCCTGTCGCAGAGGTTCCACCACTGATTTGAGAGGGTCACTGCAATATTGCAGCTGCCCTGGCCTACAGATGGTAAAACAGGGCAGTCCATCTCTCCAACCCGCCCCCATGCACCAAAATTATCTTTTTGAAATCCAGTCATCCTGGGATCATCCGACTACAATGTTTCTCCTGCTGTTTCCCGGTCGATGGACACCCTATATAGAGAAGCTGGTAGAGGTTTCATTTGCCACCTTGGTACAGGTGCCTAATTTAGGCAAGAACGCTACCTGCCCAACAAGCAGTGCTGGGTCTCGGAGGTGATCGTCAAGCATGTCTATTCAGCCAGTGCATTTGCTGCACGGCTAGACAATTATAATAGTATTCTGGTAGCCTACCAGTCCTATTTGCTGAGGTCCCTTTCTGACAGTCACAGGCCCTCGCCAGAACAGCTGGATGAGCTGCGCCTAGTTAATAAGAACCTGCTACGTGTGTCAAAGCTCAACGGGCAGGCTGTAGGCAGGAACCTGGCTGCTCTGATAGCTGCACGTAGGCAGCTCTGGCTTTCCCAGGCACGCGTGTCTGACGGGGACAAAGCTCTGCTGATGGATGCCCCTATTACACCAGGGCATATGTTTGGTCCTGCAGTGGACGAGGTGCTGCAGCACTCTCACTGCACGCTTGAATCCATGAAGGAACTGGTTCGCCTCCTTTACTAGGTTTTACAGACTTAATGTCGTGGAAACCCTGGTTTTAGAACTAGAGTGTTAAGGGCAGCTTCTCAGTCGGCCCTTACAACACAGGCATAAAGGTGAGTTTCTCCCTCCATTTTTTAGCCCTAGCTACTTGTTACTGGGGTTCCGTACAGTGACGCACAAAGCAGCCTCTCGGGTAAGCCTTGTAGCATTCCAGCCGTTCTGCAATATTGCCCTTGCGATGGCTTTGGTACACTTTCCCTTACATTAATGGTTACATTTAGTACTTATCATAACCTGGTTCCCTGAAATAAAAAAATAACCATTAACCTTCAAGGTCGCTGTGTCACAGGCTCAAGGAGCAGCTTTGATATATCTTTTTCAGGTTTCAGGTCTTTTGAAGGTAAATACCCATACGGTAATGGTTACATTTCTATTTCAGGGAACCAGGGTTATGATAATAACCCAACGTTTTGATGTTTTTATATTTTGTAGTTTTATGTAGTTAGAACTAGTCTACTTTATTACATTAGGTGTGTGCCCTTTTTTTTTTTTTTAATTACCACCATCTATGTTAATTACCCAAGTTTGGAAACTGATTGTAGTTATATTACCCTGATGAATGGGCTAGTGAAACCTTTGTGCTTAACTGGAGTTTTTATAAGTTGTGCCTGTGTTTTACTTGTAGACATGATGAGAGCAAAATTAGAAAAGCTTACTTCAGACTGGCACAAAAATATCACCCGGATAAGAATCCAGAAGGCAGGGTAAGTTGTCTGCTTATATAAACCTTTACTGAGCAGGATTATCTACCTCTTAATAGGGATACATGCATGGCTAGGAAGGGTTATACTTATAAGTGAGGAAAAAAGAAACAGACCAAGAAAAAATTATAATGTGAAGTACTGAGGAGATGCAGTGGGTGTAGGGGTTGGAGCAGGAGGGGGTGGGGGGGAGGGAGAGGTGTTAAAGAGTTTGCGGATATGTGAGATTTTAGAAGAGAAGAAAGAGGCAAAGTCATCAGAGGAGATAGAGGAGGAGGGGAGGAGGATTGAGGAGGGAGGAGAAGGTAGAGAATAGTTTACGTGGGTTGTTAGTGGAGGCTTTTTCTCCATGTACACACGTCTCAGTCGAGAGGAGGCCAGTCAAGAGTCTGAAAGCTTGCGTTTAACATTCAAAATGATTAAGGGTATTGAGAGTAACTAATTAAAACTTTTAATTAGAACAGTGGTTTTGTCTTTCTACCTAGCAACATGACCGTAAACCCTGAAAAAATAATCGTTTGTTGACAGTTGTGTGAGCCGTAACCGTGGCTGTGTGTAGTAATCCCATTGTGGCACTGGTACAGTAGTTTAATATTAGACACACTGGTGCATACGACACACCAGAGTATTAGTCGCTCCCTCCTTTTAAGGGCCCCGCAGAAATACCTAGAAAATTGACTTGTGCAATGTTTTTTACGGTAATTTATTGTAGGAATAAATTTGAGAATTTATCCTAGATTGTAGTTAATCCATTCACTCTTTTAATTCAATATAAGAACACAATACATTTAATTGTAAAGCTACACTTTTTAATTAGTTGGGATTGGCAATATTAGAGCGGAACCCTGGAGGTGTGATCAGAAAAACTATTGTAAAATAAATATGTGATTGTTATTATACTGTGTAATAACACTTGGGCCCTACAAATGGCTGTGTTTCTTGATACCGGAACTGAATTTGATTGGTGAAATGCAGATCAACTTAAAACTGCCCTAAGTAATAATACATTATCTTTCCATACAGGATATGTTTGAGAATGTGAATAAAGCCTATGAGTTCTTGTGCACAAAATCAGGGAAAATTGTGGACGGTCCAGACCCAGAGAATATAATTCTTATACTGAAAGCTCAAAGCATCCTCTTCAACAGGCACAAAGAAGGTAGGCTACTATGGGCAGGGTACTAACAGACCTCAATATGTACTTGAATTGCGCTGAACAATCAGGCCTAAACCCATATCACTGAGATTATATCTAAAGTACATATTCATGTTGGCTATTATGGTCCTGTGTCACTTACAAAAACACATTGAGTTTTTTTTTACATTATGAATTCAAGAGTGTCTCTGTCTTTGTACTTTCCAGACCTGGAGCCCTACAAGTATGCAGGCTACCCAATGCTCATCAAGACCCTCACCATGGAAACTACAGACGACCAGCTCTTTTCCAAGACTTCCCCTCTTCTACCAGCTGCTGCTGAACTGGCTTTCCACACTGTAAATTGCTCGGCTCTTAATGCAGAGGAGCTGCGAAGGGAGAATGGAATAGAGGTAAATATAGAATAATGATTGCATCAATTATAATATATAAACCTTTTCTCAATATCGCTCTCTAAAAAATTAGGGGTTTTTCAAAGTAGTGGAGTTTATTAAGCCTGCAATCACACAATACACAAATAAAACAATTCAATATTACACAGTCAATATTACACTAAAATAGCATTACAATAAAACCAAGGTATTAGGCAACAATTTATCAATTAAATGTTAGTTAATTTAGTTTCAGTATGTACTGACGTTACAACAAAGCATGCACAAATTACACCAAACCCACGATAACCTAGCTGTGCCCTAATGAAGATAGGAATAAAGAATTATAATTGTTAAACTCCTGATGAGACGGTCAGGATCTTGATGAACAGTGCAGCCTTTTGTTGTTTTCTTCTCACGTCAGCTAGCGCAATCTTAGTAGATTCATTCTGAGCAAATATTAAGAGTCATGGCTTTTATACTGTTTCAAGCAAAGAAAATATCTACAACTGTGTTTGGCGCTGATCCTAAGATATAGGATGTTTGCCCGGCACCGTCTTCATTATAATCAAGTCAAGAAGGAAAAGCTTTTAAAATGATTTAACTCTTGCTATGAAACTCATATTTCATGCTCATAGTAGTTTTAAATCCAGATGATGTGAAAAATATTCCTAATTTGTGGTTCCTTTCGTCTAGTATTGTTGGCATTGATTGTAACTTGTTGTTTGTGCTTCGTACTCCGCCAGGGGCCACCTTTGCCTGCTTTGTTTGATTAACAGTCACAACCTTTGATATCTCACAGTAACATCTTGCCAGGAACAGACACAGACAACAATCACCAGACTCAACGTCTCTCTCTGCATGGGGCCTCTCTTATTAGTTAAAGGAATGTAGAGAGCTGTAGTAGATTCCTGCTAAATAAAGCTGTATTATCTACAGCACTTAAAGAAGGCTTTACAAAATGTTGACTACTACCCTATGTTTGAGTCTCAGTTATCCAAATACGACGAACATTTACCAGCAATTACAACAACTGGATATCGCAAATCTGTGTAATTGTATGTAGTTTATATATTTTTTGGTGTATACTTAAGTTGTATCTATATGCAGTAGGAGGACTTCATATTTACAGTATACCTAGCGAAGTACTGAGATGAAACATCTAATATGTGATTTGACCCTGAACCTAACAGGAGATTATTTTCACCAGGTGTTACAGGAGGCCCTCTCTCGGTGTGTAGCAGTACTCACCGCATCAAGCAAACCAGACGATATGGCTGTCCAGGTAAGCAGAACACCACACTCCCAATACTGATTAAACATGCCATTAAAGTAAACACAGGCAACATTTTATATATGTGGTCTATCTTTTGTAATGGTAAATATCTATAATGTTAGTAAGTAATAGAATGTCAAGGATACTCTCAGTACTGTAGATTTACAGTATTTTATATGGATAGTTGTAGGATATTAAAAAGATATGTCGCCTTCAAGAAATTTTTAATTGTCAACCAAATGGTGTCAGTCACTTGACTTTCATTGTGTTTCTGTAAAATATGCTGGTACAAAACATCTTGATAACATTGCCTTATAGGTGTGTGGGCACATATACAAGTGCTACAGCGTGGCTGCTCAGTTTGAGGAGTGCCGGGAGAACATTGTTGAACTTCCCAACATTATCCGGGACCTCTGCAGAGTTCTATATTATGGAAAGGTGACTTGCAAAGTTAATTTTATAAAATGCCATATTCCAATGACCAAGGCTGCCACGTTGAAAGTTGTTTGCAGAAGTGTAAACTGAACGACACAGTTTAAACAATAGTTGAGGCTTTTTCAATGGGTCAGTAAACATTACTTCACATTTTCAACAATATAGTGAGGTAGGAAATAAAATAGATAAGGAAAAGTTAGTGGTTATATATCATCATTGGAAATTGAAACAACAACTTATTATTGAACTTCGTCTTCCTTTTTTCTATACAAGTTCCTAATTGAGAGGAAACAAAAAATGAGCAATTTAAACTCCACATGAATATTCATAGGGTGGCGTGGTGGTTAGCGCTGCTGCCTCACAGCTCCAGGGTCCTGGGTTCGATTCTGGCTTCAGGGGTCTGTCTGTGTGGACTTTGTGGACTCTCCAAAGACATGCTGGCTAGGTGGATTGGCCTCTCTAAATTGTCCCTTAGTTGCCCTGCGATGGACTGGCATCTCGTCCAGGGTGTAGTCCCGCCTTGCGCCCCTTTGTGTGCCGGGTTAGGCGCTGGCTCACTGCAACCCTCTATAGGATTAAGTGGTTACAGATAATGGATGGATGGATGAATATTCATTTGGCAGGAAGTTGACTGACCAAGTGCATTGTGTTTAACAGCCGTATGTATACCAGTGCTGACATGCACATATGTAAAGAAAAATACATCTACATGAAAAAAGCTAGGTTGCTAATTATGAATGGAAATGCCATTGTGTCAGTATGCAATATACAAATAATACAGAAATACAGAAATCTGGTAGAAATGATGCAAACTTAATAATAGTTTATGGGTTTTCTAAATGTTAATTAGTAGTCAAGTAAACAGAGGTGTTTACACATTTAAAGATGTCAGCCTTACCAGTAACACAGGGTTACATTTGGATGTATGAGCTTATGGTAAAAAACTATGTTTGTTTCATTTGCAGAAAATTCCACGGATGGCTACCTTGGCCGTTGAATGTGTCAGCTCCTTCGCTGTGGATTACTTTCTCCAAACTCACATGTTCCATGCCGGGGTCCTCTGGCATCTCTTATGCTATCTCTTCAACTATGATTACACTCTGGAAGAAAGTGGCATTCAGAAATGTGAGGATACCAACCAGCAAGTGAGTTACTCCATTTTTAATGGCTAAATTAATCAATAAATAAGTAATAAAGGGAATGTTTAAGCCAATCAGATTGCAGTGTTTCCAACTATTTACATACATATTACTGTTATGAACACCTATACATACTGTATAGTACTAGTAAGGAAATCAGTTAATGCTTCTATGTGTTTATGTAGTGCATAGAGTACTGTATTGCAGTGTAAAAGATATAGGTCCCCTGCTCATAACTATTAAGACCAGTTTTATCTTTCATACTGACCTCAGATAATATGTGATTGTTGTCCTTTCATTTGTAATCTGGTTGTTTTTTCCTTCCCTAAAAGGAAGTGGCCAATAGCCTTGCCAAGCTTAGCCTAGTTTCTTTGAGTCGACTGGGCGGTTACATATTAGAAGAGGATGGCCCACCTGAAAACCCCACAGTACGGAAAAGCCTGGCTGCTATGCTTACTCCCTACATTGCCAGTAAATTATCTAAGAATACACCAACTGAGGTATGTGCAAATGTCTAACCCAAAATTAGGATTCTTGACAATATGAACATTGTGTAATAGTCTCATGTAAAAAATGCTATATAATTCCAAAAAACTCCAAAAGGATTGTAACCTCTAACACAGGCACATATGGATCTATTTAGATCTAAATGGTGGCAGAACTGTTTAAAATCTGTTCTAGATGATTAGAACAGGGTGTACTAAGGTTACATTTAAGCGTTATATTTTTGTCTATACAAAAATCTAAAAATGTCAAGAAGGATCCCAATAAAGTGATTGAAATGACAGCAGTACTTTAGAGTAGACTGCACAGTCAAGTTTGTTTAGTGCTATGTTAACTAAATAACAAATGGTTTATTTTTCAGGTTCTCAAGCTGCTTAACAGCAACTCTGAGAATCCCTATTTGATCTGGAACAATGGCACCAGAGCGGAATTGCTGGAGTTCCTTGAAACTCAACAAGAGGGCATCATCAAAAGGGTAATGCGTTACAAACTACTCGTATATCAACTGATCCTCTATGCAGAAACACACTTGGCACTGGCTAACTCAACGGCTGTAGGAAGTGTTGTACTACTCAGGATACTCTTGTTGTGTGACTTTACAATGAACATTTGGTAGTTTGGATCATTGTTTAAACGAGTCATAACTACGAGCTTACGAGGCAAACCTATCCTAGATGTAAAGGCGTCTGTGATCAATGCTATAATTCTGATAAGAGATTTTGTAATGTTACTTGTCTTTTCTATTGTGTATGTATTGCTTGCTTTGATATTTGTAGTTGATCACTAAAATATTTCCACACTTGACGTAACTTCTGTAACCTGAGAAATGTGTCATAGCCTTGGCTGGGGCTGGTCTTGCTTGTATACTGTTGACAAGCAAAACTATTTAACTTTTTATATGCTCTTGTTTTCAACATGATTTACAGGGGGATTGTGATAAGAGTTTTGGAGCAGAGTTTGTGTTCAGTGAGCATGGTAAGGAACTGATCGTGGGGGAGATTTTTGTCAGGGTCTACAACGAACAACCTACATTTCCGTTGGAGGTGAGCATTTCACTTCTTACTTCATTTGAGTATTGCTAAAACATCCAAAATGTCCCATTTCAAGATCTGTAAAAGTGAATTGATATTGCTATACCTGAAAGTCTTCATCACATTTCTCTCCCTTGTACAGTTTCCAAAGGCCTTTGCTGCCAGTCTCTTGGATTACATTGGGTCACAGGCCCAGTACCTCCACACTCTGATGGCCATCACCCAGACTGGGAAGGTGGAATCAGATCAACATGGGGAAAGATTACGCTGGGTGGAAATGGCCCTGGAAGCTTTGAGAAACGTCATTAAAAACAACCCAGGTAAACATTGCTCTTCCAAAACATAGTGTACAGTAAAACTTGTCTAATCCAGCATCGCTTGGGACTGGAAAATGGTGCCAGATTATACAGTGCTGTACTATAAAATAAAGCTAAACATGACAAACTATTTAAACACTTTCAAAACCACAGTTCATACAGTAGATGTACTGTCCAGGAATACCCTGTAACTCAAGTATTGTATTCATTTAAATGTTACTTTCCCTATTAAGTAAAACATTTTTTTACTCTGCCATACCTGCAGGACATGTGGCTATTTACACAACATACTTAACAATAAACTTAGAAAATAAAAATCACTTGACTTGGTGCCAGACTGCACAGATTTGCATTGATTTTAGGCAGACAAGACTTCCAAATCATGCTGTATTCCAGAATAGACAAGTTCCAGATTGTAGAGGGTATTACACCATTAATTTCAGTAGGGATCTGGTCAGGACACAAGACAGAATGCCAGTTTGAATTAGGCAGGGTTTTTTAATGCAGTATATGCTGACTGAAAGTACAGTAAATAGAGCTATTTAATTGATAATAACCAGCTATTTTAGTTCCTTGAGTTTTCTGTCTGCTGGTATTTGGGTCTGTATTTAACTTTTTTTTTTTTTTAAGGATCGGAGACAGAATGCATGGGTCACTTTAAGTTGATATTCTCTCTACTAAGAGTCCACGGAGCTGGGATGGTGCAACAGCTGTCGTTGGAGGTAACCTTGTTCATAATTTACTTCATTTCTAAACTCTGGGTGCCATGTTTAATAAGGAAGTATTGTGGGATTTCATATGCAGGTTATCAGAAGACAAGAAAAAAAAAGTATTTTTGGCATGAACATCTGTACATATCACAGTTAACATTATGAATTACTGTTTCCTGATAATGATGATAATGCTTTAAAATACATTTAAATATTGTGTGAAGTTTCCTACTTTTATACTGCTACATTGCCTTTCACCTGAATCTTATCTTATCTCTGTTGCCAGGTGGTCAACATTGTCACAAGTAACCAGGAGTGTGTCAGTAATATTGCAGAGTCCTTGGTTCTTTCTAACCTTTTGCCCCTGCTGCATTCACTGCCATCAAGTAAGAAATCTTTGTTAGTTCATTCAGGGCTGGTTTACCACACAGGCATAACTTACATGTGCCTGGGGCCCAAATGAAAACCTGTTTTTATATAAATATTACTGATTTACTCCATTATATATAGGGCTTGAACTTTTCGGTTTTTATTTTCCAAATCTCTGCCTCCCTTTAAATGCTGATTAGTCGTTGTTAAGCTGTCTCTGCAGCCTAATAAAGAGAAAACTATTAATTACAAACTGGGTTTAAGAAAAAAAAAATCATTCTGATAAATTATGGACTTGCTATCAGTGTACTCTCTGTACTGGGTATTTTATGCTGAAAAAAATCTGTCAGGACAACTCTGTTAAACGAGTGAAAATAACAAAAGCACAACCATAAAGTCGGCGACTGCAAGAATGAAATGTAATTAGGATCAATGATTAGCAATTACCGTAATTTGTCGCTGCTGTTTGATATAAAAATGAAAAACGCACCCGACAGCGAGCCACAGTACGCTGCCCTAGTCCAGCCTCCAACCGATTGCACGAAGGCGGTGCTCTCTTGACAGACATGGCATAGTGTTTTTTTTCTGTGGTTTTCTTTATTGTTTTTATTCAAGGCTGCAATTCAACAGCTGAAATCACTCCATGTACAGAGTCCAATCAACTGTCTCACTAATTAGGTGATTAAGTGCATATGCTTCAGTCATAGTCACTCAAGCGTGTCATGGTCAAGGATGAATGATCGAGTGATTAAAAAGAAACCCAAAACATTTTGTCAATGTCCGTCATTTATAAACCTTATTTTTCGAAAATAAATGTGTTGTAATAGTGATACGTTTCTTTTGACACTGTGTGTGTGTGTGTGTGTGTGTATATATATATATATATATATATATATATATATATATATATATATATATATATATATACACACACACACACACACACACACAGCAGCTACAATAACACACAGTTGTGGCTCCTGGTCAAAAAGAATTGTACAGACACAACTTTTGAAATAATATAGAGCTTCAGAAATTTGCCTTTTACTACAATAAATGTTACTCTTGCACTCGATGTGACATTGATCACCGTGGATCAGGGGACAATTGTTTTTTAATTAAGCTGCCATTAAAGGGATACAGCCTATGCATTTAGCTGGTTTTATAATTTTGTGTTTTAAAACCTCTGCTGGCTCAAACACAAACTACAAATAATATTGAGTGAAAACCAAAACTTTCCTTAGACTTCTGTGTTGAATCACTGGCCACATCAGAAGTTGGGCTGAACAATTTTTCCAACTTTTCTGCGTTTGTGTGCTCATTTTTAATAGTTGGATGACATTATTCAATTCAAGTGCATATTGAATTGAGGTAAACAGAAAAAATAAGGAGAATAATAAAACATAATAGTATTTAAATAATGTATAAATGCACATACTGTATTCTATTTCAAGACACAAATAGAAACCCTTTCATTCCCTATTTCATGTGTTTTCCAGGTCGACAGCTTGTCCTTGAAACTCTTTACGCTTTAACATCCAACACCAAGATAATAAAAGAAGCTATGGCTAAAGGTAATGCACTACAGCAGGGGTTCTCAAACTTTTTTTTGCTGGGAAATGTTTCAGACTGTGACAACCCCCACCCCACCCTGTGGTGCGATATCATATGAAATTACTGTACACCAGTGGTCCCCAACCTTTGCTGGCCAATGGGCAACAACACTGAACAAGTAACCGCGGGCAATAGCATACTTTGCTCTACCTATCAGCCTGAAGAAACATGTATTTGTGGCAAGCACAATATAGGAGACAGCATTGCTCTCCCTCAGCCTAAGCAAACATTTGTGTGTCAAATAAAATCTAGGACCTACATCTCAGACAGTGGCGAGTGTAGTGTAGCACACAGTGGGCCCCAATTTAATTATAAATGGAGGGGCCCTTTATGGGTTCTACAGTGTTTTCACATATAATAAAATGCCCCACAAAAATAACTTGTTGATTTAAAAATAAGAAATCTGCAGTGGCATAATCTGAACCAAAACTTCATTAAATTAAGTGGGCAAAAAACCACGCAATCACGCACACACACACACAATTGTGTACCTTCCTGCAATTTAGCGAATTCTGAAGTGCCTTGAGTCCCCCTAACTTTAGTATTAACCTGGACACATATTTTTTTTTAAAAATAGCAATAAAGTATAGAGTAAAATAAATATATAAATAACATTAAAAAATACTTTAATGCTGACATTAACTGCTGGGTGAGATTGGATCTGATTTTAAGAAGCTAACTGTGACTAGAGAAGTACAGGAAATATGAACGCTGTCAACACATAATTAATGATTTAAAATGATTGTCAACCATATATTTTTTCTTAATAAACCACAAATGTAATATATTGTGAGCAAGAACAGAACGGACCACAAATGCATTTCTGTATGTATCATATCATATACTACTTGAATTAAACAGAGAGAGAGAATATACTTTGTACAGTAGCTATTTCCATTTATAGTACTTCGACACAGGAGAGGGTAGTACAAAAAAACCTTCATGGTTTCACAAACCCAACTTCCCAATTCTAGACTCCCTGTCCTTTACCTAAATTAGCATTAATTTCAGAAGACGGTGTTTTGAGTTACGGACTCATCTCAGACCCGTTTACTCAAAAATAAATGCAAATAATCCGCCAGCCCAGTAGATCGAATAAGTGGAAAGAAATTATTGCATTTAATCTACCGAACCGAAAACAAACATTAATAGACTGTTAAGGGCTGTGTGCTTATATAGCTCTAGTTGAGTAAAACAAAACCAAAAAAAAAGTTAATTGGCTGACCAGTAAAACATGGCGGGAGGGCTGGCTTCATAATACATTTTTTACTGTTAGGGATTAAGTTTATATGCTCTGTAATAAAATGCAAAGGATTTTGGGTCAGGCCCCCAGTTTTGAGAAACACTGCACTACAGTATTGATGTTTAGCAAGTGTAGTCTTTTAGAAATCACCTCAGCTAATTTGTCTCATTAATTTAAACTGACTTTTTTAGGAATGTGTAGATCTGTTTTATTTTACATCTATTTAGTCTTCATCTAGCAATGTATAAAGTGCTTTTGTTATTAAAAATTAGCAAGTAATATGTAATTGTATTAGCCCTCCATGTAATATTAATGTTACATCATTCACACTGTTTCCTTGGGTTACAGGTGCACTGATATATTTATTGGACATGTTCTGCAACTCCACTCACCCTCAGGTGCGCTCCCAGACTGCTGAGCTCTTTGCCAAAATGACCTCAGACAAACTCATTGGCCCTAAGGTGAGAGGTGTCAGGGTTAAATGCCCATGGGACTTTTGATACTCCAGTAATTTTTCCTTGGTGCTAAAATAAAATCGTATTTTAAGGACCTGGTTGGAAGAATGTCAAACGTGATTCGTTAGGATTCGATTTTTGGAAACATAAGAGTTTATCTTATTTGTAATAAAATACTCTAAATCTATAAATATTACATGTCTTGCACATCAATTTGCTTTATAGGTCCATATGAGTCTCACAAAAAGGAAGCATATGTGTATTTTCATTAAAAAAAGGATCTAGCACTTCCTAGGTCATTTCAACCTGGAGAGTGAAATTATATTTTCGTCAATGCCTAATTTGCTGTCCCTAACCACCAGCTGTGGACATGACTGCAAAATGTTATCCAGAAAAGGGTACAAAGATTTAGCAATCAGTCTAACTGTTGTTGTTTTGTACTCCCAGGTGAGGCTCACACTGATAAAGTTTCTCCCTGGTGTGTTCATGGATGCTATGAGAGATAACTCAGAGGCTGCTGTGCACATCTTCGAAGGTACTCATGAAAACCCAGAACTGATCTGGAATGACAACTCCAGGGAGAAGGTGTCTACCACTGTCAGAGAAATGATGCTAGAGTACGTATAACCTGGGGTTTCTGGATACCAGGCGGCAAAGAAGCCATTCCAAATCCAAACTGTTCTGGGTTGCTGTTGTGTTTAATGTCTGTAAATCTTTTTTGAAAGAGGCATGCACACTAGTCATAGATCCAAATGTATTTCTTACATCTAGTCTTGCAAGATGACAGGTGACTGAAACAGAAAGACAAGCGTTGATCATAAGAGCTTTGTCAGAAGTGTACTGTAACCATAACCTCTTAGTTCCTTATATTTCAGGCACTGTTTACATACCAGGTTATAATACCACAGATAGGATGATTCAGTGGAAACTTAAGACACAAGTTAATTGAAAGTTATTTGAGACCATTTTTCTTCTTCTTTGAAGGCACTTTAGACAACAAAGGGATAATCCAGATGTCAACTGGAAGGCAAGTGAAAAAATGTATTGCGCTATTTTGAGATTACTAATTTAGAACGGCCGGTGGGACTGGCATTCAGGGGTCTAACAATATTGAATTTCTAACCGTAACCAGTGTGAAGTGTGTGTGTGTGTGTGTGTGTGTGTGTGTTTATACTTGTGCCTCCATGCGGAATAACTTACCCTTTCCTGCCTAACTAGACATATGCGGTCATAAATTTGACCACGTTGTGTTTGGCAACCTTAAACCACAAATTAAAACCCAATATATCCACAGAAAGCCATTAAGTAGCTGTTTCCAGTGATATTATGTATTTTGTTGTAATTTTTTTTTATCTATATATAAGCCCCGCCCCTCAAAAAATCTTAAGATTAATAATAACAAATAATATTTTTTAAAACTGCCAATTTCAACCCCTTTCTAAGTTACATATTAAAAAAAAAATATTAGGACGTTACAGTTTAAAATAATAATTCAGATTTCAAATGTCTTTGAAATGTCTCTGAGCTACAATATTTTGTCCGAGCCATGGTCTGTATGCCAAAATGCCTGGAAACAGCCCTATTTGTCAGCGATCTTATATTTATTAAATATTAAATAATTTTGCATTATGAAGAGAATCATATTTATATACAAAAGTTATAGCATTCAATATAACCATGAATAGCAAATAATAACAACAAAAAAGGCTATAGAAAAACGAACTATAACACACACAAAACAAGTATGTAGAAACTATAAATGGTGATAAGGCAGTAAAGCTAACTATATTGGGGTACTGCATTAAATGTGGCAACCACTGTAAGCAAAAAAAAACAAATAAATGCATTTCATTTTTGGCATATAAACATAATGTACTGTATTTCCTGACTGAATAATTTTGCATTATGAAGAGAAATTCATATTTGTATACAAAAGTTGTAGAATTTAATATAACCACGAATAGCAAATCAATAATAACGAAAAAGTCTATAGAAAAACTAACAATGACGCGCAGTTTATTTTAGGTTTAAAAGGCACTGCATATCAACAGGACACTCAGTACTGCATCTCAAGCCCCGCCCTACCCCTTGTTCGCTGTATTTTTCACATACCTCTACATAGTAGTGCATACCGATAAATCATCTCCTGATCACTCGTTTTATCACCAAACTCCTCAATAATGCGATCCAAGTCATTATTTTATTACTATATCATCTAAAAAAGCTCTGCAAATGTCTGTGATATTCTTTGAGCGCTGGATGCAGAAGCAGCTATCTTGTTTGTTTATGTCCGTGTTATCTATGTGGTGTCGAGGCTATCTGTATTCATGAGATACGCCCCCCCTTTTTTTTTCGGCTCCTATCGGTCTCGCTCAGCCATTGAATGCTTTTCTCGGCTTTTTCCGGAGAAAAAAACGACTAGAGACCTGTTTTTTACGTCTTTTTGATGATGTCGGACAGGGTCCAACATTGGACCCGAAAGGGAAAACTGCAATGTCGGACCAGGTCCGACATAGGACCGCAAAGTATGTGTGATACTATATGTGCAATGTGTTTAGTTGCCTTGAACTTTTACATTGAAAAGTACATCATTTCATATGCATTGTTTGTTTTTATCCCCTAATCGACAGTATTCCACCTAAAACACAGCTTTAAAAACTAGAAAAGACAACCATTACTGTAGCATTCATCCTTACATTCAACCTTTATGTACTGCACAGCTATAACCAGCTGAAATTTGTAAAGTGTACATTTGGTAACATACAATGTAGGAAATGTGGTGGTGCCTGATGATTGTATTGTTACTGGTGTCTTCACTCTTCTTAGTTGCCCGAGGAGTTTACAGTGGCGTATGGATCTGCCCAAGGGGAGCTTTCAGTTGGAGGTGTCTTCCTGAGAATCTTTATCGCTCAGCCAGGATGGGTCCTGAGGAAGCCACGAGAATTTCTGGTTTCGCTATTTGAAAAACTGACTGAGCTGCTAGGGAAAAATAACCCAAATGTAAGAAGTCTTTTCAAGTTACAGTATGTCTCTTAATTAGATATTTAAATACTGTTTTATGTGATTCATGGACAAACAAACATGCATTTGGAGAAATAAAAAATACCATTGGGTTAAGAATGTCTGCATGCTAAAAGACGACAAATATACATGACAAAATAAAAAGCATTGTCTGGTTTTCATTTAGTTTCTGTTCATAGGTACTAAACCACTCACAATTCTTTTTATTTCTGATAAAATCTAAAAGCCACCTATGTTATCTTTTTGTTAGGAAACAATAGCTGCATTGTTGTCTTTTTTGTTGTTTTTTTCAAACTACTAATTGATAACCGGGTCATGAATCTACTTTAAAACTCAACGGGTACCTGTCAGGAACTGTAATATTTACACAACCAGCCCCGAATAACAGCTTTTTTTGCTAATGTAATGTAATTGCTTCAAAGCTCTTGATGTATTTATATATTTATTTATCTTTTTTCTTTTTCCAGAATGAAACCTTAGAAACTGTTACAACAGCCACAGTGTGTCTCTTCAGTACTCAGACTCAGTTAGCAGATCAGGTGCCACCCCTAGGCCACCTTCCCAAGATCTTACAGGCCCTCAATCACAAAAACAACACCATTCCAAAGAGCTCCATCCGTATCATTCATGCTCTCTCGGATAACGAGGTAACTACTTACACTATGCAGTGGGAATAATATATATTGTGACAAGAGTATGGGGGAGGAAAGATGTAGTCCAGGGGTTTGCTGCAGAACTACATTGCCCAGAATGCCATAGGGTTGGAGTAGAGCCAGAAGTGGAATCATCTGGCTGTAATTTAATGAGGGACACCTGGCTGTTAATTAGACAGGCAGGTATATAAACCAGGTGAAATGTTTGGTTCTGGTAAACGGCTTAGCCGTTCAGTTTAAGAGTTTAAAACTTGTCAAAGTTTAGTTAGTACTCCTTGGTGGAGTTAGTATTTTGTTTGTTTATTTTGTGCTGTATAAATAAATGTAACTGCTGTGTTTGAACTATAAGTGCTGTGGAACACAAGGAGAGGGTTTGTCACAATATATACAGCAATAACTTACTGAGATTTCGATATAAAGTTTAAAGTACAGTTTCACATGGAAGGAATCCATTGAGTATTGAGAATTTTTGTTCACAAGATCATCACTGTAACAGTGCTGCTTCTAGTAGACAAAAAACGTACATGCAGGGACACGTTTACAGTAAAGGCCCTGTGAATCACGTTTTCATGGGCTGCGTGGAAATCGTGAAATTAGCCCAATACCACGATTTTTACAATATTCTTATGAAATAAAAATAATTTCATAATTATTTGCACGTCATACAAAAAATTTAAAAAATCACATTAATGAAACTGTACAGCTCTGATATGTGCCTGCGTGTAATATTCGCCATGCACACAGTGCTGTGCAGTGATTATGTCATGTCACTATGCAATCTAAGCAGGAAATTAAATACTACACACTGTAAACAAGAAAACGGATGTCTCTAAAAAGGCTAAAAATGTGTCTGCAGCAGATCATGTAAAGTAGTATCCAGCAGGAGTTTTACACAGCGATGGAGGTAAGCTCTTATTCTGTATGTCCTGCAACGTTACTGTAGATCACTACTGAAACTCGTCTGTTGACAGGCATTTAGATTCACTGAAAAGAGAAAGGCAGAAATCCAGAGCAGTACTGCGACTGTTTTACTTGCAAAGAAACAAAAAACAGTGACGTCCATATTCCAAAAGTCCAATTATTAAATTTTGACCTGACAGAGGCGTAGTATTTGCGCAAATATCCCTTTTGAAAAATTGGACAACCAAAAGTTACGAAAATTCTTCAGGTAGTGTAGCAAATGGTGGAGTGATTCCTTCATCAGCCCAGCTGAGACGTGAATACTTACCTAAAGCTGCCGAGTATCACAAGCAGTAGATTATGGAATTTGTAAAACAGTCTGGTTACTTGTCAGTGGTCACTGACGAGTCGACTGATGCACAAGATCAGTATGTGTTACACATTTTATTTGTTTTGCAAGACCTAAATGGTGAACATGCATTTGATGTACTAGAACTGAAAGCTGTCCTTACAGATACACTTTACCTACAGGCTGTTAATTACAACACCGTTTCACAAGCTATTGTAAAGTGCTTGAATAACGTTGATATTAATTTTGATGTCAGTGCATTTATCTGTATATTTGCTGTTTTAGAAAAAAAAAAGAAAAATCTGTACACGTAATTTATTTCATATTACCATGCACATTACGCGAAATACGATACTTTACCCGTGACAATGCCATGAATTTTAAATAGTTTCCGCAGTTTTCACAGGGCCTTGTACATTGGGTCATTTTTCGGCTGCTTTTTTGCACAAACAGAGAATTCAGACTCTAATCAGTAAGCAGCAGCTTTATCAACAAGTTGTAAACCACATTATTTCTGACAGATTCCCTTTGGTTTTTTTTGGTTTTTTAACGATAGATTTGCGTACGAGCAATGGCATCATTGGAAACCATTGGTCCCTTAATGACTGGAATGAAAGTCAGGTCTGACATGGTCGGTTTGGCCTGTGAAGCACTGAATCGGATGTTCCAGAAAGAACAAACTGATCTTGTAGCTCAGGTATGGAGCTAAAACTCAAGGTAACATCTCTACAGGTTTCTTTTGCCCAACTACTTTAAGACAGCAGTGCCTCCAATCCAGAGCAGTTCTGGTCCAGTTTGAGGGGTCCAGCAATACAGTGTTGTCTCTCTCTCTTCATACCTGTAATGAAGTGTGACTTGAATGATGTCTTTGCATGTCATTGTCACATCTCTCTCTTATTCTCTGTCTTGTGCTCAATGTTCAGGCACTGAGGGTAGAATTGGTACCCTACCTCCTGAGGCTGCTGGAAGGGATTGGTCTAGAAACTCTGGATAATCCTGCCGCTACCAAGGCACAGATTGTGAAAGCACTGAAATCAATGACATGCAGCCTGCAGCATGGTGAACAGGTACAACCACTTTGTTTGCACAAGGACACGAATTGTGACAATATGCAGCAATACAACAAACACTAATGGTTTAACACCTGTGGATTATATAGCTTAGTTTATAAGCAAAGGATATAAAGCGTTTGAAACAGTAATACTCTACATTTCTGTTTTTATAGCTGACAATATGCCATAATTGTAATATTACAATGATATCTGTAATCATAGGTGTTTATTAGAATATCCACAGTAAACATCTTGTTCCCAAGTAGACCATGATCACTGTAAAAAAGAGTGCATGAAACATAACACAGTGAGGTTAAATTAAACCAAAAGCGTGTAATCCTTCATTAGTCATGTAACACAATCTTGTGAGAAGATGGGCACCATCAGCAATACAGGCTCCGCATAAAATGTTACTGATCCCCATACTGTCAAGCAGTGCAGGAAGAGATGAAGATATTCACATGATATCACTGTAGTTATCTAATGCCATTTTCTTCCAGGTGAATGAAATCCTCTCTCGTTCCAACGTCTGGAGTGCCTTTAAAGATCAGAAACATGACCTGTTCCTCTCAGAGTCACAAACTGCAGGGTACCTCACAGGTTGGTAGCCTCCTTCTTTGTTCATTACTGAACAATAATGCTCGGCGGCACTGAAGCATACAAATTATTTAATATATCAATCTGGTTGACAGCTACTGTGTGGTAGCTTAGAGATTCCAAATAGAAAACATTTGAGCTTTTTATCCTACTTTTTTAGGTTTAGACCTGACAAAGAGAATAAATATTGTACGGCTGTGTTTGTTTAACCTTGTTTGTTGTGGATATTCATGTAACATGTTTGGAAATAGGGACTTAACTCTACTTCTAAGGAACTGTCTGCATTAACCTTTGATCACTGACTGACTTCTGCTTTAAGTATCTATCAAGTAGTATTTATTATTATTTGTTTATTTAGCAGACGTCTTTATCCAAGGTGACTTAGAGACTAGGGTGTGTGAACTATGCATCAGATGCAGAGTCACTTACAATTATGTCTCACCCGAAAGACGGAGCACAAGGAGGTTAAGTGACTTGCTCAGGGACACACAATGAGTCTGGCTGAGGTGAGATTTGAACCGGGGACCTCCTGGTTACAAGCCCTTTACTTTAACCATTGGGCCACACATATGAAAAAATGCAAGGGACTGCTGTTCAGACATCTGCAGATTGAAATGAACACAAACCTCAGACAGCTAATTACCTGAATTCAACTAGAGTGGTAAACAATTGGGCTTTCTACCTTGAAGAACTCCATACACAAAGTGAACTCGCGGTCTCCATGTTGCTTGGGTCTGGAGAAACAAAAAGATCTCTTACCCAAAGATCATTCTGATATAATCCTTTTTGGTGCCAAAGTCAGTGTCCAAACAAACAAAAAAAACCCTGTCATTTACTATAATTGTCCAAATTTCGTGTTTCTTTTTCTCTCCCTCTTCTAGCTTTCAGCTAGTTATTTATTTCTGGATGTCACTTTTCCTATCTCTGTCTTGTAGTAGGGATCTGTGTTTAATGTTTGTCGATATGTTGGGCATGCCGTTACAAAGGGGAGGGGCTCAGTGAGCAGATAAAGCCTGCTCGTCATCCCCCTCGAGAACAACAAAAAGACCTCGCAGCGCTGTGGAACAGCAGATCTCCGCCATGTCTCCCCTGAGGAAGCAGTCTTACAAGTCTATGCATACCTGTGACAGCAGGGAGAGAGACACGATCAGCAGTACTACTCTGCGAATGTGCCAATCTGGTGGACGATGACATCATCGACCCCGCCCCTGACGATGACATTCCAGAGTACAGACCAGTGCTGACACTGTTTTGAAAAGGATTTCATTGTCTCTCGTCAATACCCAGACCAAAACAGATTCCTTAGCATCATTGATACAAAGGATAAAAAAAGCCTTTGAAGGGTTCCCCTTCAGTGAGGCGGTCTGGAGGCCCGTTGGGGCAATATGGGAGAAATCTGCATCCTTTGCACCATGACACACTCGAGTAGACCATTCTACAGGGTGCCAGAAGGCCACAAATATGACCTTTTTAACCAGCCTAAGTTGGATACCATCCTGTCTACACTGTTATGTTTGGCAAAAGCTGCCTCTGTACATTTTTAATTGTCACAGAAGGTGCATCTTAACGAAATAACGATATAGGGGCCACTGACTATAAAGGAATGAGTAGAGATTGAGATACGCAGTTGTCAGTTCTTGACTTTTACCAAATATATGTATTAAATACTCTTAACAGCGTTTGAAAGGCAGGATGGCAAAAATAAATAAATAAAAAGTTATAAACAATCCTACCTAGACACCGTCATGGCTGTAAAGTATATATAAAAAGCATTTCGCTTATGCAGTATAGTAGCCTATTCTTTTTTTAATTTTTATATCCATTATTGTTTAGATCAGCCTGCAGCCCTTAGGTTACATTAATGAAACTGTGAATACAACAAAGTATGGCGTTGGCATTTAGACCAGGTGGCATATTTAAGGCGTGCGTGCTAACTCACGTCTTATGCTTTGTCGCGCTTTATCGTGTTTGATAAATACGGGATTATCTAGCATGCGCCTTATCCATAAGAACCTTTAGTAAATGAGGCCCTAAATGCCCCTATAAAAATAATCAGGAAGGTCAGTCCCTCACCTATCGATTGATATGTGGTAGCAAGCTGGGCAGGCAGCACACACGTGTTTACACATTCGCGGTCCTAGAAGCCCACTTCAGTATGATCGTATTAACATGATCCCGGTTATGCATATTTTTTCTGCAAAAAATAAACAAATAATAAAAAAAACATGGAAAACATGAAGATAATTAGTGGTGCAATCGGCACCCTCATTTTGTATTCGATTATCGTACAGGCATTTATCAACGATAATCGATGCATTGATGTTTTATTTTTCAAAATAAACAAACATTAGTTTTTTGTTTTTTTGTTTTAACAGAAGATCCAGTAACTAAAAACACAGTTGTATATAATAGTTAAACAAAAAGGCACAACTTATATTCAAATTGGAACACTTCCGATTATATAAAAAAAAAAAAAGAAATACAAAGGACTTTATTTTTTAATAACTGAAAAGAATATGTCCTTTTAACATTGTCCCTTTACCATTGTAATAATAAAAAATACTATATTTTAACAGACCTAATTTCTATCTTAACTATGGTTGTTCATTACTGTTAATGTCCAAAAGCAGAGCAAAATATTTTAATTAATCTCACAAATCCAGGCCTACTTTAACTATCGTACTAAATTCAACTTCTTTTTAATACAATATTGCCATATAATCCAAACCAATTATGTTTTGAAACAAAAGAAGGTAATCGGTAGATTTAATAGATTAAAAAAAAAAGTTTTGCCTTTTAATTTTTAAATCAAGAAAGCGTGAATACAATAGGCCTACTTCTGTTCTGTCTTGTCCAACGAGAATGTACAGGCCTGAAGTGTGTATCCTAGCAATACGCTAATCTACTGTACTAGCACTAAAAGAAGCACACTCTCAAGGTTTTAATGCAAACCAACAACAGGATACTTTAAACTGGGTTCTAATTTGATGCATCAATTCAAGTTTTTAATTTACGATATAGAAATACTGTACTCGCATGTCACTGTGAAAAGTGGTGATTTATTAAACTCCTTCAAAATGCCTGTCCTTCCCTTTCTTCTGGTCGAGTCCAATCATAACGATGTTGAAATTCTCAGGGTTTGGTTGGTATCTCCCTGGGCAAGACATGGGGGGGGTGGGTCATCCCCGTAGATAGACAAATTATAAAGTACCACACATGCAACGATTATGTGGCTTGCTCTGCCTGCCGTGATATGCAAACCAAACGAAAGACAAGCAAAATGCTGTTTTAATATTCCAAAACGTTTTCTCAATACACGCTCTTGCCCTCTTATGACTCCTATTGTATTTCAGCTCGGTGGGTGATGTGGGATTTGTCACTGGTGTCAGAAGATACCTCCTTGAAGGATAGCCTTTGTCACCAAGAGGGTACCATGATAAAAGCCTTCTTGGAATTGTAGTTTCAATCAGCTGTTCTCGGAAATCCGCGCATTGTGTGTGCTGCTTGCCCATCGTGCTACCACTTTGCATATTTGGAGATGATTGATTGACTTGAAGCTATGCCTGTTGATGAAGATCGGATCCTTAGATTGCCTGTGAAAATGAATATGGATGTGCATGCAGTCTATGGCCCCAATAACTCCAGGTATTCCAGATGTAGAATAAAATGCAGTGCAAATATCTCGTTGCTCCAGTTCATTGGGCATGACAATGAAGCGTTCATTAAGTCCACTTTTCAGGCCTATATAGGCCAGTGGAGAGAATATGACCTCTGGTGCAATTCAAAATCTCATGGATATCTCCCTGTCTATTTTCCTATCCTGCCTCAGCCACCTGTTTCATCAGGGTCTTTCTCAATCCTACATCAAGATTTACATCGCTGCAATCTCCAACATGCTACATGGCTGGGAAGGTCACTGTGTAAGTTCCCACCCTAAGGTATCTATATTCGTTAGGGGAGTTAACCACCTAAGGCCCCAAGGGCACATCGTCCCACAATGGAGCCTTAGTCTGGTACTCAACAAACTTACGGGACCACCGTTCAAACCCATGGCTGTGTTATCTGTGGCCTCCTCTACGAACATCTAACCTACCACCCTGTTGTCTACATCCGTTGGTATGATTCACTTTGTGTGTGGAGTTTATCATACAAGGTAAGAATACAGAAAATATATATACAGCGCCCCAGATAAGCTGTGTACTTACTGGGTGTTTTTACGCATTGAAAAAATGTGAATTACGTATGATATTTAAATTGAATGCATAAAGAATACACAGCAATTGTGCTGCACAGCTTAAGTTTGCATGTTATCAAGCTTCTTGTACTTCCCCACGTCTCAATGGTCAGTTGTGACTATCCTGCACAGCTTGAGTTTTCATGTTATCAAGCTTCTTGTACTTCATTGCTTCCCAGCGTCTTAATGGTCAATTGTGAATATCCTGCATGCGGTACCTAGAGAATGGATCATAGAAATGCCGGGACAGCTAATTGTAGCCTGCTTGGGAATTGCCAGAAACGTGACCAATAAGTCTGGGTTTTCAATAATAATAATAATAATAATAATAATAATAATAATAATAAATGTCTGGTTGAATCCACTGCCTTGCAATGGTGTTTGTGACTGGTGAATAAGCGACTGGATTATTGAATCCTTAAGATTTCTCTGCGCCATCTTAGTCTACCTTTACCAAACCTACCAATTTTACCTAATTTTAAATAACAATATTCAGTGTTTGGAGATGCTTTATATTGCTATAGCAAGGCAATCATTGAGGAATACAATATTATAATTTCTTTGTTTACATTAGTGCAGTAACTGTACCGTTTTCTTTATATATATATATATTAGAAATAGGTTATACAGTGTGTGCCTGCAAGCCGTTTGTTAAGTATATTCCATCTGAATTGTTGTTTTTGTTTGTATTGTAAGACCACACTTTTATACAGTAATTCAAAGTATCATTACAGTTAAAATGCAAGGCTGGTTAATGCATAACCCATAAGTTAACATAAAAGTATGTACAGTATTTATTGAAATTACTCATGACTTAAATGTAATGTTGCATTTTACTCACCCAAAATACATTTTACTCACATAGGGGTAGATGTACTAAAGTGTTGCGCCTATCGCAGTAGTCGCAAACTAGTTGCACACGAGTCGGAAGTCTTGGGTGAGGTGTACTAAAAAAGCACAATGCTATTTGTGACTTTAGGGAATGCTTTGTGGCAGCAGTTGTACTTTGAGAATCAAAGTACACATTTGCAAGAGCAAAAGACAATACAATGTAATATTGCTGTAGGTCTTAAATGTAACCTCCTTCTCTGGTTTTCTTGCTAAATCGACTGCCTTTTTCCTCTAGTTCAATGCTTGGCTCCACCTCAGCACTATCCTTGCCATCTCCACCCCTTCCTATGCCTTCTTCTTTCTCCTCAGGTGTCTCCTCACCTTCCCTTCTTTCTGGTAGTAGCCCCCTTCATCTCAGGAGTGGGCTTTAGACCTTTACCAGGGCTCCTTGCTTACTTCTTTGTAACTCTGAAGCAGGTAGATAACAGTTTCCTAAACTGTTTTAATTTTCGTCCTTGCACATTTCTTGTCTCTGTACAGCAAAATACAAGTTTGACTGTTCTCTTCCCTCAGTGATATTTATAGTGTAGTTATTGTTGACAAAAAGAAGCCCAGTCCTGATCACCAATGTCTGTAGGCCTTACTAACTGCTGAGGCATAAATTGTGCATTAGCATGCTAATCCTCATCACTCTAGGCACCTTCAATTCGGCTAGTTCTTCAGTGCACAGCACATTTTTTAACATTTGTAGATGGTTTGAAAACGTGTTTTAAACTAACAAGACTAATTTGTGGGGATTAAATATTCAGTGAATTCTAAATATACTATCCTTCAAAGAGATTAACAAATTTTGGCTGCTTTTTCATGGTGCCTCATTACATTGAATTGAAAAAAAGAATATCTGGTGTTTACTGGCTGGTAAGAGCAAGTGACACTCAAAACACAGAAATCTGTTCTGTACCTTGGTATCTAGAATGTCCAGGAACCTAGTGAAACCTCAGTTTGTATGTCATCTGAAGGAACACATAAACCATAGATACACTAGTGTGTGACACTAGCAGATATTTGTCAGTTCTCATATTATTTAGTATGTGGCCTTACCAGGATCCAGCTGACTCTTTAACTGGGGATGAAGTCACATTGAAATGTTGTTTGTATGAGTTTTCACACATGAAGTCCTTGTTAAGATAGATTTTATTTCTCACACAGGTCCTGGAGTGGCAGGCTACCTTACTGCTGGGACTACATCAACAGTCATGCCAGTTGTACCACCTCCTGTTGACAGTGAAAATGGAGACCAGGGTTGACAGACGAGATGTATGCCCAGGTTCAAGTCCTTTCAAGACAGCTGAGAAACAGAATAGTCTGAGGTGGATTCTCCCAAACCATCGGGATCCTGTTCAGAGCATTCTTGCCTTGTTTTTTTGTCTCACGATAACAAAAGTGTTATAAATGTTTCGAAGTATATCTTTTTTTATTTGCAAGAAAAATATTAAGACGTGATCCAGTTCTTTAGCATTTTGTTAAAACGATAGAGGCACTCTACGGATGCACCTAACAAGATGAGTCTGCAAGCATTTTTCTTGCTTGTTCATCCGTATCAGTTTACAAGACTGTGAATCTGATTTATAAATTGTTTTCCTAATTTTTATAACGTTGTTTTACAGTGCTGTATGAAAAAAAAAAAAACTTAACTGGTGTTTAATTGAAGTCTGCTAGAAACAAAACATCTGGTTACCAACTAGATGGCAGTCTAATGATGCTGTGCATAGCACAGTTTGTCTTAAGTCGTGTTGTTACGTTAACTGTTCCTCAGATCAAGTACTGCACCTCTCTGCTCCTGCTGTCCCTTTCTGTCAGTCTTTCGTATGATTTTCCAGATTGCAAACAACACTAGATATTTGTATGTATAACTGCCATTACCAACCTAAACAAGCGTCTGCAAAAAAAGGAACAATAATATTGACTCGTTATATGTAAAAGACTAGTGTAATTGTGAATTGTTCTATATAATACCCCATATATAAACTTTATATATTGAATGTACATTAAGAAAAAAAAAGAATCAGATGCACTTGTACATAAAATTTTAAGATTAAACAAAGGGAATCCACAGTATTTGTTTGTTTGTTCAAAAATAAAATAAAATTTGTCATCAATTATACAGGGGTAGTCATAAAGACAATAGGAAGTAAACATCTTTACACAACACTGTATGCACTTACTCATAAACATTCATAGGTGCCTGTGGAGTGCAAACATCAAATAAGAACACTTCTGGTGTCTTCAGTTAAGTTTTATTTATTTAACCAGAAAAAACTCCATTGAGACCAAAGGACTAATATACAATTGTGTGCTGGTGAGACAGCAAACTAGTATTCATAAACATAACTGGTATTAGCACCCCATCTGAACCCACAAAGTCCTAAGACTATTAAGGCTAATCCCTGCTACACATGGATGTATAATGTAGGTAGCAGGATGAATTAGATTCAACTCACTTAAAATTGTTTGGAGAAAACTTTTATTGCATGGTCGTATTTTAAAACCATTAAAGCTCATGAAATAACTTAATATTTCAGATGCAACCAACACTGTGTGCTATAGAAATTATGCTAACACAATATGCAACCAACACTGTGTGCTATAGAAATTATGCTGACACAATAATGTAAATATAATGCTATGATCATTTTAAATACTAGGACATTAGAAACTAAATAATATGCAGCCTAAAATCTAACACAACCTGAACATTGAATCAGAGCCATCAACCTCATGCAGTCCCTCTAAATTAACTTCGAGTCTTCATGTGGCACCAACCCTCATCGACTCAAAAAGGTATTCAACCATTGGGGTACCACTGCTCCTGTGAGGCCATTTGTGCAAAATAATTATTTGCATGTAATTGAAAAGGGAACTTATAATAAGGTAAGATAATTAGTAAGCAAGTGGGGTAAAACAGGCAATGAATGCCTGAACTGAAGTGACTGAATACTTTCTGTCTTTTCCTAGATCTACATCCTAGGTTTCGAAAGGACCTCATATAAAGGCAAACACATATTTAAATGTTCATTTCTGGTAATCTAAATGGTGAAGGGTATCAGTCACTGGTTTTAATATACAGCTCCAGTTATCTAAGACACTATGATTATATTATAACTCATTTTCATTTACAAATAAGGGTTGTTGCCCCATAATTAAATGAATTTGTGATGTTAACAATTGGGAATGCTGATACATTTCTGAAATACAGAATAATTTAAGTGGGGGGAAAAAAAACATTGCCAATTTGGCAGGTCCTTGTTCACAAGAAAATTGGGACCAGTGATAATATTGCTAGTGCTGATGAGAGGTAAGAAAATAGTTTAAACCTTTTGTTTTAGCACTCCTTTAAGCAGGTAAGGAATAAAATATTATGAAAAACGTTCAGTAAATGATAGATTAAACTGATATAATTGCTGAGTTTCTGTGTTTTATTCATTATATAAATGTGTGTTACAATTCCCAATTCCTTCAAGTTACTGCCTCACCAGAAGTTCCTGGAAAAATTGAGTAAGCAAACAACAACAACAAAACCTGAACAAGTGGGGTAGAAAAAATAATTAACAAGACAAAAATTCTGAAGTGCTGGGTGGAGAAGTACAGTATCAGCACTTAAAAGGTCATCTGTCTGAGATTTCAGCCATACAGGAGGGGCCAGAAGAACGGAATCTGAATAACAGAATAGATAGACTATAGCATATTAAACCGGCATACTTGCCAACATTTGGAAACTGTTCAGAAGGACGCTCGTCTGCGGAGTGGGGGGGGGGTCATATGCATCATACACATGGGAGGAGTCATAATAGACGACCCCCTCAACACGACACGACCATCGTGACAGTAAAAATAGACATAATGAAGCGTTACCTTTGTATAAGTTAGTGAATCGCAGATATGTCAGCCGCACGAAGAGCACAGCGTGTGGTTAGGGCTCTGGACTCCTGAGCAGAGGGTCGGGGGTTCAGTCCCAGGTGGGGGACATTGCTGCTGTACCCTTGAGCAAGGTACTTTACCTAGATTGCTCCAGTAAAAACCCAACTGTATAAATGGGTAATTGTATGTACAACTAATGTAATTGTATGTAAAAATTATGTGATATCTTTTAACAATTGTAAGTCGCCCTGGACAGGGTCGTCTGCTAATAAATAAATAATAATAATAAATAATAACTGCTGTGCAGAATACATTTTTTTTTCTATGGGTAAATATCGGGACTTTCTTACTATGCATCGGGACGCCGGTCATTTGCTAGGAATTCGGGACTGTCCTGACCATAGACTGTTGGCATGTATGTTAACTGAGATACTGAAGAGCTTGTAGTCTATGGATAGCCTTGAATGTGACATGCAGCATATAAGTAAAACCCGTTTCAAGGATGGGTTATTTATTAGTAATTAATGTATGCCCCAGAGGAGATCTTCCCAGTAAAAACAGAGAGAACACTGGGATCGGAGTAGCTACATTGTTTAGGTGTTGTTTATAAAGATATTTCTACTTGAAACTTGTTAAAACCTTTTATTCTGAATATTGAAAAGTGTTTTAAAATGTATCTTTTCTATAAATAATCATTGGCCCACACATAGCTTTTTAAAAGCATTTTAAAATCTTCCCTTTAAAAACAGATTTGTAATAGTGTTTGGGTTATTCCACTCTATTTTCTGGTATATGTTTTTTGATATGCACTGCCATCTCGAGTTTGGAGGATTCATTGCAGCCAATCCTACGACCTCGTAAAGCGATGGGGGGATGATCAGTGCCATTCACTGTACAAAAGTGGCCAGATTCATTCCCCCGTAACACTTCACTTCACAATTCCACAAAATTAAATATCATTACCAATTACAATGTTATTAAGATAACAACAATTTATTTATATGCTACCACTATTTATACGTGTGTAAATAAAACATGGGGAGCTATTATACACATATTTGATATGTAGTGTATTAGTTAATGTAAAATAATTTCTATGGAAGCTCATTAGCATATATGTTTCATTGTGGCGCTAAGAGCTTCCTTATGGATCTGCAACTTTGTTATTTATTTATTTATTTATTTTTTTAATGTGTCCTGATTGTAGATACAATTCAGCTTTTTAACTAAAGCATTTTCAGACGTCTATGGGTCTTGTTGATTGTTGTCTTTTTCAGATGCCTGATACTGCAGGTCTGTGTGCCAATCATTATCTCACACCTTTCTTTCTGTTGTCAGTTCTTTTTACTGATTTATGTTTAAATAGATTAAACTAGTCAAATGTCAATGGATGACGTTTCTTACTTGAAATATGATCTGTACACTCCTTTGTTATTGTCAGTAGGACCCCAAGCTAAAAGTTTCCGGTTTTATTGAATTGAGTGTTTGGCGCCAAGAGAATAAAGGGTGTTTTGCTTTATAATAATAATAATAAAAAAAGGTATACTGTACCAAATGCGTAATAGTGGTGAACATTCGCTGTTAACAGTTCATTATTTGAGTACAGAAAATTGAAAAAGGTTCCTGTGACATTTGCCCTACCAGTTCACCTGGAACAGCAGCGGACATTGGATGAAAACCAGTCAATAGTTATTATTGCAACACCAAAAATACATAGCCTGTTTTTGTTTCGTGTTTCTCCACCTCACCCACCACATTTTTTATTTAATGAATACAAAGGGTCTATCTTCGCAGTCAGTACTAGGGTCCAGAACAAGTCATTAACCACGTAAGTAACCCCGTTATTTCGTTTTACTTTGTACTTGTAGGTTTTAACAAAAGTAAAAAAAATAAAAACAGTTTCTTTATCTTTTAAAATACATCGCATCGCGTGCATTTTTTGTTGTCATTTTGAGTTTCTAACTTACTTGAGGTTAATAAGGAGATTTTTGTTTGTTTGTTTCATACTGCCTGTGTGATTTGATTAATATAATTAACACGGTAGATGGGTTCAGATAGTTCCTGCCGAACAAAGGCAGAGCAGTTGTATGATTTCAATATTGTTTGTAGTGACATGTTTTTGTTTTTTTGTTTTTTTTTTTAATCGCAGTGCTGTGCATGCCTTGATCATTTCTCCCACCTGTCAATTGGGACTGGGATATCAATGGAAGTATTATTGTCCCTCATGGTCACCTAACGTTTTCATAGTACCTGACACTGGCTGAGCTACTGACAGACAGACACTGTCACCGGTTTGATTAAGCTGTGTGGACTTAGTTCTATAATGTGATCTAACGAACTATGTGAACTGTTTGTGACAATTTTAATAGAATGTGTATTGTTGTTTGATATGTTACACAATTTTTACATTTTATTTTATCTTCTTTCAGGATTAAGGCAGGATGACAAAAGTGGATACAGATCAATTCTTTGTGAAATTCGTACAAAACTTGGAACAGAGTTCTGATCTTGCAACAAAGGCCTATGATGTAAGGATGCACATTGGTGCTAGTTAACAGTAACTTTTATTTACTGCTGCTTTATATTTAAATGTCTGGAGAATGGTTAGCTGTTGCATCTGGATATTGAATGTAGTTTTGCAAACTTCTGTGGTCAAACTTAGCATATTTTCATTAGCATATATTGAACATTATTATTATTTAGTTTTTTGCTGTAAAATGAAAAAAGGATAATGTCATGGTTCCAGGAGACCCAATAAAATGTATAGCCCAGTTAAACATTTTATTCCCCAAACAAACTTTATTATGCACTCAGTGAAGAAATTGAAAAGTAAAACCTGGGGCATCCACCACCACACATTTAAACAATTGATATTTTGATTAATCATTTTACTATATATATAAAATACAAGCTCATTGACATCAATGTTCTGAAAATATATGAATTTAATTGTTCATGGTTTGTTCTGTTCCAGGCTATTAGAGAGTTACAATCAGAGGAGTTCCTGCAGACTGTTGATGAAGAAGCAGCACTTTTGTTACAACAAAAAGATAAATCTCTCTACATTTCCGATTTTTTTAGTGGACCAGCATTTATCCACCTTAAAAAGGTTTGTTTTTACATGAAGGATGATGTTTTACATTTATATTGGTACCAGGTGTATAAAATTGGATTACAATGCATATGTATTGAATGTGTACTTTATTCAAACACAACATGTAGTATATGTAGTAAATACATATTGTGGAGATATATATATATATATATATATATATATATATATATATATATATATATATAATTGCACAGTCACTTCCAAAATTATTGGCACCCTTGATAAAGATGAGCAAAAAAGACTGTATAAAATAAACAACACAGGTAATTAGCTATTTTTTATGCTCAAATATATGGGAAAACCATATTCTTTTATTCAAATACAATTGCTCAGAGAAAAAAGGTTTTTATTAACAAGTAATAAAACATTTTCTCAAAGATTGGTGTCAGAATTAGTGGCACCCCTAAAGATTCTTATAAATAAAGTCAAACAAAATTAAATCTGCATTAACATTCTACTTCTTTAAGTTCATCTCAGTCTTAAGGAACTGTATTGTGGCCTTCCATGGCTTCCTGTTTCACTGGGGTATAAAAATGAGGTAACACGCATATGAAATCCATTTGTCATCCATCACCATGGGGAAAGGCAAAGAACTCACGTGAAAAGAGACAAATGGTTGTTGACCTTCATAAATCAGGCAATGGGTACAAAACAATAGCTAAAAAACGAAATATATACCACTTACCACTATAGGGCAAAAATTAAGAAGTTCAAAACCACTGGAACAGTCGAAAACTTGCCTGGTAGAGGATGCAAGTGTATCTTGTCCCCACGCACAGTGAGGCAGATGGTTTGGGAGGCAAAGGGAAATCCAAGGGCCACAGTTGGAGAATTACAGAACTTGGTTGCATCTTGGGGTCTCCAAATCTACAATTAAACACCACCTCCATGCCAATAGGCTATTTGGAAGGGTTGCCAGAAAAAAAGCCTTTATTGAGAGCAACTAACAAACGTAAGCGCATGGAGTTTGCATTGGCACTTCGATTGGTACCGGGTGCTATGGTCAGATGAGACGAAAATAGAGCTCTTTGGCCATGCACACCAACGGTGGGTTTGGCGTCGAAAGAAGGATGCATGTGTAGAAAAGAACCTCATACTTACTGTAAAATATGGTGGTGGATCTTTGATGTTATGGGGCTGTTTTGCTTCCACTAGTCCTGGGGACCTTGTTAAGGTCAACGGCATCATGAACTCTACCCAGTATCAGGACATTTTAGCCAAAAACCTGGTTGCCTCTGCCAGGAGGCTGAAACTTGGCCACAAGTGGATCTTCCAGCAAGACAATGACCCCAAGCACACATCAAAATCCACAAAGAAATGGTTAATTGACCACAAAATCAACATTTTGCAATGGCAATCTCAGTCTCCGGACTTGAACCCCATTGAAAACCTGTGGTTTCAATTGAAGAGGGCAGTCCATAAGTGCAGACCGAAGGATATCAAGGATCTGGAAAGATTCTGTATGGAGGAATGGTCTAAGATCCCTCCCAATGTGTTCTCCAATCTCATTAAACATTGTAGTGCCGTTATAAGTGCCGTTATCCTTGCAAGGGGAGGGTGCACAAAGTACTGAAAACAAGGGTGCCAATAATTCTGACATTTCATTTTTTTGGAAATAAATTATTAAATAATTTAAGAAATGTGTAATTTTGGTTAATTCCATTGAATCCCCACATGTTGGGAAAATTATAATATAGCTCAGTACTGGTATTATTTATTTTATACAGTCTTTTTTGCTCATCTTTATCAAGGGTGCCAATAATTTTGGTGACTATATATATACAGTACTGTGCAAAAGTTTTAGGCAGGTGTGAAAAAATGCTGTAAAGTAAGAATGCTTTCAAAAATAGACATGTTAATAGATTAAATTTAACAATTAACTAAATGCAAAGTGAGTGAACAGAAGAAAAATCTAAATCAAATCCATATTTGGTGTGACCACCCTTTGCCTTCAAAACAGCATCAATTCTTCTAGGTACACTTGCACAAAGTCAGGGATTTTGTAGGCATATAGTCAGGTGTATGATTAAACAATTATACCAAACAGGTGCTAATGATCATCAATTCAATATGTAGGTTGAAACACAATCATTAACTGTAACAGAAACAGCTGTGTAGGAGGAATAAAACTGGGTGAGGAACAGCCAAACTCAGCTAACAAGGTGAAGTTGCTGAAGACAGTTTACTGTCAAAGTCATACACCATGGCAAGACTGAGCACAGCAAAAGACACAAGGTAGTTATACTGCATCAGCAAGGTCTCTCCCAGGCAGAAATTTCAAGGCAGACAGGGGTTTCCAGATGTGCTGTCCAAGCTCTTTGAAGAAGCACAAAAGAAACGGGCAACGTTGAGGACCGTGAGCGCAGTGGTCGGCCAAGGAAACTTACTGCAGCAGATGAAAGACACATCATGCTTACTTCCCTTCGCAATCGGAAGATGTCCAGCAGTGCCATCAGCTCAGAACTGGCAGAAAACAGTGGGACCCTGGTACACCCATCTACTGTCCGGAGAAGTCTGGTCAGAAGTGGCCTTCATGGAAGACTTAGGCCAAAAAGCCATACCTCCGGCGTGGAAACAAGGCCAAGCGACTCAACTATGCACGAAGACACAGGAACTGGGGTGCAGAAAAATGGCAGCAGGTGCTCTGGACTGATGAGTCAAAATCTGAAATATTTGGCTGTAGCAGAAGGCAGTTTGTTCGCCGAAGGGCTGGAGAGCGTACCAATTAGTGTCTGTAGGCAACAGTGAAGCATGGTGGAGGTTCCTTGCAAGTTTGGGGCTGCATTTCTGCAAATGGAGTTGGGGATTTGGTCAGAATTAATGGTCTCCTCAATGTTGAGAAGTACAGGCAGATACTTATCCATCATGCAATACCATCAGGGAGGCATCTGATTGGCCCCAAATTTATTCTGCAGCATGACAACGACCCCAAACATACAGCGAAAGTCATTAAGAACTATCTTCAGCGTAAAGAAGAACAAGGAGTCCTGGAAGTGATGGTATGGCCCCACAGAGCCCTGATCTCAACATCATCGAGTCTGTCTGGGATTACATGAAGAGAGAGAAGCAACTGAGGCTGCCTAAATCCACAGAAGAACTGTGGTTAGTTCTCCAAGATGTTTGGGCCAACCTACCTGCCGAGTTCCTTCAAAACTGTGTGCAAGTGTACCTAGAAGAACTGATGCTTGATGCTGTTTTGAAGGCAAAGGGTGGTCACACCAAATATGGATTTGATTTAGATTTTTCTTCTGTTCACTCACTTTGCATTTAGTTAATTGATAAATATAATCTATTAACATGTCTATTTTTGAAAGCATTCTTACTTTACAGCATTTTTTCACACCTGCCTAAAACTTTTGCACAGTACTGTATATATATATATATATATATATATATATATATATATATATATATAGATATATGTGTGTGTGTGTGTGTGTGTGTGTGTGTGTGTGTATGTTTAGCGTAGTAAATCTCAATTTGTTCCAAATAAATACAAGCCGTCCAAGCAAGTAATAACTAGTAACTGTTTGTCGTAACTCTTGCTGCCATTTTGCCTGGCCTCCTCTTTTATTTTGAGGTGAACATCTCCATGGGTTATTTTCTGGTTAAATACATACATCGAAGTGAATCAAATAACTAAGAATTTGTTCTCGTTTCCTATAGCTGGGCTGCAGGATTGTCGGCCCTCTGGTGGTTCTTTTCTGCCTCCAGCAGCAGCGCTCTGTGCCAAAAGCCGAACACCCAGTGTACAACATGGCTATGGCAGACGTGACCATTTCCTGTACCAGTCTGGAGAAGGAAACAAGGGTAAAGAACTTAATATCATAATATCAGAACTGTTATATCCTTACCTTAGTTGCTATATATTCCCAATCCTCTTGTGACTCGGATTGCCATAAACAATCATAAAGATTAAAGGACTTGGAAAGACTGGTTGAACTGGCAGTGATGAAGGATGTAATTTATCTGCAGGTTGCTGTTCCTGTCCTGTAACCTGTTAATATGAGGTAAAATTGTATTTCAATGGCATGTCTGTTGCCAAACACCATGTGTAATTTATTCAATTTCATCATCAGTGGAAAAATAAACATTTGGCAACAAATTGGAATTGCTCATACATTGTTTTACTGTTTTCTCTATACACTATTTGAACTGATGTTTGGGTATTTTTGGATTACAATAAGAGTACATTTTTCTCCCCAGGAAGAAGTGAGTAAGTTGGTGAGGTTAATGGGAGGTCGTGTGTTCCGGGATCTTAATGTTTCGGTTACTCATCTGATTGCTGGAGAGGTTGGCAGCAAAAAGTACGTGGTGGCTGCCAATCTGGGGAGGCCCATCCTACTGCCCTCCTGGGTGAAGGCATGCTGGGAGAAATCCCAGGACAGGTAATGTTCAAAAAATAAATACAGTATTTGTGTGTCCACAATATAGTGCACTGCTGTAATATTCATTTTACAAATGTAATATGTTTCTCTTCTTTTCCCGAACCCCAGTTTGTTTAGGTACACAGACCTGAGCACGGATGAGTACTTGTGCCCTATATTTCGAGGCTGCACAATCTGTGTAACTGGATTGACCAACTTGGATAGAAAAGAGGTTCAAAGGCTTGTGGTGGAACATGGCGGCCAGTATACAGGGCAACTAAAGATGAACGAATGCACACACCTCATTGTGCAGGAGCCCAAAGGTAAATACTGTAGGTGTGAATGGCACTAAATAGTCTTATTTATTGTAGTTTTGTTTAAAAAAGGGTGATTAGATTTAAATAAAAAGATACATGTGTTATTGGAGTCAGTAAGCCAGGCAAAACATTTTATGTGAATGTGTATGCAACTAAAATTGAATTTGTGACTGTTTTTTTTTTTTTCTCTTTTTTTTATCTTCTATGTTTATCGCTTTGTAAAGCAAAGAAAAAAATGTAAATGAATGCAGTAAAATGCCTAAATAAGTAAAACGAAATTATTATTTGTTAACCGGGGTTTGCAGGTCAGAAGTATGAATGTGCACGGAAATGGAATGTATATTGCGTGTCCATACACTGGCTGTTCAGCAGCATTGAGAAGAGATTCTGCCAGGATGAGTCCAACTACAAGGTGGAGCCCACCACAGAGAGAGAGCAATCTCCTAATACATCCACACCTACAGGCTGTGGGAAGAAGCAAGATGGTGAGTGTGCACTGAGCGATGCTGATTTATACAGTTATATTTTTTGTACAGAGCCTAACCCTGCTGCATACTGTGCAAAAATTGCAGAAGTACCATGACATCCATCTAGAGTGTAAAGTTGGAATAAGGTGATACAAAAAGCTTGTTTATAACAGAGTAATAATACATTTTTTTTAAATTACAGAAGTGCTTGCAAAAAATAGCATTAAAATATACAAAAAGAGGTATCTAATACAATGACCCACTGTATTGCATAAGCAACATTTTGCAGTACTGTCTCTTTTTTCTTTTTATGTAGTTTCTTCAGCTTCATTACATCTAGGCGTGAGCCAAATTTCCAACATCAGTGTGAGCTGCACCAACGAATCAGCCAGAGATAACTTGGAGATGCTTGACATAGGTGTTTTCAATGCACAAGATGACCTGCTTGATGGCTGTAAAGTAAGTGAATTGTTAGTTTTCTTTCAAACTTGAGGACATGATGAAAATATCAAAAATCTAATAATTTCTTTGATTTTTCTGCAATCAGATTTCCCTCATGCCTTTTTTCTCTCCATGTGTTTTTTGCTGTCTTGCTAGTTGGTTGCAATTATACACTGTAGCTGTATGACCTGTGATTTTATTTTCTCAGATCTACCTCTGTGGGTTTGGTGGTAAGAAGCTAGATAAGTTAAGAAGGCTTATTAACAGTGGTGGGGGTCTACGCTTCAACCAGCTCAGTGAGGATGTCACCCACATAATCATGGGAGAGAAGGATGAAGACGTAAAACAGTTCTTAAGCAAGGAATCCCACAGGTTCTGCTAACTTTATTATCTTGTATTTGTTGTGGTGTGGTAGTGGATTATTCTTTGCTGATTATACCTGTTGAGAAACATTAAGCTAATGTGTGTAAAGATAATCATTTTGATAAGTAAGGAGTAGGTCATGTGTATTATAACTCTTAAGAGACTTAAGCAGGTAGCAGAATGGGAAGAAATAGACATTGTTTATTTTCTCACAGTATTTGAATGATGGTCTTTCTTCCTCTTTGTAGACCCCACATAGTTACAGTAAAATGGTTACTGGAGAGCTTCTCCAAAGGCTGCCTCCTTCCAGAGGAAAAATATGTCCACTCGGACTACCTGTCCCCAGCACCCTCTGCTGTGGAGCCCCCTGTCCACATGCCTGCCCCACAGAGGCTAAACACAAATGTTGAGAGGAAAGCAGCAGTGGCAATCAGCCCTGGCAGGGAACAGAGAAAAGATGAGGATTTGCTGTCTCAGTACTTGGAAAAGGACAAAACAGTTGGTAGGATATGTTGCTGCTCGCACTTGCATACGGCTGCATATTTATGCAAATGAGAGCCAAAAATTACCCCCACCAACACAAACCAGAAATGTGAAGCGTTGCATATATTTCTAACATGGTTATAAAACCAGTAGGACTGCTCAAATCTGTAGTTCTTTTTGCTCAGTCAAGTAGCTGATAATCATGTTCTGTAATACTTTGCATGCATTTTAAGTTGGAAAGCTTTAAAAGTCTATTTCATATACAGTAGTCCATCGTGTGTCCGACTGTAAGGGCGGACATGTAAAAAGTTGGATAAATGAATCCTGCTTTAAATACCATTATACACAGCTGTAACAATTACTATATTCACACGATTATTGTTTTGAGATTCATCTTTTATTAGGGAGCTCCCCTAAATCCTTTGTTTAGAAACATACAGGGTATTGGTGCTTGTGATAGGGATGGCTGAGTGGTGATATAAGGCCAGAAACAGGAACTTCAAACGTAAAATAAATATTTTTAACACAAAACCACTTGCTCACAGGACAAAATAAAACCGTTAAACCAAAAACAAAATCTCGAACAAGAAAGCAATACGTAAGTCAGGCAGGACGGTTGCCTTCATCCAACCTTACTTTTGTATTTTCGTTTCGTTCTCCGTTCGCTCTCGCTCCAAAACACTCCACATTCCACACTGAGCGCAGAAAGCTGCAGGCTTTTATATAGGTCACCTTCTGAGGTTTCTAAAATAAACAATTAACAAAACGCACGGCTTTTCGCTGTCCTATTTATAAATAAATAAATCATAATACAAATTAGACACAGGGGCAGACGGGTACCCTGTTCTAAAATAAACATAAACAATACATTTGTTTTAACCCCTGTGCTGCTAAGGGTTTTTCCACCCCCAGTGCAAGAGGTTTTTTTGAATTTGGGACTGAATTGTTTAAAAGTCAAATTTCTCACAGGTCTCTAATGGAAACATAGGAAACCTATATATTGTTTCAGCACAATCTGAACTTTTCAGTGATATAATTTACTTGGGCATATCTACTCAACTGATTGAGATACTGCAGATTAAATGGGGGAAAAAATGAAATAGTACAATTTCTGTGCCACTTTAAAGCCCTAAAAAAGTAATTTCCTAACATGGTAATTAGACAAATTGCATGTGTCTTGCATTGCTAATATGTTAACTATCTATGGAGGAAAAAAAAAATAGGAGTCAGTATGTTTCTGTCATGGCTGCATCCACATTTGTATTAATAAATAATAATAATAATAAACATTTACAACAGAACATCGTCAGGTCAATATGTAAACTATACATATTTTTAAATGTAGACAAAATACTTCTAAAGACTAAATCCCCCTACACATGTCCTAAAATTTTGTAAGCGATTAATCACTCGCAGCCTTTAGGGCACTGACATGTTTTATAATATTATTATTATAGGAGGCTGTGTGGTCCAGTGGTTAAAGAAACGGGCTTGTAACCAGGAGGTCCCCGGTTCAAATCCCACCTCAGCCACTGACTCATTGTGTGACCCTGAGCAAGTCACTTCACCTCCTTGTGCTCCGTCTTTCGGGTGAGACGTAATTGTAAGTGACTCTGCAGCTGATGCATAGTTCACACACCCTAGTCTCTGTAAGTCGCCTTGGATAAAGGCGTCTGCTAAATAAGCAAATAATAATAATAATAATAATATTACTGCGGATGTTGCACCATAGCCTGGGACAGTATACAGCAATCAATAACGATTGATTAGTTCTGATAATAACTGTTGAAAATAATATGAAATTTGACAAAAATATCTCCTGTGGGTCTGCTAAATGTTGTAGCCATCAGGATTTGCTCATATCAAACCACGATCTGAAATATAAAGCTCTTCAGTTTATTTGACTTACTGGATTCCAGACTGAACAACACAGAGAAATCCTATAGGCCAGTTTAGGCATCAATCATTCATCGTTTGATTGACGTGATCAATCAACAATTCACGTTTTGAGAGACAAAACCCTCCCACACATATCCTAAAATGTCTGAAGCGTCAAACACAGCGTGCCCAAGCACTGATTTACTGCCGTATATGCCACGGTACAACAGAGACAGCATACAGTAATCCATAGCGATCGATCAGTTCTGAAAATAGCTATTGAAAGTAAGATTAAGTTTGCTAAAAGTAGTTTCTTAGATCCCCTAAATGTTGTATCCATCAAAAGTTGTGCCAATCAAAGCACTATAAAAAATATAATACAAACCTTTTTGTTTGCTTGTTTGACTTCCGCATCTGACATTGAATAACACGGAGAAATCGTATACAGGGCAGTTTACACGTCAATCATGCACTTTTTAAATGACGTGACCGATACACCATTCTCATATTTTGCGAGCTTATACCCTTCTACGCACTAAAAAGAATTGAAATGATCGGATGCTCACAGCCGGCGCTACAGTGAGATTTTAGGACAAATGCCGTACGCCCCCTAGCACTTTATGAGGACATTTTTAGGGCATACATCGACACCCCTAGCACTGAAGGGGTTAAATAATAATACACCCATTCAAAAATAAACAAATACATTTTCAGCAGGGCTTTGCCCTGCCTCCTTTCAAATGTGCAGGGCTTTTCCTCTGCTCTGTCACAGTGCTGTATTCACTTGCATTAGTGTCAGGTAATTTACACAGTAGCAAAATGCCTAGGTTTATGAAAAAGAAACTGTCGGAACCAGATGCAAACTTTTTAATCTATGAGGCAGACTTTAATATCAGTCACAGTGCTTTTTATAATTCCAAAATCTTGTGCTATTTTATCCCTGTTAACTCCCTTTTCCAGAAGTGAGAGTATTTCCAACTTTTTTAATTGTAAGCACAACTCGCTTTTGCTTTCCTGCAGCCATTTTGCATTAGTGCTGTACATGTGGGTGACTTTGCTGAAGAGCTTGATCATGGCAGATAAATGGTTAGGGCGGATATGTGACGGGTGGATACACAACGGATTAATGTACTCCTATAATAATATACAGTACTGTGCAAAAGTTTTAGGCAAGTGTGAAAAAATGCTGTAAAGTAAGAATGCTTTCAAAAATAGACATGTTAATAGATTATATTTATCAATTAACTAAATGCAAAGTGAGTGAACAGAAGAAAAATCTAAATCAAATCCATATTTGGTGTGACCACCCTTTGCCTTCAAAACAGCATCAAGCATCAATTCTTCTAGGTACACTTGCACACAGTTTTTGAAGGAACTCGGCAGGTAGGTTGGCCCAAACATCTTGGAGAACTAACCACAGTTCTTCTGTGGATTTAGGCAGCCTCAGTTGCTTCTCTCTCTTCATGTAATCCCAGACAGACTCGATGATGTTGAGATCAGGGCTCTGTGGGGGCCATACCATCACTTCCAGGACTCCTTGTTCTTCTTTACGCTAAAGATAGTTCTTAATGACTTTCGCTGTATGTTTGGGGTCGTTGTCATGCTGCAGAATAAATACGGGGCCAATCAGATGCCTTCAAGGTACACTTGCACAAAGTCAGGGATTTTGTAGGCATATAGTCAGGTGTATGATTAAACAATTATACCAAACAGGTGCTAATGATCATCAATTCAATATGTAGGTTGAAACACAATCATTAACTGAAACAGAAACAGCTGTGTAGGAGGAATAAAACTGGGTGAGGAACAGCCAAACTCAGCTAACAAGGTGAGGTTGCTGAAGACAGTTTACTGTCAAAAGTCATACACCATGGCAAGACTGAGCACAGCAACAAGACACAAGGTAGTTTACTGCATCAGCAAGGTCTCTCCCAGGCAGAAATTTCAAGGCAGACAGGGGTTTCCAGATGTGCTGTCCAAGCTCTTTTGAAGAAGCACCAAGAAACGGGCAACGTTGAGGACCGTAGACGCAGTGGTCGGCCAAGGAAACTTACTGCAGCAGATGAAAGACACATCATGCTTACTTCCCTTCGCAATCGGAAGATGTCCAGCAGTGCCATCAGCTCAGAACTGGCAGAAAACAGTGGGACCCTGGTACACCTATCTACTGTCCGGAGAAGTCTGGTCAGAAGTGGCCTTCATGGAAGACTTGCGCCAAAAAGCCATACCTCCGACGCGGGAAACAAGGCCAAGTGACTCAACTATGCACGAAAACACAGGAACTGGGGTGCAGAAAAATGGCAGCAGGTGCTCTGGACTGATGAGTCAAAATTTGAAATATTTGGCTGTAGCAGAAGGCAGTTTGTTCAGCCAAGGGCTGGAGAGCGCATACACGAATGAGTGTCTGCAGGCAACAGTGAAGCATGGTGGAGGTTCCTTGCAAGTTTGGGGCTGCATTTCTGCAAATGGAGTTGGGGATTTGGTCAGAATTAAAGGTCTCCTCAGTGCTGAGAAGTACAGGCATACTTATCCATCATGCAATACCATCAGGGAGGCATCTGATTGGCCCCGTATTTATTCTGCAGCATGACAACGACCCCAAACATACAGCGAAAGTCATTAAGAACTATCTTTAGCGTAAAGAAGAACAAGGAGTCCTGGAAGTGATGGTATGGCCCCCACAGAGCCCTGATCTCAACATCATCGAGTCTGTCTGGGATTACATGAAGAGAGAGAAGCAACTGAGGCTGCCTAAATCCACAGAAGAACTGTGGTTAGTTCTCCAAGATGTTTGGGCCAACCTACCTGCCGAGTTCCTTCAAAAACTGTGTGCAAGTGTACCTAGAAGAATTGATGCTTGATGCTGTTTTGAAGGCAAAGGGTGGTCACACCAAATATGGATTTGATTTAGATTTTTCTTCTGTTCACTCACTTTGCATTTAGTTAATTGATAAATATAATCTATTAACATGTCTATTTTTGAAAGCATTCTTACTTTACAGCATTTTTTCACACCTGCCTAAAACTTTTGCACAGTACTGTATATTAAAAAATGAATACAGTAAATCCTATTGATTTTCATTCAAATGTCCCCCTGAGTTATGTTAAATAAACTAGAAGATCCATGCCAAGGTGTGAACAGTACAGATTTTGTAGGTTAGAAATATGGTGCAAAACCCAGAACCACACAGAAGTCTTTGTAATTCAGAACTTGGTTGGTTGTAGTTGAAGCTGGGGACAGAAGCTGTGATGATGCAACTCGTGTTACCATGTTGGAGACGGACCCTTCAAGCAGCACCATGCTGGGGGAGGCTGCCACGGTGCTGGAGGAGGGGGGTCTGTTCAGCGGGAAGTGGTTCCTGATAGCTGGCTTCAGCGGAGAGGACGAGGCCTGCCTGGCACAGTTGATCAAGGAGCATGCTGGGAAAGTGCTTGAGGCCCGTAGCCGAGCCATTGCTGACTACGCAGTGGTGCCACTGCTGGGCTGTGAGGTGGAGTCCACAGTGGGAGATGTGGTGACCAACACCTGGTTGGTAAGGAAATCGTGCTTCTAATTGTATCATTGCCAAGCTTGCTTCTTTGTGCAGTTACTAGTTGTAATGGTGCTGTATTGTATTTCCAGGCAATGTGTATTGAACAGCAGATTCTCTTAGACCTACAGATGAACCCCATGTTCACTCCAGTAGCTGTGGTGGGAGGAAGCACACCACTGAAGGACTGTGTTCTTTCTGTTAGCCAGTTTACTGGTGTGGAGAGAGACTCACTAGTCTACCTAGCTGAGCTTCTTGGAGCCAGGTATACCCTACCTTTCTATATACTTTTACATTAATTTTGGTATTGACATTTATTTCAAGCACCAACAGGGGTGTGAAATTTTTGAAAAAGTCTTCTTGTCCATGGGACAAAATTGAAAAGACTCTGAGACATGGTTAAAACTACAGTTATTTCCTATAATTTTAAACATGATCTGTTATTATATAGCACACTTTTTTTGCACAGAAAAAAAAAATTGTATTGCTAATATATAAGAATCTTGACAATATACATATATTTTTTGTAATCCGTGTGGAGTATGATGTCTGAGAGTTATGCAAAACTATTAATCAATCTGCAAAATTGGTCAGGGGTATGGAATTCATATCGCCCAATGCCCGGGACAACGATTTGTTTGAGGGACAAGTTTCACCATTATACTTTGCCCATTGGACAATTTTTTTCTCTTGCTACATTCATTTTGTTGCTAGAAAAACACCAGTAGATTTCTCGAGAGCCACGCAAAGTTCAGAAAACTCTGAATTGCGGAAGTCTGGCAAAAATGAGTAACTCTAAACCTCAAACCAAAACTATATACTATATTATTATTAATTTGCATTGCTTTTGTCTAGTCCAGTTAAAGGAGGGTACCAGTTAGAGGGGATGCAGAGACACATTCTGAGAGTTTCAGAGGATTCAGCAGATTCTTTGGACAGAAGGAGACAACAGTATCAGTAGCGGAGGAAGGAGCAGGGAGATTAATATTAGCAATGATTAAGAAATGGTCAGAGAGAGAGACATCTGAATCAGAGAGATTGGAGACATCAAGGCCCCTGGTGATGAGCAGATCCAGGATGTGTCCTCGGGTGTGAGTGGGGACGTTGACAGATTGAGAAAGTCCAAGACGGTCTAGAATCGTGTTGAAGTCGGTCACTAGGGGAGGAAGGCAAGTCAACATGAATGTTGAAGTCACCTAGGAGTTGGATTTTGTCAGTAGAAGTGCAGACGAGGGAGAGGAATTCAGAAAACTTGGCAATTAAAGTAGAGTTGTTCTTAGGTGGATGGTAGATAACAGCAAGGGTAAGGGACATGGGAGAGGGGAGCTAGATGGCGAGATGCTGAAATGAAGAAAAGGCAGGCAAAGAAAGAACTGAGGAAGCGAGCACAGAATTTGCAATAACAGCAGTGCCCTCGCCTCAGCCAGTGAGGCGAGGTTTATCAAAGAGGGATTAGCTCTTTGGGGTGGCTAGATGCAGTGAGTGCATGTCGTTTACAGAGTGCCAGGTTTCAGCTAGACACAGAAGATCAAGATTGGTATCGGTTATAAGTTCGCTAAGAAGCAGAGATTTGTTAGTCAGAGAGTGATAATTGAAAAAAAAGATTTTCAAGTTTGTAGCAGGCAGCGTAGGGGAGAAGGCGTTAATAAGGTTATGTGAAGCAGGTACTTATCAGTGTTCATTCTGAGAGTGGAGAACGAGTGAGCCTGCTGTGTCCAGGGGATCCAGACGTTAGGTGTCAAGGTAGGAATGAGGCCTCTAGTAGCCATTGGGAGGGATTTGGAAGGTCCTTGCTCCACCTGTCCTCACTCAGTCTCCCACAGCTCAGACTGCCCTTGGACTTGTGGCCCTTAAACTGGCTGGAGCTTAGAACGGCCGGCGTTCTAAGTCACTGATTGCCAATTTATACTATCCTGTCAGCCTGGAGCCATATACTTAACACTAAATTTGCATCAACCTCACAATTCAACACGCCCCAAACACAGTTTGGATAACTTAATTCCTTTTTTTTATTTTTTTTATTTAAGTGCATGCTGCTTTCCTAAGCAAGCAACGATTATAACAAATAAACTACAATCCACTTACCTATTTCAACGCTGATTCAAACAGCAATGCGAATTCCAGCCAGGGGAAGAAGCAGGTACCAAACGTGTTTGCAGATTATGCTCTCAAAACTAAATAGTTGCAGGGTTATAGCTCTCGATATGTATGCAGGACACCACAGAACTCACACACACGCCCCCTAGTTAGAGGACAATAGAAAGCTAATTGCTGTTTACTTTACACTAAATTTGCATCAACCTCACAATTTAACACGCCCCAACACAGTTTGGATAACTTAATTCCTTTTTTAATTTTTAATTTAAGTGCAGGCTGCTTACCTAAGCAAGCAATGATTATAACAAATAAACTACAATCCACTTACCTATTTCAACGCCGATTCAAACAGCAACGCAAATTCCAGCCATGGGAAGAAGCAGATACCACACGTGTTTGCAGGTTATGCTCTCAAAACTAAAAAAGTAACAACCCATCAGTTAGCAGGTTAAGTAGTTGACATTTTTGAAAAGCAGGTGATTTGTTGCACCGCAGTAGGATACTTCTTCATCAGGATTTCTGCATCATATTTCCACAGAGTACAGGAATTCTTTGTTCGGAAAGCCAACCAGGAGAAAGGCATGCTGGCTAGCACCCATCTGGTGCTGAAGGAGCCGGAGGGGTCCAAGTATGAAGCAGCCAAGAAGTGGAACATGCCTGCGGTCACCATGCGCTGGGTCCTGGATTCTGCACACACAGGCAGGAGAGCTGAGGAAGACCGCTTCCTAGTGGAAAATTCTGGCTCGCCAGGTTGCTCATTTTAAGAATTGTATTATTTTGATAATCCTTCTCTGTTTTTGCTTTCTGGTTTTCATATAGTGACAATTTGTAGACCCATTACTTAATTTTCTCTTGTGATTTAATGTAACACATTTCATTACACTTTCTTTTGCTCATATGTATCGTATGCCTTATCCGTTTTTTTGGTTTTAGAAAATGAAGAGAGTTACACAGGTGGGACTCAAAAACAAGAAAAACTCAGAATGTCCATGCTCTCCCCTGAGATTCCTCTGGCTCGACTGAACGCTTCAAAGAACACAGTGGTGACCCCGCTGGATATGAACCGATTTCAAAGCAAAGCCTTTCAGTCAGTGATCTCCCGGACTGATGGAGGAAAGGTGACACCAGGCATCGAGTGCAGAGCACTGCAGAGAGAACCATCCCTACAGTTTGATACACCGTCCAGGTTTCTGTGCAGAGACCAGCTCTTCAAACCGTCCTTTGATGTCAAGGTGGGTTAGCTTTGGTAGTCATGGAAATATGACAGTCAAAAGACACCCTGTATCATGATTATCAATGTGATGTTATACAAGAGAGGTGGACACAAGTATTCTAAGATAAAAGTAAACAGTCTTTACCTACCCCATGAAGAATAGCTTCTTGTCTCACTGTTTTTCAGGATGCCATGGCAGCTCTGGAGACACCAGGAGGCCCCTGGCAGCAGAGCAGGAAAATGAGCACCCCACTGTCTGAGGTGATTGGAAGGAACATGAAGGTTGCCCTGGCAAACAGCACTCGCAACCACATGGCTACTGTCACTGCCAGCCCACAGCTAGCTGCACCTGAGCCACAGAAGGTAAACTGGTAACATTATCACCCATTTCCTCTCTTGCAATATTAGAAAACTACAAAAACCAAAACATACAGTATTGAAGAGGACTTGCCTGTGGCTGAGATAATTGTTCTTAAAGTATCAACTGTTTAAACATGTATACAAACAAATGAACCAAACCTATTTGTAGTTTGTTAATAAATAGTGTCATTGTAACACAAAAAAATAGATCATTACATTCAATTTTGTAACTTTATAGACTTTACCATCCAAATGCGGATACAGAAAAACATCTAAAAACATAATATATATAGGGGCCGCATATAAAGCGTGCTGAGGGGGGGGGGGGGGCGCATTGGATGTGCAAGCAATGTGCAGTATTATTTTTTATCCAAAATTTATATTTTATGCAATTAAAATATTCAAATATTTAAATGCCGCCTTCAAAAGTACTGTAGCCACCAGAGAGTCCAAGTGGGGTGTTTTCCCATTGGCTGTTCTCGTTCCCAGATGGCCCGGTGTTCTCAATTGGTCCACTGTTTTGCCCCTGTCGGCTGGATTTATGGGGTGGACTGTTCTCTGTCCGTGGTGTCAAAGCATTCATATTCAATTTTTATTAATTTCATAAGCAGAATGATATTATGACCCAACCTGACGCTACATGGCCATGAGATCGCTCTTATTTTAAAATAGCATGTTAAAAAGAATAGTTTTGGTGTTCAGGGCTGCCATGTTAAACTCATTGTCACTAACTCTAGGTGGAAGAGAAGCCAAAGCCCCTTGCAGGTGTCATTATCTGTGTGAGTAAGAAACTCATTAAGAAGCAGAGTGAGTTGAACGCCACTGCAGCCTCTCTTGGGGCAGACTACAGGTATGCATTAAGGTTATGTCATGTAAACTAAAGATTGTTGCTTGACGGCAGATATCTGTTAATAGTTCATTCTAAAATGATAAAAAAAAAAAAAACTTTGAATTTTTGTATCCAGCAAAGAAGTGGGTTATGTGTGTGTGTTTGTGCTGAAGTATTGTAGTGCACTGACTTTATTATTTTTTTGCTTTTTATTTTTTTCATTAGGTGGTCTTATGATGAAACAGTAACACACTTCATCTATCAAGGCCGGCAGAATGACACTAGTCGGGAGTACAAGGCCGTCAAAGAAAGAGGTGTTCATGTTGTCTCAAAGCACTGGCTTCAAGCAGTACGTAAAGAAACACAATTTACACTCTCGATTTCCAACCTCCGAGAGATGACTGTATATTTGAGACCAATCAAAAGGGTCTCTGTCCTTAAGATGTCTCACAATGAACAGAATTTCTCTTAAGAAGAAAACATATATGAAGTAGGTTGATCAAAATGAGCATTAATCACAGCCACCTAGATTGCCTGTACTTTTAAGTTACTTATAAATGATTTATTCAAACCATTTTTTCTGTAGACCTAAAATTTTGTTTAAAATGTCAGTGAGGCCATTTTTATAAGCAGCAGTCTTGAAGGCCACAGCTGAAAATGGCTTAATGAATATTATTTTCAGGCTATTATTATCCCAGGCTATACTTCTGCAATAAAACGTCTATAAACAAATCAAAAGGAGGGTTATGTGCATAGTACTGTTTGTGCTACATGACTGAATTAATTACTGTTTTTTTTATTGTTTGATTGTGTTATTTTTAGTGTGCAGAGGAGCAGAGGCTGGTGCCTGAATCCCTGTATCCGTATACATACAATCCTAAATTGAGTCTGAACCTCAGCCAAGTGCAGGACAGAAGGGTTTCTACATCTAGGTCTCCACCCAGCATCCCCTACTGTAACAATCTGGAACAGGATTGTAAGCAGGACAAGGTAAGCAGAAAAGTGGGATCAGATCTTGTTACAAAAATATAAATGTTTGGTTATGTAGATTTTAGTGGTAGGGGGGTGCTTTTTGTTGTGTTATGGATGCTGGTCCAGGATTCATGGTGCATTAATTAGTCATTTAGCAGATGCTTTTATCCAGAAGGACGGAGCATAAGGAGGTTAAGTTGCTGAGTTAGGATTTGAACTGGGAACCAACTGGTATCAAACCCTTTATTTAACCACTGGACCACCAAGCCTCCTATGCATCTGTTGGGTGATATACCAAGATCAAATGTTTTATAAAATCAAATACACAAACCCATACACAGCATGCCAAGAATGGCACCTGGTAAAAGATCTAAAGATCAGTTATGTTATTTTGAGGCAAACAATGGGTAGATGCTGAAATTCATTATGGTTCCATGGTAAATCATCTTTTTGAGGATTTCCATATGTATGGTTGTCAGTAACTAAATCCCTTTCAACTCTCTCCAGTCATATGTTCCATTTGATAGAGATGAAGAGTTGACAGAGGAAACCAGAAACCACCGTGAAGATAGAAACCCTGAAAAAACAAACCTAGAAAATCTGGAGAAAAGGGGTAACTACAAAAAATGAACAGCAAACAGTAATATTTTGCTTGCCTCTTGTGATGGTTTCATCAAAATGACTTCTGTGACTTGTCCTATTTTCTTGCTGTAACCATTAAAGTGCACTACTTATTCTAGTCACTGGACAAAATAGTTGGTGTTAACTGATATTTCTTGACAACCTATTATTGTAATCTTTTGGTTGTGGTTCAGGGGCAGGAGCTAGGGCTCCTCTCCCGTTCTTTCCCATCTGTGAACATACTAATGATACAGAACCTCTCAATATGCTATGTGAACCTGCAAAATTTTTAAGGGTTACAGACTTTTTAATTAATTTTTTGGTTTGTTTTATGGGGACTGTCTTGGATTTTTAAAAAATGTAATAATTGCAACAATGTTTATTGATTTTTTTGCTGCAGATCTGGCTGAAGCATTAGAAATGCGAGAGAATCTTCAGCGGCAGCTCCAGGAGATCATGTCGGCCACCAAGGTGCCAAAAGGCCAACGGGTTTCACTGCCTGCTTTGCAGAATTCTCCCCAGACCCCTGACAGTGTGGGCCACTCAGGGAGGAACGGGCGTAGCCGGGCCCTGGAGGCACTCAGGTAATAAAATGGTTTGTTTATCAGATCTCTATACTGTAGTCCTGGCATGATGCTATATAAATATTATAGATTCATTAAATCGTTGTCTTTGTGTGACCTCATCTGTTACCGTAGACATTCCCGTCGGGCGATAATGGACATGAACACAGAGCCCTCTCAGTACGAGCAGATTACCTGGGATGACCCCACTGCCAGAGAAGAGAGAGCTAGGCTGGCCAGTAACCTGCAGTGGCCTGGCAGTCCGTCCCAGCACTCTCCTGAGAATCTCCAGATCAACATCCTCAATGCAGAAAATGACATCCCCCAACATAAAGAGTCATTGACTGATTCAGAACTGGCTGGATTTGGTGCGAGGATTTAGATACATTTTTATTTTAACATTTTTAATATAAAGTAGTATTTAAATAGATAATGTTGTCTGTCACTGAAAATAGTTTTGTTCCTTTAACTTTCATGTACATTTATTTTGTAGTATTAACCCTTTGCGGCCCTATGTCGGACCCTGTCCGATATCATCAAAAAGACGTAAAAAATAGGTCTCTAGGCATTTTTTCTTCGGAAAAAGCTGTGAAAACCATTCAATGGCCTTGAGAAGCAGAAAACAAAAAAAAAGGGGGGCGTATCTTATGAATACAGACAGCCCTGGCATCACATAGATAACACAGACATAAACAAACAAGATAGCTGCTTCTGCATCCAGCGCTCAAAGAATATCACAGACATTTGCAGAGCTTTTTTTTAGATGTTATAGTAATAAAATAATGATTTGGATCGCATTATTGAGGAGTTTGGTGATAAAACGAGTGATCAGGAGATGATTTATCGGTATACACTACTATCAAGAGGTATGTGAAAAATACAGCGAACGAGGGGTGGGGCGGGGCTGGAGATGCAGTGCCTTTTAAACCTGTTTTACTGTGAAAAAAAATACTTTTAAACAGCGCGTCTAAAATAAACTGCGCGTGTGAAAATAAATTGGACCTGACGCGCCTGAGACGCACTGAATAAACTAATACCACTAAGGGTTAATTGGAAAGTCATTCAGTATTTGAGTGATGTAAGTTATAACAGAATTGAATCAAATGTAACACTTGTTGCTCCCTTCTTCATATGTTGTAATCTGTAGCTACGTGTGAACTTGATGAAACAAACAAGAACAAGACTGCAAAATCTCCAGGCCCATTAAAGGTTGAAACTCCACCAAAAGATCGCATTATCCTCATGCCACAAGCTCCCAGCATTACCTTTCCTCTGGCAAACCCACTAGTTGCACCACCGCCAAAGGGACAGGTAAGAAACCATGTGCTCATCCGGACTCGGCTGGAACTTACTGTATATAAAGTAAGAAGTAAACCTTGATAGTTTCCAGCTGTATGTAATGATACCTGGAAACATTTAGTTAACCCTTGAAGTACTGTATATTGTCCTTAACACTAGAACCGCCGAAATGTCTGACTAGTTACAACTGCCGCAGCGGTTCATATTTTAAAACAGCTTCAATATGAAAATGAAAAACAAACAATCGGATACAACGTAATATTTTTATTTATGAACATCATACATAACATTTGCACAGCAAAAACGCTGTATATACTTTGAAAATTAAACTTTTTCTCAGAGCACATATACATAAATATGAAAACTATAATAAAATAAACTTTACACAATAAACTACTGTGTAAACAGGTGTAAAAAGCTGTATGCACATACAAATTATAAAAAAATAAATAACTAGTTATAAAAATAGCATATGCGCTTTGAGGGAAACAGAGTTCTATTACAGCTGTCTAATTAGTACAATCCACAAAGAAAACACTCTTTTCAACTTTACCAGTGCATGTACCAGAGACTGCCTTTTCACAACGGGCACAGACATCCAAAGTTTTGTTTGTAGCAACCTGGCATTGTCTTTTCTTCCATTTGCCAGTGGGTGCAGCGCTGGCTGAAGGTTGAGGGGCATTTGCAAGCTGGCTTGCGCTTCTCTAATCAAAATGTTTCTGCCGTAGCTCCAGGGCTAGCTGCAAAGTGAAGTCCCTCTGGGAGATTGTTTTCCCAGTGCACTCCTTGTACAAAACAAAAGCCAGGTCCAAAACATTATAAAAAAACAGCCACAGGCCACCTGCAAGAACCACCTTTAACAGAATACTGCCGTGCCATTTTGATCAAGTACATCCACACCATACTTCGTTGCATTGTAAAATGCAACAGTCTCTGGCTTTCGTTTAGCATCAGTCCCGATGGTCACTGATCTGTGCAGAGCTTATAATAATAATAATATATGATGCGCATAATGACTTTCATCAGTGTTTCAAGCACTCAGCAGAATTATAATACGTTCTTTCACAACAACTTTGATTGTATTACAAAGGCCAGACTAAATTGTCAGCTATATTTTATTGATTTCAATATACGGTTAAATATGCTGCTCTGGCGTTTTAAGGAGTAAGTGCTTATAACTTATTCATGTTTACGATTCTGCAGCTGAAACACCGTATGGGAATTTAATTCAAATACTTAGTAACACGTAATTTAAATTTGAATTCAAAAGACTGTCATGGCGGTTCTGGTGTTAAACCCGGGAAAAATAATAATTGGGAGCTGCTATGAAAGATTACATACAAGATTTAAATAATTATTTTGCATCATTACCAACTCCAGAATATCTCAATCTAAAATATTCTACTTACAGTTGCAAATTTCTTCTTTTTCTGCTAAATAAACCTCACATTGTATTGTTTTAATTGGCACACTAGCACCCAATATTTTGTATACAGGTAAAATAATAAATGTATTACACCTTACCAAATACTTTATACGAGCAACTGTAAATCTAAAAGACTACCCCGAATAAACTGATGTATTTTAGAATAATGCTTGCCCCGAACACCATTTGACTTGGAGACAAACAATAGGCTGGATGGAATTTCTTCATCATATTCACCTTCTTTTTTATGCCTTATGGCCACAGATGCTAGAAATCCTCTTTTACAGAAAATATTGTAGCAAGAATAGCAACAAAACTTAGCTGTCCAGCAATTGGCTGTATCCATCATCTTTATTACACATAGCTAATGTTATAGCTGATTTCATTTTCTAAGGTGCACAGCAAAGTATACAACATAAAGTGCTAACATAAAAAATGCACACTTACGGTGCTTGGTTCCCTTTCAATTCGAAGATGACCACCAACCAAAACTTTTGGGATATGCCCGCCTTTGGTAGGTATTCACTGAGCACTTTATGTCAGAGCTGCCGATCAATAGACCCTTCCGTGGAGTGACGTCCTCGGTTCCACCTGCCGAGGGAATAAGTAGTCGCTCCGCGGAGCCCACTTCCTCTTTTGCCTCTCACCTACGGTAAGGTACGCTTCTGTGTCACTAACCCGAGAGCGTTTTTCGAAAGAGCTCTTCTGAGTTGACTGTATTTCTCTTGCATTCGTGCTGAGAGCCAGCTTGCCGCTCTTGTGGAATCAGCGGCTCCATTTTGAGTGTCTTTTTCCTTCTTCTTACGGTCTGCTTCGCTTGTGTTGCAGGACGTCTTTTCTTGGCTGTCCGTCGTATGAGTGTGACTGCCTGTGCAGCATTGGTGTGTGCGTGTGTTGTCTTTCAGCCTACACCTTCAGGGAGAACACCGTTCCTCTGCTGGGGCTCAGCTTGCCGCCCCGTCGTTGAGTGACTCTGCCAGCTGTCGTTCACGCAGCTTGGGCAAAAAAAACAAAAACAGCCAGTCAGCTATGTGTTCCTCCATCTGGCTGTGTTTTAGCCTGCCCTGCTGTCAAAAAAAAAGAAAAAAGTGTGTTCTCCCTTTTGCTCTGTTCTTTTTCAACTGACTGAGCTCTCGCCCGCCACAGCTTAGGCATGAGTGTCTCCCCTGGTGCATGCTGCTTGCTGACCATATGGCTGACTACACGCAGTTAGGGTAGGCACCACTGCATTAGCTGCCCCAGTGGTTTGGTACCTCGGTGCACGCTCAGCCCTTGGTACTTCGGTGCCTCGGTACACGCAGTGTGCACGGTACTTTGGTGCCTTGGTGCACACGGTGTTCGGTGCGCATAGTGCCTCAGCGCGCATAGTGCCTCGGTGCTCGGTGCACTCGCTGCTAGGTCCACATGGCACTCCATGCACGCGGTGCTTCGGTGCCTCGTGCGCATAGCGGCTCGGTGCACACGGTGCTTGGCGTGCATGGCGCATCGGTGCTTGGCGTGCATGGCGCATAGGGCCTCAGTGCTCGGGCACGCTGGAGTGCAGGGTACTGTGCGACGGTGCCTGCCACGCATAGCTTAAACTCAGTGCAAGACGGTGTGCAGTGCCTGGGTTATACCCCAATTGGAATGTCTTCGTTCCATGCTTGCATGTCCTGCAGGGCAAACATACCTTAGGAGGATGGGCATACATTGTATGCGTGGTGCTTGGGTGTCCAGCACTCCACTTCAGCCCTAGAGAACGAGACATTCTGCGACATCTGTGCGGCTTTCCTGTCCCTGGTGCTTCGCAGAAGGCTTAACAGGGCCATGGGGACTGAATGTTCATCCCCTGTGAACGAGCTGTCTGAGGCCCTAGGAGCCACAGTTCCCCCACCCCCTCCAACTGCCACAGGGTATCCCCTGCGCACAGACTCAGCCGCCACCCTCTCACAGCCGCTCCCCATCTCCACAGACGGTGAAGCGGGTCAAGCGCTCGAGACAGGCCTGGGATATCATGGACCTGAATGCACAAGTGGCCCCGGTCCTGGAGCTGTTGGCGCAGCAGCAGACTGCTGACGCACCTACCACGCTTCCGCCAGTGCCTGCCCCAGTACCAGCCCGTCTCCCCCAAGGGAGTTCAGAATGAGCTGGAATAGTCGGCACGGACGACTATTCCAGCTCCCAGTGTGCTGAAGCAAGTGGCCCGCTCACGTCTTTAGAGGGCGCGGACAAGCTGGGCCTTGCAGGTTTTTCCCCAGTGGACTCCACCATTGCGGCCTTGGTCTAGGCTCCGCCGGTGGGGGGCTTGCCCAAGGACCCTGCGTGCCCGAACCTGCAAAGCAGGGTCAAGGAGATGCACTTGAAGGGGAAGCACAGGTGACTCGCCTGACGAATATGGCGAGTATCCTGACCGCCTATATGGATGGCATAGTATGGGAAGCCCCGCTCCCTGAGCCGGTGGCTTCCGAGTTACGCCTCCTTTCAGGCACGCTGCTCCAGATCTTCAGCCTTCAAGGACAAGCCCTGGGCTGGAGCACAGCAAGCCTGGTGGTGGCTCTCAGACATCTATGGCTGTCATAGGCGAGGGTCCCCAACACGGATAAAACGGCGCTGTTGGATGCGCCGATATCCCCGGGGCATACTTTTGGGCCAGTAGTAGAGGAGATCCTGCAGCGCTCTCACTGAGAACGCGAGGCGTCTCGGCAAGTGGCTGTGCTACTCTCTCCCCGTGCTCGTGTGTGTTTCGAGCCGCTGGCAATCTCCACAGGCACGCACAATAATCCGGACGGTCCAGATTCCCACAGCTCTGCTGGGTGACCTCAGGCACTGCCTGCAGGCCACCGCGGCAGCAAGCAACCGGACCCTTCCGCAAGGAAGAGAGAACGCAGCAGCGCTCCAAAAGACAGTTCCAGGGCCATCGCCCTAGGCAGCCGCCTCAGCGTGCTCCACCCTGGCCACAGCAGCTTGCGGCCTCAGGTCCACCCGTTTACGCAACATCAGCTGCAATACTGACACAATTGCACCTCAGACTTCTGGGTGCTCGCCACCGTGCACACTGGTTACGCACTGCAGTTCTGCGCGGGACCTCCTTCCTTTTGAGGCATCACAGTTACATCAGTGAATGACCCTCTCCAGGCTTTGGCACTCAAGCAAGAAGTAGAGAAACTGCTTCTCAAACAACCATCCGTCTCGTAGAACGCACCTCTCGAGAAGGAGTTCTACTTGAGATACTTTCTGCTGCCAAAAAAGGACGCCGGCTTTCGCCCCATCCTTGACCTGAGACTCCTAAACTGGCTCTTGAGGGAGAGGAGATTCTAGATGGTCCTACATCTCCAATCTGTCTGGCCGGGCGATTGGTTTACAACAGTGGACTTGAAGGAACACATATTTTCATGTTCATATCCATCCAGCACACAGGTAATATCTCCGCTTCGCCTTTCAGGGGAGTGTATTTGAGTTTTTCCGTGCTGCGTTTCAGGCTCTTCTTCCCCCCCCCCCCTCGTACCAATTCGAAGTGTGTGGATGCAATCCTAGGGATCAGGGTGCTGAACTACCTGGAAGACTGGTTGATCTGTTCCCAGTCGCAGGAAGGAGCAGTGGCCCACACAGCAACAGTGATAAATCATCTAGCGAGACTGGTTCTCACTCTCAACGAGGCCAAGAGTCAATTAATACCAGTGCAGAGTATGGTCTTCTTGGGTCTCTGGCTGGATTCCCTCACCATGCAAGACTATTTGTCGGATGACAGAGTAGAGGCTATTCAAAACTGTCTGGCCCTGTTTCAACAGGGGTCCACAGTGCAACTGCTGTTGTGTCAAAAACTATTGGGTTTGATGGCCACAACCTCATCAGTTATCCAACTGGGGTTACTGCATATGCGCCCCAATCAAGCGTGGCTCAAAGCCTTTCGGCTACACCCCAAGCGAGACAGACACCATGGCTGACGGTGTCTTGCTCATGTTGGGAAGTCCTACACTGGTGGAGACAAACCCCCCACCTGCGCGAAGGTGTGATGGGAGTGATGCACAGTCGTCAAGTGGTGACGACAAACGCATCCAACCTAGGTTGGGGTGCGGTCTGGGCAGGCAGAGGAGTCAGCGGGTCCTGGACAGGCCACTGGACATCCCTGCACATAAATACTCTGGAGCTCCGAGCAGTGCACCTTGCGCTCCAGCATCTCCTTGCTGTGCTACAGAACAGAAATGTATTTGTGCGCACCGACAACATGTCAGTAGTGCCGTATGTGAACCACCTGGGGTTACACCACATAGCCTTTCGGCTGCTGATCTGGGCACAGAAGCATTTGTTGTCCCTCGGGGCTGTTCACCTCCCTGGAGTGGTGACCTGGGCGGTGGACCTCCTCTCCTCATCCATCATATTGGCGACTCCACCCTCAGGTGGTCCAGTGCATTTGGGATCGCTTCGGGGAAGCCCAGGTCAATCAGGAGAGAGAAAGCGACAGTTCTCCTGGTGGCCCCCAGATGGCCTAGGAGAATCTGGTTTTCGAACCTTTGCCAGCTGTCGTAGGGCCAGCCCTGCGAGATACTGCTGCGCATGGATCTCCTCAGTCAGGCGCAAGGCACCCTCTGGAACCCAGAACCGGGCAGACTCCAGCTGTGGGTCTTACCCCTGAACGTGACTGTCTGTCTGCCTTAGGGCTCTCGGGTGCTGTAGTTGGTACACTGCAGAACGCTAGGGCATCCTCCACAAGAGCATTATATGCTTACAAATGGAGGTATTTTCAGAAGTGGCACATGGCCATGACCCTATCTACTGTCCCATAGCTAGAGGTGGGCAGGCCCCCCTCTACGCTGAAAATATACTTGGAAGCTATATCTGCATACCACGTCCTGTATGTGTGTCTGGGATAATGGAAACAGGCTATCGTTACGCACGAACCCTGCGTTCCTAACCAAGGTGATTACGGCTTTCCACTTGAACCAATCAGTAGAACTAGAGGCCTTCCATCCCCCTCCCTTTGGTTCCAAGGAGGATAGGAAACTGAATTCTCTCTGCCCAGTGAGGGCATTGAGAGGTTATATGGATAGGGTGAAAGCGCTGCGTCAGTCTGACCAGCGCTTCGTTTGCTATCCTGAAAGGACCCTGGGTCAAGCCCTCTCGAAACAGCAACTGGCCCACTGGATTGTGGACACAGTATCGACTGCTTATAACAAGGCTGGCCTACCCCAACCGGGGAGGGTGGCCGCGCATTCTATTAGAGGGGTGGCCACGTCACGGCGGCTCTTTCAAGGTGCATCATTGACTGATTTGTACTGCGGCTAGCTGGGCTACTCCGCATACATTTACCAAACCTTGCGAGGTCGCATCCCTCGCATTCGCAGGTTCGATGCAAAAGAGGATGTGAGCTCCACGGAGCGACTACTTATTCCCTCGGCAAGCGGGACCGAGGGCGTCACTCCATGGAGAGGCCTATAGGCAACTCTGACATAAAATGCAGGCATATCCCAAAGTATTGGTTGGTGGTCGTCTTCTCTTTCAGGGAACCAGGGTTACGGTAAGTAACCTAACGTTTTCCTGACTCTGAACTTTTAAATCACCCAAGCTGTTAAACATTCACTCAAGAGTTTGATTTAACTTATGTAAATTAGGATTGTGTGTTTAATCATTTGAAATATAATAACTAAACAATCCTATTTGACTTTCATTCTGTGAAGGAGAAAAAAGGAGTAAAGATCCAGCCTGTATTTCAGCTGTCTTCGCTTAACCCTCAAGAAAGAATTGACTATTGCCACCTCATTGAAGAACTTGGTAAGATTATTATTCAGGGTCTTTCACTAGATATTTTTTTTTAGCAAAGGCACTGTTAATAGTTTACATTTTTCTTTCATTTTGAACTTTATCCATGACATTTTTTGCCACACATTGTGTCATGGTAATGCATTTTGGCTTGTAATTCATTAAGACATTTTTAAGGTATGCCAATGACACCTGTAATCTTGTATTTATTTACACCCTTGTTATGGGATATGCATTTATTTACATACCTTTTTTTCCACTCATTTTTGTATCCCTTGCCAGTTACAAAGATGTAATTTTAATTGTGGGACTGCTGCAGTATTTTCTTAAAGGTTCCTTCCAGACGTGTGATTGTTTTTCCTTGCAGGTGGGGTGGTTCTGGAAAAACAGTGCTTCGATCCTAGCTGCACGCATATCATTGTGGGACACCCCATGAGGAACGAGAAGTACCTGGCCTCAATGGCTGCTGGAAAGTGGATACTCCACCGGTCCTATCTGGAGGCATGCAGAGCTGCTGGGCACTTCATTGAGGTTGGAGTAACAAGCTTTATTTTATATAAAACATTGGAAGCAGTTAAATGTCAAGCTGAAGCTGGTGACTCAGAATGAGTTATCAATAACTTTTCAAGCATTTTTTTTAAAAATCTGAATTATTTCTCCCTTCCAGGAGGAGGATTATGAGTGGGGCTGCAGCTCCATCCTTAACGTTCTTCCTGGAATAAATGCCCAGCAGAGGAAACTTGCTGTTTCTGCATTGAGATGGAGAAAGTTCATGCAGAGGCAAAGGGAGACCAACAATAACTCAGAGGCATGGAAAATAGTGCATTATATATTTTAATAAATGCAATTAATAACATTACAGCAAAATATTTCTAAAACACATATGGAAAAATACTTCAGACCATGTCCTATGCACTACATTTGTTTAAATTCCGGGCTGGTTGTTAAATACTCAATGCCTGTGTCTGACCCAATCAATCAAAGTCCAGAAGCAGCAACTCAGGATTGGTCTGTGAATACTGTCGTTGTTCTAGCGGCTCATAGAAGAAAGTACAGTATAATACGCAGGCTTTGCTGTAGTGTTTACTTTCTAAGGCTAATTCGTACGTGAAAAGCTGTTGCGTGCTGCACTATTTACTACTGTTTTATCAAATAAAACGTGCTTTAAGGTAAGCAGTCCACATGTCCATGCTGTCCTGAACTTCTGTGTACAAGTCATTCTAAACAACAGTTGGGGAAAAAAAAAACATACATAAGATTATGTATATCTGACTTTTCTTTCTCTCTGTAGGGAGCTTTTAGTGGCTGGAAAGTAATATTAAATATTGATCAAGCGAGAGAGGCAGGATTTAGACGACTTCTCCAATCTGGTGGAGCTAAGGTGAGACATAATTCCAATATAGCTGCCACTTTGGTACTGTTAAGATGGTGTTGCCATTGTCTGCAGAAGGTAGATTTTATTTTTGAATTGTTTATTTTATCTAACACAGGTTGCAGAATGTCTGATGCTGTGTTAGTTTAAATATGCACAAAAACAAAGATCATGCTAGTACTTGGTTTGGTTGGTGGTTGTGACTGGGGCTTGGTAGAAGTGTACTGTCAGTTGTAAGTTAAGGACAGGACGTTCTCACGTGACATGTATATTAATGAATATTCTCTAGTTTTATATTTCTTTATTGAGGATCATATTTTTTACATGTGTTCAAGGTTATATGGGTAAATAAAAAAATTCTGGAAAACGTTTTCCTTTTTTGTTTTTTTGTAAATAGGTTTTTCCAGGTCTTTCTACATCTATGTACAAGGAATCCAGTCATCTGTTTGCGGATTTCAGCAAACTAAAAGCTGAGGATCCCAGAGTGAATGTGGTGGAGGCTGCTGCTCAGAAAGTGAATTGCCTTAAACCAGAATATATTGCAGATTATCTTATGCAGGTGTGTAAATTAATTTAAGATAAAATAACATACAGATCGATCATCCCAGTTTTACGGAAAAAAAAGTACTAATTATGTTTTTTTCCTGCAAACCACAAACTAGTTTTCTGCACATACTGTATATCTCACTTTTAATGTATTTTTAACATTAAAGACTTTTAAACTTCTAATACAACATTTTGCACTGTAATTTTACATATGCATTGTGTAAGTAGATTGTAAACGTCATATGACAGATATTAGTTTAAGTTGAGTGAATGTTTAAAAGGAATATTATGTACATTATACATACAGTAGCAAACATCTATTTGTGTAACACTCGTCTAAGGTTAAAGATTGCTTTCACCAAAAGCAACAAAGTAGATACGGGCCACTATCGGTGCACTAGCGCTGTTTTATAGCAAAAAGATTAGAATCTCTATCTGTCAAAGTTAGTTTTGTAAACCTTTTAAAACCTAATTGTATTAAACAAACAAATTGTATTTGAATTGACACCATTGATGGTGAATGAGACATTCTGACTAAAATGACTTTAAGGGTTCACTGTAAAATGTATCTTAGCTTACATTTAATAATAATAATACAGTGAAACATTGTTATTAGTATACTACTGTAACTTGTATAGTTACTCTGTTCAAAGGGAAAAAAGCAGGTTTAATGGTTGTTATTAATATAAATATATATATTTTTTAATAAATACCTAAAAGTACAGTTTTAGCAAACAGTCCCATCCCCTTTGATTCCAGTACAATAGAAGTACACATATCTGAACGATAAAGCATAAAGCTACAGTATATAGAACATTTCGTTCGCCATGAACAATTTGAAATATTAGGTTGTGTACAGCCCCGTGAAATTATTATTAATTTTTTTATAGATTTTCATTTTTTGTTTCACAAATGTAGTTTTATTACAGATACACATTAATAAAAACACTCAAATAGATGTATATCAATAGTAGTATAGTATACATCATGTTTTAACTACATACATATTTATTATTAAACATTATGTTTTGTTTTGTTTTAATATATAAACATTTTGACAAACAGACCTCGCACAGAAAGTTACCATCATTTCTCATTTGCTGCAGTAACGTGTAACGTACAGTCCCCACTCTTTTAATTAACTGCCTATTTTCAGTAAATACTGCCCATGCCCTCCATAAAAATACAAGATAAAATTAAAAAAAGAGATATATTTACACCGCCCTACTATTGTGGGGCTGTCATAATAATTGCACATACAGCAATCTGCCTTTTAAAAATAAAAAAAAATAAAAAAATGTAAGAGTTGTATTTTAGTCCTATTGCACTGAAGCAGGGTGTATACAACAAGCTTAGGGTTTCTCAGTATTTAAACACTAAGCAAAGCAGATTCATTCAAAACCAAAACAACATTTGCACCACTTGAAATAAAACAAAGAATTAGCATACTAATATAAAATATAAGCAAACAAGCCATATTTTCCCCAAAAGGAAAAGCAATAAACAGCTAATGCTTAACGACGGTATCTTCCCAAACAACTCGCTCCAAGTTATTCATCTGCGCAATTGCTAGTCAGAGCTTCTGTCTATGGTAACGGCTGAGACTTGACAACTACGATTGCAAGTATTTATTTAAAGTATTTTTTGTATAAACCTCTCAATTAAAAAATGTCATTCTATGTTTGCTTTATAATGATTTTTCCTTTTATTTTGTTTTATATTTGCATTTCGTTTTATATGCATTTTGTGTTAATTTGTTTTATTTCGTATTTGTGGAAAACATCTGTATGTTTTTGATTAAGATGAGGATTTGGAAAATGCAATGTTGAACTTTCTGTGCATTAATCCACATACACTGTACTGTATTTTCGTCGGTTTTAGTTTAACCTCCTGTTTGATCAAATTACAGTGTCGGGTCGGGTGCAGTTTGTGTAATTCGGAGTCGGGTCAGTGTGTTATCAGTGAGTGAATTATGGCGTTTTTAATTTTAAGTGAGTATTTTTTTTCTTCCTCTCTGTGCAAGTGCTTCGTAAAACACTTCCTGCTTTATGATTTTTGAAAAACCACTCGCCATGCACCATAGGTTCTTTGAGAAATTACCTCTCTTAATATCATCTCACAAACCCGCTTATTGTCACGTTTTGTGCAACCTGTCAAATGCTGTGCCGTGCTTTGCTAAGTAACCACAGGATATAATTAATATCCAACGCAACTAACAACCAATAGTCATCTCGGCTGATAAACTGACATTCTGTGCAGCCTGTCAAATGCTGCTGGGTGGTCTTACCGGGATAGAGTTCAGTTACAAAACACCAACGTCACCAAATTAACAAGTCAGTCATACAAATGCACACAAAAAAAAAAAAAACACCAAGTGCAACGCCTAATTGGTAGCTCTCATCAGTTGACAATTCATGCCTTTTTTAGATAATGACACAGTTTTGTTCCAGTTAATGATACAAAACATACTTGTCCTGTAGTAAACTATATGCCTTTATATAAATGTAAAGAACCACAATGTACAGTATTAAAACACTGCTCTTTAATTCACCGTTAGTTTTTTTTTTTTATTTCTCGCACCCATAATGTGCTGTCATAAGCAAATGTGAAACCTGGTTTATATCATGACCCGCTTATATCACAAATTATGCCTGCTCGGCAATCATGATATAAAGCTGGTTCATCTGTATATAGGCTGATGGAGTAAAAAAAACTTGACATAAAATTACGACATTGTTGTATTCAGCGATAATAAAAATCCATGTGGCTTTGTACAATGCAAATCTTGCAAAATATTACTGAAATATGACAGCAAAAAGACAGGAAATGCATCTCTGCAGCAGCACACTGAAAAGGGATGTATTCATCCTGTAACTGTTTTAAAAGCCATAGTTGTGGTGTAATATTTGTTGTTGAACGTTAATTTAGCGGTTTGATGTGATATAGGCTTGTCCAAAATGAGTATGCGAATTTGCAAGAGCATCTTCTGTGTGGCTATTTTTGGTAACAAAGTTTTCAAGAAGGTTGTTGTCTTCTTTTAAATCATGCAGTGTTGGATTATTAGGAAAGGAAATAAACGAGATATGATTGAGAGGGATTTTATTTTTATTGATTTAACTGAAACAGGAAATACTGTACACTGAAGGTACTTTGTTTCAATAGCGTATGTTTGGAATATATTTGTGGAGCGGGTCGGGTATGCAAATATTTCAAAGGTCTCAGGCTTGGGTCGGGTTTGGATCGGGTTTTAAATTTAGGCCCGAGCAGACCTCTGTTTCAGTCGTGACAAACCAGTTTCTAGTCAGAGAACACCCTCTAGTGTGCAGAAGATGCAGGACAGGTTAACTAAACTACATTTTGCATTGGCCTTAATTTTATCGTGGAGCATAATGCTCCATACAAAGCTATTTTTATAGCTGGCCATGGCTATCACTATTATGTACTATACTATCAGCATAGCATATCTAACTATATTTTCTTTTGTCCTGTAGGACCCACCTCCTCCAATGGAAAACTACTGTCTGCCAGAAGCTGCACAGTATCTGCAGAATAGGTTGGAGTCAAGTAAATATATAACCTCTCGCAAACGGGAAGCTTCTGGAGATGCATCAGTAGTGAAGAAGTCCAGGATAAACTAAAGATGTATTTATTCATATTTGCTTTTGTCTGAGACAAATTTATAGTATATCTGATTTTTATCATCAAGTCATTGAAAAAAAAAATTTATTTATGTAGGCTATAGTTGTGAAAATAAATAATTTTATCATTATTTTGTTTGTTTGCCGTTATGTACTGTATATTGCTACACTTTTTAAAAGTAAGTCTTTATCAGCTTGTTGGTAAGTAAACAATGTAAATGAAACCATTGGTTGGTATGAAACCTTTTTAATGGATATTTCAGATGGAATTTTATGTTTTGTGTACTGAGTCATCACTTTCTGAGTGACAGCTGGTTTTCAGGGACCTAAGGAAACACAATCCCCATACTAGAGAGAACCACAATTCAGTGAACAAACCCAGTAATGGAACGACTAAAATAACAGAAAACAGCTACTACTAACATATGGCCAGAGGTTAAAACAGTGTGGTATTAATGGGTTGCCAAGCGGCTCTCCAGGTAGAAGTGTAGCTGTATGGTTCGCAGGGTGAGTCATACAGCACAGGTTTGCATCCTGGTTCTGGCACTCCCTTGAATTAGGGAGGCAAAACATACAGGGACTTTCTCCTCATTGTGCTACAGCGAACCCTATTGTGCTACAGCGAACCCTATTGGCCAGGCACCCAGTGAGCTCAAAAGGTGGACATCCGCTCTCGAGTTCCTGGGTGAACAAGGAAGCTGGCTTGGTCACGTGATCGGAGGACGCCCACTGCACTTCGGGTCTCCTGTGGGGAATTGCTGCGGTGAGGGGAAAAGAGATTGTGCATTCCAAATTGGGGAAAAAACTGGGGGTAATAATTGAACGCACTAAAGTAATTGTACAACACCACAGTAGACAGCTGTGTACCAACCATTAGCTCTGAGGTCAGAATCATTACACTTTTACCATAGTGTTGTATGCAGATATGAAGTCACTACTTCAAGTGTGGTCTGAGGTATGAGGATTTTAAAATCGGCAGTGACAACTTTGTAAATTAACTGCCACAAAACAATTAAATTCTCTTATAGGATACCCACAGTCAGACATGACAGAATCTATCATGTACTGTAGGAACATAACAGGTTAATGTCTAGAGGCTGCTGGCCTAATCTCTATGGCAACCCAAAAGATAAGGAGTGTTGCCTTTTGTTCTTTGTGTTTTAAACTTATTTTTAATTGTAGTGATTATGCAAAATTGTAATAAAAGATGTAAAAGGGAGTGGGCCTAGCTTGGTAACCATAGCTACACTGATAAGTGAGGCCCACTGGACGACCAAGTTTGACACCCAAGAATGCCAGGTGTTGTGGCTGATTCAGTAGTTATTGTGGGCAATGAGGGATATGAGAAGTTTGTACACAACTCACACTAAAGACCAAGACACGCTGTTTCTCAACCTTTATGTTTTTTCCAGTCAGTCAGAGAAAAGGGAGCTTGAACTGCAACGCTGCTAATACCATCCAGCAAATACCCACAGAAATAATATACAGAGCATCAAAAGAAACAACACTATTATAACAATTTTTTTTCGAAAAAAAATAAGGTATATAAATGATGGACAATGACTAAATGTTTTGGGTTTCTTTTTAATCACTCGATCATTCATCCTTGACCATGACACGCTTGAGTGACTATGACTGAAGCATATGCACTTAATCACCTAATTAGTGAGACAGTTGATTGGACACTGGATATGGAGTGATTGCAGCTGTTGAATTGCAAGCTTGAATAAAAGCAATAAAGAAAATCACAGAAAAACAATATGCCACGTCTGTCAAGAGATCAGCGCCTTCGTGCAATTGGTATGTTGGAGGCTGGACTAGGGCAGCGTACTGTGGCTTGTCGTCTTGGGTGCTCACAGCCAGCAATTTCAAACACGGTGAGACGGTATAACCAGACACACTGTCAATGACTGGCCACGAACTGGGAGACCAAGAGTCACAATTTCGATTTTCGATTTGCCTAAGATCGACAGATCATTTTGCAGCATGTCTTCGTGATGTCAATTGTTAATCAGCACAATAAAAAGTCACTGCACCTGCTCTAAAAGAGAGTTCGTCATTTTTCGATCACATCTAGTGAATTTTATCCAAATATGATTGATACATGTCTTTTGATGCTCAAATATAAGTAATAAGTTTCTTTTGATGCTCAGTATATGTCAGTCAGAAAAGGCAAACAAACCAGTGGTGGAAAATACAGAGCGGGGGAGGACACAATTACAGTACAGGAATTTCAGCACAAACACAATGCACATAACACAGATACACAGTGGGAATGACAGTACCTGGATTGCTACATTGCCCCCACCTTAGTTCCTTTTTGTCCCCAAAAAGGTTGCAGGGTGCAATGCCTGAGAGTTGACCGATGCTAGTCCCACTTGCGTCGCTGTGATTCGGTACAGGTTTTCCAGGTAGCCGCTGTCTGTCAACAACAGTGGCAGGATACAGGCAGGTGGCTGCTGGCGACCAATGTCAGATGGTCGTTTGAACCAAAAACAAACCGGCTCATCATCAAAAGGGCTGGGGGTGCAGAGTGTGGACTCCTGCACGGTGGTGCGACATGCAAGCAGGATCAACAACAGATGCAGATTCCAATCCCGCTGGAGTGTTCGCTGGTGGCAATGGCCAGCTGGATGCCAAGAGTGTGGTTGAAGCGCTCAGCCAGGCCATTGCTTTGGGGGTAAAGGGGAGTGGTGCAGCCCAGTTTGGCTGGTATAACGTTGCGTGGAGAAATTTAGGAACATTCATAGTAATCAAGTTTTTTTTCTTGAGCTTTTTCTTGTTGAGTACATTGTTCTCTTGTCACATGTCACAAAGTGGCATCCGGTAGTTTTGATATGCTGACTTTGCTCATTGTTCTGAGGCAAAGAAGTTTTTTTTTGTTTTTGTTTTTTAAATACAGCAGACACATGGGATTCTACTCTTAAAGTTTATTGCACGACAACTGTAAATAACAAGTAAGTCAGTAACATTCGCCAGAGCTGTAAATTCAAAATTAGAACCATCAGCATGACATGTCAACTTAAATGCAAATATGACATACATACAGATAGTCTCAGACAAAAGTATTGGCACTCTATGCTTATTATATCACAATTCAAGGTAACAGATTAAGGACAAGCATTTAGCAAACTTTAACCACTTTATAATAAAACAAAAAGTAAAATACACGATTTCTAGTAATTTAACAAATAATCAAAAAAACAAAGATTTCATTTAAAGTATTCGTTCATGACAAAAGTATTGGTACCTCTGCTTTAGTATTTTGTGTGTCCTTGTTTTGCTTTTATTACAGCTTTCAGATGTGTATGATAATTCTTAACCAGTATGTTACATCTTGTTGGTGAAATCTGGGCCTATTCCGTCTTGCATATTTCCTTCAGCTGAGACAGATTGGATACACAATGCTTGACTGCAGCTTTTTTTCAGATGGGATGAGATCTGGTGATTGCAAAGGCCATTCCAGAACTTTTATCTTCGATTTCTTCAGGAATTCCAGAGTTGACTTAGCCGTATGCTTTGGGTCATTGTCATGTTGGAAGGTAAACTGTCTGCCAATCAGCCTATGAGCAGATGGTATCAGTGTACTTTGTAGAATGTATTAATACACGGCTGAATTCATTCAATCTTCAATCGCATGAATGTCTCCAGTCCCTGAACTGCTAAAACAACCCAATGTCACGATCAAACCTCCGTGTTTAACTGTAGGTATAAGGGTTTTCTTCGTTGGAGGTTTTCCCCTTTTTTCTCCAAACCTACTGTGGTCCATTTTTGGGAAGAAGTTATATTTTAGTCTAATTGGACCAGAGAATTTTGTTGAAAATTGCTTCATATTCCTTTGCAAATTTCTGATGGATTGATTGTTTTATGAATTTCCTTAAAAAAAAAAATTTTAAAAAAATGCCTGATGCTTCTAAATCCATCTTTAAGTCCTTGGCTGTTAATCTTGGATATTTTTTAGCTGCTTGGACGATTCTACCTGCTGTGCCCATAATTTTCTTTGGATGCTCCCTTCTTTCAAGCGTTTCAGTTGAATTTGTTCTTTGGTTCTTCTTGATTATTGCCGATTGTGGATTTTGGTATTCCATATTTCTTTTATACTGTTCTGCTGCCATTTCCTTTGTTTTAGTCTGCTACGAGTGCTTTTCTCAAACGTGAATCCAACTCTTTTGTCTTGACAAAACGTTCTTTAAAACATGTTGGAAATAATTACCTTTTATTCTGGGAATTGACTTTTTAACACAGCTTAATTGCTGTGTAATGGTTTTCAATCAATATATTTTTAATCAGTTCTATTAGTTTTTGACAGATTTAATGTAAAGATGCCAATGTGTTTTCATTAACAAACATTTAAAATTGCTTTTTATTTTTATAAAGATTGTTTGTTAAACTACCAGAAATAATGTGTCAAATTATTGGCTAATGTTCACAAAACGCTTGTAAGTAAAAGGTTTTCTCTAATTCTTATATTAAGTGTGAGGTGCCAATACTTTAGTCTACAACTAGTGTGACACAATATCCCCAGATGTTTTTGTTGTTAGTTTTATTGAACCACATAAACCTACATCCAGGATCTAATTATATATATATATATATATATATATATATATATATATATATATATATATATATATATATATATACACAGTATTGTGCAAAAGTTTTAGGCAGGTGTGAAAAAATGCTGTAAAGTAAGAATGCTTTAAAAAATAGACATGTTAATAGATTATATTTATCAATTAACTAAATGCAAAGTGAGTGAACAGAAGAAAAATCTAAATCAAATCCATATTTGGTACACTTGCACACAGTTTTTGAAGGAACTAGGCAGGTAGGTTGGCCCAAACATCTTGGAGAACTAACCACAGTTCTTCTGTGGATTTAGGCAGCCTCAGTTGCTTCTCTCTCTTCATGTAATCCCAGACAGACTCGATGATGTTGAGATCAGGGCTCTGTGGGGGCCATACCATCACTTCCAGGACTCCTTGTTCTTCTTTACGCTGAAGATAGTTCTTAATGACTTTCGCTGTATGTTTGGGGTCGTTGTCATGCTGCAGAATAAATTTGGGGCCAATCAGATGCCTCCCTGATGGTATTGCATGATGGATAAGTATCTGCCTGTACTTCTCAGCATTGAGGAGACCATTAATTCTGACCAAATCCCCAACCCCATTTGCAGAAATGCAGCCCCAAACTTGCAAGGAACCTCCACCATGCTTCACTGTTGCCTGCAGACACTCATTCGTGTACACTCTCCAGCCCTTCGGCGAATTTACTGCCTTCTGCTACAGCCAAATATTTCAAATTTTGACTCATCAGTCCAGAGCACCTGCTGCCATTTTTCTGCACCCCAGTTCCTGTGTTTTCGTGCATAGTTGAGTCGCTTGGCCTTGTTTCCACGTCGGAGGTATGGCTTTTTGGCCGCAAGTCTTCCATGAAGGCCACTTCTGACCAGACTTCTCCGGACAGTAGATGGGTGTACCAGGGTCCCACTGTTTTCTGCCAGTTCTGAGCTGATGGCACTGCTGGACATCTTCTGATTGCGAAGGGAAGTAAGCATGATGTGTCTTTCATCTGCTGCAGTAAGTTTCCTTGGCCGACCACTCGTCTCACGGTCCTCAACGTTGCCCGTTTCTTTGTGCTTCTTCAAAAGAGCTTGGACAGCACATCTGGAAACCCCTGTCTGCCTTGAAATTTCTGCCTGGGAGAGACCTTGCTGATGCAGTATAACTACCTTGTGTCTTGTTGCTGTGCTCAGTCTTGCCATGGTGTTTGACTTTTGACAGTAAACTGTCTTCAGCAACCTCACCTTGTTAGCTGAGTTTGGCTGTTCCTCACCCAGTTTTATTCCTCCTACACAGCTGTTTCTGTTTCAGTTAATGATTGTGTTTCAACCTACATATTGAATTGATGATCATTAGCACCTGTTTGGTATAATTGTTTAATCATACACCTGACTATATGCCTACAAAATCCCTGACTTTGTGCAAGTGTACCTAGAAGAATTGATGCTGTTTTGAAGGCAAAGGGTGGTCACACCAAATATGGATTTGATTTAGATTTTTCTTCTGTTCACTCACTTTGCATTTAGTTAATTGATAAATATAATCTATTAACATGTCTATTTTTGAAAGCATTCTTACTTTACAGCATTTTTTCATACCTGCCTAAAACTTTTGCACAGTACTGTATATATATATTTTTAAAATTATACTTAATAAACCTAGCGTACACTGGCCCACCCCTGCTTTAGATACCTAGATTAGATCAGGAGAGTCTGCACACGTGGGTTTGTAAAATAAAGCAATTCCTTAAGCTAAATTTCCATTCCATAACCCTTTAAAAACAGATGTGTTATAAAATTCTTAGTGGTCTCAAAAAGCCAGACACTGAAAACAAGGACTGAATTTCGTAAGTGAATAAAAGAACAAAAGCACACCATGTTGTATGCCTTAACATGAACAATGGTCACTATTCACAAAGCTTTTACTTAGTAAATCATGATTGTTTTCAGTCTACAACATTAATGAATTAAATAATTTGATTTTTTTTCTCTCCTGTAATTGACCCCATTTAGAAATTTACACTTTAATAGGATTTTAGATTCCCATTCATCTTTTCAGATTTTTTCCTTCTTATGAAGCACCAGGATCTTGATGCACCATCTTTAAACAAAACCACATTGCAATGCTAAACAGCATACTAAAGACTAAATTAGTTTAAAAAGATGGGCACACATAAACAATGGATACAATTTAGGAAAAATAACCTTGGCTTACACAGGATTAAACAAAAAAAAAAAAAAGTGTCAATAGATTATATTTATTTCTGCAAAAATACCCTATTGAAGTTCAATTAAAAGGCGAAACTTCATTTTTGCCCATAAGTTGCAGGAAAAAGTTTATTATTTTTTTTTATATACCCTTGTCGAATATATTCTAGCAACATCTTTGGTGAAAACAGATTTGAACCACTTGTAATCCAACTGTTTTTTATTGTCCATGAACAGGGGTATGATTATATGGATGCTCATTGGTAATTGAACACTTTTTTCAACAGGTGTTTATGCTGCCATGCAATGATGTCTAAACTAATGTACAGTAAACTGTGTGTTTTAGTCTGCATTGTAAATGTTAGCACTGGCAAAGGCAAAATGTTTCTCTATTTTATTGCATTAAAAATCTTGTCTACCAAATCTTTAAGATAACTGTCCAAGCAAGGTGCTACACAAAAGCACAAAATACCATAAGCCTTGTTTAATTTAATAAAATGAGTTTAGGTAATCTGTCAAATTGACTAAAGACATTTGGCCAAAAACCTGATTAGTTTAGTCATTTCTTCAAAGGCATTATACTTGTAAAACATAAAAAAACCCCATCTGTGAACACTTACCTTACAAAGCTATCAGATCAGATGTAATTTAAGCTACAGTTAATACTTGTCCCACATTAAACTGCTGGCAATTGTAGTGTTTGTTTGTGCTGTTGCGCCAATTTGAACATTAACCTTTATTTGCATTTAGAGTCATAACTTGATAGATAGCACAGAGGGGAGGGCCTAATCTCCAGTTGCTGCTACTCTGCAATTAAGACAGAATTAAACAAGAAAAGAGGCTCTTGTGCTACCTAGTAAGTAAATCACATTATGTTAATATAATATGCATGTGTACATTGTTTCACACGGGAATTATGCATGTCTTTAGTACTTTGACTTTCTTGGCATTTTTTTTTTATTTATTAGATCCTCAGTTAAATAAATCCAATGAGACAATTAACACAGTGCACCAAAGACTCAAGTAAAAACTGCTGAAGTACTGCAGATTTATTGAAATATTTATTTCTACAGCTGCTCTGACATTGCCACAACACATGTCCCAGAAAATCAAATGAATGGACAGTATCTTCTGCACAGTACACAGGGTAAAATCATTTTGTAACGTCTGAAAGGTTTAGTTGCAGGGAAGAATGAACTGGTATTGCAGTGAAGATTAAACTTAAGGCCCGATGTTAATGCTGAACCAAAGATCCATCCATCCATCCTAAAAACAAATTCACAGCAGTGTATCCTCAAAATCGGCCCAAATCAGTATCTTATATATATTTTCTATTGGCAACAAAGAATATTCTACCGGATACAAAAATATATACTGGTTCTTACTCGAATGTTAATTCACCAAATAGTAAAGATTAAAAGGAGCTTTCTCAAATTTTGCACTTATTTGCTCAAGACCCCCCCCAATAATGTATGGACCTGGAACAAAGGTTCTATATATATATATATATATATATATATATATATATATATATATATATATATATATATATATATATATATATATACACACACACATACATATATTTATTTTTTTCTTGGGGGTGGGGGGAGGGTAACATTTTCCCCAAGCAAAATATGCTAGTCATATAAAGGGTTTAGGTATCTACTTCTGTGCAATTAGTTGCCACACACCCACAAGTACTCAACAAAACAAACAGTGCCAGCAAAAAAAAAGGGGTGTCACATTAAATCAATTAGGTATGAAGTCATAACCCTATTGCACTCCAGTAAAGTTTTGTATTTCAATGTAACAAAAGGTCTTCAGCCAGGCTGCAAAAAAGATATAGTAACATAATTGAATTTTGATAAATAACTAGCCTCTACAGGCTGATCTACTGAGACAGCATGTTTATAATTGCGTTCTGCATGGCAATTTAATAAACATTAAACCACCACTCAAGAGTTTTGTTTTACCAAACACGAATTGTTAAATAAAACTGTAAAAAGGCACACAGAGTAAGGTTTTAGCCTCAATATTTCACCATAAGGCACAGCAAAATAAGTTGAAGGTCCTTACCCAATGTATGCCCCAGATTGCTTTCTTTAACTGCTCTTCAGCAAAACTACAATTATAAAACATGCAGAATTGTTTAGGATGTGCTTACGAAAATAACAATGCAGGAATTTAAAAAAAAACAACAAAAAAACGGATATGGTCATCAAAATTCAGGCTAATTTAACCTGTTTTGAACACATCTGATCTATATGGTGTACCTAAACCCGATTACAATTGGGAGAAAAATAGCAGGAGAGCCCCCCAATAGGCACTTGTGAAAATGTTAAATTTGAGTGCACCTTTTTTTACTGTTAACCTCAATGCTTTACCGATTGAACAAAAAAGTAACACTGGTTACATTTATATTCTGTAGATAAATCAAAACTACAGCTCTGTACTACTTCATTTTCATAAGGGATAAAAAGAAAGCTCTTTCCTTTCTTTTTTTCCCCCCATTTTTAAAAGTGGTGTGCTCCAAGCAGTCAATTGCAGCCTATAAAATAAAAAGCAATATTATCCTCTGAGGACAATGCACAGAATTGTATTTTACAGTAAGGCCACTTAAACTGGTTTTCCTTGTAAGCAGATCATAACCTTTATGGCTGACCATTTTTCACACCGTTCCATTCTTCGGCAGAATGTCTTCAGCTTTAAGTTTCACTCCAGCATCCTCCTTGTGAAGCAATTACAATCTTGAGGTTCCAAACAAGATGTGGTCAATACAGTATCCATTAGTGCACAGTGTACACCTGAGGTAGTGACCCTTTAAGAAGACCCAAACTCCCACAACAAAACTGCCATGAAAATGTCCACCAATTGGCTGTGAAACATTACAAAAAATAGTAGTTTGTAAAACTCCTTGTTGATTTTTTTGCTTGGCATTTTATAGCGACAGTAAAAACATGTTAGCTGTTACCACCTTCTTTACAAATATGATCCATAGTAGCCCCACCCCCAAAAAAAATCCTCAATGTTCCAGTGCTTTAAAGCTAACACTTTCATGATGGCCCTTATGGTTGGTCTGTGTCTTTCTCAGCTGAGTGCATTCATTTTGGCCCAGTTCTGCACAGGCGGATGTAATCCAAAGCTGTAGTTTAGTTACCATAGGTGATTAGATGGGTACCAGCATTCCAGAAAGAACAGTTGTGCACACTAAGTTACTTGTCTTCTAGAACAGCGTACTGGTTGTCAAGCTGCAGTTGTTGAGATGGGCCTTTCCCTCCGCCTTCTTCTCTAGCTCTGTTTTTGTGTTTCACCGTCTCAAATGTCTTCTCCATTTCCCGGTCTCTAAAACAAAAGAAATACAGTAAGTAGAGCATAAAGAACTTCTTTTACATGTATTAATGAAAACGAGTGAATAAGAAATGCACTGGTAATTGTGTACAAGTCCTTATGTAGATCTTTGGTAAACCTCTTCCAACAACCACAGGCTTGGTTTTAAATGTTAGTCAAGTGTTAAACATTACAAATTTTCCCAAAACATTTAACCGCTGTCAAATATACAGGGTATATAAAGCGGTTCTCTTTTGTTTTTACAACACAGTAATATTAAAAGAAACTAATTCAATGACAAACATTTCATTGAAGACGTAAATATTCTAAATTCAGCACCACTTAGTGTTCAATAATTATGGATGTTACACAGTAATACAAGTGTAAAGTGTAGGCCCATTTATTTCATATTCAATATTTGTTCTGTCTTTTCTATACAGTCTTACATTTTGGATGTATTTATGATGGCTTTTTTGATCAGTTACAAAACATTCCCTCCCTCCCTCTCCTTCACTCCTTCGACTTCTGTCTCTCTCCATCCCCTCCTACCCACAAAGCTGGCTGTCAACTGGACCTCATCTTCTCCAGGGCCTGCTGCCCCTCCACCCTCTCTGTCACCCCCCTGGACCTCTCCGATCACTATTTCATCTCTTTTTCTCTGTCTCTCCCCTCTCCCTGCTCCTCCTACTCCCACTGTCACCTCTCGCCCGTAACCTCCGCTCTCTCTCCCCTCTGTCCTTGCCTCCACTGCTCTCTCTCACCTCCCTCCTATCGACTCCTTTTCACAACTCTCCGTAGACTCTGCTACCTCCACCCTCTTCTCCTCCCTCACCTCCTCTCTCGACTCCCTCTGTCCCCTCACCTCCCGACCTGCTCGCCCCTCCCTCCCCATCCCTGGCTCTCTTCTGCACTCCGTCTCGGCAAGAATCACACTGCGATCTGCTGAAAAGAAATGGAAGAGAACCAAACTCCCTGCTGCCCTAGACCTTTACCGCACTCTCCTCTCCTCCTTCTCCTCTACTCTCTCCTCTGCTAAATGTACTTATTTCCAATCTGTAATCCAAGCCTCCACTAACAACCCACGTAAACTATTCTCTACCTTCTCCTCCCTCCTAAACCCTCCCCCCTCCTCCTCCCTCCTCTATCTCCCTGATGACTTTGCCTCCTTCTTCTCTTCTAAAATCTCAGATATCCATAAACTCTTTAACACCTCTCCCTCCCCGCACCTCCTCCTGCTCCAACCCCTACACCCACTGCATCCCCTACTAACTCACCCTCCTTCTCCACCTTCTCGCCCCTCTCAGACTCTGACCTCTCCTCCCTGCTCCAGGGTCACAAACCCACCACGTGTGCCCTGGACCCCCTCCCCACTCACCTCTTTCAAGCTGCTGCTCATGCTCTACTTCCCTTCATCTCCTCCCTTCTCAACACCTCTCTACTTTCTGGTCTCTTTCCCTCTGCCTTCAAAAAGCCTCTATCACTCCCATCCTCAAAAACCTACCCTCGACCCCACCTCCCTCCAGAGCTACCGTCCTGTCTCCCTCCTACCCTTCCTCTCCAAAACCCTTGAGCGGACTGTACACCGCCAGCTCTCTGCTTTCCTGTCCAACCACTCTCTGCTCGACCCTCTCCAATCTGGCTTCCGCTCTGCTCACTCCACTGAAACCGCCCTCCTGTCTGTCACCAACTCACTTAAGTCTGCCCGAGCTGCCTCTCTCTCCTCTGTCCTAATTCTCCTCGACCTCTCTGCTGCCTTTGACACTGTTGATCACTCTATTCTACTGTCCTCTCTCGCTGACCTGGGAGTCTCTGGCACTGCTCTGGCCTGGTTCTCCTCCTACCTCTCCAACCGCACTTACCAGGTAACCTGGCGTGGAGCAACCTCCACACCTCACCCTCTCTTAACAGGAGTCCCCAAGGGTCAGTCTTGGGTCCTCTCCTGTTCTCTCTCTACACCCGCTCCCTGGGCCCCTCATCGCATCCTATGGTTTCTCATACCATTTCTATGCTGATGATGCTCAGATTTTCCTCTCCTTCCCCTCCTCTGACTCCACCATCTCCTCCCGTATCTCTACCTGTCTGTCTGCTATTTCCTCCTGGATGCACTCGCATCACCTCAAACTTAACCTCTCTAAATCTGACCTCCTTTTCTTTCCCTCCTCCTCCCCCTCCTCTGATCTCTCTATCTCTGTTCCTCTGGAATCTACCACACTCTCTCCCTCTTCCTCCGCTAAGAACCTCGGAGTCACCCTGGACCCCTGCCTCTCTTATTCCCAGCACATCTCCACTCTGGCACGCACTTGCCGATTCTTCCTGAGCAACATCCGAAGAATCCGACCCTTCCTCACCAACTTCGCCACCCAGCTCCTGGTCCAGGCCTTGGTACTCTCCGCCCTAGACTACTGCAACTCCCTCCTGGCTGGCCTCCCTGCGGCCGCCACCCGTCCGCTCCAGCTCATCCAGAACTCTGCTGCCCGCCTGGTGTTCTCTCTGCCTCGCTTCTCCCACGCAACTCCACTACTCCGCTCACTCCACTGGCTACCGATCACCGCCCGCATCCAGTTCAAGACTCTTGTACTAGCCTACAGATGCCTTGACCAGACTGCACCCAGCTACCTCCAGACCCTCATCTCTCCCTACACCCCCACTCGACCTCTCCGCTCCGCCTGCACTAGAAGACTGGCTCTACCTCCTCTCGCTCCCCTGCCTCCAGAGCCCGCTCCTTCTCCACCCTCGCTCCGCAGTGGTGGAATGACCTACCTACAGATGTCAGGACCGCCCAGTCCCTGACCACATTCAGCGCCTCCTTAAGACTCACCTCTTCAGACAGCACCTGTAGAACTCCTCTGTTTCCCCCTGGGACACTTTCACCCTTCCTTAAATTTGCTTTACTTACTCTTACCTGCCCCTATTTTACTGCATTTAATCCTGTACTTCAGAGTACTGTAATCTGCCATATGTTTAAACTGTAGTATTTGGTATTTAATCATATCTTGATGTAACTATCACTTATCTGCTGTATTGAATTGTATTTTGTCACACTTGTACTTGCTTGAACTTGTCATTGTATTTATCTTGCTCTTATTGTATTACCTGTACTGTAACACTTGAAATGTATTTGCTTACAATTGTAAGTTAAGCCCTGGATAAGAGTCTGCTAGAAATAAATAATAATTCCCAATATTTAAATGTGTTAAACGTTTAAACAGGCACCACCACCTTTATTGGCAACTCAAAGAAATTGGTTCAATGCACCTTGTTTAACCCCTTCTCTGCTGAGGCCCTTGTAACACCCTGTGCTACAGGCATTTTTTGAATTTGGGACTCTCCTGGCTTACATTAAAATTACTCTATGTTCCTTTTCAGGTGCCCCATGGCAAACTATATATACAATTTTTTTTTTTTTTTTGACAGACAAGTTTTTGTGGTTTATTTGGATATGTGACCAAAAAATACAGCCATTGTAAACGAAATGCAATTTTCATAAAATGTATTATACCTGCATCACATTTAGTCCCTAAAATGTTTGGTGTAAGAATGTAGAAACTTTTAAGATGCTGGATGTGCCTGTGCCTATTTGGAGATCTTTCAATTAGTTTTGTGGGGTTTACATGCTCTAGACAGATACCAGGCCACTTTTAATTTGCCACTTTGAAAGATGCAGCCCATGGTTTATTGTACCCACCCTGATTTCAAATGGTCACTACTCCAGCAAAGAATAAGTATATACAGTATAAGTATATAAATGAGTAACATGACCTTGTGCGTCAATGGGGTGTTACCAATAATCCTTCTGCAATTTGAGGCAATGTCACTGCATATCCTAAAAGTCACTTTTTTCCCCCTTACGTTTGGACCTGTGAATCGAACAGCTTTTGTTCCACTGTTAAAGACATAGTTTCCTGATTGCCCCGAGTATCCTAAATTCAGAAATACCAAAGGTGTGTACCTTTCTATAGTTTGTCAGGTCCTAGACTGAGACTAGGTCACTTTGAACTTTCCCCTTCCACAAGGTAATATTGCTGCATGACAACAAGTGACTTTTAAGTACCTTTTGTTACTGGTCATGGTGGTTTGTTCTGGGGTTTAGTCTTTCTAGTACTCATGTACCGTAGTACCTTTCAAAACACTCCTCCAAACAGAGGCCTGTCTGAGAGGGACAGTGCGGACAGCAGTACCGTGTCTCCCTCCGCATGCCCTTGCAGGAACATACACAGAGGCCTGGCTGAGAGGGACAGTGCAGACAGTAGTACCGTGTATCCCTCTGCATGCCGTTGCAGGAACATACACAGCACATTTCTTGTGGCCTTGCTTTACTCCCAGATGGTGGGAGCGTTCAAATAAAATGATGTTCAGTAAGTCTAGCCACTGTCTCTAATCGTACTGTTTCTAGCATTTCTTGGCTGGCAAATATGAGACTGGAGATGACAGAAGTCTGAAAGGCTAGAAAAGTACGCTTGTTTTCTGGAGCCATACAGTACACAACATGGCTATTGTATAACAAAATCTGGAGCATGTACATGGCAAGTTTTTTATACCATGCCATGGTCTTCCTTGCAGCATTGTATGGCTCCAGCATTTAATCTGACTTATCTACACCTCCCATGTGTCTATTGTAGTCCAGCACACACTCAGGCTTATGTGTGCGAGTGTCCCGACCTCGCACAGGAACTGCCACCGTGGCCTCATTGTGAATGGTGGTGAGGAGGTACACTTTTTTTATCTGTGTATTTCATTGCCAGCAGTTCCTCACAGCGCAGAGCACTGGTTTTGCCAAGCCTCTGTTTCTTGGCTACCAATTGATGGAGAAATCCCTTCCAATTTGGTCTTATTGTGCCACAAGCCATTGTTTGGGATGTGTACAAAACCCTAAACAGAGGGATTCCTCGTGAGTCGATCTACATACAAATGGTAGCCCAAATATAGGAGGGGAAAAACCACATCCCATACAATTCTCAGTGGTCTGCAACCATGGGGTGCAGTCAGGTGGCTCAATGTGAGCGTCCTTCCCTGTGTATACTCTGAACCGATGACTGTACCCAGTGGAGCTCTCAGTTTTAATCCCACAACAGGCACATTTCATGGGAATATACTGTTTAAAAATGAGCCTCCCCTTGAATAGAAGGAGGGACTCATCCACAAATGCATTTTTGCCAGGTGAATATGTCTCTTCAAATTTATTTATGCCATTTTACTGAGTAAAACTTCAAAATTACAATAAAATAATAAAACACAAATACATTTCAAGGCCAGTTTATCCATATATATAGCGTTTATTCGCTGTGTTTTCTAGGGTAAAAAACCAAACCTATGGAATTGAATATTACGTTTCTTACTTGAGCGTAAACGTTGCAAAAAAAAATCTAGATTTAGATTAGGTTAGATTTTTGGACGAAAAACGCCTTGATCACCACCCTGTCCTGCTAAATCTGGATATAATCTGAAGGCCATTTGGAACGGGTGCAAGCTGCCGCACGGTTATTGCTCCGAAAGAAAGAAAGGTGGATTCACCCTATAAAAACGAGCAAAGGGAAACCCTATGGGAGTACCACCGTCCTGTGCAACTGAAATTGGACAAGAGTAGGTTTTTAACCAAATTAAGCTTGTGCCAAAAAAATTATAGCCTATAAAACACTGTGAACCCATTTGTGTAGATCGTTACATATATATGTGTAGATCTTTACCCCACTCCACACAACCATGTATGTGTATAGCATATCCTACATATTCCGTTTCATTTATTTACGTAGTTATGAAATTCAAGAAGTTATCATATCACAAATATATTTATATATATATATATATATATATATATATATATATATATATAAATCATCATCATCATCATCATCATCTCCAGCCTTTTTCAATCCACTGCTGGATGAAGGCCTCCCCAAGATTCTTCCACAAAAGCCTGTCTGCCACGTCCCTCATCCACGTTGCTCCAGTGTGTATCCTAATTTCATCTTGCCATCTTCCTGGAGGTGGTCTTCTTGGTCACTTTATCTCTTGGGATCCAGTCTAGTATTTTCTTGGTCCAGTGATCGTCTGTTCTCGCTACATGTCCGGCCCACTGCCATTTCTTCTGTAAGTCTTCTGGGCACGTTGTAATAATGTCTCTTGCGTGATCTTCTGGTCACATTTTGTACTTTGTTGAAACACCAGGCTTTGCATCTGTAGCATTTCTACATTGATTGTGTTGGATTTTGTCATCACGAATTTCACTCTCTCCAGTGCTATTTTGCATCTTGCAAGTCTGTGGTCACTTCCTGTGTTAAAAGTGTTTAGTACCGAGACATCTTGTACAGTGTGCTTCTTGTTGGCGAGTATGCAGTCAATTTAATTCTTCATTCCGCTGGGTCCTCTCAATGTCCATTTCCTGATCAGGTTCTTCTGGAAGAAGGTGTTCATGATGAAGTTCTTGCTCTCTGCAAATTCGACTAGTCTGTCGCCCCTCTCGTTCCTGTCGCCATGTCCAAATTTTCGTCTTCTTGCTGGGCTGCTATTTTGGCGTTGAAGTCACCGATGATGAACTTATAGTGGCTCTTCCCATTTTCGTGTAGTTCTTGTACTTCATAAAAATCTTCGACTTCTTCATCCGAATAGCTTGTTGTTGGTGCATATACCTGAATGACCTGAAGTTCATACTTCCTTGAAACATTCACTAATCAGTCTTGCGGACCTCTGACGCACCGTCAATCTCTACTACGTTATTCTTGATTCTCCTGTAGACAATGAATCCAACGCCTCCTGTTCGTCCATCTGTATTCCCTCGGTAGAAGAGATGTGCACTTTTCGCCGTACTTCGATTAGCCCTACGATGTCCCACTTGATTCTTCCAAGTTCTTCTTCCAACTCAAAGTCTTGTTTCACCTGAAAGAGATCTGCAGTTGTGCATGGCCAGGGTCAGTGTTCTGTGGTAGCCTAAAATCATAACCCGGTTATTTTTAGCACTCTCTGCCTTCATGCCTAACGGGCCGCTGCCTTGGTTGGCGGCAATTCAGCCTCCGGGGAATGAGGGCCATGTTTTTGTCTGTGCTTTCACCTTCGGGGGGTTGGCCATAACTCACCATGCTGGCCAGGCGGGTGTGTGAGTGCCCCTTCCACTTTGGCCGAGTATGTTACTCAGGCTTTTACAGCATGGTTGAACCTGCCAGAATCAGGGGACCTCGCTGTACTTCGTCTTGAGAATCAGTTGTTACCCTCCTGCCACTTTGAGGCAGTGGAAGTTGGACTTCGATAGAGATAGATACACACACACACACACACACACACACATTACATATAATAAAATTGTGTTGTTCTTAAATAATCTCAAACAATGTTATTGTTTAAACTAAATTAGAAGTACAGATAGGACTACCAAATGCAATCATTGACTCCTTCACAACCACAGCTATAGGATGGGTATCTCAACTGTACGTGGAATATATTTAATAATGGGCAGCGGTATCTCACGGCATGCACTTTCTAGAAGCTACACCCGGACATTTAACGAAAACCTGTAGTCAAAACAGTGTTTTAATTTTAACAAACATAGTGCTTACCTGGAATTCCAATTTCCTCACACATTTTTCCATAATTTCTATTTATTCTTTATCGAGGTATTTCTTGTGCTGCTTCTCATTAAGAACAGGATATTCTGCACTGCTATAAAATCAGACATTCCCCCATTTTGCCTGTGATATTTGGCGTGCAAGTCTGAATACAAAAATAGCAGCGAATTTCTAATTCAAAACAGGAATGCCCCTGTGCCTACCTACCCACCACAATAGTGAAACGTGGCAACAAGAAAACTGCACGTATACCAAAATCAAGGCAATAGAAAATGTAGTGCAGTTTGATGATATTGACAATAAGCCTAATAATCTACCAAGGATAATGATTCTTAGACGAGACCACCACACAGGAAAAACATACTTTTTGGTTTCTACATGCTTGGCAGTTGATTGTAGAGATGGGAACTGGGTGTCGCTGAAGATTTCGGGAGGTCCTTGTGCAGGCCCTCTCTTCGTTGTGGTCAGTCTGGCTCCAGGAGGTCTGTACACACCTGAAGGCTTTGGCTCTGGAACTTCAACTTCTACAAGAGACATGCATTTATCATTAGAACAAACCCTAGAAGAAACATTTAGTATTACAAAAAACTATTATCAAACTAGCAGCTTCATTGTACATCCTCAATAAGGCAATTCATGATTCACAGATTTCATGATTTCTGTGAAATTAACCCATTGATGTGTAAGTTGTAATTCCCCGTGAAATTCCCATTTCTGAAAGAATAGTATAAATATACATAGTTTGTATCACTTCAATAAATACAGCAAACATTTGCCTTATTGACACTACATTTAGGACTCGCCAGCCAGTTTAGTTAGTTTGCTTCCAGTAAATGATTGAACACACCGAATAGAGTTGAACGCTTTCTTTAAAATGTCCTCAACAAAAGACAACAGCTGCATCAAAAGATCGGAAATATTTCTGCTAAAGATCGCTCTGTCCGATACAAGGAGATATTTCACATATCTTACTTAACATTTATGTTTTTATATTATTTTGTTTGATAATTCACTGATGGTGAAAACAGAATGTATTTAAAAAGGTGATCCTAAAAAATATTTCAGGTAAGCATTTAAATATTTAGGAACATTTGTTGTATAACTAGATAAAATTATCAATTTTGAATGCGACAAGACTATTATTTCTGTTTTAATAAATGTTGTTTAAATTGTGAACTTATCTTGAAATATTTCTTGTAGACCATGAAATAAGGGTTACTGTATCACCTCCCCATGGATCAACCAATCGACTAACTTCAAAAAAACACATTTTCCCACCCTCCGAACTTTAAAATATGATTAAGCTTAATGGCCTACTGTCAAAACAACAAAAACTGATTTTTTAGGACCCTATCAAAAGAATGTAGTAGTTTAGTGAACAAACTCTGAAGATGGAAACTGCTAAGACAACGTGTGGTGCTGTGTTTTATACATCCACCCTCCCCCCAAAACAGGAGTAATTTTTGCATCCATTTGCAATGAAAATAACTTTCCGGATTATTTTTTAATTAAGAAAAAAACGTTAAAATCAGAACCCGTATTCCCAACCTTCAATGTGTTACCGGCTGTTGTAGACGGGGAGGCAGATTTTTAACACAGGGTTAATTCCAGCACGAGTAAGATGCACAATACCACTTGCGGTTATGCAAACAGCATGTTTGAATTAACCTGCACTTCTAAAAATACAAAAATATATTTTAAAAAAAGTAACACTAAAAATCATACATTATTGGTTCAGGAGCTAAATAACAGTTACTTGAAAGTGCTTTACTCTCATGTAATTAAATGTTATAACTAACTAGTTGTAAACTGAGCATACACCTTTAAAAAAATAACTGGCTGTGAACTGAGCAACTGTCAGAGGCAGTGTTAACTTCGACTGAAAACAGCCCTTATTTAAATCATAAAACTCACAGTTTCCGATTGTTGTAGTCATTGTACACAAATGGGGCAAAATGTGGAGTAGAAGCGATTTTTCAGATTGTAAAAAAATAGCTTTTTTTGTTTTTTTTGTTTAACTAAACAAGGTCAACAATCCTTAGTAAGACATTTTGGAAACAACAATAGAGGCCTGTGTCATTATAATTAGACGTACTGTAACCAAAATATGTTTCCATTCAATTCAGATGCAACATTTTAAAATGAGGATGGTTGGTACAATGTTGCAATACACAACTGTTTACTTTTATACACATATGCATTGTGTAATCCCCAATGCAGTACTTTTTGACCCCTGATCAATTCTATTTATGTATACGAAATGAAATTATTTCACCTCCCCCACTCTTGCTTTGAAGACAGGTGTTACAGAACTAATTGATGTTCCAGGGTCAGACTTACAGTAGGTATTGGGCTGAGACTAGAAAGTACACAACCTCCTCCACCGCTCCCTGTGGAGCACAATAAGTCTATTCCCTGAAATTGCTCACTGACCCTTGGCATGGCGCTGCCTCCAATGTAACCAAGTCTGGATTGTTTTGTTTTATTCTACTTTAGGATCCCATTAAGAGCTGGGATGCTGATTTGTGAAATATCTTGTCGGTTTTATGTAGCCCATTTGAAGCAGTCTGTAATTTGTGTAGCTTGTGTTAATGAGTATGCCTCTGTCTTTAAGAAGCCCTGGAAAATTACTAATAAATCTGTAAAGATATAATCTCTGGTTGAAAATACAAAAACAAACATTTATAGAAGGGGTGAGTTCGAGTACTTGAAACAAATATCATTGCTCGAGGACTTCATTTATTACCAGAGTACTCTGGTAAGTGTCACTTACATGAAAGTAAGTTAAATACATTTCACAACTATGCATGCAGGCATACCGCCTTCATCTGAGAGCAATTATAAAAAGGAAGGGGTTTGGCAATTGCCTCCAAGTAGTTTTTCTAATTGGTGCAACAAAGATTGACACAGAGTGTCGGGTTTTATCCTTGGTCGATCTAGCACTTCAGCGGCCCACACTGTGTTCATGCTGTAGTAGGTGTGGTATGGTCCACGTGGTGAGAGAGTTAATTGACTTTGTTATACAATTCTGAATAAAATGGCATCTCTAAACAAAGTAACATTTTTCATACATTGCGCTGTACTTGGATTTTGGACTGAAGAGACTGGAATGATGTGATTTTGAAACTGCTAAAAATAAGAACCGTCGTTGTGTATATATATATATATATATATATATATATATATATATATATATATATATATATATATATATATACTACCGGGTCAAAAGTTTTAGAACACCCCATTTTTCCAGTTTTTATTGAAATTTAAGCAGTTCAAGTCCAGTGAATAACCTGAAATGGTACAAAGGTAAGCGGTAAACTGCCAGAGGTTAAAAAAAGTTTAGGTTACCAAAAACTGAAAAATAATGTACATTTCAGAGTTATACAAAAAGGCCTTTTCAGGGAACAAGTAATGGGTTAACAACTTACAGCTGTTCTGCAGCAATGGAAGTAAATTAAGCCTTGAAAGTTGATGCTAACAATTCCTACAGGTGTCCCAACTTTTGCTGATTACTTACAAAACCTCTGTCTGTATAAAAGCAGTGTTGGAACAGACTGTGTTACTACACCCTCTTAAGCATTATTTGGACAGTACTGTACTGCAGGAAGTAGTATATTGCTATCATAATGGCGAGAAAAAGGCAATTAACAAAGGAAGACAGACAGACCATTATAACCCTTAAAAGTGTAGGTCTTTCCTTTAGAGAAATTGCAAAGAAAGCCAAGGTGTCAGTGAGTACAGTTTCCTACACCATCAAAAGGCACTTGGAAACTGGAGGAAACTCTGACAGGAAGAGGTCTGGCAGACCCAAAGCCACAACAGAATCAGAAGACAAGTTTCTGAGAGTCAACGGCTTGCGTGATAGGCGGCTCACAGGACAACAGCTTCAAGCACAGCTTAACACTGGTCAAAGTAAGCAAGTCTCAGTTTCAACTGTGAAGAGAAGACTTCGAGCTGCAGGTTTGACAGGTTGAGTGGCAGTAAGAAAGCCATTGCTAAGATGGCAAAATAAGAAAAAGAGGCTTGCCTGGGCCATGAAGCACCACCAGTGGACTACTGAAGACTGGAAGAAGGTCTTATGGACCGATGAATCAAAATTTGAAATCCTTGGTTCATCACGCAGGGTTTTTGTACCGCTGAGTAGGCTTAAAGGATGGTTCCTCGGTGTGTGACACCAACTGTCAAACATGGAGGAGGAAGCGTGATGATCTGGGGCTCTTTTGCTGGATCCAGAGTCGGCGACTTGCACAGAGTGAGTGGCACCCTGAACCAAAACGGCTACCACAGCATTTTGCAGCGCCATGCAGTACCCTCTGGTATACGCCTAGTTGGTCAGGGGTTCATCCTACAGCAAGATAATGACCCAAAACATACCTCCAGGCTATGTCAGAACTACCTTAGAAGAAAAGAACAAGCTTCAAATCATGGAATGGCCAGCACAGTCTCCAGACTTAAACCCCATCGAGCTGGTTTGGGATGAACTGGACAGAAGGGTGAAAGCAAAGCAACCTACAAGTGCAACACATTTGTGGGAACTTCTGCAACAGTGTTGGGAAGAACTTTCCGAACAATATTTGATTTCCATTGTAGAAAGAATGCCACGAGTGTGTTCGGCTGTTATATCTGCAAAAGGTGGCTACTTTGAGGAGTCAAAAATTTAGATTAAATTTTGTTAAACAAAACGATTCCATGATTTATTTTTTATCTCCAATTGTTTATTTGTTCTATGCTTTAATTTCAGAGTACATTGAGACATTAAACTGCGTAAATTTCAATAAATACTGGAAAAATGGAGGTGTTCTAAAACTTTTGACCGGTAGTGTATATATATTATATATATATATAAATATATAAATATAAACATAGGTTACTACAAAAGCAGACATAGTTTGAACTTTCGAGTACATTTTTTTTTTTTGACAGTTCTTTTTCACATGGACTTGAAATGGTTCTTCGTTTGGATTTTGTACCAAGCAGACTGGAATGTTAGACAATTATTTATTTATTTATTTAAAAGTGGAATCGGCAAAAATATGGACATTGTGTTCAAACAGATTTCTTGTCAGTGGACTTCGCGTTCCCCAATCTTCCCAATACTAGACATGTGGCTTTTTTCACTTGAAATTGTTCTTTATGATTTTGGACCGAACAGCTGTTTATGTTTAGTTTGTATATTGGAACTACTGCACTAAGCAAAAGGACCTCCGAGATGCACTTCAAAACAGGTAGGCCAGGCATCTCCTTTTAACAATTTAATGTAAAGCGTGGGTGTGAATATATTACGTTATTTAGTAATACTTGACCATACACAATAAACTGTACAAGGCGGCAAACACAGTCATTACTTAACCCTTTGCGGTCCTATGTCGGAACAGGTCCGACACTACAATTTTCTCTTTCCAGTCCAACGTCGGACCCTATCCGATATCATCAAAAAGACGTAAAACACAGGTCTCTAGTCGTTTTTTTCTCCGAAAAGCCGAAAACCATTCAATAGTCGAGTGAGACCGATAGGAGCCTAGAGAAGCCGGAAAAAAAAAGGGGGCGGATCGGAGCAATGGAGCTAGCCCTGGCACCACAGAGATAACACGTCCATAAACAAGCTAGCTGCTTCTGCATCCAGCGCTCAAAGAATATCACAGATATTTGCAAAGCTTTTGGAGATGTTATAGTAATAAAATAATGACTTGGATAGCATTATTGAGGAGTTTGGTGATAAAACTAGTGATCAGGAGATGATTTATCGGTATGCACGACTATGAAGAGGTACGTGAAAAACACAGCGAACAAGGGGTGGGGCGGGGCTGGAGATGCTGTACTGAGTGTCCTGTTGATATGCAGTGCCTTTCAAACCTGTTTTACTGTGAAAAAAAATACTTTTAAACAGCGCGTCTAAAATAAACTGCGCGTGTGAAAATAAATTGGATGTGACGCGCTGAATAAATGGACCGCAAAGGGTTTATATATTACTTGATTGTGTGTTAGATTGGCATTTAAAAATAGGACTTGTGGCAATGTTCGAGAGGTTTATGTACACTAGTATGTAGAAGACAGTATTGTCTGGCGTTGGATGGGAGTACTCGAGTTGCTCGAATTTTAATGCTTGAGCAATATATCCCATCCCTAATATAACATTAATTTGTTAAGGTTACAAAATTGTTAATGTTACAAAATTGGTCACAAATAGTTTATGATGCATAACATAGCTATATTTAGATGCATCAATTTTGCTGGGATAGAAATTCAAAGAAACGATAAGTTTGATGATAAAGGGTTCACAGCAATTTTTAAAAATGTTTCACTTTGTCACATTTGCCGGCAGGGATTAATAATAATTTGCATATTATTAGTAGGACCACTAGTACAGTAGTATACTGTACTAACTTTCAAATACAACTTTGATATAGTTTATATTGTTGGATAATATTTCAAATGAGAAGTTCAGAAAAACGAGAACACAGAATACACATAGTGGTTGCATAGTTAGGCAGATTGCGGTGTATAAATACAAAAGATAGATGAAACCACAGCATAAAATTTGAACTCTAAAAACTGGTTTAGCCAAAGCCACTTCCTATCTGCGGCACTGGGATGCATGCAACTTTTCATATTTTTTCCAGCCGGCCTCACGCAGGTAGCCGTCGGGCCATTGTGCGTTAATTATTTATTATTATTCTCCTTTCATAGTTTGGCGGCCTCGTCTTTTTGGGGGGAGGTGGCTCATAGCAACTTTCTATCTGCGGCACTGGGATGCATGTAACTGTTCATGTATTTCCAGCCGGCCTCAGCGTAGTACCGTCGGGCACCCGTCGGGCACCCACGGATGAAGCCTCCGGCCAAATTTATCTTTCACTCAGGCCCTGAGCGCCCTTCACAGTTCATAAATCATCTGCAATTGCAATCATCATCATTCATTGCCATTCATTCATAGCAGATTCTCTGTGCTGAAAGACTAAATCTGATGTTGCTTTTATTTTACATTTAGGTTTTATGCAAGTGTCACCATTTTTCTCTCATCCGTATATATTTTTATTCAGATCGGAAAGTTGGTTTCAGTTACATTTCAAAATGTGATAGTGCCACATGATTTGAAAATACACCACATTGCGTACAGCCAGGGTGCTTAGGTTCTAAAGAAATGTGCCACCTGGCTTTTCTTCGAGGGATTTTTCACAAATGTAGTTGGACTTATTTAAAAATATATACATTAAAAATAAAAAAAAAAAAGAAGTGTCCACGGCAACTGACCCACACTAAGGGGGAAGCTTTCCACTGAACCCACGGTAGGATATCATGCACAGTCTGAAATGCTAGCCTGAATACTAATACCACACTAATACCACAGAGTTTTACATATCGTAAAGGATATCTGCATTTCATGAACTCATCAAGAATGTACTTATTACTCCACTGATTGCATAAAACAGAAATATCTAAAATCATCACCTTAACAAAACCATGATGCTAGTTGGCTTTTAAGTCTTGTAGTTCAATGCGTACTCACCGACAGGTGCAGCTGCAGTAGGTGTTGGGGCAGACTTATTCCAAGGGCCTGAAATTTTGTCTCCACCACTGACCATGACCATTTCCCCATCTTCACCCATTTCTTCCTTTTCATACTCCTCTTCCTCCTTTTCATCACTGTCAAAAAAGACAAGTTTTAGTTATTCTGTGACCACTTTTGTTACTTAAATGCAATAAAATGTCTCTAGGTAGCAGTCATCAACTGGAAAATTTACAGACGAAGGGTATTTAGCGATCCCAACAGCTTTCTTACATGCAATTATTCTAAAATGACCTAACCCTCCCTCTCCCCCTGGAAGCTCCCGTCCTCGGTTGGCAAAGGAATAGTCTGGACTCAAACTAGCGACGTCCAGACTATAGGGCACATCCTGCACACCACGTGGCGCGCCTTTACTGGATGCACCACTCGGGAGCCCCTAAAGCTGTTTATTTTAAAATGCTCAGAGCCCTTGCAACTACGTGTTTCCCCCCCAAGATGGCCGACTTCCAGTTTTCTCCTGCTCTCGAGATCCGCATTAATCGAGGGGACCCATACTACCCCCCTTACACAGTGACTTTTCAAAATGTTTTTATTTTAACGTTTAAAACTATATATTTTTAAAAGTTTCAACTTTTATTAAATGAAACGGAATCTAGCACCCCTAGTGTTCGCATTTACTTTTTCCCAAAATACTTGTTTTATTTCTTAGCAATATGGACCTCTGTTAATATGTGGCATAACATTATTTTAAAATAAAATACAGTGCATGGTGGGATACTATCATATTAATTTCCAATGTTCATTGCGCTGCTAGGAACTGTAACTGAACTATTCTATTAGCAGTGTGTGTACGCATTACGCCCAAATAAACATGAAACGGTTCTTCAGTGTGGACGCTAAAGTTTGAGCTGGATTAATTAAAACGTTTGAGTATGGTTCTCGTGATCAGTTATGTAGTGTGGACAGGGCCTAAAAGTAAATATCCTTAATATTGCTGGCAAAGCCAAATATGAGGCTTATTGCTGCCACCTACAAGACTGAAGTGTACCTTAAGCAATGCTGTTCTATTGTAGTAAAATGTAGTAAAAATAAAAAAAAAGGTTTCTGTATGTCTGTGAATATCATTTTCATACCTACAAAAGCATATTGTAGTAAAAGTTTTTTTTTTAAACAAGCAAGTATTTTACGGTCATTGCTGCAGTGTAGTAGATTACTACAAATATGCATGTCTGCATCCCTTTCCATTCTGTACGTCCAGTGAACGCAAGACAAGATATTTTTTGTCCAATGCGTTACACACTGTAAACAAAGCTAAAAATGTGTCTGCAGCAGATTGTGTAAAGCTGTATCCAGCAGGAGTTTTACACAGCGATGGAGGTAAGCTCTTCTGTATGTCCTGCAGCGTTACTGTAGAGCACTACTGAAAATCGTCCGTTGACAGGCATTTAGATTCAAGTATTCACCGAAAGAGAAAGGCGGAACTTAAAACTTCAAAAGCATGTGATTATTTCACAACTCCCTCAACGAAAAAGTATCCTGCAACCTATGCAAAAAGGAGCTTGCGTATCACTCCTGTAGTATGTTAAACTTGCTTTAGGCTTGTTACTACCAAGGCATAATTACCGGCATAATCACGTCGGGGGGGAGAGGAATGGAGCAACAATGTATGTGGGTAGTACAATCATCGATATTTATTTGAACGATTTGATTTTCTGTGCCCAATTAAATCGATTGCTATTTGGAGGCTTAACTGACAGCCCTATTGTAGGTAGTAATTTATAGTAGTAATTTACAGGGGTCGCTGGTGCGCAGTGAACCGTGGATTGCACTGCCGACAGAAGCCCTCCCTACCTGCCAATTGTGCACCACCCCCTGGGAACCCCTGGTCACGGTTGGCAATGACATAGCCTGGATTAGAACATGTGCTCTCCAGGCTATAGGGCACATCCTGCACTCCACGTGGAGTGCCTTTACTGGATGCGCCACTCGGGAGCCCTCTAATTTATAGTTACTTAATCAGACTGTAACCCCCAACTCCACAAACCAGCCAGCGTTTTATTTTTGTCATCTGTGTCAATTTCAGGCAGAGCTTTGTGGTCAGCAAGGGTTGGCAAGGTGACACGGCTGAGAGAATAGTTTTCCTCTGTCATCCCGTCTGGTCAGTTTCTCAGCACACAGTACAGTAATCGCTCAGTAACGAGGTGCCTTTGTTAAAAAAAAAAGTCTAAATTTATAACTGTTTATTTTTTAGGAAAATAAAATGTAAGCCTATTTTTAGGGGCCCCAACTATTGTTGATTCCAACTTCGGCACTTCACATCAGGACTAGCAACCTTCAAAAGGTACTAGTAGTTCCACAATATTGTTAGTTTCTAACCCAGGACATGTAAAGTACATGAAAGAATTAATGCACTAAAATGCTGCACCTTAGCTGTAGTGCATGAACCCTCAGCCCAGAGTAGTCCACTTCCTTCTGCTCAAATTCCTTCCATTCTTCATCATCCTGAAACAATAAATCAGTCAGCGTCAAGAAACTGTTTAGAGCAGAGGTTCCTGGTTTTCATTCCAACTGGCTTTGAATTACCTAACCAGACCCTTAATTGAACTGATAATTTACTTAATTAGACCTTTAACTGTTTTCACCTTTTAAATAGCTGCAGATTACAAGTTAACTATAACTTTTTTTTCTATATAAATTTAGTCGTTGCCAATTTTTTTTTAATTTTTTTTTTTTTTATTGTCTCCCAATTTGGAATGGCCAATTATTGTGAAGCTCAGCTCACCGCTACCACCCCTGCGCTGACTTCGGGAGGGCGAAGACGAACACACACTGTCCTCCGAAGCATGTGCCGTCAGCCGACCGTTTTTTTTTCCCACACTGCGGACTCACCATGCTACAGCGTCGGAGGACAACGCAGCTCTCGGTCAGCTTACAGGCACGCCCGCAGGCACCCGGCCAGACTACAGGGGTCGCTGGTGCGCGGTGAGCCGAGGAGACCCTGGCCGACCTAAACACCCCCCCCCGGCAACGCTTGGCCGATTGGGCGCCGCCCCCTTGGGAGTTCCCGTCCACGGTCGGCTGTGGAATAGCCTGGACTCGAACCGACGACATACAGACTATAGAGCACATCTTGCACTCCACGCGGAGCGCCTTTACCGGATGCGCCACTCGGAAGCCCCTATTATATTTTAAAAGTAACTTGAACTCTGCAACTGTTTAAGCAAATTATCAGTTCAATTTAGGGTCTAGTTAAGTAATTTGCTAAACCAAACAAAAAATCTAAACGACAAGGCACCCAGATTGTAGATAAAAGGAAACACCCGAATGCTTTTGTAGATATGAAAATGATATTCGCAGACATACAGAAACCCTTTTTTTTTTTTTTTTTTTTATACCAAATGTACAGCTTTGTGGAACGGAGGTACCATGAACTGCTGAGAATGGGTCAGACAATCAATGTGGCTGACCTAGGCTAGAAACCAGGATCTTTAAGCGCCTTGGCCCCCCGGCATATCTTTTTCTCTTCACAGTGATACTTACTTTTGAGAATACCGACATCTACTGGTGCAAAATTGCAAAAAAAATAAATAAATAATTGAATGTGTAGTATTGTGTACCATGGCCATTTTCTTTCCTTAAGGACTTCATACATTTGACATACCAGGAAGGTGTTTGTTTTTTTTAAAAACATTAACTCAAATCATCTTTTTTATGTCTGTCAATGAGAAAATGTTTAACCTCTGTTCTGAAGATCATTTATTCCTGAAGATGCACATGATTCAGGAAAGTAAGATTATCCTCACCAATGGTGGCTTTTTTACTTAAAGAGTGCTGAATGGTTTTAAAACCAAAAATCTATAACTTTTTTATTAGTATTATCACCTTTTTGGGTCTGCTTGTTTAACACCAATAAATTTGGAAACTGTGGGACCAGTATCCTACAGATTTACAGTAATAATGCCAAGACATTCAAATACAAATTGGAGATATATATATATATAGATATATATATAGATATATAGATATATATATATATAGATATATAGATATATAGATATAGATATATATATATATATATATATATATATATATATATATATATATATATATTAAATAGATAGATACTGCACATATATACATTCTACACATGCAATTAATTTAAAATGCATTGCTTAATTCAATTATCCAATAGTAAATCCAGATATTTCTTTGTAAATGGGTTTACACTGAACGCTGCATAAACTACCTCTAAACGAAGCCACTGCCTACTTGTTTTGTTCTTTTTATGATAATCAAATATTAGGTAGGTAGGCTTATTTGTGTTTCTTATTAATGCACACAACAGGAAGGGAGTTTTTAGTTAACTCGGTCAACCATGTGGTCATCCATGATGCATCACTGCAACAGCAGTTACGAAGGCTATAAAACACACGTACCTATTCTTCGTAATCCACCAAAATAAATGTGCGTGGTCTGCTAGTGCTGCTTTTCTGATGAAGCTGCTGGCTGCGTGCAGTTAACACACACCAAACCAGCAACCAGGCCTTCCGATTATGACTATCCATGTCGCCCAGCTGGCGTTTACAATGTGCTTGTCAAATATTCACAGAGATATACCTCTGTACAAAGCAGGCCTCCTAAAGCATTTCGCATTTACAGCATAATTAATTTGTTTAAAGGTCATGGATATTGCAACATATATACCAGCTTCATTAAATATTGCATAAAATATTACAGTTTTAAACGACTACAATATTTTAGATTGGATTTTTTTTTATTTTTCACGCCGATGCAGGCTGTATATAACAGCACCCATATCGCCACTCTATCATTTAAAAACAGATTACATTTAATTACGTAACATATTTATTCTGTAAAATATTATATTAAAAACATTTTAACATATACTAAAGGGTCGAGGTTCTGTAAACGCCGGTCTTTATTTATTTATTATTTTAATAATTTGGCCTTATCTTATGTCCAGGAGCATCACTGTGTTGTGACGACGTATGCTGCAACAGCTGACTGGACTAGAATTAAAAGGCAAAATAAAGCTATTGAAAATATTTTAAAACCCTACTTTCTAGAAACAAAGTATTATTGAAACCTGTTGCATTACAAACTAAAATAAATAGTTTATCTCGGTTTTTTGCCCGCTGATTCCCATTAAAAACAGCCAGTGATCAATTTCACCTTTTCCTGCTGGGTGTCCTGGTTCTCGTTTTTCGTCGATTTCTCTTTCTCCTTTTTTGTCTTCTTTTGGGTAATGGGTCCTGGGGCTACCGTTTGTTCTTTTCCTTTCTTCTTCTTTTTGTCCCTCTTGGCAAAGAAATCGTCCAGGCTCTTGTCTGCACTACCACACGTAATATCCGCCATATTCTTCTTTTTTTAAAAAAATAGTTTTATTTCTAAAAATATAAACACCAAAGCAAATTAAAAACGGACCTTTATTTCTATAGGGTTTTCTTAATAACGGCTTATTTTCCTATGACTGAACCAGCAGATAACTATAGGTACATTTGTTCACTCGCTCCCTCTCTCTCTCCAGTTAAGCGCTGACTAGCATGCTCCAAAAACCAACCGGATACACAGCCTAACCCCTCAGCCAGCCAGGGCTCTGAAAATTTGAGTGACGCAGGCTGTGGGCAATACAAGAGCAAGTAGTTTGAGAGTGAACCAATCCAAAGGCAGAACTACCGGGGCAAATGGTTGGTTGTAGCTCTACACAAGCATGAACTTCAGTGTGCAGCAAGTTTTTGCTCGAGCAAGAAACATGGAGAGCCCAGGGAATTTAATGTGGTAAGTGGGACCGAAATCTGTCCACTAATACAGTCACGTGCCGAGTCTGCCAAATTCGTCAGGAGACTCCCGATGTAAGTGCTTGATCTCCCATTTCCCGGTGACTTAAGAAACTCCCGAACGTTTAGATTGTCAATTGTAATACATTATTATCTCAAGTTAATTTTCTAAAATACGTGCATGCAATCCTAACAACAACTCCACCCTTACCGCCCTTTCCTCTCACCCAAGACGCTAGGCGTTGACCCAGCTGAATAAACCATTCTGGTTTGTTTAAAAACTTAAGTTAGACAAGTATTTATTATTCAGTGTTTATAATTTGTTTAACTGATTATTAGGGATAGCAGTGCTTTCTGAAGCAAAATAAGGTAAATGTATTGCCCCAGTGCAAATCAAAGGCAAATAAAAAGATTGATATTCCAATTATTTTCTTAGGCAAATGAGCCACTGTTTCACTTAACCACTACTACTACTACCACCATATGAAAGTACACACTGCACACAAATATTCATACCAAATGTATTATCCTTGCCCCCGGAAGAGGGCCCCAAAATCACAGGAATATCCCGCCCCCTCAATAAATTAGCAATTGTTATCTTTGGTAAAATGATTCTTTTTTAGTGTTTTATGGATGAGTGAAGGTGGGTCATGTGAGTTGTTCAGACCCAGTGAGAAACTATCAAAAAAAATAAAAAATAATTAACGTGTCTACTGGTGCCAGAATTTTATGTTGTTGATGATATATGAGAGGTACCCTAGTGCCAAATTTGCACCCGTTAGTTCTGCCTTCCTAAAGTAGACCAGGGGTGTTATGGCTGGTGTCGTTATGACTGGAGTCCTTCAACTCCATATCCAATATTCCCAACATTCCAAATAGTCTTTTAGGTGAAATGTGTTTATTTGTTTCTGTTTATTATATGGTGTTATTATTATTTAAAATGTATGGTTTGGTGTTTAAAAACACATTGTTTTATTTTACAGCATGGATGGGGTTAAAATTCCCCATCCATGATAAACTTGTGAAGAATGTGACCGTCTCCAATTTGATTAATTTATTGCTAATCTGGAGATGGTCACATGTAAAAATACCCACAGCTTTTGCTGAACGAGGTTGGGTTTTGTTCAGAGGAGGAACTTATTGAAAGATACAAACAGTAATTGCTACTCATGCTGGCTTTAAACCAGCACGTTACTTATTTCTGTGTTTGTTCACTGTGTTCTAGTGTGTTTGTTTTGGCCAACTTGCCGTTTTGTTTTATGAAAGTGTTTTGTTCATCCTTTTTTATTTAATTAATAAACTCGCGCATTAGTGCTTCCTACCCCAGTACTGTGTGTGTCACTTCCTGGTCTGACGTCACCCACAAGTTATCCTGTTCACAGGTAGATATCTATTTATTGTGCAAATGGATATAGGGCTGTTCCGATTAACAGATTATTGGACCAATTAATCGCCCATTAGCAGTGCATTCTGGGTAGAGAGAGAAATGCATGCTGCTATTTAGGGAAGTGTGCGTTCAATAGGCAGAGCGCTCCAGAGCGTTACGTGGCGCTTTCTTTTAAACAACCTGCACGTAGAGAGTGCTACATAACAGTAGCGAGTCAAGCTCAAAGCTGGAGGTTCAAAATGGCCGACCTGCATTTATCAATACAGTGGCTGCAAACTGATTTTTTCAAATATGGATTTGTATGACCAACACATGTGTGATAAGTAATATTTTTGTTGTCATTTTAGCTTTTTAAAACTGATTATGGTATTTTTTTAAATTCACGATTGAATTAGAAAAGGAATACTGTACATGTTTTCATTATAAGCATTTGGGCGACACAGTATGTTCCCTACATTGTAAATAAAATCATGATTAAGTATAATTTAATTAAAACACTATTAATAATAAATTAATCATAATTGTAGCAGCAGTTTTTAAGTATTTTGTAAATATTTCGTCTAACAGTTAAAAAGTACAATGCTTATGGGGCTGTCAGAGCTTGTTTTCAAAAGATATCGGCACAGACATTATATACAAACCAATGGAATACCTTGTGTGTGTGTGTGTGTGTGTGTGTGTGATAATAGAAAGAGAATATATGCATGTCTCCAGTCATATGTGGTTTTCACGATCACACCTCCTTCTCGCCAAAATTGTAACTAGTATAGCCTTATGTTTTGATTTCCTCTGGACTCTTGACCGGAGGGTCGTGGGTTCAATCCCAGGTGGTGGACACTGCTGTTGTACCCTTGAGCAAGGTACTATACCTAGATTTCTCCAGTAAAAACCCAACTGTATAAATGGGTAATTGTATATAAAAATAATGTGTACAAAATAATGTAATTGTATGTAAAAATAATATGATATCTTGTAACAATTGTAAGTCGCCCTGGATAAGGGCGTCTGCTAAGAAATTAATAATAATAATAATAATAATAATAATAATAATAATAATAATAATAATAATAATAATAATAATCCAGGGCAGGTCAAACATCAGAAAAATATCACAAATTGTGCGTCCCTTCCTGCAATTTCAATCGGGCAGTGTGTTATGCCCGCTCGCAAAGATTTATTTTGGAATGGGTTGCACGGAGCACCAGCCACTTTCCAGCGGACGATGGATCGCATTTTACGGCCCTGTCAGCAGTACGCCGCTGCTTACATAGATGACGTGGTTATCCACAGTGAGGATTGGCCAAGTTATCTGTGTAAGGTGGCGGCGGTATTGTAATCCTTGCGGGAGGCTGGGCTCACTGCTAACCCAAAGAAATGTGCCTTTGGGAAGAGAGAGTATTTGGGGTATCGATTAGGGAGTGGTCAGATCAGACTGCTGATTGCTGGAGGCTGTGTGGTCCAATGGTTAAAGAAAGGGGTTTGTAACCAGGAGGTCCCCGGTTCACATCCCACCTCAGCTACTGACTCATTGTGTGACCCTGAGCAAGTCACTTAACCTCCTTGTGCTCCGTCTTTCGGGTGAGATGTAATTGTAAGTGACTCTGCAGCTGATGCATAGTCCACACACCCTAGTCTCTGTAAGTTGCCTTGGATAAAGGCGTCTGCTAAATAAACAAATAATAATAATAATAAGGTGAAAGCCTTGGCTGACTGGCCAGTCCCTACGACCAAAACCTAGGTGCGCTCTTTCTTGGGACTAGCAGGCTATTATAGGAAGTTCATCCCGAGCTATGCCACGCTCACTGCTCCCTTGACAGACCTCACCCAGAAGGCTGCCCCAAATACGGTTCAGTGGACGAAGCCGTGCCATAGAGCCTTTCTCGCTTTGAAGCGAAGGCTGTGTAGCAAGCCAGTCCTATGCAGTCCAGATTTCAGTAGAAGGTTCACCCTGCAGACGGATGCGTCAGAGACAGGTATCAGGGCAGTGTTGTCTCAGGAGGTGCGGGGAAGCGAGCACCCGGTCCTGTACATCAGCAGGAAGCTCCTTCCCCGCAAGAAAAACTATAGTACCATCGAGAAGGAGCGCCTCACAGTATAATGGGCAGTTGAGTCACTCTGGTACTACCTTTTGGGGCGAGACTTCACCCTGATTACAGATCATGCCCCCTTAGCATGGCTTCACCGGATGAAGGATAACAATGCCAGAATCACGTGGTGGTACTTGGCCCTGCAGCCCTATACCTTCAGGGTAGTCCACCGAGCAGGGAAACCGCATAAAAACACAGATTTTTTTCTCTCAGGAAGGCATGGGGGTGTAGGATTTTCGAATGGACCGGTGGTGCCCATTCTGAGGAGGAGGATGTGTAACAGGGGAGGTCTGTGCTGACTATCTGGCGCATGCGTGGTTCTGCAGGAAGGGGGCAGCAGTCTTGTAAGATCTGCCTGTCAATCATGGCAATGACACAGAGGTTGGGAGGAAGGTGTGTTGGCTTTCCCTCTGTCTGAGTGGTTGAGAGGCGGGCTTTGGGGGGTTGCTCGGCCCATAAGTACTGCGCTTGGTTATGCATTTGGGTGGCCATGATTGGGAATACACAGAGACGCTGGCCGAGAAGTCCAGTGTAAACATAGTATTAAGGCTAAAACTTACGATGTTGATGTAAGTTTCCAGCTAAATTGACTTTATCAATTGATATACAAATTATTTAAAAAACAATTTTTAAACAAGAATAATAATATTAGTAGATAATATTAATGAAAAAGACGACGCCGATTTATTATTCTGCTATACATTTTAACACAGTTTCACTTTGTTGTTCTCCATATCGACACATTACCTCAGAATATTGTAAATGTACTATCATGTATTTTGTTTAAATAAAAAGCAAAAGCCTTTTTTGTACGAAAGTTGAAATGTGTTTTTATTGAAAACTGTTTTCGGACAGGTATTTTAAGTTGCCCCTGAGTGAAAGTAATATTAACGGGCCCTATTTAGCAGCGTTTGCAAACACAAAACACTTTTGCGAACAGTTAGCGCACCAGAATCAGGCTCACGTGTGCCAGTTAGCAACCATGTTTTAGTGCCCATTCGGCAAGTCAGCGTTATCTCTGGACATGGCAAACTTTAGGGGACTGTCCTCATTTACATACAATTGTAGCGATTTAGCAAACCATCAATAGTGTTAGCGTTTGCGTTTCAGTTAACATGTGAAAACCAGGTCTAAACTGTGTGCAAATTACATGGTCGACTATAAATACCGGTGAAACTACCAGGGAAGCAGGCAAAGAGAGAGAGAAAAAAAGAGAAATAAAATAAATAGTGTGCACTGGATTAATATGATACTTTGTACTGTGATTTTGTAACTATTGTAAGTCATCCTGGGTAAGGGCATCTGCTAAGAAATATATAATAATAATAATAATAATAATAATAATAATAATAATAATAATAATAATATCTATGTGGCCAGACAAAGAGAGGAGGAGGAGACGTCCCCAAATATTTAGAAGTCACCTGTCTTTTCAGAGCCAGTCTGACACACAATGTATGCAGCAATTTTGCCTCAACAGACAAACAATCACTGACATCTGCTAACTGCTTCAGGCTGACCTGGAAGGAGACATGCGGAGAACACACTGTTTGCTTGTAGCACCAACATGTAAATCGTAAAGGGACCTATTCTGTCAATGTGCAAGTAGTGTGTGATCTGTGATGCCAACAGCTATATGACAAATGTGTATGCAAACTATCGTTGCTCCGCTCATGAATTGTTTATCCTTGCTAATTTGCAGGTGGCAGCTGCGTTTCAGCAGGATGACAGTCTGATAGGCTGGTTGACAGGGGACAACGGGTATCTACTGAAGCAGTGGCTACTGACACCGCTGCTCAACCCCACGACCCCTGTCGAACAGAGGTATAACCGTACCTTTAAATGTACTCGTACTGTAATTGAGCAAACATTTGGAATCCTCAAAATGTGATTCCGATTTTTGGATGTCTCTGGGGGAACACTACAGTACACTCCTCAGAAAGTTAGCAATACAATCCTGGCTTGTTGAGTTTTACACAACTTAGCTCTCCGTAATGGATGTTGAACTTACTGAGGAAAGATTACAGGGTTTGATGGAAGCAGATGCTGAACTTGAAGCCCCAGTGTTGGAGGTGTAGTAATGGCTTTCTGCATGAGGTTTTAATTATGTTATTAATTATAAGTTTTGCATTATGTGTATGTGTGTGTCTTTTATAGTTATGTTGTTTTTAATCATTATGTTTAAATTGTGTGTGAATGTGCTTTTATAGTTGTTTTAATGCAGTATTGTCCAAGTTTAGAATTCTCATTACACATGGCTGACCCCGAGATGGGGGTGGAGGGAGGTATTTTAAAAGATAAGATGGATGCACCCTGCTGAATGTAGCATGTGGTGGACCATAAAGTCAGAGAGCACCGCCCCCATTCCCACAGAGGAAGTATGTGGTAGGCTCACCGTGTTTAATAAAAGAACGACTACCTCGATTAATGGACAGAAACCAGTCGGGTTGAAGGGGAGCCAACAATTGCTTTCAAAGGTATAAATATAAAACATTGTAAAGTTTTGCCAGTCTTTTCATCACTTTCGAATTGACTCCATGGATATCCATGCTTTCTGATACAAACATATGCACTGAGCTGTACTGAGGCCTTGTCCAAAGTCAGTTTAGAACTTGTGCTTATATGATTCTATTGGCTGTATACCTTTCTTGTATATAAAGTGTTTTTGAATCAAAAACCATTTGTCAGCTTAATTTTTTCACTACAGATTTTTTTTTAACAGGAAAGCATTTATAATAAAGGCAGCAACCGTGCTCACGGTTCGAAGGTGAGCTATACATACCTAACTTAAGGAAAACTCCGGATTCTTAATTTTTCGCTCGCTCAGCAAGTGAAACAGAAAAAAAATGTATGCAACTTAATTTTGCTTGTAGATAACTTTTTAAATTTCATATTCGCACCCCCCTTCTAGGCTGCTAAAAAAAAAAAACGTGTAGCCTTACTTGCGGGGCTTGGCCATTCTCTTCACTTGGGCTGCTGGACATTTAAAAAATAAATGGTGCTTTTGTCTTCCATCTTTTTTTGAGATTCAAAACACCCTCCATTCACTATCGCAGATGCACAAGGAATGTTGACTCCTTATTGGTTGTAACCTTACTCCTCCCACTGTGCTTTGATTGGCTGGGCGCATGATTTGCTATTTGATGTGCGTTAGCCCACGCATGAGACCCGACTTCTAAATCACATTTTCGTGTGCTATCGCAGCGGTTCGCTAACGCACATATTTGCCAAATAGGGCCCAATGTGTTTTCAGTGGAAAACCTTTGTTAAATAAATATTCTTGTTATCATGAAGCAGATTTACAATAGTCGGTGAAGAAGACGCCTGAATAATAGATACATTAATTAGTAACAAGCTTAATTGTGTCTGAATGATTAAGGTCACCATAAAATCTGTAATGGCTCAAATTGCTATGAAATCGGTGTCTTATTTCCATTCTTGAATTATTACATTTGTTACAGATTGGTTGACAGATGACAAGGGTGTTCGGCCTACATTTTTCAGTTTTCTCTTTCTGAATGGTGTTGCAGTCTGCCGCAAAACACTGCACCATGCTCTTTACTAGCTATAATTTGATTTATATTAAAATACAACCTCTTACTATACAATTTACAGATGTTTTAAAACACACTAATTACTGTTACTATAGACTTGCCTGTTTTGTTTGGAACCACCTAGAAACAATCACCGTGGATGTGACGTCACACTAAAGAAGCGTATTGAACGCAGGAAAGAAAGCCGCCTCGCTGGAGGTTCAAAATGGCCGACGTATCAGTGAGGTGGCTGCAAATTGATTTTTTCAAATGTGGATTTGCATGACCAACACATGTGTGATAAGTAATATTTTTGTTGTCATTTTAGCTTTTTAAAACTGATTCTGGTATTTGCAAAACAACTCTTTTAATACACAACAATCTCGCTCCTACACACCGTTCAATAACCACGAGAGAGCGCTCTGCTATTGAACGCAGGGTTGATTTGAAGATTCTATTGATTTTTGAACCATTACTATGCAGGACAGACACTATACAGATTCGTCTACCGTTTAATCTACCAGTTAATCAAATGCCATAAATTAACCAATCAAAAAATGTTATTTCTAAGTGTTTTTATTGAGAAACAATAAGGAATTTCATTCACACAATCTATGAAAAACTAAAACAAAATAGTAAACAAACTAGTAGCTGGTAACAAATTAGTAATATATTAGGTGTAACCTGCACTTTTTTATGTAATTCTCCAAGGATCTGAAAATATTTTATATAAATACGAGACAACTATTTTCCATATCCTGGTAAATATGGCCTTTTATCTTTCACACCTAATGTGGTAACTGTTCATACATGTATTAGACATGTGTTGCTTCTTCTCTTATTCTTTGGTTTATCTTTCTTTGATTATGTTAGTTTCCATATATTTTGGCTCATATTTTGAATACTAATTATGCTATTTACACATACAAAATAATAGAAATAAACTGTATACAAAATACAAGAAGGTAGTCTCTTGGCTTCATAAAATATGATTCTGCATTGTAAGAAAGACATTTCTTGAAATAAGAACAAAATATCTTGCACCAAGGATCTTTATACAACGCATTTTTTATGAGAAGGAAAAAATATATATTATTGCAAGAAATTAGTTTTTGTAGTGTTTTTTCCTTTTCTGAATCCTTCACAATCAGTAATAGGGATTCACTTTGTGTATTCAATGCAATCAGGGGGGATCTTGTCTAAACACAATTAGCTGCATATATATCCTGGAAGAGTATCCATGAATTATAGGAATCATCCTGCACTCCAAGTGGAGGTTTTTATTGTATGAGCCACTCTGGAGCTCCTGTCCCATATAACCTTTAATTCATAAAATTGGAAGTACAGTCAGGGAGTGGGTAAAATCTGGAACAAGACAAAACTGCCTTGACAGGGCATTAAAAGGGTTCTGATCGTCTTCAATCACACAAAGTATTACTCCTTATCTATAGCCTCCAAATTAGAAATAATTATCATTATATGACTTTTTAAAATATATTTAAAGACAAAACTGCCCGGACCGGGCATGAAAAGGGGTTGCCTAGTCACTCATACACCAGAAACTGATAGAAAATGGAGGCCGCAATCATCTATGAGGAAAAGAGAATGCTGCTTACTACCGATCAGGCTTTCAATATACTGCAAAATCCAGACAAATACAGGATTTCGAGGCTTCCAGCAGCTAACCCAAATCATGGGCAGATTTAACTTTTTAACTAATTAGGATGACCAGATGCATGCGATAACTGCCGTGCTGACCAGTACAGATGGATCCACATGGGAAGGCAACCGATACCTTTGAGAATTCCGGTGTTGATTAAGACATCATCAGAGAACAATTCACAGAAGGCCAGTACATTTGCACTGATATGGCTATGAAATGGAAAATGCCAGTATAAAAATGGTGCTGGTGCAATATGTTGGTGCCAATGATGTTGCTGAAAAAGATGCACCCCATGACAATATGAAGAGATATCCGAGCAGACGCCACGTGCGAACAATGCAGTGCTGAAAGGAATTGCAACTTGTAAGAATCAAACTCCTGATGACATCTACAAGGAAAGCATAGCACAAAGATGTGTGTTGGGGTCGCACATCAAAGTAAGTCTACCAAAGGACACTGAACAAATCAGAAACAAACTGAAATTAGGAAAACTGAAAATGAGAATCAGCCACGATGACCTATACAATGTGTACTGACAACATTATGCCCTGGAGGGGTTTATTCACAACTATAGTCTTGTTCCTGATTTTGTTGTTGTTTTAGCTCAGTTCACACATCAGGAAATGGTTGGGAGTTCCACGCTGCCTCAGCAGAGTGGGACTTTATGGTAAAGGAATACTGCAGCTACCTGTCTCCGCTCTAACCGAGGAGTTTAAGTGCGCCAAGGTCCGACTGGAAATGACATTAGTAGAGTCACGCGACAAATGCGTAAGGGAGGCAGCACCTGTGTTGAAAACTGGAAGAAAGTGGGTGGCAAAGAAAGCTGTGGAGGATGCAAAGGCTGCCCTTCGAATTGGTGATATCATGGGGCAAGTTCAGCATGGAAGAGGGGTCTTGGTCTCAGTTCAGCTCCTCCTACATGGCACAAGGCAGCCCCAGCGAACGGAGGAAGCTTGTAGTCAACGAGGTGCAAAAGCAGGAGGAGAGGATGAGGTGTATAAAGGCCATTTCCCAGGGCAAGCAGGGAGAATGGATGAGATGGGAGAGTGTGGAACAACGCAAGATTGGCTGGCAAGACCTATGGTCAATGGAACAGAGCAGGATCAGTTTCCTTATAAGGTCAACATATGATGTTCTCCCATCACCACAGAACCTAAACCTCTGGGTAGGAGAGGATCCCTCATGTCCTTTGTGTTCATCACCTGCAACATTAAGGCACATTTTGACAGGATGTAAGGTGGCTCTTAGCCAAGGACGGTTTACTTGGCGCCATGACCAGGTGCTGCGATGTTTGGCCTTAGCATTGGAAGACAAGCGTAACATGACCAATAAGTTGCCACCTGTTCCATCAAAACATTACACACAAAAGACAACATTCCTCCGCCCAGGAGAGCAACCACCAAGAAAAGGTGTTAAAACCAATCCTCGCCCAGGACAACTGGAAGCTGCTAGAGACTGGAAAATGCTGGCGGATGTTGGTCAACGGCTTATTTTTCCACCTGAGATTGCCACCACAAACCTTCGACCAGATATTGTCTTGTGGTCTGGATCAGCACGCCTTGTTCACCTGGTGGAGTTAACAGTGCCATGGGAGGATGCTGTAGATGAGGCGTATGAGAGGAAGAAACTGCGGTATGCTCAACTAGCCACTGAAGCGGAACAGCGAGGATGGAGAGTCTGGGTTTACCCAGTGGAAGTGGGATGTCGAGGATTTGTGGCACACTCTACAACCCGGTTTCTCAGAGATGTCGGATTCAATGGCCAAGAGTTGCGTCGCACAGTGAAGAACTTATCTGAAGCAGCAGAGAGGAGCAGCAACTGGCTGTGGTTGAGACGGAAAGATTCTGGCTGGGGATCTCAAGCACAATAGAAAGAAAGAAAGGCTGATATACAGGTAAGTAAGCTGGGCTGAGTTGAGTGGGGACGGAGGGGGTGATGCTGGGACGCCAGAATCACCGTCGAGCCCTCTTGAGGTGTCGTGGGCTAGTCGACGAAACACCGAGGATGGAAGGTGCCCACTTGAAGACCCCAGAGATGTACCCTACTTAGCTCAATCCAGACGGTTGTCATGCTGATGCGCTGGGGAGACCGCACTATGGTTGATCCCCGAGCCAGCATCGCAGCCGCTGTGTGTGCTGATGCGCTAGGGAGGCAAAATAAGCTGATCCCTGGAGCCAGCATTACACTTCAGCCATCAACACCAGACAGAAGGATATCTACATCATCATATGGAAGGAAGCGCAAATGGATGGAGACACATATGGATCACATTAGTTTACTGTGAAGCTACGCCTTAGTTGGTGCTTATCTTGGCGAGAGCCAAGTTCAAATCAGCATGAAGTTTTAACATCTACTCTCATGTAATGGAAATCATGAAGATCTGGATACGTCCAGTGACTGCTGTGAATAGTGCAGCTGGCAACAAGGGAAAGACCTCGTGACAGCCTGGAGAGACAGCTGACTGGAGGAAAGAGACCCCATTGGGGCTGGCAGGGTTAGCTACCCTTGTCGGCAGTATCCAGCTCTGTGTTTACAGGATGCTGGAGACACCCGCCCAAGGCTTCAAAGAAATTAAACAGGAAAATACCCCTAGAGTCTGCGAGAGCGGGGCGAAGATGACTCAACGTTGGACAACACGGTTAAGGACTTAGGAACGGAAACGGATATGAGTATAGAGAGTACTTCACAAAAGACTAGTTCAAGATCTGCAGTTAGCAAAGACATGGAACTCCAGGTTTGTGTCTGCGGCTGGAGCAAGGCGACAACAGTCAGGGGTTTGAAGATTCATCAAGGGAGAATGAAATGCTTGAGGGAGAAGGGACAAGGGCCTCGCATTGATCAGTACTTCTTACGAAGTCAGTCAAGTCAGTCGAATGAAATCCAGCGACAGGAAGCAAACCACAGTTCGCAGGATATCAGCACCCCTGTCATAGATGTGAGGAGGACTTGCATGGACACAGTTAGTGATGAACCTAATGATCCTTGTGAACCCGGCAGACAAACCAGCGTAAGAGAGAAAAGAACCTCAACGGGCACAAGCCTGGAGTTAAATGGCCAAGAGCTTGTGAGAAAACTGCATGGGACACAGTAAACACAGATCTCTGCTTTGCATTGGAAAGGTTAAGTGGAACAGTTGAAAAGAAACTGGATAAATTTGGGGACATCATCTACGATATGGAAGCGAGAGGTTTGGAGTTGAAAAAGGAAGGAAAAAGTACAAACTATTCCTGGAAAGTCTAGACGGCAGCAGGAGATTGAACGCTTAGTTAGAGAAAGGAGACAGCTGAGGAAGCAATGGAGAAGAGCAGAAGAAAGTCAGAAGGAGGGACTCAATCTCTTACAAAGGGTCATAAAACATAAGCTTGCAACATTGCGCAGAGCTGAGCGCCACGGAAACGCTACAAAAAGAAGGAGCGTGCGAGAACTAACTTTTATAAAGACCCATTCAAATTTGTAAAGAAGTTATTCACCAGTGAGAAGAATGGCACACTAAAAGCATCTAAGTTTGAGTTGGAGAGATATTTGGAGGAAACGCATACAGATTCAAAAAGGCAGGAGCCTATGTCAATTCCTTCAGACATCCCACCTATCAATCCACCAGAATACCAAATGGAGGACTGTGCACCTAAGTGGAAAGAAGTAGAGCAAGCTGTGAAAAAGCAAGGGCTTCATCATCTCCAGGGCCTAATGGAGTTCCGTACAGAGTGTACAAGAGTGCTTCAGGAGTTCTACGAATCCTGTGGAAACTGATGAAAGTAGCATGGGAAAAACAGGTTGTACCAAGAGCATGGCGCCGAGCAGGTGGAGTCTTTATACCTAAAGAAAAAGATTCTAGCAGCATCAGTCAGTTTCGCCCTATTTCCCTATTAAACGTAGAAGGCAAGATTTTCTTCAGCATTATTGCTCAGAGATTGTCAACTTACCTATTAAAGAACTGCTTCATTGACACTTCAATACAAAAAGCGGGCATTCCAGGTTTCCCAGGATGCTTAGAACACATCAATGTGATCTGGCAACAAATTCAATCAGCTAAAAAGGAGAGGAAGGAGCTCCATGTGACATTCCTGGATTTGGCTAATGCATATGGTTCAGTGCCACATGAACTTCTTTGGGCAGCATTTGATTTTTTCAGTGTACCAATGACAATAACAAATCTAGTCAAAGCCTACTTTGGAGATTTGCAATTTAGTTTCTCAACTTCAGAATTCAGCACTACATGGCAATGCCTAGAAGTTGGAATAATGGCAGGATGCACCATTTCTCCACTGGCTTTTACCATGGCAATGGAAGTAATCATTAGGGCATCAAAATGGGTAGTGGGAGGAGAGCTTGGCTTCTGAATGCGACTACCACCAATTCGAGCATACATGGATGACATGACAACCATGACTACAACAGTAGCCTGCACTAATCGGTTATTGGGCAAATTAACCAATAACATTGAATGGGCACGAATGCAATTCAAGCCCACTAAATCAAGGAGCATCTCTATAATTAAAGGTAAAGTAGTAGATAAAACGTTCTTCATTAATGGTGAGGCAATACCAACAGTGTCTGAGAAGCCAGTGAAGAGCCTTGGGAGATGGTACGACGGGATCTAAAGGACACAGTTCGTGTGGGAGAAGTTAGACAACAAGCTGTGGAAGGGTTGAAGAGCATAGACAGCAGCGCTTTACCAGGCAAACTAAAACTCTGGTGCTTTCAGTTTGGCCTACTGCCACGGCTGCTGTGGCCACTGACTGTGTACGAGGTTTCTTTGACAACAGTAGAGAAGCTGGAAGCTTTAATCAGTTCACACATCAGGAAATGGTTGGGAGTTCCACGCTGCCTCAGCAGAGTGGGACTTTATGGTAAAGGAATACTGCAGCTACCTGTCTCCGCTCTAACCGAGGAGTTTAAGTGCGCCAAGGTCCGACTGGAAATGACATTAGTAGAGTCACGCGACAAATGCGTAAGGGAGGCAGCACCTGTGTTGAAAACTGGAAGAAAGTGGGTGGCAAAGAAAGCTGTGGAGGATGCAAAGGCTGCCCTTCGAATTGGTGATATCATGGGGCAAGTTCAGCATGGAAGAGGGGGTCTTGGTCTCAGTTCAGCTCCTCCTACATGGCACAAGGCAGCCCCAGCGCAACGGAGGAAGCTTGTAGTCAACGAGGTGCAAAAGCAGGAGGAGAGGATGAGGTGTATAAAGGCCATTTCCCAGGGCAAGCAGGGAGAATGGATGAGATGGGAGAGTGTGGAACAACGCAAGATTGGCTGGCAAGACCTATGGTCAATGGAACAGAGCAGGATCAGTTTCCTTATAAGGTCAACATATGATGTTCTCCCATCACCACAGAACCTAAACCTCTGGGTAGGAGAGGATCCCTCATGTCCTTTGTGTTCATCACCTGCAACATTAAGGCACATTTTGACAGGATGTAAGGTGGCTCTTAGCCAAGGACGGTTTACTTGGCGCCATGACCAGGTGCTGCGATGTTTGGCCTTAGCATTGGAAGACAAGCGTAACATGACCAATAAGTTGCCACCTGTTCCATCAAAACATTACACACAAAAGACAACATTCCTCCGCCCAGGAGAGCAACCACCAAGAAAAGGTGTTAAAACCAATCCTCGCCCAGGACAACTGGAAGCTGCTAGAGACTGGAAAATGCTGGCGGATGTTGGTCAACGGCTTATTTTTCCACCTGAGATTGCCACCACAAACCTTCGACCAGATATTGTCTTGTGGTCTGGATCAGCACGCCTTGTTCACCTGGTGGAGTTAACAGTGCCATGGGAGGATGCTGTAGATGAGGCGTATGAGAGGAAGAAACTGCGGTATGCTCAACTAGCCACTGAAGCGGAACAGCGAGGATGGAGAGTCTGGGTTTACCCAGTGGAAGTGGGATGTCGAGGATTTGTGGCACACTCTACAACCCGGTTTCTCAGAGATGTCGGATTCAATGGCCAAGAGTTGCGTCGCACAGTGAAGAACTTATCTGAAGCAGCAGAGAGGAGCAGCAACTGGCTGTGGTTGAGACGGAAAGATTCTGGCTGGGGATCTCAAGCACAATAGAAAGAAAGAAAGGCTGATATACAGGTAAGTAAGCTGGGCTGAGTTGAGTGGGGACGGAGGGGGTGATGCTGGGACGCCAGAATCACCGTCGAGCCCTCTTGAGGTGTCGTGGGCTAGTCGACGAAACACCGAGGATGGAAGGTGCCCACTTGAAGACCCCAGAGATGTACCCTACTTAGCTCAATCCAGACGGTTGTCATGCTGATGCGCTGGGGAGACCGCACTATGGTTGATCCCCGGAGCCAGCATCGCAGCCGCTGTGTGTGCTGATGCGCTTAGGGAGGCAAAATAAGCTGATCCCTGGAGCCAGCATTACACTTCAGCCATCAACACCAGACAGAAGGATATCTACATCATCATATGGAAGGAAGCGCAAATGGATGGAGACACATATGGATCACATTAGTTTACTGTGAAGCTACGCCTTAGTTGGTGCTTATCTTGGCGAGAGCCAAGTTCAAATCAGCATGAAGTTTTAACATCTACTCTCATGTAATGGAAATCATGAAGATCTGGATACGCCCAGTGACTGCTGTGAATAGTGCAGCTGGCAACAAGGGAAAGACCTCGTGACAGCCTGGAGAGACAGCTGACTGGAGGAAAGAGACCCCATTGGGGCTGGCAGGGTTAGCTACCCTTGTCGGCAGTATCCAGCTCTGTGTTTACAGGATGCTGGAGACACCCGCCCAAGGCTTCAAAGAAATTAAACAGGAAAATACCCCTAGAGTCTGCGAGAGCGGGGCGGAAGATGACTCAACGTTGGACAACACGGTTAAGGACTTAGGAACGGAAACGGATATGAGTATGGAGAGTACTTCACAAAAGACTAGTTCAAGATCTGCAGTTAGCAAAGACATGGAACTCCAGGTTTGTGTCTGCGGCTGGAGCAAGGCGACAACAGTCAGGGGTTTGAAGATTCATCAAGGGAGAATGAAATGCTTGAGGGAGAAGGGACAAGGGCCTCGCATTGATCAGTACTTCTTACGAAGTCAGTCAAGTCAGTCGAATGAAATCCAGCGACAGGAAGCAAACCACAGTTCGCAGGATATCAGCACCCCTGTCATAGATGTGAGGAGGACTTGCATGGACACAGTTAGTGATGAACCTAATGATCCTTGTGAACCCGGCAGACAAACCAGCGTAAGAGAGAAAAGAACCTCAACGGGCACAAGCCTGGAGTTAAATGGCCAAGAGCTTGTGAGAAAACTGCATGGGACACAGTAAACACAGATCTCTGCTTTGCATTGGAAAGGTTAAGTGGAACAGTTGAAAAGAAACTGGATAAATTTGGGGACATCATCTACGATATGGAAGCGAGAGGTTTGGAGTTGAAAAAGGAAGGAAAAAGTACAAACTATTCCTGGAAAGTCTAGACGGCAGCAGGAGATTGAACGCTTAGTTAGAGAAAGGAGACAGCTGAGGAAGCAATGGAGAAGAGCAGAAGAAAGTCAGAAGGAGGGACTCAATCTCTTACAAAGGGTCATAAAACATAAGCTTGCAACATTGCGCAGAGCTGAGCGCCACGGAAACGCTACAAAAAGAAGGAGCGTGCGAGAACTAACTTTTATAAAGACCCATTCAAATTTGTAAAGAAGTTATTCACCAGTGAGAAGAATGGCACACTAAAAGCATCTAAGTTTGAGTTGGAGAGATATTTGGAGGAAACGCATACAGATTCAAAAAGGCAGGAGCCTATGTCAATTCCTTCAGACATCCCACCTATCAATCCACCAGAATACCAAATGGAGGACTGTGCACCTAAGTGGAAAGAAGTAGAGCAAGCTGTGAAAAAGCAAGGGCTTCATCATCTCCAGGGCCTAATGGAGTTCCGTACAGAGTGTACAAGAGTGCTTCAGGAGTTCTACTAATCCTGTGGAAACTGATGAAAGTAGCATGGGAAAAACAGGTTGTACCAAGAGCATGGCGCCGAGCAGGTGGAGTCTTTATACCTAAAGAAAAAGATTCTAGCAGCATCAGTCAGTTTCGCCCTATTTCCCTATTAAACGTAGAAGGCAAGATTTTCTTCAGCATTATTGCTCAGAGATTGTCAACTTACCTATTAAAGAACTGCTTCATTGACACTTCAATACAAAAAGCGGGCATTCCAGGTTTCCCAGGATGCTTAGAACACATCAATGTGATCTGGCAACAAATTCAATCAGCTAAAAAGGAGAGGAAGGAGCTCCATGTGACATTCCTGGATTTGGCTAATGCATATGGTTCAGTGCCACATGAACTTCTTTGGGCAGCATTTGATTTTTTCAGTGTACCAATGACAATAACAAATCTAGTCAAAGCCTACTTTGGAGATTTGCAATTTAGTTTCTCAACTTCAGAATTCAGCACTACATGGCAATGCCTAGAAGTTGGAATAATGGCAGGATGCACCATTTCTCCACTGGCTTTTACCATGGCAATGGAAGTAATCATTAGGGCATCAAAATGGGTAGTGGGAGGAGAGCGCTTGGCTTCTGAATGCGACTACCACCAATTCGAGCATACATGGATGACATGACAACCATGACTACAACAGTAGCCTGCACTAATCGGTTATTGGGCAAATTAACCAATAACATTGAATGGGCACGAATGCAATTCAAGCCCACTAAATCAAGGAGCATCTCTATAATTAAAGGTAAAGTAGTAGATAAAACGTTCTTCATTAATGGTGAGGCAATACCAACAGTGTCTGAGAAGCCAGTGAAGAGCCTTGGGAGATGGTACGACGGGATCTAAAGGACACAGTTCGTGTGGGAGAAGTTAGACAACAAGCTGTGGAAGGGTTGAAGAGCATAGACAGCAGCGCTTTACCAGGCAAACTAAAACTCTGGTGCTTTCAGTTTGGCCTACTGCCACGGCTGCTGTGGCCACTGACTGTGTACGAGGTTTCTTTGACAACAGTAGAGAAGCTGGAAGCTTTAATCAGTTCACACATCAGGAAATGGTTGGGAGTTCCACGCTGCCTCAGCAGAGTGGGACTTTATGGTAAAGGAATACTGCAGCTACCTGTCTCCGCTCTAACCGAGGAGTTTAAGTGCGCCAAGGTCCGACTGGAAATGACATTAGTAGAGTCACGCGACAAATGCGTAAGGGAGGCAGCACCTGTGTTGAAAACTGGAAGAAAGTGGGTGGCAAAGAAAGCTGTGGAGGATGCAAAGGCTGCCCTTCGAATTGGTGATATCATGGGGCAAGTTCAGCATGGAAGAGGGGTCTTGGTCTCAGTTCAGCTCCTCCTACATGGCACAAGGCAGCCCCAGCGAACGGAGGAAGCTTGTAGTCAACGAGGTGCAAAAGCAGGAGGAGAGGATGAGGTGTATAAAGGCCATTTCCCAGGGCAAGCAGGGAGAATGGATGAGATGGGAGAGTGTGGAACAACGCAAGATTGGCTGGCAAGACCTATGGTCAATGGAACAGAGCAGGATCAGTTTCCTTATAAGGTCAACATATGATGTTCTCCCATCACCACAGAACCTAAACCTCTGGGTAGGAGAGGATCCCTCATGTCCTTTGTGTTCATCACCTGCAACATTAAGGCACATTTTGACAGGATGTAAGGTGGCTCTTAGCCAAGGACGGTTTACTTGGCGCCATGACCAGGTGCTGCGATGTTTGGCCTTAGCATTGGAAGACAAGCGTAACATGACCAATAAGTTGCCACCTGTTCCATCAAAACATTACACACAAAGACAACATTCCTCCGCCCAGGAGAGCAACCACCAAGAAAAGGTGTTAAAACCAATCCTCGCCCAGGACAACTGGAAGCTGCTAGAGACTGGAAAATGCTGGCGGATGTTGGTCAACGGCTTATTTTTCCACCTGAGATTGCCACCACAAACCTTCGACCAGATATTGTCTTGTGGTCTGGATCAGCACGCCTTGTTCACCTGGTGGAGTTAACAGTGCCATGGGAGGATGCTGTAGATGAGGCGATGAGAGGAAGAAACTGCGGTATGCTCAACTAGCCACTGAAGCGGAACAGCGAGGATGGAGAGTCTGGGTTTACCCAGTGGAAGTGGGATGTCGAGGATTTGTGGCACACTCTACAACCCGGTTTCTCAGAGATGTCGGATTCAATGGCCAAGAGTTGCGCCGCACAGTGAAGAACTTATCTGAAGCAGCAGAGAGGAGCAGCAACTGGCTGTGGTTGAGACGGAAAGATTCTGGCTGGGGATCTCAAGCACAATAGAAAGAAAGAAAGGCTGATATACAGGTAAGTAAGCTGGGCTGAGTTGAGTGGGGGACGGAGGGGGTGATGCTGGGACGCCAGAATCACCGCCGAGCCCTCTTGAGGTGTCGTGGGCTAGTCGACGAAACACCGAGGATGGAAGGTGCCCACTTGAAGACCCCAGAGATGTACCCTACTTAGCTCAATCCAGACGGTTGTCATGCTGATGCGCTGGGGAGACCGCACTATGGTTGATCCCCGAGCCAGCATCGCAGCCGCTGTGTGTGCTGATGCGCTAGGGAGGCAAAATAAGCTGATCCCTGGAGCCAGCATTACACTTCAGCCATCAACACCAGACAGAAGGATATCTACATCATCATATGGAAGGAAGCGCAAATGGATGGAGACACATATGGATCACATTAGTTTACTGTGAAGCTACGTCTTAGTTGGTGCTTATCTTGGCGAGAGCCAAGTTCAAATCAGCATGAAGTTTTAACATCTACTCTCATGTAATGGAAATCATTCCCGAGGTTATCAACATTTGCTTTTTAAACCTTTTGGAACAACTGGATAAGAAATAGAGATTAGGCAGTTACACTGCAACTAGTGGTATAAACGCCTGTGCTCAAATGACTCCCGCAACGGAAGGAAGTCAACATTAATGCCATTGTTCATGTGTTCTGTTTACTGCAAACATTTTATCACAGTGGGCTCCCGAGTGGCGCATCCAGTAAAGGTGCTCCATGTGGAGTGCAGGATGCGCCCTATAGCCTGGAGATCGCCCTATAGCCTGGAGGTCGATAGAGTGCGGGAACTCCCTCTCAGGTTGGGGTAGGCCAGCATTAGTATATGCAGTCGAAACTGTCCACAATCCAGTGGGACAGTCACTGCTTCGAGAGGGCTTGACACAGAGTCCTTTCACCATGACAGACGAAGAGCTGGTCAGACTGACGCAGAGCTCTCTTCCTATCCACATAACATCTCAATGCCTGAACCGGGCAGAGGAAATTCAATCTCTGATCCTTTTCCGAAGAAAAAGGAGGGGGATGGAAAGCCTCTACTTCCACTGATTGATTCAAGTGGAAAGCCGTTACCACCTTAGGGAGGAAAGCGGGGTTCATGCGTAGGGAGGAAAGCGGGGTTCATTTGTTTCCATCATCCCAAACATTCATCTCACTAACCCACTTAGCAGAGGTGATGGCTAACAAAAAGGCTGTCTTCATAGAGAGATATTTCAGCTCTATGGAATGTATAGGCTCAGACAGGGCCTTAGAGCCTACAATACCACATCTAGACCACTCGGGGAGGATGTCCATCCTAGGAGGACATAGAAAACAGGTCGCCAGAATATGAGCGCCTGGGGAGACTGAGTCAATGGGGACATGGCATGCAGATATAGCTGCCAGGTACACTTTCAGTGTAGAGGGGGACCTGTCCGCCTCCGGCAGATCTTGCAGAAACTGTAAAATAGTTGCTATAGGACAATACATTGGATCATGACCTCTGGTCATACACCATTTTTGAAAATACCTCCACTTATAGGCATAGAGTGCCCTTGTGGAGGAGGCCCTGCAGTGTACTGATGACCGCATCTGAGAGCCCTAAGGCGGACAGATGGTCCCGTTCAGGGGCCAGACCCACAGTTGGAGTCTGCCCGGTTCTGGGTGCCAGAGAGTGCCTCTCGCCTGACTGAGGAGATCCAGGCGCAGTGGGATATCCCAGGGCTGGCCTTGCAGCAGCTGGCAAAGATTTGCAAGTCAGATTCTCCTGGGCCATCTGGGGGCCACCAGGAGAACTGTAACCTCTTCTCTCCGAACTTTCTCTAGGAAGGCTTGGAGCAACGGTATTGCGGGAATGCATATAAAAGCGTTCTGGGCCACTCGTGTGCTTGGGCATCGACGCCGCAGCGGTGGAGGGAGAACCATAGGGGGCAGTGAGTCGTCTCTACCGTCTCAAAGTCGTCTAGGTAATTCAACACCCTGATACCCTGCATCCACAAGGGGGCTAGGATGGCATCCACGCACTTTGAGAATGTGTGGTGGGCTAAGGAGAGGCCAAATAGCAGCACAGAAAACCCAATGACGCGCCTCTGAAAGGCGAAGTGGAGGTATTTCCTGTGCGCGGGACGAATAGGTACGTGAAAATACACGTCCTTTAAGTCCACCATGGTAAACCAGTCGCCCAGCCAGACTGACTGGAGGGTGTGGCGATGTGTGACCATCTAGAACCTCCTCTCCCTCAAGAACCCGTTGCGGTATCTCAGGTCTAGGATGGGGCGTTCTTTTTTGGCAACAGAAAGTATCTTGAGTAGAACTCCTCTTCTTGAGAGGTGAGTTCTATGAGGCAGATGAGAAGTAACGTTTTTACTTCTTGCCTGAGGGCCAAGACCTGGAGAAGGTAGCTCACGGATGTAACCGTGATCCTTCGAAAGGGAGGAGGTCCCGCGCAGAACTGTACCGCGTAACTGGTTTGTACAGTGGAGAGCAACCAAGAGTCTGAGGAGCAATTGCGCCAGATACGGCAGTGCTCTCAGTGGAAGGCAGTGGCCCGAAGGTATGGTCAGGGGAGATAGACACAGGGTCTGTGACAGCAAAAGCTGCCTGCGCGCCACAAGAAGACCCGCCAGGCTTCTGCCCAGGGCCTGCCCTTGGAAGCCTGAAATTCGTAACAGCGTACCGGAGACCAAGTGCAGCTCTGAGGCTACCGGCTCAGGGAGGGGCGCCGATCGCAGGATGCCATCCAGGTAGGCATGCCTTGTTGGCCAGATGCGTTGCCTGCACTTTAGCTGTGTACGCTTTCGTGAGGTGGGCCTCTGTGATCCTGCATTGGCCGTTAGGGCAGGTGTCGGAGGCGGAGCTGGGGCAGGAGCAGGGGGAAGAGCCTGCTGCTTGACCAAGTACTCGAGGACCTGGGCCATCTGGCTCTTCAGGTCTTGGCCTGCCTACTGTGCCTTGCCCTGAAGCCTGTGCTCAGGGTATACTCTGTGACGAGCAGGTGGAGGAGGGGGGCATGCAGGGCTCCCAACGCTGAAGAGGGCTCAGCTGAGCTGGCTGAGGAAGCTGCTCCTGTAAACTCTGCGAGCCTCCTGCGCAGGGTCCGAGGCTGGGATGCTGCGCAGATCGAGCAGAACGTTTCATTTCCTAGGGCGGTGGAGGTGTGCTGCATCTCCAAGCTCTTGACACACAGGAGGTGTTTGTCCTGTGGGGGAAGCATCCCTCCACAGGACGTGCAAGGGTGAAACTTTGACATTGCGATGCACAGATCGTCTGCACTAGGGGAGCACTGATGCATCAAGGTTTGGGGGCACCGAGGCTCTGGGGCACCAAGACACCAAGGGTACCAATGCAGGGAGTGATCGAGCACTGAGGGCGTCAAAGCACCGAGGCCTCGAGGCTCGGTGAACGAAAAGCAGCGAAGCACCAAGGGCACTGAAGGTATCGATGCAGGGAGCGTCTGAGCACTGAAGGCGCCGAAGCACAGAGGCGTTGAGGCTCTGGGGCACTGAGGTACTGAGGCACTGAAGCACTGAGGGCACCGAGGATATTGATGCAGGGAGCGCCTATGCACCAAGGTGTCAAGGTTCTGGAGCACTGAGGGTTTCGAAACACCGATGCACCGAGGCTCTGAGGCACTGAAGCACCGAGGGTATCAATGCAGGGAGCACCTGCACGCCGAAGGCACTGAAGCACCGAGGCGTCGAAGCTCTGGAGAACTGAGGGTGTGGAAGCACCAATGCACCGAGGCTCCGAGGCACCTATGCACCGATGCAAGGAGTGTCCAAGCACCGAGGGCACCGAAGCACCGAGGTGGATGGTCAGTGTATGCAAGTCTATTCTTACAGTGGGCTATTCAGACCCAGCGGAGGAAGCACACGTTGTATTATTATTTACTTTTTTGAAAAAACAAAACATACACTCACATACAGCAGAAGCTGAAGGGTAGGCTTTACACAAAAATGTATTTATTTTATTTTTTTTAGGCTGCACACACCGAGTGGGCGGGCAAGGTCAGCCCAGCGGTGTCGACTCGACAGTGGGTGCAGCAGCGCCAGGCCCTGGTCGAGGAAGTGTCTCTCTTTTCTCTTTGTTGTTGTTATTTTATTTCATTTTATTTTATTTTATTTTATTTTTAGCTGCAAAAAGCAGAGGAAAAAATACAGAGCAGATGCTGTAGGTTAGAAAGCAGACTACAGTCGCCAAGCGATGTAGGCTGTTGAAAGTAAAGTAAGAATTTTTTTTTAAACAAACGCAGTTGTGCAGCATTTCAGCTCAGTCATCAGAAGCCAAGTTTCTGATTCCGGGAAAGTGGCAAGCCGACTTCCAGCAATAAATTGAAGTGGAATTAGCAGAAAACCTCGAAGTGAGAGCTCTTTTACAAAGAAACAATCATGCAACTGGAGAGGTTAGTTATACCTACCTTACCTACCTGATTGTGAGAAGCAAAAGAGAACGTAATTTCCACGGAGTGACTACTTAATCTCTCGGTAGGGGGGCCGAGGACATCACTCCCCAGAGGGGCCTATCGGCAGCTCTGATGTAAAATGCTCAGTAAATACCCGACCTGTGGCAGGCATATCCCAAAAGTATTGTTTCTGGTCATCTTCGAATTGAAAGGAAAACAAGTTGCGATGAGAAACAAGAAATAAAATGTTGCAGGGATTAGCGGAGATGATTTTTAAACAAAACCGTGTATTTTTCATGCAGAGATGGCTAACTTTATTGTTAAAGGGTCAGAGATAAAGATTATGTAGTCAATTATGCAGCCTCGCCTGGGAGGACCTTGCGTAAGTGGAGGGTCTTGTGTAAGCTCTGCGGCTCTCCCGTTCCAGCTCCGATGCAAGGTTGGTCAGGGTCTCCCCCGATTGTCGCAGTCAGCATCACAGCTTCAGTTTTCGCCCCTCCTGGTTGACCAGGCCCCCAAGGAGGCGTGTGAAGACTTCACTTAGTGCCACGTAGCTCCTCATGCTTCTGGGGGGAAGGGTCAATAGTATCTGCTGCACATCATCTCTCAGAGCTTTGCCCAGTGAGCTCAGAGCAGACACCTGCAGGGCTGGCAGAGCAATTCAAAATGCTTTCACTTAAACAAGGAAAGATGGCTAAGTATGTTAAAAAATATTTTTGATATTTTATGTTTCTAGAGAGATCAGAGTTCAAAAAGTTCTGCATTTAACATGTTCATTGACTAAATAAAGAAAAGCACAGTTGTGTCAACCTTATAAGGATATATTATCTTTAGAATTAAAAATGATATTATTCAGCTCTGTCTTATTCCTATAGTAATTGACAGATTTCTATAGAAAACTAAAATGGCTTCTATCGTCTTTCAACAATTCTAAAACTGTATATTTTTGGAAAATTAGATATAGTAATTTATAGAAACCTATGCATAGTTATTGTAGAATTTCATAATATGATATAGCTACTAGTAAGCTATAGTGCTCTTCTGGCTACTACTATAGGATATTTTTGTATTTATAATACTGATTTGGTGGCTTTTATTTAATCTTGTAACTAAATAAATGAAGTTTTAGATGTAAACATTTTATGTGATACATTACCAGCCAAACTGTGCTGAAAAATGAAACAAAAAGAGACTTTAGCATGAGGGTGAGGTTTTATTCAGTTAACCTGAATGGTCACAAAATGCAGGCTAAGCTAGGTACAGCTACACCTAGATGTCAAATGTCACAGCCTTAAAAGCAACTTCATATCTTCAAATTTGAAATGCAATATGAACCACAAATATAGGACCCTCTTTAGAAATATGTCTCAACTCATTACAGATTCATATTACATTGTGTCTTCTTATTGTGTCTTCTATTTTTGACCTGCGGAGGAAAAACCTGCAAAAACAAAAACAAAAATGCTTCATAATTCAAAATATTCACAGAATCAGTAATACAGTTAAAATTAACTTAAATTAACACCAGGGCCTGCAATTTAGAAACTGTTGATTTAGTACACTACCGGTCAAAAGTTTTAGAACACCTCAATTTTTCCAGTTTTTATTGAAATTTACGCAGTTTAATGTCTCAATGTACTCTGAAATTAAAGCATAGAATAAATAAACAATTGGAGATAAAAAAGAAATCATGGAATTGTTTTGTTTAACAAAATTTAATCTAAATTTTTGACTCATCAAAGTAGCCACCTTTTGCAGATACACTTTTAAGGGTTATAATGGTCTGTCTGTCTTCCTTTGTTAATTGCCTTTTTCTCGCCATTATGATAGCAATATACTACTTCCTGCAGTACGATACTGTCCAAATAATGCTTAAGAGGGTGTAGTAACACAGTCTGTTCCAACACTGCTTTTATAAAGACAGAGGGTTTGTAAGTAATCAACAAAAGTTGGGACACCTGTAGGAATTGTTAGCATCAACTTTCAAAGCTTAATTTACTTCCATTGCTGCAGAACAGCTGTAAGTTGTTAACCCATTACTTGTTCCCTGAAAAAGGCCTTTTTGTATAACTCTGAAATGTACATTATTTTTCAGTTTTTGGTAACCTAAACTTTTTTTTTAACCTCTGGCAGTTTACCGCTTACCTTTGTACCATTTCAGGTTATTCACTGGACTTGAACTGCTTAAATTTCAATAAAAACTGGAAAAATGGGGGTGTTCTAAAACTTTTGACCGGTAGTGTACATCTCTAATAACAAACTGGAACTAAAAAAGCAAACCACATTTTTACATATGTATGTAGACAAAATTATTATTTAAAGCAAAAAACAGAACATTACATTTAAATTGGAAAAAAAGCAAAGAAACAAAAGCAATGCAGATGTATACTTTTGAAATGGTGAGTAGATTGAATCAAAATCCACTTACCAAGCTTTGAAAACCATGCCCCATACATCCCCCCTTTTTATGTGCTTAAAATTCTGTTTACTGTACAGTATTTTACAAACAAAGACATAACCAATAGGGTTTAGTTTTATTAGAAAAACTGGACGGTACAAAAATAATTCTGACAAAAATGCACACCTAATTCATTTATGACTACATTTCCCTAAAAGAACAATTTTCCAAAATGTGTTTGTCAGCATTCTTTAAAGTTTTATATGTTATGAATAGGGCTTGTAGAAATTCACGTCAAAATTTGCACAGAACTGACCGACCTGTAATACTGTACTCCAAGATTGCCTGTATATTGACTCCAATTAAACTGATCTAAAAATAGAATTAATTAACACAATAACTATTGGCTAATTATAAAACATTAATTAATAATGAGGGTCAATTATGGCCATTATACAATTGATAAAGCGTACACTACTAATATCTAAAAGCTAAAGGCCAATAAAATGTTTAATGTAACAAGAGTCCGGCGAATCAAGGGTCTGAGGCTGACGAGCTTAATGCGATGATAAAAAGGTTTTTAAAATTTTAAAAAAAGCAGCTGAAAGGTGATCATTGATCTGATACAGTGATTTCAAAGCTGTAACGTTATAGAGTTCATCAAACGAATAGTAAAGTTGCTGCATTAATATACATACCAAGCACTGCCACAAGAGATACACAGCACAGATGCCAGAATAAACTGTATTAAAACTTTCCACTAAGTTTCTGAAAAAATTACAAATTACAACCCTGATGAATGCAGATTCAAACCATGCTTCATTCAACCAGCTTTTTCCTTCTCAAAAGTCTGCATATATGAAGTGGTGTAAGTGTAAAGAATGTGATAGTGAAGTGCCAGCAGCCTTCTAAAGTGTTCATCTTAATAAACTGCCAATCTGTATTTTATAAGCAGAGAGATTATCAATTCACTAAATAGTAAAAATACATTAATTATTGCTAATTACTGATGTCTAGTGACATGTTGTGGCTGTAGGACTAAAATACAGGTATTCAAACAAGTTGTGAAAAACTACAGCCTACAGTTATGAAACATGAAATTTGACTCTATTGACCATATTCTAAAAGCTCTTTACTCAATGTCAGTAGCATATTTGTTTCTGAAAGAAGAGAACATTCGTTACATTTCTAAAACAAATATGAAACAATGCTATTAAAAATAAGAAACACTATTCACAATACCGCAAATTTAATATCTGGGTTGTTCATTTGTGGTTTGGTAAATTTATCAGGTGTGTTTTTTCCTTTAAAAAATGTGCTAATGTGTAGTATAGAACTTTGAGAATCCTCTTTTAAAATAGTCAATATTTTTTATGAATACCAGAATACCAGGTATTATTTGAATTCATTAATTCCAATCTATGAATAAAGTTTTGGGAACAGGGCCCTTTAACTATTTTATATTTTCAAACATTAATCTCTGTATTTCATTGTACCCACTTGTGGAAGGTTCCGGGTCTTGTGTACCTGAATGGTAGCTAGCAGGCTGGCCTTCACCATCTGCTGGGCCTCCTCCACTGACCCACCTAGATGCATAGAGAAGTACAGCAACATCTCAGTGGATTTATCACACATTATAGGAACATAAGAACATAAGAAAAGCTAGGAACAAGACACGGTAATTTGACCCTGCTTATCCATTTCCTGCAGCTGATTGATCTCATAAGGATTCCAATGGCTTTGTATTTAATTCTTACATTTTTGCGACTGGTGTGCAATACTTTACAGATATTAACATTAAACCTATGTTTCCGTGTTTCTGCCTCATGTTGTATGTTGTCTAAATCCCTTTGAATTTCCTGAGTCTAAACAGCTTTAGATTGTCAAAGCAGAACAGCTGGAAGATCTGGCAATGAACTGATCTGCTCTGCTAATAACTGACTGAGGCATTAGATATAGAATCTAAGAATATTTGATTTGAATATGAACTCTAACCCACAACGTCTTTAGCATTTAAACAGCAAGCTAACCTGAACACTAGAGTGTTTAATTTCTTGTGACATAGGTGGAGTTTCCATGCAACTGGTACACAAGTGAATCTAAGCTGCTGTAATAGCAAAATACTGCGTGCCTGTTTGGTTAATAATGTGTTTTACTGCTCTTGCCGAAATTGTTTTTTAAATGTCATTGGTGGGGTGGCATGTCATTAGTATTGAATCTGTTTCAACTAATTTATCTTACGACTCATTTATTAAAAATTAACTGAGAGGTATAAAATGAAACTGGCCAACACAGTTATTGCAGATCACCATGGCTGAAAACCGGCGAAGACGTAGGATTCTTCCACGTATGCTCCCAAGGCTGTCTGGATTTGGAACAGTGAATGTTTTCCCTATGTTTCGGGAGCTTGAACCTCCAAACATCCTCTACCAGCAAATCCTCATGCCTTGTTATCTAATACCAATGGCTAGCGTCATTTTGTGTCACCAGGACAACATTCAGCATTTTAGTGGTACTGGTAAAGGAAGATATGCAGCCAAAAAGGAATTATGTACTGCCTCCTATGCCAGTGGAAAAAAAGAGTGGTGATTGCTTTATATAGGTACACGGTAGTTGGCAATGTGTTTGGGGTGCATAAGAACAAAGTCCATTGCTGTATTTCCAAGTTTGACTTCTTTGTTCAGAGGCACTGCAACACATACGTACCTATGCCAGATGTAACTGAAGCAAAAAGCATTGCTCTGCGGGACCGTCCCTCTTCTCCTGAACGGCACCTCCTTGCTCGTTCCTGCAGGTAGGACTGTTTCAGTTTTTTTTTTAAAATTTATCCCTAGCTTGTGGGACTGTGTGCTCTATTCCTCTTTCTGAGAGGGCATCAACCACTTGTTGTTACACATGTGCTGTTTTGGGCGATCAACTGGCTCAACACATCCAAGTCCCTAATTATACTTATTAATGCCCGGGTTTCCTCCTCGCTCCAGCGATTTTGAGTGTCGTAAACTAACTGCTTGCAGAAGGCAAGCCAGACAGTTTTAAGTATGCTTTGACACCTCGGACAGTGAACAGTACCCCTCATAATTAGAGCCGACAGGGGATGAAACCACAGACCAATTGAGAACAATGGGCTGTCTCTGAACGAGAACAACCAATGAGAAACACCCCACGTGGACTCAGACACTGCCCAAGATAACCAAACTAACCAATCACAGGGTGGAAGTCAGGACAACAAAATCAGGCACGACTTTCAGAAACAGAGGAGTTTGCCCATGAGAGTGTTGGCGCTCTGAGGAACGAAATGGAAGCTAAACTGCTCCAAAGAAAGTTCCTGAAGTCATGGGAGCATAAAGTGCTTGAATTCACGGAAGGCAAAGAAGAACCAATGTTCTAAAGAATCGCTAAAATCAGCTTTGAAGCGAGCCCTAGCTCTTTGCCCTACGAGAGACAGAAACAGTAAACGGAAGCATAGCCAGCAGCTGAACATAAGGTCATGTATTAGCCATACTGAAGAATCGCAACGAGAACACCTCTACGAACTGCATAACTCTTCAATTGCAATGCATTATCTGAACTGAGTTATGTCTGATCAACGGAACTACTTCCAGTTGGAAAACTGCCAACAACAACAATGCTGCAAGACTTGGAGATCAACAAGCTGATCTCCATTTGAAAATAACTATTTGTTTATTGCGAGCCTACGCAATACAATGCGTACAGCAAAGTACTGTCTTCATTGGAACTTCAGATCCAAAGAGCTGCAGTGTTCATCAACACAGATTGACTTCTTTATATGGAAATTGATAAGTATTCAACATATCTAATATTAGATACTTTATGACTCGAGAAAGTAACTGAAGCAAATGCTATCAAGTTAAGTGGATAAACTGTTCTAGGAAGAGAATATAACTTCTTTTAGAGTGTGTACGAAATGTATTTTGTTTATTAAAATGTGCAACTCAAAGCAGTTGCCTCATAAATGCAGAAAATTTGATCATTGCCCCATTTCTGAGTTAATTTGAATATATAATCAACTGAGGTTGATAACTGTGGCAATGTGCCCCGCCCCTGTGTGTATTTGTGTGTTATATGTTGCATGTAGTGTATTAATGTTGGTGTATAGATATGGCTGCACGGGATATAAATGGGTGTGTGCAGCACGAGTTATTTAAAATGTATAATTGTATTTAGGCATGGGGATTGCACTTCACTTCACGTGCATTTAAAGTAGTTAATAATATGTGAGCCCAGGGTTGCACAGATATAGTTCACATGCTGCGATTCAAGTGAATAATTAATTGGTAATTGAATCCCAGCACAATTGTATAGATAGATGCACGTTTCACTCACTCGGGGCTGTGTTCAGGGCGAAGGAACAGGAGAGAGTGAGGAGATAAATAATTATAATAATCAATTGCTAGATGGTGCTGGAGGACCAGCACGGTACTTGTTTGTTTAGTGTTCGTCCCTGTGTGTTAGTGTCTGTTCGTTTTGTTTGTCTTTTTATTTTGGCTAAAGTGCCATGTCCTGTGTTTTGTTCAAACCTTTTTATTTATAATAAACCAGCGCAAGCAAGCGCCTTCATCATTTAATTTCATCCGTCCTGTCTGCGTTATTCATTTCCTGGTTCTGATGTCACCACTTAGCCAGCCTTGTGACAATAACATATTATTAGTTTGGTACATTACGTCTAAATTACATTAACACGGTAAAACTAATTTGCTAAATTAGGTACTGGAATGTTGGATTCCGTTCTGAATGGGAAGTTGAATTAATTCTGGTGCATATTGACATGATCGATTACAACAAGAAACGGGTAATCGCAATACTAATGCAAAGTAGACACTTTGTGTGATAAGCCATATTTAATATTAGTATATTAACCATGTATGCTAATGATGTTATGCTTGTTGTAATCGTTTGACTATGGAATCAATGAACTGTACACTTGACGCATATCTCTAACCAATAGCCTTTCCTTCCTGTAATATTAGTTGTGCACTCCTTTTTATTCTTAAATAAAGAATTGTTTTATATTTCTGACACGTTGTGTGAATGTCGGTTATTGTCTAAGTGTGGCAGAGCAGGGTTAAATTCTCCTCCCTGCCCAGGTTTATTGTGTCAGGTGGGAATGATTAGCAATCAATTAACACCCAGCCACCTGACATAAAAGGAGGCTTCAGCACCTCAGTAGAGAGAGGTAGCTGAGGAAGCAAGCAGGTATTTTGTGTTGCTTGCTGGGTTTTCTTTGTGTGCTTTTTTTGTGGTAGTTTTGCAATCCAGTGAAGGCAAAGCTCAGCCTGGAAGATTTATTTTCTGTAAGTTTTTACTTTGTGTTTAAGAACCTTTTTGTTTGGCCCTCGTGCCTGTTTATTTTGTGTTTTTTAATTAATAAAAGTCTTTTGTTTGAACTGCAGTCTGTCTCTGGGCCTCATCCCTTGCGCCATCCTGTCACACTAAGGTAATCCGAGTTCTACGTGATCCCACTGAACTATTGTGGTATGTCTCAGTTATTAACATTTGGACGTTCTTAAACAGGGCGCCTAGAGACAAATTTATATTTAAATAAATTGTTCACCTTAATGATAATGCGTTGTAGTGAATTATATAATTCACAACAACGCATTATCATTACGGTGAACTACACCACTGCTAACCATAAAACCGCCCATCAGCCACTACTTTCTGTCATCTTAGAATCCACAGTAACAACTGACCTGCTCCCTTGCAATATTTATAGTTATGTAACTTAAGGACAAACATGTTCATTAACATTTACACATGAAATGCAGGTTTCCATGTGAAACTGGGCGTGGTTTTCCTGTGTGTTTTGTCATTTACACGAGTAAATGAGATTTACCCTATCCCTCTCTTTGGCCGTTTTTTCAGCCACAAACCTGATTTAACCGAGTAATTCTCCCAAACGTGCATGCGCATCGCCAGTTCATGTGTAAATTGCCCCGCATGGAAACCCCATGATAGTCTGCTAAATACCAGTATATAATCCAGTATTAACTCAACATTAATTTTGTATTTTACAGAATGCTCAAAACTACTGTACTATTCTTATTAGCTTCAGTTTTATTGCTTTTCATAGTTTAGTTCAACTTCAATTCTAATGAATTCCCCCTTACGGGAATAAAAAATTGATCAAAACAACAAGAAGAGGGCAGTAACAAAAAGTTATTTCGCTAATTAAGGTAAGAAGAATTGATTTTTAAAACCTTAGTTACAACCACTTTAAAATAGTGACATAAAGCAAATAAAAATATCAATTTAAAGGAGGCTGCCAATGCAAACTTAATTAGATCATTTCCACTTACTTATGTGGATGATACCTGCTTTCCTCTCCATCTAAAATGCTGTGGTAAGAGCCGATCTCCAATTCTAGTTTCATTCTGTTATTCAGCAAGGTTTCATAGTCTTTCTTCTGCTGATCAGCTTCTCCTTGGATTTCACCCAGCTCTGCTTCCAGCTTAGAAATCACAGAGCCCAGATTCTGCAGTTCAATATCATGCCAGTGCTTAGCATCATATAAGGAATTCTCCATCCCTCGTTTCTGTGAATACAGAACATAGAAATGGTTTATTATTTCCAAGACTATGTGAACACTTCAGTAATAGTAAATACATGTACTTAGAGGGCATTTTCAAAACTTAGCAAGTGGTGTTTGAGTGAATCTATTTACTTGTCTCATTTTGAAATACATTACCGACATTCTGCCCTGTTAAGTTATATGATTTGACTCTTACCAAACACTGCACATCTTTAGTCATGTAGCTGCCCATGGGCAGAGGCTGGGCATGAACCAGCAACCACCTAGACAGTAAGGGAGCGTCCCAACCACTATGCAAAGAGCCAAACTCATATGCATGTCTAGTATAGGGCTGTTAACCATCTCACTGACAGAGGTTAGAAGTCGTCATGGCAGTGCATCACACAACACTGCCTGATAATGTACAATCCCCTTCATAGTCTCCTGGGTTACTGGCTACCGTCGTTGATGAGGTAAACAGTATTACTACTGCATGAAATGTGTTGGAGCACCTAGTTCAGGCATTTGCTGTATTTGTTTAAAACTGAATGAAAGATTGTGGCTACTTTCAGAATGTTAAAAAGAGGTCCTTTAGTGACATTTTTGTGGTCACTTATCTGATTTGAAGAATGGAAATATGTGAACTTTTTAATAACTTAATTTTATCTATTAAACAGTCACTCTTCTTTTTAAAGTGACTATTGTGTTTGCAATTTAAAAGTTTAACGAACATTAAACATATTTATACAACACTGTAATTTCGGCCAATAGGAGCACAGATAGCCCTTCATTGTTTATTCAGGAACAGCACAAATCCAACCCTCTATGTAAATATACCCTCAACCAGCCAGACAGTTATACTGCTAAATGTGTAATTGTAGTCTTACACTTTACTACATCCCTGTTTGAAACATGCTTCAATTGAATTAGATACAATCTATGTGCCATTCTTTAGCTCAAACACAGCACCTCTCGGTTTTCTTCTTACAAAAAAGCTAAGTACAGTATACTGCAGTGTATCTAGATTATTAAGAAACACTGTAAATGATGACAATTGCCACAAACAACATCACCTATCTAAGGACCTGGTTTTGGATTCACTTATAACTAAGGGCAGCTTGGAGTAAATCTGTTCAGGTATGTTGCATAATAATTGCTTGCATCGTACATCGGGGAGTTCACTGAAAAGTTTAATCAGTACCTAATCATAGCCATTCATGCTGGCAAGATGATTTCCATATAATATGGAACAGGAAAGTACAGATAATGAAATACAAGACATGCAATACCAGTGCTCTCATGGTCTCGGTTTCTGCTTGTAGGCTCTGAATCTTGCATCCTATATCATTGAACTCTGTCTTTAGTGACTCCAATTCTTCCTCTTTCTGGCTCATCTTGACATTAACACTCTCAGACTGCTGCTGGAAAAAGAACAAAAGCCAGTAAAGCAATGTGTATATAACTTAGTGAGTTATATTTCAACCATCCACCATGAAGATAGAGACAAGGGTACATCTTTAATTTAAAGGGGTAGTCTCATTTGTACTTTGTACAATTTTATGTGTCATCTGCTTGAAAATTAATTATTTTAATAATTTTTATAATTTGTCATACAGAAGTTATTTGCATGTTCTGACTGTTGTATTGCTGGTATCCAGCATGTTTCACACAAAATGACAAGGCAGAATGGTAGAAACCAGGATGGCATCATATGAAATCAAGGCTGAGATTTAAAAATGTTTCCTTAGAGCTATGTGGACACTTGAACCATGACCAAAATAACTCTTTCATTTTAATTTAGCCCTCTTGATATGAACCCAGGCAGTGTCACACGTCAAATTGTAATTTTTTATGTTTTTTGTTGGGATATGTGACAGGGTACACACCGTCCCTGTGCTTATGTGTGTTATTTTGTATTATTGTTATTTAAATTTATTTATTTATTATTATTATTATTATTATTATTATTATTATTATTATTGTTGTTGTTAATGTGGGTTTTGGGTTGACAGGGAAGCAGACAATTATCTTCCCTGCCAACAATAACGTGCAGAATGTGGCTGTCTTTAAATTGATTAATTATTTGCCAATTCGAGGATGGCCACATGTACACAAAGTAAATAATAAAACAAACAAACAAAATACTTTTACAAAACGGTACGGTGGCCAAAATAAAGACAATAAGTCAAACAAGTATCGTGCTGGTTTGAACTCAGCATGAGTAGCAATTGTTTTTCAGTTATTTTGTTCTTACCTTCTCTCCTCTCTCTCGTTCTTTCTCTCCACCGTCATCAACCGCAGCACTCGGCTCCTATTCTTTTTATACATGTGTCCATCCTCGAATTAGCAAACAATTAACCAATTTGAAGACAGACACATTCTGCACTTGTTATTTCCTACCTTATATTCCAGATAGGCATCAGTTTCTGCCCGGTTCCGTTCTATAGCCTTCTCCCAGTGGGCTCTTATGTACTCCAGGATATGGTCCAGACTTGTCTCAATTGGAGCATCTGGTTCATCCAACTGGCTGCCAGCAAGCTGGTTATAAAGCATTTTCACATCCTGAAGGGAAACAAACAATCTTTGGAACAAAGCCCACAAAAAATAAAAGTTCGGTACTATGTTAAAACAGTACCAGTGTGTTAAACTAGAGAAACCTAAGCGGGACTATCAGCAAACCACAAAAATTAAGTGGTGGGTGGTGACATAATGAATTTGGATCAGATATAGCAGTGGTGAACACTGGTATATTTATGGTACCATAATCCATATACTGGCTTTAATCTTGTGTTAACACCTTTAGGTTCTGAAGTAGTTTCTTTTACTTTTATTGTTACATACTGATTTTTCAATCTCAAGTACAATGTATCTCAGAGCTCTACCGTGCTGGTACAGCGATCAGCTAGGTCAGGGTTTCTCTAACTTTTTTGCTGGGCCCCCCTTTGGAAATGTTACAGACTGTGACGACCCCCCCAGTATGTTATACCAGCGCTATATTGACTTCATGATGCACCATTTACTCTTAAGGACTAAGTGTATATGCGCTGTAATGTAATGCTAAGGATCTTAAGTAGGCTGTATTTTATTTTGGTGCTTATTTTTATCTATTTTCAAGTTTTCTGTCACAATAATAGTAACTCGACAGACAGTACTTGCACATTTAGTTGTACCTTCTTTCCTTTGATGTCTTCCACAACAAAATCCTTATAGTCACAGGCATATTCTTCTGGGGTTTTTAGACATTCTTTTTACATTTCGACACAATTTCCAATTCTGTTTTAAATTCTCACTAACTAACTAATATAGCTTTAAATCCCGCGAACAAGCCTTCTAAATTGTAGTCTCGTTTTAAATCAGTATCTCCAGAACGAAGGAAGGAGGGACATTGCCCAGTTGCTCTGGGAAAGGTGGTTTTGTTTAGTTTTTTTGTACTGTAGTAGGGTTTTTTAAATGGGAAAAGGGTGAAGTTCACGTGAAATGAGTAACCATTTCCAGTGTTTGTATTTTTGTATTGGGTGTTTTATCGGTTAAAATAAAAAATCAGAAGCTCTAATCTTAAGGTATGTCAGTATTTTTTGTGATCACGTGACCCCCCTACAATAGCCTTGCAACCCCCTTTTGGGTTGGGTCCTCCAGTATGAGAAACGCTGAGCTAGGTAGCAGTTGGTTTTATATATAATGAGCATCAAAATTAACTTATCACTTATATTTGAGCATCAAAAGAAACATATTACTTATATTTGAGCATCTAGATGTGATCGAAAAATGACAAACTCAGTTTTAGAGCAGGTGCAGTGACTTTTTATTGTGCTGATTAACAACTGACATCACAAAGATGCTGCAACATGTCGATCTTGGGTAGGTGTTGTGACTCTTGGTCTCCCTGTTCGTGGCCTGTCATTAACAGAGCGTGTCTGGTTACACCGTCTCACCAGGTTTGAAATTGTTGGCTGTGAGCACCCAAGACGGTGAGCCACAGTACGCTGCCCTAGTCTAGCCTCCAACATGCAAATTGCACGAAGGCGCTGCACTCTTGACAGACGTGGCATATTGGTGTTTTTCTGTGATTTTCTTTATCGCTTTTATACAAGCTTGCAATTCAACAGCTGAAATCACTTCATATCCAGTGTCCAATCAACTGTCTCACTAATTTGGTGATTAAGTGCATATGCTTCAGTAATAGTCACTCAAGCGTGTCATGGTCAAGGATGAATGATCGAGTGATTAAAAAGAAACCAAAAACATTTTGTCAATCTCCATCATTTATATACCTTATTTTTTTTTTTAAATAAATGTGTTATAAGGGCAGCAGTGTGGAATAGTGGTTAGGGCTCTGGACTCTAAACCGGATGGTCGTGGGTTCAATCCCAGGTGGGAGACACTGCTGCTGTACCCTTGAGCAAGGTACTTTACCTAGATTGCTCCAGTAAAAACCCAACTGTATAAAATGGGTAATTGTATGTAAAAAAATAAAAAATAAAATAATATGATATCTTGTAACAATTGTAAGTCACCCTGGATAAGGGCATCTGCTAAGAAATAAATAATAATAGTGATTACCGAACACCCAACCCCGAGTGAGAAATGTGTGACTCTTTAAATAAAGCTGTGCTGGGACTCAATTGCTAATCATTCACAGTCTGCATGTGAACTAATTGTAAATTCCCAGTGCCCACATACCAACATACATTTTAACTCACCTGTGCTACATAACCCACACTATACCAAATACACCCAGGGGTGGGGGGTTACCCCATGACACACCTCCCCCCTTAAAATCCCCAAAGTCCCGGAGGTACTCCTGGGCCAAGAACGGAAGCCTCAATGGGCCCACGGGCTGCAATTCTGGCAGCGGAACTGCTGCCAGTGACAACGCTGTCAGTGGAAATGCTGTCATTGGAATTGCTGACAGTGAGATGAGGTCCTGGCACTGCTTGCAGTGGAAGGCTGACAGTAGGGTGGCACACTCTGGCAGCGGAAATGCTGCTAATGGAAACAGAGACAGCGGCAAGGCTGGCAGTGGCCATGCTGTCAGCGGAAATGCTGACAGCTTACAGGCTGGTTCCTCCAGCTGGGGCAATCCTGGCAGTGGCAATGCAGCCAGGGGCAACGCCAGCAGCGGCACTGCTGACAACGGCAATGCTGTCAGTGGAAATGCTGACAGATGCCAGCACGGGACACTCCGGCAGCGGTGGAGGTGGTCTCCACACCATGGCTGGGAGGGATGCTGGGTGATGTTGGTGTTCCCAGGCTTCCCATTGCTCCCCATCTCTGGTCCACAGCAGGTCGGTCGCCATCGGGAGGGCCTCCATGAGGTCCACCTTAGGGTTCCCCTTTTTCCAGGAACAGCCGCTTCCCCCTTTCTTCCTTTTCGGGCCCGGTGCCTAACTTAGCCCTGTTTGAGCAGCCACTTCCACCTCCTGGTGTGGGGTGTGGTAGTTGTGTGATACATGCCCGTCTTCCCAGATTGTAAAGCACCATTCCTCCCCTTTCAGGCAGCTGAGGCAGACGTCCATTCCCTGGTCCCTCTTCTCTTCAAAAAAAACCCACAACAAAAAAAGTGTACCCACAGTACTTCTCCTGGCCTGTGTATTCTGAAGGCGCTGTTTCCCACTTCTGAACACCTATGTCACGGATAGGCTTGTGGGTGATGTCAGGCCAGGAAGCGACACACAGTACTGGGAGGTATGCAGAGCTGTTGCGCAAGTTTATTGTACATAAACAAATAAAAAGGTTGAACAAAACAAAAACACTTTCATAAAAAATAAAAAAAAACGACACGGTGGCCAAGACAAACAGACAACAAACAGCACACAAAACAAATACAGTGCTGGTACAGCGATCAGCTAGGTAGCAGTTGTTTTTATATATATTTTAGATTTCTCCTGACTCTCTCTCCCGTTCTCTCCTCACCGAACATCCAACCCTAAGTGTGAAATTTATGACTCCTTAAATACAGCTGTGCCGGGACTCAATTGCTAATCATTCAATCTGGCCCTGGCACAGTCTGCACATGAAGTAATTGTGACTTCCCCGTGCCCACATACAAATATACATTTTAACTCACCTGTGCTACATAACCCAAACTATACCAAATAAACCAAATACACCCAGGGGTGGGGGTTACCCCTTCACAACCACCTTAAAGGGTGAGCACTGTACTTTAATGCCACCTTGAGGAAATTATTAAAATCATGATCATCATCATTAGCCATTGTTGAAAAAAATCAATTGTGATACAAAAAAGGCTTTTTTTTGTCTGGGCTCAACTGCACGCTAAATCTCTGATTGCCAGTTGAGGCTGTTTGACTCATCAGTAGGAGAGGTTTACAATCAATACTGTGCTCATTTCAGTTTCCTGTCAATCTAATCCAGTGACCTTCCTTAAAACCATTTGCGCAGTGAACCTTAATATATAAATCTGTTACCATCAACACTTTATCATTACTTACCTCTTCATGACCCTTTGCCAGAACATCAAGTTCCTCCCTCATGTTCTCTAGCTGACTTTCCAGATCCATTTTAGTCAAATTAGCATCATCAATCACTTTATACAAGGAGTTAATTTCGTCTTCCATTGCCCTGCGGAAAGGCTGTTCATTCTCATATCTACAGAGAAGAAAACAAATAAATGTTACACCGAATACATTTGCTTTGACAGTTATCATAACAATGTTATTGAGTCTTTTGCACTCTCACTTCAGCAACAGCTGTTATAAGTTATCCTAAGAATGCATCTCCATGCAAGCATATTTAAACCAAGTGATTTCACATTCTGGAGCAAACATTTACTAATGTGTATTTTTCAAAAAGAGAACACAGCTAAGAGAAAAAAAAAAAAAAAAAACATTGGTGGATCTTATGTCTTAATTCTTAAAGGGATAGCATATGACTCTCTAGTGCCGGTCTTAATATGCAACCAAAAGCTACATTTATCTTTCATGTAGGTCTGATATTTCACACCTCAGTACCGTCAATGTTTCCTTTGGTCTCTTATTAAAAATTTTCTGAAAAACTAACCTTAAAGGCACTGTACTCCCCCTACCCCACAAGTTTTTTTTTTTATTGTAACATACAATGTCTTAAGAAAAAAAGTTTAAATTATTTCACCACTTTTCAGTTCTCTAATGTAAAAGCACTCTCTCTCACACACACATGCAAAACTGTATGTAAAATGTTGTCTTTAATTTACAGTCAAATTTATTTATGAGGGGTATAATAATGAGGAGAATACATAAAGAGCAGTCACCTGTCTTTAAAATCCTCTGCACTGGCTTGAACATTCTCTGTCTGAAGCATGAGCCGAGCATTATCCAGGATTGAATCACTCACCTGTCAAAAAATATACCGGCAGTACTTTCATTTTACATCAAACCTACAGTAAGAAACATATTACATTTAAGTACATTACCTGTACTTTTGTAGTTAAAATTTGGAGTGAAAATTAATATATTGGACCCTATAACATTGCTTTTCTAAAAACTGTTTACTTAAGGCCTATTTTGTTTGATGAAATAAAGTTTGTAAACTATGAACTATGACATTTTTTTCTTCACTGTTACATGAATATCAAACTTTATTTGAATTCATAAAAAAGTGTAAAATGTTCTGTTTACTCTTATGAGAAGATGTTTATAGTACCAACCTCAAGTACTATGTATCTACCAAAGGCTACAATTTTCACTACTCTGTGAAAAATTGTAATATGTAAAATTATTGAAATGTTACTGCATATAGCTTAACTGTTAATAAGTATGAAAATAGTCACAGTAGTGACTCCAAACAAGTTGAAATAAAGGATGGTGAAAAAACTACCGAACCAAACAATTTAGTAACTCTTAATGCTCGGCTAAATCTACCTGTAAACATGGTATAGATGGTTATGATGAGATAAGTAATTTAAGAGTACCGGTAACACATATCTTACAAAAATATGCTACATTAATAAAAACAGCCATGGTCAAAAAAGGGATCAGCCATTTAATATGTGATATCTAAAAGAAGGGCCAAGATCTTATATCAAAATGACAAAGTAAAACAAAACACAATTGAGCCTAACATGGCCTCCCATTTTAATTATGTTAAGACAATGACTAGCTACTTATTGGACTGCTGTGGGTGGGTTCATAATGTAGCCAACTGTACTGTATAAGGCGTTGGTAGACAGGTTGTTTTGTACTGTATCTGAGAACACAATGACCCAATCAGTTTTCCAAAGCTCCATTGCTTGCTTTTCTACATCAAGGAGTAAGTCAGCATGCTGTAGGAAATCAGCAGTATTGGTTTTCTGTTCCTCTGCCATATCTGTCTTGTGGGCTTTATTGCTACAGTTTCTGCACATTTAAACTGTGTTCGATAGCAGTTTTAACACCTCTGTGTCACAAGTGATAAATGTGTTTATCCTTAAAATTGAAGGCTTATCCAATCATGTTGATATATAGATGAATAAAAAAAATGAAAAAGGATAAAACTTAGATGCTAGATCTATGTTCATAAAACATCTGAATGAAATGAAAGGTCATCTAAAACACAGAGGGACAATATCTGTTTGGCTTTGCATTATTTTCGATTTGCATTTGTTTATCCTATAAAATGAGTAATTATGAATAAATATACCAAATGTATTATTTTAAATACTCAATTTAAAATGTCTTGCTTTGGTAAGTTACATTGCTTAAACAGCCCCCCCAAAAAAAACACATTTATGATGTAAAATAAGGAGCATTATGATTTGCTGTGAGTGCTCGGTTAGTTTCAGGAGGGATATTACAAATCTCATGTTCCTTGTTTTTAACAATTTTTTTAAAACAAATTTAAGTACACTTCAAAATACAATTACATGAACTACATGTGGTTACACTGCAAGTATGATTTACTAATATTTACTACAAGCCCTTGACACACACACTTTTGAGGATGGAACTCCTAATCATGTTTTGTTGTAAGTGCATGTTAACTAATGTGTAAGTACACTGTAGTTATAGCTTTTGTACCTGTAGTTTGAAGCGTATTCAATTATTTTTATAATGTACATTTACTCAAAACATTGAATTGACTAATTTCTCACTTAATCAGAGATAAATATTTGAAGCTCATACTCTACAGCTGTGGCCAAAGGTTTAGCAACACCAACAAATTTAGGATATGAACATAATTTAGATATTTTATTCAACATCATGTAGAAACTGCAAAAGTCTACTGAAAGCCACAATAGTAGTACAGTATTTCATGTTAGATTTCGAAATGTCACATTTTTCAATTTTTGTCAGTTTTTTGTTAAGTATATGGAAAACTACAAAACTGTATGTAATTCAGTATGTTAACATAACAGTATTCAACAGGTTTCATTCGACTTTATGAAGCAAAGTGAATTAATTCTATAGGGTGATGGAAAACCTCTGGCCATGGCTGTATATTCCAGGAAGGAATCAGAGCAGTAAAACCACACACTAAAACAACTCTGTACCCCAAGCTGCTCTCCTTACTTGTCTGTAGATGTCCTCCCAGTCTTGCCTCAGTGTTCCCCAGCTGGCAGCACTGGAAGCTTTCTTGTCCAGGTAGACCCTGATCTGCTCCTCCAGCTCCCGGTTCACCTGCTCCAGCGCCCGCACCTTCTCCATGTACTCAAGCAGGCAACCGTTGAGACTCTCAAAGGTGGGGCTGCGGCTCCTCTCCACCACTTGAGTCATGATGACCGGGGTGGTGCTGCGAAGGCCCTGCATGAAAACACTGCTGATTCCCAAGGCTTGTCGGGACACCCGGGTGCCCAGGCTGCTGGCTTCACCAGTGGGCACCATCCCCACATAGATCCCCGGAGCCCTGGAAGAACCCCCACTGCTTGTCCCAACGCTCACCCTCCGGCTTCCTCCAGTAGGGCGATCAGCTTGGGGGGCCTGGGCCTGTTGGCCAAGGAAAGAAGATCTACGTCTTGGCAGAGGCATGCCGAGATCAGTGTGTGTAGAGAGCCAGTGTACCTGTGGACATCCCTACTGCTGTATATTCAAGCCGGTTTAGTGGAATTTGTTTTGCTTTTTGCATTGTCATCTGCCCTTCTGGAATGCCAAGCTTTATGTGCAAGCAATTGTCACGCATCCCGGTGCAGGCATTGTTATCAGGGAGTTTTCAGCAGCCTCAGCACTGTGTTTCAGTCAGGAAAAGTCTCCACCCAACCTCATCTACCATCACATGAACTGACAAAATTGTCTGGAAACAATTTTTGTGTGTGAAAACTGTGTCATCATCAAATTACAGGTTGGAGAGTTCCACAGTTGTTCTGTTATCATTTAAATACAAAACACTGTGAATTCAGTATTGACAAATAAATGAATGCAGGTTAGAATGAAGACATGTTCTTTGTTGTATGCTATTGTGGAGGTGTGCCCCGCCCCTGTGCGTATCATGTTGTCTGTTATATGTTATTATAGTGGTGCTCAGGATATAAATGGGTCTGTGTAGCACGAGTGATTTAAAATATTATTATTATTATCATTTATTTCTTAGCAGACGCCCTTATCCAGGGCGACTTACAAGATATCACATTATTTTTACATACAATTACCCATTTATACAGTTGGGTTTTTACTGGAGCAATCTAGGTAAAGTACCTTGCTCAAGGGTACAGCAGCAGCGTCCCCCACCTGGGATTGGACCCACGACCCTCCGGTCAAGAGTCCAGAGCCCTAACCACTACTCCACACTGTTGCCCATATATAGTTGTAGTTAGGCACAGGGATTGCACAATCACTTCACGAACAGATTAAGTATGTAATAGTATGTGAGCACGGGGACTGCACAAATTAGTTGGGTGTTCGTGAGTGGAGAATGGGAGAGAGACAGAGGAGATAATAGTCCCGGCAGGGGGGGTTGGAGTCTAAAGTCTATCTGAATTGTGAAGAAAACCAATTCTTTTTCAATGTCCTTGTATTTATCATCAACAAACCCTTCACTGTTTACATTAATGGTATTCCTAAGCAATCTGCTGGACTCTTAGTACCTCAATAGTGGGCATTAATTCTAGCCAAATATTTGCACCTCCTGTTATGTTTTCAACTATTTTACGTACTGAGTCTCCACAGTTTTTGAAAGTTTATCGACTTTTATTTTAGCGTTGTTATGATCTCAAAAGTCTACTTTCTACACATCAGCATTGCACTGTACAATAATTCTGCACTTCTGCTACATCTGCTTCGATATCAGTGGCGTGCCGTCAGGACCTTCAAGGTATTCTCTGCTGACCAGACAGTGCCAAGTCAGTCAAATTACATTACGTTGCCTCACTCACTTGCGTACAGTGTGCTTGCTTATTCTGTGAAACATACTACTCTAATTATTATTTATTCATTTGTCTGACGCCTTTATCCAAGATGACATACAGAGTTTACTAGAGGTTTTTTAAGTCTAGGGGTTTCCTGATCAGCCAATAAGAGATCTGCATTTCCCCCGCATAAGTCTAAAACAAGACCAGGCGCTAAAAAAAAAAACATTTGAGGGTATTCTCCGTTTCAGTTGAAGGTCTTGAGTGAGTTTAACTAATACGCAAGTCGAAGAATGTCCTTTATTTTAGATAGGCGACCAATCAGGAGTGAGCAGAGGCGGGCCATAAATCTCCCAGGGTATTCTCTGCCTCACTTGAAGGCCCTGCTTTAGCAACCAATTGGAAAGTCAAAGCTCTGACAGCTGACCAATCATTAGTGAGCAACCCCAAAACATGAATATTCCTTGGTTAGCACTGCAGTTAGGAGGCTAGCTGGATTCCGCACGATATTGCTTATAAATATACATTAATAAATACAAATACCTTTACAACATCTAATTAATTTGAAATTTATTTTACACTAAAATAAAATAAAAATGTGAGAAAACTGAGACATCATAGTCGATTTGGTTACGAATCTCCTTTTTCAAGGAGAACTTTCCCTGAAATTTGGGGATTGTTAAAAAAGGGAGATATACACCACAGATCCCCGAGCTGACACAGGAAGGGAAAGGATATACTCAGCACTTTCAGAATTCAAATTATGAAAGGTATTTGTGGCTTAGAGGTAGCTGCCACTTAAAAAAATGGGGGGGCAGGGGGTTGCGACGACTCTGCTACCCCAGTCCATTTTGTCACAGCACGCCACTGTTCGATATACGATCACGAGACCAGTAAATTATCAGACAACTATTTGAACAATGGGCCCCTAGAGTAAGACTCGCCTCCACTACTATATTAATATATATTTCTAAACAAACCTACCAACATCACCAATGCTGACACACAAAGGTATACACCTTCAGCACCTTCTTGTGCACAGTACTGCATTGCCAGCTAAACAAATGGGAATTTGAGCCAGAGGAACAGATAACTGATAGTGGCTCTTGCTTCTAAACCACCTTAACAAGGAATCATCAAAAAATAAAAATAAAAACACAACATTTGGCTAATTGCAATTAGAACCACCCAGAAATACTGCAAAGATCATAAAAAAATCATTAAATTGAAAGCTACTGGCTAAGCAATGTGTTTAAAGTTGTGTTTTATAATAAAACAAAATGACAATATTTTTTTAAACTTTTTTATTGCTTGGTAGTAAAAATTACAGTGTATATACTACAATACAAAAAAATCTTGCTGCTGTGTACAACAGTTAAACAGTTCACCCCCTTCCCCCACCCTCTTTTTGCATAAAATGTGTATATTCATTCTTGTACAAGAATAGTATCACATTTTTTCCCATGATTTTATCAGGCATTCTGCAGTCAATACCCTCCAAACAGGTCATTCATCTCAAAGTTACACTGACATAAAAGTATTTAACAGGCTGTCACATACCAGATTGTTTCTTTTTAACAGAAGTAATGTTATTCTTATTATTTCTTTCCAAGAAACCTGATATCTTTCAGTGGCACTTAAAAGCAGAATGGGCTATATACGCAGGGGTTCAAACACATATTAATACTCAATGCTCTACATAGGACCTTTAAGCTGAATTTGGTCCTGAAGGCAGTAGCAGAAAATCAACTAAAACATGGTAACAACAAACAAGCTAAATAAATCACATATACAGTAAGACCAATACTTCTCAGTGTGAAACAATGGCTGTTACATTAAAGTGGTCCTCTGGTTTCCTTTAAATGGTCTTCTCTTAGGAATACCTGACCATCACAAGATCCTGAGGCCTATTCTTAAATCCCTGCCTATATGGTACAAAGGCATCAAGCTAAATATTATTGCCCCTCCACTACATACTAAGCATCCAGCCTGCAAACAATTAAGAGCAGGAATGAATCGCAAAGACCCCCTTAAGTATTTTCAACTAGAATTCAAGTTCAACAGGCTTTTAGTAAAGTATCATTGTTTTGGGTTACATCATTTTTATACGACTAAATGAAATGCAAGAGTCGCTACATTTACCACCACACCACTTTAACAAAATAATGCAGTTTAAAAAACAGATACAAACCATATTATTACAATTACACAATTGTAGAAAACATTTAAGTCAGAAAAATACACTGGCAGACTTCATAGTTAAATAGTTTTCTTTTTTGTAAAGCAGTCTTTGAAAAAGACAACCAAGGAAAAAACTGTGGAAATACTCTCTTTTTATCTAATTGTTTCACAAAGAATATGCGGTTTAAATACATCAATGTAAGCATCTCTGAATGCAGCAGACTATATTTCAGATACTTGTTCAGTGTTGGTAAAAAGGGTATCCTGACAGAAAGGGTTGACAAGGACCATCCCACTCTCTGTGTAATCACCATTCGGAGGGGAGCAAGGCTCATGGTCCTGAAATAAAAAGACACAAGAAGTCACCATTCATCCATCCACACGGGAAATAACACCATTTCTTCTTAAAGACACCCATTGACAAAAAAAAAAAAAAAAAGATTTAAAATCACGACATTCTTGGGTGATTCATTTCTAGCAAAATAGGTTAAAAATAGGTAATTCTTCTCACACACTTCACTACATTAGTCAGTATAAGACCCACTTGAATGAAATAAAGAACACACACAGTGTAATACATATAAGGTATGAAAAATGTTTGTACAGTGGATACATATGTTATAATGAAGTGTTATTTTCTTTGGTAGCATACCTTACCATTTTTTGAATCAGTCGAAATGATATAATATAAACACTTATAGTCGGTCTGAGGGACATCAACCAGATTTGTTTGATTAAATCCTTTATCAAAAATATTTTTAAAAATGTACCATACTGTGGAAATCCCAATGTGGAGCAAAATAAATACTGTAAATAATTGCAAACATCATAAAAGATAAAGGCAAATGTTAAAAAAAAACGACTAATGGCTTGTTTCACAGAATTACAGCAGAACTAATTTTTCCTACCTTAGTCCTCATTAAAGTCTATAACATCAGCTTATAATGGCATCTGAAGCTATGCTCTTTAATATATTTGTCTCTGGTTCCTTTGGAAATAAGTGCAAGGTCAAATTGGAAAACGAAACAAAACATAGCTGAATAAAAAAGATTACATGACATAAAACATGGAAACTGATAAAAAAACATAAGTACATAAAACAATAATAAAGGAATATAATAAGGACACGTGGAAAAGAATATGCATAGATGTTTTAATCAACATTTTAAACAATTTAGTGGTGAACATTTGGTTCTTTTGAAAAATGACCGCAATGGGTGTGCAGCTGTAATCTTGGTCCTCTCTGAAATTGTGATTACATTATTTAGCACTTCCTGTAAATGCTGTCTGTTTAAAAGAGTATTACTTAGAATATAAATATTCCTGTACAGCACTTGACTTCTCCAAACAGAAGAGGGCACTGTTTACCTCATACTGAATACTTGTACAGCACGTTATAAATACAGTCAACTCTCATTAATACAAATTTCAAGGGACCAGCAAAAAAAAAAAAAAAAATCTTATTATCAGGAGTCTAAGCCAAATGCATACTGTCCGTTTTTATTGAAGTTACAGTAACATGAAATCACATTTCAATTACAATACAGTGAGAAATATTATACATTTAAAAGTACTGTGCTTTTTATTGAAAATAGGGTTGTAAGTGAACATTTAAAAAGTAATCATTGAAAATGAACTGCACTTGAAATCTGCATGTCCCATTCTGATCACAGGCATTTTGAAACCACAGAAGCAAGGCTTCCTCAACATCAGGTATTGAGCAAATCAGAAACGCTGACAACTTGCATTCAGAGTTTGCTGTTCATAGGCCTGTATTATGGTATACCAGTTTTTCAGAATGGTTTACAAAGGGTTTGCGAGAATGTTGAAATCTGCATCAACATCGTTCTTTTGCTTGTACATTAGTGAATTACCCACCGCTTTCAACACCTCCACTTTTGTCTGCAAGGAAAGTGCATGTTCTTTGCCCTGCTTCATAGAAATGGCATTGATGCGTGAGCACTATGGCAACTCGAAATGCATCATGGGACAGCACTAAAATACAATAGAGGCGCTAAACTGGATGCAAGCGAATCCATTTCCAAATATCCTTTACACTCAGCTGTTCAAACTAGGGCAATTCGTTTTATTCAAATTTTTCTTCCCGGGTGGGGGCTGGGGAGCTCCAAAATAATTTGCACACACAGGAAATTTGTGCAAAGTGAATTTGTATTATAAGAAGTAATTTACAATAACCAACTGCTAAATTTGGCCAGAACCACATAGGAAATGTGTATGATCAGGTAAGGTGTTTAATCTGAGTCAGTTTTAATGAGAATTGACTATATTAGGTAATACCAGCTAAGGGATGCTGAAAAGGGTCATGTTGTCCAACTGTGCCAACTGGAGTAAATGTGATATGAAAACTAGACTTTGAATACAGAATCTTTAAGGTCTCAGTTATTCCAGTTCTTGTAATGGTAATAGAGAACGAGTTCATCTGTCAGTTTACAAAACTGAAGGTGATGATGGTCATTAGCTCCAGCTCCTTTGTTTGTATATTACTGGCCTTATAAAGGGTACAGTTTCTATACGCAGTAAATTTGTTTTCACTATGCTTTACTATATGTTGCTATGCTTGGTGTAATGCAGTCATTTTTCTTTTTTTTTTTTTGTGTAGCTCAGACATACAGAAGCTCATTAGCGTCACAAAGAAAAAAAATATTTGTTGCGTTATTACAAGACAATATTGTGTCTATTACAGTTTTTGAATAAACTTCACTAATACACAATATTGTTACTGCGTAATGTAATACACATTTTCATTCAGCCCATTTCATGATCACAGAGATTAGGCCAGGGGTTTTCAACCTTTTGTGTGTCTGGACAAAAAAGTAGAAGCAGGGATACCCTCCTTGCAACGACGGGCAAAGTGTACTAGTTTATCATTAAACACAACCATACAACCCTGAAGAGACTGAATGTAATTAGTGACATAAGTGGTGTGAATTACTAAAACGCTCTATTTATTGTGAAATAACGTAATATTATCTCATAATAATGTAACATTATCACGTACTAACGCAATATTATCTCGGAATAACATAATATTTTCTCGTAATAACGCAATAATATTTTTTTTGTGACGCCAATCCTTCTGATAAATTAAAATGTAAATGTAGTATCTGACAATTTTAAATATTTTATAACCCAGCAATGCGCAATTGCTCAAAAGCCTCTTTGTCTCATGTCATATTTAGCTGGGAGACCCCATTGTTTTGAGTAAGTGTAAGTGGCTAAAGCTTTGAATTCCCACAGTGCCTGGCATGGAGCTTCTTAATGGCACATACTTATGTACAGGCAAATCGCCGCCATTTGCATAGCATCTTTTAAGTCGACACCTAGTCTCAAAAACAGTTTATTTTTTTTCCCCTTTCAATCCAAATCTCAACACACTAAAATGAGCACTAGAAGTGTACCTCTGCAGTTCCTAGAGATGTGATTTCTCTGGTCAGCTCGACGGCATGTCTGTTGAAGTAATCCATCGTGATAGCATTGTTCCAGTAGCTCAGGTTGTTTTCCGGGTTTGAGGTTTTCTTCTTCCTCCTCATGCAGCACACAGTTAATAAGACTGCTGTCAAAAAAGTGAGAGAAAACATTTCTGTTATCATCAGGAAGTCAGCAGGGGATCTCCTTATAATATCAGAAGTTAATTCACCTCCTGAGGCCTGGGTCTGGGTTAGGAAATTAATTTGGTGGTCTCAGCTTGGTGCTCAGTGGACACTCGTCTGCATCACAAAACCAGCACACAGTTCACACAAGGCAGCAGTCTCAAGAAGAGACAAAGGATTGAACACACTTTTTTTTAATTTAATTTAACTCCGCTCTCTGTTTCAAGTCTCTGATTGCTTATTGAAATTGGTATACTATTACAATCCCCAAAACCAGTTCTCGAAAAAAAAAAGAATCACAGCAAAAAAGAAAGCAATGGTTATTGCCCTTTTTTTTTTTCAAAACGTCCAACTAGCCTTTTGAAAATGTATGTCAATTATTCTTCTTCAGGCACATCGACTACATATTTTGAACCATAAACTGAGTTACCATAGCAACAAGCCAAAGCCTGTGTTCTATTATGACTGGCTCTCAAAACAGCGGGAGCTGATTGATATTTAATCTTATTGCACTAAATGAGTTGTGGTAATGAAAAATAATTTGCCTTTTATTTTATAGTGTTTGTAATAGAAGTCGGCATGGTACTCTAAAACCCGGGTTTTAAATTATCCGACGCTACTCGTGGGTCTCTTTTTACTATCCGGGTTTCGATTTATTAATTTGAGAATTTAAAGAAAATGTAGAAAATATGACAGTACAGTTGTAAGCGCGGGTCTCTGGCCGGAGTAATAAAGGCAACGTTAAAACAAGCTTTACATTAAGCCTTTTCTTAACTGACAGGATATCATAAGAACATAAGAAAGTTTACAAACGAGAGGAGGCCATTCGGCCCATCTTGCTTGTTTGGTTGTTAGTAGCTTATTGATCCCAGAATCTCATCAAGCAGCTTCTTGAAGGATCCCAGGGTGTCAGCTTCAACAACATTACCGGGTAGTTGGTTCCAGACACTTACAATTCTCTGTGTAAAAAACTGCCTCCTATTTTCAATACATTGTCAATACCTTTCAGAATTTTGAATGCTTGAATTAGATCACCGCATAGTCTTCTTTGTTCAAGACTGAGTAGATTCAATTCTTTTAGTCTGCCTGCATACGACATGCCTTTTAAACCCGGGATAATTCTGGTCGCTCTTCTTTGCACTCTTTCTACAGCAGCAATATCCTTTATGTAGCGAGGTGATCAGAACTGAACACAATATTCTAGATGAGTTCTTACTAATGCATTGTAAAGTTTTGACATTACTTCCCTTGATTTAAATTCAACACCTTTCACAATATAGCTGAGCATCTTGTTGGCCTTTTTTATAGCTTCCCCACGTTGTCTAGTGGAAGACATTTCTGAGTCAACATAAACTCCTAGGTCTTTTTCAAAGATTACTTCTTCAATTTCAGTATTCAGGAAGTTCCCTGTTGCCGTGGAATCAGATTCCGTAGTGGTGGCAAAGGTCCCATTCCATGATACCATGTCATCCAAATTTGTGTTCATTACAGTGCCACTGAAAGTCGTGCTTGTCTGTGTATCACTCTCCAATGTAGTTAACGAAATATTAACCTGTTCTTTAGAGGGACTCTGAGGCCATTGTGAGGATGGGGGCTCATTCCATGTGGGAGTTGCAAATATTAAGGATTTACCTGGCAGTTGCTCAGTCAAAAAGCTGCTTAAAGTTAATACATCATTGTCAGTCGGGGAACCAAAAGGCACCGATGCTGTCTCAGGCAGACCCAATAGGATGGTTGGTGAGACAGAAAGGACCAGTGTCTCTGTCCACTCTTGCGAGGGGACCTCTGAGCTTCCACCTTGCCCTGCGCTTGTAAGGCCATTGGCAATTGAGACATTAAAGATGTGTGATAATTCCCATAAAGTAATGTCTGGACTATCCAAAGAATGATCGACAAGCATTCTTGTTGAAGAGGAAGGATGCAGTTCGGTGGTAAAGTAAGGCTGTGGGGATCCAGTGGGTCCATCTATATCCAACTCAGGCATCTTTTCTTTTAAATGTTCTGCATTTAAAGTACTGTTGTGGGGGGACTCATGGACATCCTCTCTTGTGCTGCGATGACTGATAGAAATACCCTGGGGAAGGCCTGTTGTCATTTTTTTTCCCACAAGGTTGGTAGTTGGGGTGGGTTCAATGTTGCCAGAGCCTGACAGTTTAGTGGCATAGTGTCCCTGGATATTTTCAAAGATTACTTCTTCAATTTCAGTATCTCCCATATGATATTTATAATGCACATTTTTATTGCCTGCGTGTAGTACCTTACACTTTTCTCTATTAAATGTCATTTGCCATTTGTCTGCCCAGTTCTGAATGTTGTCTAGATCATTTTGAATTACCTTTGCTGCTGCAACAGTGTTTGCCACTCCTCCTATTTTTGTGTCATCTGCAAATTTAACAAGTTTGCTTAATATACCAGAATCTAAGTCATTAATGTAGATTAGGAATAGCAGAGGACCTAATACTGATCCCTGTGGTACACTGGTTACCTCACTCCATTTTGAGGTTTCTCCTCTAATCAGTACTCTCTGTTTTCTACATGTTAACCACTCTCTAATCCATGTGCATGCATTTCCTTGAATCCCTACTGCGTTCAGTTTGAGAATTAGTCTTTTATGCCGGACTTTGTCAAAAGCTTTCTGGAAATCTAAATAAACCATGTCATATGCTTTGCAGTTATCCATTGTCAATGTTGCATTCTCGAAAAAGTCAAGCAGGTTAGTTAGACACGATCTTCCTTTCCTAAAACCCTGCTGACTGTCTCCCAGGATATTGTTACCATATAGGTAATTTTCCATTTTGGATCTTATTATAGTTTCCATAAGTTTACATATAATAGAAGTCAGGCTTATTGGTCTGCAGTTCGGTTTTGTCTCCATTTTTGTGGATCGGTATTACGTTTGCAATTCTCCAGTCTGTCGGTACAAACCCTGTGTCAAGAGACTGTTGCATGATCTTGGTTAGCGGTTTGTAAATAACTTCTTTCATTTCTTTGAGTACTATTGGGAGGATCTCATCCAGCCGAGGGGATTTGTTTATTTTAAGAGCTCCTAGTCCCTTTAACACTTCTGCCTCTGTTATGCTAAAGTTGCCAAACCAGACTCTCTCTGTGCCATTCTGAGGCCTCCCAGATACGGAGCCCCACACCTTATATGCACTGAACAGGGACAGCATTGCCATGAACCAGGGTTGATATTATAAAGGATTACTTGATATAAATTAAATGAAGGAATCTAGTAGGAATTAAGGTGCAGTTTCTTTGTAATTACTTTGCTACAGTATTAATGGAACATAAATACAGCAATACCAAACATTTTCAGTTGTACAGTAAAGTTATTTTTGGAGGAGATTTTGTGTAAACTTTAAGGTACACCACTCTTGTAGTCAGCACAGGCCTGAGTGCAATGCTTGATTCTAACCCGACCAGGACCAACCCGTATCCTGACTGATAGTTTGTAAAGGTGTAACAGGTTCCTTCCTGAGGTTTCAATGTGAGGTATGAAGGGGAATACTTACAACAGGATGAAATGAGGACACTGATGGCCAAAATAATCCACACAATGTCCACTTTGCTGAGACAGATGGTGGCCCTCTGATGAGGCTTGTCCACTTCAGTCACATGGGAGTGGTTACCAGGAAGTCCAGGCCCCTTGGTCACTGCAGGCACCTGTCTATTCAGGAAGTTCCCTGTTGCCGTGGAATCAGATTCCGTAGTGGTGGCAAAGGTCCCATTCCATGATACCATGTCATCCAAATTTGTGTTCATTACAGTGCCACTGAAAGTCGTGCTTGTCTGTGTATCACTCTCCAATGTAGTTAACGAAATATTAACCTGTTCTTTAGAGGGACTCTGAGGCCATTGTGAGGATGGGGGCTCATTCCATGTGGGAGTTGCAAATATTAAGGATTTACCTGGCAGTTGCTCAGTCAAAAAGCTGCTTAAAGTTAATACATCATTGTCAGTCGGGGAACCAAAAGGCACCGATGCTGTCTCAGGCAGACCCAATAGGATGGTTGGTGAGACAGAAAGGACCAGTGTCTCTGTCCACTCTTGCGAGGGGACCTCTGAGCTTCCACCTTGCCCTGCGCTTGTAAGGCCATTGGCAATTGAGACATTAAAGATGTGTGATAATTCCCGCAAAGTAATGTCTGGACTATCCAAAGAATGATCGACAAGCATTCTTGTTGAAGAGGAAGGATGCAGTTCGGTGGTAAAGTAAGGCTGTGGGGATCCAGTGGGTCCATCTATATCCAACTCAGGCATCTTTTCTTTTAAATGTTCTGCATTTAAAGTACTGTTGTGGGGGGACTCATGGACATCCTCTCTTGTGCTGCGATGACTGATAGAAATACCCTGGGGAAGGCCTGTTGTCATTTTTTTTCCCACAAGGTTGGTAGTTGGGGTGGGTTCAATGTTGCCAGAGCCTGACAGTTTAGTGGCATAGTGTCCCTGGATATTTGGCAAGTTGTTTCCTTCTGTGCTGGAGTTTTGTTGCCAGGCTGAACTACCTGATATTCTGGAGGAAGTAGCTCTAGACCTGTTCAACATTGCCCTAGTGACAGAGAGGTCTTTGATGTGTTCCTGAGACGTCAGTTCCTGTACAGCAGATATCAGCTCTTCTGTCAGTGCCAGGATCAGTAGAACACCTAAAGAGTAAAAGAGGGGAGTCAGTTAGTTTCTGATAGCTAATCCACTTATTACTATAGGGTTTCCAGGGTGTAATTGAACGTTAAATAATCTGTTATGTGAACTGCTTATCAGTAAAAACTGGCTGATTTTAGAGCAACCATGTATATCCACAGTGTCAAAGTAAAAGGAGCGGAAACCCTTTAAAAAAAAAAATTATAATAATAAAAACCCTTGTAACATGCATATCATATCCTACAGGGCTTTAAGTTAAACTTGATTTTCATAGCAAATCAAATTTGTCTTGTAACCCTGAAAGATTGTAATCTACATTTGCTTTATACATCCTGTTTCATTCTGAAGCTAAAGAACAATACTGTTGCAAATTGAATCCAGCATTCTACAATAGAGGGGTGTTCCTTGAATAATGAGCATTGAGTTAGTTGTATATGTAAAGAAGCAGAGAGTCTGCAGATTACATAATCAAATACAATTCTTGATGTCCCAGCTATTCCCTAAATACATCATTAAGGTCATCCTTTATTTAAATTACATAAACTTAAGAACAAAATAATGCTCTTTAGTTTTTCATTGTGCCGACACAAATCTAACTGGTTCCAGAGGGACATCCTATTAATCCCACTCAGGAGGAAATTATGCTTAGAGTAGTCATGCCTAAAGCCCTTGAGTTAAAAGGGTTTTTTTTCATCTGGGACTAGATATGTAAATCACCACACATATTTTACCTTTCAAACATTTTGTATCTATCTATTTATCTATAGTTTTTTAGATGGTTAACTTTTTTATATAGCCAGACAGTTCACACACAATATTCAAAATGCAGCTGAACGTCTTTGTAGAGCTAAACACAGTTCACTGGCTTCCTGCACTGGTTCTGCTCCACTCTAGGGTGTGCTGTCCTAGATTGCTACTGAACAATCATTGTTTCAGGAAGTTGGAGGACATGATGAGTGTTGTTAGCCCCAAAGCTGTAGTGATTAAGGTTCCCTGCTGGAGCAGCAGTGTTATTTCTGCCTTCCTTTGACTAAATAACTGTTTACTTTAATGCGTATTATTAGTATGCTACTGGTTTCAGGCAAAATTCTAGGAAAAGACAATGGGTTAAGAACTTCATTCCAGATCCTCAGGAAGAAAAAACACACATCCAATAAAGTTACCAAGCCAGAAACTCATTTAATTTAGGGTCTTGTAAGTAGTCTTAATTTGTTTTTCCTTTCTGAAATGATAACAGTTTGAACAACTTTTGGATATCTTTTCAAATATCAGTTAATTATGCTAAGCCCTAGTGATAGTATAGGCCTCAAACTTGTACACAGGAGGAATTTAAATCTTGCTTCTGATCCTTCAGCCAAAATAGTGTATATCTCTAATCTGTAACTGTGACCACAGGTATAGCACTAATGAAACTGTTGATAAAATTTGTGTTGGCCAAAACAACTGTCTGGGCTCATAAACTAAGGGACATGTTCTTCATAAGGGTGAGTACAAAATTTGCAATTGCAGAGTTTATTTCTTTAAACCCTGTAGTTACTACAGCTCATTGCAACCCACCTTCCCCCTTACATTTTCTTTACAGACCAAACACAATATATGTACAGTATGTTACACATTATAAAGTATTATACATTACTATCAAAGTCTGACAATAGTGTGACAGCAAACCATTTCAAGAGGACAAAACACTGATGATGGCAGTGTAGTAATGTTCAACAATCTAAACCAATTGTATCTACTTTATGATTGTGTGTTTGAAGATATGGATGAGCATCAAGAAATTCTTTTGAATCATTATTACAATTTTAACTTGTTTACAATGTATAAACTTCATAACAAAATAAAACATGACTGCATTTATTCTGTGGCACAGTTATAGTGGTTTGGAGCTCATTGCTGCAGTTTCCAAATTAATCATCGCTGTTTTCTACATAGTAGGTAAAGTGGCGGCCAGTCAAGGCTGGAATAGCGAACTCAGAGGCAGTAACTGCAAGTTAAGCGCTTTTGCAAATAAAACACACGAACCAAAACAAAAGGTTTAAACAAAACAAAAATAAAAAAAAACACTTCTAAATAAACACAGTACCCAAGCACAGCTACCTCTGCACTCAAAATTACCTATTTTTTCCATCTCTCTCACTGTTCAGCACAATTGATCACCAATTATTTAATTAAGCCCAAGTCACATTCTACACCTGGATTTGTCAGAGATGGGTTTTTAACCCCATCCCTGTCAAATTTAAATTCAAAAGATTTTAAACTTTATTTACACAACTCAAACACACAGAACAAACACACTATCCACACCTGCAGGGCCTCTGCCCTGTCACAGTTGTTATAAGATACTGGATATTCTGGTAAAAACACAAGAAAACAAATACTGTATAGAGTGTAATTATGGAGAGTAATTAAGTAAGTCAATTATAAGCCTTTAAAATCCTGGTCTGGGAATTTTCTTTTTCAGAAGCATGGGTAATAAACAGACTCTAAGCAAATAAATATTTAATTGCTCATAAAACATTACTACCTTGTATACTTCCTATTAAACCGAGTTACTGCTTAATTAAGCAACACTGCAGCTAAAGCTATTTGTTATATCAGCTCCTGTATATCAATAGCCATCTTAAAAATAAGTGGGCACAAAACACCATTTTATGTATTTATTTTATTTGTTTTAATTTGAAGCTGTAAGTGACACCCTCACATGCCTGTCTTTAAACCTTTGTAAGACTAATAGACTTAAGCGATGGGTTTCCGAGATATATCAAACCTCAGAATGCTCAAGTGGATTACAGTTGACACAGTGCAGCTGTTATGTGTATATTCTGAAAAGAATCATTAAAAGAAGAAAATATGAGACACAAGAAATCATAGGTTAGCATTATTATAGCACAATCATTAGAGTTATAATTGATTAATCGTTGGCTTTGACTGATTAAAAAATAATTGATCGATTAATCTCGTCTACCTGGGTGTGGTATTAAAGACTCATTGGTGCTTTCCTTTCACGGCAGTACTCCAAGTTTATCTTAGGTCGCATCATCTTAGGTCACAAGTAAGTTGATTTTACTTTTTACTGAACTTATTTCTCTCAAACAGTATCAGAAAATTCATATTGAAAAACGTGTTTGTCTTAAAAACTGGATGACTAAGTGATTTAACTGCACTGTATATAGTTAGTGTTTGCTGTTAGGAGCATTAAAATGTATGCTGAAGAAAGCTAAAGAAATGTCCAATGTTGGACACTTATTATTCTGAGTAATGATGTTACTTTATTACACTCAGTCAAAAAACGCAGTTAATCAATTGTTAAAAAGGTGCAAACAAGAGTGAATCAAATAAACGGTATTTGGGACCAAAATGTGTGTATGGGGGGGCAATTTTTTATTTTTATATGAACAATGTTGGACTTCTTAATCTTGGATGTTTCATGTGCTACTTCAGAATATACAAATATAAACCATATCACGCAGGTTTACTGACAATTTTAGAAACAACATCACGATTACACAACAGTTTTATTTATCACAAGCCTAAGCTGAAAACTAAGAGTACTGGTCTTTCATTACTGAAATCAGCTCATTCTGATTCTTGCCTTGAAATAACTAAACCATTTCTCATGCCTTTTAAAGAAATGCTCAATTAGGGGGTTGTCATTTGCTCTCAGTTCCATTAACTCTAAAAAGCCCCAATTAGAACACTCTGCAGTCTCATCATGGCCACACAGTGCAATACCGGCATGTCCACAGAAAATTTAACTTTGGCACACAGCTTTCAAATGTTGCCTGTTTTCCTCAAATTGTCTGTCATGTTATGTATTTATTGTAGTAGCAACACTAGTAGTCTTTTGGAAATCTCTGTAAGCAGAAAGCTTCACAGCTGCAGAAAGAAGAAGCACGTTTTTGGTGATCGCTAAATTTTTCAGTTGCCTTTTTCCAATTAGAAAAATCCTTTTGTACGAAAGGTTTCCTCTGTGTGTGCACCCACCTTCACCAAATGCACGGCAAGGGAAACAAAATGCTCGATCCAGTGCTGGACTATATTCAAGCCAAGTGTAGGTTACATACCACTCTTTTCTAAACATCCTGCACGTCACTGAGAACGTGGACAGGCTGCTAGAATGAACAGGAGACGACCCGGTAGGCGTCGTCCACATTGGTACAAACAACATTGGAAGAGACAGACCAAGATCCTTGCAAAATAAATTCAGAGAGCTAGGAAGGAAATTAAAAGACAAGACCAAAACTGTGGTATTTTCTGGGATACTACCGGCACCTTGCAAAGGACCATCTGGACAGCTGGAAATACAAAATCAAAAAGCATGGCTAAAATCGTGGTGCACACAGGAAGGCTTCATCTTTCTTGAACATTGGAGCACATTCTACAACAAGGACTATCTATATAGGTGGGACGGACTGCACTTAAACAGAAAGGGAACCAATCTGCTCGGAGAAAGGATCCTTGAGGAGGTCCAGAAGCATTTAAACTAGAAAGGAAGGGGGAGGAAAACAAAAAAAAACAGAAGGGAGACCACATCAAAACAAGGGCAACAACTCAGGTAAGACAACTATTAAATGTATTTATCTTAATGCTAGAAGTCTCAGAAACAAAATATTAGAACTTGAAGCTACTGCACTAACAAGTAACTACGATGTGATAGGTGTTACAGAACCTTGGTTGTCTGAGAGTGATGGAGACGAATATAATATTAGTGGGTACACACTGTATAGGAAAGACAGGCAGGACAGAAGAGGCGAAGGGGTAGCGCTATACATAAGAAATAGTCTTGAAGCCCAGGTGTTAAATCAGGACAAAGAAAACAATGCCGAATCAATATGGGTCAGAATAATGGACAAAAATTCAAAGGGCATAATAATAGGAGCATGCTATAGACCGCCAAATTCAGACGCTGAGCAAAATAATCTGTTATACAATGACATTCGAAATGCGTGTAGAAAAGGAGAAGCCATGCTAATGGGGGATTTCAACTTCCCCCATATAAAATGGGAGAACCCGGTGGGGAGCATGACGGACGAAATTGAAATGGTGGAAATGACAAATGACTGCTTCCTAACGCAATTTGTCAAGGCACCGACTAGAGGGGAGGCATGCCTTGATTTAGTCTTTTCAAATAATGAAGACAGAATAACTAAAACAGAGGTCAGAGAGCCATTGGCAAACTCAGACCACAATATGGTCTCATTTGAAGTATTTTTTAAAACCCCAAAAGTAATGACTAAAGCTAAGGTTTACAATTTTAGAAAAGCAAACTATGAAGGTATGAAACAGAGACTAACAGAAGTAGATTGGAGTAAAATAGAGAAAACATCCCCAGAAAAAGGATGGCTGTTTTTTAAAAATGTAGTACTAGATGCGCAAAACAATTACATCCCAAAAGTAGACAAATCTAAATCTAAAACAAAATGGCCAAAATGGTTTAATATATCAATTAAAAAAATATTCAGCAAAAAAAGGCACTTTACAGAGTGTTTAAAAGGGACCAAAAACAAAGTACACAGAAAGAGTACTTGGAACTGCAAACACAAGTCAAAAAGGAAGTTAGAAAGGCCAAGAGATAGATAGAATTCAATATTGCTAAGGGGGCTAAAACCAATTCCAAAATGTTTTTTTCCAATATTATAACAGCAAGAGAACATTCAAAGAGGAGGTTAAATGTCTAAAAGACACAAATGGCAAAATCATAGATGAAGAAAAAAAATAGCAAATATATTAAATGATTACTTTTCACAGGTTTTTACAAAGGAGGACACGGACAACATGCCCCACATGTCGACCTGATCCTATCCAATTTTAAATAACTTTAGCATAACAGAGGCAGAAGTGTTAAAGGGACTAGGAGCTCTTAAAATAAACAAATCCCCTGGGCCGGATGAGATCCTCCCAATAGTACTCAAAGAAATGAAAGAAGTTATTTACAAACTGCTAACCAAGATCATGCAACAGTTGTACCGACAGACTGGAAAGTAGCAAACGTAATACCAATCCACAAAAAGGGAGACAAAACCGAACCAGGTAACTACAGACCAATAAGCCTGACTTCAATTATATGTAAACTTATGGAAACTATAATACGATCCAAAATGGAAAATTACCTAAATGGTAACAATATCCTGGGAGACAGTCAGCATGGTTTTAGGAAAGGGAGATCGTGTCTAACTAACCTATTTGACTTTTTTGAGGCTGCAACATTGAAAATGGATAATTGCAAAGCATGCAACATGGTTTATTTAGATTTCCAGAAAGCTTTTGACAAAGTCCAGCATAAAAGATTAATTCTCAAACTGAACGCAGTAGGGATTCAAGGAAATGCATGCACATGGATTAGAGAGTGGTTAACATGTAGAAAACAGAAAGTACTGATTAGAGGGGAAACCTCAAAATGGAGTGAGGTAACCAGTGGTGTACCACAGGAATAAGTATTAGGTCCTCTGCTATTCCTAATCTACATAAATGCTTTAGATTCTGGTATAGTAAGCAAACTCGTTAAATTTGCAGACGACACAAAAATAGGAGGAGTGGCAAACACTGTTGGAGCAGCAAAGGTCATTCAAAATGATCTAGACAGCATTCAGAACTGGGCAGACACATGGCAAATGACATTTAATAGAGAAAAGTGTAAAGTATTGCATGCAGGCAATAAAAATGTGCATTATAAATATCATATGGGAGATACTGAAATTGAAGAAGGAATCTATGAAAAAAACCTAGGAGTTTATGTTGACTCAGAAATGTCTTCATCTAGACAATGTGGGGAAGCTATAAAAAAGGCCAACAAGATGCTTGGATATATTGTGAGAAGCGTTGAATTTAAATCAAGGGAAGTAATGTTAAAACTTTACATTGCATTAGTAAGACCTCACCTAGAATATTGTGTTCCGTTCTGGTCACCTCGTTACAAAAAGGATATTGCTGCTCTAGAAAGAGTGCAAAGAAGAGCAACCAGAATTATCCCAGGTTTAAAAGGCATGTCGTATGCAGACAGGCTAAAAGAATTGAATCTATTCAGTCTTGAACAAAGAAGACTATGCGGCGATCTGATTCAAACATTCAAAATCCTAAAAGGTATAGACAATGTCGACCCAGGGGACTTCTTTGACCTGAAAAAAGAAACAAGGACCAGGGGTCACAAATGAAGATTAGATAAAGGGGCATTCAGAACAGAAAATAGGAGGCACTTTTTTACACAGAGAATTGTGAGAGTCTGGAAACAACTCCCCAGTAATGTTGTTGAAGCTGACACCCTGGGATCCTTCAAGAAGCTGCTTGATGAGATTCTGGGATCAATAAGCTACTAACAACCAAACAAGCAAGATGGGCTGAATGGCCTCCTCTCGTTTGTAAAATTTCTTATGTTCTTATGCGTTCATGTCCAGCTCTGACACAGGGGCTTCACTTTCTTCTGCGACTGGCACAGTAGAGGTTTCTGTTTCTTCCTCACCTTGAAGACTGTCACTGTAATTAGTAATTTTACTAAGTTTTGTGAAACATGAATCCAATGTATAAATGCGTTTAGCCATGCTTAAATAACCAGTACTTGTATGCAACAGAAAAACCTCACACCCCATCCCATTGGACAGGAGCTGGGTTACCGCGAAAAGAGACAATACTACTGTTAATATATGTATATTTTGCTATTATTCCATCTAGTGGTAAATAAAAATAACTACACACAAATGTCATATAATTATTCTGTGGTACTTTTTTTCTTCTTGACTGCATCTTCCTATTCCTCACCTATAAATGGTGGAGGGGCAACTGCCCTCCACCCCCCACCCCCACCACCTTGCCCCCTTGTAATCCTGCCAGTGGATACACATCTTCCCCTTTTTTTGCTTTGAAAGCACTATACACTTTTTAACCCATCCTCAGCACCACTAATTAAATAAGGGATAAACAACGATAAGTGTTGAATCAGTAACTATTTCAAATGCCGTTAGGCAATTATTTCAAATACAGATTCAAAACATTGAGTTGTTTATGCTACTTAAAACATTTCTGCCTAATTGATACTTGCTTGATAATGAGATTCAATTGATTGTTAATTTGATCATTTGTTTTTTGCTCTTCTGTTACGCTTAGTTGAAACAGTTAAAATGTTTGTCTCTCATATTGTGGCAATGTTGTCATGATTTCAGTGGCGCTGGAACAATTTTTGCAGTGGGGGTGCTGAAAGCCATTGAACAAAACTGTAACCCCTGTATATTAATCAATCAATCCATCCATTTTCATTTCTTAGATAGCGCCTTTCATGATAAATCGCCTCAAAGCACTTTACAGATATAAATAACAAAAATATGAAGGAAGCCATGCATTCCGTTTGCGTTTATGTTAAACATGTTAATAAAACGAAGCCAGCATCAACACTTGTTTATCTATTTAAGTAAAAAAAATGTGTTGCTACAGTGTTTACAACATGCTTACCATAAAACGTTTAGAGCAAATAAATCGAAAGCAGCATATACTGCTATGATTCACTTAAATACAGTACTGCAATTTAGAAATGTTTACTTGTAAACAGTTGTATTTTATTTACAGTTGTAGACAAAGACAGGCAGAAGCTCCAAAGGTTGACTTGCGCTCCAGTGTCATGACAATGACCTTTCTCATGAGGAAATGGACAACTAGAGTGTCCAGAATGTCACTGTGTGCGTGTGTTTTTAGTATTGCTCCACAAAGCAGCACCCCCAGTTTGCGGCACGCTGATTTTATCATGTGGTGCCGCTGATAATTTACAAGAAAATCTGTTATATATTTCATGGTACATTTTCAATACCCGTTCTGCTGTAGATAAGCTTCTAATGTGTTCCAACTATGAACTGACTCTCGTGAGATTGCAACTGTGTCATTTATAAAATATCCCGCCCCTGTTGTGACAGTCAGCACTGATTGGTCTATTATGGTTTGTGTTCAAAAGCAATGTATAAAGGTGCCATGCAGTTGCCTTTTTCATAGGATTCACAAACTTCAAGTACTTCAATCCAGCACCCCATAGTTCTTGTACTCCTGCATAAGTTCCTCAGAGTTTGAGTTTGAGATCCCACTTACACAGACACAAGTGTCTGTTATTAGTGAAGATAGTAGTGTAAGTGAAGATAGCGAGGACTATGTTTTAGATCAAAGTGGCATTACAAAATTTACAATGCAAAAAACAAAGGAATGTGAAGCAGTAAAGTTATTGATCATTTTGTCAAACCTAAAACAGATGAAGACAATGCCAGCGATCGGTTTTCGAGAAGTACCCAGGCAAAATGTAAGTGGGCTGTAAGCTTGTTTGACCAATGGTCAAACAAAAGAAATGCAAAAGCTATATTGCATTTGAAATGCTAAACTGAAATCACAAGCTCTTTTCTAAGTGTTACGGTTGAAATGTGTAATACTATGCTGGGACAGAGAGCGACTGAATCCTAGCCAAGAATCTCCCTCCCGACCTGTGAGGGCACTGTATAACAGGAACAGTGTGCCTCGTACTGGATGGTCTGGCTGTTCATTCCAGGGTCAGTTGGAAGCCAGCCATCCACGAAGGGGGCGGAGTCACAATGTCCTAATGCAGTACGCGATGTGTCAGTCATAGATTGGAGGAGATGTGATTGAACTAGCTATCGCAGGGTGCGTGACTAAGGGTATAACAAGGGATGTGACGCTGTAATCTGTTCCTTTGTTGTGGTTATCAAAAGGACCGGTAACGGAAACGGAAAACACTAACCGGGAGCTGTCGCTACAAGCCAGCACCAAACCCGGATTACACTGTACCACTGTCTCACGAACTGTTGTCTAGCACTACCCCTGCACTAAGAGCACTCACTCTCGGGAGAGTGTGTTGGATGTAATTATAAAGTGTCTTTTTGTTATTTTGGTATTGAAACCCTTGTTTTGCACAGAGCAATACACATTGCTGTGTAGAGCCCGTGCTTATTATTTAAATGTTATTGACATGCAACCCAGCCAAATAAAGGAGCTGTTTTATTGAACTTTCACTGTCTTGTGTGTATTATTCCTGAGCACTACACCAACACCTTTGCACTGCAAACCACTTGTCACATATGCGTAATAAAATGGTATTCACTTTTCTGTTGAATACCATTTTATTCTGTGGTTTTGTTGACGAATCAACAGTTTTCTGTGGAATCGTAGCACAAACTGTGGATCCATTAATCAATGATATCTCTGCCCCGCCCGCATGGCTGGGTATGTGTTGTGTGGGGAGTATTGGGTGGCAGGGAGGAAGTTAAAATCCTCCCTGCAAACACATGTGGGAATGTGGCTGGAGCCGTCAATTGAATAAATGTTTAAATGATTAATTAAGGCTCCAGCTGGGGGTATAAAATAGGTGTTCATGGGTGTTAGTGAGGATTAGTGATGGTAAGAATTAATGTTGGTGAAGTTGAGGGTTTTATGTGCTGTGGTGTATTGAAAGCGGAGGCTCGCTCTTTAAAATTATATATATTCTTTTTGTTAACCTGCCTGTTTTGGCCACCGTGCCGCTGTTTTTTGTTCCAGTGTTTTGTTTGTTGTTTTGTTATTTGTGTTATATTTAAAAGTGCGTATGTGCCATAATTCGTGAGGAAATGCAACCAATTAGCGTTAGTGGGTGGTGTCATTAGCAATGAGTTTGAAACACAACCATTTCAATACAACTTTGTTACATGGAAGAGGAAACACGATGATGACAATAAGCCACAAAATCCTGATCTACAAGCAGATGAGAACACAAAGCACATATGGAAGCTACTGTAAATCAAAGTCAGTACATTAGGTCAAAAAACTAAAATGCTATCCTCTTCCTTAAGATCTGAACTAAGACCTTGCTTTAATGTGGTCAAGCTCCCTGTGATGTTGTGTTCCATACTGAACAAGTGTAAATTAGGATTATTTGACAGCAACATCCCCAAGGACAATATGTACTGGCAGGCTGCCTGGCCTTGTTCTCCGGGCTTGTCTTTCGTAGCTTTATTTACCCTTTCTGCCCTGCTGCCAAATCTTTGTTATTACAGTTTCTTTCGAGGAGTTCTGCTGTTGCTATGGGAAACATGGTGGAATTACAGCTGGAGTTTTTTCCCTGAAGCTCGTAAGGGAGGCTGATGTGTGGGCAACTTTTGTGATGTGTAACCTTTCCTTCAGCTAGCTGTGCCGTCAAAGGTGACCTTTTGAAAATTGTGTCAGCACTAACAGATGCATGAGGGCTTAGAAAGGAGCTGTGGTTCCCTTTATCTTTATGCCTTTCATAAGTTTTCTTTTAAAGAACAGGTATATGATAAAGAAAGGGTTAAGCGGGTGTTCTCTTTTTGAAAAGACCTAAATGCCAGTAAGAGATGGTAGTGCAACTTTTAATCTGATTAGGCATGTTTAAGAGAGTCAAACTTGCATTGCTAACAATCATCATTTTGCATTGCTTTTTCCATTTATTTTATTAATTTCATACTTCTGAAGCAGTGGGAAGATCATGTTGGATATACAAATATGTTGCAGATGTCGCTTTGGTCACTTGCTGTATTTGCAGGCCCACAACAACAGGCTACTTCGAAGGTCACTATAGAAACCACTATGTTCCAATCACCTCCCTCTTCAGTTCCGATATATTCCCTTTGACCTCCAGAATTTATAAAACCAATAATTATATTTTCTTAATGGGTTTCTTTCAATGCATGACTGTTCCTAGTTTGCATAACTTCCAACATGTTAAAAACAATTCCAAAACGTATTGTGTGACTATAAAAACATATTGTGTGACTATATAAAAAACATTGCTGTAAACATAATAAATGTCAATATTACACAAATTGTTCTTGGTCACATTGCAAAAGCCTAGGCTAATATGGCATACATACAATAGCATATGCACATGCAATTTCCCCTTATTTTATCATATTTAGATTGCTTACCTTGTTCTAGAATGATAATAGACACAAGCTGCAACATATTGTTCTGTTTAATTTCTGATCACGTACCGTTTAAGGTAACCTATAGTATATTAACATACTTCAATTAATATCACATAGTATGCATTGTAAAGGTCACTGGCACAGCTGAGAGATTGCAGCTATTTATGTTAGCACGCATCTAAGGTAATTTCAGTGTTGTTCTAGTGTGTTATTCACAAGACTCCAAACAGTACAGGAACAACCAATGGTTAATTTACAATTCAGAGAAACCCTTTGATTAAGACTAGGGAATTGGCTTTTGTTAGCGCTAGCTTTTTGAACAATAGGCTGCTGCATGTAAGCTGTGAATCTCACAGGATACATTTTATAATTATACCTGGTTTTACTAGCACACATTTTCTAATCACTTTGCTACTTTACATGCATTAGGAATCTGTTCACAATATAAAAGGTATAGTTTCAGTTTTTGAAAAGGACCAATCGATATGCACATTTTATACAAAAACAATGTTTTGACAATACTCTGTAGCCTGACAGTTTGCATTCAGTGTATGTGTTTTCAATTATTATTATTATTATTATTATTATTATTATTATTATTATTATTATTATTATTATAGTGTTCATCAGACACAGTCTAAATGTGGGCTGCTTAAGATGCTGTGTTATTGTATATGGCAAAACCTTTATTTATTAAAACATAATAACAAATGCAAGGCATTTTCAAATGTTCTAATATTTTATTTATTTGACAACTGTTTTTGTGTGTATGCTATTTAAACAAAAGCTTCTGAATGTAAAACAATGTGTTAAAAAAAATCATCTTTGGGGATCGTTGTTACTTGAGCCTGTAAGTTGTTAATTAAAACCTACTTTATATATAGTGTATATAGTGTGTGGCAGTGCAGGTGTTAAGTGTAATTTTGCTAAATGTCATTTTGTTAGTATTGTCCACTAGTTAGCTTTTTCATTAAATGCTTTCTATATTACTTTAAAAAAAAAAAAAAAAACTTGCAAATATCATGCATGAGGACCAAGGGTACACCCGAAGACTCAAGCTGCCAAGGTGGACTGGATTAGCTGATTGGATTGAAAACTTTTTATAAAAATACTCTTTTGTATAGTTCTAACTTGTATCGTTATTTTAGCTTTTTACTTTATTTTGTAGACTGTAGCTTGTGTAAATGCATGTTTTTGAATACTACAAGAGTAATTTAATTTCCATTAAGTTGTTGTTTTTACAGTAGATAAATGCTGAAGATATACTGTAAATAATTGACATCAATATTTTATTAATTCATGTCACAGAGATTTGTGTGTCCAGACAGACACATTATAACATTTTACATTAAAACTATACTGGTTTCACTATATCTCTGTTCTTCAAAGAAAAACTACTGTTCCAATTAGGATGGTTGTAGTCATTTTTAAAGTGTTAAGATCGTTTAGATTGGGTTTAATATTGCAGGGAATCCAATTAATTGGGGAGCAGAACTCCAACTTAAAAGTGAATTTATTATTATTATTAGTTGTTTATTTAGCAGACGCCTTTATCCAAGGCGACTTACAGAGACTAGGGTGTGTGAACTATGCATCAGCTGCAGAGTCACTTACAATTATGTCTGACCCGAAAGACGGAGCACAAGTGACTTGCTCAGGGTCACACAATGCGTCAGTGGCTGAGGTGGGATTTGAACCGGGGACCTCCTGGTTACAAGCCCGTGTCTTTAACCACTGGACCACACAGCCTCTGAATTTAAAAAATAAATAAATAAATTCTTGCGACCCCAATACATTATTAATGTGCAGCTTTCTTTTGAACAAATCATATGAGACACTGACAGTTTGCTAAATAGCAGCAATAGCTTGTTTTGATTTGAAACGATCTTTTTTTCCCGTTTTTCAAAACCCCATGTTTAGGTCTGCCTAGTCTGAATATCCATGGTCCTGAATACATGATATCCCACTGATTTACATCAGAGCTCATACAACCCACACGTTGCAGAGCCTGGATTATGACTGTCTGATATCACAAGTGGTGAAGGATAAAGATTTAATAACTGAGCTATATTACCTCTTCGTCCAAATGGCTCTGAAAATGTTGTAATTTTCCATGGCATAAAACCAACAAAAAGCAAATCCTTATCTATTGGCTTGGAGGTCTACATATATTATTATTTTTCCCATCAGGGGAGGAAAATTGGCGCCTTGTATATAAATGACCACTTTAAAACAGTAAGATATACCAGTTCACTGGATTTATACAGTTGTTACTGCATCATTATTTTTAATAATAAAGTTTAAATTAACATAAAAAAACACTCTTTAAGAATCTGTTGCATGCCAGTTGTATGCATGCAGAGTGAAATGTAAACTGTTTTTATTCAAGCTGAAAAAATGACCTCTGTTCTACGAAAGTTAGAATGAAGTTATTTTAAAACGTTGCAACTGCTTGATTTTTTGGCTGAAACTACAGGCTACATAAAGAGGAAAAGGGTCAAAGGAATGAAAAAAAGGTATGGATTTGGCACAGACTCATCAAACTGTACACCGCACACCAGAAGTGGGGACATTTCAACCAATAAGTTATGGCCAACATGTAGATTTCAACACCATTATTATCTGATCGAGGTGCATTCATTTTCTAATGATGTACAAAAACAAAAAAACATGTAAACATTCTCATCTGTTTATATGCAAAATAACACTGAAGAAAACAGTTGTTATTGAAATGTTTGTACATAAACTTAGTTTATTTTAGTATTAATAAATCCTAGGCAAAGTACTGTACAGTACTATGAATTAGTTGTATAAAAGCTTCAGACCTTTCTATTTTAAAATGTCTACATTTTACATTGAGGAGGATTAACATAATACCCTTGGTGTGCACTGTTCATGATTCACAGTGATATTACGTGGGGAAATATATTACATAGACAATAAATTATGAAAGTAGATGGGTGAGAATTACAATAAATCAGTTAAAGATTGCATTAATGTAGATCTTTTGGTCCCCCACGCAGGGTTCCAATCACCACACATACCTGCAATAACTCAGCCTGTGCTGAAAAGCTCTGTGATCTACTCAACACACCATGTTTATAAAGCTGCCTGACTCACAATGGTGAACATAGCTCATTATCTGTGATTTCTGGTTTTACAAACTCCTGACGGTAGCTTTCAGGTAATTTGAAATTGACAAGCGATTTCAAAGTGAAGAAATGCTCTTAGGGGATAGTTTGGTCAATCATTTTCGTGGCAGCCCACTGGATATCTTACTGACTCCAAGTCCCAAACTCGAACTGCAAGGCTGCATAGCAACCGAAGTATGAATGTCCTCTTATTTTGTAAATAATTAAAATAGTTCTTCAGATGCAGCAATGAATTCCCATAGCACCCTGAGGATATGTCATGAAAAACCACGGGATTTACTGTATGTCATGGGTAGATGCTGCGATAACAAACGAGCCTTCAGACATAAATACTGTAATTTATGGTTTTCATGACATATCTTGTTTATACCACAAATCCTTACATCAGTAAGAACAAACTGTATATATATATATACATTTTATTTTATTTAAAACATGCCATTGCACTAGTTAGTTTGTGAAGGACTATATTCAATGAAAAACTATTCAGTACCATCAGTCAATCAGCTTCCAGCTCTAGCACCGCAGCATTGAGAAGAACTGGGTTTTATTTTTCTTAAATACATGTTCGGCCATGGAGTTTAACTTTTTTTTTTTTTTTTTTAAAGGTGACAAATACAGATGCACTCGCTTTACAGTATGTTCTATCAAGTCTGTGCATGGTAACCATTCATTTTACAGTTTCAAACCAAAATTAGGCACTTTTATGTTTTGTAGACTTGAGAATTGCATTTTTTTTTAAAAAAGCTTTTATATTCAGTGTGATTAATGTTGCACTTTATAATTCGTTATGGATAAGGTGACCAGATTTTTAAGTCCTTAAACTGGGACAGTATAGAAATATTGTGAATAGCTTCCAACTTCCAAGCTACAGGGAAGCTAAAGGGTTTTTATTTCCACTTGATGATGATATTCAGAGTGGAATCTTTTACTTTCAAACCTTTTTTTGTGACTAAATGATCTTATTGTCTTTGTAATTTAATTTCTTCACAACAAGTATAGTTATTACATTACACAGTAGCAATTCAATAATATCACATTCCAAGATTCTGTTTTATTGCTGTTTACTGCTGCAAATCTAGTCAGTTTTCTGATTAAGAAACTGCATCTTCTCTCTTTGATTTCCACTATCCATCTTGCACTATCTCTATCTCTTTGCTATCCTACAGGGTCCAATCTGCAAACCAGGCCCTTCCTGTCTGAAAACATGGCATATCTCAATATTTTTGTTTACTAAATGGTTACTTCATAGAATCTGTTTTTGTTTCTCCAAAATATTTAATTTCTTACCATTTAATATGACATGGTATTTGTTCTGTATATTTTGTTCTATTGCAGTTTCTGCTTGGATCATTAGTGTGTGGTGATTAATAGATACTAGGAAATTATTTTCAGCCACTTTCTACTTTTAAAGTTGATGAAATGTGTTAAATATCCTGTCTTTTGACTGTGTGCAATAAATGAAGCCCACTAATCTGAGTTTTTGAGTACATGCTGCAAGACTGGGATCACTTAATTGCATTACGAAATTTCCTGCCTATTCCATTTTTCGGTATCAATCAATCATCAGGAGAAAGCATCTTCTGACAATCTAAATTAGACAATTACGCATTTTACAAAGGCTAATTTCTTTGCTAATCTTGGGTGGAGTTTATTTTTTTGAGTCAACAGTATAGGCTGAGACATAAATCAAGGTGGAATAAGATTAAATCGTATTCATTTTCTGATCAAATGAAATGTTGTCACTTTACTTACGAAAAGAATACTATTTAATCTTTCTTAATATAAACATATGCATTTGCCTATGTTAAATGCGCAGGGCATAGGCGGCGTGTATAAGAGGCTTGGGGAGGCTAAGCCTCCCCAAAATAAATTGCCCAAACCCTCACAAGAAATTGTTCTGACCAACACAAAAAATATTTGTGAGAGAAGAAGATCGACTTTTGTTCCCGCAAGCCCACAAAGCAGGTGTACTGCGCAACCGCCAGACCGCTAGGGCAGCCGGGATATCAAAATCAACATTGTAGTTCAGATACAGGATTTGGTTGCTTTTCAATGTCATTGGAGGAGACAATGCTTGGCTGGTTTAACGTCCATTCTTCCCGCCGATCTGAGCCCCCCATACCACTGCAGGAGGCAGCCGATGAAAACTCTGAATCCTTTTCGCTCATTCCCTTGCCTGGAACATCCTCTTCACAATTTCCACATTTATTCGAATTGCTGTTATCTATACAAACTGCTTGATCAGAATCTGATTTTACAGAATTGTGGCAAAATATTTTTGTAGCATACTGTCTGTTTTCACGCATCACGCATCATCGTTTTGTGAGAATTTGATAACTGTGACGCTACAGTCAGAACATACTTCCTTCGACTGTTTGAACAAATGCCACCTTTCAGAACACTGTCTGTGGTGCCAGATTATGAACGTTTCTGAAGTTTTTTCTTTAGATTTTTCCAGTCCTTCACTCCATTTTCAGTGAAAGCGGGGTCTTTTGAACTTCTGAAAAAGTGTCTGCAAGGAAAGCAGAAAACGGCATCTGCCTGCTTACTGTACTCTAAATATGAAAATGTATTTTAATATTCTGATGAAATTGAATGGTTTTGCTTACCAAAGACAGTTTTCGGATACACAGGTAAACAAGGCCGTGATGGTCCTGTTGCAGTATCACCAAGGTCCAAAATACAGGACTTTGTTGCATTTCAATGTCATTTGAGTGGACAATGCTTGGCTGGTTTAACGTCAATTTTTTCCACTGATCTGAGCCCCATATTGATATTTGAAAGTTTACGGTAAGAGTGCAGTTGTTTTTTTTGTTGCAAATATACCTTATGAAATACATTGAATGCCCCTTGATTATAAGTACAATAGTAAGTGAATATTTAGAATCTTAATAGTCAGTATTAATAATTGATTTAAATTGGTGTGAAGTGATGGAAATGGTGTTCGAAATTGGTGTAGGTACTGTAGGACTGCAGAACAGGTTAACAGATTTAAAGGTTTTAAAAAACAGTGCAGCTTCTTATCCTTACTGTTTTTCTAATTTGCTTAAATAGGCATAACAGTCCGACTAGTTTTCAAACTCAACACAATAAATTAAACTTAGTATTCAGACTCACTAGTAACAAAGTAATAAAAAAAATAATGACGCAGGGGAGTTTTCAGATTGTCAGGAGACACTTTCTCATTATCATTGATTGGTACTGAAAAACTGAATAGACAAGGCCGGAAATGTCATCATACAATTTTATACATTTTTAACAGGTTCCTTTCTGTTTTAAGTGATACCGGTCGGCTTAAAACATGTTTAAAAAAGAAATTTGGAATAAAACTACTTGGAGAAACTTAAAGGAATCGACTCCACCACCAGCCCCCCAGTAATTCAAGCCCTGACATTTATGTCTTTTGCTGAAGGAAAAACATGTTTTTATCAATGTGTTGTTTTTCTTCTATTAAACTAATAGAAGTAAAATACAATACCTTATACAGCTATCACACATGTGCAACAGTTAACATTCATCTTAAATATGAGTACTCCATTGTCTCTTTTTTTTCTTAAACTTTGCAGGATAAAATATAGTTCTATAATACATTTAGCACAGAAATAAAAATAAGGGTCACGAAATTAAAAAGAGATTTATCCTGCCTCTAAGGCAGCTTATTCGGTTATATTTTTTCAAAGAAGAAAGGTAAAATAAAACAAGGCTGTGATTCTTTTTTTGTAATTGTTTTAAACTACAGTATTTGTATCATATACAGCACTCTCTACTATCAATGGATGGGTTTACATGCACTTAAAACTCTACAGTCATGACTGTGTAACGTTGTCACGCGAATACATAGTGAAACAGCAAATGGACGAGGTTTCAGCAGTCAAAATCCAGTTCTTCTGACTTAATCTCACGTAATCTTCAGCAGAAAGGCCGTACAAAACACACACACACCCACAAAATGTACATTTATGGACTACTTTAACACTAGAACCACCACGGTTATACTCATACCTGCAACCGTCGACGGCAGTCATTATCACATCATCAATATTAAAATGAAAGATAAACTATCGGATACAACTCAAAAGTTTTATTGAAGCACATTATATCAAACATCTGCACAGCTGAAATGTCGTATTTAAATGAACAATTAAACATAAAAGGGTTAATTTTCTAACTTACCACATATAGAGCACTACTTAAAAAAAACACTTCAAAAGAAACTAGTGTATAAACAAGTTCATGTACATACAAAACTGTAAAAACAAAAGTAGTGTTTAATCTAAAATGAAAGTAACATATGATTTTTCTTGTGTGTGTCACTCGCAGCACAGAATCCAGGTTGAGCTGCGGTAGCCTGCAGTAGCCTGCAGTTTACTGTTGTCTGTTTCTGCTGAAGCGCTGTGGCTAGCTTCAAGATGAAATCTCTCCTAGTGATATTTTCCCCGGTGCATTTCTTGTACAAAATGAAGGAATTGATAGCTGCTAGGTCAAGTAGATATAACACAACAGGCTTATGCTTATATATATATATATACAGTACTGTGCAAAAGTTTTAGGCAGGTGTGAAAAAATGCTGTAAAGTAAGAATGCTTTTAAAAATAGACATGTTAATAGATTATATTTATCAATTAACTAAATGCAAAGTGAGTGAACAGAAGAAAAATCTACATCAAATCCATATTTGGTGTGACAACCCTTTGCCTTCAAAACAGCATCAATTCTTCTAGGTACACTTGCACAAAGTCAGGGATTTTGTAGGCATATAGTCAGGGGTATGATTAAACAATTATACCAAACAGGTGCTAATGATCATCAATTCAATATGTAGGTTGAAACACAATCATTAACTGAAACAGAAACAGCTGTGTAGGAGGAAGAAAACTGGGTGAGGAACAGCCAAACTCAGCTAACAAGGTGAGGTTGCTGAAGACAGTTTACTGTCAAAAGTCATACACCATGGCAAGACTGAGCACAGCAACAAGACACAAGGTAGTTATACTGCATCAGCAAGGTCTCTCCCAGGCAGAAATTTCAAGGCAGACAGGGGTTTCCAGATGTGCTGTCCAAGCTCTTTTGAAGAAGCACAAAGAAACGGGCAACGCGTTGAGGACCGTAGAGCGCAGTGGTCGGCCAAGAAACTTACTGCAGCAGATGAAAGACACATCATGCTTACTTCCCTTCGCAATCGGAAGATGTCCAGCAGTGCCATCAGCTCAGAACTGGCAGAAAACAGTGGGACCCTGGTACACCCATCTACTGTCCGGAGAAGTCTGGTCAGAAGTGGCCTTCATGGAAGACTTGCGGCCAAAAAGCCATACCTCGGCGTGGAAACAAGGCCAAGCGACTCAACTATGCGAAGACACAGGAACTGGGGTGCAGAAAAATGGCAGCAGGTGCTCTGGACTGATGAGTCAAAATTTGAAATATTTGGCTGTAGCAGAAGGTAGTTTGTTCGCCGAAGGGCTGGAGAGCGTACACGAATGAGTGTCTGCAGGCAACAGTGAAGCATGGTGGAGGTTCCTTGCAAGTTTGGGGCTGCATTTCTGCAAATGGAGTTGGGGATTTGGTCAGAATTAATGGTCTCCTCAATGCTGAGAAGTACAGGCAGATACTTATTCATCATGCAATACCATCAGGGAGGCATCTGATTGGCCCCAAATTTATTCTGCACCATGACAACGACCCCAAACAAACAGCGAAAGTCATTAAGAACTATCTTCAGCGAAAAGAAGAACAAGGAGTCCTGGAAGTGATGGTATGGCCCCCACAGAGCCCTGATCTCAACATCATCGAGTCTTTCTGGGATTACATGAAGAGAGAGAAGCAAATGATGCTGCCTAAATCCACAGAAGAACTGTGGTTAGTTCTCCAAGATGTTTGGGCCAACCTACCTGCCGAGTTCCTTCAAAAACTGTGTGCAAGTGTACCTAGAAGAATTGATGCTTGATGCTGTTTCGAAGGCAAAGGGTGGTCACACCAAATATGGATTTGATTTAGATTTTTCTTCTGTTCACTCACTTTGCATTTAGTTAATTGATAAATATAATCTATTAACATGTCTGTTTTTGAAAGCATTCTTACTTTACAGCATTTTTTCACACCTGCCTAAAACTTTTGCACAGTACTGTATATATATATATATATATATATATATATATATATATATATATATATATATATATATATATATATATATATATGAAATTGAGTAATCTGCATTGGTACAGCCGATTTTTTTTCCTAAATCAGAACTGCATAGCAACGCATTTCCTGAAAAGTACGGCAAACAGGTAGTGAGGAAAACTGTCATGACTCGTGCATGTAAACACCGCCAATGAAAATAATTAGATAAATAAAATCAATTAAATGGGCACCTGGAGACCTGAAACTATTGTATTTCATTACTGTTAAAAACAACATACAATTTATACTTAAAGAAATAAAAAATGTTCTGAAACTTTTAAATTATGAAATTCATAGCCGCCAATTCGTTTTTGAAACAGTCAGTGGATAAACCCGCTCACAATTCTCTGTGATTGGTTGCAAATATAAAAGTTGACTGTTCAGTAATTCTCCAGATTTGCACAGCGCTGTACAGCTGCTTTTTAATGCTACTGATCATTCAGCCTTCCCTTTAGTCACATCAAGTGTCATTGTATTGTAATAAGTTAGATATGGTTGTAACACAGCAAGCCTGCTTGAAAATACAATATTCTGTTACCGGTGCGACGATGCTCTGGGGGGAAAAAAAAAACCGGACGAAATGAGCATCCCAAGAAAAGTTCTGGGGACACTGGGACCAGTGTTCCAAAAGTGGGAATGTCCCCTTCAAAACGGGACTTCTGGTCACCTTAATTATGGAGGGAAACATATATTCTCCCGATTGTGGAGCTGCATTTGTACCATATAAAAATGTAAGAAACGTCATCAGTGTGTCCATCTGTCTGTGGTTATTACATATGGCTTTCAAAGGGTTGAAAGAGTTGTGTCATGTATCCACCTGTTGAACCCTTAAATATAAATAATAAAAATAATTGTGTGACCTAGGTCTTATTTTGCTCCTTTTGAAGATCAGACCCTTTATGTATGCTTTTCTTTTGCTGATCATAGCTGGGCATGAGCCTTGTTAAACTGTGTATGCCTTTATTGCCTTGTACTGTATGACAGAAATCACATGCGAGTGATAATTCAGAAAGGAGACATCCACCAAAGAGGGTTTGTGTTTTGACAGAAGGACTAAGGAACGTAATATACTTTTTGGCCTGTGGTCTTGTCCATTGAGCTCTGGGCTGTCCATGTGCTGGCTGAGTGAGATGAATGATTATTGCTTAATGATGCTATTGCCAGCGAGCAGGATGTGGCACTCTGGGCCACCTTCCCCAAAAGGACAAGGCCACCTCTGGCCTTCAATAGTCTACTGATAGATATTATGCCCACATCACATATCAGCTGAGAGAGTGGCACGAGCCACCTACCCCCCAAAAAAACACAAGAGCGCTGCTCAGCCTACCTTGTACTATAACCGAGTGCTCATAATTAGATTATTAATGATAATCGATGGAGTTCAGTACTTACGCCCGGTTTGGTCCGCCTTGCCCTCCTCACCTTGCAGAATTAAACCGCTTGGCACTCAGGTAAGGAAAAACCCCCTTCTCACCGAGGAGGCAGGAGGAAACCTTAGGGAATCCATGGCCGAGGGTTACCCTTCCTCCGGGTTCGGTTTAAAAATTATTATTTTTTTAAATATATATATATATATTTTTAAAGACATAATGCTTTTTTGAGCTGCTGAAATGTCTGCATCATTGTTTCGTATGTACAGCTCATACACCCCAGAGGTCCATCACCCCAGAGACGTGATCACGTGTGGACAGATGTTTCTTGAAGCAGATGAAGTGGTGGTGCTGATCCTGAAGGAATGGCCGGAGTTGTTGTCGGGAGGGAATCCAGCGCGTTGGAGAGCTGTGCGTAGATTATCACAAAACCAAATCCTGGAAACGACAGTCCCTTCTGAGGTGAGAAAGAGGGGGTCGGATGCACTGGAGCCCGGGCGCAATGACAGGTAGCTGGAAATCTGTCCAGAATGTCCTGATGACGTTGTAGATCTCCGATGCAAAGGTCGGAAGAAGGGACGAAAGCCTGGGCCCGGGAGGTGATTTCGCCACACCGAAAAAATCTGCAGTAAGCTGAGATGAACATTACTTTCATAAAGGCATCTTTGTATGGGGTGAAGTACTTCTTTAGTAATGGGTAGTTTAGGAGGTGGGCAACTGGGAGCAGGTCGTTGGATGCCACGTAGCAGCATTCGAATACATGGAAAGGAGGTTAGAGATTGAAAGGGGACTCTGTTTAATCGAAAATGAAATTGTAATCCTGCTAGGTAGCTCTGTATGGTAGAGAAACAGATTCCGCTTAATGTGACAAAAAGTAATAAATTCGATGATGGAAAGTTCGGTGGGCGAGGATTCGAGAAGTAACGCAATGAGCTCTTCTTGGGAAGTCCCGGTGCTGTAGGAAATATTTCTAGTAAATAAAGCTTTTAAGAGGCGCGGAATTGTCCAAGCATGGTAATTTTTTAAAGCCGATTTCTGGCGAGAAGCGAGTCTGGTAGAAGTATGCTTGCTGGATCCCGGAGCTGAAGACTTTTGTCTGACAACGGCGGGAATGTAGGAAGGATCGTTTGGCGGAGTCGAATCCATAATGCCAGGTAAGATTTAACCAAACAAAGAAACGACAGGGAGGCATGGGCCTGTTAAATAAGTGACGTCATATTTAATATAAACCGCCCTACTAAACATTGATCGCTAGCAAACGTGATTTTCAGTAAATGAAACACAAATGCTCGAAAATATCAGCAAGAACAAGGCACTGTAACTTTTCATCACTGCCTTCCTATTAATTTACCAAACCAAAGAAGTAACAGTAGCTAAACAGAGATTAAATAAGTATACATCGTGATTTAGAGATTATATAATACCGTTAAAAAAAATTCAAGTTCATTATTTTCTCTTACTTTCATTTTTATTTGTGCATTTTGAGTCATCCTGCGTACCCTCTATGACGTACCCCAGGGTGCAGCGTACACTATAAGGGTTGAAAACCCATTAACTAATAGGATGCCATCCAAACTGATAAAGATGAAGAGGGTATTCAGTTACAGTGGTCACATCCTTACCCCCTATCGTTCCAGACTGAGACAGTAATTTGAAATAAAGCTGGAGTGAACACTATTTTAGTTAGGTAGTGCCTGATAGAACTGTAGTACCAGTGTGTTGTATTTGTTTCTTTATAGGACATCCTGATTGCGTATGTGATTAGGGGTGGTTCCACCTTTCAGAAACACAACATAGTTTCCATAAATAAATCTCACTGTTGTTAGTGATCACTTTAATGAACATTCAAACATCCATGGGAACATAGAACACAAAATGATGCAATATGGATCACAGACATAAAAAAAGCTTCAGTCCCAGTGTGAAAGGATGGCTCGCTGTGGTGAGGTGTGGTGACGTCACGGACCAGGAAGTAACTGAAACCAAAACAATGGATGGGGGGGTGAAGCTGAGTGCAATGGCACTCAGCGTATTTATTAATAAATCAAATAAACAAAACAAATGATTTTAACAAAACAACAAAACAAACGGGCACGAGGGCCCATTCTATCTCCCCGTACCTCCTCTCTGCACCCAACAACCAACCCCGCATCACGGACAGCTGCGGTTCTTATACTCTGGCGAGGGTTAACTAGCTGTTAATTATCTTATTACCCCTCGGCCACAGTCTGCACGCGTTTGGTAAGGATGCATGACTGTCAGCTAGTTAAATAATCAGTAGCTGATCAGTCATGCATCCTCACGGGGTTTTTAAATATAAATAATAAAAGATGCGGCGCTTTTAACTGCGCCGCAAACAAAACACAAATAATAATAAATAGGGGCGGGACACTCCCACCACACCCAGGCAGCAAAGTACAAAAGCATCAGCAAGTGCATAATATAACATCCACTGGGGTTAATGGGTCAGTGGTTTTATTAGTTTACCAGAAAATCAAGCAGCTAATATATACAATAGCAACAGAACTAGATTCTTTCTACAGACCAGTAGTAGCATTATATTCAATAGAACAAAACAATGTAGAAAAACTTTTCTGTTCTTTACTTATTTTTGGGGGGTTTTTTGTAGCGAGAGAAACAAACACTATGGACTTAAAATGTTCTTGCCGGCTGCAGACATCCACATTTGAATTTCCTTCAGCCTTGTACACATTCACCTTTACCCACCTCTTGTTTCTAAAATTCCAATCCCAGTTCTGCTGGGGGGCCTATGCTATAGCGTAATTTGCGTATCGGTTCATTTGGCCCTGCTTCAAACCCATTGTTATGTCTTTATGAAATTCCTATTAAAATATTCTTATATAAATTAAAAATTAGATTCCGTCTTAAAACGTTTTGTATATTGTGATTATTAGTGTTTTGTAAACAGTGTTGGTTTTAAATGATACACAGTAGATTGTGTAGCAACATAATACAGGCATTCAGTATGTTGCAATAAAAAAAAAAACTAAAAACTTTTTTTGCATTCAGAAATTGTGAATCTGAATTACATGTCAATTTGGTAGTACGGCGATGTATTGAGTCATAAAAACTTAATTGTATTCAATTAACTTGAAAATCAATATTCAATCATAATCTTGTAAGGTACTGTATTTAGCCACTGCAGTATAATATACAGCCCACCAGCAAGTAATGAAACCTATCCGTCTTGGCCTACTGCTTACTTCATGCATAATAGAGGCTCCTTAACTATGCATATATTTTTCTTCTTAAATTTGAAATTGACACATAAAATGCTACCCGAAAAATTCCCCATTCTCATTCACAGATCTTAGATGCGGAAAAGCAACTAGACTCAGCGGGGACTGACTTAAAATACCAAACAAGGCAAAGAATTGTGACATAAAGACATGGTGTATGTTGCAGTCAATGAATAATAAATGACAACTGGCTCGACAACAGAGTATCATCATTAGAATCTAAGGCAGTTTCAGCTGTTCTTATACTAATATTTAATAGTGTTAAACCTTTGTCTCATCTATCAATCTTTGCATTTGCCATTCGTTCAGTCAATCTATGTTCTGTACACAAGACATGCAATCTTGTTATATATATATAAAAAAAAAAACACAGGAAAAAAATATACATAAAAATAGAAACAGTAGACATAAATATCTCAATATATAGTCCCATAAGCACTACTGAAAATTAAAGATGGTGCAATATTAATGGGAATCAGTGTATAATGTTTAAAGATGTACAACCTGATTTGTAATCTGGAAGAAATGAAATGATCTCTGCCAAGGGAGATTATTACTAAAACCACTGTAAACTCACTATATAAACAGCATTTACAGTATTTTTTTAAAAATATGTTCATTGGCACAAACCCCCTCCTGCTATAGAATGTTCAAGCCATGATTCATCACAATTAGATAATTCGATACACAATTGTAGACAGGACATCTACCAATACATACTAAAAATGTCCTTAGTAATGTTTCATCAGAACTAGATACTGAATAATCTTTAAAATGTGACACAAGTACACAGTCTCTCCACTATAACAATCTATCCTTCTTGGGCCTCATGCCCTCTTGTTAAAGACAATACCATCTTAACATCACCTCTTTACAGTCTCCTTTGACAAACCATTGTTCTGCATGACCCACAGTTTAATGATGGCTACTATTCAGGAGGCTTTTCCCTCCAGCAGACACTAAATAAAACAGAAAACAAGCCCACGTATTCCAACAGTCTCTGCTGTAACAGGCTCTTCCATAGAGGTCTGGCTTCTGGGAAAGAAAAGGGCAATGGATTTATTGCTTCCACAAAAGTTTTTTTTTTGGCAAACATTACATTACTATTTCAGAAAACCATTAGTGCTGCTACCTTCTTTATTCATCTTACTGCTTGATACATTGACTGTCCTAGAAATGTATATTTATTTATTTATGTTTTTCATACGGCTGGCTGAGTGGTGACATCAGCACCAGAAGATAAATAACACAGACAGGACAGATGAGGTGAAATGATGAAGGCGCTTGCTGGCGCCGGTTTATTATAAATAAAAAGGTTGAACAAAACAAAACACAGGACACAGCACTTGCGGCCAAAATAAATAGACAAACAAAACGAACAGACACTAACAAACAGGGATGAACACTAAACAAACACCTACCACGTAGCAACTGCTTACTATTAATTTATCTCCTCACTCTCTCCCGTTCCTTCGCCCTGAACACACAACCCCGAGTGAATGAAATGTGCATCTATATATACTGTTGTGCCGGGATTCAATTACTAATTAATTATTCACTTGAATCCCAGCACGTGAATTAATTATGTGCAACCTCGTGCTCACATATTAAATACTTTAAATGCACGTGAAGTGCAATCCCGTGCCTAAATACAATTATTCATTTTAAATACTCATGCTCATTACCAACATTATATCCCGTGTACCAACTACAATACACCAACATTAACATACGTAACATACAACATAAAACACAAGAATACACACAGGGGCGGGCCACATTAAATAGGGCATCTGATTTTCGGGTGACATTTTCTTCCAAATTCGGGTGAATGCTTTTTTAAAAATCGGGTAGACTTATTTAATGAAAAAATCGGGTGAATTGGGTGTTTTTTTATATATATATATATATAATCAAGAAAGAATAAATGTTCAGGTAGAAATCTGGTTTTATTTAGAAAGAAATAAACAAATGCTTAAGCACAAAGTGTTGACAACAATCCCCAACATAGGTATATTTCCACACATTGGGGTATGCAAACTTCTGACAATATCTACAGTGGTTTGCAGAAGTATTCACGCCCCTGCAAAGTTTTCACATTTTGTTGGCACCTGAGCGTACTCCACGACGTGTTCAAATTAGACTTTACATGTAGAATCTACACAAACTACTCCACATTGATAAAGTTAAAAAATGCATATAGAATATAAATAAGTACAATTTACAGAGAAAAACAGAATAATCTCAGTTGCATAAGTATTCAACCCCTTTGCTACTGCAGCCCTAAATAAGCTCAGGTGCAAATTATTTGCTTGAAAGGTCACAAAATTAGTGAAATGGTTTCAGCCTGTGTGTACTCAAAGTGGTTTAACTTGTAGATAATTTCCCTCAGGTATATGAAGACTTTCAAGCTGCAACTCACATAGTGATCCAACAAAGCAACCATGAAGACCAAGGAGCTCAAACAAGTCAGAGATAAAGTGGTAGACAGATACAGAGCAGGAGAAGAATACAAGAAAATTTCAAAGGCGCTGATTATCCCTTTCAGCACAGTGAAGTCCATCATTAAGAAGTGGAAGATGCATCATACCACCCAGACACTACCCAGATCAGGTCACCCTCCCAAACTGAGCAGCCGGACAAGCAGGAAACTGGTTGGGGATGTCACTCTGAAGCCAACAATGACCTTGAGAGATCTGCAAAGTTCTGTGTCTGAGATGGGAGTCAGTGTTCACGCATCAACAGTAAGCCGGTCCCTACACAAAGCTGGCCTGTATGGACGGTTGGCAAGAAAGAAGCCATTACTCAAAAAGCTTCATCTTAAAGCACATATGGAGTTTGAGAAAAAGCATGTAGATGATACTGCATACATGTGGAAAAAGGTTTTGTGGTCAGATGAGACAAAAATTGAACATTTTGGTCTAAATTCCAAGCATTATGTCTGGCGCAAGCCCAACACTGCACATCACCCAGTCAACACCATCCCAACTGTCAAGCATGGTGGTGGCAGCACCATGTTATGGGGATGCTTCTCTTCAGCAGGGACTTGGAAGCTGAATACTTATGCAACCAGTAAATTTCATTTTGTACATGTTATTTGTATGTTTTGCTGACATTTAACCTTCTCCTTATATAACAGTGTTCAGTTTAACCACTACAGCTTTGAATACAAAAAGTTTGTTTCAAAAACTTTGCATACATTATTTGTAATTGAACAAAATGTGACATTATTGATAGGGGGTGAATACTTCTGCAAACCACTGTGTCTCTCTCCCCTCTCTCTCACACACACACACATACTGTATATGGAGGCATTTCACTGTTCCACCGATCTCAAGTAGAGAACTGCACTTTGTTTACACATTTCCATAACACAAAAAATCCTCCCAAATAATAAAAGCTTTTTATTTTGCTCTTTTTCTTATTGTATGTCACATTTCTTTGCAGAAGTCAGCAAAAGACCTTCACTCTTCACAATCTTGTCTTAGCAAATTTGAGTCATTCACAAAACCTTCTATTCCTGGCAATCTTTTTTTGTCAAGTATGGATGATGATGTATCACTGACTGACCAACAGACTGAATCGGTGATTACCACATCTATATAAAAGGAAAAGTCATTTCTCTAAAAAAGGGGATTTTCCTGTAATCCTAAAATAATATAATATTTCCTTAAAGTAGGGCATTTTCCCTTTAACACAACAAGATATGAATACCTTATAATAGGCCAGGTGCAACTACTGTATAAAAGCAGGTCACCATGACACTTAGCAAAAAAAAAAAAAAAAAAAAGTCACATCTTTTATAGTTTCAACACTGCAAATATTAATACACAAAATTATCCAAGAAACAGGCTTGTAACCAGGAGGTCCCCTGTTCAAATTCCACCTCAGCCACTGACTCATTGTGTGACCCTGAGCAAGTCACTTAACCTCCTTGTGCTCTGTCTTTCGGGTGAAACGTAGTTGTAAGTGACTCTGCAGCTGATGCATAGTTCACACACCCTAGTCTCTGTAAGTCGCCTTGGATAAAGGCGTCTGCTAAATAAACAAATAATAATAATAATAATTGTGCCAAGAATTATTCAGCCCAAATCAATTACGCGGCTGCATATTGTAGCAAGCAGTTTGACAAGATTCACAAGGCACTGCTGTCTGAGGAGCATTGTGCCAATCAGCATCTTTTTAACATCATCTTCTGTCTTCATTTGTATTGCTAGATTGCTCTAATCCTTTTTTAACTGTAGTTATTCGGTAACACTTTATATTAAGGTGCTGCTTATTAATGTTTTATAAATGTACAATATATGCTTAATAACTATGTCACAGGGTGTTAATAAAGTACTGTAGATGGTTTATAACCATGCAATAGCCATAGATGGAATTACGATTAAACACCCCAAAGTAGAATAGGTGTCTAAAAACTGTCCCCTTTACAAAAAATGTAATTCTGTCTATGGCTATTGCATGGTTAAACATCTCAAAGTAGATTAGGTGGCTAAAAACTGTAACATTTATAAATCTGTAATTATGTCTATGGCTATTGCATGGTTATAAACCATAACCATGCTTATTAACACTCTATAACATAGTTATTAAGCATATATGATATATTTATGAAACATTTATAAAACATTAATAAGCAGCACCTTAATATAAAGTGTTACCAGTTATTCTTACTACAGTATATCTATGATAAGGCTTATTCAGTTAGGATAAAACTTGGTCTGGAAATACTTTAGTACAACCAGTCATTGTATTGAGAGGGCAAGGATCTGGGTATATAGGGTGGCTTCTGTCCACTGGCTGTATACCAAACTTTTTTGTTACATACACTGGATATACAGTTGGTTACGATGGTTCCACTTTGATATAGATGTCTTACGGGAGGCTGTGTGGTCCAGTGGTTAAAGAAAAAGGCTTGTAACCAGAAGGTCTCTGGTTCAAATCCCACCTCAGCCACTGACTCATTGTGTGACCCTGAGCAAGTCACTTAACCTCCTTGTGCTCCGTCTTTCGGGTGAGACGTAATTGTAAGTGACTCTGCAGCTGATGCATAGTTCATACTCCCTAGTCTCTGTAAGTCGCCTTGGATAAAGGCGTCTGCTAAATAAACAAATAATAATAATAATAAAAAAATGTAAGCCCCTTAAGCTTTGAATGGGGTTGTGGAAGGGTGGGGGTATTCACTGACACAGGAGACAGAATATTGTATTTGCAAAAACTGCACAGGTGCCCAGTTTTATTTCTTTTTTTTTAATTTCTTTTTTTTTTTAAATTTATTTTGGGGGCTCCCAAGTGGTGCATCCAGTAAAAGCACTCGCTAGAGTGGAGGATCTGGCGCTATAGTGTGGATGTCGCGAGTTCGAATCCAGGCTATTCCACAGCCGACCGTGGACGGGAGCTCCCAGGGGGCGGCGCTCAGTTGGCCGAGTGTTGCCTGGGGGGAGGGAGGGTTAGGTCGGCCAAGGTGTCCTCAGCTCACCGCTCACCAGCGACCCCTGTAGTCTGGCCGGGCGCCTGCGGGCTTGCCTGTAAGCTGCCCAGAGCTGTGTTGTCCTCCGAAGCTGTAGCTCGGCTGCACGGTGAGTCTGCAGAGTGTAAAGAAGCGGGCGGCTGACGGCACACGCTTCGCAGGACAGCGTGTTCATCTTCGCCCTTCCCGAGTCAGCGCAGGGGTGGTAGCGGTGAGCTGAGCCTAAAAATTATTGGGCATTTCAAATTGGGGAGAAAATAATAAAAAATAAAAAAAATAAAAAAAAATAAAAAAATAAAAAAATTATTTTAGCCCGCAGAGAGTGCTGTTGTCTGTGGCCTGTATACCGGCAATGGTAATCAGGACCACAGGCTACCAACACAGGTATATCTTGGGCACACTCTGCAGGTGTTCAAAAATAATAATGAAAACCAAACACAGTAATAAAACTACAAAACAAAAGTGCTGCTTACGCAGTGCCCCCACTGCTGCTATGCTGGGCAGCTCGGGTCTCCGTCCTACGCTTTGCTGTGCACTATACACTGGGGTGGCCAAGATTCCCCTATCACTACACACGTCCCCTTGCTTACGTAACCATATATTTTAATCACGTCTTCCTCAGCCTTGCTTGCCTGATTTTATTCTTCTTGCTTCTACCACTGGCTACTACCACGCTCACCTCCTCAGCTAGCGTCACTGGGTTTCCCCGGTCATGGCCACCCGAATGCACAACCAAGCACAGTTCTTATGGGCCAAGCAACCCACCAAGGCCCGCCTCTCAACCACTCAGAGAGAGGGAAAACCAACACAGCTTCTTCCGCACCTCTCCGTGTTATTGCCATGATTGACAGGCGGATCTTATGAGGCTGCTGCCCCCTTCCTGCAGAACCATGTATGCACCAGACAGTCAGCACAGATCTCCCCTGTTACAGGGGTCTTGGTAAGAAGTCAGCTGTAGGAAATAAGCAAGTGTAATCACATTTATTTTAAATATATAGCCTTCATGTACCATGACATAGATTAGCATACTCTTGTGGACATGTGCTAATGCTCATACCAGCTTGTAAATGAGTGCTTCTTAAGATATATTTTTCTACAGGAATAATTGGTAGTTACATATTGGTTGAAGTCATACAACAAGAGAATTAGGATTTGATAAATTAACTTCCTGGTACACATCTGGTTTGTGTAATTGATCATTTTATTACCGGCCCAATGATGGCAAGAAAACTATTCCATTTTGTCATCAAAATTCTAATCTGTCAATGAATGAAATTATCATAATTTTTTAAAATAAAATAAACATTTCAAAAGAAAACTAGTGTGTAAACAGGTTTATGTACATACAAAACTGTAAAAACAAAACTAGTTTTTAATCTAAAACGAAAGTAACATATGATTTATCTTGCGTGTGTCACTCACAGCACAGAATCCAGGTTGAGCTGCTGTAGCCTGCAGCTTTGCAGTTTTTTGATCGAAATGTTTCTGCTGAAGCACTGTCGCTAGCTTCAAGATGAAATCTCTCCTACTTTATATATATATATATATATATATATATATATATATATATATATATATATATATAAATAGAATATTGTAGGTTATATTCAAAATAAAAACATGTATTGTAAAAGTGGTTCAAGTGTTAATGAAATGTAACTTCTAGATGTTCCACAAACACACACACACACACAAATATAACTTCTAAGTAGTAAAACTTGTAGAAATTATATTTTATATAAGTGTGTGTGTGATTGCCGTGCGTGTGTGCGTTGGAAAGGTAACGATACAAACAAGTAGCTAATGCGCGGCATAATTCAGAATGTGTGCGGCAACACGTGAATTCATGTATCTTGTTAAATGCTTTTATCTTCATGGCAACACATGCAAGCTCTCCTCACGATATTAAAAAGTCGTTCTTTAATAAGCAGGCTTCCATTTTGATGCACTTTATTGTTTTTGTTGGTACAGTACTATATTTTCAACAGATGAAGTATTTTAATTCAGAACGATATGATTCTGAAAATATCACTTGTCAAAAGAGACGACACAAGGAATGTAATGCAGTATGCACTGTACTTTTAAATCCAGTACACAAAAACAAATAAATCACAGATTTTAAAAAATACATCACAGTATCTAAAACTGTTTAATGAATAACTGTTACATTACCATAGCTTATCTCTTCGCTTTGTTTTGGCTGCATTTTCATCAGGTGAACTGGAGCAAGCGCTGTGTAACTGCACGATAAAAATCAGACTGATTTGGCATTAGAGAGAATTAAAAAACCTGCGGGCTGTGACGGATATTCAAATAAATTGTAACATTGAGGAGATGGGCTTTGTATCAGAAAACTGGTGACGGAGTCAGAAATTGCGTGTGACGGGCAAGTGCATTAATTTGTTACATATATATAATGGGGATTGATTTTATTCTTAATACAAGGGAGGTAAAACACGACTGACGTGTATCTGGGTAACGGATATCCGAGTGTTGACTGTATCAATGAAACAGAATCACAGTCTCAATCAAGTTATGGGAGAAAAAAAAGTGATATCACATGATCAAAAATAAAAACTATAATCTATATTCCACATTATATCAGTATATTTTACGAATCTGGAATTGAGCTCTTAGCTGAGGCTATGGCATACATAATAAAACTTATTTAGACATTCAAATTACAAAGAAATACTTCTTGAAAAATAATCCATCTCTATAATCTAGAGTGACAAAGCCACTGTCAGTAGACTTCAGAAATGTTACCAATGGGGAGAAGTAGGAACAAATAGTCTAACAGAACTGCTTTGCTAAAATATGTTTTTTCTGTTACAATACAACATGATGGTTACATTCAGAAAATCAACTCATTCACAAACAGAAATTACCAAGGCAAATTTCTTTGCAATAAAGTGCTAGCATGTCCCAGTAGATTTGTAGGACAAATTACATTTCTTCTCTAAAAAGGTATGATTAGCACTGAAATTCTGCAGTGCTGCTATAAACACCTGCATGTTACTGTCCTCTAAAATGGATGAACTCACCACTATATATTAAAACCAGTGCTTTGCCCAATTGTGTAATCTAGCCTATTGCTTTCTGCATTTAAATCTTATTTGAGCATCTGTGCTGTTCGGCTCTTGACTTTGCAGAATGTAACTAAACACATTCTCTTTCTTTCACCAGTATAGTTCTGTTTCTGAAAAAACTATTTGACGATAAATAGGATGAAAGAGGAGGCTGACAAAAACAGAACATCTCTCCTGAATGAAAGAAAAAGTCGCCAGGATAAATACATTAAACACCTTGAAATCAAAATACCAGCATACTTATATTGGGTTAATAAAAAGCATCATGCTTTTTAAGGTTGCAATCTAGATTTAAAAAATATGGCTACCTATTAATATGAACCACAACGGCCATGACAGCGGCAGAAAAGGGAAATGACAAATTACTGTGAAAACCGTAATTGAACATGCTTTAAGTAATGCAGCAAATTGCTATAGTCCACCAGTCATTTCATGCCCTAACATGCAGACCTATTAGAACCCCATTATTTCAAAATATGATTTCCACAATATCATTACCATTTCAATTCCATTCCACTGCTTCTTATCACACTAAACACAATTGCTCTTTTTGCACATGGTAATTTTAGTATAAATAGCCACTAGGCTGCCCCATATACCCTATTCTTCTGGGGTGCTAATGGTATACATAAAAAACAGAACAGCATTAAAATGAGCATGCACACAATGCTAATGTATGTGTTTGTAGGCTAGGAGTGGCCATTGATTGTCACTTTCTGTACATGCAAGTAAATGACAATACAAAAAGCTCTTGTCAAAGCGCCTGGTAGGAGGTTAATTGTGATTCACAGTCCAGTCAGCACTACTAAGCCTGCTTAAAAATGCTGCTGGGCCACTTAAATTCATTTCCTGTTTAATCAGCCTCACTCTAACCACCCCTACCCCGCCCCCCGCCCTCAACAGTCTGGCCCGAATTGAAAGAGAAAAAAGGGATGCTGCAAACAGTCGGCAATCATTCCTGAGAACAGAGGAATTAATCTTCATCTGCTGTCTGTTTAATTAGTCATGTTATAACGCACTCTGGCTGGCAGCATTCAGCAGGAGGATGAGAGACGTAATCAGACTGCAGACTGCAGACACTGATGCTGCAGTTTCATTTTGCTAACCGCACACCCACTGCTGGGCTCAGTTGCATTTTCATCTAAACTGCCAGCAAGTAAAAAAAAAAAAAAGTCTGGTACTTCTCTTTCAGATCTGCTGTGCAATCAGTTTTTGCCAGGCTGATGTCTGAATTTCTTTTTTTTTTTTTTTTTTGTATATATGTAACATCAGGAACTTAAGGTTACTAATCAGCTTGGTTCTGTTTTACAATTATATTAAATATAATACCTCTAATGAATGTTTTTAGAAACCAGGCTACTTGAACCATCATTGTGATCAACAGAGAATATGTTTCTATTCATCCCACTGTACATCACACTACTGTGAAAGATATCCAATTATTCATCACACTCTGGTACAATTGGGTAGGTTTTCAGCACTGCCAGCACTTTGTGCTATACAGTATTTTATTACCGTAGCTACCCTGGCACAGACTGAAGATAACATACTGTTTATATTACAGTTCGGTAAATGAGCTGCACTCTATTATTCACGCTGACGCAATGTGATTAACAAACAGTACTATAGTGTACCGTACACTGCTGTGCTAACAATTCAACATTAACTTCAAGCTGTGGTGCATAGTAGATCCAAGTATACCAAGTATATTGTCAACTGTTATCAAATAAGCTGACAAAATGTACATGGTAAATGCCAGCAAATAAATGTGCAGTTTATTTCATATCATTTTATTTGTGTATGTTTGACACAACTGTATATGAATACTGTTAGCTACCAGCAAACCCCCTGAAAACCCCTCAAGCATGACAAAGAGCATCAAAATAATGGTGTTGGTTTCAGTAGGATAAAAAAATAAAAAGAAACATATTCAATATAAATAATTTAAAATAAGCACTATAGCTACCAGTATAAATGACAAATGTTCAAGAAGAATGTTACTAGAATCCCAGTTCCATTTGTCTGGTGCAAAGTAGGTAATTTTGAAAGGGAAATGTGAGTTGTATTTTGTACCCTGAGTCAAAGGAATTATACTCCATAAAACAATTAAAACCTGATAATAAGTAATAGCTATCCAGATTAATCCATTCTATCACTTTCTCAATTCTAAGAAAAGTGACTTTCGTGGCTTATCTAATAAATTAAGAAATGTTCAGCTTTCCATCTAAATAGGGTTACAGGAATTCAGTTCTGTCTTACACACATTATTATTACTGGAAAGGAGGTTGATTTGAATGTATAAAGGCTTGGCATACCACCTCACCAACATAAATGACCAATTGTCTGTGAAGTGAGCTGTATCCAGGAGGCGGACTAGAAGCAGTTTAGATCAATATTCTGATCGAAAGGTAATAACTAGGTTAAAACTGGAGTGTTTTCAGACTATTATATACTGTCTAATTTTAATAATTATTTTTCAGTTTCAGTTATTGTTGCTGGTGCAGTTACCAACAGCAACAACAAGGCACGAAACCCCAATCCACAAGCAGATGAGAACTTGAAGCATATATAGAAGCTACTGTAAATCAAGGTCAGTACATTATGGCTAGAAACAAAAATGCTGTCCATCCATCGGATTTGTGATAATATCATGTCTCAGTGAGTCGTTATACAATACTACATGGTTGTTACTTTTTTAACGTCTGAGCACTATAAATTAACAATGTCAGGTACAACAAACAGTGTGTCTAAAACACCGTACGGTACTGCACGTATACTATACAAAGACAATCTGCACAGTAATAGTAGTATTTGACCATCACAGTTCTTACGGTGCTTTCTCAGTCCATGTTAAGAGACATAAATGGTGCTTTAAAAAACAACAACAATAAAAGCACACACACAAGCACAAACTGAAGCTTTGGAGGTAATTATATTAATCCCTGGCTTTCTTGTGTTCTTGTATTGAACATGGTTAAACTGGGCAGTTTATTTTATGCAACTGAATCCATTCTGTCCTGCTGAGATTTACTGATTAGACATATAATAAAATGTGCAGTGATCAGTTTCCATCTGTACCGTTCAGTTGGTAGCTGCATGTGTGAATGACACATCCCAGAGGTCCATCGCTTAATAGAGGGTATCGTATTTTACAGAATCGGATATTAACTGATTCTACTGTACTGTGTATACCAGCTTTATAACAATACAATTATTGGAAATGTATAGGAGTATTTCTGGCATATGGTAACTGGGTTATTGTCTTTCTATTTTTATTAATTACTATTTATTTTGTAAAGTAAAAACTGTATTGCACAACATATTTCTAAAAGGATAGGAGCTACACACAGGGGTTGCGTTTGCCTCAGAGTTATTATAGATCCTGAGATGCTTGATGTCAAACACTTAGAATGTCATTTACTGTAGGTCTCCTGTTAGGTATGAAGATCTGACTCCCATTATTGTGACTGCTGCATCTCCCTTCATATGCCAATTTGAATCCCTCTCCAACTTCAATAAAGACTTATTTTCACCAGGATTGCTTTTAATTTGCTGTGTTTATCACTTTTAGCCTGTAACTTCTACCCAACCTGGTTACTTATTGAACGCTATGATGTGGTCAGCATGTGCACAAGGTGCTTGCACTAAAGCCCTTTTTAAAAATAACAAGAAATGAATACAATTATTTGATAACAGTTATATCCCAGGCTTAGTTGAGGTCCTATAGAAATTCAATCAGAAATGTCCTGCTCATCAGTCAGTTTGACAATACAGACTTTTATAAAACTGCTGTCCAGTGCTGGAGAAGGAGTGAATTACAAGCAATAATAATTCCACTCACTGCAGTGTCAGTTCAATGTATATTACTTAAGTGTATATAATCCAGAAGAATGGACCTGTTTTTTCATATAGTATTTCAACTGAAAAACACCCAGTCAGAAAAATGAAAATATCCATCAATCATGAGTTATAGTACAGATCCTCTCCTGTGTTTATCTCTCCCCTCCAGTAAAGGCTATTGCCCAAATAAAGAAATCAGTATTGTAGTTACAGAATGTGTCACCCAAGTTGAAGACTGACACATGCTTCCTACAGTGTACACAGTAGATGTGAAGAAGGGGTAAAATTCCAAATTAAACATCGGCTAAAGTGATTCATTGGAAGACGAAGATTACCTGTAATATGGTTTCTTCGTGGGATGATGACATCCACACAGTGTGAACTCCTGGTCTCCATGAACATTGATGGAGGGTAGGTAAAGCCCCTATGAAACAGGTAGCTGAGGTATGATAATAAATGTAGATAGAAAGACTCCAAGTCATGCAATGATTTTGGATCGCACCCGAGGATGACTTCTTCCCATTCACCTGTATGATCTGAAACCTGAAAGTTTCCGCCCTTGAACTTCAGTCATTGAGGAGCACAAGTTCCCTCACATTTTACTATCCAAATATATAAATATAGTTGGCCTATAGTCAGGGACAAGTATGTCTACATATCCCAGTCGACAAAGAAATGGATTGGATTGTGTGCCATGGCTAATCCCCCTTGAAAACTGGAGCAATTAAAATGGTAGATGGTGTTCCTCTGTTGAGAGGGAGAGAAAAAAATACTCTTGTAAACTAGTAGTTTAATACGCCCTGTAGCACATCTGGATTTGTCTTTCATTTAGCTTCTGAGATCAGACGAGATCAGGCTTACTGAAGGTGGTGTGGCCATAGGCCGGATCTGTTACTCGTGGGGTACCCTCTGTACTGAGTATATCTGGAATGCTATTGTTGAGTCCATCAAGTAAGTTGTCTGGACTGTGATGCCTTTTGATTGAAGTATGCCCTTGTTTTAACTGGCAAATATGCTGTGGAGGTAGCCGGATCAATTCCAGGAGGTGGCTTCCCTTTTAAGTAGAATCGCTAATGCCTAAAAGGCAATTGTTTGTTAAGGATCCCACATTGTGGAAAGCGCCTCTCACAGCTGCAGAGCAGTAAAGATCAGCTGTCTCTCCTCCCTCCTATGGAACAGGGGATCCTTCCTACTATTGCTAAGAGGGATCCACTTGAGAGGGGCAAATTACAGCAGTTTGATTTGTGAATGTGATGTCTTCATCGGATAACACCTCCTACTGTGCTGATTTTGATCAGAAGCTGTGACATCAGTGTCAAGTGTATACCATGTAGCCTTTAGGTAAAATACTTACACTGGTGTATGGCTAGTATATACTAGTTGGTTCAGATGTCTGGCTGGTCACAGACAGCCTTCCCCCAAGCTTGTGTTGTTATTCGTTGACCTACATTATAGCTGTTAACATACCTGTTGCATGTGGGGATGGTGTCAATCCACCCTTCTTAAACCAGCATCAATGTGTCTGCATGTAATGATTTACCAATATTTTATTATTATTATTTCATCTGGCAGACACTCTTTACAAAGTGATTTACTGGGCAAAGTACAGGGCAAATATGTAGCCCATTAGGTCTCCAGACTGCCTTCTATAATTTTTATTTATTTACAGGTATAAGATCCATACTCATCTATTTGGGTCTGGTACCTGTTAGAGTCTGGGTCTTTATGTTGCGAGAGGTGAAACCTTCTCATTCCAGAATCAGCCTATATGTATGCAGGCAAATTCTCCACAGAGCCTGTTGGGTCTCCAGACCACTTCATAGAAGGGGAACCCCTTAGAGGTCTCCTATCCTCTGCATCAGTAGATGCTACAGGAATCGTCCCATCAGGACTCTTTTTATGACGGTCAGGAGCGAGTGAAACCCTCCCACAGCGTCACAATGGTGTTTTTCAGCACGTTGTCTTTAGGGGAGGAGTCAGTGACGTCATCCGAACCATCCACTGCAGGCAGAGAGTACCAGCGTCTCCGCATTACAAGCTCCAGACCACCTCGTAAAAGGGGAACCCTTCAGAGGTTTGCTTATCTTCTGCAGCAGTATATGTAACAGGAAGCAGCAGACCTAATGAAAACAACTATATAACATTGACCTATCTGTCTATTTTTGGATAAATCAATGTTTGCCGCATTTAGATCTCTAGTAGAATCTAGTAGGACCAAACAATGAAATGCACATGCATGTTTGATTCATTTCGCGGGTTAAATTAACCCACAGTAAACAGAATGGTCAAACCAAATAATGCCTTTGTGCTTTGGTTATTTATTCATTTTGCTGCCAGTGTTTCATTTCTGTTCTCATTAATGATTCACCCCCTCAAGGCTAATAGCTTATGCCTTCTAAAACAGAAGTGCACATCACTCATGAGGAACATGCATCGTCCAGAACTATTATAGAAGAGTGACTCCCAGGGTAAAACTGATGCTTGTTAGTTTTAATAGAAGCATGGGATGTAAAACTAAAACAGTTCTGTGACCAGATATGTGTTAGAAAGCACAACCAGCTTCAAACCAAAAATATATAAATGTAATTATAAATATTTTATTAAGGGTATCTTGACTGCAGCAACATTTAAGTATTCTGAAGGGAAATTCATTTAACTAATGTCAACTAAAAACATTTTTTTGGGTGAATGAAAACAAACCACAGTGTGGGAATGGCATCTGATAAAATAGCAAATTTAGCAAAATGGATAAGTGTTATTGATATGGCCAGGTAGTGTAGTTAAACAATATGGCTAAAATAGGTACTTTGAGTAAAATGCCTCCTAATTTTATTTAATTGACAATGACTGAAGTTCAAACAGTAAAGTAAAGCAGGGCTCAGAGCTGGCGCTTGTACTGTAGGTGGTTCATTGTTGCTTATAGCTCAGGTGTAAGATATTTCCAAAACCACCTCGCATTGTACAATGTCTTGGAACTTTATCATCCAATTGAAAAAACAATTGACAACTGAGCTTCTTTATCAATCAAGGTCATTTTTTAATGAAAAATAGTTTATTGAATTACCAGAAAGGAGCATTGTAATTGCACAGCGTAAATCTGAACCCTGTTACCTGGCTCAGTGGAGTTTCAGTTGGTGCCAACAGAACTTTAAAAAAAAATGGCCAAGAGCATTAGTGGTCATTGATTTACCACTCTGAGCTCAGACTACCTTTGATATCGCAGCTGAGCCCTGGATGACATAAAAGAAAACCTGAATGATCTACATTTTTATTAAAAACCTATTTCAGACATTGATTTTCAGACATTCAATGAAAGCATCTTCATCTTGAAAGAATCCAGAAACTGAATTTAGCTGTTCATGTTTATATAACTAAAATATAACAAACCAGCTTATGATGAAATAATTTACAATTTCCAGTATAAAATACCAGTTCTGGAAAACATGCAGCATAAATGTTTAACTTTGGAAATTTAACTGTAAGAGACAAGCAGGAATATAAACAAGGTGATTCATCATGTTGCTAGGCAACTATTACAAATATAGCTTTTTTTCTATGGTAAATGGCTATTTTGATTGCAAAGCAGAATCATGAGCAGAGTGCAACATTTTTAGGATAAACTTTATTCAGATAAAAGCAATCATTTATTGTCGGTCTCACTATATATTGTGCTTTTGACATTCATGCAGTACTTAATAAAGAGAAGCTATATTTTCCATTTTATCCAGAAGGCTAATATCTTTCCTTGCACATTTTTTTTTAGAAGTATCATAACTACAGTACCATATATTTTTGTCATTTATAATAGAACAGCAATTGAACTGAATATGAAGTAATGGAAAGACACCACAAACCTGTACCTCACCCCCAGAGTTCTTAGAATAAAGAAAACAGCTTAGTGCAATTAATTGATATTGATTTGCCTGAAGTAGCTCTTGTATTCATGTACATGGTTTTGTTTGACCTTGCAGCCTACTAGTAGTCCTGACATAACTCAATTAGAAAATGAAATACAGCTATTTTTTCTTGCTCTAGGATGAAGGTGCCGTGTGAGGAATAGTGAATTACTGTACAGCAATGCAGACATTCATATACTAATCTACTTTTAAAAGGCGACCCCTAAATTAGGAAATACCACTTTTTTTTAATTTGAAGCAAAATTTAGGTCAGAAACAGGATGCAATCTGAATCACACTGTAACAGTTAATAAGCAAAACAAATGTCCCTAAAAGAAAGTGTGACCTCAAATTACAAAGAGTACAAATTATTATTTTTGCACATCTCCTTAATGAATTGATCTTGAGAAGCAACGTGCATTATTGTGATTGCACATGGATGGTCTTCTGATAAATTCCATGGCAACTGTCCCACACACACACTTTTAATTCCATTTCATATGGAAATGATTCAAGGTTTCTTTCACTGACTGATGAAAAACTCTCAAGTGGCACCTGCCTGCCATAGTGCTCACAAATGCTCTTCCTCCTTCACGTGAAAATCTTTGGAGAAAACATGTTTACAAACACGGGTGCTGATCTTTTTTTAAATGGGTCAGAACATTTCCTGAGGCATGTTTCCGAGAGTCAAGACCACTTGTTTATCAGAGACTGAATCACTTTTTTATTGATTCGGAAAAAAATAGAACTTGTGGGGAAGAAATTTGTTTTATTTATTGTCTTAATGAAAGATAAACACTAAACTACCAAATGGCCCTGGGATTAGAACAGGTTTCTCTTGAATGGCAGAATAGTCTAAAATGATCGCTCAAGTGCTAGCAGCATGGTCGTAACTAGTCATGTAAAAATTCTGGTAAAGTACAAAAGACTCCTTAATTTTCTCTGTTGGTTTGACGTAATATAGATTCGGAGGTTGAATAGTAAATACCAAGCAGTCATATAAATACTGCCAGCAATAGCTTGAAACCTAATGTCAGCTCTGGTTATGGCCCTGGCTAGCAGTATGCCGGTTCAGAGGCTGGTGTCAAATCATTTCATTAAAGAAATTATTACCATGGGGACAGAGTTAGCCACTCTTTACCAGAGCTCTCTCTCTCTTTCAGTTGGAGATGGGTACTGCCATGTATGAACCCTCCCCACTGAGACAGTATGACACTGCACAAAATTATAAATGTTTCTGAACACAACAAAGTGGAATAAAAAAAAAAATCACTAACCAGTTGAAGCCATCTGTAAATCCAAGTGTTAGAAAACCTGTCCACCATTCCCTTTGTATGTCTATATCCTGCTGGTATGCGATAGCTCACATAATACTCACATGTTTTGTGATAGTGACACAGAAAAAAAATACTGTGCCTTTAAAAGCAGGACTTAAGTACAGGTGAGACAATTCACACAATCATAGATTAGACACCCCCAAAAATACTGTGACGTGTTTCCAGTCATCACAAAAGCCTATCCACTATTCTTCATTGAGAATTTGTCTTTTAACACAAAAATGGTATAATTAAATAGCCAGGTGGGCCATCTGAAGTATAATAATAAAAAAAAAAGATTCATTGTATAGCAACTATGTGTGAAACTGAGAAATTTAAATAACTACATTTTGATAGTAGATTTAATGGTATCGTGCATCCTCCAGTATCCTGTAGATACAGGAGGCTGTGTGATCCAGTGTTTAAAGAAAAGGGCTTGTAACCAGGAGGTCCCCGGTTCAAATCCCACCTCAGCCACTGACTCATTGTGTGACCCTGAGCAAGTCACTTAACCTCCTTGTGCTCCGTCTTTCGGGTGAGACGTAATTGTAAGTGACTCTGCAGCTGATGCATAGTTCACCCACCCTAGTCTCTGTAAGTCGCCTTGGATAAAGGCGTCTGCTAAATAAACAAATAAATAAATTCAGTTAATTGTCTTAGAATAGGCATTGTACTATTCAGAATTTTGAGCTGTATTGTGTTGATTGTCCACCAGTCTGCTAAATAAACAAATAAATAAATTCAGTTAATTGTCTTAGAATAGGCATTGTACTATTCAGAATTTTGAGCTGTATTGTGTTGATTGTCCACCAGGTGGCAGTGGTAAAGATACTTTTAAGTTTTTAGTATGCACCTGTTTTTTTAAATGTTGGGGTGGGTGGGTGGGTGGGTGGTTGGGTTTACGGCTTTTAAAAGAATACTCCACATAGTAATTATCACTTGCGTCGTTTTAAGCCAAACATCATACATGTTCCCAATTATAAGAATGCCTTTCGCTAAATAAGAGACATCCGATACACAGTTTTTTGTTTTTTTTTGACAGACATTGATGCATCTCAAGTTAGTAAAAGTTTCAAATTATTTGCAGAGAGTCTGTGTCTGGAGGTGCTCTGTGACCTTGTCTTACATCTTCTGTTATTTCTGTCAGTGATCACCCTCAGGTGCCAAAGTGGAGCATGCCCCTCTGCTGCTGACAAGCTAATACTGCGTTGGCTGTGTGGGTGATAGGTTTGCCAGTCATCTCTACTTAGTTCTCTCAAGCCAGGAGGGAAGGCAGTGCTACTCTCACAATACAGAAATACAGTACATTCTGGTTTGGGAAGAATACTGGAGCAGTCAAAATAACTGATATTACCATTTAAGTGAACACATAACTGTTCAAAAAGCCTACTGCATCCTCTTTAACTTGAAAACAGAAGTTTTTTGCTCATGCCATCCCAAATCCATTCATGATAAATACACAAACAGTATATCTTTATATAGAATGGTAGCCATAATGTTAGTAATAACATTTCTTTCACACTGGTACCACCACCATTGAGATAAATAATAGCTTGTTTTTTTAGACAATAACATCCCAAATTGCTGATGAGAAGGCTACCTTTTTAAGGAGATATATAGCTCAACACAAAAGACTGACAAATGGGCAGTCTTGGTGCCGATAACCATTCTCGCTCATCTTTGAGACAATGAAATTGTTCCATCAGCATATAATCCTTCGGGACACAGGGATGGGAAAGAAAATGGAGAAATCCATATCCAAGCCCCCTGAAGGATTTCATTAAAGCCTTTAAGAATGGTCTGTCTTCATGACATTTTTCTACATTGAAAAACAATAACCCATTTTTGCTGTCCTCAAAAACGCATTCTCTTCAGCAATATTCACAGCAACTGTTTTCATTCTTGGATTTCCCAAGTTCAAACCTCAGTGTAACCTGAATGTAATTTACATTGTAATAACACGATTATTGTTTTTTTTAAATATGGTCACAATACTGAAATACTGGTTAATAATTTCAGCTGTGGATTAGTTAAACCTTTACTGCATAGATCACTAACAAAGGACACTTATTTCTAGTCATCTGCTGTCTTTGTATTACACAGCATTCCCCTTTTGATAATGTGCTATACTAATGCTCCTCCTATATGACTCAGTCCATTTTCCATGGAAACTCACTCCACTTCGTGGTTTTTGAGATCTTGAAGGTTTTCTGCATAATGTGTGTTTAATAAATGTCTATTTGATTCATAGCAAAGCATTATCAAGTTATTGCAGAGTTTCTTCTACCATAGATATTTGAAAAGCAACACTTAAAAATAGTTTTAGCCACTATCTAAAAATAGGCAGTGCTTCAACATTACACACCCGTAAGCCTTAACTGCTTGTGAGAAGTTCCTATACAGAGAGATAATCTACCCTGGGGCATGCAAGCTCAGTATGATAAAAATGAGTGAGTTGTCTGATAAAATATAAAGTAGGCATGATGTTCCATTTGTTATTTAAAGAGTAGCATAGCCTGTCTTCTCACAAGGTAGTTTTAAGTTCAGAAGCGTCCAACACCAGGGGAATGAAACTTGTCAGGTATGCCACCCACACAGTGCCAACACCACATTCCTTCACTTAATAATGTTGTCCTAGTGAAAGGAGTTCTAGGGAACCACATGCACAAAGTTATGGGCTGACACTCCAGAAAGCACTCTGAATGACAATCTAAATCAATACCCAGGGTCAGTTAACTATAAAGAAATAGTGGAACAACAAACTTCAGTCCAAATGCTAACTTGACAAAAATATAGCATCCCCTTTTTGCACAGCGTAGTGCATTTCCCCCATTTTCAGTTCATGCATCAATTTATGATTCCCTTTTTGAGGTTGGAGTGCCTGCTTGTCCACAACCTACATTTGTTCCACATACATTCAAATTTGACAGCTGCAAACATGACTATAGCAATGAACTGCATACTGTACTGTTTTTTTTTTTTTTTAAATGAAGACCACCACTTACCGTAATTGTCTATTAAATACAGTCACACCCATTTACAACATACCTGGGATATAACATACACACTGATATAAAGAACCAGTATCATGGAACCGAATAAAATTGTTTTAAATCCTGTTCAAATTCTCCTTTTAGTACCTACTTTGATAGTGCATACTTCCTGTTATTACGCACGCACAGCGATGGTACGCAGTGGTCTGTGCTGTGCATATTGCGTACTCGTAGGCCTACTTCTTGCTGTTTGAACTTGAACTTGCTCTCTATTACTGTAATTTATGCAGTACTATCATGGCCAGCACTAAAAGATCATCAATTTCACTTAAGGACAAACTGTACATTATTGGAGAAATCTTAAAGGGACGAAAGCAGTCAGAATTTGTTGTCAAAGAGGTCAAGTTTCAAAAGCAGCAGTCGCTGAGGCAGTCGTCTAAGGCCTTGTCCACATTAGAGCAAAAAAATCGACAACCAAGTTCAAAACCGATTTACCTGAACCCTAGCCCAACAGTATTAGAGCGTCCAGATTGCCGTAATGAAACTGGGTTAGTTTAACCCAGCTGTTGTTGAAAAAACACTTCGCTGGATGACTGTATCCCAGAAACCACTGTAATGTATACACATTCTCTTTTCTTTTTTTCCCTGTTGTAAATGGTGTTGTTTATTTTCATTGAACACGGGAGCAGAACGGAGGAGCTACGAAAAGTGCCTAAGTAATCACAAGGGGAATAATTCATATGGGGGTAAAAATTCCCACGCCGTAGTAAATAAATTAGATGGGCATTTGCACAAAGGGAAAATCGGGGGTGGATAAGACGTTCTTTAATTTAATTAAAAGTCTAAATAAAGACCTTTAACTTGCTAATATGTGATGTGATCTAAGATAGTTTAAAAAGTGTTTTGGACACATTTTAAGTTTCGTGTACTACAGTACATTAGCATATCTGACTGTACCAATGGAATATGACAAGAATAAATCCTCCTGTATTTTAATTCGGGCTTGTCTTTTCTTTATTTTCGTCTCATGCAACCAGAGGGATTATGGCAACGTACTACCGCAAAGCACTAGGGGATATCGGAGGATACTGTGTAAGCAGACTCGAGCACGGTTCAGGTCCAGATTACAGTTAAACCATTTTATCTAACCCAGTTATGCCAACAACCATGTTTGTAGTCGGTTGTCGGTTGTTTCAAACTCATTTGTTGAACTCAGTTATGAACCGTGTTTAGTGTGGATGCAAATCGATTTAAGCACTGTTACACAGGTTTTGATTTTTGTGCTGATTTGGCAGGTATGTGCATGTATCTGGTTATTACATACCTCGGTTATAACATACTGTTTTTACGGTCCCAAGGCAGTACGTTGTATCAGAGTTTCACTGTAATTCTAATTTCTCTTATCTTTCTGCCACTTGAGATTTTATATTGGCACTGGGTAGAACCAACTGGTGCTTAACTGTGCTGAAATAGCCCAAACAGACTGGGGATCACAGTTTTAGAGAAGATGTTTTGTATTTTTTTCAGTAGATGTGAAAAAAAAACTTGCTCAATAACTGGCATAAATGTCTGTGTAGAAATGTAAAATGCCTTTTCCTGGTGAGAATATCATATGAACTCTAGAGACAAATGTCTCATAGCACCAGCCCCTCTCTCCCATTTTATTTTTTTAAGCCAACATAATTCAAAGACTAACCCTTATGATAGTTATGATAAGAAGGCTCATAGACCATACAGTTTGTAGCAGACAGGTTGCTTACCACAACAAAGAGCTGAGACAATTCATCTTTTCAAAACTGTATTGCCAGGAAAATAAGTTTAAGACAAAACAAACAAAAAATACAACCGGTGTTGTGGACCAGCTAATTTAGGAAAACATTTCAGTAACCTGGAACCCAAAATCAGTTATTAAATGGCATTAAAAGAAAACTATAGAAATTGTGTACTTGGGGTCCCTATAAAGTAAATCCACAAAAATATTGTTTGTGTGTTATTTATTTTTTTTCTTTGCAAGGGGTTAGGGCCTCTGAACTTTGCCACCTCAACAGGTCACAATGGGGCGACAGGTAATAACACCTGTGACTGGCCATTGTGTTTAGGTACATGATAATTTGTAAATACACATAGTACCTGTCTTTAAGGTGAGTACCTGCCTGTGAGCACATAGTGTTAGGGGAATTATGTTGTGTATAAATACCACAATTTTCTGCAAATCACTGCATTAGTGACCTTCCAGCCAAATATCCTACAAATAACTCAAATAATGCCCAGCCGCCTCATCTATCATACAATATAACAGCTAACCATAATGTCCTTGTATAGTCCAGATTTTTTTGCTCATTGACTGCTCCATTTTCTGAAACAATCCAGCAGTGAGGTTAATACATACTGGTTCAAAAAATAAAATTGCAGAGCTTGATAAAATCACATAAAATTGCCCTGGAAAGCTGTGTTGTTTGCTCAGTCCCACACACTGGAAGCGAGGAAGAGGTAATAAGCCATACAGCTAATTGTGACTCTGGAGTAAGACATCCACTGCCATAGTAAATTAATAGACGGTAAATAACAGAATTCTGTATCTCTTAAATTAAAACATTGTTGCTCAAAATAGAATTATATTTCTTAAATCATGTAGTGCTAGAAATCTTAAGTCTTTTCAGAACCAGACCAGTGGTTGACAAAGGAGTAACCACCTAAGCAGAAACAACAATATAGAGAATGAACACCCATAATAGGATACAAACCAGGTAGAGGATATAAAGTATTCCTGTAGGCCAGGCTAAGATAAATCTCCTCTGCACTACAACAGCTGACTCCCTTACAACAACAAACCAGCATATTTCCAGTTTATGTTCTGAAAAGATTTATGCCATGATTCATTGTCCCCTGAGAGTTAGCCAAATAAAAGCTTACATCTACCCTTTAAGAGTGCAGTGCTTTTATTCAAGCTCTGGCGCAGTGTTCAGTACTATACATGGGTCACACAAGCTACTGTACCTGGAACCGGCAGACTAGCTTGGAATGGGTCCAAGAAAGGCATAATAGAGTATTGCGCTGGGTGCACATGAAGTAACAAAACAAGCACATAAATGGATTAGACATGGTAAGAGTAAATGGTGTTTCAAAGTAAGTATTACATTAATTATTAATAACTGTAGAATTGCTTCCTTCGCTCCTACCCTTACAGTGCCCTGCTGCTATGAAAATCCTTAGCTGCTACCACTGCTGTAGATGCTGAAATAAGCTTCAGAGGACAGATCAAGAACAAGCACTTATATATTACATTCTGAACAAGATTAGGAGGATGTCTATGGTTTAGTTTGCCTGAGTGTGGTTGTGAGCTTCACAGCATTATAACTGTAATAGCAAAAATATGTAAATTAAATTATCAGTAACTTACAGGGTGATATGCACTTCGATGAACTCTTGACAGTATTAGTGTCATCATATGCATATTGATCACTTTCATGATCACAAGACTATTTAACATAGTAGAAAATGGTCCAGCTGCAAAAAAATCTTTTAACAATACATTAGATAACTACCCTCAATCCACAAGGCATTGACAGTGTTGTATACTTATCAAATAATTTAATGGTAGCCAATCACACTTCCCAGTTCATCAGGTGGGGCTTAGTGTTACTGTTCTCACTAGGAAGTGACATGGTATAAAAAAAGGCAGATGAAGTTAAAAGCAATAGAAAGATGACCTTCAACCTTTATAAAGCAGCCACCATAAAAGGTGCACACTGGTGCCTTGCTGTTATGAAACTGTGAGCGGTTCTGATTATTAAGGTTTGACAGAAATGCATTATGTCTGTATCTTTAAAAAGAAAGCAACATGGCTCAGTATTTAGACCTGTAAACAAAAACCTGGTTTTAAATCACAGCTAAATCACGTAATTTCGGTTTAATGTTCCTGAACAGGTCTTTGTCGGCCCCTACTCAATGTAATATATTCAATTGAAATAGTCTTGGTCGAATGGTTTTCTTTTTTGTGTCCTATTAAAAATTCCCATGCACTCTCCAGCAGGGGGTTACTAGGATCAAGGAGCTGAATCTGGTCTCCACAGCATTTTTGTTTACTAAGGAAGTAGTATTCCACTCTGGCCCCACACTGCTTACTTTACATTTGTACTCCCACCAGGGGTTAAAAAGAATTGCTTACTGAAAGGACAGTACAAACCTCGTTGGCCACTGATACTCATTGTAATTCTACAAAAACACTACAGTAAATGAACTCCCAGCAGCTGCCTTAACAGTTAATATCCACAGGAAGACAATATCTACTAGGCACTCTAAATCAAGTCCAATTCAGGTAATTCTAAACTCCTATCGTACCTCACCACAATGAATCAGATTCACCAGATGATTGATTGAGGATGTCAAGGGAACCACAAACATCAGCACTATTCAGCAGTACTTGGTCCAAGTACTGTACCGAGAAAATGTATCTCGAAAACATTTAGTCCCTCCTGTCTTACATTTGTAAATTAAACTTGCAATTATGAGTATACTGGCTCAACATAACTGCCCATAATGATGAATACTGATTGACTGGTGATGGTGAACAGTTTTTCAGTTAAAACTCAATGTTCCATATCAATCAGACTTACGAAATACGAGAAGGAAGGAATTCCAAAAAATAGCTAAAATGAAAACCAAATTAAAATAAAATGAAAACAAAAAAGAACACTGTCAATCAGCACCACATATTCTCCATTGTTCTGTAATAATTAGGTATGACTTCATACTGCATGACTCATATACTAGGTTATTTTACTCTACTGAAGGGGCATTATCAACAGAGCTTAAAGTTATTATAGCTAACAAAATAATTCCATAAATCCTAACCATTTTGGACATCCATTAGCTACATGGGTCTCCTTGGAAAATTCAGTCTTGTGTAATGTTTTTTTTTTTAATCTAACCTTTCATTGTAAAATGAACCAGTAACTTCTGGAGGCCATATATATTTAGGCACCACTCCCAAAATCTTCTGTTTTAACAGCACTGACAAATCTGGTGTGCTTGATTTGATGTGCTTAGAAGATACCCAACAGTTTATATTGAGGATCTCTTCCAGCTGGAACACAGCCCAAGAGTTATGTACCTGGGACTTCTTGCTAGGGATACAAACAAACATTTTTGTAGATATGTGGTCAGAGATAATGGGTTAATGATATGATGTCTGTTAGATTGTAATTACTGTAAACAGAGAGATAACATCAACAGGAATGGGCAACATGATGTCACCAGTTTGTTGATATGTAAGAACAGTAAAGGGCCCAGGAATGGTACTTGAGAAACTGCAAGCTTTTGAGTTTAGGGGAATTAGCAAAGTCCTTTATATTCAACAGGAAGAGGACCACCCATGAACATAATTTTGGAGATTCTCAGGGGGACCCAAATTGGTCAAAAGTATTTGGTTGGAAAAGGTTGGACAAATATGCAAAAAAAAAAAAAAATCTATTAGCTTGTGGCATGATTGCAGTCTCTGTGTATGATTTCTTGCACAGCATTTTTAAAATCAATCAAATCTCATTTATTTAGTGGCGTCACACTCAGCTCAAGCAGAATATCCTGCAATTTTCTGAGAGTGTTTAGCACCATTCAAACTTAAAAGGCAAGAAGAAACGATAACAAGTTGCAGTCGAAGAAACAAAGGCCTAATGGGAACAAGAACAACCAAGACTCCAGCTGGAAAGAGCTGATTGGGCCATGCTTGGCTTGTTATTAGTTACTTCCCGACTATTCCCAGTGCTTCATTTAGTTACTGAAACATACCTTATTAGAACCAGAGCTGTCTTGGAGAAAGATAACAGTCTGTAATGATGTGACTGTTAATCTCTTGAGGGAGGTCAATCTCAGACAGTCATACGACAGAGGTCAGTTGGCAGTGCTCTTTACTTCTTCTGCTGAAGCCGCTTGGGCAGAGCCTGGTTAGCAGCAAAAGCGTACCTTTTAAAGGAGGTGAATAGAGGTGACTCAGGAGGTGACGTTTAGAGGGACATGAAATGGTAAGAAATGGTTAGAAAGGGATCACAAAGAATCATCAGCTGCAGCACAGGTCTTTTCCTCTTCAACCATTGTTATTGTAAAACCAGTTCATGGGGCAGGAGCCAGGCTACCTGTAGTGATGTCGCCTGACTTCTCGGAGAGCTGTCCACTGTTAGGACCAAGTCCTCGGCAGGACAGTCGAGGTGAGGTCACCGCCGCAGATTGTGAGAGGGCTGCGTGGTGATGCGGCTAACTCCAAGGCTGGGTGCCCGGCACCCTCAGGGACATAGAGTTAGTAAAGATTGAAAACATACAAGACAGAGAACCTGAAAACAAGAAGCTTGCATCATGTTACGAAGGAAGAGCTCCTTCTGCAAGGTTAGCTAGAATAAGCTTAGATCCTCGGATTGCAACGGGAGCAAGAGTGCACAAGATGCTAAAAGGTTGGGTTTGGCCAGGGGTTCCCTCTGACTCACTAAGACAACCTCCCTTGTGTAGGTAAAGGAAGCATAGCTTGCACAAAGGTCAGGGAAGTGCGACTCACTAACCCCCCCAAAGGATGGAAAGGATGGAATGAGGCGTATAGAATTGCGGGGGAAGTCCTGCTCTGGAAACCAACGTGGACAGATGGGATGTGAACTAATGTTAACAGTCCAGCTTGAATCAATGAACAGGGGGTCAGAATTTGAAATAGGTTTGCGTTCTGCGATATATTTCTGCATGGAATAAATTGACCGTGCCGAAGCTGATACGTTTTGGAAATGCGCAGAATGAGGATAAAGTGTGAATCTAAGATGAGCGTGATATCACTGCAGCGAATACCTAGCCTAGAAAAGCTGGCAATAGAAGGAACTGCATATTCTGAGCATCTTAAAAAAATGCAGTTAGACATTTAGTTTCCATTGTTGTCATGATATGTAGAGAAGCAGCCTTGAAAGAGCACTGAAGTCAAATTGCTCAGAATATCTATAGAGATAGGCAGGCGAGAAGGAGAAGTGGTAAGAGAACTCTTAGAGATTCCGCATAGGAGGACACGGACAGCTGGTATTGATAGGAGAGTTGGGGAGGTAATGGACATCAAGCGAAATTGGTATTGTATTCCTGACAGATAGGATTTGATTGTAGCTGGTGCAATATGTAAAGAGTCCTTTGCGTGCACTATAAAAGCCATAATCCAGTCCTGGTTCAATGGGGTTGGATTAATCATGCTTTGAGAGCAGAAAGTCAAATAGGTGGTCCAGCCGGTGGAATAAGAGCATCTGGTGGAAGGGGCCAGTGCTGCAGTCATGTACACTACCGGTCAAAAGTTTTAGAACACCCCCATTTTTCCAGTTTTTATTGAAATTTAAGCAGTTCAAGTCCAGTGAATAACCTGAAATGGTACAAAGCTAAGCGGTAAACTGCCAGAGGTTAAAAAAAAAGTTTAGGTTACCAAAAACTGAAAAATAATGTACATTTCAGAGTTATACAAAAAGGCCTTTTTCAGGGAACAAGTAATGGGTTAACAACTTACAGCTGTTCTGCAGCAATGGAAGTAAATTAAGCCTTGAAAGTTGATGCTAACAATTCCTACAGGTGTCCCAATTTTTGTTGATTACTTACAAACCCTCTGTCTGTATAAAAGCAGTGTTGGAACAGACTGTGTTACTACACCCTCTTAAGCATTATTTGGCATTATTGTACTGCAGGAAGTAGTATATTGCTATCATAATGGCGAAAAAAAGGCAATTAACAAACCATTATAACCCTTAAAAGTGTAGGTCTTTCCTTTAGAGAAATTGCAAAGAAAGCCAAGGTGTCAGTGAGTACAGTTTCCTACACCATCAAAAGGCACTTGGAAACTGGAGGAAACTCTGACAGGAAGAGGTCTGGCAGACCCAAAGCCACAACAGAATCAGAAGACAAGTTTCTGAGAGTCAACAGCTTGCGTGATAGGCGGCTCACAGGACAACAGCTTCAAGCACAGCTTAACACTGGTCGAAGTAAGCAAGTCTCAGTTTCAACTGTGAAGAGAAGACTTCGAGCTGCAGGTTTGACAGGTAGAGTGGCAGTAAGAAAGCCATTGCTAAGATGGCAAAATAAGAAAAAGAGGCTTGCTTGGGCCATGAAGCACCGCCAGTGGACTACTGAAGACTGGAAGAAGGTCTTATGGACCGATGAATCAAAATTTGAAATCTTCGGTTCATCACGCAGGGTTTTTGTACGCCGTCGAGTAGTTGAAAGGATGGTTCCTCGGTGCGTGACACCAACTGTCAAACATGGAGGAGGAAGCGTGATGGTCTGGGGCTCTTTTGCTGGATCCAGAGTCGGCGACTTGCACAGAGTGAGTGGCACCCTGAACCAAAACGGCTACCACAGCATTTTGCAGCGCCATGCAGTACCCTCTGGTATACGCCTAGTTGGTCAGGGGTTCATCCTACAGCAAGATAATGACCCAAAACATACCTCCAGGCTATGTCAGAACTACCTTAGAAGAAAAGAACAAGACGATAGGCTTCAAATCATGGAATGGCCAGCACAGTCTCCAGACTTAAACCCCATCGAGCTGGTTTGGGATGAACAGGACAGAAGGGTGAAAGCAAAGCAACCTACAAGTGCAACACATTTGTGGGAACTTCTGTAACAGTGTTGGGAAGAACTTTCCGAACAATATTTGATTTCCATTGTAGAAAGAATGCCACTAGTGTGTTCGGCTGTTATATCTGCAAAAGGTGGCTACTTTGAGGAGTCAAAAATTTAGATTAAATTTTGTTAAACAAAACGATTCCATGATTTCTTTTTTATCTCCAATTGTTTATTTGTTCTATGCTTTAATTTCAGAGTACATTGAGACATTAAACTGCGTAAATTTCAATAAAAACTGGAAAAATGGAGGTGTTCTAAAGCTTTTGACCGGTAGTGTATGCTTGCGCTGCATTGAGTAGTCTGCTGATAGTTGGGTTCAGTTGAAAATCAGCTGGTTGAACTGGGGTGTTACTGCTGGAGTTGGCAGAGCTGTAGGGACCAGACTACGAAATCTGTAAACGAGAAAGAGCGTCAGCTGCATTATTATAAATGCCCGGTAGATGGCGGGCTTGGATTAGAACATTATTTGATACAGAAATCCATATTAACCACCGCAGTAATTGCATAATAAGAGGTGGACTGGAACAGCCTTTATTGATAATATGAACTGTATATTTGTTATCACAAAAGAAAAGTATTGATTTCTTTGACCAAAGATGACCCCATAGATGTGCTGCCACGACTAATGTGTAAATTTCGAGAAGAGGCGGAGGCGGTGGAACCATATGTTGTGGCAGTTGCAAGGTTGTAGATCGGAGGCTCCACTGTAGGGACCGGGGTTGGTATAAAACCGGAATTGGCGGTAGCTGCTGGAGTGGCTGAGTTTACTGCAGGATTGGAGGAAAACACTGTAACTGCGGTACCTTGTTTCTCTTGCTCGATGTTGGACACCCGTTTATCCAGATTGCTGAGTTTGGTATTGACTGAGGATAAGGTATCAGCGAATGGTTGCATGAACACTGTGGGCCATTCTTTGCTACGGATTTCAACTGAACTTCCCAAAAGGAAACAGTAGAGGAACGTTTGCATATCCCTCTAAAACAGTTTAAGCATCTTTCAGAAGTGATCTCGGTTTCCTTCTGGTTTCAGTCATGATCCTACACCCTACTCCAAGTGTTTGGCAGGTTTCTAATTTAGAGTTCACTTTGTTCTTATGTCTCTTGCAGTTTTGACAAATATCATCCTGCTTAAAATTGAATTCAGAAAGTTATGAACAATTTGCTATCCATGGTGCAGATGCTGAAGTCTGAAATATTACTATGCCTAGACTGAACAGGGCATATTTGAAGGCAACAAACTGGTGAACTGCTTCTCATACAAAAATATCACTTGGAAATCTAATTGTAGGAATTTAAGTGAGATGACTGGTGTCAGGAAATGAGACAGTTAGTTACCATATGTGGTTTGTGACAAGGAGTATTTCAAATATCTGTCATTTGAGTAACAACAAAGGGTGTTCAAAACCTAGTTTCAAAAAAGCCCTGTATCTCACCAACGTAAGTTAAATGGAAGTACAGTAATGCACTGCAAACAGTACACTAACGGCTGGTTTCACAAGCATTTTACTGTACCTCAATGAGGTACTAATGCTTTCATCAAGTATGATAAGTCTGCTGACACCACTAAATTCCTAAATAGATACCTACAATAAATAGGTATAGTAGCATAAGACTTGTGTGAAACCAGCCGTAAAAGTGAATAGGGTGGATTTTTAAAGGTTCCACATCAGGTTTCTCCCCAGGAATTCTGTATAGCTGGGTGGCACAGAGTTATAGCCAGGAGCACTTTTAATGGAAAAATAAAATTGCCTTACCTTAAATATATAATAATTGAATAATAATAAGAAATTGAATAATGAATAATAACCCACCCTAATTCATACACAGGCTACACTGCTCCATTTACCCCCTGATCCTTTGCAATCTTTTTTGTGTTTCTGGCAGAGCTTGCATATCATACCACCCAATTCCTTGCTGTAAAAAATCAATTTCTATTTTATTCCCCACATAACATCATACCCACTATCACAACGTTTCTTTTTTTAAGCACTAGGCCATCTTATGCTTTCTTCCAATTTGCTTTCTACAAGTTGTTCTTCGTATTTTTCTTTTTTCATTGTCCATTTTGGTTTGGTAATTTCCACATTCACTGTCACTATTTCTGCTTAGAAAATAAGCATTTATTTTTTTAGCAGTCAGTTTAACGTTTCAGCCTCTCGAGGTGCTTAAAACAGAAAACCCACCCCTTCAAAACTCTGATTGGTTAAATGTAGTGTCAAGACGTAGCACAGCAACACAGCTCTGTCATGTGGTTCCAAGATTTATTTTTCACCCAGCGCGCGCAAATGATCTAGTCTGCTAGCAGTGCAATCAATCCTTATCGTTAAAGGCACACTAGCATCTGCAAGACAGACGGCTCTGGGTTTTTCAACTGGGGACAGCCCTGCGCATATATTTGTCATAATCAGATTTTTCACAGATATATTTAAAATATTACTACAAATTCTATCACTGTAATATGCAGTAACACACTTTGACAACTGTACTGCTATCCTTCCTTTCTATCATGTATAAGACATGACATGTCTCCGAAGAGGTAAGGAATAATAACTAATGGAGGCCGTCTTCTATGGGTCCTCTTCTAAGCAATGATAAATTACATATTTCACTGAGCCCCGCTGTGGATTTTATTTATAATGTGTCAGTTTAATGGTTCACTGGTTTTATTTATTTTGTATTTGTTTACATGTTGTGGTACTATTTTATATTAGAGTGGCTACTCCGCACCAGACAGCAGAATTGATTGTGGTTTCATACCATTCATTTATCAACTGTACTGAGTTCTGGAGGCCATTTGATAAATGTTTATATCTTTGTCTTTGCTACATATTACATCTTTAAAGTTTCAGGACTGTGTTCACAGATATTCTTTGTCGCTTGTGAACAGCAATGGGCTATTTTTATTAGGGCATCTGATTTCTGATTATTTTTGCACCAGCACATTCTTTTGTGAAAATGTGATTTATTTTATCTTCAGTAAGGATAAAATGATGTTGACTGTAAATGGTGTTTTCCTGATAAGTCCCTTCAGTAAAGTCTAATGGACTATATTTTCAGAAACAGCAACAGAGAGACACCGCTGATTAAATATATAAGGCCTACTTTTTTTTCCTCTTCTGAAAGCATCAAAAAATATGTTGAAAATAAAAATACAAATGAAGTTTTACATTTCAATTAAACAGCTGAATTTGGAGAATTAGCAACTGCTTAGCAACACAGAGCAATTTGGGACACTGCAATTCTGCCAGTCTTGCTCTCGCTGGATTTGAATGAATGTGTTGTGGGACACAAGCTCCTCTGGGGAAATGGTATGCATTTGCCACTCTCATTGATGGTAGTTAGTTATTTGAATTTTCTGAATGTTCCTTTTTCTATTCCTTGACGAAGGTTTTAAATGTCCAGTCATTTTGTTTGCAGTTTAAGGGTTTGTGTTAGAGGAAACCTTGCTTGAATGTGACCTTTAAAGAATATGAAACCAGTAAAAAATATTATTAGCAGATCTGTGTAACGCCTGTGTGGAGAAGTTCATTGCGTTGAAGGTCAGACTGACCTGCTGAAAGTTACAAACCTCCCTTATCAGGCAAAAGCCTCTTTTTTAATTACTCTCAGAGTCTCAAAACATTCGGATCCAGCGAGAGCAGAATGGCAGAATCTATGGAGCACAGTTAATATGCTAGAAGCAATTGAACTAGGTTTGACTATAGTAAGAAAAAAACTAAAGTATTTAAATAAATAAGAAACCTAATATAATAACATTAAGTAAATGTATGGGCAGTCCTAAGTTTTAATATTCAAGGTTGCATTTGCTGCTATTTAAAAATTAACCTCTTGCCTTCTGTGTATATCAAAGAAGTAATAGAATTGCAGTTTATAAGAGATTGCTATATTGACATATCTGAATTAGAACTACATATTATAAAATCATTTAAAGTATAAACTGTAACTCTAATAGAAAACTTGCTGAAGGAATACAACTAATATGGTAACCTCGTTCTCACCTGCTTGTAGTAAAAGCAGTGTTGAAGATGATTCATTGGTTTTGGCCGATGAAGCAGGGATTTTTGATGGTCAGCAATTTAAAAGCCACGATCCTCTCTATAATTATTATTATTATTTTTATTTATTTATTAGCAGATGCCCTTATCCAGGGTGACTTACATTTGTTACAAGATTGTTAAAATGAGCAATCTCGTTAATATAAACAAACTGAATACTTTCGGATAACAGAAGATAGAAGTTTATCTTACAATAATCATTTTCTATATATAACAGAAATTAATTAAAACCTGGCAGGAAGACATGGGAATGGAAAGTGTAGGACGTGTTAATATGTTAAGTTAGATATTGGTTTGAAATAATGAGTATTGAAAAATGCTTACGACAGTGTTTCATATTAATCAACCCTAAAATTGGCAAAAAGCAAAGGTTGTCTTATTGATTTTGTATGAACAGTGAAAAAGGTCAGACTTAGTTCAGTCACTGTAGCACTACGGCATACTGGCATATTAATGCTAGCCTGAATTTAGATATAAATAACTGGGCCTTCCATTAAAATCTTGAAAGATTTATCAATGGAGTAAAATAGTATTACAATTTCTAGGAGCAACTGTTATACTAGTAATTTAATTAGAAATACATCTTATAATGCAATTTAAAGATAAACTGTTGAAAGAACATAGTAAAAGTTTATTATAACAGAAGAACATATTGTTAACACACATTTGCGATAATGTTAATTTAATTTAATTTAATCAATTTAAGAATTAGTTCAGTTTCTCCAACTAAACAAAAAGTCTTTAAGACATAACATTATCAATTAAACCAAAAAATACACCTGTTTAATTATATAAAGGTTTTACTGCAGTAAGGAACAAGGGTATTTATTTACAGGGAAACTGAAGAATTTAAAAGTGAAAGAATTAAATGTTTGTCTCAGACACACAGTAGAGTTCTGGAAGGGCATTAGACCTTCAAAAAATAAAGCTTAGTCTTTGGCACCTCAAAGCAGGATTCGGAGTTGGCTCTTAAAAGCAGGATTTGCCATCCTTGAATGATAACTAACGGAAGGTGCTTTAAGAAAGACAGGAGTATGTATCTCATTATATTTTAAGAAAATAATGAGAGCTTAGTTATAAAAAGTTAGGATGTACGGTTTTTTGTATTATCTGAAAAGATACCAGTCCAGGTGTCTCTTGAATCGGCCAAAAAATGACTTAATGCGGTGAATTTGGAAAAGTGCTGACAGCGGAGTTTCATATTAATTAAAACACTAGCCTTGGCAAGTAAATAGGGTGTCTGAAACTTGCTTGTGCAGGCGAATTTTAGAGAGATCAGGCTTGGTCCAAGCATGGTACAAGTTAATATAAGGCTATTATATTTAACATGTTTATTATAGCCTGAATTTAAATGAAAATAACTGGACTGGCCACTGTATGCTCAGTGGTCTTATTCAAAAGGCTTATGATAAACCCCTACACTTTGTCAAATACAATGACCCATTGACAACACACTGAAAAGGTAACATAATATGCAGCTAAGAGGGACATATATATTTTTTTGACCCAGGTTAATAGCATTAAATAGATCTGGTGTTACATATTAAAACATCTCTCATATATATACATATACTTGTATTGTATTTGGTAGCAAGGACCCTGTGAACTCCAGTTCACCTAATTTTTAGGGAAAGGAGGGGTGGAAGTAGTGAACCATGAGCTCACATTCAGTTGACCGGATCCTTCTAGAAAATATCACTAATTCAAAGATAGGAACTATCAAGGCAGATTGATGATCAGATTTAATTGGGACTCCTGATGTATTCAATGAAGGGAAAAACCAAGGTAAAACTGCAGTCAAGTATCGTGTGACTTGCTAACTACAAGTTGTGTAGGCCATGCTCTGAGGATCTCTGAAAAACGGACTGCTGTTTGGTCGTATTCACAAGTCTCTGCCTTTTGAAGACAGTTCTTATTTTTCAATATATCCTACACTACACTTCCATATACTGGAAGGTAAGGATATATTTGAATGAAATATCTCTATTATATTGATGCATTACTATAAGGTATAGAAATTATATTTTAGTCTTAAGAGTCTTAAGAATATATATATATATATATATATTGAATGTTCTAGAATTTAGCGGTAGGCGTTTTTTTTAGCTTTTTGTATTTTATAGCCCAAGAGCTAAATATATGATATCCATATCTGTATTACTGTATTGAAGTATTAATGCTGTTAAATCTGTAAAGGCCCTGGAAACGCTCAGGCTGTTTGTCAGCTGGGATTCGAAGTAGTCCGTAACTACTCAATCCATTTTTAAGCATTTAATAAACCGAAGGAGTACTGATACTATGATTCGTTAAAACTTCAAATTAAATTAGTCTGTGTGATTTTCTTGATTATTAAAAAATCTGGATACATTGCAAGCCCAGTGCATGAACGATCCACTTACAGGAGTCTGAAACATCTTTATGTCCTCCTGAACGTCTCCGCTGAGTTTAAGAGTGTGCTCAGAGCATATATATATATATATATATATATATATATATATATATATATATATATATATATATATATATATATAAATAGTATGTTGAAAATTCTGACATTATCTATATGAGGATAGTGGGATACAGTCAGCACTCGGATATACGACACTCAGATACACGTCAGTCGTGTTTTACCGTCCCTGTATTAAGAATAAAATCAATCCCCATTATATACGTATATATGTAACAAATTAATGTACTTACCGATCACATGCGATTTCTGACTCTGTCACCAGTTTTCTGATACAAAGCCCATCTCTTCAATGTTACAATTGACTTGTTTAACTGTCACAGCCCGCGTTTTTTTTTTTTTTTCTGGCATGACAAATCTGTCTGTTTTTATTTTGCACTGCAGTTACACAGCGCTTCCTCCAAAAACAAAGCAAACAAGACAGGGCACGGTAATGTAAAAGTTAATCATTAAACAGTTTAGATACTGTGATGAATTTTTAAAAAAAATCTGTGATCTTTAGTTGCTTTTGTGCATTTTCATTTGCATTCTGCAATTTGGAATACTGACATTGGATTCTGTTTTAATTCTGGAAACTTGTGTTTTTATTTAATCTTTTGCTAAATTGCGTTGCCTTTTATGTTTTACGCAGTTCTGTGCATGGGTAACATTTTTTATTTCATTTTGCTGTTGGGTCTTTAATGGGGAATTTTACATACTGCTACAATACGTACCGGATTTAAAAGTATGTACTGTATTACAGTTCACATGTTCAGTCGCCTCTTTTGGCAAGTGATATTTTCAGAATCATGTCATTCGGAATTAAAATACTACTTCTGTTGAAAATTTAGTACTGTACCAACAAAACCAACTACAGTACATCTAAATGGAAGCCTACTTATTTTAAAACATAGCCCTTTCAGCTGTATATTTTTGACATTGTATCTTTTTTGTGTTCCCTGAAAAAAGAGACAAGTTTTTGTCTTTTACTGCTGTGTTATTCCCCCAACGCATGTGCTAACAAATTTCAATGAAAGAATTAACGTCTCCCTGTACAGTTCCTCAAACCCAAGTCATATTTTTCTTTCTGTACGAAATGTGTGTGTGTGTGTGTGTGTGTGTGTGTGTGTGTGTGCGCGCAGAGCAGAGGGTTGTTTGGGTGGTAGGTTACAACATGCTCACCTACATACACTTCAAATCAGATGAAATAATCAGATATGCGTCACACCCACTCGTTTAACCATCACTGAAGTGAACATTTTATAGGGTTGGATATGTGAGTGCTGACTGTACTGTTCTTATAGTTTTGCTGTCATTCGATTGATCATGTACGAGTCAATACCATTAAAGATCATATTACCAGTCCACGTACAGAACAAGAACGCAAAGAAGACGACAACAGTGGCAAAGCCCTGTATTCTTCTATGCTGAAAAACTTTGACCTAAGGTACTGTGCTCAAGGTGTGGCTTTCCCAAAATAAACCAAATTAATTGCGTATCTCATTATTGTTTAGTTTACTTCTTTCCACGCTACCAGCCTTTAATATAGCTATAATTATCAATGTTTAACCATTGCCATTTCTTAACTAAATTATATTATCTGACGATGAAGAAACAAGCTCTATTTTTCTAGCTAAACATTCCTTAAAGAAAACTTACCGCTTTACTGTGTAAAGGATTTAGTCACTACACTACACACCGTTTGTTTCATAAAGACATTCTGTCTGGAGACACACCTCTTGTTAAATCTTGCAAATAACAAGGCAGAATTAGCAAAGACAATTGGGAGGATTAATTATGCATTTATATTAAAAGGGGCGCTATTTAAATTACAATCTATGAACCTGTTTAGAGCACCGAGTCAGTCAACATTCCTTTTTTTAAATTCGTTTTTCATGTTTTTCATAATGCCAGTAAAATGCTAAACTTAATTTGTGAAGTACTGTACATAGGATTACTCTCGCATGACATTGCTGGACTATTACTAAACTGTTATATATTTTTTTTATTATTTTTGTAATGCCAGCAATAAGATAAACAGGTCTTTTCAAAACCCGTTCATTTGTAGTCTGAACTACAGTGTTAATGGAAGACTGTAAATATGATTCTCACAACTGTGCTGGACATTTGTTTTCTGAACTGTTGTAATTTAATTCTTAGTTTTTCCTGTTTATTTTAATGCCAGTAAATGGGCTAAGTGATGTTTATAAACATGATAGGTTTGAAGTGTCTTCAGGTGCCTTAGTTACTATTACAGCAACAAGAGTCTAATTGAAAATCTTGGCTTTAATACAAATTAAAAAAGAAAGAATATTTCTAAATTTACTTATTTTAACTGTCAACATTATATGTATGTTCAGATGTCATGTTTAATTATTAATAAGTTGATAAAAAGTGTTTTTTTGCTATTCCCAAGAATGGAAAATCAGTAGCCGTACGTGCATGTTCAAGATAATGACCACCCTGTTACTGTCATGTTACAAAATCATGGAGTATATGTAACCCACAAATCAATTAATAAGCTTATAATAATTGTAACGGCGAAGGATAGTAATCCATCCTGTGACAGTATGGATGTATGTTTGGCACTTCCAAGCAGTATTTGGACTTTGCTTGTAAAACATCTTAGAAAGCCAATATTAAACTAGCTGGCTACCATACCATAGTTTATAGACCTTCGAAACAGTATTTGAAGCTGATATGAATAAGCTAAATGTATTCTTAACTTACTAAGCAGTTGGCGATAGAGGACCTGTGAGCTTTTCTTCATGGTATCATCTGATCCTGCTTGTCCTCCACTTTACTCATGATTCTCTCTGGGGGAAAAAAATGACAAAATAAAGGCATCAGCCAAGCAGTTAAGAGTTTGCATCAAAAGAGTACAAGAAAATTTAAAAAAAACTGCAGAAAATACAAGGCTTCCAAGGTAACATAAAGGAGTATAACACAGCAGATCAACAGTTTTGTAAACCTGAAGTATTATGGAAATGTGAAATACATTTAAAAAGAAGATGTTTATGGGGCTCCCGAGTGGCACATCCATGTGGAGTGCATGATGTGCCCTATAGCCTGGAGGTCGCCAGTTCCAGTCCAGGCTATTCCACTGCCGACCATGGACGGGAGTTCCCAGGGGGTGGCCTACAATTGGCCGACAGCCGCCTGGGTGGGGAGGGCTTTGGTCGGCCAGAGTGTCCTTGGCTCCAGCGACCCCTGTAGTCTGGCCGGGCGCCTGCGGGCCTGTCTGTAAGTTGCTCAGACCTGCGTGGTCCTCCGGCGCTGTAGCTCTTAGGTGGCTGCACGATCGGCCTGCAGAGCGAGAAGAAGCAGACGGCTGACGGCACACATTTCGGAGGACGCATGTGTCCGTCTTCGTCTCTCCTGAGTCAGCGCGGGGGTGGCAGCGGTGAGCCAGGTTGAAATAAAAAAAATAATTGGGCTTTCCAAACTGGAGAAAAAATGAGAAAAAAAATAGGTAATTCCAAATTAAATAAATAAATAAATAAATAAGAGGGTTACTGTGGCAGTGAAAGGGGGATATCTAGAGCAGTGGTTCCCAAACCTTTTAGTAAGGCGACCCACCAAATTTTTAGGCGACCCACTAATATATATTAGAGGTCGGCACGGGTACAGAATCAGGAATCAGGTATACACCGTGAAAAATACAAGGATACCTGGGTCTTTTTCAGTTAATAATTTTTTTAAAATCACAAATATTAATGTTTTAAGTGCATAATACATATTTAAATACTATATAGTACAAATACATTTAGTCCCTTCAGATCTTTAGACTTGTGTGGCCTTTTTAAATACTGGAAACATCAAAATAATAATAATAATAATAATAATAATAATAATAATAATAATAATAATAATAATTTCCATTACATGAGAGTAGATGTTAAAACGTCATGCTGATTTCAACTCCAACTAAAACTTAGTAGCTTTACAGTAAATTAATGTGATCCATCTGCATCGCCATCCATTTGTGTTTCTTTCCATCTGATGATGTAGATATCCTTCTGCCTGGTGTTGATGGCTGAAGTGCAATGCTGGCACCGGGGATCAACCACAGTGTGGTCTCCCCAGCGCATGACAAACATCTGAATTGAGCTAAGTAGGGAACATCTCTGGGGTCTTCAATTGGGCATCTTCCGTCCTCTGTGTTTTGTCGACTAGCTCACAACACCTCAAAAGGGCTCGACAGCGATTCTAGCATCCCAGCATCACCCCCCTCCGTCCCCCACTCAACTCAGCCCAGCTTACTTACCCATACATCAGCGTTGCTTTCTTTCTATTGTGCTTGAGATCCCCAGCCAGAATCTTTCCGTCTGAACCACAGCCAGTTGCTGCTCCTTTCTGCTGCTTCAGATAAGTTCTTCACTGTGCGACGCAACTCTTGGCCACTGAACCCGGCATCTCTGAGGAACCGGGTTGTACAGTGTGCCACAAATCCTCGACAACCCACCTCCACTGGGTAAACCCAGACTCTCCATCCTCGCTGTTACGCTTCAGTGGCTAGTTGAGCATACTGCAGTTTCTTCCTCTCATACGCCTCATCCACAGCATCCTCCCATGGCACTGTTAACTCTACCAGATGAACAAGGCTTGCTGATCCAGACCACAAGACAATGTCTGGTCGAAGGTTAGTGTTGGCAATCTCAGGTGGAAAAATAAGCTGTTGACCAACATCTGCCAACATTTTCCAGTTTCTAGCAGCTTCCAGTTGTCCTGGGCGAGGCTTGGTTTTAACACCTTTTCTTGGTGGTTACTCTCCTGGATGGAGGAATATTGTCTTTTGTGTGTAATGCTTTGATGGAACTGGTGTCAACTTATTGGTCATATTATGCTTGTCTTCCAATGCTAAGGTCAAACAATACAGAACCTGGTCATGGTGCCAAGTAAATCGTCCATGGCTAAGAACCACCTCACATCCTGTCAAAATGTGCCTTATGTTGCAGGTGATGAACACAAAGGACATGAGGGATCCTCACCCACCCAGAGGTTTAGGTACTGAGGTGATGGGAGAACATCATATGTTGATCTGATGAGGAAACTGATCCTGCTGTGTTCCATAGGTCTTGCCAGCCAATCTTGCATTGTTCCACACTCTCCCATCTAATCCATTCTCCCTGCTTGGCCTGGAAAAAGGCCTTTACACACCACATCCTCTCCTCCTGCTTTAGCAACTAGTTGACTACCAGCTTCCTCCGTTGAGCTGGGGCTGCCTTGTGCCATGCAGGAGGATCTGCACTGAGACCAAGACCCCCTCTTCCATGCTGAACTTGCCCCATGATATCACCGATTCGAAGGGCAGCCTTTGCATCTTCCACGGCTTTCTTTGCCGTCCACTTTCTTCCAGTTTACAACACAGGTGCTGCCTCCCTTACGCATTTGTCGTGTGACTCTACTAATGTAATTTCCAGTCGGACCTTGGCGCACTGGCAGTATTCCTTTACCATAAAGTCCCACTCTGCTGAGGCAGCGTGGAACTCCCACCCATTTCCTGACATATGAACTGATTAAAGCTTCCAGCTTCTCTATTGTTGTCTAAGAAACCTCGTACACAGTCAGCGGTCACAGCAGCCTCGGCAATAGACCAAACTGAAAGCACCAGAGTTTTAGTTTGTCCTGTAAAGCGCTGCTGTCTGTGCTCTTCAACCCTTCCACTGCTTGTTGTCTAACTTGTCTCCCACATGAACTGTGTCCTTTAGATCCCCGTCGTACTATCTCCCAAGACTTTTCACAGGCTTCTCAGACACTGTTGGTATTGCCTCACCATTAATGTAGTACCTTTTATCTACTACTTTACCTTTAATTATAAAGATGCTCCTTGATTTAGTGGGGTTGAATTGCATTTGTGCCCATTCAATGTTATTGGTTAATTTGCCCAATAACCGATTAGTGCAGGCTACTGTTGTAGTCATGGTTGTCATGTCATCCATGTATGCTCAAATTGGTGTTAGTCGCATTCCAAAAGCCAAGCGCTCTGCTCCCACTACCCATTTTGAGGCCCTAATAATTACTTCCATTGCCATGGTAAAAGCCAGTGGAGAAATGGTGCATCCTGCCATTATTCCAACTTCTAGGCATTGCCATGTAGTGCTGAATTCTGAAGTTGAAAAACTAAATTACAAATTTCCAAAGTAGGCTTTCAATAAATTTGTTATTGTCATCGGTACACTGAAAAAATCAAATGCTGCCCAAAGAAGTTCATGTGGCACTGAACCATATGCATTAGCCAAATCCAGGAATGTCACATTGAGCACCTTCCTCTCCTTTTTAGCTGATTGAATTTGTTGCCAGATTATGCTGATGTGTTCTAAGCATCCTGGGAAACCTGGAATGCCCGCTTTTTGTACTGAAGTGTCAATGAAGCAGTTCTTTAATAGGTCTAACGGCAGCAGGAATGCTGAAGAAAATCTTGCCTTCTACGTTTAATAGGAAAATAGAGTGAAACTAACTGATGCTTGTAGAATCTTTTTCTTTTGGTATAAAGACTCCACCTACTCTGTGCCATGCTCTTGGTACAACCTGTTTTTCCCATGCCACTTTCATCAATTTCCACAGGATTTGTAGAACTCCAGAAGCACTCTTGTACACTCTGTACGGAACTCCATTAGACCCTGGAGATGATGACGCCCTTGCTTTTTTCACAGCTTGCTCTACTTCTTTTCACTTAGGTGCACAGTCCTCCATTTAGTATTCTGGTGGATTGCTTGGTGGGATGTCTGAAGGAATTGACATAGGCTCCTGCCTTTTTGAATCTGTATGTGTTTCCTCCAAATATCTCTCCAGCTCAAACTTAGATGATTTTAGTGTGCCATTCTTCTCACTGGTGAATAACTTCTTTACAAATTTGAATGGGTCTTTATAAAAGTTAGTTCTTGTACTCTCTTTCTTGTAGCGTTTCCGTAGGAGCTCAGCTCTGCGCAATGTTGTAAGCTTATCTTTTATGACCCTTTGTAACAGATTGAGTCCCTCCTTCTGACTTTGTTCTGCTCTTCTCCATTGCTTCCTCAGCTGAGCGATCAATTTCCTGCTGCCGTTAAGACTTTCCAGGAATAGTTTGTACTTTTTCCCTCCTTTTTTCAACTCCAAACCTCTTGCTTCCATATGCGTAGATGATGTCCCCAAATTTATCCAGCTTCTTTTCAACTGTTCCACTTAACCTTTCCAAAGCAAAACAGAGATCTGTATTTACTGTGTCCCATGCAGTTTTCTCACAAGCTCTTGGCCATTTAACTCCAGGCTTGTGCCCGTTGAGGTTCTTTTCTCTCTTACGCTGGTTCGTCTGACCGGGTTCGCAAGGATCATTAGGTTCATCACTAGTTGTATCCACGCAAGTCCTCCTCACGTCTATGATAGGGCTGCTTATATCCTGCGAACTGTGGTTTGCTTCCTGTCACTGGATTTCATTCAACTGACTTGAGAGGCCCTTGTCCCTTCTCCCTCAAGCATTTCATTCTCCCTTGATGAATCTTCAAACCCCTGACCATTGTCGCCTTGCTCCTGCCGCAGACACAAACCTGGAGTTCCATGACTTTGCTAAGTGCAGATCTTGAACTAGTCTTTTGTGAAGTACTCTCCATTCTCATATCCGTTTCCGTTCCTAAGTCGTTAACCGTGTTGTCCAAAGTGGAGTCATCTTCCACCCCCGCTCTCGCAGACTATAGGGATATTTTCCTCTTTAATTTCTTAGAAGCCTTGGGCGGGTGTCTCCAGCATCCTGTTCACCTTTGAGAACACAGAGCTGGATACTGCCGACAAGGGTAGCTAACCCTTGCCAGCCCCAATGGGGTCTCTTTCCTCCTGTCAGCTGTCTCTCCATACTGTCACAAGGTCTTTCCCTTGTTGCCAGCTGCACTATTCACAGCAGTCACTGGACGTATCCAGATCTTCATGATTTCCATTACATGTGAGTAGACGTTAAAACTTCATGTTGATTTGAACTCAGCTCTCGCCAAGATGAGCACCAACTAAGACGTAGCTTTACAGTAAACTAATGTGAACCATCTGCATCTCCATCCATTTGCGTTTCTTTCCATCTGATGATGTAGATATTCTTCTACCTGGTGTTGATGGCTGAAGTGTAAAGCTGGCTCCAGCAATCAGCTTATTTTGCCTCCCCAGCGCATCAGCACACACAACGGCTGCGATGCTGGTTCCGGGGATCAACCACAGTGCGGTCTCCCCAGCGCATCAGCATGACAAACATCTGGATTGAGCTAAGTAGCTCTGGGGTCTTCAAGTGATAATAATAATAATAAAACATCTCAGTTTGAATACAGTTATTCATGTTAAATGTGTCTTTCACTTTGCAACATCTATTGATGTTTTAAATCATGGCATCCATGTTTAAACAGAATTTGCAAACTCTGCCAAGGAAATATTTCATTCAAAGGAGGAAGCACAAGTGCTGTGCTAAAACATCTTCAGAACAAACATCCCATCCAACTAGGCTACGTTAAAGTAAGTATGTTTGTAATTTATTCATTTGATGACTTAGAAGTTTCATTTAAAGCATGGTTAATACAGATGTTCATAAATTATTTTTCTTTAATTCACATCAGTTGAGCTTATACGGTAGTGTGTTAATCTACATGATTAGTATGAGAAAGACTGATTAGTAAGAGAAAGATTACTAGCACACTTACTTAACGTGCTCCACAAATATTTTTGATTTAACCCAAAACAAAATAGGTCAACATTTCGTAAATGTGTGAGTAATGTTTTTGGAATGCGTATGCTTTTCCTTAGAGTAGCATTTTGAAAAGAGCTTTGAAACAGAGTTTAAATTTATAAGTGTATAAAGTTGTTAGGATGTTAACAATGAAAAGAGAAAATGCAGGTATGTTATTTAAACAGTTGTAGCAGCATGTGGGGATGTATATACTATATATTTTTCAGAACCCTGCTACTTACTCTTTAAGTCATCCTTTTCTCTAGCTTTGCAAGGCTACAAAAGTCACAATTAAAGTATGTCATCATACAGGTTGAAAGCAAAATAATGTTTCACACTTGAAGTGCATGTTTATCAGAAAGCCAAACCTCAAAGGCAGATTATTACATTAAGTACCCATCTGTTAGCTGTGTGAAGTAGTTCTCAAAAATACAGCTGGATGTTTATGCAGTAATTATCATCAAAGAAGAGCTATCAATCCACCCCCCAAAAAGGTCAACCCACCCACTGACTGATTTCACATCAAAGAAAATATATCAACTTCTTTCCTCTATTCACACCCACAATACTATGCTTTAGTTTATGGAAACCGTAGCGGTGTTGTTAGTTTTGATAATTTATTGGTCTCTCCAGGATTATTGGTCTTTTATTTAAAAGAACAGCTTTTCTATGATTATTGTAGCACAATATAAGATAAATTATTCCACTCACAACAACACAAACAATTGTATGAGCATTGATTGTGAAGAGCAGCAGTTACTCACTTTAATTACGTAAAAGGCAGAGCATGGGGGGAAAAAAATGGGCCAAAGTGACACAATAAAGCAGGGTCGAGCACCCTTCTTTCATCTAGAGAACACGACTTTAAACTGTTTACAATCAAGTCTCCTCAAAAACAGTTAACCATGGTTAATACAGATTCCCACAATGCATTTGTGTAAAAAGAAAATATTTCTTGTGTCCACTGCCTGTAACCTGGTTTTCAAGTTTTAAAGGTTTATTTTGAGTATAAAGGAGATTCATCACTCATCACTGCAGAATGTATCTCTGCTAAAGAATCACAAAGTATTCCACACAATGACACACTGTCATAAACATTCACTTGGTAAAGCTTCTTTGAAAAGTTTACATCTTCCTGATTTTCTATCTGGAGCTCCCAATATTTCAGTTCCCTTTCTATCTAAATAGCAGACTTTTTCTTGTCTGTCGCCAATATATGACGATTTACCACCGTGTACAGTTAAACAATTAAATAATGATGAAAATAAGTAGGGCACCGTACATAGAAAAATGTTTTTACATGGTCATAACCACCATACTCTTCATTTTATGTTTGCAATTATTCTGTAATTTTTCACTTTTTGATATACCACGTGTTAAGGTGTTTTGACCTGGATTCAGGAATTCTGCAGCTGAAGAAAAAACAATTTTTGATATATGACGAGAAGCATCATAAAAAGTAATAGAACCGTAAACTATAACTAGAAGATTTAGGGGTAGGCTTAATAAAGTGTTGTGCCTGTCGCAATAGTCGTAAACGAGTCGGAAGTCTTGGGTGAAATGTACTATTTGCGACTTTTTAGGAAATGATTTGCAGCAGCAGTTTCTGTTTGTGGTTCAACTGTAGATGAATATGTAATTATGGCCGTTCCTGCATAAATTCACAAAAAGGGGGCAGAGATAGGGCACATGAGGGTTCTCAAATAGTATAATGAGATGTACGAAAGCAGCAGGCAATTGCAACACTTACAATTGCATCAATTTATTAAGAACTTTTGAAAGCAAGGTTCAGCAGCTGTGCCAATCTAGTTTTGCCTATGCCAATTATTTGGGCGAGTCTAGTTTTGCATTACTACACTCTTCCCTGCCAGCTTCCAAGTGCATGCCGGGGTATCTGCCTCGCCTCCACTTCTGACAGCAATGTAGCGACTGTGTGCTGGGTTTCCAGCGGCGGGGCAGAAAAGGAAGGACACCAGGGCTGGTTTTAATAGTGGTTAAAACCACTCTTTTATTAGCTCTCTCTCCCAAAAAGTCCAGTCAAAAAGTCTCACTCCTCCATACGCACAGGCAAACTCGCCACACACACACACGAGAGAGAGAAACAGTAACGCACAGGCAAACTCGCCACACACACACACGAGAGAGAGAGAAATAATATGTTAATTGTTCATGTTCAAATCATGTTCTTTTGTTTCATCTTCATTCAAAGATAGTTAAGATTGTAACAGGGTCAATACTGCTCCTGTTATATTTCACGTATTTATTTGTCACTTGTATGTTTTATTTTTATAATTGTACACTTTGATTTGATTAGTGCACTTTTTAAAATATATATTATCTACTAGCACTTTGTAGTAGCGTCATCACTCAGTCCCCTTGTAATGCCTTATTGGGTACAGACTAATTGAATTATTGATAGTTTTACGGACTTGCATATAAATAGCCCACATCGCTTGTAAACGGGATGACCATCCTGGGAGCTTGTGTCTTTGCCTGTTCTTTTATTTGTAGTTTTGTTCATGCAGGAGTGGGAACACAATTGTAATGTTTGGAAGAGAGTAACATGGAAGTAAAACGAGCCTGTATGGACTTTCCTGACTAGGTATTCGGCCATATCAATAGTTCATGTCCGTTGCGACTGCCCTGCCACTACTGTAGCACCAGTGAGGGGCACTGGTTCTTTCTGATTGGAGTGGGATCAGCCAGACAGCATACCAGAAGGGAAATTAACTAGACCACAATATTATGTCAGGCAATGAACATAATTTTATTAAATACAGGTGGTAAACTATACTTAACAAACAGGGCAGATACACAGCCACGGCATGGATTTCGCACCTGATCACTTCTTGGAAATGTGAAAACCGCGGTCAAGATCAAGATGTCTCACTCTCCGGAAGACAGTGATACTGAACCTGAATCCAACGGCCAAGGTCAAGGTGCTGACCTTGGTCTGAAGACTGCTTTTGATGACAGCTGGTCTAAGATGGATTACACAAAAGCTGTCAAGTTCTTATGGGGACCTAATTACAACAAGGTTTGTTTTCATGATGCATTGCATGCCAGTATCTGATCATTCTATCAAAACTCATGTGAAAATATGCCCACAGGGTTAAGTGTGCAAACAACTGTATATCATGTAGATTAGTTAAACGGGCACTAAATGGTGTTACTCTGAAGACCCCTACAGCTGATTCACATGTTTACAATAATCTCAAATTATAATAATACAAATTACAAAAAAAAAATCAAACTTTTCAAAACCAATTTTGATATATATATTGCGCAAGTTGAAATATTTGATATAAAATTCTGATCAGTACTTTTTATCTGTTGTGGCAACTTTCTGTAGAATAGCAGGAATGGTATTTGAGTGATTGACAATGGTATTTGAGTGCTTGGCCCTGCATGTTGGAAAGGGTGGGGGGGGGTTTGCAAGGTACAGCAAACTTATGCACCCCCCCCCCATAATCCTTCCCTTAGTCTATGTCCCCCCCAGGGGGGAAACCTAATCAATGAGATGAAATTGTGCTAATTGGCTTAATTTCTTGTTTTGAATAGTTGCTTGAAGAAACAGAAGCAAAGAAAAAGCAGAGGGGCAAAAGAACTGCACTGGAGCGCAGGCAAGTGAATTGCTTTGATGTTCTCAAAATCGGGGATGTGAAAAAACTGGTTGTGCCTATATCTGTGAGTGAAAGCAGCCCAGGAGAAATAAAGTTCTATGTGAAAACAGACGCTCTTCTCCTAATCCTCCCTGAAGCACACATAGCCACCGGTCATGGTGGAAAACATCGGATGGAAGCTGAGCTATCGAAGAAGTACAAGAATATACTGAGATGAGCTGTGATGTTGTATGTTTCGCTTTGTCAGCCATGCCAAAGGAACCGAAACGTTCCTCAGAAAGGACTGGGAGTACGACCTCTATTATTCAATTAAATGAACAGTCGCACTCAATGTGACCTGGTTGAATACAAATGGGCTTTGGTGTACCTGGATCACCTAACGAAATGTTGTATTCTGTGTCCACTGAAGAAGAAACGAGAAGCTGCAGTGGCTTATATTCTAATAGATATCTTCTGCCTCCTCGGTGCGCCAAACATTTTGCAGACAACGGCCAAGAATTTAAGAACGAAATAATGAGAGAACTGCAAGCAATGTGGCCAGAACTGAAATTTGTACATGGATGACCTTGACATTCTGAAAGCCAGGGAAGTGTAGAAAAAGCTAACCAAGATGTCAAAGAAATGCTCTCAGCTTGGACCAAAGAAAATCAAAATCCTCATTGGGCAGAGCTTTGACCAGTTTCACAAAACAGTGCACTTCACCAAGGGATCAACCAATCTCCATATGAAGCTATGTTTGGGAAGAAAGCAAAGCTTGGATTGAAAGACTCCTCCCTTCCCAAAGAAATAACTGACACTCTGGAGACGGAGGATGAACTAGAAAAGCAACTAACAAAGATTCAGGTAGATGAAGAGCAATCACCTACACATTGCACTGCTGAAGCTGGGTCGTCAACGCCCGAGGTAATAGTCACTGTTGATGATCACTCCAACCCAGAAGTCCCAGAGGAGGGTCAGAATGCCTCATGTCACAGAAGCAGTGTGTACAGTCTGCCAGGAAACTTCAAGCGGTGCCCACATCTGTGCTGTTTGCAAGAATGTTGTTTATGCAATACGCTTCAAGACATTAGGAGGAGATGAATGAAAAAGGAAGCGTGTCTGCAGTGGTCTTGCAAAACAAGCAAAGAAAATTAGATTTCTGATAGAGAAAAAGTTTCCACCCGTTCCGATTAGAACTACAGTGTGGATCTGAATCCCAGATGTGGACCGTGGTCCACTTTACCCTAAAAACGTAGATGTATGCGACAACGGGTTTTATAAGGTCAGAACAATACAAGGAAAGCTACAATATTCATACGGACGTAGTGATCATGATCCTGCATCCACTGAATCACTGACAGGAGGCCAAGAGGTCGCCAAATGCAACTGCAAAAGGCAGCCAAGATGCCAGACCAAAACGTGTGTGGTGAGTTTGCCTGCGTTTATGGAGAAGCAAGATACTTTGAATTTTAACTTTTTGGGAGAGAGAGCAAATAAAAGTTTTTAACCTCTATTAAACCAGTCCTGGTGTCCTGCCTTTTCCTTCCTGCCGCTGGAAAACCCACCGCATGCAGTGTCGGAGAGGACACATACCCCGGCACGCACTTGGAAGCATGTAACTTGGTGAGCAAGTCCGAGGGCGGACTTGAGACTGGCACGGTAGAGTGTAGAAACGCAAAACTAAACCCAAATGATTGGTATGAGCGAAACTAGACTCGCCCCAAATTATGTATATAAAATCAATGAGAATGTTTTTATTTGACAGCACAGTTGAAAGGAGCAACGCATTGTTCAATATTTTTCCACTAAAAGGAGGTCATCACAAAAAAGATTTATCAAAATAGTCTTTTTAAACCAAATTACAATTTTGCACTTTAGAAAGTGCTTAGTGCTTGTAATAAAAGGTACAGTTTGTTAACCAGGCATAAAATAGAAGATCAAAACAAATTCACAAAGACTGACCATTGTAAAAACACAAAACATGTAACACGTTGTCTGCAGAGGAGGGAACATCAGAGCGAGAGAAAAAAAATCAGTATCACAATCTCTTGCATTATTTTTTATACCATTGGTTACAATCAGTTACAGGCTATAACTCTCAATTCACTCACGCTCATTGTTCAAATCAGCATACTGTATGTCAGCTGAATACCTCGTCAGGGAAGTCCGTACAGGCTCGTTTTACTTCCCTGTTACTCTCTGTTCCAAACATTACAATTGTGTTCCCACTCCTGCATGAACAATACTACAAAGGACAGACAAACAGACACAAACCCCCAGGATGGCCATCCCTTTTACAAGCGATGCTATTTATATGCACGTGTGTAAAACTATCAATAATTCAATTAGTCTGTACCCAATAAGGCATTACGAGGGGACTGAGTGGAGAAGCTACTAGAAAGTGATACAAATCAATTACAAAGTGCTAGTCGATAATATATATATATATATATATATATATATATATATATATATATATATATATATATATATATATATATATATATATAATCGACGTGCACTTTGCATTAATCAAATCGAAGTGTACAATTATAAAAATAAAACATACACGTGACAAATAAATATGTGAAATATAACAGGGGAATTATTGACCCTGTTACAATCTTTTAATGAAGATGAAACAAAAGAAGATTTGAACATGAGCAATTAACATATTATTTCGCTCTCTTTTTTTTGTGTGTGTGGCGAGTTTGCTCTTGCATTATGGAGGAGCGAGACTTTTTGACTGGACTTTCTGAGAGAGAGAGCTAATAAAAAGAGTGGCTTTAACCGCTATTAAAACCAGCCCTGGTGTCCTGCCTTTTCAGCACCGCCGCTGGAAACCCAGCACACATTGTTGTCAGAAGTGGAGGTGAGGCAGGTACCTCGGCATGCACTTGGAAGCTGACAGGGGAGAGTGTAGAAATGCAAAACTAGACTCGCCTAAATAATTGGCATAGGCAAAACTAGATTGGCTCAGCATCGATGATGAAGCATTGGGCAAAACTAGACTCGCCCAAATTAATGGCATGGACGAACCAGATTTGCCAAACATTGATTTTGAAGCGTTGGACGAAACTAGACTGTTCATAACAAAAGTATTGGTCCCTGAATGCATAACCATCTCCTCTTTAAAAATATGCAAAATACTTTAATGTTGTCCCACAAATGCAGTGGTACCCCAAATATGATTTCCTTTCAGGATCACTGCACATGGCATTTTCTCTTTATTCAACCCTCTTAAAATAAGTTTCTGGCTAAGAACTGGCAAGGACAACACTACATTGAATAATGTACCTGTCTTGGTAGCCACCACTCAGGAAAATAGTTTATTGGGTGAAATAGAGAATGTTATGTTATTACCATAACTCTGGTTCCCTGAAATAGAAATGTAACCTCCTAAAGACTGAATTCTCAAAATTTTATACTAAAGCTGCTCCTTTGAGCCTGTGACATAGTCGTGACCCTGCCCCAGAGGGATCAAAAGGACTGCGCTCATAGCTCTCAGTGTCATTTTTCCTTCAAGACTGCTGCAATCATGGACGCAGCGACCTTGAAGGTTAATGGTTACAGTTCTATTTCAGGGAACCTGTATTGTGATAATAACCTAACGTTCCCTTTCAAGTACGAAATGTAACCATTACCTAATGGGTGAGTGTACCAAAGCCATCGCAAGGGCAAGATTGCAGAACGACTGGAATGCTACAGCTAAGCCGAAGGTTGCCCTGTGCATTACCATTCGGAACCTCAGTAACAAGTAGCTAGGGTGAAAAAAAAAAATGAAAGAGAATTTCACCTATATGTCTGTGCTGTAGGGTCGACTGGGAAGCCACCCTTAACACTCTAGTTCCAAAGCCAGGGTTTTGAGGATCCACAACATTCAGTCTGTAGAACCTAGTGAAGGTATGGGGAGTAGCCCACACTGCTGCATTGCATATGTCCTTGACAGATGGAATAAAGCCCATGAAGTTGCAAGGCCCCTGGTGGAATGGGCAGTGAGCTTTCTGGAGGGGGCAAGTTGGCCAGTTCATAAGTAGTCCTGACCTCGTCTGTTATCCATTTGGACAGCCACTGCTTAGACAGGGCTTGACCATGAGACTGCGCCCCATAGCAGACAAAAAATTGCATGGACTGCCTCCAACTGTTCATCCTGTCAACATAGTACGCCAGGGCCCGAATTGGGCAGAGGTGGATGGAAGGTCTCCAATTTCACAGACTAGTTGACATGGAATGCCAAGATAGTCTTCGGCAAGAAGGCAGGATTGGTGCGGGGCGTGTCCTGGCCTCTGAAAAAATTAAGCAAGCTTTTGCAATAGAGAATGTCTGCATCTCACTCACCCGCTTTGCGGAGGTGATAGCAAGCAGGAAAACTGCTTTAAATGATACAAATTTCCACTCGGCTGAATGTAGGGGCTCAAATGGAGGCTTCATGAGTGCATTAAGCGCCACGTTTAAGCTCCAGTGAGGGACAATGTCCTTCATGGGCGGCCGAAGGCACCGAGACCCTTTCAAAAATTGCCCTGCCAGGAAGTGAGCTCTTGGGGAGCGAGTCAATCTTAACATGGCAAGCTGAAATAGCTGCCAGATATACCTTTAATGTGAAGGGGGATTTCACCTTGTCAAATAGGTCCTGCAAAAATTGCAGTATTACTGACATGGGAGAAGTCGTGGGGTCAAACCCACAAGGCAGACACCATGGGCTCTATGTACTAGTATTACTTACGTGTTCGTAAATACTGCAAATTCGTGACCTCCGTCCTTCGTAGAATTTTTTCGTGTGATATACTAAACAGCTCTTTTTCGTGAACAACTACCGTAACATCACCACAGGTTTACGAAGAGCATAAATTACTGCTCATTATACAGGAGAGATCATAATTTGCATCTCATTATAAATAGATTTGCAATGCCAAAAGTCAAGACTTAGAACTTCCTTCGGCAAAGACAAATGAGTGGTATAGTGAACAGAAAAAATCTCAAATTGAATTACAGATATTTTTAATTGTGCAGTTTTTAAGAGATCTGTAAATCAATCAGATATATCTAAAAATGAAATAAAGATAACTCAAATGGATTTACAAATATCTTTAAATGCTATAGAAACCATGTGGATTTTGCTAGCATGGTACGCCAAACTGTCATTTAGAGCTATCTTAAAATGTGGATTTTAAGTACATCTCTAAATCATTTGAAGATATCTCTAAATGGCTTCCTGTTCATTTAAAGATATCTCTAACTCATCTGAAGATATCTAAAAAAACTTCCTGTTCATTTAGAGATATCTTTAAATCATTTTGAGATATCTTGAAATGGCTTCCTATTCATTTGAAGGTATCTTCAAATGATTTAGAGATATCTCTAAATGAACAAGACATTATTTAGAGATAGCTCTAAATCACTTAGAGATATCTATAAATGAACAGGAAGTTATTTTGAGATATCTTCTGGCAAAGATTTTCTTTTTGAAGTTTTTTCATTCTGCCATGCTTCACGTAGACATTCTTTACAAAAGCGAAATTCGACTGCAGTAGCAATTAAACACTAGCTGGACAAATGTGCTGAATCTAAATTGATTCAGAATGCTTCCATCAATTTAATATGGATTTTTTTTCCCAATGAACATCTGCACATGGCAGTGAAGTGTTACCCAATGCTATGCAAAGAAAAACTTCAAAGTGAACTAACAGTTTTGTACAGCAGTGCTGAATTCAAAAGTGTAAAAAGAGTGTTGGCAGTGCTTAAAGTGCTGGAGAAGAACAACCTTCACAGCCATTTCAAAAACCTTTCAACTGACAGAGATTGCCCTTACTTCCCCAGTAACAACAGCGGAATCACAGAGATGCTTCAGCACACTGAAACGTATAAAGACTTGGTGTAGACTTGGTGTACTGACTTGGTGTACTGATTTGGTGTACTGGCAATCAAAAAGTAGCTTATCCACAGTATTCCTGACTTTAACCATCAGGTCATAGAGGTGTTTGTTTCTCATAAAAACCAAAGAGGCCAGATCCTCTACAAATAAGGTAGGCTTTCATTTAATATGCTTATGATGTTATTATATATAACATGCCTTTTAACTGAGCACAATATTAGTAAATTATGAAAATTATGACACAAAATGTGGAGACCCAGGCAATTCCACATAGTGCCCCACCCCAGACTGGACGCATCCGTGGTGACAGCCTCCCTTCTGGTGACACTGCTGAAGATGAGCCGGCTGTTTCTATCAAGAGAGTGCCCTCAGTGATGGGACAGTGTCAATAAGCGGTGGCGGTTCAATGTCGGCTGGAAGACCCTGCTATCGAACCAGGCCTGCAGAGGGTGCATGTGCAGGACACCCAAAGGGAGAGTCTGGGAAGCTGCTGCCATGAAGCCCAGAGGTTTCTGGTAAGTTGCTACCGTTAGTGCTCTGTTGAGCTGTAAGAGCTCCAAGCAGGTGGTTATTCTCTGCACTCTGCCATCCAACAGAGTGGCCAGCATGGAATCAGAGTCCAAGCACACTCCCAGATAGAAGGCTGTCTGGGAAGGTGTCAACTGGCTCTTTGCATAATTCACTGTGAGGCCCAAACGACGGTGGCAGTGTTAACAAATTCCGTGTGGGCCACTGCCTGTTGCTAGAGACTCGGCACAGATCAGCCAGTCATCCAGATAACTGAGTACTCTGATGCCTTTGAGTCTCAATGGGGCCAAAGTAGCTTCCATGCACTTCGAGAAGGCATGTGGAGCTAGGGAGGGGCCGAATGGCAGGACACGGAACTCGTACGCTGTTCCCTGAAAGGCGGACCGCAGGTACTTCCTGTGTGCTGGTTTTATGGGGATGTGGAAATAGGTGTCTTTGAGGTCCACCGTGGTGAACCAGTCACCTGGCCTGTTTTTTTCTTTATCTCTGCTACCTCTTTTTTTTTTGTTACCTCCCCAAAAATTCACCTTTACACAGTGCACATCCCTCTTTAAAAAGGACATGTACAGCATCAATAGGGATGAAGTGTTGAATATCGTAACTGTCTGGACAAATCAGCAGTTCAAAAAAGACTTTCAAAGAAGGTACTGAGAACAAGTGCCAGATAATTATAAATGCCTGTGTCTCTTGATTTTCCAGATTTAAAATTCCTTTCAAGCTGGTGATAAAATGCCACACTATGACCTGTGCGTGCTAGGCAGGCTGCAGTTTTACTACTGCTGTGCTGATGTGATATATTGTAACACATAAATGAGAACAGTCATGCACAATTTGTTTTGCACAGGTCTATTATTAGTACTAAATGAAACACAAGTGCTCTGGAAGATCATTAAGATTCAATTCTAGCTAAATTATATTCCTGACTTGCTTTGCTCGTTTAATCCATATAGCTTTATCTATCATCTTTATTAGTAAGAAAAGCAGATACTGTAAGTGATTCATACTGTTTTACTACTACTTGCAAATTAAATAAAAACAAACAATAAGAATTGACTGAGTAAACGCTTCGAGTTGCAATTGCAGCATACCAGTGATTTAGTCCACATCAAGTGGATTAAAATGCGGACTAGAAAATCGTGTAAATCTGTACAAACTTAATTATGATTGCAGCATACCAAACAAATTATCCCAGTAATTGGTTTAACTGATCGGAACAAGTGGAACAAGTTAGACCGATAATGAGGACTAACCTACAGCTATGGCCAAAAGTTTTGCATCACCCTATAGAATTAAATAATTTTGCTTCATAAAGAAATTAAAATTACATACATCTTTGTAGTTTTCTATATACTTAACGAAAAAATATGCGAAATTTAGTGTCAGATAAATAGTATAAAGGGATACCTGTACTAAAAGAAAACATTTAAGTAAAAATAAATCAAATTGAATGTATTTTTGTGCACATTTCTACTGAAGTGTTATATACAAGTACAATAAATGTAAAACTGATTCAAACAACTGAAGCACTGTTTATTTGTACTATAAACTGAATACAGTACTGAAAACAAAGTTTCAATACTATTCGCAAAACAGCAGGCTGTATTCCATAGTGCTGTTGGTCCTACAGTTTTACGCTTACATGTGTGTGCATATTTCCCCCAAAACAACAAAGAACATAGTTTATGACGTTTGAAATTAAATAAGCAATAATACAGTATCACATCTTTCTTAACAGCTAGTCTAACTAGGGTTCCATCTAATTTGTAACTTACATTTCTTATCAATAAATTCACATTTACTATTTTAACTTTCTTATCTCTTCATACAATGTAAAGCATTTTTACTGAATAAAAAAAACTAGTATTGTTCAAAATTGAAAATTATTTAACATGGCTAGGCAAAGATCTGCATGCAGCTACCAACAATTACTAGGCATGAAACCTTGGACCCGGCACAAGCAGATAACTAAGAACTGGAACTTGAAGCATATGTGGAAGCGACTGTAAGTGTAAATCACGGTCAGCACATCCTAGGATAGAAACAAAAATCATATCCTCTTCACACAGTCTATACTGAGTACAAGTGAAATAAATTAATATTTTATGGTTTTTTTACATTTACTTTTGTAATTTCTAAATATTGTGTATATAAATCAGTGGTCACGAACCCAAAATAAATGTTACTTTTCTTAACTTTAATATATGGTAAGACTAGTGTTTCAAACATATATTAACTAAAAATAAAAGGTCTTCATGAATTTATATAACAAACATGCACATACTGTATAGTGCTAAAGTGTACATACTGCAACAGTTACACCCCTGCTGTTTTTATGTATTTATTGTTAATAAATACATTATTGTACACTTATGTCAAAATATGGAAATTTAACTTACCTGTCTCAGTTGTTTTTAGGCTTCTTGTTAAAGACAGAAAAGTAGGACAGTATCCCATTACGCTCTTTATCAGACATTACTATCAGTGGTGTAGTGGTAAATGAAAGTTTGGTGGAGTTGAACAGATAGATTGAACAAATAAACAAATAAACATGAACAGATTGATTGTTATTGCCCACCCACCGTTATTGTCTTTTCCAATGAGCATGCAAAGAGGTTGACCACACTCAGACAGCGCAAGTTTGCTGTCTCAACGTCCAGAACAAAGTGACTACGATATTCTTTGATACATTTTCACATGCGTGTGGTCAAATTCGAACATAGTTTGCTGGAAAAGATTTCCATTTATTTTCAAAAAGGTTCCAAAAAAAGTGGTGGAACTCTGTTTTGCTATTCCCGTAATGTGTGTGTGTGTGTGTTATTATCCATTAAGTGAAAAAAGAAGTGATATCTGAAACAAAACCACATTGGAAATGTGAAAAAACGCCAAGTTATCAAAAGTGCCCAGGAATTTAAAGTGGAGATATCAAAAACACAAGCCAAGTTTCAAGAAACCATTGGGGCTACCTTGCCCAGCACAAAGCAGATAGGCACAAGTGTAAAACCGATGGGGGCCAAGTTTGCCCCAATTGTTTCTTCTAACTTGTATCAAAAATATATATGTAGCAATTTAGATTTTGCATTCATATTATTTGGAACTATGGTATTGGCAAGGAATTCAACTGAGACCTGAAATTACCAGTGTTTTACTTGCAAACTATTTATTGAGCTGTACAGAGCGATTTATTGTTCATAATTAAGTAATTCCTACATCTAATTTTTTTTTTTCTCATAAAAACAGGTACTGTAAAACCAAAACAAGTCAACTAGTTTCCACTGTTCATCATTTAATTCACAGAGACAGTGAGGTATAATAAACCTAGAGTAAATAAAAACGTGTTGAAATGTTATTTTATAAAATGTGCACATTCTGGAAATGCATAGTCACAGCTAATTTGATGGCAATATGCAAAGTTACTTCTGAAGGCCACTTTCTACACTGACCAAGCCTTCCTATAAGATTGTAACACATGAAATGAAAACTCAATGCAAATATAACTCACAAGCAGATTCCGTAAGGGCTCTCCATCCCTTCATGGAGTGCTACAACTGCACACGAACATGACTTTATTTGAATGTCTGTGGAGGTAGAGGATGACATATCTGCAGTAGGAATTCATTCTGTGATAAATCTCTTGAGTTAACATGGCTTATGTTTCTCTAATATGTATGAAATAGCGTACCCATATAATTTAAAGCCATTGTTTTAGTGAAGGTCAGTGAGTGTATGATATGAGCATAAAAAGCTAACAAAGCAAAAGTTGCCCTGAAGAGATTTATAATTATTATGGAACAGACCAAATGCTAGGTTCCCAAGTACTACCATACTGTACACTCCACTGTTCACCCTTATTCATGTGAGTGCCCAGTTTTACTGGCAACAGTTAATAACCCCGCCATTAATTTTTCAGTATCTTAAAGCAGGGGTGTCAAACTCCAGTCCTCGAGGGCCGCAGGGTCTTCTGGTTTTCCTTCCAACTTAAGCTCTCAATTAACATAATTGATCTAATTATTTGTTGAATTTGACATATTTAATATTTTTCAAGGTCTTTTACAGTTGATGGTTTTAAAAATGCACTAGATTCAAGGTACACTACCTATGAAACATTTTATGGCCTGAAGAGAAGTGTTAAATGTGTCTAATTAATCAAATAATTAGACCAATTAAGTAGTTGAGAGCTCGGGTGGAACGAAAGCCAGAAGACACCGAGGTCCTTCAGGAATTGACTGTGACACCCCTGTCTTAAATTATTATGTTACTTACTTAGTCAAAATGATTTCTTTTCTTATACGCAATGAAAATAATTAAGTAGTATTGGTATATATTTGGTTTAAAAAACAATTTTAAAAAATGTTTAAATAATCGACTTATCTGAATTAGAGCAAGAAGCGAGTCACCTCTCTTGTCTTTAGTTGGGTAGTTCTCTTGCAACTTAAGATTTACTGAAACATTTTTTGTCTAGTAATCATTGCTAAAATGTTACAGGACTGCATTATGTCGAGTAAGTTATATTACTTTCAAAGGGACATATTTATGTACATGTAATACAGCAAACTATACCACAAGAAAGGTATACAAAGGTTATTTGAAAATATCAATATAAAACTACTGTCATCAACCAATATCTAAAATAAACTTGTAACGGTGAAGACGTTTGCTAATATTGTAATGAACGTGTACAACTGAGCAGTTTCCTAATTAAAACAAAGATACACATGTTAATTGTGAACTGGGTTCAAGCGTTTTTCCTAGATAAAGTGATGACTCAATTTCATTATTTCCACTTTAGAAAAGTGTATGCTTGTTTTCATTCAGTTACGCTAAGTGCAACCCTCCCTCAGGGCTTAACCCAGTAACCGTGTCCCTTCCACAGCAAGACTGCAAAAAATGCCGAAATTAAACACAATAGCATGTATGCACAGTGTAGGAAGTTTTGAGTTAAGTGCATGGCAAATGTCGATTTTAGAACAATTTAGCTTTCACAGACTGTGAAAAATGCTTTTCTCACTGTCCATGCCATCATGTTTTCATGAAGAAAAAAGGGGGTTAAATCGAACAAAGGATATCTGTAAAACTGGTCTATGCTTAATAGTACGTTTCTGCTAAATGCTCAGCTGTTGGCAATCAACAAGAAGTGAAAGGACAAGCACCGTGCACTTTTCTACTCTCCTTTAAACATGTAATTGATACCTGTTAAGCCATTTGTGTATCTCAATCACAACTGAGAAACATGTTAATAGTAAAATTGATTTAATGTACAGTTTCTTTTTCTCTGTGAAATAAGTCTTTTCCCTTTAAAAGCAGAAGCATATGCATAACGATTGTAATAAAGTGTGTCCAACATAAAATACTTTATTTTTCATTATAGCTTTAATAAAGATTAGTTGCTTATTAACATGTTGCGATCTTGTTTCTATGTTCTGCTTGTAAATTAAAAATGAAGGCTTGGCCAATTGAAAAGCCCATTTAGTTGTTTCACAGAAGAAACCTGAAAATTAAATCATTTTTACTATTAACACGTTTCTCAGTTGTAATTGACATACACAAATTGCTTAACATGTATCAACTGAATTCTTAAAGGAGTAAGGGTAAAACATTGAAAATCAGAAGCCCTAGACCAGGGGTATCCAACCCTGGCCCTGGAGAACACCTGTTAATCTTGACTAATTAAGCCAATAATTGATTCAATTAATTAACTGAGAGATTGGTTGAAATGAAAACCAGCAGCCACAGTAGCTCTCCAGCACCAGGGTTGGAGACTCCTGGCCTAAATATAATACATGGCTGGTTGCCAGTGGCTGTAAATGAAAAAAAAAATCTACTGCTGGCATTTGTTTAGCAGGCGAGTTATACTTCATGATTTGGATATTTCTGGAAGACATATTGTGATTGAATTTGGTTGGTCATTCAAATGTACAACAATTAACATACCTGTTCAATTAGATCAAAGATGAGAGTGGTGTGAGTAATAAACTCTTAAGGGCCTGTGATGTACATTACTTCAATTAAATCAATACATTTATTTATTACATTTTTTTAACTCCATTGTCCCTAACGTCATAGATTTTATTTTTGTGGTTTTACTGAAATGTACTGACAAGTTGTATTATTTGAGGAAAATACAGACTGAACAGCAGATAGGTGGCTCGCTAAGCTCATTCTCTCAGTGTATCCCTGTTTTGGTAAGTCATTTACTGAATTTTAAATCTATATTATAAATCTATATTTATAGCTTGTTGTAGCGTGTTTAAAATTAATGAGGCTTGTCTGAGCCACTGGACAAAGCACTTAACTTTTAAGAGATAGTGCCTGTCAATGAAGGCTCTACCGTGTGTTAGTTGACCGCGACTAGAGTTATGTGTCTGTAGCCGATGGCACTATCGCTATTAGAAAACTATTTTTCTCATTATGTTCTTTAATAAAACACTTTAAAACATACATTTACCTTGAACTTGTAATGGTTCGTCGAGTACCTTTCCGCTGAGAAAGAAAAAAAAAAATTACTCTATTAAACAAATAACTTTTTTACTTGCCGGAGCAGCTTATAGTTTATCTGAACAGTGCCAGATATCTGAATGGAGCAATATTACTGAACTGTCAGGCTGTGATTGGCTGACTCGGCAGTTGCAGGTATTGGATTGGTTGCTTTGATTTTAAATTTGGATTCACAAATATGATTAAGTATCATCAGCCAATCAGCTTGCAGCTATAGTGGGCATTAATACACAGTAGATGCCCGCTGGAATGTCACCGCATAAATTTAAAATCAATCCGCGCAAGTACTGGCTTTTTCATTGTAGTCAGTCAGCCTCTTAAGCACTAACAAATGTTTGTCAAAAAAAATACAAAAATAAATGTATCCCCAGCTAGAGTAGATACTGGGTATGCTCTGCCTGTATATTATTTTAGGTTATTAAATCAAGATGGCATTCTTGGGCAATTGCTTTGCACATCATGCACACTGTAGGCATGGCTGTGTTTACAAACAGAGGCACATGATCACAGATAAGCTGAATGTTCTGCTATCGTCCCGTTAAGAATTATCAGGACATAGCAACTGCCACCAAGGTGATGCCTGAAAACTCACTTTAAAATGTTCATAGATATTTTAATAACTGCTATAGTCTTCCTTTAGCCATGTTAATATATAGTTTGAATATAGGCCTCTACTCAGCTCTTATTCATAATTGACCCCTTTACTGTTTTTAATTCGGCCTTCAAGTATTATTATAGATACCTTCAAAAGTCTTCACCCATGGCTCTTTTAGCCTGTTATTTTGTTAATTAATATTATTGGTTGTTTTTTTTTTTAAATATTATGCTCAAACAGCCTTTGTAGTTGAAAAAATAATAGGTTCAGCATTGGTTCAATATGCCCATAATGTAATGCATGAATAAAACAGGATCTCAAAGAGCTATTGATGAATAGGTTTGAGTTTGCATGCTACCGCTCTAAGCTGTCAATCAAGTGTAATGGACTATTACAGCTATTTTTTGCAATCCTGGTTTTTCAGAGTGCCTTTTTTGAATTGATAGAACGCCCTTGATGAACCTGAACCATCAAAGCAACCGGTAGCCTATCAATCAAGTGGATTGATTGGATAATACTGGTAGTTTCCAACAAATGCCAGCTAATAGAATGCATTTTCAATTGATTTTTTTCCATTCTAGTTTGTCATTTTTATATATTGCATTAATCGTCCAATATTAAACCACTGGTACTAGGAACCAACTTTAAATGAAAATGGTAGCTAGAAGTTGGCAGGGTAGGAGAAGATATTCCTCCATACCTACTGTCAAGCATGGAGATGGTAATATCCTTCTATGGGGCTGTTTTCCCTCTAATGGCACAGGAAGTTTTGTTTCAATACATGGTAAAATGGATTCCATAGCACACCAAAAGTTACTGGCCAATCATCTGAAACCCTTTGCTACAAAACCTGGTTTAAAGCACAACTGGATTTTCCAACACAACAACGATCCAAAGCACACATCAAAATCTACTTCAGAATGGTTAAAGAAGAACAAGATCAAGGTTGGAATGGCCTAGTCAAAGTCCTGATCTAAATCCAATTGAGAATCTTTGGTATCAGTTGAAAAAGGCTGTGCACAAGAGAAGTCCCCGGAATTTGAATGAACTGGAACAATTTTATGTTGAAGAATGGTCAAAAATCACTAAAGAATCATGCCAAAAGCTCATTGACAAATATTCTAATCATTTAAGAGGTTATTATTGCTAAAGGTGCATCAACTAGTTATTAATTTCATTTTCCTTGTCAGGGTATGAATACTTTTGAATAAGCATTTTTGGAGTTTTGTAAAAAAAAAATTGCTCAAATAAATAGTTAGAGACATCTATTTCTTATAACTTTTTTTTTCCTCATCCACAAAAGTAAAACTTTAGCTACAAAAGATTTTTCCTATAATTATTTGTTTTCGAGAAATTTCTAGAAATTAACATTTCCATTGGGGTATCTCAACTTTTGACTACAACTGTACATTATATATATATATATATATATATATATATATATATATATATATATATATATATATATATATATATATAAATATATATATAGTGGTGGAATGACCTTCCTACAGATGTCAGGACTGCCCAGTCCCTGACCACCTTTCGGCGCCTCCTCAAGACTCACCTCTTCAGACAGCACCTGTAGAACTCTTAGAACTCTTTTTTTTCCCCTCTGGACACTTATCACTCTTCCTTACATGCGCTTTACTTGCTCTTATCTGCCCCCTATTTTACTGCATCTAATCCTGTACTTTAGAGTACTGTAATCTGTCAAGTGTTATTTAATCTATAGTATTTTGTATTTAATTATATCCTGGTGTAACTATCACTGACACTGTTATCTGCTCCGTTATTGAATCGTATTTTGTCATACTTGTACTTGTTGGAACCAAAGTCATTGTATTTATCTTGCTCTTAATTGTATTATTACTTGTACTGTGATTCTTGAAATGTATTTTTGTTTACGACTGTAAGTCGCCCTGGATAAGGGTGTCTGCTAAGAAATAAATATTAATAATAATAATAATAATAATAATAATAATATATACTGTATATATATATATATATATATATATATATATATATAGAGAGAGAGAGAGAGAGAGAGAGAGAGAGAGAGAGAGAGAGAGAGAGAGAGAGAGAGAGAGAGAGAGAGAGAGAGATACCTAAATAATACTACTATGCGTCACACAAAAAACAAATTGTAATATCCCTGAATGTAAAGTGATAATACTATTGTTGCAAGCAGACTATTGTTGGGTTTATCATTTAAACCAGGGGTTGGCGCCATGTTGAGTGGTGACGGAAATTTAAAAAAAACAAAAAAAAACCACTTGGCCACGGACAAACAAATGGGAGGTTATTTGTTATTTTGTTTATTTAGCAGACACCTTTATTCATGGCAACTTACAGAAACTAGGGTGTGTGAACAATGCATCAGCTGCAGAGTCACTTACAACTACGTCTCACCCGAAAGACGGAGCACAAGGAGGTTAAGTGATTTGCTCAAGGTCACACAATGAGTCAGTGGCTGAGGTGGGATTTGAACCGGGGACCTCCTTTTTACAAGCCCATTTCTCTACCCACTGGACCACACAGCCTCACAGCTACAGCCTACACAGGTTCTATACAATTCCATGCATGTGTGTTTGTTAGACATATTCACTGCCACGGACACACATAACTCTTGCCACGAAAATGTGTCCGGTACGGACACGTTGCCGATCTCGATTTAAACAATTCAGAACATGTGGCTCGTGCACAGTGGAGCTGGCTTTCAGTTAAACCGCTACCCAGACCAAAAAGCCGACTCCCCGCTCAAGTAAAACCAACAACATGAAGCAATGGCTCTCTGTGGCAAAGTGGTAAGTGGTAGCAGGTGTATAGCAGGTGCAGTGCGGATACAGTACTTCCAAGAACGCACAGACAACAAAGTACGGGTGAAAATGATTGTTTTAATGTTTTATAATCCAATGGTCTGATGACCCGCCAGTAAATAATAAAGAGCTGGCAATACACAACAATGTGTATTGCACAGTAATAAAACGAAGGGTTGCAGTCCCGCAAATAATAAACACGGTACAAAACACACACAATTAGACACACACGATCACTGTTCCAAAGTGAGTGCTCTCAGTGCTTGTGGTGAGGTACAATATACTACGTGCTATTAGTGAAACAAGTGCTGATAACAAAGTTTATTCGTGACAGTAGTGCAGTGATGATCCGTTTCGCGGCTGGCCCTTGGCGACAGCTCCGATCTGTGTTTAGCCGCCTAGTGAGTACAAACACAGACAATTACTAAACAGACAAAGAAACAAAACAAAACACTCACGAACTCCTTTCTTTATTTATTTGGGAAATCTCCGGTCCTTCCAGTTTCCACGTAAAACCCAAGCGAAGGAAAAGATTTACAATACTCCAGCCCCTTTTATGCGACATGCATGACCCTTGGCAAACGATTGCAGCTGTTTCTATTGCCTGCAGCTGCTACTCTGCTACCTTCCCGTCAATACATTCTCGCACTGGAGTCTCGTCTTTTTCCAGGCTGATTGACTTCCCGACCCAGGGAATGAACTGTCAGGACAACCTGTCCAAAGCCTTTCCCTTTCGCTACTTTGTATCCTCACAGGTCGAGAGGGAGATTTACAACCAGAACTCATTATATTTCCGTCACACTCTCTCAAAGGAAAACAGCACTACCGAAGAAAGACTGGAGTTTGCCCAAAAGCAAGAGAATCTGCACACCATAAAGAAAACAATCTTCGACGTTCGTCTACTGCAGTCCTACCTGTCAAACATCGGCGAGTCACAGGCAACAGAAACCATACCCACCACACAGCTTGACAGTATTATAGCAGACATGATCTTTCAATTAAAAAAACAAGATGACTCTCAATACAAGACCAGCACCATTAGAGGAGTCCTGTGCCGCACAGACAGGCACAGGCTGAACAAAAGTATCTCTGAAAGCTTGGCATGGGGAACAGACCTAGGCAAGCAGAGCCACTGTCAGATGAAGAAGTTAATTTGCTATACACCAGTGGCACACTCGGTTCCACTCTCCGACAGCTCTGCTCCACATGCTTTTTTAATATAAGGCTGCATTTCGCCTCACGCACAAGTGAACAGCGCCAGCTGCATTGGGGGGACATAGTTCAGGTAAAGACAGTGAAGGGAACGACTACCTTGAATATCACGAAATGTAAGAAGCATATTTTTCAGACTCGGATCCATATTTTACAAAAAAATAATAGCTGGTTCAGTGTGTATAAACAGAGGTAATACCATCTCTAGGTTGTGGGGACAGGCAGAGCTTCGCACTTGAGGTTCCACTGTCCTCAGAACCTCGGATGGTATTACTCCCTGGTAATACACACTGAACCAGCCACTATTCTATTAATATACACATACATATTACCCTTGGGCCGCAAACATCGGGGAAACGTGAAGCCATTTAATTTCAACTGACATAAAAAATGATTCATGGAAACTAAACTACCTTTCGAATTCTAAAAACCAAGGAAACCATACAAATACTTTGGATTAATAATTTCATGTTCAGAGTTCAACCATATTAAGGATCTATAAACACTGGCTTCTGACTGCTAGATTAGCTTTAAAATGAGCCGTTCATGGTAGATTAAACCTGGATAAACAGGCAAATCTTTAATTTAGAGTAGCAATTCTTTATTTCGATAATCATATATTTCCCTGAAGACCATCTTTAGCAAGTTTTCTTATGATTTGTTATCAAGATCAGTAATCAGTAACGTAATGGGCTGACACTTCTGTTGCTATTATGTGGTTAAAGCTACCTAATGTGTATGAATTACACACAGGAAAATATTACAGAGCAACAAAATGCGAACATGTGCTGAAGGATGAGTGTTAATAAGTCTTACTTGGCTCCCGGCTGGCTTGAAAATTGACACCCCTGGAAAGCTCTAAATATTTATGTCAATTGACAGCTGACAATATGCAATGCACATGCTGTTTTTATTACTTTTTGGATGTTTGTTTGTTTCTATGAAAGATAAAACTAAAGCTTTTTTTATTAAGCACAATAATAGTGATATACTTCCTCTTGTAAGGTTTTTACTAACCCAAGGCTCTTTATCAGGATTAGGTATTATGAAATTTAAACTCTTATTTGGAAAAAAAAAAATGTACTCACATTTTCAAAACAGCCAATGAAAGAGATCCATTTTCTTCGAGTAACATGATCCAGCACGATATCATATCAATTCTAGTGTCACTTTTGTATTACAGACAGGCAGGAGATTCTGAAGTGTGAAATGTAGCGATTCATTGAATTGTACTGTGCCTAATGAAAACCAAACAGAGTCTAATCACAAGCAAGCATACTGTTCACGCTAGTAACATATCAAAATGTATATTTTAGCAGATTCTGATACTCTGATTCTTTTGATTTATGCATTGGATTCCTACGCCAAAAGCTGGGTGGTTTAAAGTGGTTCATTTTGAAGATATGCTGATTCAATATGTTTTTTGCATGTCGTGCAGGGAATGGAAGCAAGACACTAAACATGAAAGAGAATTCAACTTCTGGAAGAGTTCCTTGATACTGATTAAAGGATGGTATGCTGTCTTTGTGAGATATCTGTTACACTCGGTATCATGTTGTTCATAAGCATCCTGCATGAATAAAAAAGTAAGGGGTAGCTCTGCATGGAGACCATGGTAAACAACATATTCTCATTGGTTGTTAGTGGGGTTTTTTTGTCAGTTTTTACTGTTCACTTCACAAAAAGAACTAACATAAGTAGGTTCACTTGCATTCAAACCCAGGATATCTTGGTTCTTAGTACTTTACTTTAAGCCAGAACTGTATAACTACAACCCATTTTGGCAATGAGTAGCTGGCCATTAATATTCCCCGGTTCACAATTAATAATTGCTTTGATACCTTCTCACAATGTTTTAAAGTTATAGTATATGATCCATAGTAGATTGGTCAAGGTACTTAAAAAAGCAGGAAACATTTTTCAACCAGTGTGGCTTGCTAGTACCAGCTGAATTTCAAATCGAGGACAGGATCTCAAATGAGTAAAGGAGAGGATGACATTTGAATTTCCCCTTATCATTTACCCATCTGTGAGACACAGTTATCATAAAACCAAACACTGTCAGTGTCATCCATCATCCAGAGGTTGACTAGAACAAACAGCTTTCTGTTCTCATGAGAACGCAAGAAATGGTTTGCTCAGCGTGAGAGGAAATGTGATGGATTAGCTGTCCTCTCAAGTCAAGGAACACTTTCCTCCTATTGGCTGAATTTAAAGAATTCAGCTGCATTACACAGCTGTATCTGTCATTGCTTTGCATAGACTAGCACTGCAATACTTGGATTAGCACAGGAACTTGCCATTCAGGCTTAGGACAGTTATAATCACCTTGAAGTACAGTAAGCAGCCAATTTATGTGACTTATTCGGTTAGCATAATTAGTTTTTTTCTAATCAGCCCAAAAAACAGATTTCACTCTTTGGGTTATTAGCTTTGTTTAATACCATCAGCTGGTTCATAGTATATCAGTCTTAAGCATATATATATTGTTTTTAAGAAAGGCAGTACCTATTTATTTGATTGTATGAATTTAAACCAAATTACCAAATAATTAGATTTTTTTTTTCAAATGACTTTGTGAGGTTTATGTCAACAAATGTTTTTATTATCTTGCATATAAATCTTACTGCTCTTATAAAAAAAGTTTATCTTGAATTCTTCTATGTTTGGTATAAATCTTGTTTTCAGAGTTCCCATCATTCATTGGTTGAATTTCTATATATTTATTTTTAGTGAGAAAAAATGACTGTATATTAAAGAAATATATTTTAGATGTACAGTACATATGTATGAACATGAACAACAGAAGAATATATTGGGTTTGCATTTTTCTGCCTACAGTGTCAGTCCACAAATATTTAAAATAAGTTGTGTACTTAAGCAGGCTTTTAGGACTGTACTAGTCCCAGTGTATCCCAGTGTCTTTTCCTAAGAAGCCTTCTCTCATCATCAGCTATGTCATCTAATATTTCCAAAATTAGTCCCCAATTATAATTCTTGTTTTTCTTATTCTCACTTGTTTTTGCCTCCATTTTATATCTGACATATTTTATATCTATATGGATTTCAAAACTTAGACTAAGATTTTTTTGAATGGTTAAAGAAAGGTAATAGCCAATAATTTATTTCTTACATTACCAATTTGCCTGTGGGTTGAGTGGTATGACATCGTATGCTATCACATACTTCATGTTCCCTCTAGAAACCAGGATTGTAACAAAGATCCTTGTGAGCAAATGTAATTGATAGCATGATACTAATATCAAATAATACACTTCAGGGGATTTGATTTTAATTAGAAAAGCCTTGACCTTTCTTTTTTTTATCCTTCTGCAGTGTGGGTATCATGAACCACAGTACTAAAGCTTTTTAAAGACTGCTGCTAGCAACATTTTCCCGAACTTTCTGTAGCACTTTTCGTAGCTTCCACAAATTGGCAGTGGCTTATAGAAGCACTGTTTTGAACCCTACTGTTACTAAATGGAACCATGGGAGACTCAGCATTTTTACAACAAAAATTGGGACTGAAAACCCATTTCTGGAAATGTTTTATAAAGATCCAGAATTCATTTAAATAGTTTAATCATGTATACTACCATTCATTTCAACAGATCAGCTGTTTGAAAACTATTTATATACATTTATACTGAGGCTAATGCATACTGTATGTAAATCGTCTTAATTACTTTTAATATTGCAGCAATCAATACAAATCTGATCTTTTTTTTTTTTTAAATGAACCATCGCTGCTGCTCTTAGATCCAGAAGATCATCCTCTTGTAAGGAAGTTCCATTTCTTAAATGCAGTGCTTTAGATATTAAAGTTCACAGGTCCTTCTATCTGGGCAGTTTTCGAAAGGACAGATGTTGTGGGCACAGCAACGACTGGCGAGTCCTTATACAGGGGTGCACTAAAGTTGAAGGAGGCACCGCCACACCGAGTATGGAACTTTACAAACAAAATCGAGATCTGCTGTGTTTCAACTGAGCCATGGCACATAAATTGTGTCTAATTCAACTGTGATGCTTTTAATTCAGACTGCATAGCTATAATTACGTTTAGCAGCATAACTGCATGGTTGAGTGTTTGTATTTATATGTGCTGTTGATGCATAATAAATCTGTGCTCCAGTTGGCTGAAACAACCTTGAGCATAATAGACCTAGCATTACCTTCGTGGCATATTATTATTTATTTCCTAGCAGACACCCTTATCCAGGGCGACTTACAACTGTTACAAAATATCACATTATTTTTATATACAATTACCCATTTATACAGCTGGGTTTTTACTGGAGCAATCTAGATACAGTGCCTTGCTCAAGGGTACAGCAGCAGTGTCCCCCACCTGGGATTGAACCCACGACCCTCCGGTCAAGAGTCCAGAGCCCTAACCACTACTCCACACTGCTGCATAAACATAATCAAAGTGCTACAGTACCTTGGATTAGGAAAAAGGGTTATTTGCAGGCTTAATATCCACCAAATTATATTCAGATGCTGTAAATATAATTATGAAACAGACCACATGAGGATGGAACACCAGCATTATTAAAACGGAGTTAAACAGTAACGATATTTAGATGTGCTGCTTTTAAGATCATTAAAATAGACCCCACAATGTTTTTTTGTTTGTTTATTTAGCAGATGCCTTTATTCAAGATGACTTACAGAAACTAGGGTGTTTGAACTATGCATCAGCTGCAGAGTCACTTACAACAGCGCCTCACCAGAAAGACGGAGCACAAGGTGGTTAAGTTACTTGCTCTGGGTCACACAATGAGTCAGTGGCTGAGCCAGGGTTTGAACCGGGAACCTCCTGGTTACAAGCCCTTTTCTTTAACCACTGGACCTTTTTTACTTGATGACACACACATAGAAAAAGACAACAATTACAGTAATTGTGCACAGTATTCCTTAGTTTAATGGTAAGCTTTTCAAACACAGCTGAATGTCAAAGCTTCTTGGGTTATTTGTTCCACTGAATCAAGTCATCCCACAGATGTTTTACTGCTAAGGATAATTACAATCCTGTTGTGTCACAGGGATGATTCAGACAGCTTCAAGTATTGTCCTCTAGTGTATATCCTCCCATGCCAGCTGTTTAATGGCAGGATTATCTTTAAAAGGCTATGAGGTGCACAGATTTACTGCATTGTTTTTTCAGCTCATCCCATTACACAGACATATTTGTTAGATCTGTGCCTCTGGGCAATACTGATTTACAGAATATAAAAGTGTAGATTGGTTTAAAAAGTCACAGCCTAAAAAAACAGTGCGTGTTGTATATGTGATGGTGGGGGTGTTAACAGTGCACAGAATGTTGTGGTTTACTATCATTAGGTATTTTTAAGTGATTATTAAGTAGTTAAAGTGATTCTAGCTAAAAACAAATAACAATTCATGTATTTTTCACACCATGCCCATCCAATCACTATAGGGGTCTCAAATGTGTAGGTTTGAAAGAAACCTATGTTTTACCAACCAAGCATTTTCATTGTAAAACATAATACAGTAGGAATATGGTATTACAAAGTAGTACAGTGCAGAGACAAAGTTTGTGAACCCCTGAGGATTTTCACATATTTCAAACCTAAAATGTTATTAGATCTTAATCTAAGTCCTAATAATAGATAAAGATAACCTGATTAAACAAATGACACAAAAACATTTATTTATCCACAAATGATTCAGTAGATTCAGATTCAGATTTAGATTCAGTAACTGGTGGCACCCCCTTGAGCAGCAATGACTCGGTTTTGAGGTATTTTGGCCCATTACTCCTTACAGAACTGCTTCAACTCGGTGACATTTGAGGGCTTCCTTGCATGGACAGCTCGCTTCAGGTCCTGCCACAACATTTCGATGGGGTTTAGGACTTTGACTAGGCCATTTTAAAATGCGGAATTTCTTCTTCTGCAGCCATTCTTTTGTAGATCTCCTTGTATGTTTAGGATCATTGTCTTGCTGCATGACCCACTTTTGGTTCAGCTTCAGCTCACGGACGGATGCCCTGACATTCTCCTCTAGAATCTTCTGATACAATGCAGAATTCATGGTTGTGTCAATGATGGCAAGCCGTTCAGGTCCTGAGGCAGCAAAGCAGCCCCAAACCATCACACTCCCACCACCATGCTTCACGGCTGGGATGAAGTTCTTCTGTTCGAACGCAGTGTTTGGTTTTCGCCAAACATAACGTTGCTCATTGAGGCCAAAAAGTTCTACCTTTGACTCGTCTGTCCAGAGAACATTGTTCAAGAAGTCTTGTGGATCATCTATGTGCTCTTTGGCGAACTTCAGACAGGCAGCAATGTTCTATTTAGAGAGCGGTGGTTTCCTCCTGGCTATCCTTCCATGAACACCATTCTTGTTCAGTCTTTTTCTGATAGTTGAGTCATGAACACTCACATTAGCCAAGGTGAGAGTGGCCTGCAGATCCTTGGATGTTACTCTGGAGTTCTTTGTGACTTCCTTGTTGATTTTCCGTTTTGTTCTTGGAGAGATTTTGGTAGGACGACCGCTCCTGGGTAGTGACTGTGGTCTTGAACTTTCTCCATTTGTAGACTGACAGTCTGTCTGACAGTGGATTGGTGGAGCCCCAAATCCTTAGAAATGGTTTTGTAACCCTTTCTAGACTGATAAGCATCAATAACTGTTTTTCTGAGGTCCTCAGAGATTTCTTTTGATCGTGGCATGACGAGTTTCCACACACATGTATGGTGAAGACCAAACTCACAAAGTTTCTGATCTTTATATAGGGTGGGGCCTCCCAAACTCATCCCTGAAGATCTACCTAATTATTTAAACACCTGATTCTAATTATCCCCTTAATTGAGCTGATAAAATCAGAGGTTCACTTACTTTTTCACATACCCTGAATCTTAATTATTCATTGCTTGTCTAATTCATACATCGTTTTGTTTCAAAAGACATGAAATTGGTTAACATAAACCCTATTGGATATTTAAGAAAAGACTGGTTTTGATTCAAGACGGCTATCATGGTAAAACTATGGAATTTCCATAATTATCATTGGGGTTCACAAACTTTTTCTTGGCACTGTACCTGTCTGAATAAAACTTGTACACAAATGTTTGGAGACAGTAATGGAGGTAAAACAGGATAGTACCTGTATGTTTATTTCTCTGTGTTCAATACACAGGGTCGTTGGGACAAAGCAAAAGTCTGGTACACAGTTCAGGTTCTCATACAAAGGTGGGTCAATAATGGCAAAAGTGTTCTTGAAGCAGTCCAGAGTCATACACGGCAAATCAATAGTTTTCTCAATCTATTTACATGGCTCGCCTACTTACCTCACTCCATGCCAACTCCACACTCTCCATCCTGAGCTGAGAGTCAGCCTCTTTTTAAATAGATGAATCACACTCATGTGCTCCTAACCGGTGCGTTGACCACACCCTGCCATCCTGCTAAGGCTTCTGGGTAGTGCAGTCCCTGCGAGCAGCCATTTTGTGGATTGTAGTCAATTAAAATCTCCACCCTCCTATACTTCCCATTAATCACCCTACCCTTGGGTCTGCCACAATGTATTACATTATTTTGTTAGCTACTACCACTAAGATACTTTAGTGTTATAGTGGTCGAGGTGTATGACATTAGATGCATTCATTAGATATAATGAAGAGAGTTCATAATGCTGAATTGTAGAGCTATTGGAATACACATTGATGAATTTTATTAACATGGTCAATCACTTTCTGGTGGTTTCTTGGGGTTTGTAAAGTAATAAACCACATCTTTCTATTTGTAAGCATTTTACAGCACTCTGAAACAACCAATTCATTTACTAATCTGATGGAAACCATGGATAGGCAGTTGATGCAATAAGAGCTGTAAAATGCTGTATAAAAATCCAGCTGTGGCTTATCCTGGTGTGGTATAGATTGATTAATTCAACCCCTTTTTCGATACAATTGTTTACTTGCTTGTTTGTTTGTTTGTTTGTTTACTATGATTATGTATTAAGTATTTCTCATCAGAAGAACCTCTTAGAGATTAACTACCTCTTTCAAGAGTGCCCTGCTGGGCTCCCGAGGGGCGCATCCAGTAAAGGCGCTCTGCGTGGAGTGCAGGATGTGCCCTATAGCCTGGAGATCGCAAGTTCAAATCCAGGCTATGTCACAGCCGACCGTGACCGGGAGTTCCTAGGGGACGGCGCACAATTGGCTGAGCGCTGCCCGGGTCGAGAGGGCTTAAGTCGGCAGGGGAATCCACGGCTCACCGCGCATCAGCGACCCCTGTGGCCAATAGGACGTCTGTGGTTCTGCAGTGGAGCCGCCAGATCTGTGTTGTCCTCCGGCACTATAGGTCTGGTGGCATCTCTGTGGATCTGCAGTGCGAAAAATGACGGCTTGGCAGGAGCACGTTGCTAAACATTGTGTTCAGTGCATGTCCCTCTGTGTCAGGAGGTTTGATTGAAAAGTACAATAAAACAAGGAAATAATTTGGATCATACAGCACCGCTGTATTAAACTGAATCTTCCCATGCAATAGTTACAAAGTAAGTTGTCTCTCAATGGACATTCATGATTATTCTCCAAATTCCACTTGTGAAAAAAAAAGATGTTCAAATCTAGCAGGCTTTGAGGATTTTCTTTTACACTTTACAATTCATGTTGTTACATATAGACAGAATGTGCATTACCAATGATATCTACCTTTATAATAATAGACAGACCAACTATATAATAGCACAATAAGACATACACTGCAGGTTACTATGCTGGTCACCCCAAATTTGCATTGGCAAAACTAACCAGAGGCTCAGAACTGTTGCAGTTTATACAAGAATGTCTGCAAACAATTCCAGCAAATGTTCCAGGAAGGGTGTACCTACTCTTGAAATGTCCCACTTTGCAGCTTTTTCCTCACAGTTCTTATTCTTTCCTTTCTACCTCTGCCAGAAGTCTCTAGCTGGCCCTTGCCTTCCTACATTAAACTACCATATGTCAATTGATGGCAGTCCTAATAGCTCTAATGAAAGAGCTTAATCTCTCCATAGGACAGCTATCATGCCATGGTTAAGAATACCAGCAGGAAGTTTTTTAGTTGATTGAACGCAATGCACAATTTATACTGTAACTTCTATGGTTCACCTGCTGTTCAAGAAGTTTAAGTAGTAGACAATTTTCTGAACACACAGTTTTTAAATTGTTATATATCAAGCATTTTTTTCAATTGGCAAAAAATAGTCTAATCATTAGATTTTGAATTCTTGTTTAGACTCGACAACAGAAAAATATGCTTTCTAATTACAAGGTGACATTAAGAAAAGGTCAAAACACTCATTATTTAAAAAAAGCCTTCAATGATTAGCTTCTTTCACACTGGCACTCCTACCCGAGTTCTGAAACATCAATATGAATGATAGTGAATATGGAGGAAACTGCTAACTGAGTGTCTACTATAAGCCCTCTATCAATGCCAGAAGGGAGATGCTGCTGCAAAGGAGACAGAGGAGAAAAAGACCAATGGCGACAGCAAACAGAGATGGTAGCTTTGTGTTTATTGATCAGCTATACTATTGCTTTCCATGCACCTGTGATTATTGTCAAATGAACACTGTTTTAGCCTAAAATGTGTCTACTCTTCAGTGCACAGTGGTAATAACACAAGCTATGGATGGGTTAAATTCAGCCTGCCTGTCCTAAGGGATGACAAGGCAGTAACCCAAAGTCAAACAGAACATTTAGAAATCATCTGTTACCTGTTCAAACTGGCAACCAGCCATCTTTAAAATCATTGCCTCTCTGCTTAGGAGACTGACTTTCATAATGGTAATTCCTAACTGAAATTCCCTTTTCTAACTTTGCTCCTCTCTTCTGTATTCATTTGTTGTAAGCTTTTCAGTCTAGTCCAAACCAGGCTCCGGTTTAACAGAGCTATCATTATTACAGCACATATTTAAAAGACTTTCATTCTTTTTTTTTATTGATGCAGTAAGTACCACAACTCTGCAAGTTATGCCCTTCAAAATGAATTCCGAGGTGTAGGCTGTGCTGGTGGGTAGTAACATATAATAATTTCAATTTTCAAACAGCGACCAAAATGCTAAGCATTACATGAGCGTAAAGAGGAAACTTGCTCGAAATGGAGGTTTTGTTAAAGATGCATACATATTGTGACAGGGTGACTGTCCCTGTTAGAAATAAAGTCAATTGTGGTCATTATTTTTATATAAGTGCCAATTTCTCATTCTAAATCCGTTTAAACACTATAATCGAGTACATACAAACAGCAATATTGTTACTTTTTGTTTCATTATTATTAACCTTGTAAATAGGAAAAGAAGAGAAAATAACTTACCCGCCACCCCCACCCTCTGTTTTTATGTTTCTGTCTGAAGCAGATGGTCCAGTAAGCTTTGATTTTCTTTGTAGTTGTTTTTTCCATCTAATTTTCCAATGTTATCTGTTTTACTGAGGCAAGCCTACAGGGGCTTTTTAAATCAGAATTTCGTTCAGTTCAGAGAAAGTGCGTTGTGTCAGCAATCCCCCTAGGTCTTGAAAAAAAAAACCTGGGTAACATCCCCTACAGCATGGGTTTTAATCTATTCCTGTGCTGTTTATATGGATTTTAATCAACTCAATTCACTACAATGTGTTATATATGTCGCATTAAATACTCAATTGTTTTTATCGTTTTAGTGGTGATGATCAGGCTAAGCGGGTATGATACAAAACAGACAGTTTACAAAAATCAAAAAGCTAAACAATTAAATAAATTCCAATTTTCCTTTTGCTAGGCTAGTCTTAGAAACAATTTCCCAGAAAATCTTGCAAGCAACATCCAAAAGCTGATTTGATTGTTCAACAGCCCCTTTAATGATGTTAAATGCACCTCCATCTCATTAGTGACCAACCGTGGCTCTGACACTAACTAGATTATGCATTGTTGTTCAACCGTAACAAGCCACACTGTTTTGGTCTGCTCATTTTGATCATGTTACATAAAGCTATAATAATTAGTCAATTTAAGTAGGGATGCAAGTCGATTATGATAGGTTCTGTTTTTAATCAACTCTTCTAAGCTGTTTTTAATGTCCAATCGGTTTTCGGTAAAATCGAAATGAAAGTTTATAACCAAAAATCATTTGTGCAGCAAAATGGGAAATACCATGGGAAATTGCACATGTTTTTAACTATGACAAATATACTAAGTACAGTGTTATTGAATCACTCATACTAATGCATTGTACAATTAGACACAATGTATACAGAATAAAAATGTCCCTGTTCTTGGGGAAATGGTATGAATTGACAGATAGCAGACAGATATTGTTCACATACCTATATAACTGTGGAAAGATCAAACTCTTCCTTTCTTAACAAGAGCTGGATCCAGGCTTTGTAATTACTTTCACTGAATTATTCTTCAAACTAAACACAGGCTCAAAAAACTGTTTAAATAAAACAATCTTGGATAACTGCCACCTGAAAGAGCCAGTGGCTACATAGTTACAGAAACACTGATCCACCAAGAGTAAAAGCGTACTGCTTGTGTCTTCCAATGTGAAACAAATAGGATATTTCTATAGAGCATTATTACTGGAGGCTTTATGTTGGTTTTGTCAGAGTATCAAACCCCCCAAACAGGTTTGGCTTTTGTACAAAACAATTGTACCAGCCAATGTTTAAATGACTTAAAAATATGAATTTGGGTTTTACAAATGGTCTGTATTTTGAACTTCAAAACATTACAGCTTGGCAGTTCTTTTGTGAGAGAAAAATGAAAAAGGTTTGACATCAAGTTCTGTGCTTCTTTGTTACCACCAGGATAGGTCTGACGTAAATCAGTTGCTAATAGATGTCTATGCTCTACGCATATCCCTTGCAGGCTGCATATTCCTTGTGACACATTCTATAAAACTGCTAACTGGTATTAGTGTCAGCAATGAAATACATACTATATGGCTCAAAAGGAAAGAGGGTTGTTTGAAAATGAGTTTGGGTGAATGAAATGACAGAGACAATGCTGGAGCTATAGCTACTAATAATTAGTGACAGGGTAACAGCACAGTATCATTTACATAATGGGTTGGATTCAAGCACAAAATTGATAATCCTATTTTAAACAAATAAATACACTACAAAAAGGTGTTTGATCAACTCTGTCGGTACACTAAGGAATGGCTTTTTCTAAGCTGTGAATTTTCTGCCAGAGAACCATTTACAATGCTGTTCTCCTGTATTGATTTTGCCAAAGGAATCTGTGTTTTTTTTTTTTTTACTAATAAAGATGATATAAAATTGTTTAATAGTCAAAGGAAATGGTCAAAGGCCATTGACCATTCCATACATTTTTTTCAGACAGTTTTTGAGTTTTTGGCATTAACAACCTCTTACTGGCCACATTACTATTTTGTAACATTCTCTGAAATATCCCTCCAGGTTAACTACTGTTAACCTGTTAGGTTAGTGCTCAAAGTAGGGCTAAGTTTTGTTTGTTTTTTTAACTTGGTTTTCTAATAAACTTATGCCACAGCGTTTAAAGAGCACTTGTCTGAACCACAACACAGACTCCTGCTGAAAAGGTCTAAATATATTACAATATGTATTGTAATAAAAAAAACATGTGAAACAAGCCTAAATAAAAGCAATCCATGACATCCAAACATTTAAAGCGGCAGTGGGGAAAAAGGAAGTCATAATCCCTCTTGCTGTGAAATGCTGATTTGACAACAAACAAAGGTATTGGCTTCCCTTAAGGACATCAGGTTTTTAGTACAACAAGGAATAGAAGTCCTGGAGACTGACATTTTACTGATTGTGACGCACATATATATGTAGACCAAGAACAAGGCTAGTCCCTTTTTTAGTTTTGCCTTTCCTTTAAATCAGGGGTGTCAAACTCCAGTCCTCGAGGGCCGCAGGGTCTTCTGGTTTTCATTCCAGCTTAAGCTCTCATTTAACATAATTGATCTAATTATTTGTTGAATTTGACATATTTAATATTTTTCAAGGTCTTTTACAGTTGATGGTTTTAAAAATGCACTTGATTCAAGGTACACTACCCATGAAATATTTTGAGGCCTTAACTAATTAATCAAATAATTAGACCAATTAAGTAATTGAGAACTTGGGTGTAACGAAAGCCAGAAGATACTGCGGCCCTCCAGGAACTGAGTTTGACACCCCTGCTACAGTGAAGTCAGTCAGACAAACTAAATAAAAGATTGCTCTTATTATGCATATAATGGAATAGCAGCACATTAAACCTGAAGCCTAATTCAAATTGAATTCCTCTAATTTATAAATAATAATAATAACCCTGGTGTTTAACTAGAAATATTTAAAGCAACATATTGAAGCAAAATTTCTTTCCTTTGTCACAAATTATCTTTTTTTTTTAAACCTCTGGTTGCCTGACTTGTCATGAAAATATTCCTATTTATTATCTGTCTGGATTGGAATGTTGTGTTTTCATCTGTGCTATTTTATATAAATGGAGAGCACTTCCCAAGGAATAACACCTGTGCTTTGCTTAGTAGTATTTAGCTCTGTCAATCGGTACTATACTGTTGTTTTACTGTCTTCCAGAACAGACACCATCTATAATTCAGTTTTGTTCAGATTACTTTCAAATTTATTAAGGATTCTACATAGCCAAACATTATAGTGTGATTATAATAAATGCTTATGTTTTCAACTCCATTTCACTGGATCCACACAATTTATTTTAAACAAATCTGGAAAGTAATGCAAATAGGGTCTTTGTCGACCAGTATACTATCGAAGTGTACCCTGGATACATGTCGATATATCGAAGTGTACCCCGGTTCGTTTGGTACCTCAGCATGTTACAAATGTACCCTGCTTTTTATTTTATTTTGTATTTATTTTTTATTTTTAGCTGTCCTCCGGAATGTGTGTTGTCAGCTTCTTTTAACTCTGCAGGCCCACCATGCAGCCAACCCAGAGCTACAGCATCAGAGGACAACGCAGCTCTGGCTTACAGACAAGCCCGCAGGTGCCCGGCCAGTCTACAGGGGTCGCTGGTGCATGGTGAGCCGAGGACACCCTTTGATTTATAGACATGTATCCAGGGTACATTTCGATAGCACCTCGGTCGTAAAGACCCTATCTGAGAATTAAGCTGGTTTAAATATAAACACAGTTCATGCCCTCCTTTTACATGTTTAAAATTTTAGGTAATGTAACTTTATATTCTCATTTGTTTAATAAACTTTTCTTTAAAATCCACTGTTTTTTTAGAATACAAATCATCTCTGAGTCCTGCAGTACTGATAGCAGCAGGAGCTATTAATAGTAAAACAAGAAAAAAAAATTGGAAACAGATCCCAAGGGAGGGCTGGCAGAATGGATTGCTGACACAGTTTCATGAGCTGCTGTCTTGGCAGTTAATTAAGCAATCATAACCCATAAGGTTGATATAATTCTAATATAAACCAAGGCACAATATCCAGTTTAGCATAAGAGCAAATAAAATGCTTTGGATAGGCCCACTACAAATAAAATATACAATCCTTGGTTTCTAGCCTGCCTGCAAGCCCCTCAGAATTAAAAAGGGAATGTCAAAGGACATTCAATTGACTGAAAAACCTATCCTAATGATTGCACATGTGTTTGCAGTCTTTAGTGTATGTCACTGCAGTTCTTCAAGAACTCTGCTCAATAGGGACTCCCGAGTGGTACATCCTTTAAAGGCACTCCGCCCACAGTGCAGGATTCACCCTATAGCTTGGAGATCGCTGGTTCGAACCCAAGCTATGCCACTGCCAACCGTGGTCAGGAGTTCCCAGGGGGCGCCGTACAATTGGCCAAGCGCTGCCTGGGCGAGGTAGGGGTTAGGTTGGCTGGGGAGTCCTTCGCTCATCACACACCAGCAACCTCTGTGGCTGGTCGGGCGCAATTGCAATTCAGAACTGCATTGTCCTCCGACACTAAGTTCTGAATATGGCCGCACGGTGGGCTTGCAGAGTGAAAAAAAGAGGACGACTGACGGCACTTGTTTCAGAGGACGCGAGTGCTCATCTTCGTCTCTCCCGAGTTAGTTCAGGGGTTGCAGCAGTGAGCCAGATTGAATAATAATTCGACATTCCAAATTGGGGAGAAAATTGGAAAATGAATAAAAATAATTGTTAAAAATCAGACACAGAAGTAGCTTTAGTACAGTGCAATCTTCTTAAGGATTCCTTAATGGATGATTTTCTAACACTGTTAATCAGCCAGTTATTAATGTACACTTTGTAGTGCAGGAACAACAGAGAGCTTTCCGCCTCCTCACTTAGAAAAGTTCATGAAAACACTTTCTCTTATTTCTTTCGTGCTTTTTGTTCTTACCTGACACATACTCTATTAAATTTATTTATTTCTTAGCAGACACCCTTATCCAGGGCGACTTACAATTGCTACAAGATATCACATTATTATTTATACAGTTGGGTTTTTACTGGAGCAATCTAGGAAAAGTATCTTGCTCAAGGGAACAGCAGCAGTGTCCCCCACCTAGGATTGAACCCATGACCCTCCGGTTAAGAGTCCAGAGCCCAAACCACTACTCCACACTGCTGCCCTTATTATAAAGTCGATACTGTATATATTGCTATTATACACCAGCAAATGCGAATGTTCAACTTCTCTCTCCTGTGGCAGAGTTAGACGGGACGTATGTAAGCTTAAGGATGTTTTCCATCTCTGGTACTGCTCTGTCTAGAATGTTTAACATAGGTCTGTTTAATGTCAGACTATAGTCACATTTAGCAGAGTATACTTGCAGAGTCTGAATGTCCTAATGTTGAAAGCACTACAGACTCAGCTAGCTGCTTACTCATGGTTCTCTGTCTCTTTGTAGTAAGCACATCTCAGCTACACTACAGTGCTCAGTCCAGAAATCTTCATCTTTACAAGATTTTTTAATGAGTCTGCTGATGCATTTATCACCTCACTAGCAGAGCACAGATCAACAGATTGTGATTGAAGAACAGCATTTGCTGGCTTTAAAATACCAAGAATATGGACTAGGAACTTTCCAAGAACAAAGAAGTTCTGGATCTTAAGCTGAGAAAAAAGTCCAGATGCTTCTGTACACAAGTCTATGGAAGCAATGTCACCCTCTGAGACTTCTGACAGTATATCAGGAATATGATCCTGATTATTAACACATTTGGTCACTTCAAAATGGCTTGTCTAGCGAATTTCCAGCAATCTCTTTAGTGAAGGGCCATTGTACCTTTAAGTGATGTAGTGGCGATGAAAGAATGCATACAGAGAATAAGAAAGATCAAAAAATCTCTTTGCACGTGGTTCACTTTGAAATGCATGCACTACTGCTAAGTGCAGCTGATGGTTGTAACAATGTATGTATGGAATGTGCCTGCACACCTCCATTAACTACTTATCACTGATGCACCATCATAGCACTGGCTGATGATGTCAGCATTAAAGCCTACAGCTGTAATGTATTCTGCATCCAACTGATGTAATTCAAGGAAGCCAAGCAGATGTTCCTCAGGTATAGAATCACTAACAAACCTTACCATGATGGGCAGATTTTCTACATTGCACTTATCTTGTGCCCCATCACTTTTGATACAGTACCCACTAGATTCAGAATGTATATATCTGTCTTTAATTTGATTAAGTACCATTTTATGTAATGTCTCTATCATCTCATGTTGTATATATTTTGATGTATGCTTTGCATTCTGTGGTATAGTCTTCACTATCTCTGCTAATGTAGGGTCTTTCTGTAGAGTGTATTCAAATAGCTTCATGAAAATCCCATTTGTAAAATAGTCCACATCCATTTTATCACCATCCCCACGAAAGGGGAGATCATTGACAACAAGAAAATGCTCTCCAATGCTTGTTTCTCCACTTGTTTGGTGCCCAACAGAGAACCAGTGGTTCCCTTTCAAGTCGAAAATAACCATCAAGTGTGGGATGTTGCCGTCAGGCAGTAGGGATTGGCTGAGCTTTATAGCAAAGCTGCTGAGACTCTCTTCCTCTTTTGTCTTCAGCATCGGTAGCGGTAGGTCATTAGAGCTTGTCGACTGACTGTACTCACTAAGCTTAGGCTTGAGAAGCTGGTTTTTGCCCCTTCTCCAAGTTTATTTCAGTTGCACTCTTTATAGTATTATTTTTGTTTACTTGGTTTATATATTTGTATATTATTTATTACATTATATATTCCTTCACGCTTTGCTTCGGCATCGCGTTTTTGTTTCTCTCGTGGTCTTCGTCTTTCCTTATTACTAAAATTAATTCATAATTATTGTTGTTGTGTTTTTGGGGTTTTTTTGTAATAATTATATATTTGTATATATATATATATATATATATATATATATATATATATGTATTGTTTAGGACGCGTCGCGTTGGCCTTGGCCACGCGTGCATTGCAGCCTCGGTCTTGCCTCTGGCTAGACCGTGTGTGTGTGGAGCCTGCTCTGCAGTCTCTATATATATAATCCACTGCGGTGTGTTCCAGCCCTACCACGTGGTAGCTGTACGGCCTGCCCCTTACAGTCACTAAGCACTATATAGTGTTGCTGCAGCGTCCCAAAAAAAAAAAAAAAAAATCCCTTTTTTTCAACATTAGGAAGACGACCACCAAGCACATACTCCCTTAAGCACCTAAGGTAAGTATTTTACTCAGCATCAGACACTGTACCAGCACTAGCGTCTCTGCTCTGCGGGTCAGCTGACGCTTAGGCGTCTCGTGCTAGCGTCTCAACGCTTGGTACTCGCACTCCGCGTGGTGTCAGCGCCTAGGCGCTTGGTGCAGCACTTCCGCGCTTGGTGCAGCTCTTCCGCGCTTGGGACTCGGTGCTCGATGCTCGGTGCTCGGCGCTTCTGCGCTCTGTGCTCGACGCTCGGTGCTCGATGCTTCGGAGCTCGACGCTCGGCACGCGATGCTTCGGTACTCGGTGCTCGACGCTTCGGTGCTTGACGCGTCTGTGCTCGACGCCGGTGCTCAACGCCGACGCTTTGGCACTCGGTGCTCGACCGCCGCTGCTCGACGCTTCGCTCTCGACGACGCACCTCCGACGCCGACGCTTCAACGCCGACGCTGTGGTGCTCGGACGACGCACCTTAGGTGCTTAGCGCCGACGCCGGCGCTCGACGTTCGGTGCTCGACGCACCTTCGAGGGTTGATGCTCGATGCTTCAGCGTTCGTGGAGCCACGCTCGACGGAGATGTCGGGTTTTCATCGCTGCGTGACCTGTCAGGCAAAGCTGCCTGCCAGCGATCCGCACGATGATTGTGTAGCGTGTCTGGGGCCAGAGCACGCCACATCCACGTTGGCGGATAGGGCTTTTTGCCATCTCTGTGCTGGCTTCCAGACGCGCACCCTCCGCCAAAGGGCAAAGAAAGCAGTGGGTGGGCACTCTCCCTCTTCGGGATCATCCCACACCATTTCTGCCCCGCCGTCGTCTACGGCGACACCGCCAGGGTGGCTACAGCTCTCCAGGAGCCTGTCCTCCCAGCTAACAGCTGGTCAGAGGTCCCCCACCAGACGCGCTCAGGAACGCAGCCCCTCCCCTCGTAGGGTACGCCCCCGTTGGGAGTCTAGGTCGCACTCCAGATCGCCTCGACGGAGAGGACGCTCTCGTTCCCCTCGTCGGGACAAGCGATACAGAGACAGGTCGGGGGTGGCGGAGCTAACCTCCAAAATGTCGTAATTCATGGAGGTTATGATAGGCAGCAGTCCATCCTTATGTCCCTGGCAAATGTGGTGCCCCGAGTCCCAGAACAACCGGCTGGGCCCATGGCTAGCCAGTCAGTGGCCCCTCCACAACCTGCACCGGTCGTCGCCCCTCCAGTGCAACCCCAAGGAGTGTGGGATGTCGATGCGGTTTCCAGAGACGCATCTGACGTCCTGGAAGGGGAGAGTATAGAGGCTGAGGTAGCCTCCCAGCACTCTGAGCAGGACATTGAGCTCGAGGTGCTGGATACCGATGACCTGACGTGGTCTGTGGTGAAGAGAGCAACCCGCCACTTGGGCATCGAGTGGCCTATGGAGGAACTACCACGGCGTTCCTTGTTTGAGTCGCCTTCAGCCCAGCCCCATCAGTCCAGGATGCTTCCGGCATTCCTAGATTTTGTTAAGGAGGTGCAGTCCACCTGGGGGGCTCCGGCCTCTGCCCCTGCGACTTCTCGCAAGGCCTCGGCCTTTAGCATGCAAGGGGCAAGTGAAGCTGGGTTGGCGTCCTTCCCACCGGTGGACGCTGCGTTCGCCGCGTTGGTGAAGACGCCAACGTTATCGGGGCTGACAGAGGATCCTGTATGCCCCAATAAGCAGTGCAGGACCACAGAGGTACATTTGAAAAAGGGGTACGCTGCGGCCACAGAGGCGGTCAGACTGTCAAATGTGGCCAGCCTGCTGTCTATCAAGCGGCACTCATTAGGGACCTGCCTGAGTCCCCTTCTGCGGCCCTCAGAAGCGAGTTGGGGACAGTCAGTCAGCTGCTAGTAAAGCTGGCCCAGCTCAATGCGCGGGCTCAGGGCAGGAGCATCGCATCTCTGGTGGTGGCCAGAAGGCAGCTCTGGCTCTTGCAGGCGAGAGTGCAGGAACCTGATAAGGCCCTGTTGCTGGATGCCCCAATCACACCGGGGCACACATTTGGCCCGGCAGTGGAGGAGATGCTGCAACGCTCCGCCAAGGCGCGGGAGGCGTCACAGCAAATGGCGAAAATGTGGCCAAATAAGCCGTTCCAGCCGAAGCAGCCTCAGGAACACCAATGGCGCAGGATACCGCCACAGCAGCAGGCGCAACCACGGGGTAGTAAGACCTCTCCTTCAGGTCCATCACCGCGCAGCCAACCTGCGTTTGTAAGACCGCAGCGCGGAGGGTGACGCCCTAGTGGAGGTGGCAGGCCACGCCCTCGTGGCTCTGGCCAGGCCCCTTGCAAACGAGCGCAGCCGAAACAGCCCTGAGAACTCCAGGCAGCTGTTAACCCACCCATACACTGTCCCACAGCTCCAGTTCTGGCAACAATGCACCAACGACATCTGGGTGCGCAAAACTATATTCACCGGGTACACCCTTCAGTTCCGGTTAAAACCTCCCCCCTTCCGGGGAGTGGTGGTAACTGCAGTGAAGGACTCGGTTCAGTCCTCAGCTCTGAATGTGGAAATACAGGCATTCCTCAGGAAGCATGCCATTCAACAAGTAGACCCTGCTCTGATCGACCAGGGGTTCTATTCCAAATACTTCCTGGTGCCCAAAAAGGACGACGGGCTCCGCCCTATTTTAGATCTGCGAGTACTGAACAAATACCTGCGGGTGTTATCGTTCAGGATGCTTACGCACAGGCAAATCATCCAGTCAGTCCGACACGGCGACTGGTTCACCACCGTGGACCTGACAGATGCGTACTTTCACGTTCCCATCTGCCCGGGTCACAGGAAGTATCTGCATTTCGCATTTCAGAGCAGGGTATACGAGTTTTGTGTCCTTCCATTCGGCCTGTCACTAGCTCCTCGAACCTTTTCCAAATGTATGGATGCCATTCTAGCTCCCTTGCGGGCTCAAGGTGTCCGACTGCTGAACTATCTGGACGACTGGCTCGTCTGCGCGCAGTCGAAGGAGCAGTTGGCACAGCACACAGTGATGGTTACAGACCATCTTCAGCGGCTAGGTCTGAAGGTCAATTCAGAAAAGAGCCGCCTCGTGCCGAGCCAACAGACCGAATTTTTGGTCTGCATCTGGACTCAGTGTCCATGGAAGCGACCCTGTCGACACAAAGAGTTGCCTCGATGGAGCGGTGTCTCTCCCTATTCAGGTTGAGAGAAACAGTCAGCATGGAGCTGTGTCAGCGCATGCAGGGGTTGATGGCTGCCGCCTCGCAAGCCCTTCCCTTGGGCTTATTACACCAGAGACCTCTGCAGGCCTGGTTCAATGCCTTTGCGTTGCATCCGCAGAGAGACAAACACCGCAAGTTGACGGTATCCCGAACCTGCTAGGAAGCGCTGCGCTGGTGGAAAGTTCCGTCGAACATCCGCCAGGGAGTCCCATCTTCCGAAGGGAGGTTATCACGACCGACGCTTCCAACCAAGGCTGGGGAGCAGTCTCGAACGGGACAGGGACCCGTGGAGTGTGGTCAGGACCCTGGAGGTCAGCCCACATCAATGCTCTGGAACTCAGAGCGGTGGACCTCGCCTCCGGCACTTCTTGCCAGTGCTTCTAGGCAAGCATGTGCGGTCAGACAACACCACAGTTGTGGCGTATATCAACCGCCAGGGCGGCTTGCGGTCCCCCGGTCTTCACCGGATGAACACGGATGTTGCTATGGGCACAACCGCGTTTAACCTCTCTGCGTGCGGTTCACCTACCGGGCAGAGTCAATTACGCAGCAGACCTCCTATCCAAAGGAGGCCCTCTTGCCGGCAAATGTCGTCTCCACCCTCAGGTGGTAGAGCACATCTGGGAATGGTTCGGCACAGCGCAGGTAGATCTCTTTGCTATGCAAGAGACCACGCACTGCCCCCTGTGGTTCTCGGTGAAGGACCTCGACAGCCCCCTAGGAGTCGATGCACTGGCTCATGAATGGCCACCAGGGCTCCTATATGCATTTCCGCTGATTCTGATGCTCCCCGCCTTCTTAGAGAAGGTCAGGGTAAAGCAAGCGACAGTGATTCTGATCGCTCCTCGGTGGCCTCGGAGAATATGGTTCCCGAGTCTGGTGCAGTTGTTGCACGGTCGCCCGAGGGAGCTCCCTCTGCTAGCGGACTTGTTGTCCCAAGCCCAAGGAGGGCTATGGCACCCGAACCCCAAGCTCATGCAGCTATGGGCTTGGCCCCTGAACGGGAGCGCCTGTCAGCCTTAGGGCTCTCGACGTCGGTGATTTCGACCAGAGTGCTAGAGCGCCCTCTACTAGGTCGCAGTATACATACAAATGGCAGTTGTTTCAAGATTAGTGTCTGGCGGAGGGCCATGACCCAATTTCCTGCCCTATGGCAGTGATATTACAGTTTCTACAGAAACTGTTAGATGAAGGGAAATCTCCCTCTACACTTAAGGTGTATTTAGCCGCCATATCGGCTTGCCATGTACGCATTGACGTTCCTGAAGGGCGCAAGACGCTTGCGGCCTCCAAGGATAACCAGTTTACCGTCATGGAGCCTTGACGTGGTCTTAGAAGCCCTTACCAAGGCACCGTTCGAGCCTCTCCACAGCATGGACATGAAGCTCGTGTCTATGAAAACCGCGTTTTTGCTATCAGTGGTATCAGCAAAACGCGTGGGCGAGTTACACGCACTTTCAGTGCATTCATCATGTACTCGTTTCGCAGGATACGGTCTCCATGCGTCCAAATACGGCCTTTTTACCCAAGGTCATATCCCCGTTTCATATGAACCAACCAGTCGAGTTGATGGCGTTCCATCCTCCTCCTTTTTCTTCCCCAGAGGAAGAACGGTTACACATGCTCTGCCCAGTGCGGGCATTGAGGTGTTATATTGACCGTACAACGACTGTGAGGCAAACAGAACAGTTGTTCATATGCCATGGTTCTAGGACTTTGGGTCAGCCGTTGTCTAAAGAACGCCTTTCCCATTGGATAGTGGATGCTATTAAATTACCATATGAATCTGCAGCCTTCCGCCACCAGGGCAGTTGAAGGCGCATTCCACTAGGGGTATGGCGACATCCTGGGCCCTCTTTAGAGGGACGCCCTAGTTGGCGGTCATATTGAGTATTGTCACGATATGGTGTTGATTGTTCCACCTTAGGACAGGTGTCATTGCGAGCATAGACGCTCAGGCACGGTTAACGCAATTGCGTTATGACGTAAGTCTGTCCTACTGCCGAGAATCCTCCCTCGGGACGGCTTGGGTACACTGTTCCCACACTTGATGGTTATTTTCGACTTGAAAGGGAACGATAGGTTACGGATGCAACCCGGTTCCTGAAAGAGAAAATAACCATCAAGCTGCGAGGTCGCTCCGGAAGCCTTCACGGCCTGAAGAGCAAAAGAGGAAGAGAGTCTCTGCGCACTGCGTATAGTAAGCTCCCAGGGGGGCGGGCTTACGTGGCAGCTTGCACAGAGGCCTATCGGCAGCTTTGCTATAAAGCTCAGCCAATCCCTACTGCCTGACGGCAATATCCCACACTTGATGGTTATTTTCTCTTTCAGGGAACCGGGGTTGCATCCGCAACCTATCGTTTCTCCTGTTGCCTGTCTCTGTTTAAACTCACTCCAAGTGGCAATAGCTTGTAAATGAGCATGACTCGTGGCATATTTGTGAAAACCCCTTTCGCGTTCAAGCACAGACTTCCAATTGTTAAACCCACGTACAGGCTAACTTTACTATAACGAACCTTTCTTATAACAAACACCCGTTTTAAACGATCCCAACAGCAAGAACGGATTTTTTTCAATGCAAATTAGCCCTATTAGAACGATCACGTACAGGATCGACCCGGATACAACGATCTCAGTACTGACTGACACTGAACTTTCTCCAGTGTCAAGTGTGTTATTCTCTCAGTGAAAACTAATTCAAAAGATGACCTATTGTAGTACGAATCATGCATGATGAAGGCAATCGTTGCCTGTCCGTCACCTTCACACAAACTGCAACCAGGCAACGGGCGTGAGGAGCAATCTACGCTGGATAGTTTTTTTCATTTCTATACTGTTTTCTTTTAAACATACCTGTAGCAGGATGATTGCCCTGCACAAGGGAAATTACTGTTGCTGTAATTTATATGTGGAAACGGGTTTGTTTTGTGTGCTTTTTGGAGTTGTTATGTTTGATCAAATGATTGTTTACAGACGGGCGCTCGATTTGAGACTTGCTGCCTGCCTGTCTTGTATGTGCCCTCTGTGCGTTACCATAGTTGGTTGCGTCACATGACCTTCCGTTTCACTCGGCTGCCGGCGGACTTGAACACCCTGAACACAGTGAATGGTAGGTGAGGCTGCTAGAGTGCATGATAATAAATATCTAATTATCGGTGTAGACACAAATTAATGCATGCTCATGTTAATGTTATGTTAGCAGAGTCCACTGACAATCAAACTGGACACAAAAAAGTCGATAATTCATGTTACATGATAGCCTGAAAGTATAAATGATGTTGTAGTATTTCTAAAATATGAGGGTAATTAAAGTAAGCAACATAACAATGCTTAACTGAGATAAAGCATTTCTGAAGAAACGTTCTTGAGCAATATTTAGGTCTAAATAGCATTGTCTCCTGACTCAGCTTGAAATATATAATTTAAGTCACAACAACATTTAATTCTGCAGGACTGGTCAATACATATTACCATAGCAACCAAATCCTAAGACACCATGTCATTACCAGTCAGACATGCGAGGTCTATGAAAAGCCTTGTATTCCAGTTCCCCTGGGAGGGCTAGGATGGAAATGGAAACTTGTCTGATACAGCAAGTGATTGTATTTGGCGTATTAACCCTTGATTGATGGTGGAACCACTTCCTCGCTGTATGAAGCAACTGGATATGTATTAAGCCCACTATATATATCTAACCAAGAAATGATGAGTATCTAAAGCAATGAAGAAGAGTGCCAGAATTACTGTGCTCAACCATCTATAACCACAACAACAAAGCCCTGCACAGAAAGCAAAATCCATGTCACTTTTTCTGCATCTTTAACATCTGTCTCTTTTTATTACATCTGTCTGGATCACTGGTACAGAAACTTTTTTAATGATCATTTTTATGCATCTACAGAGATATGTAGATGGGCACCAATATCGAAATTGATATGCTTTTGATATTTTTCGATATCGATAATAATTTCCATATCGCAATATTGTGGGATTTAAAAAAAAAAAGTATTGTATGCAATAAACCCTATACATACCAATCATTGTCAGTCTTGTAAGCAAAGAAACACCACACACAAGTATTATTTAACCATGTTATTCCATTGATTGGCGTTTAGGTACCAAACGCTATTTGCATGCTGCATTAAGTTTGGTACTATTGGCTGTCTGTAAAGTGTTGCCGATGTTGTACCGAATTTTACATCATTTCAATATATGCGCATGCATCAGCGTTTCATTGAATTGTGTCCGTGTAATTACTTATGCTATTAATAATTTAGTCATCACCGTGATCTAAATGTAAACTTTCGGTATTATAAACCAGATGTTCTTTTTTGACATACAAAACGGTATAAAAACATCAACACACATCTAAAAATAATTCCCCATTAATGACCCAACAGTAAAATGAAATTAAAATGTTACCCGTGCACAGAACTGCACAAAATGTAAAAAGGCAGGGGCATCATTTCAGAAAAATTCCAGGGGGGGGAGCAAAGTTGTGTCAACATTGAACAGTCTCTGTCCCAAATAGCATCATGAATGAGAAAAAACAGGTAGTAATTGGGCCAGGTTTACAAGGAGATAGCGTGCTGCGCTTTATCAACATCGTTCTTATTCTTAAAATAAAGTGTCATTATGGCAGAGCAGGGCTCTGCCCTTGGAAATACTGGCAGGGGTGGAGTTAAATTTTCCTCCCTGCCCAGGTTGATTGCGTCAGGTGGGAGCAATCAAACAATTAATTATTCAATTAATCATTCAGCCACCTGGCATAAAAGGAGGCCTCAGACCTCCCAGTAGGGGTAGAGAGTTCCAGAAGTAGAAGCAAGAGTATTTTTCTGTGTGTGCTGGTCTTTTTGTTTGTTTTTGAATCCAGTGAAGGTAATGCCCAGCCTGTAAGCCTTATTCTTTTGTAAGTTTCATTTTGTGTGTATTTTTTGTGTTTTTGAAACCTTTTTGTTTGGCCCTCGTGCCGGTTTATTTTGTATTTTTGTGTATTAAAAAGCTTTATTTTTGAACTTTTCAAACTGTCTCTGAGTCTCACCCTCTGTCATCCTGTCACAGTTATTTTATAGTAAAAAAGTGTGTAACGTTACGGTTGTCGTTTTCACTGAAATATTTGTGTTTTAAATACACGGTAAAGGCTTTAACGCTAACCGAATTACTCTGCTGCCAGCTTCCAATATCCCAGTTAAGTAAACATTTCACAGTTACATACCGTAACTACTGCTACATTAAACAAATAGCGGAACAACATCAGTTTTTTAGTAGCAGCGATCATTGAAAAAAGTCATGTATTGCATGAGCTTTACAAAAAGATTTGTTACATACTTGCCAAGAGTTAAGTTTTATGCATTTCACCTGATTTCCACAACGAATGACACTTTGTATCAAATATAAACCAATGAACATAAACTGTTAAATAAGCACCACAATTCTGTGAATGTCAAAAGTAGTTTTAAATAACATGTTTACACAGATAACCACGAATAAACTAAAAGCGGGTAGCGTCTTGCTTTCATCTAGGCAAATTTGTCAACACCAGCCTATAAGTCTAATGTTTTTGACAAACTAATACCAACATTTGCATACGGCGAAAATACGTTAGTAAAAGAAATCCATTGATTTTCATGTATAACATTGCCTAATCATTTCTTTCCATATAAAATGCATATTTAAGCAGAAACATTTGAAAACAGTAATTATAACAGTAAATTTCAACCAGAATGTATCTGTAGTATACCAGCTTAAATATTATTTTCTGCTAGTCCACTGTGAAAAAGACAACGAGTTTATAGAGCAGCTATGCAAACCCGAAAACGCACAACACAGCCCTACACGAGTCTAAATCTGAAAAGCACAGCTCTACACACGAGCCTAAATCTGAAAAAGCACAGCCCTACACACGAGCCTAAATCTGAAAAAGCACAGCCCTACACACGAGCCTAAATCTGAAAAAGCACAGCCCTACACACGAGCCTAAATCTGAAAAAGCACAGCCCTACACACGAGCCTAAATCTGAAAAAGCACAGCCCTACACACGAGCCTAAATCTGAAAAAGCACAGCCCTACACACGAGCCTAAATCTGAAAAAGCACAGCCCTACACACGAGCCTAAATCTGAAAAAGCACAGCCCTACACACGAGCCTAAATCTGAAAAAGCACAGCCCTACACACGAGCCTAAATCTGAAAAAGCACAGCCCTACACACGAGCCTAAATCTGAAAAAGCACAGCCCTACACACGAGCCTAAATCTGAAAAAGTACAGCCCTACACATGAGCCTAAATCTGAAAAAGCACAGCCCTACACATGAGCCTAAAGGCCATTGCACACTGGATCCGATAACGCATCCGAATTTAACGTGCGTCTAAACAGAAAAAAAAACAATCATGTGCATTCCCTATTGCACCTTGCACACTGAGTCTGTAATTGTCGTACGATGGTAATGCGTCAGTTTTGGAATCGAAACAAGTTAGATTTGATACGATTTGACGTACGTACGTTAACGACTGGGAAAACAGGTACCCTTGCAGTACCCTGAACAAAATGGAAAATTGAACTGTGTGTGCTGCCAAACAAAAATTACTTTGATAAATCCAACAAAGATTACAAATACTTTGTGTAAAAAAACACATGGAAAGACAATGCCATGGACTTGAATCATATGTATTATAAAACATGAAAATGTGGATTTTGTACAAGCATATAAGCCTACTTTTTATTTCAATTGTAGTTGAGGAAGTAAAGAAACAATGGCCTAACCTGGAGACACACATATCAGAGAAAGAAGCATGGCAGGACAAGAGCGGTCAGGGCTTAATAGTCAGAAAAGAGGGGCAGTACATGAAAGAGATGGAAAGTATTTTCGGTAGCTCATTGCTAGTTTCCCAACTTTTAGATACATATTTATTTCAGGAGCGAGTGTTTGAAAAATTAAATATTAGTCATATAGTTCCTGATGCTATGATAACCGTGTTGTATAATATCATTTTTTTTTTAATGTATTGCGTAACAACACTATTGTAGTCTAGTAGAAACGTAATAATTAGCAAACATTTTCCATCAGTGTTTGCTGATCAATAAGTTTATACTAAAATTTTTGTGTTAAAAGTTAAGTAAGAATTAACAGAATTGTATTTATTTTTTATTAAAATACTGAAACTAGGTATATTTACTACAAAGCCTCTAGTGCACATCAGCGCTCTGAAGTACAATATTAACGCATCTAGTGTGCAATGGATTGGCAGACGACTTTTTCGGATGAATAATTCTAAATGATGGAACGGATCCAGTGTGCAAAGGTCTTTAAATCTGAAAACGCACAGCCCTACACATGAGCCTAAATCTCATTTTCAAATCTATGGTACCTTTTCTTTAGCGCACGTACAAATAATTTACCTGGGCATCAGTAATATTAATAGTTTCTTCCACAAGTGAATCCCTCCTTCTTGTTGCTGTGTTTAATTTGTCATGAACACAAAACAATACAAACAAAACCAAATTAACTCTTCCCAAACTAAACAGAATACCGTCCCCAACCAAAACACCATTTCTTTTCAAGTCACACTCTTTTTCTCATGTTCTCTCCTCTCTCTCTCTTTCTTTCACTCTCTCTCCATACTCCTAGAACCTCTTTGTACAGCCACCATGTATTGCTTTTAAATGGCCTATAATTTGAAGGCCGACCCGCATTCCCGCACCCTCCGCTCCAGCTTCCCTTGAGTTCGTCAGACGCCTCGGTCAGGGGAGGAGCCTGTATACCACTGCAAGTCCACCTTGGGGACCGCCTACTGGACCACGAGTTCTGGCTCGCCGACATTGGGGTGAGTGTATCCTGAGACTGGACCTGCTCATCAAGACTGGGGCTCGCCTGGACCTCACCACCTCGATCCTGTGGGTTGGTTGCCACTGCCTTGCCTTGGACCCAAGGTCGGATTCACCACCTATTGCCTGATTATATATGTCTGGCAGGCCGCCCATATACATCGAATATATGGACGCCTCAGGGCATTGTGAGGCACTAATGGGTTTCATACGAAATAAGTTGATTGTCCAAATACTTTTATTAAAGTATGAAATTCGTTTTTTGCATGTTATTTTGCATTTTATGCATGTCATATATATATATATATGGACAAGGAAAGAAATAGAATTTTTAGATACCATAGTAAAACTTGAAGAAGGTTCAATTGAGACTGATCTCTTCTGTAAACCTACTGACATGCACCAGTATTTACACATGTCCTCTGCACATCCGATACACACTAAAAGGGCAATCCCAAAGGGTCTAGGAATAAGAATACGAAGAATATGCTCAAAAGAAAGTGACTATGTAAAACAAAGAAATGTATTAAAAACAAATCTTAAAAAAAGAGGAAACAAAGAAAGAATTATAGAGACGGAGTTAAGAAAAGTAGATAAACTAAAAAGAGATGATCTACTAGATTATAAAACTAGAGATAAAAGGTCAAAAGAGTCCCATTAATAATGACTTACTCTAAACTTTTGCCCAATATTTCTAAGATAGTTTGGAAACACTTGTGGATTCTACATAATTCAGAAAAACTAAAAAAGTATTTCTTAAGGCCCCAGTTGTAGCATTCAAAAGAGAAGCTAATTTAGGTGATATTTTAGTTCACAGTAAACATAAAAGAATAATTGACAAAATAGGTTCTACTGAACATGTGCACCAGTAGATGTAAAGTGTGTAAATACATAGATAAAAGTAACAATATAATTAAACATAAGAACACCACATATCCACTAAAAACTAATACCTACTGTAAAAATAGCAATATTGTTTATGGAATAGCCTGTGAAAAATGTGATGAAATCAAATATGTTGGAGAGACTGGAACTACTTTATATAAACGAATTCAGAACCACCTTTCATTAATTAGAAATAAAAAAATGAATGAACCAATAGTACAGCACTTCACCAGTCAAGGACATGACATAAATGATGTAAAGTTTGTAGTATTAGAACAGCTCAAATTAGACAATGCAACATAAAGAAGAATAAAAGAAAGTAAATGGATAAATAGACTGAATACGATTATGCCAGCGGGACTCAACAGAAAAGAATGAACTAATTAACTTCAATAGATATATAACATTTAAATAAATAAACAAAGCTTGTTCAAAAGTTGTGCATGCTGATGCACTGGGGAGGCCAAATCTAGACTGATCCTCAGAGCCAGCATTGCATGATATAATAAAAATATAAATTTATATAAAGTAATGTTAATTAGAAATAATACAGATTCAAAGATAGAAGTAAAAATGATGTCACAATATATAGAACAGCATTACATCATTTAAGAATAAATCATAGATTTGAATGTAAACAATAACAAGTGGTTGTCATGCCGTCAAAAACCTATAAATACCTCCAATGTTTTGATTCAAACACAGGTTCCTTGAGAAAGATATGTGCAACATATCGAAACGTTGAGCAGCTGGCTCTTTGAGCTAAAATATATATATATATATATATATATATATATATATATATATATATATATATATATATATATATATACAGTACTGTGCAAAAGTGTTAGGCAGGTGTGAAAAAATGCTGTAAAGTAAGAATGCTTTCAAAAATAGACATGTTAATAGATTATATTTATCAATTAACTAAATGCAAAGTGAGTGAACAGAAGAAAAATCTAAATCAAATCCATATTTGGTGTGACCACCCTTTGCCTTCAAAACAGCATCAAGCATCAATTCTTCTAGGTACACTTGCACACAGTTTTTGAAGGAACTCGGCAGGTAGGTTGGCCCAAACATCTTGGAGAACTAACCACAGTTCTTCTGTGGATTTAGGCAGCCTCAGCTGCTTCTCTCTTCATGTAATCCCAGACAGCCTCGATGATGTTGAGATCAGGGCTCTGTGGGGCCATACCATCACTTCCAGGACTCCTTGTTCTTCTTTACGCTGAAGATAGTTCTTAATGACTTTCGCTGTATGTTTGGGGTCGTTGTCATGCTGCAGAATAAATTTGGGGCCAATCAGATGCCTCCCTGATGGTATTGCATGATGGATAAGTATCTGCCTGTACTTCTCAGCATTGAGGAGACCATTAATTCTGACCAAATCCCCAACTCCATTTGCAGAAATGCAGCCCCAAACTTGCAAGGAACCTCCACCATGCTTCACTGTTGCCTGCAGACACTCATTCGTATCGCTCTCCAGCCCTTCGGCGAACAAACTGCCTTCTGCTACAGCCAAATATTTCAAATTTTGACTCATCAGTCCAGAGCACCTGCTGCCATTTTTCTGCACCCCAGTTCCTGTGTTTTCGTGCATAGTTGAGTCGCTTGGCCTTGTTTCCACGTCGGAGGTATGGCTTTTGGCCGCAAGTCTTCCATGAAGGCCACTTCTGACCAGACTTCTCCGGACAGTAGATGGGTGTACCAGGGTCCCACTGTTTTCTGCCAGTTCTGAGCTGATGGCACTGCTGGACATCTTCCGATTGCGAAGGAAGTAAGCATGATGTGTCTTTCATCTGCTGCAGTAAGTTTCCTTGGCCGACCACTGCGTCTACGGTCCTCAACGTTGCCCGTTTCTTTGTGCTTCTTCAAAAGAGCTTGGACAGCACATCTGGAAACCCCTGTCTGCCTTGAAATTTCTGCCTGGGAGAGACCTTGCTGATGCAGTATAACTACCTTGTGTCTTGTTGCTGTGCTCAGTCTTGCCATGGTGTATGACTTTTGACAGTAAACTGTCTTCAGCAACCTCACCTTGTTAGCTGAGTTTGGCTGTTCCTCACCCAGTTTTATTCCTCCTACACAGCTGTTTCTGTTTCAGTTAATGATTGTGTTTCAACCTACATATTGAATTGATGATCATTAGCACCTGTTTGGTATAATTGTTTAATCATACACCTGACTATATGCCTACAAAATCCCTGACTTTGTGCAAGTGTACCTAGAAGAATTGATGCTGTTTTGAAGGCAAAGGGTTGTCACACCAAATATGGATTTGATTTAGATTTTTCTTCTGTTCACTCACTTTGCATTTAGTTAATTGATAAATATAATCTATTAACATGTCTATTTTTGAAAGCATTCTTACTTTTTACAGCATTTTTTCACACCTGCCTAAAACTTTGCACAGTACTATATATATATATATATATATATATATATATATATATATATATATATACTATATATATATATATATATATATATATATATATATATATATATATATATACAGAACCAGTCAAAAGTTTGAGTACACTTGCTGGAAACAAGGTTTTTTTTCATAATTGACAATGTTTTTTCGTCATGTATACGTTTCTCTAAATACTTGAATAATATACAAAACAAAACATAAGGAGTATCAAAGCAATGTTCAAGAAAATTGAAAATTGTCTCTAAATCTTGGATTCCTCAAAATAGCCACCCTTTGCCTTAATAACAGCCTCACAAACACGAGGCATTAGGTTAACAAGTTTCAGCAGGAAATCACCCGACATGTCTTCCCAGGTCTTCTGCAGCAATTCCCAGAGATGTAGGGCACTTGTGGGTAGCTTTGCTTTGACTCTTCTGTCCAGTTCGTCCCATACAAGTTCTATGGGATTGAGGTCTGGAGACTTGGCAGGCCAGGTCATTAGATTGAGTTGTCCTTCACTTTCCTTCTTCACCAGATAGTTCTTGCACAACTTTGAGGTGTGCTTCGGGTCATTATCTTGCTGAAGAATGAAGGACTGCCGAACTAGCCGTAATCCTGATGGAATGGCATGCCTCTGAAGTATGCTATGATAGCCATGCTGGTTGAGCTTGCCATGGACTTGGTAAAGATCACCAACACTGTCACCAGCAAAGCAACCCCAGACCACGACACCTGCCTCCTCCATGCTTGACAGTGGGAACCACACATGCAGAACTCATGCGCACACCCTCTCTGCGTCTTACAAATACTCAAGCGGTTGGACCCAAATATTTCAAATTTGGACTCATCGGGTCCATAAGACCGACTTACCTCCTCAAACGTCCAGTTTCTGTGTTTTTGGCCCAGGCAAGTCTCTTCCTCTTATTCTGCACTCTTAACAATGGTTTCTTTGCAGCAATTCTTCCAGTTAGGCCAGCTTCACGCAATCTCCTCTGAACAGTTGATGTTGAAACATCTGTACTTCTAGTAGCATTTAGCTGAGCTTGTATTTCAGGGGCAGTTAATCGCGGTTTCCGCAGACTTGTGACTCAATGAACTTGTTCTCTGATTCTGAGGTCACCCTGCCTGACCTTGTTCGGTCCTCATGAGTGCCAGTTTCTTCAAATCGCTTGATGGTCTTGGCCATTTTCTGCTCCCTTACATTTAGGAATGATAAACTTCTGCCTATGCTACCTATATTTATAGTAATCATGGACCCTCACCTGTTAACAATAATTGGTGACAAAAGGTTAATTAGGTAACATGCTAGTTAACTCGGAGAACATCTAACAAAGACACTTTTATACTTAGGCCAGTGTTCTAACACCGTTATACACATTTCAGACTTTTAACTGACTTGGGCTTCAGACTGAAATCCCCTTGCTTTGGGTGACCATTTCATTGAAATTGACAAGATTTACATTTTCATTTAAAAATAAATTTTTGAATGCAATTCACTTATGATTATCAACTTATATAGTACACATATCACATAATGAAATATTAAGTGTTTATAGACAAGTTTATAGTTAAAAGCATAGATAATCATGAAAACCTGGTTTTCAAGCAGGTGTACTCAAACTTTTGACTGGTACTGTGTATATATATATATATATATATATATATATATATATATATATATATATATATATATAAATCATGAACAGGGGCTTAGGGTGACTCCTTATGTTGGTGTTGCACCAAAACATTTGATACTGTTAAGGCTCAAAACCAAGAGTTTTCAGATGCTCCAAAATGCTATAGACAGTTCCTAAGTCAAAACAAGTGTTAAGCTAAAGTAATTTTAGCTGGACTGTGGCAGGATGGCTTGCAGTGGTGAGGTGTGGTGACGTCACGGACCAGGAAGTAACAGAAACAAAACAGTGGATGGGCGGGTGAAGCTGAACACAACGGCGCTCAGCGTTTTATTAACTAAATAAACCAAATTATTTAAACAAACAAAACACAACAAAACAAAAGGGTACGTTGGCCAAACAATTAGAAATAAACAAATAAGCGTGCTGGTTTTACCCCAGCACAATACTTAGCAGTTGTTTCTCTTATTCGCCTCGCTCTCTCCGCTCCCCGTACTCTCCTCTGTACACTCAACCCCGCAGCACGGACAGCTGCAGGTTCTTATACTCTGGTCGAGGGGTTAACTAGCTGTTAATGATCTTATTACCCCTCGGCCAAAGTCTGCACGAGTTTAGTAAGGATGAGTGACTGTCAGCTAGTTAAATAATCAGTAGCTGATCAGCCATGCATCCTCACAAGGTTTTTAAAATATAAAAACAACAAATACGCAGCGCTTTGAACTGTGCAGCAAACAAAAATACAAATAATAATAAATAAATATATAGGGGCGGGACACTCCGCCACATGGACACATCAGGAGGGTCTGTGTCCCTGAGACAGCATCTAGCTTTCTAGGATTTAGCCTTTTCTCAATATCCACTATAAGACGATCAATTAAATCAAAATGCAGTACTGCTTTCTGGGCTATTCCTTTGGTGATGAAGGGAAATGTTCTTTCTGATCTACTATCACACTTTTTAGTGGGCCAGTGTCTTCTTGGGAGCTGTGATTTTGCAAGCTCTACCTCTTCTGATTTCTCCCAGAATTCACCAAACCTTTTATATTTGAGGCCCTGTCATAACACTGCCTCCTCAAATTGCTCAGAGATAATACCGGTTTTGAGAAAATATTTGATACAATGAAGAACAGACTCACTGTCCATTTTTGGTAAAGACCAGAATATGAGAAATCTCTCTGTAACAGGGGGAGACCTGTACTGACTCTTCTGATGTGTTCGAAGTGCTGCAGGAAGAGGGCAGCAGCCCGTCAATATTCGCCTGTCAGTCATGGCAGTGACACGGAGAGGTGGGAGAGTGGTTGTGCGGGCTTTCCTTCTCTCTGAGTGGCTGAGAGGCGGGTCTTGGGGGGATTGCTGGCCCTATAAAATAATATTCTGTTGTTCCCTCAGGTCTGCCCTTCTAAGACGTGCTGAGTGTGCGGAAGCTCTGGTCCAGGACCGAGAACGGCTGGGAAAGAAATCCCAACGAAAAAGAAACCCAAAAGAAAAATAGTGGTAGCGGGGGAAACTGTGGGCAGACCCCTTAAGTTTTTGGATAGCAGGCTGAGGGAGCAGCTAGTGTAGGACGGAGACCCGGGCCGTGCGGGTAGCGACGGTTGGGGAAAGCTGCCGAGCGCAGCACCTTTTATTTTGTAGTTTTGTTTATTGTGCTTTATTTTCCGTTCCTTTCGCCTTTTGATTATTCCTGTGTTTGAGCACCTGTACTCTGTACCGCTCCCGGTATAGTTGTGGCTCTGTCTGTACCATCGCTGGTAAGACAGACCACAGACAACAGCGCCCTCTGCGGGCTAAAAAGAAATTACGCTCCCATAATAAAACTGGGCACCAGTGCGGTGTTCCCAAATCACCTTTGTGTCTCCTGTGTGTCAGTGAACTACCCACCACCCTTCCACACTCTCTTTCACGGTAAAGTCTTGTGAAACATAACAAACGCAAAATGACAACTGTTCGGTGTGTGTGACATCCTTGGTTTCATCACAAATTATTGCAAACCACCCAGATTCTTTGATTTCATGAACAGTATTCCTGACTATTTTTTTCTGAAATCATACTACAAAGTTCATTCTGAATCTCTCGACTGGTGTATGTGATTGTGCCCCTTAGGTGTTCACCTAAATCTGGGCATTCTTTACTTAACCAGTGCAACAGTTCAAGAAAATTGCCTTGATTTTTTGAGTCTTGCTTTTCATTATGTCCTCTTAATGGCATGCCCATTTGTCCAAGTATTAGAATAAAATGTATGATTATTTTTAGATTTTGTTGGGTTTTTTTCAACTTTCTGTTTTGCGGCAGAGCTGAGGATGAGTTTTGCTAGATGTAAGGAATACATACATTTCTGTAACAGCTTTGTGACCGGCAGATTGTTCATTAAATTGGTTGAACCACTAATTTAAATAAAAATACACATTGTTTATTTACATGTAATTGATACTGCTTGCAAGTAAGCTTGCATTGCAGCAACACTAACTGGACTTAGGCAAAACAAAGCTTTATTTAACAGTCACCGTTCCAAGCAGGTTATCAGTCACAGTCACATTTTACTATGACTACTAAGACTACTACTATTAATAATAATAATAAAAATAATAATAATATGAACTTCCGATTGTAAAGTGACCCCAGTGATTGGATGTGTCTCCATGATACATCAACAAACGCTTGCACAGTTTGCATTCAACTTTTTTTTTTTTTTTTGGTTGTCTGGGCATTTAACAAAAAAAATCCCAAACAGCAGAGGGGGCTTTGAGACATTTCTTTCAATACAGCGCTTTGCTGTCGAGATGGCAAATGAAGAAAGGGGGGAGGGATGGACGGTGCTCAGTTTTTTCGAAATTAAAATTATTAGTATTAGCGTATATTTTGTATGTTTTAAACATATTCTACCATAGCACTTGTCTTACACTGTCTTGTACACTAGGTATTCAGTACATATTTTACTGAAGCACTACAACCACTCTAGGTACACCCCCACCCCCAATGCGTTGGCATAATAATATACTCTGCTTCATACATGACAGCGGCATCATATAGAGTTGCTACGTAACATGCAATTTTACAAATCAAAAAATCAAATTTAGCATGTGTGACATTTAATGTGTGATTTACAGTATTCGCACATTGTCAAACGATTTCTGTTAACAGAAAAAAAAATACAGTGCGTGAATGGTGTCTGACGAACCTTCGAAGGTTTAAAACAATCTTCGAATTCCTGGCTTCTAACACAGCCCTAAAGTAAACAGACATCCCATAAAAGGGAAAACTAAGGGTATTGGGGACATGTTAAAACTTTACAATGCATTAGTAAGACCTCATCTAGAATATTGTGCTCAGTTCTGGTCACCTCGCTACAAAAAGGATATTGCTGCTCTATAAAGAGTGCAGAGAAGAGCTTCCAGAATTATCCCTCGTATTAAGGCATGTCATATGCAGACAGGCTAAAAGAATTGAATCTATTCAGTGCTGAACAAAGAAGACTATCTGGCAATCTGATTCAAGCATTCAGAATTCTAAAAGGTATTAACAATGTCAACCCAGTGGACTTTTTCGACCTGAAAAAAGAAACAAGGACCAGGGGTCACAAATGAAGATTAGATAAAGGGGCGTTCAGAACAGAAAATAGGAGGCACTTTTTTACACAGAAAATTGTGGGAGTCTGGAACCAACTCTCCAGTAATGTTGCTGAAGCTGACACCCTGGGATCCTTCAAGAAGCTGCTTGATGAGATTCTGGGACCAATAAGCTACTATTATTATTATTATTATTATTATTATTATTTATTTCTTAGCAGACGCCCTTATCCAGGGCGACTTACAATCGTAAGCAAATACAATTCAAGTATCATAGTACAAGTAATAATACAATTAAGAGCAAGATAAATACAATGACTTTGGTTCAAGCAAGTACAAGTGTGACAAAATACAATTTAATAATACAGCAGATAACAGTGTCAGTGATAGTTACATCAGGATATGATTAAATACAAAATACTACAGATTAAACACTTGGCAGATTACAGTACTCTGAAGTACAGGATTAAATGCAGTAAAATAGGGGGCAGATAAGAGCAAGTAAAGCGCATTTAAGGAAGGGTGATAAGTGTCCTAGGGGAAGAACAGAGGAGTTCTACAGGTGCTTTCTGAAGAGGTGAGTCTTGAGGAGGCGCCGGAATGTGGTCAGGGACTGGGCAGTCCTGACTACAACCTAACAACCAAACAAATTGCTCCACAATTTGCTACACTATGCCTGAAGAATTTCCATAACTTTTGGTTGTCCAATTTTTCAAAATGGATATTTGCGTAAACAAATGCCTCTGTCAGGTCAACATTTAATAAGTGGACTTTTGAAATATGTAAGTCACTGTTTTTTGTTTCTTTGCAAGTAAAGCAGTCGCAGTACTGCTCTGGATTTCCGCTGTTCTCTTTCGGGGAATACTTGCTGTCAACAGACGAGTTTTGGTAGTGATCTACAGTAAATTTGCAGGACGTACAGAAGAGCTTACCTCCATTGCTGAGTAAAACTCCTGCTGGATACTGCTTTACCTGATCTGCTGCAGACACATTTTTAGCCTTTTTAGAGACATCCATTTTCTTGTTTACAGTGTGTAGTATTTTAATTTCCCGCTTAGATTGCATATAGTCACATGAAAATCACAGCACAGCACTGTGTGCATGGTGAATATTACACGCAGGCACATTTTTTTATTTTTTTGTATGAAATACAAATAATTATGAAATGATTTTTATTTCTTAAGAATATTGTAAAAATCGCAGTTTTGGGCTAATTTCACGATTTCCACGCAGCCAGTGGAATTTCGATTTTCACAGGGCCCTAGTTATGAGTATATATATATATATATATACAAGTGATCATGGATTATGCCACTCGCGACCCGGAAGCAAATCCACTTCGGAACACCACTTCTAAGACAATTATTATTATTTATTTCTTAGCAGACACCCTTATCCAGGATGACTTACAATTGTTACAAGATATCACATTATTTTTACATACAATTACATTATTTTTACACATTATTTTTTACATACAATTACCCATTTATACAGTTGGGTTTTTACTGGAGCCATCTAGGTAAAGTACCTTGCTCGAGGGTACAGCAGCAGCGTCCCCCACCTGGGATTGAACCCATGACCCTCCGGTCAAGAGTCCAGAGCCCTAACCACTACTCCACACTGATGCCCAGTGCTGCCCACACAATTGCTCAAGAGCTGGTGCAAGTATTTGCACAAGTGTGAATACCAAAAGAGATCTTGACAAACCAGGGAACCCCCCTTTGTATCTTGACTATTGAAAGACCTGTGTGATCTACTGAAAATGAAACCTATAAGTACGTTGGGATACCATTCCCAAACTGACAGGCTTGTCAAAAGATTTAACATAACTCTGAAGCATAGGCTCCGTAAGACAATGAACAAAGATGGGAAAAATTGAGACACTATCCTACCGTATGTAATGCTTGCAATATGGGAAGTTCCACAGGGTTCTCCCCCTTTGAATTGTTATATGGCAGACAACCGAGTGGCATTTTAGATATGTCCAAAGAAATGTGAGTGAAGTAGGCGAACACGTGAAAGAATGATGTGGAACATGTGATGTAAATACAGGACCGTATTAGAAGTGTGACCCCTATATTTAGAGCGTGCCTAGAAAAAGCACAGGGAGTCCAGAAGGTTGACTATAATAATCAGGCCCAAATTAGGGTGTTTCAACCCGGGGATAGGGTAATGTTACAGGTACCAACCCCACAGAATACACTGTTTGCCCACTGGCAAGGCCCATATGAAATCATAGAAGCTGTCAGTCCAGTAAATTACAAGATCCGTCAGCTGGACTGGATGAAACAAGAACTGTCATAGAGAAGTCTAGTTAGTCACAAAAGGGGAGAACAGCGATGGTGCACCAGAGGCCAAAGTGCACATTGGACCCAAATTGGGGAACCCACAGCGTGCTGAGGTAGTAGAGATGATAAATAGAAATAAGATCTCTTCACCTCAAAATTACCAGGGAAAACAAACCTGATATTTCACAATATAGTCATGGCCCCGGGTGTGAAAGTAGAAGTGAGGCCATATTGGGTACCAGAAGCTAAGAGAGCTGAGGTCGAAAGTTGGGTGTGGTCGAGGAATCGTCCAGTTAGTGGACTAGTCCCATTATTTTAGTGCACAAGCTTAATGGTTCCTGGAGGTTCTGCAACAGCTTTAGAAAACTTAAAGTGTCTAAGTTTGACGCTTACCCAATGCCCAGGGTGGATGAATTAATAGAAAATTTGGGAAAGGCTAAATACTTATCCACCCTAGATTTAACTAAAGGGTACTTGCAGATTCCTCTTAGAGAGAGTGCTAAGGAAAAGACAGCGTTTGGTCTTTTCCAATATACGGTAATGCAGTTTGGTTTGCATGGTTGCAAAGATTAATAGACAAGCTCTTAAGGCCCCATACACAGTATGCATCGGTGTACAGTAGTCCGTCGCATATCCAACAGCGGTGGGACCTCAGTAAGGGTGGATATGTAAAAAGTCTGATAAATTAATCCTGTTTTAAATACCATTATATAACGCTGTAACAATTACAATATTCACACAATTATTGTTTTGAGATTCAGCTTTTATTAGGGAGCTCCCGTAGATCTCTTGTTTAGAAAGATACAGGGTATTAATGCTTGTGACAGAGTAGCCGTTTGCCATGTGGGTGCGTGCATTCACTGCTGGTGACAGGCAGGAGATCGAGATGAAGTTGATACACCCCACAGGCGAACAGGATTTATTTACACATCAAGTCAACACACTGAACAGCTCAGGTGACAGTTCCAGCAATGTTAGCGCACAGAGCACATACAACACAGTGTATGAAAACTTTGGTGGGATCTACAATCTCTGAACTAATCTTCTCTGTTCAATAATACACTTACGTAGCTGAATAGATTGATCATGGCAGATAAATGGTTAGGGTGGATATGTGATGGGCAGATACGACAGATTACTGTACTTAGGTGACACTGCAATTTTTAGTAAAGATTGGGAGTCACATTTAGAAAAGGTTCAGACTCTATTAGACAGGTCTGCAGGAAGCACGCTTAACAGATCATCATGGAAAATGCTATGTGGGGTTAACGGAAGCGCAGTATTTGGGGTTTGTGGTTGGTGGGGGTCTCTCCCCCGCCAACTGAACAAAATCGAGGCCATGAAAAACTCATCCCAACCAGTTAATAAAAAACAGGTGTGGGCATTTCTGGGCATTAGGTTTATACCTGGATTTGCTACCATTGCAGCTCTTTTAACTGAGGTAGCTAGAGCAAGGGCCCCAAACATGGTAAAATGGACAGAAGAAACAGATGGCTTTTAAAGCCTTAGGAGGAATACTGTGTGCTGAACATGTTTTAATAAGTGTCAGGTATGTGTATTGTCCGTGCGACGCGAAGCATTATCGGCAATTCTTTTTACCGTAATTGATAGATATATAGAGAAAAACAGGTTTTCCATGCACGGTGGGAGAAACTGGAGGTAGGCCCCAATGCCTTGTATCTCCAAGTTGTGGCAGTGCCAATGGAATATACTGTAACTTGAACTACAAGTTTTACTCTGAGTGACTGGCAAGATACAAAAATGAGAACATAAGAAACTTAAACAGCGGCTACTCTCAGAAGTCAACAAAACGGAAAAACGGAAATATAACATATAAATCAGCCCTCTCTCTTCTAGAAACACATTCGCTGAAATATGGTCAGTACAATTATGCAGCTTCTGACTCCCACTTTTTCTTCATTGGTTAGCGCTAACAGAATTCCGCTAGCGCCCAGCTTCAAAATCACAACATGAAAAGGGACGGCACAATCCAGCACAAACATAAAGCCCTTTGCCCTTATGTTTGCATTTTACCACATTTCCTCAACACCAGGCCCAATATTTATTCATTTTAAATGTACATCGTTTTTATAATGCTGCCAAAAATAACATCCATCCAAAACAACTCCATCCAGCCACCCATATAAAAACAATGCTGTTAGTTAACTGATTTTTAAACTTGAAAAGATGTATTTTTCGCTGTTAAAAAATGATCATGTGATGCATTTTAATATGACGAATTAACTCCCTTTGGCAAACATTACTGTGTGTTATGCATTCTGAACAATATCTAATTTCAATGACTTCAGGGTGCTTTTATTATTGAATAGCATTGTTTTTGACTTGTATCTCATGAGGTAAACCCTGTGTTACTGTACATTGTTTTGTTTGTTTTTTGGTTTATGTACTTTTTAATGTTTTATTTCATTTGACCAGGACAATATACTAAACATTAATGGATGGTATTAATATTGCCTTAACAACTATACTGTTTTGTGAAGATAAAAAGGCAATTTACATTCAGAGTGTAAAATAATGTGCTTAACCTGACCTTTCAAAATCAAGACCATGTTTTTCAAATAAAGAGAACCAAATGTGTGTGTGGGGTTGGGGGGGGGGGGCATTTTAAAATCTGGTTTGGATGTCATGGTAGCTGTGCACTGTCAATAAGCATGGATAGCAAAAAAATGCTATCGGCAGAAAACTTTACTCAGGCTCTAATTTAACCCATTGTGGGGGGGAAAAAAATTGTGGTCAGCTAGCAACACTGTAGTTTATTCCTTCAGAATACAAAATAAAGAAATAATTACTTTCTGTGGACACACTGTTTTGTAGCAGTGTAAGTGAAGTGCCCCTTACATGACGGATTCATTTGTTGTGAGCATGGAATCCCCCAACATGTATTCTCTAATGATGTTGCAGCTCCCTGTTGTGAGTCAAATTCAGTTACAATGGGCAAGAAAGCAAGTCAGACAGACATTTCATAGAGGGCTGATAGGTGCTTCCTTAACCAGGTTTGCACAGATTCTCAAAGGAGAACAAGTTTTATTTCCTGCTTCCCTGAAAATATTACCAATATTGACAGTATCAGTGAAGAATGGCCACACAACCCTCCAAAACAATTTAAAAATCTTGAACCATTGTCATGTTAAATCCGTGCAGCAGAGACCATGGTGTCCCTTCATTGTTGAAAGGGTTATTTCATGTATTTATTTTTTCTTTTTCTCCAGCCCCTTAGCTGTGCATACATGAATGTAGTGTGCATACTTGGATGGTGTACACATGACTTAGATAAGCTTGCATGCATCTTTGTACCTTTTTTTTTTTAAACACAAACAGAATGTTTCATTCACAAGTCCCCACAACCCACCCACCCCAGTTCCTATGAGATTTAGAACAACACGTGTTTTGCACAATCATTGGTTCTCCAGTTAAGTTCAGTAAAGTATAAGCAGTCAGAAAATATTTGTTTTGCATGGAGGCGACGAAGAAAAGATGATTCAAGTAAAGTCATTGTTATCTGTAGGATAAACATGATTCATACTCCTACTGCGGCTGCTTTACAATGAATACATACCGTAATTAAAACCTACATATATTTTGTGTAGCTGTAACACTAAAGGGCCTCTGGCATTGTAATATAACATTTACTTAATTACACATCATTTCTATATCAATATTTGCATTCATTTCTTTACAGTTTTCCTGAAGAACAAAAATCTTTCCCTTATAAAAGTTTATCCTAGTAAATGCATAGCAAAGTGTAATAAAGCACAGTGAAAGCATGGTAAACATAGGTAAACATTGTAAAGAATAGCAAGGTATGGTAAGGCATATTAATAAACATGGCAAACCAAGGTAAACTATGGTAAATGCATAGTATACACATGGGAGAAGCAGGGAAAACAAACTGAAAAAATAGTGGTAAACTTTTAGAAAGGTAGGTACACATTACACAACAGAACTGTTGACATTCTAGTCATCTAGTGTGTGTGCGCATGTTAAGTGCCTTTTTAAACCTCCCTTAAACATCAAACTAATCTCTACATAATATGTAACAGTATTTTAATAATCTCCATGTAACAGTGGAGATTATTAAAATAATCTCTACATAATATGTAACAGGAGGCTGTGTGGTCCAGTGGTTAAAGAAAAGGCCTTATAACCAGGAGGTCCCTGGTCCAAATTCCGGCACACTCACTAACTCACTGGGTGACCTTGAGCAAGTCACTTAACCTCCTTGTGCTCCGTCTTTCGGGTGAGATGTTGTTTTAAGTGACTCTGCAGCAGATGCATAGCTCACACACCCTAGACTCTGTAAATCGCCTTGGATAAAGGTGTCTGCTAAATAAACAAATAATAATAATATACAGCCTATGGCACTGGAGTCTGTAAGTAACAGACTTGATTATTTATGTGTGTCCATAAATGTCTTAATTTCCATTTTTATTATCAGATCCATTTTTGCTTTCCATTTTTTTTTGCAGCTCTGCACATTGTTTCTGAATGCAAGGGAATACATATTTTCTCAGTTATAGTACCAAAAATCTGCATTTTGCACTTTGACACCATTGACTACTTAAATAAAAATAAAAACTCTGCAGACTTTGGGTTACCATTTACACCCAATGCCTCAATTGCAATAGGAAAATGCCAGTTATCCAACATAATAAGCTGATGGGCTCATACTGTAAGTCAGGTTGGGATCAAATGGATTTCTAAATTTCTTTAGTGGCACAAAGATGTCCAACATTCTTCCACTTTGGTCACCCTTCTTCTGACATGAGGATGTCTACTCAACTGATTATTAAATCGTTAAAATTGGACCCTTCCTGGTTAAATACTTTTCTAGATTTTATACGCGTGGTACATACTTTTATTATAGGTATCTAAACAGGGCCAGTATTTAAGACAGGTATATCATATTGATAAGTTTAGGTCAATAAAAAAAAAAAAAACAGTGGTTATGTTATAGCTCATGTTTTTTCTATTCACATTACTGTCCTGGAATTATTTTTCAGAACTCAAAAGGTAGCATTATAGGTAGGATTTTTTGCGTCCCTTGCATCTGTTACCAAGAGTGTACACAATTATTTTATTAAAAAAAAATAAAATGCACTCATGTTAAGGGAAAGATAACTTTAACACTGAATTAATACAAACCCCTGAGTCCAAAGCTCTTGAAGAATTCAATAAGAGCTGAGATCTCTCCTGCTATAACAGATATTGGTGCTATTATGAGACCCAAGGGAAACCTACAATACACCTAACAGGTTTGCCAAAATAGAAACATCAAAAGAAACTACAATAGGTTAAGAGAACATTCTATACACTGTGACACCTAAGAAGTTTGCATAATAGATACCCCACTAATCATCCTTAGGAATATTGCTAATTACTAAAATCTCTAGACAGCAGGAAGGTTAAGATACTGAGCTGTACTGTGGCATTCGCTTACTCTCGTCCATATCACAGTTACATTGCAAAAAACAAAACGAATAAAGCCATAGGCACACCAAAAATAACTGCAAGTATAACATGTTTGTACATTTTGAGCTTTCTAGACTAAAGTTGCTTTTAATTCATGTAGAAACCATATACATGTGTTATTATTTCTGTTGTTTCCTTTCCGTGACCCTAATCATAGCAGCATCACTCTACATGTGATGGTTTGCACAGGAAGAACAACAAGCTAACAAACACAATGGGCAAGATTTTAATTGTCATAATTTATCAGGAGTTAATTTGCACTTGGAAAAGGAGGGTTTTAATTAACGAAACAGTATATAACTCACCTTGAAACAGTATTTAAGTTCTTTGGTGTTATAAAACAAAAATAAATAAACTACAGCATGCCTTTGCTGGGAGTGGCAGCAGTTGCAGCAGCAGTGGCAGCAAAAGTAATTTTAGAGCTTGAGTGCGAGTCTGAGATTGACAGACCCCGGCTGTGATGCCGACGATACAGAGAGAGGGTGTGCAGGACCAGGGTTAATTTCTTAGATTTACCAGATTATGATCTAAAAACTTGATTGCATCTGTAAATATTTTTTTTTAACTTGCTTTTTCTAATTTTTCGCATAAAAAGCAGCACACCATTTTAATTCGTACTGTGGAGGGTAATTGCTTCTCATCAGCTTGTCAACTAATTTTTCACAAACCCGCTGCATTGAAAGAACCCATTCCCAACACAGGCGGCTTGTTGGTAGGGAAGTGACGTCACTGCCCTGTGACTTTTGCTACATTGCTGCTATGTAGGGCAGCAGTGTGGAGTAGTAGTTAGGGCTCTGGATTCTTGACTGGAAGATTGTGGGTTCAATCCCAGATGGAGGACACTGCTGCTGTACCCTTGAGCAAGGTACTTTACCTAGATTGCTCCAGTAAAAACCCAATTGTATAAATGGGTAATTGTATGTAAAAAATAATGTGATATCTTGTAACAATTGTAAGTCGCCCTGGATAAGGGTGTCTGCTATTAATAATAATAATAATAATAATGTGTGTGTATCGTATAACAGTACGATACTAATGCTTTGTTTTTAATTGTTTTGTATATTTTTGTTTGTGATGTGTACCGTGCAGTACGGAATAAAATCTATCTATATATGCCTATGTATATTGCACCTAAGGGTTAAACCTGGATTATTCTTTAGTAATATACGGCCCGCTATACACATTAGGTTAAACAAGTTTTCTGGATAAGCAGCCCATGATAAAAGTTTGGTTGCGCATCTTTGGTATAGGGCATTTTGTTGACCTCTGTCAGACTCTGTGGGAGGACCTTCAATTACCTGCAAAAAGGGGCTGTGCGTACCCCCGCATATGAAGGTGCTGGCGTGGCAGCACTGTCATTTCAAAGGGGCATGGGTGACTTGATAAAGAGGGTTAACGATTATATCAGTATCCTACTTAATCAGGAGATATTAAAAGGGAGTTTTATGACATTGCTGAATTTCCTAGAGTAATGGGAGCCATTGATTGCACACACTAATCCCTGCAGCACCATGCATATACATTATGCGAACAGGAAGGGGTCCCATTCATTAACATGCAGGTGATTTGTGATGCATCGTATAACATCTGGAACGTATGTGCAAATTTCCTTGGCTCCTGTCATGACTCTTATATTTTGACACAATCCGCTGTGTTTAATAATTTTCAGATACCCAATACACCAGATGGCATATTAATAGGTAAGTATTATAAGACTATCTAGATTAGCGGTTCCCAAACCGGTCCTGAAGACCCACAGTCTGCATTCCAACTGAGCTCTCAATTACTTAACTAGACCCTTAATTGAACTGAATTTGCTTAATTAGACATTTTTTAATTATGTTCAGTTCCTAACAGTTGCCTAGATAATTCAATATTTGTAGTTCTGAAAATATTTTTTGTCTTTTTTATACTTATGCATGACATTTATTTACTTGTTTTAACAATTTGTAACCTTATAGAATGTTTGTTGTATTGCTAAAATAATATACTGTTATTTGCACCCAGTGTAATGTTACTACCAAGAAATTATCATTGCAACTGTAGCCTTTCTGAACTCAGGATACGGACATTATATGACAACTGACCTCTACTGTATATTTTATTTGAATTATACAAATAAAAACCTAAGAGTAAATAATGAAATCTTGGGATAGAAAACAGCATACTATTACAATAAAGTTTCCTTACAGGTGATTGTGGATTTGCAATGCATCCTTGTTAAGGAATTTTTAAAACCTAATAAATATATAATGAAGAGTTACATACATGGTATACATGTATAATAACTAACAACTACAAACACAAATGACACTTCTAACGTATTTATTTATAGCCTACAATCGTACATAATAAAAGACTGTATCAATTTGAATTAACGTCGCCCTCGAATTAACGCCTCACTCAGATATCACCTTTTTAATACATGACGCCCTTGAATAAATGCCACTCTCAATAAAGAAACGTAAATGTATTTTTTTTCTACCCCTGCTCAAAAAATAAAGAAACGCGCAACACTGGCTATGTACATGACACCCGCGAAGAGACTGCAACTTCAATCCAGCATGTAATGTACACACACCTTAGTAAGCATATGTTATTTTATAGTACAGTCCCGACAGACAACCCAAGATGAACTACTTACAGCACAGCAGAGTTCCGTGCCAACACAGCAGGGGATAAAACAAGGGCTGTCTGTGTACCTTGTCGTCAGCTTGGATGGTGAAAACTTAAATTCAGAGGAACTTTGAGCTTTGCTGGTCACTCTAACCGATCTCCGAAAGTTGGCTGAAGATATCATCTTGTAGGGGGTTTAGTTGTTTTGTTTTTTATTCAATTGGAATTTTACTCAGTCCTGTACAACTATGTAAAAAAAAAAAACTTGCTTACTATCTATGAGAAGATTTAGTTTTGGTTTCTATTACAGAGAAATTACAAACAAGCAGGTAAATTACAGTGAGAAAAAAATAATGCCCGAGTAGAATATATTTTAGTTTTAACAGAAATCAAACCAATATTCAGAGGTAATATTTTTCGTTAAGAAAAACAACAGCATCACACTCAACTACCGTTCTCTATCTCCTTTTCTTGTCCCGCCCCATAACAACCAATACACACTCCTGATTCGCTGGTACAGTACTCCCCTGACCTCCCAACTCCCACCTAATAGACTCTCGTTAACTGTCAGTAAATGTACTGTATTCAAGTCCCCAAAGCACACAACAGTATATTGCTGCAGATTGGAGGCTCTCACGGCGCTGCTTCTAAAATGCCTTAAATCATGTAATAAAATACTGCACCATTCAAAAACTATAGTATTTCTGATAAACGTCGCCCTTGAATAAACAAAAAAAAGATTGCAAAATGCACATTAAAAGAGTTGTATATAATACGCTGTGGTAAAATAGTAGGATTGAATTACTTTTATTTATTTATTTTTAATTCTGTACCGTACAATTTATTCCCACACGCCTGATAATCGTAAATCAGCATTTTATATGTGAAGTGTTCTAAATAAATGTACATTCTGGATGACAAAACGCACAATTTTAAATTAAGTTTACAAAATATACACAAAATAGATATTCCTATTATTTTTTATTTCCATTTGGCTGCTACTCGCAGGCGGGAGAGCTGTCTCCCTGTACTCTAGGAGTTTCCATAACAGCAAATTCTGCTTCCATTCATTTTTCTTGATCTCGTTAACATGCATTTTGATTAACGAGTTCCCCTTATCTAGTTGATGAGACAGGAAGTGATGTATGTGACCTGTGACAATTAAGTTTTTTAATGAGAAATGCGTTCATTAACGACCTCATCAACTCAATTTCAAAGCATTAACGCAGGGGTGGGGAACCTTTCCTATCACAGGCCATTGGCCCATGGAAAAAATCCATCGCGGGCCACACACAAAATACCAACTTTAGTTTAAAACAACACAGAAATTGAGTCTGTACTAGTGAGTCTGAATACTAAGTTTCATTCATTGTGTTGAGTTTGAAAAATAGTCGGACTGAAGGACACAAATAAAAGCTGTAAACCGGATTCATTCTCCTGCGTCTTTTTGAGAACTTGTACTGTATACTAATTTATAGCACAAAACAAACCTCGAAACCACTCAGGGATGCTACATATATTTGACATTGTTTTTTTTTCCAACATAGGGCTGCCAAATAAATGAAGTTTAACATAGCACTAGCTTGTACTTTAAAACATGTTATGCCTATTTAAGCAAATTACAAAAACAGTAAGGTTAACAAGCTGCACTGTTTTTTAAAACCTTTAAATCCGTTATCCTGTTCTGCAGTCCTACAGTACCTACACCAATTTGGAACACCATGTCCATCACTTCACACCAATTAAAATCAATTATTAATACTGACTATTAAGATTCTAAACATGCACTTACTATCGTATTTATAATCAAGGGGCATTCAACGTATTTCATAAGGTATATTTGCAAAAAAAATAACTGCACTCTTACCATAAACTTTCAAATATCTATATGGGGCTCAGATCGGCAGGAAGAATGGACGTTAAACCAGCCAAGAATTGTCTCCTCGAATGACATTGAAATGCAACTAAATCCTGTATTTTGGACCTTGGTGATACTGCAACAGGACCATCATAGCCTTGTTTATCTGTGTATCCGAAAACTGTCTTCATCAGAATATTAAAATACGTTTTCATATTTAGAGTACAGTAAACAGGCAGATGCAGTTTTCTGTTTTCCTTGCAGACACTTTTTCAGAAGTTCAAAAGACCCCGCTTTCACTGAAAATGGACTGAAGGACTGGAAAAATCTAAAGAAAAAACTTCAGAAACATTCATAATCTGGCACCACAAACAGTGTTCTGAAAGGTGGCATTTGTTCAAACAGTCGAAGGAAATGTTCTGACTGTAGCGTCAATTTTCAAATTCTCACAAAACAGTGGTGCGTGAAAACACAGTATGCTACGAAAATATTTAGCCACAAGTTCTGTAAAATCAGATTTGGATAAATGTAGAAATTGTGAAAAGGATGTTCCAGGCAAGGGAATGAGCGAAAAGGATTCAGGGTTTTCGTCGGCTGCCTCCTGCAGCGGTATGGGGGGCTCAGATCGGCAGGAAGAATTGATGTTAAACCAGCCAAGCACTGTCTCCTCCAATGGCATTGAAATGCAACTAAATCCTGTATTTGTACTACAGTGTTGATTTTGATATCCCAGCTGCCCTAGCAGTCTGGCTGTTGCGCAGTAGGAAAACGAGAAATGTTTGTTAGACCTGCTTTGCGCGTTTGAGGGGGAAAAAAATGGATCTTCTCCCACAAATATTTTTTGTGTTGGTCAGAACAATTTCTTGTGAGGGTTTGGGCAATTTATTTTGGGGAGGCTAACCCAAGCCTCTTATACGCGCCACCTATGGCTGGCAATTAAGATGTTGCCACTCGCAACTGGTTTTGTAAATTGTCATCTGTTAATCTGGCATGCAGGCGGCTCTTTGCTATTGTAAGCTTGGAAAAGAACTGTTCACAACGGTAAGCGTGTGTCTCCTGAAGTTTGGAAATTCATCGGCACCCACATACACTTTGTAGAATTCTAGCAGAGGCAGGTTGTTGTAATTATTTCATGTTGAATGTCTTCAGGTACATTGACTTCTTCAACATTGAAAGGGAGTGGCAGGTCTTGAAATCGCTCACGAACTAGTGTCATATTAGAATGGCAGCTACTGGCTGATAAATTCCTTTCTTCAACAGGGAAAGAACCATTTGAAAGGACAGGCTCTTTTACAAGTGGGTCATGGTAATACAGTAATTTCATGCATGCACATGTACTGTACTGTACCTTATTGTACGGATATTATAGTCCCCATTAGCTCCTATCAGTAGCAACTACTTATTCATTTGAGTATTGTCTCATGCACAAAGACCTCATTCAAATTCTAAACGTACTAGAACAGCTATGGCAGCCTGGATCTGAAACCAAAAGGCAAACTGTAGATATTTTGTAGATCCGTATAATTTCTACTAGTTTTCATTGCTTTTTGCAGCAACATAACTTAATATCCGTATACATTTCACAGGGCTTTAAGAGTTCTGTCTAGCAGGCCTACACAAAAATAAAGTGATTAGCCTGTTGCTTTAACAATTCTAATAAAGCAATGGAATGACCATTTTTGTTTCCCTAATACCTTTTTATTATCATTTGAATCATGTGCCATGCAAACATTGAAACTGCTCTTACTGGTGCATTGCCAAGGGACACCACTCACATTAGTTTTAGCATTTGCACATCTTAACATACCTACCAAAAACACACATATAACACAGTCAGTCTCCTTGATTCATCCAGACAAGGTTACAAACTCCCTGTACCCAGTCCTGAGTTTTAAAACTACCCTTGCTTAAGTATACTATTTATAATTAGGAGTTACAAGTTTGAGCAATACATTGTTCTTTCCCTATATCTGCATACACCTACAGTCTTAACTGAGACCTGGCTTTTTGTTGCCGGGGCCTGATTGCTCCAATGCTGAAAGATTATGAAATACATGGACAGAAGCAAGAAATTATTAGAGATGGAATTGTTTTTTGAAGGACATCTTCTCACAATTTAAGCCCAAAACCCATGTTCACTGGAAATATTATGCTGAGCAGGTTATTTTGTTTCCTCAAGAAGTTTCAAAATTAAACACACCTTGTTAAAATGAGAAATGTGAGCTTTACAAATAGACGCTGGGCCCAGATGTGCCATGTTTACATATTCATCGTGCCACTGCTGGAAAATAGAGGCATCCTTACTTTTGGCCATCTTTGTAGCTCAGTTCTCAGTTATGCTTCGGGTCTTCCTGTCAAAATGTCTTCTGAATTCATAACATCGGCTGCTAATCCAACCTGTTCAATCAGAAACATTTCCTGGTTTTCAAATCCTCTCCCAAAGTTCAGCGTTTTGATTGGTTCATCTGTCCTACCTTCCTGCTCCGACAAGGGTTCAGAGGCAGGGAGCAGATTTCACAAGCCCCATATAATCACAGCATCCACTTTACAGAACCCCACCTGGTTACAGCGAAGATGCAAGAAAGTGTACAGGGTGTGCGTACCTCCAACCACATGAATACTTACAACAAGCTCCCCATCCCCAGTTGTACTGCTTTCCTAGAAAAAGGAGAACATTCTGGGGTAATATTCTACTTGTGAGATGTCTTGCTCATTAAAATATTTAGTATATTTTTAAAGAGGAGACAATTATGTATAAAGGTATACCAAGATATTTAGTAAGTAAAACGTCTGCATTAGGAAAAATGGGCAATACAATCCCCACCCCTAGTCTTGCTGTAAATTATTTGTTGTTGTCATAATTTGTGCTGGTACTATATATATATATATATATATATATATATATATATATATATATATATATATATATATATATATATATATATACACAGTATATATATACAGTACTGTGCAAAAGTTTTAGGCAGGTGTGAAAAAATGCTGTAAAGTAAGAATGCTTTCAAAAATAGACATGTTAATAGTTTATATTTATCAATTAACAAAATGCAAAGTGAGTGAAAGGAAGAAAAATCTGCATCAAATCAATATTTGGTGTGACCACCCTTTGCCTTCAAAACAGCATCAATTCTTCTAGGTACACTTGCACACAGTTTTTGAAGGAACTCGGCAGGTAGGTTGGCCCAAACATCTTGGAGAACTAACCACAGTTCTTCTGTGGATTTAGGCAGCCTCAGTTGCTTCTCTCTCTTCATGTAATCCCAGACAGACTCGATGATGGGGGCCATACCATCACTTCCAGGACTCCTTGTTCTTCTTTACACTGAAGATAGTTCTTAATGACTTTCGCTGTATGTTTGGGGTCGTTGTCATGCTGCAGAATAAATCTGGGGCCAATCAGATGCCTCCCTGATGGTATTGCATGATGGATAAGTATCTGCCTGTACTTCTCAGCATTGAGGAGACCATTAATTTTGACCAAATCCCCAACTCCATTTGCAGAAATGCAGCCCCAAACTTGCAAGGAACCTCCACCATGCTTCACTGTTGCCTGCAGACACTCATTCGTGTACCGCTCTCCAGCCCTTCGCGAACAAACTGCCTTCTGCTACAGCCAAATATTTCAAATTTTGACTCATCAGTCCAGAGCACCTGCTGCCATTTTTCTGCACCCCAGTTCCTGTGCTTTCATGCATAGTTGAGTCGCTTGGCCTTGTTTCCACGCCAGAGGTATGGCTTTTGGCCGCAAGTCTTCCATGAAGGCCACTTCTGACCAGACTTCTCGGACAGTAGATGGGTGTATCAGGGTCCCACTGTTTTCTGCCAATTCTGAGCTGATGGCACTGCTGGACATCTTCCGATTGCGAAGGGAAGTAAGCATGATGTGTCTTTCATCTGCTGCAGTAAGTTTCCTTGGCCGACCACTGCGTCTAAGGTCCTCAACGTTGCCCGTTTCTTTGTGCTTCTTCAAAAGAGCTTGGACAGCACATCTGGAAACCCCTGTCTGCCTTGAAATGTCTGCCTGGGAGAGACCTTGCTGATGCAGTATAACTACCTTGTGTCTTGTTGCTGTGCTCAGTCTTGCCATGGTGTATGACTTTTGACAGTAAACTGTCTTCAGCAACCTCACCTTGTTAGCTGAGTTTGGCTGTTCCTCACCCAGTTTTATTCCTCCTACACAGCTGTTTCTGTTTCTCTTTCAGTTAATGATTGTGTTTCAACCTACATATTGAATTGATGATCATTAGCACCTGTTTGGTATAATTGTTTAATCATACAAGTATACCTAGAAGAATTGATGCTGTTTTGAAGGCAAAGGGTGGTCACACCAAATATGGATTTGATTTAGATTTTTCTTCTGTTCACTCACTTTGCATTTAGTTAATTGATAAATACAATCTATTAACATGTCTATTTTTGAAAGCATTCTTACTTTACAGCATTTTTTCACACCTGCCTAAAACTTTTGCACAGTACTGTATATATATATATATATATATATATATATATATATATATATATACAGTGCCTTGCAAAAGTATTCAACCCCTGTGCTGTGGAAGCTCCCAGTTTACACCGATGAAAGAAATTGCCCTAACGAGGACACAATTACCTTACCATTGGCCTCCACCTGTGAACCATTAAAGTTGCTGTCACATTTTCTGGATAAAAACCCCCACTGTTGAAGGATCATTGGTTAGGCTGTGAATCTGAAGGAAAATGAAGACCAAAGAGCATTCTACAGAAGTTAGAGATAAAGTAATACAAATGCATAGATTAGGGAAAGGGTACAAAATAATATCCAAGTGTTTGGATATCCCAGTGAGCACAGTTGGATAAATAATCTGGAAGTGGAAGCTGCATCACACCACCCAGGCACTGCCAAGAAAAGGCCGTCCCTCAAAACTCAGGCTCAAAGAAGAAGGAGACTTGTGAGAGAAGCCACAGAGAGGCCAACAATCACTTTGAAGGAGCTACAGAGTTCAGTGGCTGGGAGTGGAGTAATGATGCACCAGTCAACCATATCAAGAGCTCTGCATAACACTGGCCTGTATGGGAGGGTGGCAAGAAAGAAGCCGTTACTCAAAAAGTACCATCTGAAAGCACGTCTGGAGTTTGCCAGAAAGCATGAGCGTGACCCAGCTGCGATGTGGGAAAAGGTTTTGTGGTCAGATGAGACCAACATAGAGCTTTTTGGCCAAAACTCAAAGCGCTATGTGTGGCGCAAACCTGACACTGCCCATGCCTCAAGACACACCATCCCTACAGTGAAGTATGGTGGTGGCAGCATCATGCTGTGGGGATGCTTCTCATCAGCAGGGACTGGGCATCTTGTTAAAATTGAAGGAAGAATGGATGGAGCAAAATACAGGGAAATACTGCAAGAGAACCTGCTTCTCCGCTAAAAAACTGAAGCTTGGGAGGAAATTCACCTTTCAGCAGGACAATGATCCCAAGCACAAGGCCAAAGCAACATTGGAGTGGCTCAAGAACAAAAAGGTGAATGTCCTACAGTGGCCCAGTCAAAGTCCTGATCTCAATCCCATTGAGAATCTGTGACACTATTTGAAAATTGCGGTCCACAAGCATCGTCCAACCATTCTGAACAACCTGGAGCAAATCTGCCAAGAAGAATGGGCCAAAATCACTCCGACACTGTGTGCAAAGCTGGTACATACTTACCCCAAAAGACTTAAAGCTGTTATGTGTGGGGGTTGAATACTTGAATACTTATGCAAGCAAGATATTTCAGCTTTTTATTTTTCTTAAAAATATTTCCCAACATAAAACCAATGTCACCTTACAATAATTGATTTTGAGTTTCAGTGTTTTAAAATAAAATATCAAACAGAACGAAATTTCAATGTACCATTTGTAATTCAGTAATAATTGGTCAGTAATTGGTCAGGGGTCTGAATACTTTTGCAAGGCACTGTATATATATATATATATATATATATGTAAAGTTTGAGAAAAAGGAAAACTGCTGTGTACCAAAATGATCAATAAGAAAAAAGAAAAATAGAAAAGGATATTTCAGGTACTTAAAAAGGTAGAATAATTGATTACAAATCAATTATAAGTCCTTCATCGGCTGAATATAGATGGATTTTTCAGCAGGACAATGTACTTCCAAAGTTTTACCCTAGAGAATAATTCCAACTTCTCTCGCTTTTACATGAAGGGATGAAATCAAAATAAACATGGTCTATCGGTAGAATTGTACACAGTTGTTGTTTTTTATAGTTTTACATACGATTTATAATTTAGTGTTTAAAGTTGTGGATAAACATACGCTAAATACAATACAGTATGCTCCTTTCTTAAAGTAAGTTAGTTTTCATTTCTCTTCATACAGGATCATCTTCAGTTTCATAAACAATTAATAAATAAATAAATCAGATGGTTTGATAATTTTATTTGAATGCATGGCTGTGCAATGCATGTATTACCGCATTAAAGTTTTTTGTTTGTTTATTTATTTTCAAAGTAGTACAGTTTGACACATTTGGGACTACCCTGAGAATAATTAAATTAATTCAACTGAAACGACAATTGATTTTCTGGTTCCTTAACAAGCCAATTAGTCTCATTTCAATAGTCTGTCTTTAGCACAGTTTAGCAGCTGTTAACCAGTTCCCTTGCAAAGTAAGGGTGGAGCCTGCTTAAGCTGAGTGAATCTTCTTGAAATGTATTTTTTGTTTACGACTGTAAGTCGCACTGGGTAAGGGATAAGAAATTAATAATAATACTAGTGGTCAGTCTACAGGTAACCAGAGTCTAAGGCAGATAGGTAAGTGATCCTGCTTCAAGTAATTAACATTAGCTGTATTTAAGTAACATTGTAAAAGGTGGTGTTGTTTTAATTAGGTGCTTTACTGTTTGTGATTAGTACCAGGTGAGTGTGGTTAAATTGAATAGAGGTTGATTTGCAATTTGACTGGTTTCCACACAGCATTCTGTAGTTATGTGATCCCATTGAAGTGTGTTGAAAGTATTGTACTGCTTAAGTAGTGTCTTTAACACAGTTCAGAAGCTGTTAACCAGTTCCCTTGCAAAGTGAGGGTGGAGCCTATTTAAGCTGAGTGAATCTACTAGTGGTCAGTCTACAGGTAACCAGAGGCAGAGGCAGAGGCAGAGGCAGAGGCAGATAGTTAGTATAATAGACAGCTTGCCTATTTGTGTGCCAGCACGACTAAAGAGCCTCTCTACCAAAGAGCCAGGAGTCTAGCTGTGGAGAGACCTGCGAGGAGAGGCTGTTGGAGAAATTCCGAACCTAGCAGCGCTCTGGAAGACGCCAACTACTACAAAGGTCTGTACCTTTCCCCCACCGCTCCTGCCCCCACTTCTACTGTACCTATCTGTCTCACCTGTCCTGCTATGACTGTTTCTCACATCCCTGTTATTCTGTCCTCTCACTCCAATCCTCTGTCCTCTCTCCACCACTTCTCACCTAACTCCTCTAACCTCATCCCTCTGCCTCTTCCCCCCCCCCTTCTCACGCTCTCCCCTCCCGCACTCTCTCTGATGTCACTCCTCTGCTAACAAAGCTGATTTCCTCTTTGCTTTTGCCTCCCACCTCTGTCGATTTCCTTGCTCTCACTGAAACCTGTCTCTCTCACTGTAACTCCTGCTGCCCTGTCCTCTCTCTACATCCTGTCCCATACTCTGACTCTCACTGGACAGGGAGGTGGGACTGGTCTTCTCCTCTTTTACTTACTCTTTTCTGTCCCCTCTGACCTCTCCTCACTCTCTGTTAACACCTTTGAATTTCGTGCTGTCCTCTAACTAACCTCTCCCTGTCAACTCCGGCTAATTGTACTGTACCGTCCCCTTTGACCTCTCGGATTCCTTCATCTCCTTCACTCCTTCAACTTCTCTCTCTCTCTCTCTCTCTCTCTCTCTCTCTCTCTCTCTCTCTCTCTCTCTCTCTCTCCTATCCACAAAGCTGGCCGTCAACTGGACCTCACCTTCTCCAGGCCCTGCTGCCCCCCCACCCTCTCTGTCACCCCTCTGATCATTATTTCATCTCTTTTTCTCTGTCTCTCCCATCTCTCCCTACTCCACCTACCCCACTTTCACCTCCTGCCCGTAACCTCCGCTCTCTCCCCCTCTGTCCTTGCCTACACCGCTCTCTCTCACCTCGCTCCTATCGACTCCTTCTCCCAACTCAATGTAGACTCTGCTACTTCCTCCCTTACCTCCTCCCTCGCCCCCCTCTGTCCCCTCACCTCCCGACCCGGCCTGCCCCTCCCCTCCCCAACCCTGGCTCTCCTCTGTGCTCCGCTCAGCAAGAACAAAACTGTGCTCTGCTGAAAAGAAATGGAAGAGAACTAAACTCCCTGCTGTCCTAGACCTCTATGGCTCCATCCTCTCCTCTTTATCCACTACTCTCTCCTCTGCTAAATGCTCCTATTATCCAATCTAATAACCCCTGGAAACTATTCTCTACCTTCTCCCTCCTCAGCCCTCCCCCTCCTCTTCAACCCTCCCCCTCCTCCTGTATCTCATCTGACAACTTTGCCTCTTTTTTCTCCCCTAAAATCTCTAATACTTGCATACTCTTTAACACCTCTCCCTCCCCCCACCCCCTCCCGCTCCAATCCCAACACCCTCTGACTCCCCTACTAACTCACCCTCCTTCTCCTCCTTCTCTTCCCTCTCAGTCTCTCTCTCCTCCCTCCTTCAGGGCCACAAACCCACCACGTCGCCCTGAACCCCTGTGACAAAGACGGCTGCAGGAGGAACTCAGACCAGAGAGAGAAACACACAGACATACGGTGGTGATGAGAAGCTGAGTGCAAATGGTAGCACTCAGCGTTTATTAACAAAGTAAAAGGTTTAAACACAACACAAAACAGGACACGGCACTTGTAGCCAAAATAAACAGACAAACAAAACGAACTAACACTTAACAAACGGTGCACGGAGACAAACAAACACGGTGAGTAAAAAAACACATTATTATTATTTTCCTTAATTTTACGTTCTCCTTCTCTCTCACCCGTTCTCCACTCACGAACACCCAACCCCGAGTGAATGAAACGTGCATCTATTTATACTGTTGTGCTGGGATTCAATTACTAATTAATTATTCACTTGAATCCCAGCATGTGAATTAATTACGTTCAACCTCGTGCTCACATATTAAATACTTTAAATGCACGTGAAGTGATGTGCAATCCTGTGCCTAAATACAATTACATCTTAAATAACTTGTGCTGCACACACCCATTTATATCCCGTGAGCCATCTCTATACACCAACATTTAACACACCACACGCAACATACAACATATAACACACACATCCACACAGGGGCGGGGCACATTGCCACACCCCTCCACTCACCTCTTTCAAGCTGCTGCTCCTGCTCTACTCCCCTTCATCTCCTCCCTTCTCAACACCTCTCTCCTCTCTGGCCTATTTCCCTCTGCCTTCAAACAAGCCTCTATCACCCCCATCCTCAAAAAACCTACCGTCGATCCCACCTCCCTCCAGAACTACCGTTCTGTCTCCCTCTTACCCTTTCTTTCTAAAACCCTCAAGCGGGCAGTACACCGCCAGCTCTCTGTTTTCCTTGCTAACCACTCTCTGCTCGAACCTCTCTAATCTAGTTTCTGCTCTGCTCACTCCACTGAAATTGCTCTCCTGTCTGTCACTAACTCGCTAAACTCTACCCGTGCTGCTTCTCTCTCCTCTGTCCTAATTCTCCTCGATCTCTCTGCTGCCTTTGACACTGTCGATCACTCTATTCTCCTATCCTCTCTCGCTGACCTGGGAATCTCTGCTCTGCTCTGGCCTGGCCTGGTTCTCCTCCTACCTGTCCGACCGCACCTACCAGGTAACCTGGCATGGCTCAACCTCCACACCTCACCCTCTCTCAACAGGAGTCCCCCAAAGATCAGTCTTGGGTCCTCTTCTGCCCTCTCTACACCCGCTCCCTGGGCCCCCCTTGCATCCTATGGGTTCTCATACCATTTCTATGCTGATGATGTACAGATTTTCCTCTCCTTCCCCCCTCTGACCCCACCATCCACTTCCATATCTCTACCTGTCTGCTATCTCCTCCTGGATGCACTCGCATCACCTCAAACTCAACCTCTCTAAATCTGACCTCCTTTTCTTCTCCTCTTCATCTTCCCCCTCCTCAGATCTCTCTATCTCCATTCCTCTGGAATCTACCACACTCTCCCTCCTCCTCAGCCAAGAATCTTGGAGTAACCCTGGTCCCCTGCCTCTTCTACTCCCAGCTCATCTCCACTCTAACACGCACCTGTCGTTTCTTCCTGAGCAACATACAAAGAATCCGACCCTTCCTCACCAACTACTCCACGCAACTCCTCGTCCAGGCCCTGGTACTTTCCCGCCTAGACTACTACAACTCCCTCCTGGCCGGCCTGCCTGCGTCCGCCACCCGTCCGCTCCAGCTCATCCAGAACTCCGCTGCTCACCTGGTGTTCTCTCTGCCTCGCTTCTCCCACGCTACTCCACTGCTCCGCTCACTCCACTGGCTCCCGATCACTGCTTGCATCCAGTTCAAGACTCTTGTACTAGCCTACTGATGCCTTGACCAGACTGCACCCAGCTACCTCCAGACCCTCTTCTCTCCCTACACCCCCACCCGACCTCTCTGCTCCGTCTGCAGCAGAAGACTGGCTGTAACTCCGCTACGCTCCCCTGCCTCCAGAGCCCGCTCCTTCTCCCCCCTCACCCCGCAGTGGTGGAACAACCTTCCTATGGATGTCAGGACTGCCCAGTCCCTGTATACAACTGTAAGTCGCCATGGGTAAGGGTGTCTGCTAATAAATAAATAAATAAATAAATAAATAAATAAATAAATAAATAATAATAAATAATTTAACTGGAAAACGAGGAAGCTTGCATATCATTGCAACAATGGGAATAAAAGAAAGGAAAAATTAATTCTTAGTCACCCAAGTTGAGCTTTTGCAATGAGATTTTAGCACATCAAACTCTTCTTTTTGGCAAACGGTCTGGAGCCACAGCTAAATTTAAAATACGGAAGGATATACCCGAAAAAATAAATGCAACCTCTTCCATAAAAAGGTAAAATAAAGAAGTCCAAAAAAGATTTTGGGACCTAAAGCGCAGAACAGCAGGTGTGATGCAGAGTTCACTCCTGAGTCCCTGTAAGTCGCTTTGGATAAAAGTGTCTGCTAAATGACTTAATAATAATAATACAGCGTGCTTATAGAAAAAAAAAATCCTTAATTTATTTCAATATCACAATGTATTCTTTGATGCAATATTAATATTCATATTCTTTACATGCAATATCTGAATGTTTCTGTATGCTTGTGAAAAATCATAATAAAAATGTTAATAATATGCGTTTGTTACATATGTTTTCGACTTGTCACATGTTAATTATGTATTTAATATATTCTAAAATTAGCCAGCCTCCACTTATAAGCCCGTTTGAATTTTCTGAACAAGGCACTGTTCTCCACGATAAATGAGTCGAGGCATGAGCCAGGGTACTTGGCAACTACATCCATGATAATACATTGAGCATCACCTACAACTTGCACAGTTAAAGAATGATGATGTTTTCTGTTTCGGAAAGCAATTTCATTCCTTGAATCTGAGGATATTGCAACATATGTGCAATCTATTACACCGAGCATGTCTGGGAAGCCAGACAACTGATACAATTTGTGTTTGGTTCTATTTTGTTCCACATCCCGAATTGCAAATGTTATATACTCCCTTGCCCTACGGAAAAGTGCATCTGTGACATCAGTCAATATCCTTGACAGATGCCTGATCTGTCCCCAGCTGTTGTCTTGCTGGCACCCGTTGTATGAACATGAAGGGCTGCTGTAACCTGTACAGGTATGGCGTGACTGCGGGCTGTTTGTGATTCTAAATCAGACTTATCCAGATCACACAGCTCTCTTATAGTGCCTATATTCAATCTGTATCTATGCATAACTTGTATTGGAGTTAGATCTAGAAATGTCTGACGGGGATGAAATATTCTGGGTTTAGTGTAGGTTCATTTTTTCCTCCTCCCTTCCTTCTCGTGCTGCAGTCGGAGAATTGGAAGTGCTTCGATATCCTCCATTGTAGATTACAGCTCAGTAGCATTGTCAGTGTTCGCAGTTTAAATAAGACATGAGAGGGGGCATGTCTTAATTAGCGAGTGTATTTTGGTGTAAGAAATGGGCACATCAGTATTTTGCACCTTTATGAAAATAAGACGTTATTGGTAAAATAGAACTAATTACGGACTTCAATTGCTTAAGAGGCTGTAATGCGAGTGCATTTTCATAAAGCACACACCATGAAATGCCACTGAGCAAAGGACTTTTGAAAATATAGTTAGCCACCTATCTGGTATCTGTATTTAATCACAAAGACATTAGAGAGTAAGCTGTCAACTACAATTATCTGCCCCCCACACATCAGTACAAACGGAAGTGCAAGACTGATTTGTGAACAATAAGTGCTGTTTAGTGGATACAAAAATAGGGAGTTGGGAATGCACTCCAGTTCTTTCAGATTTTCTGTATACGAAGCGTATTCTGGACTCATTCATGTCTTAAAGCAAAGATAAAACACTGCCGAAGATATCAAATCCATAAAGAATTCAAAGAGCTTCAACAGAAAAAAATGAATGTTGATGTTTTTATTAAGATACTTTTAGAAACTCAGAATGGATTAGACTCCCCCTTATACCAAAATGCCCTGGTTAAATGATCATTTGACAAAGCAGACTGTCCAGCGCCGCCTCCTCCACTCCCCTTTCCTTGAGCAACAAAAGATGATAGACATCACCACCACAGCACTGGATAATTCTTTGTTCAGACTTATTTTCTATAAAGAGGTCCATTTGGTAAGATTGTCTAAGACCATGCTTCGTTGTCCTGGCAATACATCAAGCTATTCAACTCTATAATACAGCTCCTTAAGGAGAACTAAAGTTTCCAAGCAAAATACATAAAATAATAGGTCATTTTCTTTTATCATTTGCATTGAGAATCTTATCAGTCATGCTCTTGTTGCTTAATTTTCTGTAAAAACAAAAGTTATTGAAAAAGGACCTTGAGGATAGTAATAAGGGAGGTTGTATGTATAATACCAAATAAGTTTGTGCAATTAATAGAAAAAAACAACATATAAATCCTATTTATTTGTTAACCCAAATACATCTGGATCAAAAGTCATGGTTTAATATTAGTTTACATGTTAAATTCAGATTTCATACAATCACAATGGATCATACAAATCAATTGTCAATATTGAGTGCAAAACAGTATGTCATGTATTCAGAATAAAGAGGAAATAATTAGCTGTAACATTAATAGGGGTCCATTCCATCTTTTAAAAAATGTGGACACACCGCCTTTAGAGCTTAATCTCTCATGATTACAGAAGTATTTTTTTCATCAAGGCATTTCCCACAGGAAAATAATTAGGGCTCTGTTTAAACAATAAAATCCAGAAGTTTGTCAGCGGTTGCATATTTCCCTGAGAGATCTGCCATGCACAATCAGGTAGCTATGGAAACTGTATCAGTTTTAGACTTGTACCATCCAAAATGTTTGATGTTTCATATTATGTTAGCCAAGTTGTTATTGCCACGTTTCACTGAATCATTGCATTATCTTCAAAGAAGAGATTGCAGAGAGATAGTTCACCAACTTCAATAATCTGCATCAAAAACTGTAGAAAACTGCAAATTAAACATAAGCAGCCTCACTGGTTTCTTACCTTTAAGTGGGATGAAAAAACATCTTCAATCACACCTACATCCTCGCAGTCTGTCGATGTATTTAGTATAATATCCTTTTTTTTCCTTTTCTCCAAATCTGGTGTAAAATCAGGAAGAAAACGGGTTGATTATGCAAAAATATTTGGGGTATATTTTTGTAAAAGTATGGCTTCACAGGGAACGCCCATCTGATAGGGGTACGATGTTTGGCTCTTTAAAGTTATTTTTAATATAATTTGTTTCACAATTCAGACTTTAACTGATGAGCAACAAATTGGGTTATCTAAAATTGTAAACATTTTCTGATGTTACATGGGTCTATACCGGTGTAGTGTTATTTTCAGGTACACGGGTAAAAAGTGGTACACAGCGCACTGTGCTTGCTCCCGTATGCCTAAACAACTCCCGCTAAGAAAGCAGGAAAGTGCCCATTCAAATCTGGTATGTTACGCTGTTTTTGGTCTTTTACGTCTTTTAAGACTGAATTTATCATATTTTTCCACTATTAAGGAAATAGTAGGCCTACGCTAATATTTAGCTATCAAATGCAATACATTGGGTCTTTTTTTTAACTTCTGCAACTTTGAGGTGGACTTCTCGTTTTGCCTTGTTCGTCGTGAATTATTATTATTTTTTCTTTTTTGAGAAATTGATTGTCTGTTTCCAGTTTAAGTTTTAAAAAAAAAGTATAATTAATGGTTTGCAAAAAATAATGTATAATTAATGGTAAATGTACCTGTGTTTGACAATAGGAACACACACCACATCGCAATTGATTGCATCTGTACCAAAATCTCACAGCAATCCACTTTCAATGAAACGGCATAGCACTTTCTAACATTACACAGGTCAAGTTTTGGTATGCGTACCACATTGTGATTTATAACACTACACCGGTACCGTAAGGTTTGTAATTGCTCCAGTGCTTAGTAGACAACTACATAATTTACACATGGCAGTTCAACAATAATTGACTGTGATAAGTAGAGAAAAATCAATATAAAACAGCAGTCCAGAGAGTGATACCGGTCCCTTCCATTTTAGGCTATTGTTGATGGTGCAAGGTCACACATGTATTGAACAATCACTTTCTGGTATGCAAGGTCCGCAATCCACCGATAAAAGAAAATGTCTTAAAATAAATGCTCCACGAAGGACGTCATCCAGATAAACACTTGTTTTCTTCTGCTACAGTACATATAGTAATACAACCTCATTCAAAGCGACAAGTCAGCAGGTTGACAACGTCGCAGATGAACTAAAGCATTACATAAGCTCTTTCAATTATGTTGATAAATGCCTCTTCGCATTATTTTTGTGTCTTGTTTTGAAGACGGGTTTCGTGTATAACGTGATAGAAAATGTGTCTCCCACGGGTAAAACGGCTGAACTAACCACGGACTTTTACCAGAATAGCACTGGTATTTACACTGGTGTTTGTTTAACAGTTGTAACCCTGCTGCGTATCATCAGCCCCTCACACAGCATTTGCCTGATTTATAAAACGTACTGACATCATTCCTAATTTTTAGACAAACCAATGGCATGTAGCTACTGAAACGATTTCTCCTTCGCTATGACCTTTTCTATTAATAATCTTTTTAATATAGCGTTTATCCTTTTATACAGCAATGTACATGTATATTTGTGGCATGAATAGGTAGTGCAATTGCCATGACCAATTGACAGAGTTAGTAGCCCGACTCAAGAAATAGCTAATCTGCTTAACCTAATAATATACACAACCACATTTTTTTTAAATTTTTTTTATAACACCTCAGTTGCAGTTACACTTAGAATGCGATGTGTAGTACATTGCGGTATGCTCGTTATCAGAAAAGAAAACGCTTACCTCTGCTCTGTTTCGAGGTGCAAAAGTGCTTCCACTGGATTCAGTGCGGAGTGCTTGTGTTCTTTCAGAACTCTCAGTAGCCATCCAGGCCAATTGCACATGTTGCCTCGCATCAGTCACATGACCACAGTATCCAATCCACAATTTCTTTTTCCATCTCCAACTTTACTCCCTAAGGGAGGTTACATAGCCGTCATCTTGTTCCAGTCAGACACAAAAGGGATAGCGGGGGTCCCTGTTCGGGTGTTTGTTAGGGCTGACCTAGTAGAAGTACAAGGCACACTTGGCACTGTCAACTGGCTAAATGACCTGTGTGGAGTAAATCAGAATTCTTAAGCAATGTAAAGAATACAGGCTGCAGAGCCTGCAGTGTCACTGGGACACACACAATATAGGCCTGCTGAATAGCTGATAAGGATGCATGGCCACGGAATATAAATTAGGGCATATTGCTGCAACAGTAGGGACAGGTTATTTTTCTTTCACACAGATTAGTGGAAAAATGTACAGGAGTTACAGTGTTTAGTGTTGTAAAGGGAACTTCAGATAAATAATTGGGCAAAAAACAGAACATGACTAAAGTAAGTGCAGATTTTGAGTGAACTGTTTAAATTAATTAAAACATAATTTAAAATGCAATATTCTACTATTTAGTGAAAATTCTTTTCAGAAGGATTTTGCCAAAGTGTTGTCACTTAGGAAGCTAAATTTCTGGTTTAGTTAAATCTGGTCTAAATTGAATTAAATAAAATGTAGGATATCACTGATAAGTTCACCAAGTGCATTTCAAACAAACAGATACGTTAATGGACTTCCTGTGTAAAGTGCAACTGAAAAGATAGTTTTAAGAAACAAAACTGTCCAAAACCCATCCTATTAATGTTTAACCACAAGAAGAACATGTATGTCTACCCACTGCACAGAAATGGGCAGATTCATTTGGTACCAAATTGAATGTTGTTCAATTCCAGATATTTACTTTGAAGGATCTGAACAATTTTTAAATACAAGGAAAACATTTTTTAACTGGTTATCTGAAGTGCATCTATTTTTAAGATTTTTTTTATTTATTCTGTGTTACTCAAAATAATATTTTCAAATATAAAACAAGGAGGAACTGTGGTTCATGAAAAAATGAAATCTAGCAGGTGTAAATGCACAATATATAGGGTTAACTGAAGTTGTATTGCGTGGCATGGAGATCCTTCATGTGATGATTAATAGACAAATATCCTCATAAGCTAAACACTTTTGTAATGCACAGAACCATTTGTGTTGCATGGTATTTCAGTTTATTGATTCCACACAGTTTTCACATTAATGCTAATTACTTTATAATCCATGTTCAAATCATTGCTTAATTATAGACACCCACATCAGTCATTATAGTATCCCCCTTACCATCTGTCACTGTTACACAGGTATTATCCTTATTTGAGTCATATAGCATTAATTATGTTAAGCTCCTTTGTGCAGTCACTGAAAATGTTGGATCACGTTGAATGGTTTCAGCATGTTAATATTAATAATTGTATTGTTAATAATTATTTAGTTTTTTTTTGTTTGCATTTGCTTCTGAATATTACATTACCTTGCATGTTCATCCATTCTTCACACATTTGTGATTTACATTTTTTAAAATGTTTTATAACTGTAATAATATAGCTGTCCCTCCAAAGACAGATTATCCAAAGACAGATTATATCTGATTATCTGAACAAAAGATGTGTTGCGCCAGGGCTGTAACATTGCAGCATTCATTTGCCAATACATTAGACTGGTCACCTTGCCCTGTGCGCACATTCATCCTATAGTTCTAAACAATCTAGATGCTGTCATGCACGCAGAATACAAAACATATTGTACATATAATGTTGTTGAAGCTGACACCCTGGGGTCCTTCAAGAAGCTGCTTGATGAGATTCTGGGATCAATAAGCTACTAACAACCAAACAAGCAAGATGGGCTGAATGGCCTCCTCTCTTTTGTAAACTTTCTTATGTTCTTATATGGCTCGGCAAACTGAAGGTGCACTTCAGCTTGATAAGTCTTTGGACTCATGTGGTATGTCTTAATGTTCACTCATAACTCAATCACATCTGATGTTCTACAAGTTTCGTTTAATTCAGGTTACATTGTGGTAGCTAATTTCATTCTAAGGCTCATCCATGCCTTATTTTATGAAGTCCTGTTCTATTGTTGCCTTATTATGTTACAGACTTTCTTCATGAGAAAGAACAACATATCTGGACAGCCTAGCTGATAGTTACTATTTAATCAGTTATCAATACATCTACCAATCTGATATTATTATGGGCAGCAGTGTGGAGTAGTAGTTAGAGCTCTGGCCTCTTGACCGGAGGGTCGTGTGTTCAATCCCAGGTGGGGGACACTGCTGCTGTACCCTTGAGCAAGGTACTTCACCTAGATTGCTCCAGTAAAAACCCAACTGAATAAATGGGTAATTGCATGTAAAAATAATGAATAAAAAAATCCTTTCAATTTGGACATTGAAGCAGTGACTGAAGTTGAAGACTGATGGATGGAACACTTTAAAAAAAACAGTTTTGGATGTGGGGGTTGATGCAATCAGCAGATGTATTAGCCATTGTAACTGTTTGTCTGAGGGCTTTTAAAAGTGATGCTAAACAAAAGGGGGATTGCAGGTATCTTCTTCTGTAGAAGCAATTATGGCTTTTCATTTATCAAACTAGACATCTAAAGACAAAAGAAAGGGCTTGATTCACACGGGCTACACCATATAATAATAACTTCACTGAGTTTGCTACAAAAAGTTTGTCCTAATAGTCTTGGATATTGTCATCTTAGACCCTGCGAACAAAGAAAACAAGGGACTGTTCATGTAAACATTGGTTGATCAAAATAGCACTGTCATAAAAATACATTTTTCAGACAGAAATACACTACAGAGACTTGCATGTATGGTTAGATGTTTAATTTCCATAACCTTATTACTCAAAGGGTCATTTTAATGATCAAAACAGGGGCAGCAATTTGATCCACCACTGCAGAGATCAAAAGAATTGACACAAAGTTGTATTACATTTTTTGTTAAATACAGTACATGACTGGCACAGTGCTTACTGGGGTCCAGATCAAAACATTACACCAGTGCTCTAGGTTCTGTATCAGCAAAGACATTGACTGGCTTGCCTGTTAAATAAGTGAGATGAACATTAAACCATTTATTCCACCATATGGGCCCTGCTTGGTGTAGAAGTGGCAGGTGTGTACATCATACAGAGGTGGCCAATTTGATAAGCACTAACATTGACAATATTTACTGACCCTAGTATCAACTGTATTAAACACAGCAACCACTGAATTCTCAATTAGAATAACATTAATCCCTAATGTTAAGTCATTACAGGGACTGTTATGTATTGATTTTTCATGTTATTACCAGAATCCCCAAAATACTGTTTTCACCAGAATCTCTTTCATAAAAGGACCTCCTATTCTACCAAGGTGGTGTTATGTAATTGCCTTTATTTATTAAAAGGTGTAACACGATGTGAATGATGCGGTGTACAAATTGACTGTCCATACAGTACTTTCCAATGCAAACGTCTGTGTTTATTTACTAATAACAAATAATAAAGTCGCCCCTCTACCAGCGATGGTATCGGGAATACGGCAGGTTTACAGTCCCAAACAAAACACACACTCCACAACTACAATCCTCTTGCTCTTCACAACCCGGGAAAGTGGTGCATGTCCGTGCTGTGCTGTGCTGCTCCGTGGCGGCAGCTCATGGCTCCTTTATCCTCCTCTGCAATCCTTTACTGCTAGGTAATGACCTCTTTACTACCTCTGCTGATACCTACATTTAACACTAGAACTACCGGGCGTACATTCATACCTAGAACAACATGTTTATTTTAACATACAAACATAATGCTTACCTTTAATTCAGATTTCCTCACTCGTATTTTCCCATAATTTCTTTGTAAATCAGACGTTCCCCCATCTTGCCTGTGATATTTGGAGCGTAAAAACTTTGGTTTGCGAAACATTTTGCATTTTGATGTTATTGTTTGTTTTCCTTCAGGATATTGTCAGTGGCACAGTTTTTGCAGCCTGCTTGTTACACGTGAGGGAAACCTGTTACAACACGAGCACTGACAGGAGACTTGGGTGTGGTGTTGGAAGGGGACTTATGATTGCAAATGCTGGGCTGTAAAACAGAGTGGTTTAGCAGCTCAGAGATGACTTTTGACATGCAGCGGGAGGTTAGTGGCCGAGATTTGTTTGTTTGACTGTTTTTATACAAGTGTTTTCTGTTTACCCTTTTATTTTGTGACTAAGTTCGACTCTGTTAGCTATTCAACGGTAAGTTGCGTCTCCAGTATTGCAATAGCTGGTTTGGTACAGTATTATTCAGTAACTTTTTTTGTTTTGTTTTTCAATATAATCACGCCTAAGACTTGCTGTGCAGTCCTGCGTTGTATTTGTCTATTCATTTTAACTAGAAAATAAGTATTTTTAAATAGAAAATTAGTATTTTTACAGCTGTTGATAGATAAATCACCTCTACAAATGTCTCCTGTAGCTATTCAAAACAAGCGCGAAGCTCTCAAGTTCAGCAGCACTAAGTCAAACCCACTGTTTTTACTATGACAGTCAAAATGACAGCCTTGGTAGTTCTAGGTATAACGTATTATATCTCTATAAGTTTCTGCAACCCTGGGTCTACTGATGGTTTGAGATATTTGATCTATATATATATATACAGTACTGTGCAAAAGTTTTAGGCAGGTGTGAAAAAATGCTGTAAAGTAAGAATGCTTTCAAAAATAGACATGTTAATAGATTATATTGATCAATTAACTAAATGCAAAGTGAGTGAACAGAAGAAAAATCTAAATCAAATCCATATTTGATGTGACCACCCTTTGCCTTCAAAACAGCATCAAGCATCAATTCTTCTAGGTACACTTGCACACAGTTTTTGAAGGAACTCGGCAGGTAGGTTGGCCCAAACATCTTGGAGAACTAACCACAGTTCTTCTGTGGATTTAGGCAGCCTCAGTTGCTTCTCTCTCTTCATGTAATCCCAGACAGACTTCGATGATGTTGAGATCAGGGCTCTGTGGGGCCATACCATCACTTCCAGGACTCCTTGTTCTTCTTTACGCTGAAGATAGTTCTTAATGACTTTAAGCTGTATGTTTGAGGTCGTTGTCATGCTGCAGAATAAATTTGGGGCCAATCAGATGCCTCCCTGGTGGTATTGCATGATGGATAAGTATCTGCCTGTACTTCTCAGCATTGAGGAGACCATTAATTCTGACCAAATCCCCAACTCCATTTGCAGAAATGCAGCCCCAAACTTGCAAGGAACCTCCACCATGCTTCACTGTTGCCTGCAGACACTCATTAGTATGCGCTCTCCAGCCCTTCGGCCGAACAAACTGCCTTCTGCTACAGCCAAATATTTCAAATTTTGACTCATCAGTCCAGAGCACCTGCTGCCATTTTCTGCACCCCAGTTCCTGTGTTTTCGTGCATAGTTGAGTCGCTGGCCTTGTTTCCACGTCGGAGGTATGGCTTTTGGCCGCAAGTCTTCCATGAAGGCCACTTCTGACCAGACTTCTCGGACAGTAGATGGGTGTACCAGGGTCCCACTGCTTTCTGCCAGTTCTGAGCTGATGGCACTGCTGGACATCTTCCGATTGCGAAGGGAAGTAAGCATGATGTGTCTTTCATCTGCTGCAGTAAGTTTCCTTGGCCGACCACTCGTCTCACGGTCCTCAACGTTGCTTTCGTTTCTTTGTGCTTCTTCAAAAGAGCTTGGACAGCACATCTGGAAACCCCTGTCTGCCTTGAAATTTCTGCCTGGGAGAGACTTGCTGATGCAGTATAACTACCTTGTGTCTTGTCGCTGTGCTCAGTCTTGCCATGGTGTATGACTTTTGACAGTAAACTGTCTTCAGCAACCTCACCTTGTTAGCTGAGTTTGGCTGTTCCTCACCCAGTTTTATTCCTCCTACACAGCTGTTTCTGTTTCAGTTAATGATTGTGTTTCGACCTACATATTGAATTGATGATCATTAGCACCTGTTTGGTATAATTGTTTAATCATACACCTGACTATATGCCTACAAAATCCCTGACTTTGTGCAAGTGTACCTAGAAGAATTGATGCTGTTTTGAAGGCAAAGGGTGGTCACACCAAATATGGATTTGATTTAGATTTTTCTTCTGTTCACTCACTTTGCATTTAGTTAATTGATAAATATAAACTATTAACATGTCTATTTTTGAAAGCATTCTTACTTTACAGCATTTTTTCACACCTGCCTAAAACTTTTGCACAGTACTGTATATTTAGGAAAAGTCAAAAAAGCACTGGTGCCTAGCTGCCAAATCAGTGGAGAAAAATGCTTTTAAAAACCGTGATGCACCAAAAAGACTGCTCCAGTAGTTCTAGTGTTAAGAATATATATGTGGCTGAGGACCAATGGGATGTGTAAGTTTTGAATATAGTAGCGGGGGGCTGGGGTTATAAAGGTGCTGCGACGTCCTGTTGGGTGGTTGTGTCGTGGTTGCCATGGTTCCAGAGCAGCTGACAGGGAGCTGTGTGTGTGGCTGAGTGCTGAATAAAGCTTTTGGAACAAGAAACCAACATGTCTGTCTCTCCTGTTTTCTGGCTGTCTGCGAAACGCTACATTGGTGTTAGCAGTGGGATAAGAACAAAACCTACAGCGTTAAGCAGGCGCAGTGAGGAGAGATGGACCAGTGGATCCGCTGCAACCCCGACACATCCCAGACCCGGTGGGATTGCAACGTGGAAGACCCCCTCTCTGGGCGCCAAAGAGTGCAGCACGCCTGCTGGAGAGGGAGACGGAGCAGTGGAGCAGCTGGAACCTCTACCCTTCCTGGATCTGGTGGGATGGCGGATGGGAGGACCTCTTTGAGGACCTAGAGGACCGGGGTTGGTGCTTCGTCTGCCGGGAGTTTAGGCACGAAGTGCGGCACTGTCCCCGTCAAGAGGGAGAAGAGCTGCCTGCCCGAAAGCAAAAGAAGAGATGCTGCCGGCCCGACTGCAAGGGACAGAGAAGCCGCTGCAAGCGCCAGCCCTTTCAAGGGCTCCTGCAAAGGGCGTGAGCAGGGAGCAGGAGCGGCGACGGCCACCAGTGCAACCCCCTGTCCCCCAGCAAGCGGCAGTCTTTCAAAGGCTCCTGCAAAGGGTGCGAGGCGAGAGCAGGAGCGGCAACGCCTGACTGCAAAGAGCCGCTGCCAGACTGCCCAGCGCCGCCGCCTGACTGCACACAGCCGCCGCCTGACTGCCCAGTGCCACCGCCTGACTGTCCCACTCCACCGCTGCCGAACTGCCTGCTGCAAGCGCCATAGGGTCCCACGCCACTGCCAGCGTTGCTACTATTGGCATTTTCCCTGCTGGAGTGCACAGCGCCACCAACAGCATTGCCACCGCTTGTAAAGGAGCCCTGACGGGGCAAAAGTCACTCAGGTTTTGGGGGTAGGAAGGGGGTTAAACGGGCACCCCCTTACACCCCCTGTGTTGTACTGTACTTTATGTGTGTTTATGTGCTGTGTGTGTTCCCATTGTTTGTAATTGTGTTCCCTTCCTCCTCTGTATTTCCCGCCGTTGTTTAACTCTGTCTCTGTTGCTGTGTGACCCAAGCCTGCACGCGGGGGCATGTTCAAGGTTGAGAAATGTTATTTGCTTTATTCCCCAGCTGACTTATGACACATGTGAGAATACAAATATCAAAACAATCAGAATTTTGTAGTGACACAGACACCACAGGATACATGTAAAGAAATGTGTTTCTTGTAAACACTACAGGGGTTTCTGTAACCCATTAATGCCCAATGTTGACAGGCTTTTGAATAACGTCTCATTCAAAGAACTACAGCACACTGTCCCCAAACACTGAGCTGGGCATTGGCTGTTATGACCAACAGAGTGGCCACTGCAAGGCCAATAACTCCACTTCCTGTAGCACCTGATGTTTATTGATGGGTCTCCCATCTACCTGTTAACCAGCTCTGCTTAACATAGAGATGTGTTAATTAAAGATAGACACATACTGTATCTAGTATAGTATATGCTGGGTCAGAGGCCAACCAATTTCAGGGTATATATATAGTTTATCTGCTGCTTACTGTAGTTCTGTGGCAGATCATTTCTATTATCAGATGTCAGCAATGACAGCAGATTCCGAAATGTTACGCACCCACAGACAGAGATGCTTATAAGTGTCTTTGACAAAGCAATTTAAACAGCTTCAGTTGCACTTTCTATCACATGGTAATACCGAAGGATTCTATAATACTTTGTTGGTACCTCTTTTCGGGAAACCAATCAGAGCATACCATACATGTAGGTCAACCAAAATATAAAAAATGGATTCCGTTTTTAGGTGTTGGTTCATGGAACTTGTCTACCTCTCACTCAGACCACTTCTTCACAAAATGTTTTGGCATTCTAGAATAGATAATCATTCACTCTTCAAATAAATGCTTATGACTTTAATGAACAAGCTGAGTGCACTGGTGCCTCAAAATGTATCAGTTTAGTAGGGATGAGAGATGACTGGTGGTGAGGTACTTATTTAAATCTAAACACATATTCAATAAATATATTGGTATTCCAAATGTTATCCAGAATGTCTGGGTGGGATTTTTGATCTTCATTATACCACCAAAATGTGTTTCTTCAATGGTATAACAATAACTGACCTACCATTGATTGAGCTCCTGTCCTAAAACTCCTCACAGCCAGACCAGATGTTGTCCAGTACAGCTGATTTGCTTGCAACTAGCAAGATTTGAAAACTTATTTTCTGTGTCACCCCAATGTTTTATCTAAACCTAGCAACTGATTTACACAGCAACAATCAACTCACTGAAAAGTGTTATAAGGAAATTACCTGCTTTGAACTAGCATAACAACTGCTATTATAACTGCCTGGAAACCCTCTACAGTCAGCACTGTCCAGTTAAAGATGTGCTGAGTATTGCTGGAATTTCTTACTGAGGCAAGGCTTGAAAAGGTGACATTCTTCTTCATGACCCAGAGGTACTTAACAGCACATTCTGGAATTATCTCATCTTACGTTGTTCTAAGCTAAAAAATAATCTATGAGAAGGCATTTCAAGTTTCAAGTAAGTTGGACTTAAAACGCATCCCCCCTCAAAAAGGAGGACAATTAATTTTAGAGAACATTGGAGATTTTGAAATTTTCAGAAGTGCAGTACTGTCACTACTAGTTAACTATTTAACTACTTTTAACAAAAGGTTAGTAGTTATTGTTCACAAGAGACTGTGAAACATGGCTAGAAAACTTAGAATTAACGTATATTTAAACAATTTAATGTTATGCGATACTGGGTTAAGCTGTAAGCAACTGTGAGCAAAGAAAAAGATATAGACAAGCAGATATTGTACAATTATATTAGGGTAACATGGGCAAAAAAATACACTATATGTAGGATGAAAACAACAGATAATAAGCTTCAATAAACATTCCTGCAGTCGGGACATGTATGGTCCTCATCCAGACTGCAGTAAGGTAATGTGCTGCAAAATGTGATAGCTGTGGAGTTTGAGGGCTAATGTAGGAAGTCAAGCATCATTGTTTACTCCAGTGCAGCATTTGCACCATTGTTTTCTAGTGTGAAAAAACAGCTGGTAATGCTACAAATTAAGCAGACAATAACAAAGCTCTTGAATACTGAAAAAAAATATTGACATTAATATCACCATATTGCTTTTCCTCTAAGAATAACATGCTGCAAAAACAGAACTGTAAGGTACATTAATACTAAAAGGTGATGGTAAACCAATCATATATTGTAATGGAATTACTATATTGTCATCAAGGAAAATACACAAATAATGTTTTGTTTGAATTGCTTGTTAGACACTGGACATGATAGTGGGTTGGCAATGGTATAAAGTGTTTCTCTCACAAGACTTAGTTTGACAGCAATTAGATGAAGTCAATAAAGGTGGTTGGCTTTTGACACTGGCTACTGGCCTTTCAAATAGTCAATGGTCAATTTGTTTTTAGGTTTAAGAATAGGCGTCTCCTAGTTGACCTTTTGACATGTCTTCTGGGAGACCAAATGGCTAATTGGCTGCCAGCTGGCCACTGACCATTTGAAAGCCCAGTGACAGTACAGGAAGTAGATGATCAACATCACAAACATTGTGCCAAAGATCCTCCTTACCAGTCAAAATATACTACAGTTAAATGTCTGCAGTTTACAATTCAAATTTACCACAGTGAATGATCTGAAAACATAAATGGCATTTGGATAACACAAAGCTGTACTTTGGACAAAGGAAAATGCAGATGCTTAAACATAGAGGCTCACAAGGATAGTATTTATACTCTAAAAAGGTTTCTGTCAAGGACAGAAAGCTTCTTCTGCCTGCGTATATTTAATTTTGGCAGGTCACAGCTAATTTCTCGCAGACTATCCAGACCTATATCTGAAACCCTCTCTTTTCACCAATTCACACCTGATTCATCCTCTCAGACGGCAGATGCTGGTCTTTGGAAGCAAAGTGGAATTCTGTAATGAAAGAGCCAGAGTGATTTTCAGACCTGGAGAGATCCCAAATCTCAGTTACATGACTGTCATCCTTAAGGTTAATAGGTATTGAAAACTTTACATTTAGGGACAGTGTTCAACGCATGCATTTTACCTCAAGCTGCTATTGAAGTGGGCCTATACAGGTTTACATGATGATGCATAAATACGAATTATTGGTGTTATTCACACGACACTATAGGAATGCAGACTTAAATATTTGCCTATTCTAAAATAAGTTTAATACTTCTCTTTAATAAAAATATCTGATTTCCCTTTTACTTACTGACGATTAAATTTAAATGTGATATTGAAAGGAGGCCATTAAAAAGGAGGCTTGTCCCTTGTTAGAAATACTCATCTCAAACACGCCTCAGGCATTAAAGCACTTCACTGTCCATAACATATTTTGTCAGGTTTACAGCAAAATGATTAATGTGCTAATTTGTATTAAAGCATCAGTGATACTTTTATGTCTAAACTTCAGACATGTCAAGCATCACAAAGGCACAAGTTCTCATCTGGAGATTTGATATTATGCTAACAATAATAAGAATTACATTCAAGATCTCAGAGGGAATCAGAAATGTGATGCAGATATGTTCTTCAGATATTAACAGATGGGGTCACGGAGTGGCTCACCTGGTAAAGTGGTGATTTGCAGAATAAGTCACGCAGTCAGGGGAGTGCAGGTTTGCATACTGGTTGTGCCAAGTTGGCTGGACATATCATGGGGAATTCAAAGAACTCCCACTGACCTTCAATTCTACTGAGCTGTTGCAAGGTTGAGTTTAGTTTGCAGAGATATAGTACATTTAAAACAAGGGAGTTTGTTTGTTGTAAATAAAATAAAATAAATATGTAGATGGGTTGTGTACTAGAATGCATTATTGAACAGGCCAAAACATGTTTTTAATTATTTTGGAGCTAAGGAGAACTGCTGAAAGTGGTAATACGACAGAGGGACCCAGTAGAATTGTGGAGGTTATCTGATGTTTTATGTTACAATACTGGAGAATAGCTGGGATGTGGTTAGTTTGTAGGTCAGTCCCAGTGCCCCAGCATTCTTCAGATCCATAAAATGTTTTGACCTTAAGTTAAAATGAGGGAAATTGCTGAAATAAATAAATAAAAACACCCTCCAGTTTAAGGGCACAACAACCATATACATTTTGCACTGAAAAATATTTAAACCATGGTGGTATGCTTGCTGTTGAACACTTAATCTGGAAAATGCTAGGGTACTGCAACATTTACTGTTATGTTAATAAAGAATCATACCCTACAAATTAGTAAAACATTAAATATTAAAATCTGTATTCATGTGTTTAGTACAATAAGTTGGTATACATCAATTTGCATATAATTACATTGGGCTGACTACAAATTTTGAGAATGCCTTATCAGCAAAAAAGTACTAAAACTATCCAAGAGCACGTCCAAGTAAATAAGTGCCTGCTTGCTGTTTTGAAAAGAGCCATCTGCAAGAGCTATATCAGGATTAGATTTGATCCTGAAGTTCTTGGTGGGGACCCAGACAACAAGAAAGCAATTTTGGGGGAACTTAGGTAAGCTTATTTTCAAAGAACGTGTTTTTATTCCTAGATTAAACCAGATTAATTTGCTGTCAGCCTCTGTATTTAAAGAGACAGTATTCTATACAGTTTTAAAGATACATTTTGAAAAAATATTTAAGAAGTTTGTTACCTTATAAAGCCCCTGTTGAAAATATTAGCTCTACAACTAAAAATGTGAAAATGGAAAACAACAAAAGATCTAAAAATGTCTGAGGCAATATTCTCCTTGCCCTTATAACAGCCCTGTCCAACAGCTAATTAACTTTAAACTTATGGCTATACAACAGATTACAAATACTTGCAAATGAAACTAATTCCTGATCCATCTTGTACCATGTGCCAGCTGGGGATTATAGCACAGAGAATGAGAAGTAGTTTGGTCAGTTGTACTGTAATGGGTGGTGCTTGACAGAGCATTGAAATGACCCTTATATTTTTGGTTGAAAGAGGAAGGTACATGTGTGTTAGTACTGAGGCTGTGTGGTCCAGTGGTTAAAGAAAAGGGCTTGTAACCAGGAGGTCCCTGGTTCAAATCCCACCCCAGCCTCTGACTCATTGTGTGACCCTGAGCAAGTCACTTAACCTCCTTGTGTTCCGTCTTTCGGGTGAGATGTAATTGTAAGTGACTCTGCAGCTGATGATAGTTCACACACCCTAGTCTCTGTAAGTCGCCTGGGATAAAGGCGTCTGCTAAATAAATAAATAAATAGTACAGGCCAGTAAGGGGTCCTAATAGGCCCATAGCAGAAACTTCCTGCAGCCGAGCCAATTGACTCATTTGGTTAAAGTCGGATTCAGAGCAGAAACAGCAAATCACCGAGTTGAATGATTTATCTAGCTATTTATTTTTTAACTGGAAGTCATTTTGGAACCTATCAAATCCAACGACAGAATGACTGGTACAAAAAACGTCACGTTGCAGAAGCGGAGCACGATCTAAGTAATTCTCTGAAATGATCTGTTTAATTTAAGTTTAAATAACTACAGTGTTCCATGAAGGAATACTCTATTTTTTTTAAATTAAAATCCAGGACTTTATAAAAGGAAAGGCTAAAACATGAAATACCTTTCACTACAGGGCACATCTAGTGTACTTGCAGACAACAGTCTCGCTATTAGTCCTCAACTCCATGGAAGATCTGCTCATTCACTATCACTTTAATAAGTTTTCCTTGTGCCTCACAATCCATCTGGTGTTATCACAGCACAGCACAGCACAAGCCATATGTTATTGCTTAATTATTAAACATATTTTTGTAAAATTTGTATTGTTTTGTATTTTTTTTTCAGAAATGCAATATTGTTTAAATTGCTTTGTCAATTTTTTAAAGTACCTTCAATATACTGTATATGTCTTTAGTTGCAGTCCACAAATGTGCTTTTGATTTGAATTAAACCAGCTTAATGTTACTGACTTCAGCCAATACCAAGGCGATGCATGTTATTAATCTTGACATGGGGCATAAAAAATGGGGCCTGCAAAGTGTTTTATTTCAAAAAATCTATTACTTCATTAACCCCCTTGACGCCTTGTGCCCCAGACCAATTTACCAGTCTCAATTCCTTTCTAAGTGCACTGGCTGATTAAATTAGGTATTGTTATAACAGTTTTTAAACAGTGTTTCTTTGCATAAGCTATAATCTGTTTATTCAGTACCTGAACACATTGGTTTTCTGCAGCTTTTCTTAAATGACACAGTTTAAATTAAACAATGTTGTTTTGCTTTTACAGAAATTGCATCCTGTAAAATAATGTATTGGTATAAATAAAAACAATTTTACATTAAGGCTAGAGAAGCAGCGAAATTCAATATTGACCAGTATTTAAATTGCTCAGCAAGATTTATATTCAGCTGCACATACAGGAAACATCATTGCTGTATTGTATGGAAAGCTGGACTAGCAAGTGAGTTGTGGATATAGTTGTGGATTGAATTAACCAGTAACCAAATGTGCAGGTGGCTGCTTATTCAAGGGTACTCAGCAATTTACTGAAATAAACAAATTCCTTCATTAGACATACTGGCTGATCAGAGCAGTTGGTCGGAGCAGTTTAGGCTACCTCTATCACAATAGAATTTGGGACAATTCACATACTTGACATAATATACCACACAGAAATGTTTGACTATAAACTACACAAATATATGAATAAAGACCAACAGACCAACAATAAAGAATTAATTAATTAATTAACATTAAAGAATTGTTTGATTATACAGCAACTTAAATGTATATTCATTTTGCCTGTAGGTCTTTAATAGTGGAATCACAGTTCTTTAATAGTGGACATCAGTTTAGTTTATTCACTTTGTGTATAACAGTACAGCAATAAAATAATTCCAAACAATTACTATACATTCAGAAATTATATATATATATATATATAAATTACAGTGACCAAAAGACATGTAGGCTCAAGGTGGAAATGTGTATACCTGCAGAAACTATACTATACGGGATGTAAAACCAAGAATGTCTGGTTTCTGATGAAGAACAGTGAATTGAAGGGTAAACTACAGCAGAATGTCACCAACAGTCTCCCAGGAATCATAAGGGCTCTTTCTTGGTTTAATAAAAACAAATCCTAAACATAATGTCCCAAGAGGATATAGAAAACGTCCAAATGTAAGGCAATGTTAAGCTTAAACGAACAACAGTCGGGTTAACATTTATGAAAACCAGATACTTGGACCCCCTGCTCATAAAACAAAACATGGTTTCATATAAAACAAGACAGCTGACAAATTCATGCATGGCAACTTTACATTTCATAATCAGTCCTAGATTGGATTATTTTAAAAGTGACATTTTGTCATGTCAAAAATGGCCACCAGAATCAGCTGTCTCCTATGCCAAACAGTCCATTCATCTTGTTTCATGTCAATGCATATATTGTCCTTAGTCAGACAAGTCCTGTTATTGAAATATCCTGAAACAAATACAGCAACAAAGAGGTGGGGGTTGGTACACTGGTTGGAAAATGCCAGAAGTGGCAAGAACTAAATATATTTGAGTAATAGGAAAAAGCATTAATTTCTTTGAAAACAAAATCATTTTGCAAGAGAAAAGAATATTTGAAAATTAAAAATTATTATCCAGGATAGATTTACTAAGAACCTGTTAATTAAAATGAACAGAACAGTAGCTAAAAAAAATCTAATGAGTTATTTAGTTTCCATAACAATAAACTGAACCACCATAGTTTAAAATCTCAGTATCAATGATTGAACTTGCTTCCATTTTCAGATTAACACAGGACTGGAATATTTTAATTGTCTAACAATTTAGGTATTTGAAAGAATTGATTTATGTTTTATTTCTATAGAAGGTTGTGGTAAATTTTCCATGCTTAACGTGTTGGTTCATAAATTATTAGCGGCTGCTTTGGTATCTGTGTTCCTTTTAAAATTAATTTTTGACTGTAAATGGTGTTCATGACATAATGCTAATCTAATTACAAGGGTCTCGCTTTATATTAACTGGGCAGTAATTAGAAACAGAGTCAGTAAGTTAAGTATATGTCATTTTGTAGCTTTCCAGGGCTAACTGTTAATTTTAATTATTTTAGGTTAGGTTGAAGCTGTGGCAATAAAAGTAAATAATTCATAATGCCTCGGAATAAATTATAACAAGCATAATATGTTTGCTTTATTATGTTGTTTGTAAAAAACATAGTTATGAAATTACCCAAATAACATGATGAGCATTATGATATATACCACAGTATAAATGGTGACAAAGATGGCCCTTAGCAAGCTTCACCACAATTGGCAGTTCTTTAGACTTTTGGACAGACATACAAACAGCCTCTATATACTGAACCGCAACATCATGATAGACCAAATTGCTGTAGAAGGGCAATTTGTGGTGACAACTAGACATTTACTAGATATAGAAGACCTCTAAAGTCTGTCATACCGTATGTACGTAAGTACAGATGTCCATACTTCCCCCATAAAACCAATCTCATACATTCACATGTACATGTGTTTAACCAAAATAAAGTGGTTACCTTTAAGCAATGTACAGTATAACACTCCTAAGTATTTTTTATGTAAATGTTTACTACAATTTAAACTGTATATTTATAACTTTACAAACGTATTCTTTCTGATGCACACCAATTCCTTGAAAATGGACAGCTCATATTAGTTTTTGCATATTCATACAAAGAGTGAAAGTACTGTACTAAAGCACAATATAAGCCCAGTGACATTACCTCAAATAGACAATTATTTTGAAATAGTCGTCTTTTTAAGTTCAAGTTACTGAGCTAACTGGAAAGTTCAACCTATCCAGGTCACAATGAAAATGAGGTTTCTCTTGATACATTTCTTATAGTTTGCAGTTACAGAATTGGTCATGATAAAATGCACAGTGTATATGGGCAAAAAGCAGTTTTCTGTTTGCAAAATGAAAATAAAACTGTTTGACAACAAACTAACAAGCAACTTGGGAGTTTTTTGGGTTTTTTTTGCTAGTTTTGTAACATTATGGTTCATGGTTCTCAAGATATGTGTAGCACTGTAAAGTGTGAAATAATATGCATCCCTGGAGGTAATGGAATACTTGATTTGAATTTCACTGAATGCGGGCCAGGGATAGCTGCCTGGTCTGTTTAAATGTATGTCCCAAACTGTTGAAACTTACCACTTCCATTCAACCAGCTGCATGATTCAAAACATAGCAAACTGTAATGAAGCATAGTAAAAGCATGGTATTGCACAGACTAGAGGTATGCATAATATAACTATGGAAAAAATATATGTGGTAAACTAGGGAACTTAAAGAATACAATGCTGTCTATATTAAAATCACTGAAATGTTTTTGACTCATTAATATATTCAATTATTTATGTATTTGAAAATGTGAATATAAAGAAGAAAATAGCACTAATTCCAATACACAGTACAGGGTTATAACTTCAGAACGGTGAATAAATAATAATAAAAGTATTGTCCAAGTGTAAGGATTTTAAAACTCTTTCTTCCCTGACCTTGTAGCTTTTTAACTTGGCACGTGGCCCAAAATACACCCATATTGGGAGTAACTGGCTTTTCATAACTCAGAGTGCAGCTGTGACCTCAGAGGGATGATAAAACCTTTGTTTCTGCTTAATAAGCTGTTTTGAGCCTATGTACAAACCATAATAAAACCAATTAAAACTGTTTCTAAAACCACTTACTTTTGTTAAAAGTGACATGGTATAACTTTAGGTAAGTGTCACAGAACGCATAATAGCACACTATTGGAACACGTAATTAAGCTGTATATACCGATGTACATCACCAGCCTTGACGTTCGACCTTGTGATGCATGGGTATGGCGCTATGCTGCCTGTGAGAATTGAGCAAAACTCATATCATAAATGTAACTTCTTGTTGTCTGAGTTTCTGCTGACATTGGTAAAGTGTAGAAGAAACGCAGATGTTAACTATTAATGTGCTTTGTCTCACACTATGCATCATGCTAGGGAAATAAGACCAAATTTGGTCAAGGAAATTATGTAAGCTAGTTGTATATCTGTGCTTTTCGAAGTAATTTCCCAGCACACAAAAAAGCCAACATCTCTGATGCCATGAAAGCTCAGCTTGGCTCAGAAGTAAATAACATCTACACTGATGCCAGCTCAGAACACCATCAACTGAGGCCTGTGTGTGAGATCACTGATGTATCACATTTGATTTGCTTTGTTCATGTTTACATTTTTGATTCCTGAATAAACTATGTTTGATTGACTTTACCTGAAGAAGATTCATTATTTTTAAGAATAAATCGAACCTCTTACTTGCTTGATGGCTTTCAAAATAACCTCTCATTTATCTGGGCAACATTTGAATGGCAAATTACCCACAACCTACATAGTGCCTATAATTTGGAAAAATGTTGAACTGAGAGATAACCAAACTCAGCATAGGTATTGTATAGTCACCACCCAGGGTCAGCATTAGTTTTTGTCATAAAGGTAATCTACATAGGCACGTAAGCCTTTATGATGACTACAAAATACAGCACAATTTCATTCAAATTGCATTTTTTTCTAAACTATTATTTAAATGTAATCTTATAACCAAAAACAAAAAAATCTGAAAAGAAACTAAATACATTTAATGAATTAATTTCATTTCTTTCTTTTTTTTAGTATTTCTTAACTTGCACTATTGAGCATTTTATAGTTATGGAATATGGAAGCAGAAAATGTAATCTCCCTGTAGTTTTTATTTGTATTAATTAATTTATTTTTTTGTTTTGAGGGGGGAAGCTCCCATTGGGATTTGAAGATCGCCCCGCCACCACACACTCATGTATAAAATGATCTTATTAAACTACCTAATAAGGATCTATTTATAGTAGGGTTTTAATGTGAAATATCTCATTACAATGTGTTTGATCTTTTTTTTCTGATCAGTCTTAACCAAACAAAACTGCAAAGCTTAATTACTAAATGAAGGTCATTCTCGCTAAATTTATACCAGACTGGATAATGAAAGGTTTACACTTAATGTGTGTTGAATTAAATTTTAACCCTGATATTGTGTCTGTGTAGACTATTTCTCATTCTTGGCAATCTCCTTATTCCAGTGGCAACCTTCACTACGACCCTTTGCAAACAGAATGCCCTCTACAAAATGGAAGCTCAGCTACTATACATGCAATTTTCTTTGAACCACTGCTATTTAAATTCACAGATCAGCAATATACAAACTGATCTGTACTGATCAAATTGAAGCCAATAGCCAAGGCAGGCTAATGGGAGGAATAGTACACTTTGAACACAGGACATGCAGTTGAAGCACACTTATTTACAAAACAAAATAAAAATATACAAAACCAAAAACACACTTGCAGTGCTATATAAGTGAAAACCTGCTGCTCATGCATGCTGTGCTGAACTGGGCAAATGAGCTGTCGTCCATTTCTTCATTTAAATATGTGGTAAGGATAATTAGCAATGCATGGGGAGGGAGTAATAATTTGATATATTATTTATGATGATCTGAACAGTTTTACTGCCTCTATCCGGAAAGGTTTGTGGTAATAAAAAAAAAAATACAAATCCTAGAATGATAATTCCAGTTGGTATGTAATGTACTGGGAGGGAGTAATAATTTGATGTATGATTTATGATGATCTGAGCAGTTTTACTGCCTCGTCCAGCCAGTTTTGCCTCTGTCCGGCTTTTGCCCACTCCCGGAGTCATTTTGAGTTACGTTTCACTTACAACATATCGGAATGTTAAACTAAACTAATGTGTCTCTTAATAGATACAACACAGATGCTATACTATTTTTTACTAACATTTATTTGAAGGGTAAGACATGCTATCACAATTGTTACTTCTTTTTTCCTTTTTGGTTTGTTTTCAAGCGGCCTGACCTGCTTTCAGCTATGCCATGCTGCAACACATTTTTAGGGTGAATTTTACTGTGTGTGTGTGTGTTGGGGGGGGGGTATTGCAAGTGGATTCCTCTGCGGCTGACCGTGGATCATTTGGCCCACCGTCAAATTTAATTGCTGACCACTGGTATAGAGTTTGCAAGCAGCATATATTATGTGTACACAAAACAAAGTGTATTTTAATTTTATTTTAATGATAAAAACGTGATAAAGAATATACTAAGAATGTACATACCTGAGCTTCGCTATAGAGGGACGGGTGATACTCTCGTGGGTGGGCGAAGAGGTTAGATGTATTCCCACCTCTAGGTGTGTTATCCGAATCCTGCATGCTCTGCACATTGATTTTTCCATCCCCAACTACAAAGCCCTCTTTGTTTTTTTTTCATACCCAAAATATCCCCAGATGGATGATTTTATCTGTTTTGCAGGGGAAAGGTCACATTCTTACTTGTACGAGTTTGTTTTCGATCCAACATTTTTGTTTTGCTTGATTGTTTCCTGTGCTGAACACTTTAAATGGCTAAACACTTTTTTTTGGAGTTCAAAACTGACAAGCAGCAATTACAAGCTTCATATCGGACTGGTCATTATTGGATTGTGCTGCTAACGATACAGCTCTTTTATTTTTTCCTGCATTTCGGTCTCAATGAGGGTGAGTCAAGAATGAAATACTAGTACTAATACTGGGAGACAACTCAGGCCTTCCAATTCAGGACTTCTTAAATGCATTTCACCTAAGCATTGGTTGCATTGCCCCTTCCTTATGGAACAGTTGTATTCGAAATTCTACTTCAGTTTCTAAGTTTAAAACTTCTCTCAAAACGTACCTCTTTTAATCTGTCTTCTCTTTTTAGACTTCCTGGGTTTTGAAATATGAACTGGGATTTTTTTTTTATCTTGTTTTTATTCTTACACTGTTTACAAATGTATTTGGGAAAGTCTACTTTTACCTTGTTTGTTTTTAAGTTTACAAAACGTATAAATTTGTAGACATTTTATTGTGCAGTGCTCTGGAACATGTGAAAGGCGCTATATATATATATATATATATATATATATATATATATATATATATATATATATATAGGCGATATAAATGAAAGTTATTATTGTTATTAGTAGTAGTAGTATTATTAGTGTAAATGCTCCCGGAATAACAGAAGTAGTTTATTTATATTTATGCTGCTAAATTTGGAGCTGATGGATTCAAATGACAACTCTCGACAAATATTACCACATTCTGAGATCAAGTTGTTTTTTTTTGGTCTGTTGTTTTTCCTGCTTCTCTGGGAGATAACATGCATTATTTAAATGACATGCAATAAGCTAATTGTTTTCTCAATTAACATTTTAATTAAAGAAAATGCAGCTTTATCTTGTAGTTAATTGCAGTGTTCCTATCCAAATTCACAGGAAGCATACCGTTGTGTGTTTATGCTAATCCATCACTAATAAAAACAGCATACATGCTAAAGGTGGTGTTACAATAACAATGGGGTTATAAGGCTGGACTAGCAGGATACCTAAACAACTGACTGAAAACATAAATAATACTGTACAGGTATCCAAATTCCATATCATTTAAATACAACACCTCGTCACCTGCAGAATACGTAACGTTGCGTACATTATGATGTGAAAAGGACTTCACCATTTATAAATGTATATAAAACATGCAGCACATAACAAGCGCTCTATTGCAATGAACACTGTCAGCAGTTTAATCTGTGTCATTTATCTTGCTCAAAATTTAGACAAAACAACATCAAATTGCACTTATATAACTTCCTTCATGTGGATCACTGCTTCTGGTTCTAGGCCAGGGAGGGTATCCTGGTAGCCATGGCAACACAGAGAAACAGATGACTGCATTTTTCAAAAAATGAAATGTATTGTCTATATATGACAAAAAGGCAAGGAGGTGTGTTGAAAATGCACCTTCTTCAGTGGTAGGCCACTTTGGCCTATCTTTATTGCCCTATTAAACTGAACGGATTAATTAAGCATACTGCATAATTTAATTATACCTTTCAATCCTGTAGTGAAATATAATGTCTGCTTTTTAACACTGATTTAAGGGACAAGCAATATGAGCTATAAGGCAAATACATGCATAGAGTTATTACACAAAGTGTGAATATGGAATCAATTTAGACCATAATAAATGTAATCTGTCACATCTTATCATTACAACAGTGTGTCCCAGTATTATCAAATTACATGTTTTCTCCTTTACTGTTGGATTCCATGGTATAGTTTTGCAGAAACATGGTGCCAAAATGTGCTTTCTACATTTTCCCTGTGGAATTGTGAGTTACATTCAAAAACAGTAAAGCGAGAAGGAGAGAGAAGTCATTTTCAGTTTATTCCTTATAGGGTTTAGATGATGGGCTATCAGTTCTTTTATGTGGTAAGGCTTAGCAGGTTTCTTAATGTGTATCTGAATGTGTTAGTGTTTGCAGGTTATGGTTCTTACTTTATGATTAGGTCTTTATGAAATACTGCACTGAGGATGTGACCCTGAAAATACTAATTGGTTAAAGAAATGTTAAAGTGGGTCTCTGAGTGGCTCACCTAGTAAAAGCATGGCCATGTAGTGTGCACGGTAAGCCATACAGTCAGGGGAATGCAGGTTCGCATCCTGGCTGGGTATTCCAGAGGAAGCATTGCATTGGTTGTGGGTTAGGGAGGCAAAACCAGCAGCCACTCAGGGCTCTACATTTAGATTTTTTACTACTGGCCCCTTGGGCCATTGAGGTAATGTTTTTACTGGCCCAGATACAATTTTAACTGGCCCAATAATAAGTACAAAACTGGGCACATTGTTTTATTCACCGCTGCAAATGTAATGTAAGTACATCCACCAGTGACTGGATTAAAACAACAGTTAGGTGACATTAAATATGGCAACTAGTACTAGAATTGTTCAAACGTTATTTATTTTAGTTTTTTTTTTTTACATATTTATGTACAATATTTAGTCATGTGAAGGGCTCTGATATGTTTTACATAAGAAGCACTATATAATAATACATTTCTTACACTACAGTATCTGTTGAAAAAATAAACAAAGCTTGGAATTCATAGTCTACTGTGTGTGTGCGTGTGTGCATTTTTTTTTTTTTAATATGAATGAACTTAATCTCTTTGACATTGTATTAGATTAGATAATAAAAATAGCATCAAGGGGGCTCCTAAGTGGCTCATCCATGATGGTTTTTAATTTCCATATGTTTGGTAATGTGGCTGTGTGGTCCAGTGGTTAATGAAAAGGGCTTGTAACCAGGAGGTCCCTGGTTCAAATCCCACCTCAGCCACTGACTCTGTGTGACCCTGAGCAAGTCACTTAACCTCCTTGTGCTCCGTCTTTCGGGTGAGACGTAGTTGTAAGTGACTCTGCAGCTGATGCATAGTTCACACACCGTAGTCTCTGTAAGTCACCTTGGACAAAGGCGTCTGCTAAATAAACAAATAAAAATAATAATAATAATAATGTGTACAGTAACCAAAGAGAGCCTACGCCTCAAATAAAAAAGTGGCTAAGTGAAGCCTTTCAATATATGCTATTGTAGTTATTTCAGCCATTTAACATGCACACACTGGCATGCTCGTCAGAAAATGAAAACACTGTATTCAAGATTAGAAAATGTATGTGTACAAATTATACTCGTTTTTTAAAAAACAAACCCGCAACCGAGCTGTTACCATGTGGTCACAGCAACGCTAAAAGGTTAACAGATTTATACTAATCATAATAGTAAATACTATTCAACCAACAATCATAATAAAAATAATTGTTCTCAGATCGTTGTCGCTTGTGGCCTCTCCCAAGTCAGCACCAATTTTACTGCTGATACGAATGAATCCTGTAAAGATTGTGAATGGCATTTCTGACCTGAACACATTGTATCCCAAATCAAAACATTAGACAATTCGATCCTGTTGTCCAGCTTCCACGTGGCGTATCTGGGTATCCATCAGTGCATTATTTTCCCCCTGCAGTCACAGCAGCAGACAAACACCTGCTATCTTGCAAACTATTTCTGTCAGACTGGATATGACTAAATGTTGAATTCCCAACAAAAAAGCTTCTGTTTTATCTGCAAGTCTGGGTAACTCACATTTGTTTCACTGTCATGATGAAGCCAGATTAAGTCTTTCTTCCTCCACTATATTTTTGTCTTTTTTTCATAATTTCTTTCTTTATCATTATTGATTTAAACACTTTACTTTTGGCTTATTGTTGGAGTTGGTTGCTTAGCTGTTAAAAAAACAATTGTAAAATTGTCGAGGTAACGAGTTTTACCAACAGCACTTCAGTACATAGTCTCAGATGCCGACTGTACAACAAATACCACGTGCGGCGGACGAGTTCAATTACGTCATCATGGGGTAATGTTTTTAAAAATTGGTTCAGCATTTTGGCACACTGACCCATTTTCCTGCGTTCATAAAACAGAAGCCATGTGGACTATACTATATACATTATACAGTTAAAAAATGTTACCGGCCCACTTGGGCCTGTGGTGCTTCATAACTACCAGCCAAACTGCGCTCTCTACCGGCCCCAGGCTGCCGGGCCATGGTTAATGTCGAACCCTGCCACTGCCAGTTGCTGCTCCTTTCTGCTGCTTCAGATAAGTTCTTCACTGTGCAACGCAACTCTTGGCCACTGAATCCGACGACTCTGTGAAACCGGATTGTAGAGTGTGCCACAAATCCTTGACAACCTACCTCACCTCACCTCATACCAACATCTGCCAGCATTTTCCAGTCTCTAGCAGCTTCCAGTTGTCCTGGGTGAGGATTGGTTTTAACACCTTTTCTTGGTGGTTGCTCTCCTGGGCGGAGGAATGTTGTCTTTGTGTGTAATGTTTTGATGGAACAGGTGGCAACTTATTGGTCATGTTACTCTTGTCTTCCAATGCTAAGGCCAAACATTGCAGCACTTGGTCATGGCGCCAAGTAAACCGTCCTTGGCTAAGAGCCACCTCACATCCTGTCAAAATGTGCCTTAATGTTGCAGGTGATGAACACAAAGGACATGAGGAATCCTCTCCTACCCAGAGGTTTAGGTTCTGTGGTGATGGGAGAACATCATATGTTGACCTGATGAGGAAACTGATCCTGCTCTGTTCCATTGACCATAGGTCTTGCCAGCCAATCTTGTGTTGTTCCACACTCTCCCATCTCATCCATTCTCCCTGCTTGGCCTGGGAAATAGCCTTTATACACCTCATCCTCTCCTCCTGCTTTTGCACCTCGTTGACTACCAGCTTCCTCCGTTGAGCTGGGGCTGCCTTGTGCCATGTAGGAGGAGCTGAACTGAGACCAAGACCCCTTCTTCCATGCTGAACTTGCCCCATGATATCACCAATTCGAAGGGCAGCCTTTGCATCCTCCACAGCTTTCTTTGCCGCCCACTTTCTTCCAGTTTTCAACACAGGTGCCGCCTCCCTTACACATTTGTCGCGTGACTCTACTAATGTCATTTCCAGTCGGACCTTGGCGCACTTAAACTCCTCGGTTAAAGCGGAGACTGGTAGCTGCAGTATTCCTTTACCATAAAGTCCCACTCTGCTGAGGCAGCGTGGAACTCCCAACCATTTCCTGATGAACTGATTAAAGCTTCCAGCTTCTCTACTGTTGTCAAAGAAACTTCATACACAGTCAGTGGCCACAGCAACCTCGGCAGTAGACCAAACTGAAAGCACCAGAGTTTTAGTTTTCCTGGTAAAGCGCTGCTGTCTATGCTCTTCAACCCTTCCACTGCTTGTTGTCTAACTTCTCCCACACGAACTGTGTCCTTTAGATCCCCGTCGTACCATCTCCCAAGACTCTTCACTGGCTTCTCAGACACTGTTGGTATTGCCTCACCATTAATGAAGAACGTTTTATCTACTACTTTACCTTTAATTATAGAGATGCTCCTTGATTTAGTGGGCTTGAATTGCATTCGTGCCCATTCAATGTTATTGGTTAATTTGCCCAATAACCGATTAGTGCAGGCTACTGTTGTAGTCATGGTTGTCATGTCATCCATGTATGCTCGAATTGGTGGTAGTCGCATTCCAGAAGCCAAGCGCTCTCCTCCCACTACCCATTTTGATAACTTAATGATTACTTCCATTGCCATGGTAAAAGCCAGTGGAGAAATGGTGCATCCTGCCATTATTCCAACTTCTAGGCATTGCCATGTAGTGCTGAATTCTGAAGTTGAAAAACTAAATTTACTATGAACACACATTAACTCGCAGACACAAGGAATGTTTAATCAATAGTAGTATTTTATTAAGTATACAAATATTAAAACAGAAATCAGAAAAGTCAGAAAGTAAATCCCTTAGTTTCTGAGCACAAAAACACAAGTCAAAGCTCAACCTTTTAGCGTTGCTGTGACCACATGGTAACAGCTCGGTTGCGGGTTTGCTTTTTAAAAAACGAGTATAATCAGCTGGCAGGCCAGTGAAATCTGATACGGTTTGTTCACTTGCTCACTTGCACACGCACCCACGGCACTCAGTAGCAGCACGCAGGCTGTGATGTATCTAATAGCTTGCTAATATACACACACACACACATACATGTCTATGCTACCAAGTGGGGACTATGATTCTCCACCAGCCAAGTGGGCACCATGACTTCCCAACATTTTCTTTAAACCAAATATATATAGAAAATTATATTTTAAGCTTAAGCTCGTTTACAAGAGCATAAGAATTCCGATATTTCTCGGAAAATTAATTCCGATATCAAAAGTCATGTAAACACAGTTTTCGGAAAATGTACAATTCCAAAAGTCCATTTTCGGAAAACAGCACCTAGAAATTTCCGATTAAATTCCGAAAACTAACAAAAGGTATGTCATGTAAACACACTTATTCCGACAGCGTACTGCACATGTGCAAACTTTGACCTTCATTCCTGCATGTGGTTTTAGAAAACAGAGAAAATAATAATCATTTGTAGTCTGCCTGCATCCATCCATTTGTCAAGTTAGGGATAAAGTAATACATGTGTTAAAGTCTGTATGTATTTGTTAATAGCCCATACTGAAGCAGCAAATGTTTTTCAGCTTTAAAATGATATGAGAATTTAAAATAATATATGCAAAATAAAACTGGTAATATAGAACAGGAAGAGCTGTTGGAAAGGCTGATTGTACATTGTGGGGAATCTGAATAGAGGTATAGGATATAGAACAGGAAGAGCTGTTGGAAAGGCTGATTGTACATTGTGGGGAATCTGAATAGAGGTATAGGATAGTAATCTTTGAATTTAAGACCTGACACTTCGATAAAGCATTATATGGATTGGTCTCCGTTCTGTCGCAGGAATGTCCGATCTGTTCAAATGTGTTTTCCGAAAACTTCAATCCATTGATAATATTTGTTTAAAGTAGAAAAAAATATATTTAAAAAATAAACAACCAAGTAGGGACTTAAACCACGTTTACCCTACAAAGTGGGGGGGGACCTGCACAACCTGCAGTAGGACTGTGTCTGAGCTCCAGCCACTCTGAGACCTGCTGTTCACAACCATTACACAGACATGTTGCAGATTCATCTTCCTCTTTCTTACAATTCAGCATTTAGTAGTTTTTAAGTTCTAATTCTTACTCTAGATTACAGAATCTTTGCAAATGTTATGAGAATGTTTTAAAAAGCTAATTTGTAATTTTTAACTAAACTAATTATAACCATAAGATTATTTCTACTTAATTTTAATTAACCCTGCTAATTTTTATCATACTAAATATCAATATATAAATATTACATCATATTTAATATCTAAGTTATAATATTTACATGACATATTTTGAAATACATTAATTTATTTATATGTCACTGTATACAAAAAAAAAACAATCTAAATGGAGAAAGAAATTCGTATTTCAGTGTGTGAGCATCATTCTGTACTATGCAAGTGGGGACTTGTGTCGCTCAATACTATCTAAGTGGGGACTATAATGTGGGGGGTATTTATATAAAGGATTATGAACCTGGTGACGTTTTATATTGATTGAAAATTGAAAGCACAGTTAACAGCCTAATTTCTATAACTATTTTATACCAGTTACCTACAATGTACTGGCATAGTGTACTTATATTGCACAAACACACACAGCCGTGTGTGAGTGTCGTTTCGCACTATCCAAGTGGGGACTCCAAACTATCTCAGTATTAATAATTATTAATCTACTTATCAATTTTCATTCATATCCATTATTAACAACTCTAAAGTCTAACTCTTTGCTCTTGATTAAAGTATGCTTGTAAATGATTATGAGATTTAAATACTTTTAAAAGATAATTTGTGAATTTAAAAAATATCAGTTCTATGGAAAACACAGTTTCAATACTGTTTCAGTTAAACTAATTATAACCATAAGATTATTTCGATGAAGATTTTAATGAACTGCTCATTTTTTTTTATCATACTAAATATTTAATATCTAAATAATAATGTTTACATAACATAACATTTTAAAATACATTAATTTAATTATATGTCTCTATATACAAAAAAATCAAAATGGAGAAAGAAATTCATATTTTGAAACCTGAAAGATATACATTTAATATAAAAAAAAAACAACGTGAGCATCCTTCTGCGCTATCCAAGTGGGGAGTTGTGTCGCTCAATACTATCTAAGTGGGGACTCCGTTCTGTAAAGTTTCTCCACAGAGAATTATTTTTAGATTTTTTACACTTGCTGCTCATGTCGTTTTCAATTTTACAACTGAGACCCTATTGCTATCTCGCTTTTGGGTAAAAAAGTTGGTCTGCTACTTGTTTGTGGAGTATTTTTGTGGAATTAGTATTTGAAGAAAGACACGTTTCATTGCCAGTACTGCAGTTATTGATCTCATAATTTGCATTTATTTTTATTGACAAAAACTGGATAGGCATGGAGTGTTAGATATTTGAAAGCAAATAGGGCATTTTTTTGTTTGCTGTGGCTTGTATTTTATGGTTGTCTATTAATTTTAAAACATTATGAAGGATTTAAAGTATGAAAATACCCACATATCTATCTATCTATCTATCTATCTATCTATCTATCTATCTATCTATCTATCTATCTATCTGTCTGTCTATCTATCTGTCTAAATACTGTATGCAGCTGTGAGAGATTGTACAAAATATTTTTATAGACTAATTTTTGCACTGAGAACGAAAATTCCAAGAATATTAGTAGATTTAAAAAAAAAACAAACACATAAAACATTTCAATACTAAATCGGTTGTTGTTGTTTCATAGAAAGCAACAGCCACGAATTGCAGATTTTTCTTAATATTTCTGACCAATATGTTTGTGTATTTATTTCAGGTATTCTTATATTTCTTAAAAATGCCTAGCAGAGTAAGCTGCGAAAGTAATCATTGTTTTGGTTCCCCTCCCCCAACTAATGAAATGAAAGCAAAGTCAAATTGACAATTAAGGAAGGGTGTGAGACGGCAGTCATCTAACATGTTTGAGGTGTCATTGACCCAACTCTCAAACACTAAAATCCAGATCATTAGTGCATCCAATATACTTTTGGAAGAAATGCCTCCTATAATGTTTATTACTGCCCAATCATACGACACATATTGTGTGTGTAATAATGTACTCTAATTACAGATTTAAAACAATTTTAAAATATATATATATATATATAAAATATATAAAATTTAAAAATTTTAAAATATATACAGTATATATATCTATACATCCACCCCTCGTTATATCACCCCTTGCTATACTGCGGAATTGGATATATCGCGGTCCTGGAGTTGGCTCCCCATTTTTACTATCTCACTGCGTATGCCTTAGCTGCAATATACAAAGGCACTTAGAATTACTGTTCATTTTATTTCGTACTGCACATCACAAACAACAATATGCAAAACAATTAAAAACAAACCATTAATATCGTACTGTTATCATCTACACACGTATTGTACAATAACACAAAGCAAATTAAATATGTACTTGCTGAAGCGGTTTTTATTTTAGCCAACAAGGTGTTCATGTGTGGCAGCAATGCACTAGCAAAAGCCACAAGGCAGTGACATCAGCTCCCTAGCAACAAGCCTTCTGAGTTGTTGGGAATGTATTCTTTAAATGCAGTGGGTTTGTGCATTTGAGAAAGGAGAGGAAGACTCATGAAATGAATTGGAGACTGAAGTTGATGAGAAGCAATTACCCTCCGCTGTACGAATTAAAATGGTGTGCTGCTTTTTATACGAAAAATGAGAAAGCGGGTTGCGTAGATGATTTATACTGGACTCTGACGCCCCCGATAAAACGAGGGATAAAATGATAAAATCGCTTAACAAGATTTAACATTTAGCTAAATATTTAACTGACCAGCTAAATCTGGAGTTTATATGCAAATGAGCTCTTGTAATGCTGAAATTTGCATATTTCCAGATCAACTCCCTATGTTGCAGGTACCAGTGGTGGGGATGGAGGAGCAGAGAGAGGGGGTGGTGCTTGGATGCTCCGCAGTGTTGGAGTGGTGAGTAGCCCGGACTGGGCTGACACCAGGGCCTCTGCGAGTTTTACTGCCTGGTCCAGGGTGTTGGGGTTGTGGCACCGTATCCACACCTGGGTCTCGGCGCCGACCACACGGCAAAACTGCTCGATAACAATGGCCTCACCCATCTGCGCACTTGTTTTCAGTGCCGGGGTGAGCCAGTGTACCATGTGGTCATAGAGCTGTTGCGCCACCACCCTGGGGCGTGTATTCGGGGACCTCTTGTACTCCCTGAGCCTCACTCGGTGGGTTTCCTCCGTAATGTTGAGACGGCGGAGAATGGCCAGCTTTACCAGGTCGTATTGAGCGGCGTTGTCATCAGTCATCACCTGGTACGCTGCCTGTGCTTCACCAATCAGGCAGGGTCCCAATTGGCTCGCCCAGAACTCTCTGGGCCATGACGCGGTGGTAGCTAGCCGCTCAAACGCCACTAAGTATGCCTCCGGGTCATCCTCCACCTTCATTTTATGCGTCCTTGCCTTCGGGGCCGTCATGGTAGGTCCCGCTGATACTGTAGGCGGTATCGCCAGCCCGACCCTCTTGATCAGCGCTGAGTACCTCTCCTCTCTCCGTCTCTCCACAGCCTCCCGTCTGCTGTCCAGCTGCTCCATCAGTGCCAACAGTGCTGTGTAATCCATCCCTCTTTTGACAACCACGTGTTACAAAGTGAGTGCAGTGCAGAGTGAATATAAAACAGACAGACAATGATTTCCAGGTGCAAGGGTGTTTATTGATTTAATTAATAATGTCCAGAGCCTTATGGCAAACACCTGTAAATAATAATGTTGGAGTGATACAGCAGTGTGTATCACTCGGTATTTGTAATTCCCCGGGTTTGACCCGTAACCAAAAAGTCCAGTTTTACACACCAACACTAAACACAAAATACAAACACAGTTCTTAGTGATAGCGATATGTGCAAGTGGTGTAATACAGTTCTCTGTGAAATGCAGGGGTGAAAGTGATGTCTGGGTTTATGCTGGCTTTCGCTACATCTCCGGATCGTGCAACTGGTAGTCTATTAAAAACAGACGACAGTTAACAAAACACTAACAAACACAAGACAAAACTCACGGTTCACGAAACAGCACAGACTTCTTGTAGGTCAACACTAATCATTTACCAAGGAACAGATCATGTTAGCTATGACCCCTAATTATATCCTCGCTCATGACCCAAGGTTAACGAGCGCATCTGCTCCTCCAATCCTCAGATGCCACACCGTTTACCGTCTGGGTCACTGAGTTTGGATACCGTAGCTGCGCCCCTTTCCTAAATGACCAACTTCCACCTACCCTACGGAATAAATTGTCGTGCCATTTAGTTAAGGGTACTCTGTTCCCATTACACAGTGCCCTCACAGGTCGAGAGGGAGATCTAACACCAAGCACCATTCGATCTCTGTCACAAACAGTCAAGCAAAACAACCATAGAAAGGGGGAAAAATAGAAACCCCTTACTTACTCTGAACTCCACTCACTCCCCCCACACACAGCTTCCTCACTCCCAGCACACAGTGACAGACAGCACCAACATATTGATAGATAGATAGATGGCTCCCATTTCTTATGCACAACAACCCTTATTTGCATTTGAGCATCTTGGTTTATATTTAACAAGGTCCTAGACCACATTTTCTTGGAAAAAGCACCAAAGCATACAGACAGGAAATTCCATCCACAGTTGTGTTTCAATGAGAAAGACAGGTTAGGCGTTTAAGTATTGGATTTGCTTGGCTTGTTTTTTTAATTTAAATGTCCTTGTGTGTGTCTGTAATTCTTTATTACAGTGATTATGTTCTCCTGCTGAAGAAGCATTTATGCAGAGCACTTTTTCCCCTTCTACAACAGAAAGTATGGATCTACAGTACTTGTCATAAATAGTGCATTTTACAGTTTAATCAACTAAATATGTTTTGTTACAGAAATCCATTGTAAGAATCTCTACCAAGCTCTGATTTTGGTATGGTCCCATGAATTGAGAAAATAATTTTGTTGTTATTTGAAATATCTGCATTTGTACATTTTTTGGACAGTGGTTAATTTCCTTTATGTCAGGATTTTAAGTCACTTTTGCTTATGACTGTAGATATGTTGTGCTACAATGCATAAATAATGACTGAATGATTCATAGTGATGCAAGATTCATGGACACCTTTTGTATAGCTCAAAATACTTAATATGTACTCATTTAGATTGCCAATTGTAAAACATTATTACCTCAAGTTCCACTTACCTGCGCTAAGAATCTGTCTTACTTTATGGGGTTCACTGCATGAGATCCTAACACCCCTCCATTGCAGACCCCTTATCGCCCTTTCCTCCCACGCATGACGCAGAGTTGTGTAAATGCCCGAGAAAACTTACGTTGCATCGCAGCCTCTTTACATTGAGAATGAGAAGCGGACTTGTTCTGTAAAAACCTCTTAAGCAAAAAAGTAGCTACCCTTTTTTGTATTTAAACACTTATTACATTTTAAATACACATTTTGAAACCTTTGGAATGGGAATTGACACGGAGATAGTTCTTTTATGTGTAAAAGGATAATGCTGGAAAAGGATTTTAAATCACGGTGGTTCAATCGAATCAGCTACCTTAACCTCTGCACTAGGCCGTCACTCGAGATTCTGCGGTTAAGAATTCAGGAAAAGCATTAATGATCAAAGACAGGTAACCAGCAATCCTTACTTGGATAGCGGCGATTTCACTTTAGTGTTTTTGGGAGAATATACAAGGATTTTTGGACAAAAAGACTGTATTTTAAAATGTAAAGACCAGTGATGCCTTGATAAAGGCCACATCTAGCACACACCACGCTCTTGAGGTTAGAATATATATATATATATTGATGTCACATCCTAAAATATATCGTTACAAAACACTTTCATTATTCAATTCATGGAATAGGAAACCTTTTTTTGTACATGTTATGTACATAGAGGTTTTGTTTTTTTGCAACATAAAATAACTTTGATTTTCATACGGTTCATTGCAAGCTGTATGATTCTCACCTGTCAGACAAAAAGGTACAGGATCTAGGAGCCGCTGTAATCCAGCACAAATGAGCCCCTACGGACATATATATACTTTTAACATGCCTCATACTATTTTTTATTGTTTAAAAAAATATATATACTGTATATTTGTAATTGTACAATATGATATATAAACATGATATATAACTGTTGTCTATTTCTTTTCGCCTACAGTCATAATGTGAATAATTATTATTATTATTATTATTATTATTATTATTATTATTATTATTATTATAAGCATGCTTATAGCTTATTTGTTTGTGACTAATGGGTTTTACTAAATATTCATAGGGTGAGATTTGCCCTGACCAGCATTTCATGTTCTGCAATTGAGACTGGTTTATGTGGTTGTAATATGTTTTATTTTTGCTCTGTGAGCAGTAGTGTTTTGTTTTGTATTTTTATTTTTTGTTTGTTTATTAAACCGTGCAGCCGCGCTTCAAACGCAGTTTCCTTGCCTCTGAGACTCTTTGCCTGCCGATACCACCTGGGCCCGCAACGCTACCCTGTCACACACCAATGTCCTTAGATAATGACCACATTGGGGTTGTAAGTACAGTCTCCCAAGGAAAAGCTGATAGAGCTATGTACTGTATGTAACGGCATTACTTAATGATAATTCAATCAATCAATTTGTATTGTAACAACCCTGGGTCTGCTGTAAACACGTTCTGGAAGGTTCTGTGACCCAGGCAAAGGTTCAATTGCAGCAGGTGTTCAGGGACGTCAGAGACGGGAGAATCAAAAGCTGGGCTTGCCGTGCGAGCGGGACCTGGTTGCAACATTGTTGTCAAAAAATGAGGAGATAAGATGTTGCAACAATCAAGGGATCGAGAGCGGGAAGCCATTCATGCTTGGGATTGGTGGCTGGTACACTGGGGGCGTGGCCTGGACGGAGGTGATAATTAGCGAGCTGCTGAGATGAACAGGCACTGCGGAGACTAAAGAGAGCTGATGATGAGACGAAAGAGAGAGCTGAAGAACAGAGAGAAATACTGGGGAGAAACAGCCAAGGAGAGCCAGAGAGAAGCTGGACTAAAGAGAACCAAGGAAGAAACCAGAGACTGCACTTAGTTGGCAGCAGCACACGGTCAGAACAGTGTGCTTTGGACTTTTTTCTTTTATTATTTGGTCACAGTTTGAGTAGCACTACATTGCTCAACTGTAGTTGTACCACTGGCTGGTGAAGCAGCATGCTTTACCTGTGAAGTGTAGAGTCCCAGCTTAATAAACCACTGCATTCGAGAGCCTGAAATACCTGTGTGAGCCTGCCTTCATTTATTATTATTTATTTCTTAGCAGACACCCTTATCCAGGGCAAATTACAATTGTTACAAGATATCACATTATTTTTACATACAATTACATTATTTTTTACACATTATTTTTACATACAATTACCCATTTATACAGTTGGGTTTTTACTGGAGCAATCTAGGTAAAGTACCTTGCTCAAGGGTACAGCAGCTGTGTCCCCCACCTGGGATTGAACCCACGACCCTCCGGTCAAGAGTCCAGAGCCCTAACCACTACTCCACACCGCGCTTTACATAGATTAAAACATTTACAAGTAACAATAAGCAAGTGAACATTAAAATAGTAAAAGAAGTAGCAATAAGAATAAATGTGAACGATACAATGAAAACAATAAGAACACCTGAGAATAGAAGTGCTTATAAATTGTGCATAATTTAGAAATACTAAAAGAAGCTCAATAAATTCAATGATATTCAATAGGTTTACCAATGCTGGATGTTTTCAGTTTCTGCCTACTAGTATTCTGTGTATTTGTTCAGTAGATAATTATGCTCACTATATTTTCTTACTGAATGCTATGTTTGTGTTTCTGTTAGCAAGGTCAAATACATCTCACAGGTATTGTTTTACTTTTTATAAAAGCGATACTAGCCCTTTAACATTTTGCTGATCGTGTAATTTTGTTGTAAGGCAGTAATGTAAAAAAAAAAATGTACCTGCATTTTGAAGTGTATCCAGAATTAGTATGTATTTATTTTCTCGTTTTCAACTTTTTTTAAAAATGTTTTGGCATATGTTAGTTGTTCATTTATTCCCTATTCAAAATAGGAAATATGGGGATGTCTATTTTGCAAAATATCAGACAATCCACACATTATCCATCTGATCTGTGCTCCCTGCTTAAGGTACACTCCAAGTTCATCACATCAGTGAAAAAAAGACAAATGAGATAACTTGCCATAATCTTTAGTCAGATCTAATTTGCAAAATAGGCAAATGCTGTTTCTGTTTTGTATAATGGCCAAGATGCTTTATTTGTTTTTAAAATGGGCTTTAACAAAACAAAAAAAAGGAAATTATCAGAATAAACATCATAAACTGTTGTCTATTTTGCTAAATACATTTGCCAGATTGCATAAATGCAATAGGGATAGCAGGAGAATTAACTAACATGCTCAGCTACTAGTATTGAGGTAAGATCAAAAAGCTCATTCTAATCAGGTTCATTAGATAAACATTACAGAACAACAAATAAAGTAAAAAGACTTCTAATTGTGCAACAATTGCAATTCAGTTATTACATTCAGTTACAACAAGGATTTTGGAGGTGATACAACAGCCTGAAAGTTGTTTAAAAGGGGTAACCTATAATTATACAATATAGTGACATAATCACCCTATAATGTCTATCTGACAGGGCCATTACTGTATGTTTTCTGAAAAATTCAAGCACCACAATAAAATACACAAGATGTGCAGGTTATATTTGTGTTGGGAATTACCATACTGCTATGACCCATTGACAAATTCCTTCTTAGCAATCAAGCAAAACAGTATAGGTTATTTTTTCACAGCAATACAATTTCACATATAGAATATAACAGTAATTACTGACAAAATATCTAGGACTACAGTGATACCTTCTAATGTAAGATTATCTTTGATGGAAAACTGGAGAATATACAGGTTAAGGTGAGTATTTGAACGTTTGAGACACTTTTTGCTTAAAAATGACTTTGCTTTATCTTGATAGATGATCTAGAAATGTTGCCTGGCCATAATTTCACAAGCCACCTGAAGAATCTATTTGCTGTAAAAAGAAAATATCTTAAGTTTAAATGATGTTGCATTGATGTTGCATTTGTGTTTTCTTTTTCTAAAAATAGACATTGGCACTGAGGAAGGGTAGCATTGCGGTCAAGGCTGACTAACAGCAGGAATAGTAGACACAGGAGACTGGAGATGTATTAAGTATTGGGGAGTGCACTTTTATTAGAAAGAAATTCAACAAAACACAAAACAAAACTCATCCAAATACAGGCAATTAAGGTTCACTAGGAAGACGAGCACAGGCATCTGCTTCTAGTGCATGCTGAGCAGAACTAAGCTTTATGTATGATGTCGGCCCTGCTACAGGCACATTATTGCAAATGCTTAAAAACTAACAAAATGCATTTTGCGAAATGGAAAGAAAGAAGAAACCAAGGGGTACATTTAATAATAAAAATAAGAATTATTGACCTGTGTTGTTTTTCAGTTCTGTGGCATTGTTCTGACCAAGCACTATCAATATCACTATTGCATAACAGTTATAAGGATTTGATAAATAATTTGCAATAAAACAAAATAACACACATGCATATTCATGTAGGTATTACAATTAAATGCATCTGCTTGCTGGACTCAAGTTAATAGACTTCATTACATTATTCTCATGATAAACTAACCCTTACTTGGTTAGCAAAAATCCCCTTGTGAAATTAAACAGGTTGTGAATGCATGTATTTCTCAAATCTGGTTCATGTTCACAAATCTCTTGAACAGAATTCATTATTATTGAAAGGTCCATTTTTTTCCACAAAGCAGGTGCAGGGCAGGAGAAGCTTCTCCATGCTAATCTGAATGCTGATGTGCCAGTTTGATTATATGTGCATCATGCAAAGTATTCAATAAAACACATTGTATGTCGTCGTTAAGATTACCGTATTTTAGTTGCAGTAGTGTTAAAGCAATTAAAAACTCCAAAAGGATGTGAGAGATATTAAAGTAAATATAGTTTCTGGTGTTCATGTAAATTCAAAGCTTTTTTGTAAGTAAATTAATCATGTTTTAAAAAAAACACGCTGATGCTTATTTAAGACATTTAAGTCTCCCATGAGGATAACAATTACTCTTTACTTTTTCTTTTGATGCTAGTAATACCAGTCTTTGTTGGGGGTATATAAAAAAAACCTGAGCAATACTGAGCAGTGAATAATTTAAGACCCATTCCAGGAAATGTGAAAAAGACTTCTAGTCGAAACATTTGTCATTAAACTTCTTTTAGTATTTCTAAAATGTTAAAACTTGCAGAACCTGGTCATGAAATATACAAATAGGCTCAAATCACCTAAGGTGGGGATTTTTTTGCAGAGCAAGCTGGAAAACTACCCGGTAATATTATTCCAAGTGGTAGACTGATTGCAGAACAGGGATGCTATTGTAAGTGTAGAAAATTGTGTATGTTATCATGGTTATCCACCAGATACATTTTGGGTCAAGTAAGGCTATTAAAGGATCACAAGGATGTTACTTTCAAAACATGCAGTCAAAGAAAATCCTCAACTAAGAGGATAATGTTTACATTTCATATACAGATAGACTTTAAGTAGATGGGTAGAAAGATGTGATGCATTGATAATTAATTCAAATACAAAGATGGGGGATAAGGAGATGTTGCAAAATGATCAATTACCTTTAAATAGTATTTTTTGACCAGCAGTACAATACACATTTTGATTTAAAGGAGAGTAAACCTTTTCAATCTTAGCACATCTTTAATGGAAATACAGTTAAAGGGATAATAGATGACCCATTAGCAGAGAGTAATACATGAGTAAGGCATTAGGGAAGTCATGAGAAAAACATGTTTGTTTCTGTTCAATCCCAGAATTGAAAGCCAAGATTTATTTAATAGAATATTTGATGGGTTACAAGAGTTTTAACATTTTAACAAATGCATGAGTCAGATGAAATGTAAAATCAGTATTGATATATAAATTAAATTACATTAATAGCATACTTTTGAATTAAAAAGCAAAACAAAAATAGTCACCATACCATGCCAGCAGAAATCAAGGGAGTTTGTTCCCTTGAGAATGGTATTTGATCCATACCAAATCATTGGGCATCTAGCTCTTTGAGGTAATTTACATACATACATACAGTATAGTGATCTCAAATTTGATTTGCTATAAAGTTAGCTAATCTGCAGTATCACCAGTGTAATTAAAAAACTGTCAATCTACAATTTTCTACCGGTACCCATTTTGTGATCAATTTGGCAATGCCCTCTGACATACAGCCTTCTGGCTGTTGTCTTCCACATGGTCATGTGACTTACTCAGCTCTGTATCCAGAGAGCTCTTCTCCCTGGTGAAACGTTCCAGCTGATTATAGGCTCAACGGTACACAGATCCAAAGTTGGAACTGCTGCATTTCTGTTCCTGCAACAGCTTCCTTGGTCTCCAGAATCTTGTTCTGAGACTCCTGGAACCATACCTATAAGATCCACCGGATAAAACTTTGATTGATTACATGTCTAATTATCTGGACATCACATGGAACAACTTTAAAAAGGGACAGCACAAGACACTAAATGGACAGTGTATCACAGAAATTCAATAATGTGCCTGCTAAATTAATGTTTATCTAAAAGTCCAGCTGCTATCATCTGGGTTATAGTCAAATCTATTACACAGATGATCCATGGACATTTAATCAGGTTAACAATTCAGACAGTACAATATATATAATGTTTGCTTCATTAGGACAGTACTGGGACACAGGGTTGAGGGGTAGTGTGTATATATAGGTTACAATTAAGTTATTAAGCATCCCAGTGATGGGAGTTAAACTAGTACAGCATTGCCTTGTACAGTTTTGCTGCCAATATCTCATAAACCATTGATAAGACCTTATGTTTAGCAAAACCTCTCAATACACAACTGCGTTTTTAGGTCTAGGTTGTGGGTAATGTACAAGAACAATTATCCACATTTTTGGCACTAATTGTACAAATCTGTATCACTGCACTGATTAGCAGCTGTCTTTCCATTTTAATTGGGTATAGCAACAAACCCAGACCCGAAAGCAACTACCAGCATAGATGGAAACTCCAAACACTGTAAATAATGCATCCTTATTTATTTTTTCATTAATCAAACCAAACCAAATAACTGCAAATGGATTAAAAGTTTTTTTTTAATTATTATTAATTAAGAGAAAAGAGAAATGCTGTAACTCAATGCATACAGACTCAATGCATCTTGTTAACAGCAACAGTACACTCATTTAGCACAGCACACTACAATTGTCAGCAGGGAATCTCGCACAGATGTAGAAGTAAAGATTGATAAGCAATTTAGTCTCACTCTCTCACCTTTAGTCTCAAACTGATGATGCAAAAAGCCCTTGTGGGATTCTGAAGTTAGGCTAGCTAAAATTATATTTAGCAAATAAGCTTGAGGCGAACCTTGCTTTACTTAAACTTTTACAAAATACATTTCAATGATGTGATGAAAAACAGAAACAAAACAAAAATGGGAAACCAAATAAAATGAATGACTCGTGTGTAAGAGAACAATCCATTTTTAATCCCTTTACATTTCACCTTTAACTTTGCTTTATCTTAACGCGAGTTGTACATCCAGTTTATTGATGTAATTTATTCATTTCTAAAATGTCTTATCGTCTTCTATTCTAAAACAACATCTACCATGTTTTAGATTCACTCTTGACTGTGAGAAAAAAGGTAACGAATTGAATCTTCAGTACTCTACATTGCAGATTGACAGGACCTAAATACTGCTCATCTTTTTGGTTGCTAAAACACGTCACTCTCTGCACTAGTCCTGCAATTGATGAATGAATCCTGTTTGTGATTTAGTAATAAAAAAAGGAAATTATTCTAGCAAGGGAGGTGTCTATTTCCATGTACATCCTGGTATTATCTTGCAGCTTGAGGAAAAAGAAGTGGGAACGCTCTTGATTGAAGGTGTCAAGGTCCCTAATTGGGTCCCTGGTTTAGGTTACAGCTCGTTTTGCTTCATTCATCTTGTAGCAATGACTTCTTGACTTATGCTAATGAGTATTAAGAAAGAAAAACATCTACATTCAGAAGACGGAATGTGATGATTACACCTTGCACATTTTCAGCTTGTTCTCAATGTAAACCACACAAGACCACATTTTACAGATCAGAAGAACCACTTAATAGCTACTTGCTGTCACAGCACATCAAATTTACTGCACCGCTTGCTCTTAGCAGAGATGTTCTTTTAAATACACCACGCATATGAGATAAATGACCTATACATTCACAAGTCATCCTAGGGTTTAGGCTTCCCAGCATATTTTGGTCAATGTACTTCACTTTCCACCAGGGTGATTGATGTGGAAAAATCATTTTTTAAATCATCTATGATTTAAAAAACTACAAACACAAGTGCTACTGTATCTAAGATTAGAAACTGTTTGGAAATTTTTAATCATCAAGCTACACTTATTTGGCAAGTGTTATTTGTTTATAAAATGAAGTCCCCCCTCCTTGGCATAGTAGAGGGCCTAGTATGTACACGATTGACTGACCTACTGTCCCAACCCTACTGTATTTCTGTTTTCTTTATTTGTTTTTAATCATTCCTTAGTTGTTTTCCGCATCAAAGGTAAGCAAACTGAGGAGTAAGCTGTGGGACATGCTGTGATAACATGGGATAAACTCAAGGAAACTGCTCTTATGTAATTGCTGCCAAAATAATGTAATGCCATTGTTATCTCTTGTAATACAGACTCATATCTGTGTCAATTCCATTTATTATAGAATTCACCTAATATATTGTACTCCTGGTTTTCGAGGACAACTATAATATAAATGACTGCAGCAACTGTGTTTTTCCAAGGCATATTGTAATAACTGGAAAGGATTATACATATTAACAGTGCTGGTCGTGCTATTCACAGAGTAGATTACCTTAAAAATATATTAAATAGTCATTTTAAAAGGGTGAGATATATCAAATCCTGCCAATATCTGAGGCCTGAGAATAAGCTTGTTCTAGCCCTATAACAAAAATAGGTTTTGTTGTTAAATAATGAAGGGGAAGGAAAACCTTAAAACCTTAAAACCTTTCACTCACAGTCTTGAATCTTTGTTTGAGTGTTATGTGACTCATACTGCAGATAAAACTGCATTTTGCAGGCTGCAGTCTTGCTCTGGCTTATGGTTGTGTGACTCAACTTCCCTGGCTTCTTCTGCATTTAAGACTTTGCTTTTAAAATGCATTCTTGTCGATGACAGGCCTCCAGTCTATCTAATGAATAACTTGTTTTAGAACTGAAATCAGAAAGGTGTTTTGTTAGGAAGGTCTATTCAGTAATGTTTTGCCTGTGTAAACACCTTAAGTTGGCATTCAAAGACGACAGTCCTATTAAAGATTTGAGGTTTGATAAGCCCTCTTTTACAGTCATCTAAATGATCTTGATAGAAAGCTTGTCCTAATAAAATGACATCTTCAGATTGCCTCCATATTGAAAGGGGCTGACAGAGAGTGGTCTGAATGGTGAGTTTACTGCCACAAGAAGGGAGTTTACTGTATTTTGTATAATAATATATTTTAAAAGGCCTTTTCTTTTTCTCTAGGTAGTTTTAGCACACACATGTGCTGCATTAGAGAACACAGTTTTACAACATGGTCCAGGAGGCTGTGTGGTCCAGTGGTTAAAGAAAAGGGCTTGTAACCAGGAGATCCCTGGTTTAAATCCCACCTCAGCCACTGACTCATTGTGTGACCCTGAGCAAGTCACTTAACCTCCTTGTGCTCCGTCTTTCGGGTGAGACGTAGTTGTAAGTGACTCTGCAGCTGATGCATAGTTCACACACCCTAGTCTCTGTAAGTCGCCTTGGATAAAGGCGTCTGCTAAATAAACAAATAATAATTTAACACTTTCTGACACTGCTTTCTAACAAATATACAGTAAAATAAGGCCATTGTTCCTTGGGCCGTTCACAGGGGACTGCAGTCCTTTTGAAGATGGAAATAAAACCTTTGGATCATTATTGGGGGCCATAATTGGCATCTTAGCACATCCCAGGGTAATGATGGGCCCCAGGTCCTGGAATGCCAGAATCATTTGCTGTTGGTGGAGCTGCTGTTGTTGTTGAGCCCAATATTCCTGCTCCTGCAGCTCCACCAAGGGTCACACATATGTCACAAAGAGAAGACAGCAGGCTGAAGGTATCTTTCACTGTTATTATAGGAGTGGCAAGCAAGGCTGAGGCTTACAGAGAATGTTTTGTACAGGTGACACCAAAGTGCAAAGTTAATAATATATGACATATAATCATATAACGTTAATTACATGACTGTGTAACAACATGGCTGTGTTTTTGTTTTTTTTCCATCACTTTTTTATTTGATTGTTTTGGTGGCCAAATGAGGCAGGGTGCACTTGCGGTTCTTCAACACAACCTAAAAACTTCTTGTAAAACCCAAACTGGAACGCTGACAGATGTATACTGTAAGAGCTTTGTTTTGCTTTGTCGGGAAGAAGATAAAAGTCAGTTGCAGAACTTGTGTCCGAAATGTAACTGGACGTCGAACCAAACTAACAAGATCAGTAGCTGTGTCAGGATTTACGGCATCAGAAGTCTATTTATTTGAATGTCTCTTTCCGTTATTGCAGAGTGATGTTTTTTTTTATAATAATCTGGCCTTCTTGTCTCTGTTTTTACTTATATTCACAAACACATTGTTTTACAGTACCTTGCATAAGTATTCACCCCCCTTGAACTTTTCCACATTTTGTAGTGTTACAACCTGGAATTAAAATGGATTTAATTGGGATTTTTACCATTTGATTTACACAACATACTTAACACTTTGAAGGCGCAAAGTATTTTTTATTGTGACACAAAAATTAAACAAAATTAAACAAAAAAAAACATTTGTTGTTTGCATAAGTATTCACCCCCCTGAGTCAATACTTGGTAGAAGCACCTTTGGCAGCAATTACAGCTGTGAGTCTTTTTGGGTAAGCTTTGCACATCTGGATCCTGCAATTTTTGTCCATTCTTCTTGGCAAAATTGCTCAAGCTCTGTCAAGTTGGATGGGGACCTTTGGTGAACAGCAATTTTCAAGTCTTGCCACAGATTCTCAATCGGATTGAGGTCTGGGTTTTGACTGGGGCATTCTAAGACATTCAGGTTCTTGTTTTTAAACCACTCCAGTGTAGCTTTGGCTGTGTGTTTAGGGTCATTGTGCTGCTGGAAGGTGAACCTCTGCCCCAGTCCCAGGTCTCTTGCAGACTGAAACAGGTTTTCCTCTAGACTTTCCCTGTGTTTGGCTCCATCCATCTTGCCCTCAATCCTGACCAGTTTCCCAGTCCCTGCCGATGAAAAGCATTCCCATAACATGATGCTGCCACCACCATGCTTCACCGTGGGGATGGTGTTCTCAGGGTGATGAGCAGTGTTGGCTTTGCGCCACACATAGCGCTTTACGCTAAGGCCAAAAAATTCAATTTTGGTCTCATCAGACCAGAGAACCTTTTTCTACATGTTTGCTGTGTCTCCCACATGCCTTTTGGCAAAATCCAAATGAGATTTGATATGGGTTTTTTTCAGCAATGGCTTTCTTCTCGCCACTCTTCCATAAAGCCCAGCTTTGTTGAGCGTCCAGGTTATAGTTGTCCCATGGACGGTTTCTCCCATCTCAGCTGTGGATCTCTCCAGCTCCTTCAGAGTTACCATTGGCCTCTTGGTTGCTTCTCTGACTAATGCCCTCCTTACCTGGTCACTGAGTTTTGGTGGACGGCCTTCTCTAGGCAGAGTCGCGGTTGTGCCATATTCTTTCCATTTTTTAATAATGGCTTTAACGGTGCTCCGGGGGATGTTCAAAGTTTGGGATATTTTTTTATAACCCAAACCTGATTGGTGCTTCTCCAGAACTTTATCCCGGACTTGTTTTGATAGCTCCTTGGTCTTCATGATGCTGTTTGTTTAGATATGCTCTCTAACAAACTCTGGGGCCTTCCAGAAACAGATGTATTTAATCTGAGATCATGTGCAAAGGAGGTGAAAACTTATGCAATCAAGACTTTTCAGTTTTTTATTTGTAAATAATTTTGAAAAATATGTAGATTTTTTTCCGCACTTCGACATTATGGACTATTTTGCGTAGATCAGTGACAAAAAATCCTAATTAAATCCATTTTAATTCCAGGTTGTAACACTACAAAATGTGGAAAATTCCAAGGGGGGTGAATACTTATGCAAGGCACTGTAAGCTGAGAATTCTGTGTCACTCATTAAACTGAGTCCAGAATAAATTTAGTGAGGGGTCATTTATACCATTTATTATAGAAAGGCGCTTTATAAATAACATGCATTATTATTATTTGTATTATGCTTATTGCTCGCCTTTTTAATTTCTGACTGTGCAGAAAGTAGAAATATTAAATTTCCATCCATTTACCCATTCAAGTTGTGTTTGAAGAAATATTGCTAAAGGGGGTTCCAGGGGGTTCCATATGCTCAAACCCATATGCTTGACGCTTCAGGAGGAAGGACAGTGCCAGCAGAAATCCTAATTATCCAAGTAAATTATAAATACACCATACTACAACATGGAGTTTCTCTTAAGATATAAACAACTGGACATTCCTGAAAACAAGTGCAGCACCTCAATCTCCTGACCGCTGTTTAAAAAACAATCCTCATTCTCATAGACAAAAAGCCAGAATTTTTAAAACCTAATATACTGACCCTTTTTTCCCCTAACTAGCCTTTTTTATCGCATAAATGATATAATTGTATTTAATTTGGGTATATTCAGTTTGTTGAAGAAATGATAATGCAAGATACAGCAGTAACTTTTTAGGCATATTGGCCCATATGCATAAAACTTACTGTCTCCTTTATCATGCCAGTAATAGTGAAAAACAAATCAATTAAAAATAAAAACCTGAAAAGTCTTCATTAGATAAGTATTCACCCCCTTTGCTATGACACGCCTAAATAAGCTCAGATGCAACCAATTGCTTTCAGAATTCACACAATAAGTTAAATGGAGTCCATCTGTGTGCAATAAAAGTGGTTCACATGACTTCAGATTAAATGCACCTGTCTCTGTAAGGTCCCACAGTTGGGTAGTGCATTCAAAGCAAAGATACTACCATGAAAACCAAGGAGCTTTCAAAACAACTCCGGGATAAAGTTGTAGAAAGGCACAGATCAAGAGAGGGGTATAAAAAGATTTCAAAGGCATTGAATATCCCTTGGAGCACAGTCAAGTCGATCATTAAGAAGTGGAAGTTATACGGCACCACCCAGAATCTGCTTAGAGCAGGCCGTCCTCCCGAACTGAGCAGCCGGGTAAGAAGGGCACTGGTCAGAGAAGACAGCATGAGGCCAATGACAACTCTGAAAGACCTACAGCGTTCCATGGCTGAGATGGGAGAAACTGTCCATGTGTCAACAATAGCTCAGGTACTCCACAAATCTGGCCTGTATGGAAGAGTGGCAAGAAGGAAGCCATTTCTGAAAAAAGCCCATGTAAAATCCCGCTTGGAATTTGCAAAAAGGCATGTGGGATGTGGCAAAAGATTCTGTGGTCTGAAACAAAAATTTAACTATTTGGCCTAAATGCAAAGCGTTATGTCTGGCGCAAACCCAACACAGCACATCACCCAGGTAACACCATCCCTACTATGAAGCATGGTGGTGGCATCATGCTTTTCATCGGCAGGGACTGGGAAGTTTGTCAGGGGAGAGGGCAAAATGGATGGAGCTAAATACAGGCAAATCCTTGAGGAAAACCTGCTTCAGTCTGCAAAAGACCTAAGACTGGGACGGAGATTCACCTTTCAGCAGAACAAGCACACAGCCAAAGCGACACTGGAGTGGCTTAAAAACAAGAAATTGAATGTCCTAGAATGGCCCAGTCAAAGCCCAGACTTTAATCTGATTAAGAATCTGTGGCAAGACTTGAAGATTGCTGTCCACCAACGATCCCCATTCAACTTGACAGATCTTGAACAATTTTGCCAAGAAGAATGGGTGAATATTGCACGATCCAGATGTGCAAACCTGGTAGAGACTTACCCCAAAAGACTCACAGCTGTAATTGCTGCCAAAGGTGGTTCTACCAAGTATTGACTCAGGGGGGTGAATACTTATCTAACCAAGACATTTCAGTTTTTTTATTTTTCATGAACTGTTGTTTCACAATAAAAATTCTCTTGCCTCTTCAAAGTGTTGAGTAGGTTGTGAAAATCAAAGGGGAAAAAAATCCCATTTAAATGCATCAATATTTCAGGTTGTAACACAACAAACTGAAAACGTCCAAGGGGGGTGACTACTTACTATAGGCACTGTAGAAACATGTATTTAAGCCAATAGTAGTAAAAAAACCCATCTATGTTTAAGTATCCAATAATTACGTAATTGAAGTATTTTCTTATTTGTAACGAATACATTCGATTGCATTGTTAACTCGTCTGAACTGGTTGGAAAACATAAATCACGTGTGTAGCCTGTTCATTGTTCTAGTCTAGCATGACCGGTTTTGGTGTGCTTGTGTGGGCTGTACCATGATCCTCCCAGAAGAGTGAGAAGACCCTGCAGATTTGACCCCCTGGATTACTACACTGATGATGTGATTCGTAGTAGGCATCGAATAAATAGGAGCAGTTATTTACCTTTGTAGAGTCATGAAGTGAAGAGTCGAACTGCTAGAAACAAGGCTGTCCCCGTTATGAAAGTTACACATTCTCTGCATGATTTGGATTCTGATATGAACACGTTTTTGCAGGCAAAAAAACAAACACTACCGACAGTTTCGTTCCTGTGTCGATCACTGTCCGTGCTCAGAAAGCAGGCAGTACTACATTCCATATTTTTCACAGCATTCCATCTACCGATAGAGGCAGCTCAAGTCATTTTAAAGTAAATGATACAGTATTACAAGTCCCCCAACATGTACATGTTTATCTATTTAGAGAGATGGCGTGTCTGAGGCTGATAACTGTACAGATACGGAAGCGTACTACTACGACTAGTCTTGCGCTGCACAGTGAGACCGGGAATCTCGAGTTTTTATGTATGCATTGACCTCAAACATTTGATGTTTTTTACTTTTGACATAAGCGACCAGGAACAAAAAAATGTCTTGACTTAAAAACTGTAAAAGTCCCAGCTTCCCTGATGAAAGAAGGGAGGGCATACCACAATTCAGGGGTTCTGCATGAAAAAGCCTTCCTCCCGTGTTAATTTTGTTGACCCTAGGAATAACTAGTAGCCCCACATCCTGTGATCTAAGAGAGTGATTTGGATAACACGGGGTCAGTAACTCTCACAAATAACTTGGTGCTAATCCAATTAGGGCTTTATAGGTTAACAGCAAAATCTTAAAATATATTCTATATTGCACAGGGAGTCAGAGTAAGGAGGCTAAAACAGGGGTAATATGTTCACTTTTCCTGGTTTTAGTCAGAATTCTAGCGGCGGTATTCTGAACGAGCTGTACCAGAGAAAAGTGCATTACAGTAATCAATTCTAGATTTATTATTATTATTATTATTATTATTATTATTATTATTATTATTATTATTATTATTATTATTAATTAGTCATTTAGCAAACGCTTTTATCCAAAGCGACTTACAGAGACTGGAGGTGGACTATGCTTCTGCAGAGTGCTGCTGCAGAGACACTTACAATAGGACCTGGGTTTTATGTCTCATCCGAAGGACAGAGTACAAGGAGGTTAAGTGACTTGTGCAGGGTCACACACAGTTTAGTGGCTGAACGGGGATTAGAACGGGACCTCCTGGTATCAAGCCCTTTTCTTTAACCATTGGACCTCCTTAGTCTCTTGGCATCAGATACAGAAATAATTGGTCTAAGTTTGGCTATATTTCTCAAATGGTAAAAATAAACTTTTGTCTCAAATGATGGATAAGGATCAAAGATGACCCCCACATCTTTCATTTCTAGTTTAAGATTTAATGCATAGCTTTAATGCAAACTTCTCAGATACACCATTAAGAATTAGACATTTTTGTAAGTGATTTGCAACATCTCTTTCTAGAACCTTACCTAAGAATGGTAAATTGGAGATTAGCCTTAGAGATTGTGTTTCTTTAGCATAGGCTTTACCACAGCTACCTTAAATGCTGAACTATACTGGAGGAAAGTGAACCATTTATCATTTTTAAAATGTGGTTATTAATAGCACCAGAAACATATTTTTAAAATTTTGTAGGAACAGGATCAAGAGAGCATGTGGTAGCTCTCATATGCTGAACTAGTGCTGTCAGTTCTTGTAAATTAATCAAAGAAAAAGGCTCCATAGTAGCCATAACAGTTTTAATTATTATTTGTTTATTTAGCAGACGCCTTTATCCAAGGCGACTTACAGAGACTAGGATGTGTGAACTATGCATCAGCTGCAGAGTCACTTACAATTACGTCTCACCCGAAAGACGGAGCACAAGGAGGTTAAGAGACTTGCTTAGGGTCACACAAGGAGGCATTAGCTGAGGTGGGATTTGAACTGGGGACCACCTGGTTACAATCCCTTTTCTTTAACCACTGGACCACACAGCCTCATCCTTAATAAAAGGTGTCTGTGTAATCTGATTTCTGATGTCCAGTATTTAATTTTTAAAAAAGTTTTAAAAAAAAGTAATTGCAGCTAAGAGAGGAGCCAATGTCTTTATGTGATTATGCGTAGGACCTTTTACATGCAAGATATAATCCAAGGAATCCAGTAGCTTTAGAAATTACAAGGAGTTGGAATCAGAATCAATGTCAACATGAAGGTTAAAATCACCCAATAAAAGAATCCTATCATATTTGACTGTCAATATAGATAGCAGATCACCAAATTCGGGCAAAAATATTTCCTCTTAAAGGTATCTGTATTCACGTTTTTTGTAATTGGTCTTATTTGAAATTGCTCTTATCTATTTATTGTACTTACTACTTGCTCTTAATGGAATTTACTCTTATACGTAAATACCTTTACTACAAGTCGAATTTGCTCTTAAATGTAATTATTTTCTGTACTCTTTATTTTGCTCTTTTTTGAATTTGCTCTCATTTTCTACTGATTTTATTGTATTTTATAACTGCTCTTATTGATAATGTGATACTTTGTATTGTGTAAGTCGCCCTGTATAAGGACATCTGCTAATAAATAAATAAATAAATAAATAAATAAATAAATAATAATAGTAATAATAATAATAATAATAATAATGGGTTTGACTTAGGTGGATGATAAGTAATTATAATATGAACAGGCAATGGGCTATTTAATGTTAAGGTTAAAACTTCAAAAGATGAATAACCTTTAACAATTTCCTTTTTGATTTTATATTTTTTATTGAGAGGAATGGTAGTTTTTACAGATGTGCCTATTTGCTTGGTGCTGGCCAAGGTTGCCCCAATTGTTTCTTCAAACTTAGCTTGTGTTTTGCTTTTTTTCACATTTCCAATGTGTTTTTGTTTCAGATTCTATATCCACTATGGAAGACAGTAGCAAGTCCACCTCCCCACCCAGTACCTTGTTCGACATTAAAAAGACTTCCTTAATGTATGTTAAGGTTAAGCAATTGTTGGCTTACTTGATGTATGGATGTCATTAGTGTATCCAGATCAATGCTCCCTCCTACAACATTGATGCTGATTGAAAAGAATGGCTGTTGTGAGAACAGAAAACCTTCTGCATTAATGCAGGAAGGAACCTTGAACCGTATACAACAAATCCAATGTATTCTGGTGAAAGCTGCCAACAGTAATGAATGAAATGTTTTTGTTTTTATTCCCTTGCTGATTCATGGCCCACGATGTGTGAATAAAAATACCAAAATCTTCATTATTTTGCAAGATATATCCCTCCAATGTGCAACGCAGGATATAGAAATGTGTTTCTTGTGAACACTACAGGGTGTTCTCACAAAAGCTAAAGTGGTTGCATCACCATAACCTGTCTGGTATGCCCGGTTCAAATAGTTGATAAGGCAGCTTATTTTTCTGTTACATGTACAGTATTCTGCATCCAGATTTTAAAATATATATATATATATATATATATATATATATATATATATATATATATATATATATATATATATATATATATATATATATATATATATTATTTAATGTGTCCTTTTGCTTACTATAACAGTCTGTATTTGCTGTTGTTTCAACTGTATGTTCTAGCATATTAAGACTACAATTTGGAAATCCTAAGTTACATTCAAGGGGCAAGGGAAGATTAATTTAAATCACACTCCCTTAGTTCAGCATAAATTGTTTAAGTGTATTTAAGCCTGAGGTGGTGACGAATTGCTTCTATTTATTCATGGTTGGAATCCTGCTCCATAAATACTTATATATTTTAGTTGTAGCCCACTATTACACAAGGCCACTAATATTACATGAGGCACACCCGGCTGCAGGCAGAGATCCAACAGGCACTAAACTTTGATCTCCGCCCAGATTTAATTGTTGATTAAGGAAAACTCACTGGCTAGAAAGAATAATGCTTTTGCTTATACCCGCCAACTTATGCTTGATTCTTGATTTGTAATAATGTATAGCTCCTTGTTCACATTACTTGTGACTGTTATAGCAAACCAGGAGGTACACGATTTTTTGATAGTGCTAAACCCAGGATATTTTGGGCTTCTACACACTATAGCCCATGATGATGTATGTTTTGTTCAGATTTTTTGCAGGGTGTAAAATATGATGATTTATTATTTTGCTTTACTACTTCTGGTAGAGATCTAGCAGAGGCTTGTGAAAGGAATGCTGAGAAGAGAAGAAGGGCTGCCAGCAGGTTTTAGGCAGTGACAGTGACCAGAGACCAATAGAATTGAAGACCTCTTTATTCAGTTCTTTCAGTGTGACAGATTGTGGTAGGGGCTGAGGACAATGGAGTAACGAAGCAGACGTTACCACTCTCCCAGAAAAGGCATAAACCTCTGCATACATGAATTTAAAAAATCTAAATTGGTGGTATAAACTAAGTGTGCATTTTGATTTTAGACATGCGTGCAAATATGTGACGGGTGATTATGCACCTTTCTCTGGCTAATTCAACACTAGCAACGAAACCTGCCATTCCTCATGCTATACCTCTTAATGTTAATCCTTGTAATATACAGTATAATCAGAACTATACGTTCATCATTGGGCTGTGAGATTCAGGTTATACTGCTCTAGAATTGCCAACAGATACACTTTTAAGTTTCACATTGTTATGAGCAGTGAAGAAGGGGGGCATTTTTATGCTGTCTCTGTCAACAGGCATGTAGTCAGGAGTGTAATCCATTAAATGTAACTGGGAAGACATATGGTTTACATTACTGGGATATTTCTCTTCAACGGGGTCTGACAAAGGAGGTGGTGGAATCGCAAGTACAATAAACCTGGGATAAACTGTATTTCTTACACAAAGTACAAAAACTCATAAAAGAGATATATTTAAAAAGACAATATTTTAAATAACACAGGGGTGGGTTAAATTACAAAAAACTAAACAAAATCAATGTTATTTCAACGATGACTGATACCAGTTCATTTTTTGGTTTGATGAAATTGGGTGTTACACTAAAACGCAATGCCTTTATGTATCTAATCTTTGTATACATGTAGACGATAATGTATCCTTATAAGGTATTTTATCAAATGCAGGACCAGGAGGCTTACATTTTGTATTAAACTGCTTTGCGTAATATAGATTGTTGCATATCGTATCACACAGTACAATATTGGTATGGAATGCTACCTATGCAATTTCTATTAATTTTGCCAATTTGCATTGTGCTTGCCTGAAGTTTACAATTTCTCTTAGCGATCATATCTGCTGTATTATGAACCATGCTTACATGGACATACAATGCCTGAAATTCTGTTTGCTTAGTGAGTGGAACTGCCCCATACTGTCAGAACGTTCATCATCACATTGTTTGTACATTTTTTTAAAAATTATTATTATGCATTTCCCTTGTCAGTTTCAAAAAGGTTATATTACATCCATGACCACCCTGTGGTAGCATCTCAAATCTTTGTGATATATGATCTTGCTTTTATTTAGGCTTTTTTTATATATTCTTTGTAAAAGTGGGCATAGCTGGGTGGGTTTTTTTTCTCAAATGGTTCTTGTTTGATCTGTATTTACTCCCCTCCCTCCTCCTCACAAACTGTTATAATTACTTTGCTATGCTACGTATTTCCTAAAGGATCTGACAGTGCTTTAGTTGTATGTTTAGAGGTGTTTATTGCCTATTCAATTGATATAAACAGTGTACCCAGCATGTCATTTTATATTTTATTGATAGTGGCAGTATTTATATTCACATATAGACCCTTTTATCAGTTACTGACATTTTTTAAGTTAATAAATATATATATATATATATATATATATATATATATATATATATATATATATATATATATATATATATATTTTTTTTTTTAAATGGTCATTTTGCCATGGTGTCTGTAGCTTTGAAGTTCTTTTTTTTTCACTGGTACAGTATTTGGTCCTGATTAATCTTCATTTACTCAAAACATGTATTTGTCTTACATAACCATCCTCTACTTCCACTGTTTAACCACTAAAAGAATCGGCATAACCGTTTGATTTGTTTTTCCTAAATCCAAAACAAAACAATTACAAGGCTCTGGTAAAATGGAAGCAACTGGCACCCAGCTCAGGAATTGTGGAATCCACAGGCTCACAGCTCCACCTCCTGGCGGACAACAATGTCACTTTTGACGGATTTTTTTATTTTTATTTATTTATTTATTTATTTACATATTATCATTGTCATTATGTAATAAATGTATAATAATTTGTTGTCCTACAGTCGAAAAATATGCTGCTATAATACTTATCAATCGGCAATTAAAAAAAAAAAAAACAGCTACATACAATACTATTGAAATATTTTGCTTTTAGGAAGTGAACTATTTTTCTAAAAATATTATTATAATATTTTGTTTTAGTTAATAAACAAAACGAAATCGGTATATTTCAAATGCATATTTAAATATCTATGCACTTATGTTGTTTAGGGGCGGATTTAGTATAGATACCGAATATCTGTATCAAATGTCTGTTTGCCACATGTTGCAATGTTTAACCGTGCTGAGCTCTTTACTATTACAATTAACATTAATTTTATATGAACGCCAAATCATTTTTATCATATGAAAACATAGACTACTACAAGGGAAAAAAAAATTGCCGAAACCCGGGATCGAACCAGGGACCTTTAGATCTTCAGTCTAACGCTCTCCCAACTGAGCTATTTCGGCTATACCATATACAGCGGAAATACACCATATATAGAATATCTGGCTGCAGCTGCTTATGGCGTGTTTTTAAAACAGCATCTAACATCATAGTGTAACATATCATCCAGTTAATAGTTATTTTTATTTATTTTACATATTTTCTAATGTTTTGAGATGGTTCGACTAGAATCGTAAAGGCTGTAATTTCTGCAGTTATTCAAATTATACCACAAAAGATTTCTACTTCCAAAATGTGCTGGCCTTGTCTTCTTGGAGATTCCGTAGTAATTTTACGTCACCGCTGTGCTTCTTGGAGATTCCATAGTAATTTTACGTCACCGCTGTGTTACCGGGGCAGCAGGAAGCTAAAAATGTTCACAGTTGAATTTTCAGCAACTTCAGGTTCAGAAACACTGTCTGCATTTTGGATTATTTTTGTTTATGCTTATTATTCTCTCATTGACCATTTATCGGTAAGTGAAAAATATAGCAAGTATTTTAACTAGCCAATTGAGACAAGTTAGTTTAAATTTATGAGCAAAGTGTTCTGGAGGGAAAAAACAAAACAAAAACCAAACACGACTGGAATCTGATTCAAGAAACGCCTTGCTTGAGAGTTTTCCTTTTTGCAGATTAAAACGTAGTGCTACACGTTTTCTGCGAATATACTATACGCACTGAATGAACTCTATCCACAATATTATAAAACAGCCTGGACTGTCATCAACACGCACAGCGAAGAAAAAAAAGGTAATTTAATCTGTTGTTGTTTACATGCGCTCTACTAACTTTGCATTGCTGTCATAGTAAATGTCCTACCAAAAATTGCAAATCTTTGCAACATTAACTAATGTTCAGTGTTACTGAGCTCTTTTCAAGCACAATAGAGTTCAACAGAATATTTCCTGCAATCTGACCTTTGCAGGCATTGATGCATTTTATGTGAAAATGCTTACTTATAGAACAGACATGCTCCTCCACATTGCTGAATTGCTTTTTTTGTGGTAGGCCAGGCTATCATTTTTGTGGGGTTCAGTTACTCTGGCCTTAGGTAAGTAGATTCCCACACCGCAGACATTTGTTTGGGGAAATATTTGTTTCTGGTCACATAGGATTGTTTCTTCTGACTTCTCGAATGTTATCTTTCAAACTATGTTTAATCTCTGTTCGAAATCAGTCAGCCTATAATATATACAGTATTCACTTATGTAATGTACCTTTTTTCTGCTTGAAAATCTCTTGAGTGTTCTAGTGTCTCCCTCTGAATGTTGTCTTTCAGTGTAGACTAAAGTCTGCTTCCTGGCTGTCCTATACATTAATCTATTTAAATTTAAACAAAGAATAGTGTTTGATGTCAGTGGTGATACAGCAGCAATAGAAACTATTTTGTGGTTTCAATAACAAATTGTAGAAATCAAACAACTTGATGCAGACTGATTACTTCCAGCAACTTCCAGAATTCTAGTAGCCTACCTTTGATAATGCTGATCGTGCTGTTTGCTCAATAACATGTTCACAGTGTGTTCATAAAGTTTTTTCAAAGCCTCCTTCCTGGCTTTGTTACAAAAGAGAGCACCTGTTATTATTATTATTATTATTATTATTATTATGATAGTAATCAGTCTGCATCCAGTTTAATTTCTCCAAAAAGTATTCAAAAAGTATTTATGTGATAAAGCCAGTGTTTATTTAATACTACGACTACTAATAATAATACAGCAGCCCCACTCTGTGCTGGATCTTAATTCCCATGCCCTTCTAATGATAAACTGGAGACATACATTTGGTATATTACTAGATTTTTTTTATTGTTCTGACAACAGGTCAAACATAACAATTCAATCATTCATATTCGTTGATATAAATGAGTACAATACAAAAGCTAAAGTACATTACAAATGCATTAAGTTAAATACAAAAACTACTTTCACTTTCCTGTGCCTTCACATGCTGCACAATCCCCAGCTAAATATCACAAACGCATAACAATTTGCAATGCTTTTATATAATAACATGATTTGTAAAACTATTAAAAAATATCCCAGATTACTAGGTTGCGAAGACCTGACTTTACCCCACTGAATTAACAATACAGCAAAGGATGATACATACTTGTTACATTTTTTTGGTAAATTTTTTTAGGCAAAAATTTGACATAATCCCTGCTTTTTGGACATTATTTACTGTGTTGCAAGCCCAACTTTGCATAAAATATGAACAGCAGTAGAGCTTATTGAATGGTTTGTATATGTCATGTGTACTCCTTTGCTCCAGTGAGTAGGTGATGTTGTGAGAGGTGCCGGGGATGTAGGTCCTAGATAAAAATAAGTTTGTAGATTGAAGTCCCAAAGACCAATTGGTCGCACACTCAAAATAGGACAGGATTAACTGTAGTCTTTTAAAAACAAGCAAACAAACAAAAGAATGGTAGAACTACGTGTTTCAACACAACATGTCTTCGTCAGGTTCACCATATATACAGTACTGTGCAAAAGTTTTAGGCAGGTGTGATAAAATGCTGTAAAGTAAGAATGCTTTCAAAAATAGACATGTTAATAGATTATATTTATCAATTAACTAAATGCAAAGTGAGTGAACAGAAGAAAAATCTAAATCAAATCCATATTTGGTGTGACCACCCTTTGCCTTCAAAACAGCATCAATTCTTCTAGGTACACTTGCACAAAGTCAGGGATTTTGTAGGCATATAGTCAGGTGTATGATTAAACAATTATACCAAACAGGTGCTAATGATCATCAATTCAATATGTAGGTTGAAACACAATCATTAACTGAAACAGAAACAGCTGTGTAGGAGGAATAAAACTGGGTGAGGAACAGCCAAACTCAGCTAACAAGGTGAGGTTGCTGAAGACAGTTTACTGTCAAAAGTCATACACCATGGCAAGACTGAGCACAGCAACAAGACACAAGGTAGTTATACTGCATCAGCAAGGTCTCTCCCAGGCAGAAATTTCAAGGCAGGCAGGGGTTTCCAGATGTGCTGTCCAAGCTCTTTGAAGAAGCACAAAGAAACGGGCAACGTTGAGGACCGTGAGACGCAGTGGTCGGCCAGGAAACTTACTGCAGCAGATGAAAGACACATCATGCTTACTTCCTTCGCAATCGGAAGATGTCCAGCAGTGCCATCAGCTCAGAACTGGCAGAAAACAGTGGGACCCTGGTACACCCATCTACTGTCGGAGAAGTCTGGTCAGAAGTGGCCTTCATGGAAGACTTGCGGCCAAAAAGCCATACCTCGGCGTGGAAACAAGGCCAGCGACTCAACTCTGCACGGAAACACAGGAACTGGGGTGCAGAAAAATGGCAGCAGGTGCTCTGGACTGATGAGTCAAAATTTGAAATATTTGGCTGTAGCAGAAGGCAGTTTGTTCGCGAAGGGCTGGAGAGCGTACGAATGAGTGTCTGCAGGCAACAGTGAAGCATGGTGGAGGTTCCTTGCAAGTTTGGGGCTGCATTTCTGCAAATGGAGTTGGGGATTTGGTCAGAATTAATGGTCTCCTCAATGCTGAGAAGTACAGGCAGATACTTATCCATCATGCAATACCATCAGGGAGGCATCTGATTGGCCCCAAATTTATTCTGCAGCATGACAACGACCCCAAACATACAGCGAAAGTCATTAAGAACTATCTTCAGCGTAAAGAAGAACAAGGAGTCCTGGAAGTGATGGTATGGCCCCACAGAGCCCTGATCTCAACATCATCGAGTCTGTCTGGGATTACATGAAGAGAGAGAAGCAACTGAGGCTGCCTAAATCCACAGAAGAACTGTGGTTAGTTCTCCAAGATGTTTGGGCCAACCTACCTGCCGAGTTCCTTCAAAAACTGTGTGCAAGTGTACCTAGAAGAATTGATGCTTGATGCTGTTTTGAACGCAAAGGGTGGTCACACCAAATATTGATTTGATGTAGATGTTCACTCACTTTGCATTTAGTTAATTGATAAATATAATCTATTAACATGTCTATTTTTGAAAGCATTCTTACTTTACAGCATTTTTTCACACCTGCCTAAAACTTTTGTACAGTACTGTGTATATATATATATATATATATACCGTATAACTTCAATTTGGCGCCGCTGCGTTTATTTTAAATTGATCAAAATGACTGCGGCCCTTAAACGAGGGCAGCGATTATATGAGGGCGCCCTTTATTAATAATACTATGCTTTACAAACGCTGCAATATTTTATTAAATGATTTAAGCTAATTTAGAAACGGCGCCATGAGAGGCTCCGATCTGCAGCACTATACCCTTGTGTTTTTGGGGCTTGAATATGGTACATTTACTGACAGTTAACGAGAGCCTATTAGGTGGGAGTTGGGAGGTCAGGGGAGTACTGTACCAGCGAATCAGAAGTGTGTATTGGTTGCTGTGGGGCGGGACAAGAAGAGGAGAGAGAGCGGTAGTTGAGTGTGATGCAGTTGTTTTTCTTAACGAAAAATATTACCTCTGAATATCGGTTTCTGTTAAAACTAAAATATATCCTACACGGTTAATTTATTTATTTATTTTTTCACTATAATTTACCGGCTTGTTTGTAATTTCTCTGTAAGAGAAACCAAAACTAAATCTTCTCATAGGTAGTAAGCAATTTTTTTTTTTATATATAATTGTACAGGACTGAGTAAAATTCCAATTGAATAAAAAACAAAACAACTAAACCCCCTACAAGAAGATATCTTCAGCCAGCTTTCGGATAGTGCTTAGAGTGACCGGCAAAGCTCTATGTTCCTCTGAGTTTAAGTTTTCACCATCCAAGCTGACGATGAGGTAAACAGACAGCCCTTGTTTTATCCCCTGCTGTGTTGGTTACTGAAGTCTGCTGGAAAAAAGGACTACTGTGCTATAAGTAGATCATCTTGGGTTGTCTGTTGGGACCGTACTATAAAATAACATTTGCTTACTAAGGTGGGTGTAGATTAGTTTGTATTACAAATTGAGAGCAGCGTTTATTTGAGTGCGGCGTTAATTCGAAGTAATACGGTGTACCGAGCATCAAAAGAAACATAACACTATTATAACACATTTATTTTTAAAAAAAAGGTACATAAATGATGGACGTTGACAAAATGTTTTTGGTTTCTTTTTAATCACTCGATCATTCATCCTTGACCATGACACGCTTGAGTGACTATGACTGAAGCATATGCACTTAATCACCTAATTAGTGAGACAGCTGATTGGACACTCGATATGGAATGATTTCAGCTGTTGAATTGCAAGCTTGATTAAAAACAATAAACAAAATCACAGAAAAAACAATATGCCACGTCTGTCAGGAGAACAGCGCCTTTGTGCAATTGGCATGTTGGAGGCTGGACTAGGGCAGCGTACTGTGGCTCGCCGTCTTGGGTGTTCACAGTCAGCAGTTTCAAACCTGGTGAGACGGTATAACGAGACACACTCTGTCAATGACAGGCCACGAACTGGGAGACCAAGAGTCACAACACCTGCCCAAGATTGACAGATCATTTTGCAGCATCTTCATGATGTCAATTGTTAATTAGCACAATAAAAAGTCACTGCACCTGCTCTAAAACAAAGTTTGTAATTTTTCAATCACATCTAGTGAATTTTATCCAAATATAAGTGATAAGTTTCTTTTGATGCTCAAATATAAGTGATATGTTTCTTTTGATGCTCAGTATATATATCAAAATGTCTGTTCTAATGCACTGGGGTTTGAGAGCTGTCCTCTAATCACTGCAGGAAGAGCGATAATAAAAAAAAAAAAACAGGTGCTCTGGCCATTCTGTTCTGTACCACATCATGGATTTCTGTGTTACCTGTTTGACAATGTGGGCAATAATCCTTACACTGTCCATGCACTAGGGAGGCCATTTAGAAAAGAGCTTTGAAACAGACTTTAAAGTTATAAGTGTAAAAAGTTGTCGGGATGTTAACAATGAAAATAATTACAGGTATATCATTTAAACAGTTGTAGCAACATGTGGGAATGTGTAACGCTAACTTTTTCGGAACCCCGCTACTTACTCGGTTTTCTTGAAATTGTTGGTATCTTTTCAATCAAATTCTGAATAAAGAATTTTATAATTATTAGGCTACTTAATTGTTATCACTGTATGAAACCATTTTGATTTAAACCAATGGAAACACCTAAATTAAATTTTTTGAAACAGAAAAAAATGAAATCCAAAAAAGAAAATCTGAAAATACAAAAAAAAAAAAAAATTCATAAGCGCTAAGTATTACAGGTATTAAGTTAAAACGTTCCTTATGAGAGGCCTGAATTATTTTTAAAGCACTTCTGCAATTAGTGAGGTGATTAGGCCTACATTTTAGCTTTTTAAATAGATAGCAGACTATATAGGCTATGCCAGTCTTTATGCAGTTTGATCAGGTAACATACTGTACAATGTACTGCGCTTGCAAAACTTTATTTTTTTTCTTTCTTTCTTGTTATTAATAGGGATATCCTGGGGATGGAGGGCTGGTGGAGGGTTGAATAACGCAAGGCTCTCGGAATGGGCACAGCCTCCTCCCTGGTGAGCCCCGGGGAGGTAATTGAGGACGCGTATGGTGGCGGGGGTGGGGAGGCCTGTGAGATTCCTGTGGAGGTGAAACCCAAAGCCCGGCTCCTGCGCAGCTCGTTCCGCCGTGGCCCACGGGTCATTGGTGCCAGCTTCAAATCCACAGCTTCTGTGGATCTTGAATATGCTGCAGAGTACGATAGGCTGAAAAAAGACTATGATATCTTTCGGGTCAGCAAGAACAACGAGATTGCCTCAATGCAGAAGAAGGAAGCCAAGCTGGACAAGGAGAACAAAAGACTGAGAGCAGAACTTCAGGTTAGTTTTTACAATATAGCAAACATTACATATCGCCTATAATGACAAATATCATAAAGTACATTGCTGTTTAGTCAGAACATTTTAATTTTTCCTTTTGTCCACTGGTTTAGTGTCCATAATTAATTGGCTGCATTAAATATTTATTTTTGTTGTCATGAAAATCATTAGCATGACGGTGTAGGAATACTGAAGTGATGTGATTTGTTTATCTTTTATAAAATATATATATATATATATATATATATATATATATATATATATATATATATATATATATTGTAATAGCTTCATGGTTTCCTTTTTTGGCAGGCTCTGCAGAAAACATACCAGAAGATACTACGTGAGAAAGAGAGTGCATTAGAAGCTAAATACCAGGCAATGGAAAGGGCTGCTACCTTTGAGCATGACAGAGACAGAGTAAAGCGTCAGTTTAAAGTAAGGAGTTCTTCTTTTGTCAGTCTTTTACAGGACGTTTGCGTTCTCTCTCACTGGCACTGTGGCAAAAGGCAGTGTAACTATTCAAATATCTTGGCATACTAACAGTTAGGCTGCCCAGTGCTAATAACAGCATGCATACTACCCTAGCGTCTTTTGTATAAACCATGTAAAATAATTATTGTCGCTTAAAGCGTAATCCATTTTTCTATGATTTTATTGCATTAAGACAATTTTATTGGAGTGGAATTGCTAATTCCTTATTGTGACAGGGTGACCCGCCCCTGTGTGTAGTTTGTGTTATATGTTGTATGTGGCGTGTTAATGTTGTCTGTTATATGTATTATTGTAGTGGTGCACAGAGTGATTACTACACCTTATAACAATTTTGTAAGCCTGCTTATAAGTATATTCAATCACTTTACTATTTGTTTTAGATTTTTAGAGAAACAAAGGAGAAGGAGATCCAGGACTTGCTAAGAGCCAAACGGGATCTAGAGACCAAGCTCCAAAGACTTCAGGCTCAGGGAATCCAAGTGTACGACCCAGCTGACTCGGATTCAGATGACAACCGGACTGATGTGACCAGTAAGAGAGATTTCTGTTTTATTGTACTGTAAGGTTTGTTTTCTTCTTAATAGTAATCAGACAGTCTTCTTCAGGTAAGTTTAAGCAAAATAGTTTTATTCAGGAACAAACCAATCAAAAAACAGTACAGGATACAACAGCAACAGCAATGGCACTGCAAGTAAACTCAGAGATCTCACAGGATGGAATATGAGCAACAGAGCTGCAAGTAAATTCAAGTCTCGGAAGGTGGATTCTGAGCAATAGAAATACCTGTTACAAGCTCCAATATACCTATCAAGCACCTGCCCACTTGGAGTGGAACTCTACCTAGTTCACCAATGAACAGAGTTGGCCCCCCCCTTTACTTAAGGTGTGTTAGTAGGCGTTTTGTGATGCTTACTTAAAGTTATAGCGCATCACTTTTAGCAGAAGTGGTTTTAGAACCAGTTTTAGTTGGTTTGATTGTGGTGTGTACATATGCTCAAAACAGCTTTTTAAGCAAAAACAACTTATGCGAAAACAAGGGTATTATCATCCATCTAAGGTCACAGCTGCACACAGAGTCATGAAAAACCAGTTACTTATCATGATTCTCAGGCATGGGTGTAATCTTCCCTGAAAACAATATTTGCCAATAACTTCTGAGGCTGGGGAAAAAAGCATTAGCATCTGTAATAAATGTATATAATTTATAAACCTCACATACTAATCTTACAGCTTCCCTGATGCCAAGCAAACAATGGACAGTACAGTAAAACCTGCATTTGAAACTACTTGAAACAAGTGGTCTACTGCTCATGCCATCCAGTAAAACCATGATCGTATTTTTCTTCTGTGAATGACAGAGTTCGCCACAAATGTTCAGTCCCTTTGGTTGAAGAAAAAAAAAAAGTCCAAATGTGCAAACTAAAAGATTAACAGTGACATCCCTAAAATTGCATTACAGTCCTGTTAACATAAATACAATTTCATGTCGATTGTCTTTCTCTCTTTTCTGATTCAGCCACAGGCACTCACTGTGAATACTGGAGTGGTGGTGTTCTGGGGAGTGAGCCCTCTATGGGCAGCATGATGCAACTTCAGCAGACCTTTAGAGGACCTGAGTTTGCACACAGCTTGATTGATGTGGAAGGTCCTTTTGCTAATGTGAACAGAGGTAAGATTCCATAATGATAATAATAAAAATGTAATTAGTACTTACATTTTTACGTATGAATATTATGGATATAGGTCTTGTGTTCTTTTTCTGAAACTGATAAACCTGTAATTTTGTTTTTACAGTGGGGGATGTTTCTTCAACTATGTAATATTTTCCACAACGGGAATGCTTCACTTTGACCTAGCATGTATTGCAGTGGTTACACTCCAAATTTAAAAAAAAAAATGTCTGTGTTGTCTGATGTGTTTCAGATGACTGGGATGCAGCTGTCGCCAGTTTGCTGCAAGTCTCCCCGCTGGTTTCCCAGTCCCTTTGGAGTAATACAGTGCGTTGTTACCTTATGTACTCATCTGAAACGCAAGCTGAGGTGGATGTATTTCTGAAGGTGAGGGCAAAACCTCAAATTCTATTGACAGTTTTTTTTTTTTTTTTTTGATTATTCAAGTGCAGTGTGTGCCGTGACAAAATGGACTGGGATAGCAGTTGTTGCAACTGCCCCTAGCGTCTGGTCATTGTTTTAGACTTATGCAGGGGAACTGCAGATCTCTTATTGGCTGATCACATCCCCTTCAGGAAACCCCTAGACCCTTAAAAAAAACCTCTAGTAAACCCTGTAAGTCATCTTGGATAAAGGCGTCAGACAAATGAACAAATAATAATTCGAGTAGTATGTTTCACAGTATAAGCAAGCACTCTGTACGCAAGTGAGTGAGGCAACGTAATGTCATTTGGCTGACGGTTTACTTGGCACTGTCTGTTCAGCAGAGAATACCTTGAAGGTCCTGACGGCACGCCACTGTTCAAGTGCATCATTACAGTGTTTTAAAGTCTCTAGATGTAATACCGGTATATCCTTTTTTTTTTTCAGGAAACTCACAAACTGCAAAGGTTTTGTGAGGGACTGGGGCACTTTTATCTAAATATCTACTTTCCTGAAGAGAGTGCCAGCTGCTACTCTTCAGAACGGAAGGAGGAAATCGAAAAAAGCTCTGTCTGCGTTTTATTTCTAAAGTCTTTTATTTCTCGGTACGTTAATACACCTTACTAGTGTTCCTCAGGTAAAGTATTCCTTCCAGCGATGCATTTCGTTCCTTATGGAACGCCTGTAATGTATAGAAAGTGCAGGCTTCTATGTAGCTAAAACTGCAGAAACTGGGGCCCCATTGAATTCTCTACCATCTTAATGTTTTTTGTGTGTTTTGTTTTTACTGCATATGACTTTTTAGCCTTAGCAGATGCCTACATGACCCTATATTTTTAACACAGGTCGGTATTGGAAGACTGTGAAGAAGCCTTCTTTAAAAATCCAGAAGCAAGGCTGTTCCTGATTTACCACAGGACTGTGGACCGCGAGCCTCCTTCAGCCCTGGCAAGAGAATTTATTGAAAAGGTCACAAAGGCAGATAAAGCAAACAAGGCAAAAGTGAGTTTTTACGGTTATGTTGATCATTCAACCAGTTAGGACTGTAATAAAGTTACATCTAAAATAAAGACAAATCTAAAGTATTGTGGATCAACAATGAAAAAGTCAGAGTGGCAAGGTACAGTTTCTAAACAAAATAGGTTTTTGTTTGATTGTTTATAAGCAGCGCTTTTAGTTTTTGGTCTTGCAAGTGTTTACTAATGGTTTAGGTATGCATTGTCCTAAGAAACAATTTCTTTCCCACTTTCATTCCAGGTGATAGATCACTGCGGGGATCCAGAGGAGGGAGCATATAAAACTTTTACACAGCTGGAGAAAATCATTAAACAGGTTTGTCAGGCAGTGTATAAAAGACAGGAGGGCTGCATTGCTAAGATAAAAAAAAAAAAAATATTAAGAAAAGCCCATACTGCACTTTTAATTGCCCAGCAGAATGTGAATTCTTCAATGAGTAGAACTTTTCAGAGGGTACCAAATAATAGAATCCCAAGTAAATAGTTACTGCACTCATAAAGTGTGTTTCTCCTACTGAGTAAGAGCTCAAAAGGCTTTTGTGAATTTTGAAAGCGTGAAGACTGTACCTTCTTATGTTTATTTTGTGTCAACTGTGTCAGGGCAGAAGCCCTGCTGCTGTAAATAGTGTGTGTCAGAGGGGGAATGTAAGATTGGCAGTGTTGGGGTTAAATCTGTCCCTGCCAACAATCACAGGTGTGGCCATTTTCCAATTATTATTATTATTATTATTATTATTATTTATTTCTTAGCAGACGCCCTTATCCAGGGCGACTTACAATCGTAAGTAAATACATTTCAAGTGTTACAGTACAGGTAATAATACAATAAGAGCAAGATAAATACAATGACTAGTTCAAGCAAGTACAAGTGTGACAAAATACAATTCAATAATACAGCAGATAAAAGTGACAGTGATAGTTACATCAAGATATGATTAAATACCAAATACTACAGTTTAAACACTTGGCAGATTACAGTACTCTGAAGTACAGGATTAAATGCAGTAAAATGGGGGCAGATAAGAGTAAGTAAAGCATAATTAAGGAAGGGTGAAAGTGTCCCAGGGGAGAAACAGAGGAGTTCTACAGGTGCTGTCTGAAGAGGTGAGTCTTAAGGAGGCGCTGAATGTGGTCAGGGGCTGGGCGGTCCTGACATCTGTAGGTAGGTCATTCCACCACTGCGGAGCGAGGGTGGAGAAGGAGCGGGCTCTGGAGGCAGGGGAGCGTAGAGGAGGTAGAGCCAGTCTTCTAGTGCCGGCGGAGCGGAGAGGTCGAGTGGGGGTGTAGGGAGAGATGAGGGTCTGGAGGTAGCTGGGTGCAGTCTTGTCAAGACATCTGTAGGCTAGTACAAGAGTCTTGAACTGGATGCGAGCGGTGATCGGTAGCCAGTGGAGTGAGCGGAGTAGTGGAGTTGCGTGGGAGAAGCGAGGCAGAGAGAACACCAGGCGGGCAGCGGAGTTCTGGATGAGCTGGAGCGGACGGGTGGCGGACGAGGGAGGCCAGCCAGGAGGGAGTTGCAGTAGTCTAGGCGGAAAGTACCAAGGCCTGGACCAGGAGCTGGGTGGCATAGTTGGTGAGGAAGGGTCGGATTCTTCGTATGTTGCTCAGGAAGAATCGGCAAGTGCGTGCCAGAGTGGAGATGTGCTGGGAATAAGAGAGGCAGGGGTCCAGGGTGACTCCGAGGTTCTTAGCGGAGGAAGAGGGAGAGAGTGTGGTAGATTCCAGAGGAACAGAGATAGAGAGATCAGAGGAGGAGGAGGGAAAGAAAAGGAGGTCAGATTTAGAGAGGTTGAGTTTGAGGTGATGCGAGTGCATCCAGGAGGAAATAGCAGACAGACAGGTAGAGATACGGGAGGAGATGGTGGAGTCAGAGGTGGGGAAGGAGAGGAAAATCTGAGCATCATCAGCATAGAAATGGTATGAGAAACCATAGGATGCGATGAGGGGGCCCAGGGAGCGGGTGTAGAGCGAGAATAGGAGAGGACCCAAGACTGACCCTTGGGGGACTCCTGTTAAGAGAGGGTGAGGTGTGGAGGTTGCTCCACGCCAGGTTACCTGGTAAGTGCGGTTGGACAGGTAGGAGGAGAACCAGGCCAGAGCAGTGCCAGAGATCCCCAGGTCAGCAAGAGATGATAGTAGAATAGAGTGATCAACAATGTCAAAATATTAAGAAAATTAGGTAATTGAGTGCTAACTGGGGAGTGGCCACATGTATATAAGGAAGGAGCAATCTTTTGTCTGGTGATTGGTGGGTGTTGTTGTACTTATAGTGAAGGTGAATGCCCAGCTTATATTACATATTGTTTTATTTAACCTTTTATTTTGGGTCTTGTGCTTGTTAATTTGTTTATTGATTTAAACGTGTGCAAAAGCGCTTTAACTGCAGCTTCTTGTCTCTTTCTGTTGATACGATCTTGGGCCATAGTGTTATCCTGCCGTATAACCAACAATAAAAGTGTGCAGTGTTGAACTGTATCTCTTGCTTGTGTGATACCTGCTTGCCTGCCTTCCTATTGGCTGCCCTGAATATATAGGAATAAATAAATCGTAAATATAAAATTTAAAGCAGTGTTTTTTTTTGTTTGTTTGGATAAGGAATTGTTTGGATATGAGAACTCAGACTTTGAGAACAAGGATTCTGGGATTGAAGATGACCCCAGCAGTCATGAGGAGGAGGACTTTGGAGATGTCCTGTGGGATATGCACGATGAGCAGGAGCAAATAGAAGCTTTTCAACAAGCATCAAAGTCTACCTGTCAGCTAGGATTCGAAAAGGTAACTCAGTGTTTCCAGGCTGAAGGGAATACCAGTAAATATACATATAGTGTGGGATAAAATGCTTGTGCATATCCATTTTCTGCAATGGTTCATTTTGGGGTTTTAAAAGTTAAAAGTTGAATATACATAATATCCTAGTTCTGCACAGTGGGTTTCAAACAATTTGTAACTGCTCCTATTTCAGTTTTGTTATTATGGAAACTGAAAAGAATATCTTCCATCTTAGATTTTAAAAGCCAATATTTGACAGTTCAAAACAGTTTTGGCTGATATCAGAACCTCACAGGAACAATACATGAATTTGTTAAAATTAAAACTTTCATTGGAGTGTAAGACAGCAGGTGGTGATTGTCATCTTTCTCAAGGTTCTTTGTAGAGTGCCAATGCAGGCTCCTCTAGAAACTAAAACGTTCTAACAGTGTATTATAATCTATTTTAGTACATTGAACGACTGAATGACATGGTGGCTGCCCCACCACCCATCCCTCCTCTTCTTGTGTCAGGGGGACCAGGCTCTGGCAAATCTCTTCTTTTATCAAAATGGTAAAATGGTATTTTGCAGGTCTTTATATGTCTATACATTTAGTAGAATTGCAAAGCTTATATATTTGAAACAGTACTTTTTAAATGAAAATAGATAGTTACATAGCCCTGTTTTCCTTTTAAATTAATTAAATGATTTACTTTCTTGAAGGATTGAACTTCAGCAGAAGCGCTCGCCAAACACGCTGATCCTGTACCATTTTGTTGGAAGACCCTTGTCTACCAGTTCAGAGCCTGTATTGATTATTAAACGGCTTACTGTAAAGGTAAGTTTGTCTCTGTATCCTTGTGAGAGGGTAGTGGGTGGAGCTTTAGGGAAGGACCAGAAAGAACAGCACACAGGAGCCGGAAGTGTCGTTTAGTCCTTGGAGCCTTGTACCATCAATGGTAACAGGCAGGATTTTATTTTAACTAACAAAAATAGAACAGTCCAGCATTGCAGAAAATAAACAAGAAAACCACCTGGAATACCAGCAATGGTAAATTCAGGCTTCAAATAAAAAGAATAAACAAAAACGTCTAATTACAAAACAACAATAAAGGAAGCATTGGGTTCTCCGTGCTACTGCAGTGGGTTTCCTCTCACTGCCTCTTGGTTCCCTGCCACGGATTACTGGCTTGTCCTGGGCTTTCTTCACTGCCGCAATCCACCAAAGTTTCCCAAGTTTCAAGCTTCTGTGAATTACAGCAATTTGATAAAAACAAAACAATAAAGCACAGCGTATGTTTTCAGTTCAGGACAGAGAGACGAATGGCAAAACCATACTGCTTAAATACTGCCAAGTCCCACCCCTGCAATCAACACGCTGCCTCACGTCAGCCAATTGACGAGAACAGCACAGCTGATTGCAATGATGGGACCTGACGGCCGCATGGTTCCACCTTGGTCCAAGATAGCCGCCTGACCCGGAACTTCCTGTATAGTCAGAGGTCAACCTCCTGACCCAATCATGGTCAACCCTACACAGCGCTGCCGGTGGTCGGGAGGGCGAATTACGACAGGGACTCCTTTCAATCCCGTCACAATACTATTTATTAATTTGAGTTCAAAGTAGAAAAAAATAAGTAATGTATAATGTACTGTACTAGTTAGTAAACATAGTGTCTGTTACTGATGATATATTTGATGTATTCCTTGTGGCTACAGCTACTTCAGCATTCCTGGTCAATATCTGCCTTGTCAATGGACCCCCTAAAGATACTGGAGGAATTTCCACGATGGTTGGAGAGACTGTCTGCCCGTCACCAAGGCAACATCATTATCATTATAGATTCCATTGACCAGATACAGGTAGGAAGCATGCAAATAGTTTTAAGAATGAAAAAGGCTAAAAGAATAGGATTATTATTTCCTGTCTTCTATATTTATTTTGTTCATCCTTCAAATTGGAAAATATCAAATAAGTACTTCAGAAATTGTGATTTAATCAATTCTCTTAATAATATAATTCTCTCATTGCTGTATTTCCAGCAAGCTGAAAGACACATGAAGTGGCTAATTGACCCACTGCCTGTCAATGTCAGGGTGATTGTTTCTGTAAATGTGGAGACCTGCCCACAGGCTTGGAGGTATGCACAATTAGTACAGTAAAGTGATGATACACATATTTGTATGCAATTTGCTTATAGATACCACCACTTTTAAGTAATTTTACATCCTATATGTTATAGCAAGTGGATAAAATTGTTACAACAGCTAACAGTTCAGTGATGTTTGTTATGGAAACTGTAAAGAAACTGAATAGAATATGCTTTCCATCGTAGATGGACTTTAAATGCCCATGTCTGACTTCAAACTGGTATTGGCTGATATCAGAACCTTATAAAATGGGTCTTTTTAAATAGTCTACCCTGATTGATTAAAACAGGTCACATGGGGGTGTGAATATTGCAGCATATTCTCATGGGTTGAAAGTTTGAAAAAGGGGAAAGTAATTTGGATATCCATACGCCACTAGAATTTTGAAAAAAAAAACAAAAAAAAAAACGGTAGCCATATTTAAATTTGCAATACAAGTGACTGATGAGGTATATCAATTTTGATCTTTTGGGAAACCAAACTGTAGATGAAATTTTGGATGAGTCTGAATCAGACACCAACACTTATTCAAGTGGTGAAAAAAAAGTAATACTGCTAGACATCGAACTTACCGAAGCACAGCTTCTGGACATAGAAAAAGAAAAGGGAAAAAAAAATGGGCATCGGCTGTCCTTTTTATGCCACTGTCCGAGTATTTCAAAATGCAAACAACATCTATGTTGACACTGGAAACGGTACAGCAAATCTGGCATGGATACTTCCTGTCACTACTCCCAGATCATAAAGGATGATTAAAAAATAAATAAATTAATAATAATAATAATAATAATAATAATAATAACAGGTATTGTGAGAGGTTTGTTTTGATGTGCAACTAAACATGGCCAGGCGTGACAAAGAAGGTCTGCATGATTGTCCAGCTGCACTTCCTCGGATAACGACAACAATGAAAACAAACACCATGTTGCTTGAAATCGCTTGCTGCAGCTCGACCTACTGTTCAGAATGAACATCTAAGAAAAGGGCCTGTAAATCTTCAAAGCTGCCATTTAAATGGCAGTGTTCAATTTAACATCTATAAGTAGTGCTCCTTGTTTTTAATCAGTTCAATGTTTATTAAAATAATAATATTTTTTTTAATTAATGTATTTTTGGTTTTATTTTTTTTAAGTTAAGGGACCAGTTTTTAGGTCAGAGGTGGAAGGATATTTAATAAAAATTACTTTTTTGTTAATTAAAACATGTTTTTACGTTAAAAAAAAAAAAAAAAAAAAGTATTATTATTTAGTTAGTTGACCCATTTTATAAGTGCAGTAAAGCACTTCAGGGTGTGGATATCGCTAACATCCACACGCCTGGCGGTTAAAGCCACTCTGCTCGGCCTCGTGACTTACAACGCACCCGGGGCGTATGGATATTAGAGTATATCCAACACCCTGTCGTGCCTTATTGCTTACTTATAGGAACGTTAAATTCTGCAATGTAGAGCTGTTGACAAAGATCCAGAAAGTAAACTAACCAGTATTTGCTTTATTTATTATTCTCTCTTTTCTTTCTGTATATAGGTTATGGCCAACACTCCACCTTGATCCACTTAGCCCAAAGGATGTGAAATCTGTTATCAATGCTGAATGCCTAAGTGCCGAAATCAAATTAACCAAAGAGCAGGTCTGTGGTTTTTATGCTTTGGAGTTTAGGTAAAACCTGGGCTTGCTTTTATAGTTTAATATGTTCAGTGTAAAAGGCAAAAAATATATATATTAAGTGATTATTACTCTCATTTGATTTTTGTAGTTTGGTTTAATATTCTGTATGGCACTGGTTCCTAACTGGTGGTCTGCGGACCACTTGTGGTGCTGAGTAAACTCCAGGTGGTCTGCAAACAACTCCCAAAATTCGGTTGCACAGTTCTTTCAAAAACCAATTTCTACACAATCACACGTTGTGCTATTACTAAGCAACACAATAAACCGCTTCAACCATGTGATATATAATTATAAGATTTGTATGTATTTGTATTTTCTCCCTTTATCTGTTTTCTTTTATTACGGGTGTGTTTATATATATATATATATATATATATATATATATATATATATATATATATATATATAAATTTATGTATATTTCAGTTTTTATTTTTCTTAAAAATATTTCCCAACATAAAACCAATGTCACCTTACAATAATTGATTTTGACTTTCAGTGTTTTAAAATAAAATATCAAACAGAACGAAATTTCAATGTACCATTTGTAATTCAGTAATATGAGAGAATTGGTCAGGGGTCTGAATACTTTTGCAAGGCACTGTGTGTGTATATATATATATATATATATATATATATATATATATATATATATATATATATATATATATATACAGTACTGTGCAAAAGTTTTAGGCAGGTGTGAAAAAATGCTGTAAAGTAAGTATGCTTTCAAAAATAGACATGTTAATAGATTATATTTATCAATTAACTAAATGCAAAGTGAGTGAACAGAAGAAAAATCTACATCAAATCAATATTTGGTGTGACCACCCTTTGCCTTCAAAACAGCATCAAGCATCAATTCTTCTAGGTACACTTGCACACAGTTTTTGGAGGAACTCGGCAGGTAGGTTGGCCCAAACATCTTGGAGAACTAACCACAGTTCTTCTGTGGATCGAGGCAGCCTCAGTTGCTTCTCTCTCTTCATGTAATCCCAGACAGACTCGATGATGTTGAGATCAGGGCTCTGTGGGGGCCATATCATCACTTCCAGGACTCCTTGTTCTTCTTTATGCTGAAGATAGTTCTTAATGACTTTCGCTGTATGTTTGGGGTCGTTGTCATGCTGCAGAATAAATTTGGGGCCAATCAGAAGCCTCCCTGATGGTATTGCATGATGGATAAGTATCTGCCTGTACTTCTCAGCATTGAGGAGACCATTAATTCTGACCAAATCCCCAACTCCATTTGCAGAAATGCAGCCCCAAACTTGCAAGGAACCTCCACCATGCTTCACTGTTGCTTGCAGACACTCATTCGTGTACGCTCTCCAGCCCTTTGGCGAACAAACTGCCTTCTACTGCAGCCAAATATTTCAAATTTTGACTCATCAGTCCAGAACACCTGCTGCCATTTTTCTGCACCACAGTTCCTGTGTTTTCGTGCAGAGTTGAGTCGCTGGCCTTGTTTCCACGTCGGAGGTATGGCTTTTTGGCCGCAAGTCTTCCATGAAGGCCACTTCTGACCAGACTTCTCCGGACAGTAGATGGGTGTACCAGGGTCCCACTGTTTTCTGCCAGTTCTGAGCTGATGGCACTGCTGGACATCTTCCGATTGCGAAGGGAAGTAAGCATGATGTGTCTTTCATCTGCTGCAGTAAGTTTCCTTGGCCGACCACTCGTCTCACGGTCCTCAACGTTGCCCGTTTCTTTGTGCTTCTTCAAAAGAGCTTGGACAGCACATCTGGAAACCCCTGTCTGCCTTGAAATTTCTGCCTGGGAGAGACCTTGCTGATGCAGTATAACTACCTTGTGTCTTGTTGCTGTGCTCAGTCTTGCCATGGTGTATGACTTTTGACAGTAAACTGTCTTCAGCAACCTCACCTTGTTAGCTGAGTTTGGCTGTTCCTCACCCAGTTTTATTCCTCCTACACAGCTGTTTCTGTTTCAGTTAATGATTGTGTTTCAACCTACATATTGAATTGATGATCATTAGCACCTGTTTGGTATAATTGTTTAATCATACACCTGATTATATGCCTACAAAATCCCTGACTTTGTGCAAGTGTACCTAGAAGAATTGATGCTGTTTTGAAGGCAAAGGGTGGTCACACCAAATATGGATTTGATTTAGATTTTTCTTCTGTTCACTCACTTTGCATTTAGTTAATTGATAAATATAATCTATTAACATGTCTATTTTTGAAAGCATTCTTACTCAGGAGGTTTTGTCAAATAAAGCTCTTAAACCTGCAAAATTGAGATGCCATTTATCTACAAAGCATTCAGAATGTGAAAAACAATTAAACAAAAGAAACAGGAACTCTGCCATCAGCAACTTTCAATGCGCAAAATGACAAAATTCCTTGCTGACCAGTACGCTATATAAACACTTTACTTTCTACATGTACTTATACATATACACATAAAAAGTAGTTTCGAAATGCTGTTGTGAAAACATACGTGGCAAACACCAAGGTGGTCCCTACCTTGAAAAAGGTTGGGAACCACTGCTATACGGCAATGCCTTATCAAATTTCATGCTACTTCATTTCTAACACAATAAACCTATGCTCATATGTATAGATACTTACATGATAAAAAGTGAGTTTCTTTTGGCTTTTTTTAAAACCTCTATTATACCTTAGCCCCCCTGCAGACAGAGAGCTTGTAGTACAGTACATTTTGAAGAGTAAAGTGAGAGTTGTTACCAGTCTCACTCAAACCTGGGTACATCGTTTTCACCTGTGCATCGGGTTGTCTCACCCAGATGATCACAATGCCTGTATTGGAAACAGTGGCTCCTGCCATGGACTGCTTCAATATATATTTATATAGCTTGTTTAACACATTTTAAAACAGTACTGGTTGCCCAATTCCTTGACAGTCAGCTGAAGCTCTTATTGGCCTTGTAGATCTAGTTTGTTAAATAACTGAGACAATATTTTCTTAACTTCACAGAAAATGAATTATAAATTTTCTTTCTGTTATCTGTATCATCTGAGATTTATACATCTGTTTATATCAGTACATACATATCTAGTGTTTTTGTGGTAAATGTTTTATTTTTTAGGAAAAGAAACTGGAAAGACATTGTCGATCTGCAACAACGTGCAATGCCTTGTATGTGACTCTGCTGGCCAAAATGATTACTGGGTAAGTGCCAACAATAGAATATTAATCAACAACTCCTTTACTGACCATAAAGTCATAAAAAATAACCTCCTATAGGCTCTGCAGGAATATATGTAGGCTTGCTACTATTTGATTTTTTTTTTTTTTTTTTGCCAAATCGACGATTAATATTGACGTTTATTTTTGGAAGAATTTTTTGGAAGGGTTTTTTTAGATCTTTATTTTTCAATTGAAGCAGAGAATGGGTGAAATTGACCTTTATGCTTAAAAAAAAAACACCAGACTTTTTTTGCCATTGAGAAACATCTCATTTAGCAAAACCCCTTTATCATTTTCAACATGCAACAAAACCATGGTTACCAACATTCTAGTTGACATAGCGTTTGGTCACAGCAGAGCTACCTTGTATAGATAAAGATACTACACAAATTCAAAATTGTCTTGAATAAGCCGTAGAAAACACAATATAAAAGTATATTACTCAGACTTGTATAGCATAGATTTACAAATAAAAATAATATGCACAGAACAAAACATTAGATAGCTGAACAGAACTAACTTGCACTTATTATCCAGAGTCTGAGCTCCACCCTCTCCTGCTTCAGCACAGCTGGACTCAGAGTCACTGGAAGGCAAGGCAGACGGGCCCGCTTTGTCCTGCCGCGGAGACTTCAGCCGTTGTTCAGGGTATTGTGCACAATACTCATTAAGTGTTTTCCTCATGCGCCCCATTTTCAAATCAAACTAGTAACTGTCACCGTATATACCTATAGCAAAAGCCTACCTCCACATTAACCCGCTAATTTCAAAGTAGGCACTTTGAATGACAGGTGCTGTAGCTGGCAAATGAAAGTGCACAGTCGGTGCAGGTCTTGATGATTGACAGTCATTTAAACAAATGAGAGCATTCTAGCGCTGCTTCAGTCAATGAGATCTGTCAGAACAGGATGAAATGACTGATGGTGAAACTACAGTTGTCACTGAGTTGACTGACAGCGACCCCTAGCCATTCAGAGCGGAACGGAGACGGGACAGACAGCAAGTATTAAAACTACACAAACTAGAGATGATTTCTAAATTATAATTTTGGTAAGAAAAAAAAAATAGCGAGTGGATTTACTGACGTTTATCGTATATCAATTTATTTCTGTCAAACTCATATTTTTGGGGAATTTTGACATTTAACAAGCTTTACCGATTTTAAAATCGATAAGTAGCAAGCCTAAATATATGTAAAGGCTGTTTCTAATTAGCAACGCAAGTACCTGCCTTAAAGTAGAATAATGTTCTTGGAAAAGAAAATAGTTTTGAGATGTCACGATGTAGGGCATTATTGTATTTGTTACGTCACAACATCCTAATTCAGTATTATCTAGTAAAGGTTTTTTATTTTTTTATTCGAACAGCATCAAAACAGAATGGGATATTGATAGAATTATCCAGCTGTGTTTCCAATGCCAAGACACAGTCTCTCTCTACAGGCTGGTACTGAGAGCTGTGCAGGAGACCCTGACTGCAGAGAGGGACAAGGAACTGATGAAAGAGGTATATTCCATAAAAGCAGCTGGATGGGATCTGAGAAGAGTTATGACTACATATTGATTTGTTTAATGTAAAAAAGATATAGAATGCTATTTCAAACAAATAGGCAGTCTTCATTAAAATACATTTAATGCAGCTTTTCAGTTTTTCTTCATCTAGATTGTTTGTCTGGTCTGTGCAAGCCACAATGGTGTGAGTGAATCCGAGCTTTTGGAGATGCATCCTGACCTGACCTCGCCAGTGCTGGCTTCCCTTCTGCACAAACTGCAAAGTATGTGCATGATAACGTATGGTTGTGGAATTATCAAGTTTCAGCATCTACAGGTAATAATCAACAGCCACTAATTGTTGAAGTATAAGTCAGTAACTTTTGTCAGTTCTTGCTGATTGCTATTAAGCAAAGCCTCTTGATTCAAAAGTATGTCACACACAGATGTAACAAGCTTAAAAACATAATGATAGATTTCTCTGTTTTTGAAGTAAAACTAATGATGTAACTTGGATTTTATTGTTTTATTATAGGCTTGGGAAGCTGTGAGACTTGAGTACATGGATGAAGAACAACATTCTACTTCAATGTACAGAGAGAAGTTAATAAAGTACTTTAGCCAGCAGTTAAGGTATGTCCGAGAATATTGTTTTCAGGGACGTTTTGAAGGTTCATGACCAAAAAACTAAAACATAACAATATAGCATCAACTTTTTATAAGTCTCATAGTTTTTTGAGGAAACATTCACATTTTAAATTCAGTATCAGTAAGAAAATGTATAAATTGGTAAAAATGTTGAAATTGAAAAACAATGTTACAGCAGTTTTATTTGCATTATTTAACTATATTGTAACAATTTATGATCATCATAAATACATTGCAACTGGGGCCGCACTATAACTGAATTGGTCTTAAAGTATAAAAATATTTTGGGCAATGACATTTGGCATTTTAATTACTTTATTTTTTCACATGCTGTAACTAATTAGTAGCATATTTAATATGTGTATTTTTTTATAGCTAATTACAGTTTGTAAGTGTGTGTGTGTGCATTCAGTATGTGTCTACAGTATAAGCTTGTATTGAATTTGCAGCCAGGACCGGGTGACTTGGAGGGGTGCGGATGAACTCCCCTGGCTGTTCCAGCAACAGGAAGAGAAACAGAAACTGCACAGGAGTCTGCTTAACCTGTTTGTTTCACAGAATCTTTATAAAAGGTGTGAAAATATAAAAATGTATTTTAAATGTAATCCAGGGTAACCACAGATAGCTGGTTGACGCAATCCAAAGGGATTCTCTTATGCAGCGCTCCAGATATGGTTTTGGGTCATTCAGTCATTTACTCTCCAATTTAGAAACTGCATAAAATGTATTTTGGACGAGTAAAATACAACATTACCTTGAAGTCATGAGTACTTTCAATAAATACTGTACATACTTTTATGGGTTATGCATTTACAGCCTTACATTTTCTTTTTTTTTAAATTTAGTAATCGGCAATTTATTTTATTATTTTCTCCCTCAGCTGACCGCTACCACCCCCTTGCTGACTCGGAAGCGGCGAAGACGAGCACACGCTGTCCTCCAAAGCGAGTGCCGTCAGCCGACCGCTTTTTTTTCACACTGCAGACTTACCGTGCAGCCACCTCAGAGCTACAGTGTCGGAGGACAACGCAGCTCTGGGCAGCTTACAGGCAAGACGAAGACACCCTGGCCGACCTAAGCCCCGGCGGCGCCGCCAGTGTGCGCGCCCTGGGAGCTCCGTCTCACGCCGCAATAGAATAGACTGGACTCAAACCGGCGACCTCCCGGCTATAGGGCGCATCCTGCGCTCCACTCGGGAGTGCCTTTACCAGATACACCACTCGGGAGCCCCTGTACAGCCTTACATTTGAACTTTTTATTACAGTAAAAACTTCCCTTTCCTTATTTTCCACCTGAAAAATCCAACAATCAGTGCGTTTACATGAACATAAGAATTCAGATATTTTTCGGAAAACTAATTTCGATATCAAAAGTCATGTAAAAATGTATCAGAATATTCCAAAAGTCAGTTTTCGGAAAACAGCACCTAGAAATTTCCGATTAAATTCCGAAAACTAACAAAATGTATATCATGTAAGCACACTTTTCGGAAAACTTATTCCGATAGCAATACTGCACATGTGCAAACTTTGACCTTCATTCCTGCACGTGGTTTTAGAAAACAGAAAATAATAATAATCTGTAGTCAGTCTGCATGCATCCATTTGTCTAGTTAGGGATAAAGTAATACATTTGTTAAAGTCTGTATATATTTGTTAATAGCCCATACTGAAGCAGCAAATGTTTTCCAGCTTTAAAATGACGTGATAATTTAAAATAATGTCTGCAAAAGAAACTGGTAATATAGAACAGGATGAGCTGTTGGAAAGGCTGATTGCACATTATGGGGAATCTGAATAGATTGGTCTCCGTTCTATCGCAAAAATGTCCGGTCTTCAAATCGTACTTGGGCTACTACAGTACTTTGCATGTGAAAATATACTGCGTTTTCCGAAAACTTCAATCCATGTATACAGTTGAATTCTAATTAGATTTTCTATTGTTAATCATGTAAACACAGAAAAGTGATGTTTTAAGAAAATCATTTTTCTGATTCAGTTTTCCAAAAACTAATGTTTGTCATGTAAACGTACTAAATGTCTTTTTTACAGCCATTTAGTCCTGCCTTAATAATATTATAGTCCGGGAAGTTGCTACTTATGATATAGTTTGCTGGTTCTGCATTCACCAAGTCTCCTCCCACTAGTACTAAGCTGTTACAGTTTTTATACTGTCAAGAACCAATGAGGTACAAGAAGCTTGATGACATGCAACCTGAAGCTGTGCAAAAAATTACAATGCTTTACTTTATGCATTAAATTTAAATAGCATATGTAATTCATATTTTTTCAATGCGTAAAACACCCAGTACGGAGCTTAGCTGCCCCTGTGCTGTAAAATGCTCGCAATACAGCTGTGGTCCTGCCAGGTATAGGTTGATATTGGAATACTGGATCTGTTCTTGCCGGCCCCAATATATTTGTTTTTGTTCAACATTGGGAAGTGGATATGAAAAAATAATATTACTAATGTCATTTGTACATCTAAATCACTTTGAGAAAGTTAACAGAAAATAGCTTTGGTTCTGTTCTCCTATTGGCTATTTTGAAAGTGAAACAAGACATTCTAAATCGCAGACTATTCACCAATACAAGTTAGTTAAACATACAAGATGAAGTTATACACTACATACACAGCCTGTTTTTGTTCTGCTTTTTACAGGGGACATTTTTCAGAACTACTGAGTTACTGGCAGTTTGTCGGGAAAGATAAAAGTTCCATGGCAGCAGAGTATTTTGACTCTCTAAAGCACTATGAAAAAAATTGTGAGGGAGAAGACAGCATGACACGCTTGGCTGATTTATATGAAACTCTAGGACGATTCCTGAAGGACCTAGGTCTCCTCAGTCAGGTGGTCAACTCTATTTATACTACAACTTTCTGTAAACTTGAATGTTTTAGATGTGACACAGATTTGACCAGTGGTTTGTATTTTCTTTTCTTTTGCTGTTCAGGCTGTGGCCCCCCTGCAGCGTTCGCTGGAGATTCGAGAGACTGCACTGGATCCAGACCACCCCAGTGTGGCTCATTCTTTGCACCAGCTGGCTGGGGTTTATGTGCAGTGGAAAAAGTTTGGAAATGCAGAGCAGCTGTACAAGCAAGCTCTGGAAATCAGTGATAATGCATTTGGGTCAGATCACACCAGAGTGGCTCGTGAACTGGATTCGCTCGCAATGCTTTACCAGAAACAGAACAAGTAAGATCTATGCCTTGTTATTTGTAGAACAACGTATCTTTTCCACTCCTCAGTTATCTTTACTGAGACTGGGGTTCATAATGAAATGGCATTTCTTTTTGTTGATTTGTGTTTCACTGCTATTAGCTTTTTATCAGCAGGCTGAGTTTTTCAAACATCCTACTCGACAAACAAAGGAGAAAACTGATCTTCAGTTATTACACTTTTACAGTAGTTTGCTGATTTGCCAAGAGAGTTATTCATACTATAGAAGGTATTACATGCATACCTTTATTTTACTAGGTATGAACAAGCTGACAAATTGAGAAAAAGGTCCTTAAAGATAAGACAGAAGTCAGCACGTCAGAAGGGAAACATGGTAAGAACAGGAGATTTTAAAAATATTTTTTTATTCCAAATATTTATATGTGACATTTAGCTGCATGCCACTGGTTGTCACCCACACAGTAATGATTTGAAAGTTTGCAATAAGTTGAAAGTTTGAAAAGCAACTGATGCTGAATAGACCTGTTGCAGTATTTTAGATGTTGTTCCAGGGTATAATGCTGCCCTTTCACATTATTTTTATATCAAACTTCAAAAAATTGGTTCAAATGGCTAATTTACAGCTAAACACAGATCACCAAGCCTAATTTATGTTTTCTGAAACTAAACACTTTTACCTGATTTCTTGCTGGTACAAATTATTAAATAAACAATCCCTCAATTAAATCCAAAAACAACATAAGAAAAATAAATTACAGCAATTCAGTTTTCTGTGGAAGCATATCATAAAATATGTAGAAGTACAATAATTTTACTGGTTTCTCTTAAGTAGAAATAGTAATTTAACTATTTCTACATTTCTTACAAAAGCCTTTTGGTTACTGTCTGGTTAATATACTGTACATGTTCAGTGAAATGAGAGTACAAGTGAACAGTCACTTTTACCTGGATCAGTATGCTTCTCCAGACAGCCGTTCTTGGTTACACAGTTAAAGTGACTGCAGGCTCTTTCCTCACAGTATGGTTTCACTCTCCTGCGGCGCCGTGCCCTGCAGCTGGAGGAGCTCACATTGGGCAATGACACTGCTGACAACGCCAAAACACTCAATGAGCTTGGAGTTCTCTACTACTTGCAGAACAACCTTGAGTGAGTGAGCGTCTATTAATGTGTCTGCGGCTGAAAAATTGGTTCATGCATTTGTTTTCTCTAGGATTGATTATTGTAATGTCCTGCTCACTGGTGTCTCTAATAGCATTCTCAACAAATTGCAGTATGTTCAAAATTCTGCGGCTAGAATTTTGTCTAGGTCACGCTCTAGGGATCACATTACACCTGTGCTGGAGGCCTTGCATTGGCTGGCTGTTAGGTTTTGAGTGGATTTTAAAATCCTTCTCCTGACCTACAAGGCTCACCATGGGCTGGCTCTGTCAAGATTTGTCAGATCTTTTAACTTTTTACATACTCACTCACAACCTCCGCTCCACCGATCTTAGACTGTTGTGTGTCCCTTCTGCTCGCCTGCGCTGTATGGGTGACAGGGCCTTCTGTTGCTATGCCCCAAAACTGTGGAATTCTATTCCGTTAGAGATCAGGGATTCAGCAACTTTGAGTGTTTTTAAATCTAGCTTAGAAAGGCATTTTTATGATTCCTTTTCCTTGTTTCTGATTTTGTTTCTACGTGTTATTGTTTTTATTGAATTTAACTTTGTTCTGTGAAGCGCTCTGAGACGATTGCTTTTTTAAAGTTTATTAATATCTTGAGAATTTTGTAGTACAGTGTTGAGAGTTAAAGAGCTGTTTCTTAAAATTAATCATAATGCTACAGTATATAAAATGTCTACAGTACCAGGTAGTTGTCAAAAAAAGCACTGTGTTTATCTAGAACTGCCAAAATGTTTCTGACCCGGTCCCTGGAGATGAGGCAGCGAGTGCTTGGGCCGGATCATCCGGACTGCGCTCAGTCTCTGAATAACCTGGCTGCTATTTACAATGAGAAGAAAGAGAATGAGAAGGCAGAGGAGCTGTACGAGAGTGCCCTGGACATCAGGAGGAGAGCGCTCTCGCCTGATCATCCCTCCCTGGCATACACCATCAAACACCTTGCAGTGCTCTACAAGAGAAGGGTGAGTCAGCTGTTGTTTCTTATAAGACAAGCTCATATACAGTGAAGGCACCTGTATCATTTTTTTCATATCTCCTGTCAACTTGGTTAACCCAGGTTACCGAGTATCAGAATCGGGGGATATAAAGGATGAATCTGGGGAATATGTATGTATGTTACATTTACATTTTTACATATCTAGAAAACTGACGAGAGTCCCAGAATCTGGGGATATATGGAGACATATTTTAGCCTGTCCACCCATTCCTATGTAATTTAGACCTAATTCTTTGTGTATTGGCTTCATACACAAGTATTCTGTGATTCCCTAGATTCATAGTTTTTCATACAAGAAAAACCCTTTCGTGGCCATTTTTGTGCAAAGCTGCCCCCCAACAGTGTCAAAGCCTCATATCTCAGAAAACATTTGAAATAGAGATTTCATATTTTCAAGGTTGTATAAATCATGAATGCGTAATGTGTTGGTGACATTGGCCTAATATGGCTGCCATATTGAGGTCATATGACATTTTATTGCGGTACAGAGACAGTACACTTTGAGTTACTGTCATAATGTTTGGCACACAACTGTATTTGATTTTCTTACTTGTGTTACATTATCAGTGTTGTCCTTTTTTAAAAAAAAAAAAAAAAAATACAATAACCCTTTCGCTGTTGCCTTAGTGTAACCTCTGGCCATATTAACGATACAGACCACATGCTTTGTAGCTGGTACACAGTTGTATCCTAGGATTCTCTCAAGGTAGTGCCACATTATTTTTAACCTTCGAACATTTCAAATGATACAGCTCTTCTTCACATTCCTATATTTGTTTACAAACCATTCTGTCTGATATGCTATACCCCTTAGATTATGCTACCAGGGATGCTTTGTTTTTTTATCTCAAAAACTACGATTTCTAGTTTTATGTATGCATTTATTTAAATATTATTGTTGTGATTTTTTTTTCTTTCAGGGGAAACTGGACAAGGCTGTTCCTCTGTATGAACTGACAGTTGAAATTCGGCAGAAGTCTTTTGGGCCTCAACACCCAAGTGTGGCCACAGCTTTAGTAAACCTGGCTGTACTATACTGTCAGGTGGTAAGTTGTAGCTATATTTTGCCACATTATCTGGTATTTGGTAAAAGTGTTCTAAATATATATAATTTAAAGTAGTGGATTGAAACTATGAAAAAAAAAATTAGAAACGACTATTTTATCTACCTATACTTTTAATAAATGTTTCAGAAAAAGCATAAAGAAGCTCTGCCCCTGTATGAGCGAGCTCTGAAGGTCTATGAGGACAGCCTGGGTCGCAGTCATCCCAGAGTGGGAGAGACGCTCAAGAATCTAGCTGTGTTGAGGTGAGTGCTGCTGGGAAGGTGCAAAATACAGATTTCCCTATTCTATAACAATGTAGTTGAGAGCCACAGTTACAATATAGTGCTATTTGTGTTCCACCTTATAACTGGAATGAAAGTGCAAGGGGAATGGCATTATGTGGCAAATGGGAGCCACAACCATGCCACCTTATAACTGATTACGCAGTATAAAGGGTCTGCTTTTAAAGGGGGAGCACTATACAGATATTTTTGCACCTTGATTATCTGAAACTAGATTTTAAATTAAAATGTTTTCATTTTGCAGGATTAATATTGTATACTATGTATTTTTTAATCCTGATAATGTAACTGTCTATTATTTTAGTTACGAAGAGGGCGATTTTGAAAAAGCTGCTGAACTGTATAAAAGAGCCATGGAAATTAAAGAAGCAGAGCCATCGCTGGTTTGTGGAAAAGCTCCTTCCAGACACTCAAGTGCAGACACCATCAGCCTAAGAAATGCTCTTCATCCCAATGTGCATATAGATGTTGGACACAGGTGACCTTAATTACAGTAACACACCATATAATCCTCTTGGTGTGTTTCTACTGTGGCTGAAACACTGAACTTTTTAAATTACAGAGCTGAAAATATTCGGTAGCTCACTGGATGCCCATGACCAATTTTGGTAATTTGTAAATTTTTGTTAAGAACAGTGTTGATTTATACAAAACCATGTCACATTTAGCTCTAAAATACTCACCAAAGACAGTTGTTTCAATAAATGCATAAATGCATTCATCATTACTAAACTGTTATTTTTAATCTCCCCCCCCCCCCCAAAACTAGTTAAAGGTTTAGTGAATTGGGCTCTTAACGTACCAAATGTAGTCCACTTGATGTGTCTAACTAGTGGATTAAGCAGGTTTAGTCCACTTGATTGGACTAAATTTAGTACAACTGCTAATACCGATTGCAGCGTACCAGAAGTTAATCATCACAGGTAGATCATCTGCTAAATCAGACTAAACAAGATCCTGACTGCAGTGTACCAAATCACATTTTTTATGATCCTGTTCAAGTGGATTAACTTAGTACTGTGAAGGATAAGACAAACTTAGTATGCTTGCTTGTCTGATGCATTTAACAATTAAAACATTTTGAAGAGCAGCTGCATGTTTCCCCTAAAATGACTAGTACATCTTAACTGTATTCTGTACGTTTGTATGTCACATTCGGGCAGTCCGATCTGTGAGAAACGTATCACACAATAAGGTAATGTACTATTTATCTATCTGTCGTTATCTATCCGTCCTACATTTTAAAAATACACTTTTTTATACCGTTTTCAGTTTTTATTATTATTAATTTATTTGGCAGATGCCTTAATCCACAGTGACTTACAGGTGGTACAGGGTAGTACAAGGTTACAATGCAAGTTAATATGTTTTAACTGTAAAAACCGAATTGTCCGTGATTATGCAGTAAAACTGTTCTGTGCTATGCAGCAATGTCGGCAGCTTAAAATGCAAATATGATCTGCCAGTTTAAAAATGTGCACAAAAAGGCAAACTAGAATCATCCATACTGAAAATTGAATTAGATTTATTTTTACTTAAATATGTTTGTGTGAATCACACTGATGTAATAAAAATGTCTTTCTTTTTGTACAGGAATCCCGTTATATTTCTAATCTCACTGAATTCTGCATATCGAATTAGTAAAGAAGTGTTTATAGGTTAAAAGTTTGCATGACCTAGAATCTTAGGATTGAGACTTCATTTAAAAAAAAAAAAAAAAAAAAATGAACATAATTTAAATCTCTTATTCAACATCATGTAATCAAAAAAACTACAAAATGATATTGCAAAAGTCTACCAGAAGTCATAATAGTATAGTATTTCATAATAGTATAGTATTTCATTCGTTAGATTTCGAAAGGTCACATTTTTCAAATATATGGAAAACTACAAAGCTGTCTAATTTAATATATTAACGCAACATTATTTAGGTTTCATTCGACTTTATGAAGCAAAATCTGTTAATTATATCGAGGTGATGCAAAACTGTTGGCCATAGCTGTAGATTAGTCCTCATTATTGGTCTAAATTATTCCACTTGTTCCGATTAGCTAAACCAATTACCGGGATCATCTGTTTGCTACACTGCAATCAGGATTAAGTTCAGATTTTTAGGATTTTCTAGTCCGCATTTTAGTGCACTTGTCTGGTACGCTACATTATTATTTGATTAATCAAATAACTTGCCCATTGTGACTGAAACTCACTTGAGCCAGGGAGATGCAACTTTACACATCAGAGATTCTATTTGCATAATCAGTTAATCAAGTTGTGTGCTCTGCTACATATTGCAATTTTAATCTTTTTTTTTTTTTTAAACCTTGTAAGAAATTAATCAGTTTCATTAGATATTCTCCCATGCCCTTTTCAGCTTAGAAATGTGGGAGGTAGCCACAGAAGACCATGGCAAAGAGGATTGTATGATTGGAACCTTGGGCCTCATTTAAGAAAGGGCACTAAACATTATTGTGGACCATAATTGCAATTAGTGTGCATGCTCATGATTTCCTTATTTACTGTTGCAATTGTATTCATTATCGTGTGAATCAGTGATCATATTATGGTGCACACTGATTTTATTGTGCCACACTATGGTAATCAGAATGAATATGTGATTTGTATGGTAATGCATTTAAATGAGGCAGTCCGCTCTGAATAATGAGAAGCTTTATTCACACCATATTTACTGAAGGGCAATAATCGTAGTGTGCACTTTAAAGTGAGCGATAATTAGTTTGTTTGGAAACCAGGCTTTAACCAGTAGGCGCACCATTTAAACCTATTTTTCTGGTCTGAAATCTGTCTCGCATCATGGTGGCATTACTTGCATTAAAGTTTTTTATACAGAGGAGTGAAAATTTCCCTGTGAATGAATGTTCTAATTTTTTAGGTTTTATTTTTTAGTTCATTACATTTGTACAAATAATAGAGTGGTTCAATAAAACACTGGACCAAACAAGGTATTATAATTTAAAACCACCTCCTCCACTAGAATTTCTAACTCCTCTGCATGCAGTTTTAGTTTGCGTTGCCTCTGCCTGTTCATTGCGGAGGGTTGCATCTGTTGATCGCTCATTTGTGGTCAATGTAAGCCACCTCCACCTTCACAATAAGCCACTGACCAAAAGATACGCCTGGACTGCTGGGGCTTTTTATATCACGGTGGTCACGGTAAGTCTTGCGACATTATCGTGCACATTAAATTATCGCTTACAATACATGTAGTGTGCACGCTATGGTATACAAATTAGCCAAATACTGTGCATGTAAATTAATGCGTTCTCTGTTAGTAAATGGGACAGTAAATTTTAGATTTATCACGCACATTAGGCTATTGAATGTGCACGTTACAGATACGTTTAGTGCCCTTTCGTAAATGAGGCCCCTTGTGCTACAGTTACTTATAACCCACTTTGCTCTTCAGTGTATTTATTTTTTATATTGAGTGAGAAATTATTCTTCAATCTAACAGATAAACAACAAAGAAAACAAGACTGGTAGTTTTAAATGCTGTTTATTAAACAATCACTGGGATATATTTTGTCTCATAAATACAACATATATTTAAGAGGTTTTATTGCTGAAATGTTTATTTTTTTTTTTTTTTGTGGCACATATTTAACGAGGTTTTTTTTTTTTTGTATGTTTTTTTTTGTTAATTCAGTTGCAGAAAGGTGACCGATTTGCACAATAGCTTCCAAAAGTCAGTAGGCACTGAACTCTGTTTTCTTTGTATTTTAGGCATCTGTTTGTTTTTTTCTACCTTGCTGGCAAGGGGTAAATAAAGTCCTGTCTTCAGCAACTTCCATACTATGTACAACCATTTTTTTTCTGCAAAATTATTCCTTGGCCAACTTCTAGTATACATGTTACGGCAAAAATCTGAATATTGGCAAATCTTAAGTTACACTGGTAAATGTCAGAAATAAACATAACGCTTTTTCGGACATTTACCGGTAAATCTAAAGAATAACGAAGTGCCTTTGGCTAAAGACCGAATGTCTCGCTTTCACGAATTGTAAGGCTTCAGGAGTCCTGTGACACAAGAATCTACCATGCTGCGGCAAGTAAATATATCGATTTAGTGCCTGTATTTGTCATGTTTTGTGTCCTAACAAAAGTGTGATTTTCTGTTGAAAAAACAAATGTCCTAAATGATTTAATTTGCATTTAACAGTGTTGTTTTTCATCAAACTACTACATATTTGGAGTACAATATCCTTCAACACCATTGTAAATTGTTTTATATGCAAATTTACCAGAATGTTGGTTGTTATACATAAGTCGATCCCAATATTGTTCAGTACCATGTTGAATTGCTCAATTGTGCATTACTGTAAGCTCGTTGATTATTTTGTTAATGGAAAATGTGTATGCAGAAATAATGATTATTTTGTTAATTGCCAATTTATATGCAGGAATAAATACCGGTACATTACCCGATGATATACCTGCATTTACCAATAAGCTTATAAGTAATGATTACCTGGTAAATGTCCGAAAAGCTTTTACTTTCTTCATAATTTCAGACATTTACCACCTTATTTGCTAAACATTGACATTTACCAGTAAAACTTGAATCACCAACCAGATTCAGACTTTTACTGTAACCTATGCAATATGTGACCAAATTTAAATACAGTAGAAAAAGAACACCAAACTTACGGCCTACTGAACTCCCCACTTTTAGCCGGAAATATGCAAATGACACAACAACCTGTGCAATGCAACCAGGTAGGCACTCATGTGTCATGCTGGACATGAAGGCAAACTTACTTTATCAACAAAGGTATCCAGACAAAGGTGAGGCTGATTTCAAAGCAAGTACTGTGTTTTTGCTACAGTTAGTGTCAATGGGGGGAGTTTCCATGTGTGGTTATTTACACGTGAATTGGCGATGCGCGTGCACGTTTGGGAGAACAGCTCAAGGGAATCAGGTTTGTGGCAGAGAATAACGGCCACAGAGAGGGATAGGGTAAATCTCACTTACTCATGAGTAGGGGTCTACCTAAATCGCAATTTCGAGGAAATCGGGAAATTGAGGGGTCACCTCTTTTAGGGGCCAATGCATACCGGACAAGTACGGAGAGAAAAAAAAAAGAAACCTCGTTTAAATGAACTACTACACAACGCAAGTGACGCAAACTACGTATCTTCCTTCTGTAGATAGGCACTTTTTTTATTCGTTCGCCGTTCTGTGTGCATTGCACTTAGGCAGAAAAATAAAAACATCCTTAGACAAATAACATTTACAAAAAAATACTCCAAAGCGGTTAACGTTCTTGGTTACTGTTCAAATGACAACAATGTTTTAATCAGCCTATCAGTGCATCTGTACTGGCATTTCTGTGACCTGTACTGTACAGAGGGGATGGGACAAAGTCAGTGCTGCATTGTTTTGATTTAGGTTGCTAAAATCTAGTTTTCAGCATTGGAGGTAAAATACCAGAAATTGACAACAAAGCAAAAAAAAAAAGCAAAGTGCATTTTGGCTGATGATCGTGTCAAGATATTTCCCAAAGAAACTGCACATGCAGATGGAGGTAATTGTTTCATTATATACCTCGGGTTAATTTATTTTTTCTTTAATTAACAAGTCATGTGATAAATTAGTTTAAATATTATTCACTACCAACAACATGCCAGCCCATCAATGGACATTTGAAAAACAATTTGGGCAAGAGCAGTAAAACACATTGTTAAACAACCACACTTGAGGCATTTACAAATCACAGGTTTATTACATGAGCTTAACACTGCTTTAGAGTTTCACTCCAACAAGATGTCACCTGACAACCATAGATATCCAGGTGAGATTCTCTTGTGTACATGTTCTCTGTGCATGGAAACCACATTTTCCCTGAGCTGTCTGCGAAAACTGCACAAGAACTTTAACTTGCATGACGTACGGTGAAGAGGGTCTTCAAGTAAAATAAACTGTACCAATGGAAACCCGAAATGCACAATGTCCCGAGAAAAATTTGAATATGCATGGAAACTCCCCCAATGTTAACTTGAATTTATTTCCATTTATAGTACCAGTTTAAAGACTTTACAACCATAATAATGAGTATTTTCTTACTGTGCTGAAGCCTTGTATTATTTGCCAGATTGAGGTTGTAAATGGCAGGGGCACATATTTATTAATGTTCATTTATTCATTTCAGACTTAAGAACAGCCTCCATTACCAAGGTGTTTGTAACTCTAAGGTTATGCTCTACTTAGAAAGAAAACAGAATGTCTTTTAAGTAAGCGTTACTGATACAGTATTTGTTAATAATAAAAAAATGCCGCTGCTTTAAGAACCAATGCATTTTCTCCATTTGAATGTCTAGTTTTCTCATCTGTGCCATAAGTTCTTCGAGACTCTGCTCTGACTTTGGAACCGTTTCACCACCACAAGCAGCTTCCACCTACAATAAAGTGTAGACATTCATTAAAACTCTTGAAGCCACAACACCTAGCAGCTTACGGGCGGGGACGGGGCAGATTGCTACACAGAAGGGTGGTAATGCCACTGTTTTCTTTTTGTGATTACTAGTCACTTTTACATGGTTAATGGAATTAGGCCACATTTCCCCTGATCCTGTAATGTTCTTTGAGTTGGGCCCTGGGTTGTTTTTTAAAATCAGTTGCTTTTACATCAAGTGTAAGTTCATGGTCTACAACGATCTACTTTGAATACATTTATCAAATGATCAGACTTAATATACATATCCAAAATAAATATCTGGTTTACAGACCCTGAGTAGCACATATTCATATATTAAAGTTATTTTATGTAGTTCAAGATTAGTGCTAATCTGGGGACTGAATCCATCTGAATAGAAGTTAGTACTGTAAACACACAGATTAATCTTATGCCAGGATATCCTACAATAAAATAAAAATATACAGACTGCTTACTTTGTATTCCTTTTGCTGTTTTCTGCAGTGTCTGTCATCACACTGGGTGTTGGGCTTTATGACCATTGTGGGGAAGAAATCCTGCATTGCATTGTAACCCAAATAACTCGCTGTACCAAAACCTAAAAGATACCTGTATAAACCAATTAAAATCATTATTTTCAATGTATATGACAACGGTATTAAGGTTACGTTTCCCCCTTGATGGAAAAAATACATGAATTCACTTACTTGAGAACATTTTGAACTAGAGTTCCTGCAACTACTCCTATAGTGGTAGGCAAGCTGGCAGCACAAACTCCCTCTAGTTTCAGGGTCTTCTCATCTATGTTGGAAGCCACCACAAGAGGAGGAACACACTGTAAGAAATTAGGTAAAGAAACAATGGGTACAGTAATTGGATTTGCAGCTAAAGTGGGATTTTATATATGAATTTCTATTACACCAGACTGTCACTTTAAAGAACACATTGGTAGAGGTATACAAATACAGCTTTAAATTTACTCAAATGTTGTTCTAACTCTTTGTTGCTTATCTGTAATTTTATTTTCAATGTTTTCTGTACATCATGTAACATTTACTCTAACGTGTGAAATCAATTCGGATTCGGACATAAATGGGTGTGCTGAGTGAGTCAGTAAAAAGATGTAAAGCTGTATTTTTTTCACAGTTATGATTTCCATGAAATGTACCCATTGTTGTATAATAATGGAGTTCCCTGTGATAATTTCTGAAAAAATATGTAGTTTCTGTGACTAGCCATCTCGCTGCATCTTTATTTACTGACAAAACAACTCCGTGATGACGAGCCGTACTACACTATATTCCGTATGGCTGCTGTCACTGCCTGCAACTGAGATTTTCTTCCTTTTTTTTGTAGAATTAAAACTGTTCTTCAATATGGATGCATACCAATGCTGACGTGCCATCTACTAAATAGCCAGTACATTTTCAAATGTATTCTCTTTTCGAGTGTAACCGAGGAATACTGGGAATGCATTTAGTACACGTTTAAGAGTGAATTGCAAATATTTAAACAGTACACCAGTAAAGTTTCAGCCACAATAGATTCACAAAACATTTACAACTGTGTTGTTGTGGTCTAATATTTCTTCCGAATACCCAAATGAACCGTGAGTCAGGATTAACTAATCGAAATTATGCACAATTTAAGATACCTGTAATATTTCTTCCGAATACCCAAATGAACCGTGAGTCAGGATTAACTAATCGAAATTATGCACAATTTAAGATACCTGTCTGTGAGCACTAACAATGTCTAACGCTTTATGTTTCTTACCTGGGGCTGTACGGACTGGTGTCCACCACCTCTGCACTCATGTTCTCCTGGGTCTCTGTGTGAGGTGTGTGCTTGTCACCGGCGCTGACATCCTCTTCCACGCTGCGACTCTGTTTACATTTAAGCAGATAATTTTCTAATTTCCTTACTCGTAACTTCAGCTCCTCCACAGTAATCATGTTTATTATAATTATTTAATAACAGTTTTACCCGACTTGCCAATGAGCCTGAGCTACCGACACGTCTACACTGAATACACGGACTCACTGACTCTACAGTCCTCTCAACAACAAAACCCGAAATCCAAGAATTTATAAACATGAACAAAAATTGAACAATTTATTTCATACATTTAACGTTGCTTTTTTTGTTTTTATTTGTATGTTTTAAAGCTTCTTGTTATTTTATTTTGTGCATTTCTACAGTATTATTAACAATGTTTATTTATGTGTGTGTGTTTTTTTTACTTAAAAAATAATTCCATTGTTCCAAATATTGTGGACGGACCTACAACATATACTTCAGTAATTCTGATTTATAGCTCTTATTTGATAACGTATACACATTCTGTTTTCTAAACTAATACTGTTACAATACTACATTGCTGGAACGGTAAATTATTGTTTTAAAACCAAATCAGATTACAGGCGGAACTCAAAATATTGCACCAATTTGTACGGTACTGTGTTCAGGAAACACAAAACCTGAACTTTGTGCTTCACAGTCGTGTTGCTTCACCGTAGGTTTGCAATGTTTTGAGTGTGAGATTAAAATTGCTTGCAAATATGACCGAAGACACTACCGCTGTTCGAAAGCAACACCAATTTAACCTGACGCTTCTGCAAAATTATTTGTCCAGCAGGATACAGGGGTTTCCTAAAAATGAAACAGTATTTACTGTTAAGCAGTACAGGTAATTAATATGAACTGCCAGTGTCATACTACTGTACCTTACTTCAGTTAATAAACAAAACATTTTATTTTGAATGTACTACAAATAGGTTAACCGACTTTTCTTAATAGTAATGCTATATAGTTACTTAGACAGTACGTTACATGTGAACTGAAAGGCGCTCTAGTAATGTAACGACCAGATGAGTGCAGCAGGAGGCGCTCACAACACGGGGGTTGTGCAATGTAATACTTTCTGCATCCAGTATCTCGAACTTAAATCGTGGAAGTGAGTGCAACCCTGTGTTAGACTTAAGAAATAAATATTACACTCTTGCTATTTATGGTTGCCTGTGATACTTAATATGCTTGTGTAGAAAACTCAAAAAACATGCTGAAACATGTTTTTATATTATGGGATTTAAAAGTGGAAATGTCTAACGAGTAGGTGAATTTTTGTGGCTCTATAGTCTATACAGAAGAAATGAATTACTATTTATGTATTTCTTTGCAGATCAGGGCAGTCCAATCCTACTTTTCTCATAAATAAAGCAGACAAAAGATACGTTCTTCGGAAGAAGCCTCCGGGCCCCCTCTTGCCAGGTGCCCACAAGGTAGAAGCTGATCATTTCAGAACTGTTTTTGCCCATTCCTACCAATTGTTAATGAGTGCAGGCTGGGATATAGCTTTTGATACAGAAGTTCTCATGAGAGAAGTTAATGTTCATATTTGAGTTTTCTTCAATTATATTATCAGTGACTGGATATATATATATATATATATATATATATATATATATATATATATATATATATATATATATATATATACAGTACTGTGCAAAAGTTTTAGGCAGATGTGAAAAAATGCTGTAAAGTAAGAATGCTTTCAAAAATAGACATGTTAATAGATTATATTTATCAATTAACTAAATGCATAGTGAGTGAACAGAAGAAAAATCTAAATCAAATCCATATTTGGTGTGACCACCCTTTGCCTTCAAAACAGCATCAAGCATCAATTCTTCTAGGTACACTTGCACACAGTTTTTGAAGGAACTCGGCAGGTGGGTTGGCCCAAACATCTTGGAGAACTAACCACAGTTCTTCTGTGGATTTAGGCAGCCTCAGCTGCTTCTCTCTCTTCATGTAATCCCAGACAGACTCGATGATGTTGAGATCAGGGCTCTGTGGGGGCCATACCATCACTTCCAGGACTCCTTGTTCTTCTTTACGCTGAAGATAGTTCTTAATGACTTTCGCTGTATGTTTGGGGTCGTTGTCATGCTGCAGAATAAATTTGGGGCCAATCAGATGCCTCCCTGATGGTATTGCATGATGGATAAGTATCTGCCTGTACTTCTCAGCATTGAGGAGACCATTAATTCTGACCAAATCCCCAACTCCATTTGCAGAAATGCAGCCCCAAACTTGCAAGGAACCTCCACCATGCTTCACTGTTGCCTGCAGACACTCATCCGCACGCTCTCCAGCCCTTCGGCGAACAAACTGCCTTTGCTACAGCCAAATATTTCAGATTTTGACTCATCAGTCCAGAGCACCTGCTGCCATTTTTCTGCACCCCAGTTCCTGTGTTTTCGCGGCATAGTTGAGTCGCTTGGCCTTGTTTCCACGCCGAGGTATGGCTTTTGGCCGCAAGTCTTCCATGAAGGCCACTTCTGACCAGACTTCTCCGACAGTAGATGGGTGTACCAGGGTCCCACTGTTTTCTGCCAGTTCTGAGCTGATGGCACTGCTGGACATCTTCCGATTGAAGGAAGTAAGCATGATGTGTCTTTCATCTGCTGCAGTAAGTTTCCTTGGCCGACCACCGCGCTCACGGTCCTCAACGCTGCCCGTTTCTTTGTGCTTCTTCAAAAGAGCTTGGACAGCACATCTGGAAACCCCTGTCTGCCTTGGAATTTCTGCCTGGGAGAGACCTTGCTGATGCAGTATAACTACCTTGTGTCTTGTTGCTGTGCTCAGTCTTGCCATGGTGTATGACTTTTGACAGTAAACTGTCTTCAGCAACCTCACCTTGTTAGCTGAGTTTGGCTGTTCCTCACCCAGTTTTATTCCTCCTACACAGCTGTTTCTGTTTCAGTTAATGATTGTGTTTCAACCTACATATTGAATTGATGATCATTAGCACCTCTTTGGTATAATTGTTTAATCATACACCTGACTATATGCCTACAAAATCCCTGACTTTGTGCAAGTGTACCCAGAAGGATTGATGCTGTTTTGAAGGCAAAGGGTGGTCACACAAAATATGGATTTGATTTAGATTTTTCTTGTGTTCACTCACTTTGCATTTAGTTAATTGATAAATATAATCTATTAACATGTCTATTTTTGAAAGCATTCTTACTTTACAGCATTTTTTCACACCTGCCTAAAACTTTTGCACAGTACTGTATATATACTGTATATATGTGTGTGTGTGTGTGTGTAAAAAGCAGTAATTTCTGACTAGTATCGTCTTTTAAATATGCCCTCCAAATGGTAAATGTTTCTGCTTATTACAATTGTATTACATCAATGTAAATGGTACTGTAGCCATTTACATTTTCGTATTGTGAGATAAATATATTTGCCACTAGAGGGAGAAGACAGACCATTACATTCATCAGTCAAAAAATCAAAGTGCAAAACAGACTTAAAGATACAACTATATCATTATATTCCCCTTAACAGAGATTATTACATTTAAAATAGATTGTCTATAACATTTTAAATTACTAATTGGGTCATTCCCTGTCAAGCTGCAGAATTTGCAGGACAGTAATAAGATTAGCATGAAAAGAACACTATTTTCTTCCTATCTAAAAAAAACTTTTCAAGATATGCCCATACTTTGGGTGGCTAGGAGGCCAACGCCAATGCCGATGTCAATGTCCAAGCTCCATGAACAGTATTCTGTATCTTTGATAACTGGTTCATACACCACATCAACTGTTTTGATTGTTGAAAAAAATCGCTATTTTCATCGACTAGTAACAAAGTGAAACTAGCACCATTAAAATGACCTTAAACAGGCTTTTTAATGATGAATGATATTAATTACCTTGAAAAAAATGACCATCAATTTACATTCAAACTATTTGCACACTGGTTATACAGTTGATAATTTTATTTAACATATAAATAACAATGCAATGAAACATGAAATAGGTGGCCTTGCATTTCTAGGAACTCCTTGTAAATGACAGCTTCACAAAAACACACTAACATTTTCTTCCATATTTTGAAAGGTGGACAGAGAGTACCATGTGCAGAAGGCTTTGTTTTCAGCAGGATTCCCTGTTCCTCAGCCCTTACTGTACTGTGATGAAGTTTCAGTCATAGGAACGGAGTTTTATGTGATGGAGCATGTGCAGGTGTGTATGAACCTTGCACTGAATTAATAATAATAATAATAATAATAATAATAATAATAATAATAATAATAATAATAATAATAATAAATAACTGCACACAAATGATTTTCTAATCAGTTAGCCCAAAGGTAATTATTAATCTCTATGTTTGTTAAAATGGTGCAAAAGGTATATCCTTTATAAATGTTCACCATAGTGAAAGCATAGCAAAGTGTAATACAGCATAGTGAAAGCATGGTAAACATAGGTAAGCATTGTAAAGCCTAGAGAGGTATGGTAAAGCATATTAAAAAACATGTCAAAAGCTAAAGTATGGGAAAACTGCATAGATACTGTGCAGATTTACTGTGATAAACATTTATAAGGGAGCGTTCATTGAGTGCATACACAGAAAGCTAAACAACAGAAATGGAGTAATCAGACACCAGATAGTTACATTTCAGTGTAAAATTTAACTTGATTGTGTGTGTGACATTCCAGCATTTAAAGTAACTGATCAAATAATCTTTGTAAAAGGAAACCCTCTGGGGCAGTAGTTCCCAGCCCTGGTCCTGGGGACCCCTGTGCTGGTTTTCATTCCAACTGAGCTCTCAATTACTTAACTAGACCCTTAATTGAATGGATAATTTGCTTAATTATACATTTTTAATTGTTCTCAGCTCTTAAACAGTTGCAGATTTCATGTTAGCTATACCATTTTATAATTAACTTGAACTCTGCAACTGTTTAACAGCTAAAACAATTCAAAATATTCAATGAAGGGTCTAGTTAAGTAATTGAGAGCTCAGTTGGAATGAAAACCAGCAGACACAGGGGATCCCCAAGACCAGGGTTGGGACTCACTGCTCTAGCTGCCTGTCTTGCTACAGGAGTGAACACAATTAATTGGAAAAAAAATTGAGCCATTTGTTTAAAAAAAAAAAAAAAGTCTAACTGTAATTATACAAGCTGAAAATTGGCAGCCATACTTTAGTGTATTATATAGTTCATGGAATCTGAGTGAATCTGAACTAAAAGTTAAAATCATTAAGATTGCTTATTTCAGTGATTCAGCCTGATTCAGTCATGCAACTGCAGTTTGACTAACACCCGTGTCTAAAGGGAATCATCATAAAAGACTGTTGAAGTACACATTCTGCATAGTATGCCGTTTCCAGTTCTTTGCACCTTGCCAATTAAATTCATCATTGTGGATTCCTTTTGATCTGACTAACTTTTGTTTTTTCTAAACCGGTGAAATACAGATCAGTTATGTTTAATGTTACTGACAAATAGACAGCTACTGATTATGCTGTGCTTCCCCTCATTGTTAAATAACCTTTGTGTAATTAGTATTTCATGCAAACATTTAAACTATTTGTTTTATTATGCATTTTAGGGACGCATATTTCGAGATTTGAGGCTTCCAGGAGTTAGTCCCGCTGAACGTTCTGCCTTGTATGTTGCAGCAGTTGAAACACTGGCAAAGCTGCATGCATTGGACTTGAATGCTTTGGGTCTAAAAAATTATGGTAAAGGTGCTGGCTACTGTAAAAGACAGGTATGACATTTACTTGTTGCAAGGCTAAATGCTGTTTTTTAAGGAGTAAACCTTAATTACAAAAAATGTTAATTTTACATTTGCAACAGCACAGTGTCAAATCTGTAGTACTGTATATGTTAAGCAATTGCCCAACGTGAAAAATTATGTATAAAATATATATTTTTCGAGAATGACGCTTCCAACAATATTATGCTGACGTAAACCTTTTATTTTTTTGATTTTCAAATTATGTGAGAAGCATTAATCTAAATAAAAATGCTTCTGTTCTTGTGATAACATGTCAGACTTGTAATTCTGGGTTACCGACTGATGTAGCCTATTTGAGCTGAAACTGTTAACTTAATGTAAATGCTGGCCTGTTATAAAAAGAAAGACAACTGGGACAAGGGTCCCTGTAATATTAAAGCATTACATTTTAAAAATTCTTTAAGTTAAAAAAAACACCAAAATGGGACATTAACTTAAATAAAAGGGCATTTTCAACACAACTTAATAAAGTGAAGTAGACAATCCAGGCCAATATGATTTATTAAAAAATCTGAAACAACAAAAAATAAGATGTAATACACCTATTTCTAATGTTGTATAGCTAGTCGAAAAGATAAGTATCTAGTTGTATTGCTCGTTGTAGGTTCTTGAAATGTATTTTGGAATTGTAAAAATGGCACAATTCGTTATTGTAGAAATCCAGTTTTATATTTAGTACAGGGTATTTTCTCATGGATTCATGGCTGAAGAAATCTGTTTTTTTAAGGTGTTAACTTGGACAAAACAGTACAAAGCTGCAGCTGATACTGAAATACCAACCATGAATAAGTTATCCGATTGGCTGATTAACAACCTGCCTTCCAGTGATGATGAAGTAACTTTGGTCCATGGAGATTTCCGCTTGGATAATTTAATATTCCATCCCACTGAGGTATGATGCCATCCCCAATATTTTTCATAGATATATTCCAGGACTAAATTACCCCCTAAATGTATTTGTTCTTTTCTCTTATCTATGTTTTTATAGACTTTTATCAGAATCAGTAATAGATTCTTTTTTTTTTTTATTTTTCAAAGGCTCGAGTATTGGGAGTGCTTGACTGGGAACTTTCCACCACTGGACATCCAATTGTGGATTTAGCCTACTTCCTAATGCCTTACTCCTGGCCCCAAGGTCTCAACTTTATTGACACAATGGGGGAGATAAGGGGGATAGAAGGTATAATATTCTACAAACCTTTTTTTTCCATTTTAATTACTATAAAAGTGCTTCGGCTGGAGAATGAAAAACCTGCCATATTGTTGGGGTGTTGCTGTAGGGGTTTTCCCAGGTGCCAATATTCAGGTTACAAACTGTTCGGTATTTGGAAATTACAGGACATACACCATAAGTGAACCAGAAGTCCTTCTAAACTGGAATTTCACACTCGCTGACTGTATGAATAAAATATGAATCCCCTTTGGAACCAAAACCATTGTTCTCGAACAGCAGTTTTGTGGGTATAAATTCTCAGTAACGCCTGGTAAAAACTGAACAAATGTGCCCACTTCTATATATGTTATTGTGATATGATATTGCTACTCTAGAAAGAGTGCAAAGAAGAGCGAACAGTATTATGTCATATGCAGACAGGCTAAAATAATTGAATCTATTCAGTCTTGAACAAAGAAGACTATGCAGCGACCTGATTCAAGCATTCAAAATTCTAAAAGGTATTGACAGTGTCGACCCAAGGGACTTTTTCGACCTGAAAAAAGAAACAAGGACCAGGGGTCACAAATGGAGATTAAGGGGCATTCAGAACAGAAAATAGGAGGCACTTTTTTACACAGAGAATTGTGAGGGTCTGGAACCAACTCCCCAGTAATGTTGTTGAAGCTGACACCCTGGGATCCTTCAAGAAGCTGCTTGATGAGATTCTGGGATCAATAAGCTACTAACAACCAAACGAGCAAGATGGGCCGAATGGCCTCCTCTCGTTTGTAAACTTTCTTATGTTCTTATGTTAGGGAGACACATACTGCCGAGTCACTTTTTTTTTTTACCCAATATTGGGTTGGGCCAACATATGACCTGATTACAGCCTTGACACAATGTGGCATAGATTCCATAAGGTGCTGGAAAGTTTTCAAGGGATAATCCATTGAGTCGTTAATATTTCACATAACTGATGCAGAGAGGTAGGCTGAGGATGATAAATGTGTTGTTGAAGTTAATCCCTACATGCTCATGTTGATTCAGTTACCAGTAATCCAATCTTTACACTCCTTACACCACTGTTGCGTATTTTCTTGTTAGTTGCTTTGGCAATTGTTTCCGACTGCAGCAGTTCATCCGTTGCAAGGTTATTAGCGTTGTATGGGTGTACATGGGTGTGTGTGTGTGTCCTGCGTTCAACATTGCTGTCATTGGAGCTACCGTTTGATCGTGGTCAGACTTGATAAGCCTCTCTAACTATGTTTTCCATATGCCCGTCACTAAGTGTTTGTGAACACAGATAGCTGAGCAATCACTTTTCATGAATTTTGCCATTGCTTGTACACTCTGATGACCAGTGTCTTGCTACTGTGGTACCTGCTCAGCATGGATTCACTATCATGTATTTTTTGTCTGTGACATTCTCAGTTTCTGGTAGACTGATTGCAATAATCTACTCCTACAGCTTTAGGGTGAACACGGTCAACCTAATTTTCATCTCTAATTCAGGATGATGCCAAATCCAATTGGGTAGACCCAATATGTCCCAATAAAGTGGCCTGACTGTACATATCAAACTTGTCACTTCCCAACTAGTTTTTTCATTAGTATCATGTTGTTGTTCGTATAAACAACGATTGCATTTATTTTCTTGGAAATTTGATAGATTTGGCTGTTAACAAAATGTTCATATGCAGAGCACCCACAAGAGGGAGCCAAGACCTTGCTAAAAAAGTAATAGGGTAAAATAAACCAGAAAAAGCTTTGTTTCATCTGTTCTAGGTGGAAGTGTAAAAAAAACACCAAAAGAAAAAACTTGCAGAGGTTTTACTAATGAAATATGATGAGAGATTTCCATGGAGCTGGATTTATTGGATTTTGCTAATACAGAATACTAAGAATTAGAATTGCCAGATGTGGAACTTTAATAATGCATCAAACCATTACTAATCAGAATACCATGAGGCAAAAGGTGAAACTAGGTTGAGAAGGCTCTCTGGCAATGATTTATTCAGTATATTTATTCAGTGTATTTGTAAAGTATAAAGTCCCTCATTCCCAAGAATATGCTTTTGGCAGGCAGTGAGTTCTATGTTACACATTGAATAATCCTGTAACAGTGCCTGTTAACTGAAGGAATATTTACACTGGACAAGATGTAATCACCCCCAAGGTAACCAGGCTCTGCTTCTGAAATATTTCATTTATGCAATGCGTTTAGACGCTAATATTTACTAATAGGTTGAATGGCTAAATGTGGTCTGATTCAATGAAATGGCCTTGAGTACTTTATAAATGATGTAAATATATTCAACAATACAATAGACATATTTCAATGAGTTTTATCAGAGATTGTATGTAAAATGTAATATAATTTCACGTTCTACAATATTGCTGTGAGATGAGGAGCTTTGTCTGATTTAACCCAATTCTGAAACCACCTCAAATTATCAAGATTTACACAACACTCCAATCCTGAAAGCAATCAGGAAAATAATACATGCAAAAAAGGCACAGATAATAGCTGAATAACAAGAATGTAAACACTGGACCAAAGACAAATCATTCAAATGTGGCAAGATAACTTAAACAAACTGAATGTATGGCTGCATTATATTGATGTGCTACTGTCCCTTCCGGTAGTTCCTCTTTGTCCACTGTGTCTATATTTACAGTGTGGTAAAACTAAAAGTCAAGTTGTGATGCCTTGAAACATTTTTCTACTTCACTTAGGGATATATATTTAAAGCATTAACTTAAGTCTTCACGTGGAAAGACAGATGTTCCCTGTTAGAAATGTATTTGCTTGTTGAATTAGTAGTTGATGTTTTTAAGCTACAACATGAGAGTGCTTAAGAGAGCTTAATTTATATTATTTGTTTGTTAATTAGTTATTCTTACAGCTACAGCTTTACCTCATGGATGATATATTTACAGCAAAATAACTGGAATGCAATGAAAATAGTCTACAATCTATTGAAACCTATTTCTTCTTGGATTTAGCTATGCTGCATTGTGTTGTCAATCTTACCGTGTCCAGCTGTTATCCTAGAAGAACACTAGAGTACCTCACTTGGGATTTCCTCACCTTAAAGTATAATTTATAACCACTTTTTCAGGAATTCCAGCACCTGAAGAACTGGTTTCCATCTACTGCCAATGTCGACATCTTCCACACTCATTGTCTCAGTGGAACTTCTTTGAAGCCCTTGCCTTTTTTAAGATGGCTGGAATAGCTCAGGTAGGGTTTCCTATGTAACTGAGATATTGACCATGTCCTGGTAAAAAAAAAAAAAAAAAAACATATATATATATATATATATATATATATATATATATATATATATATATATATACAGTACTGTGCAAAAGTTTTAGGCAGCTTTGAAAAATGCTGTAAAGTAAGAATGCTTTCAAAATAGACATGTTAATAGATTATATTTATCAATTAACTAAATGCAAAGTGAGTGAACAGAAGAAAAATCTAAATCAAATCCATATTTTGTGTGCCCACCCTTTGCCTTCAAAACAGCATCAAGCATCAATTCTTCTAGGTACACTTGCACACAGTTTTGAAGGAACTCGGCAGGTAGGTTGGCCCAAACATCTTGGAGAACTAATCACAGTTCTTCTGTGGATTTAGGCAGCCTCAGTTGCTTCTCTCTATTCATGTAATCCCAGACAGACTTGATGATGTTGAGATCAGGGCTCTGTGGGGCCATACCATCACTTCCAGGACTCCTTGTTCTTCTTTACGCTGAAGATAGTTCTTAATGACTTTCGCTGTATGTTTGGGGTCGTTGTCATGCTGCAGAATAAATTTGGGGCCAATCAGATGTCTCCCTGATGGTATTGCATGATGGATAAGTATCTGCCTGTACTTCTCAGCATTGAGGAGACCATTAATTCTGACCAAATCCCCAACTCCATTTGCAGAAATGCAGCCCCAAACTTGCAAGGAACCTCCACCATGCTTCACTGTTGCCTGCAGACACTCATTCGTGTATGCTCTCCAGCCCTTCGGCGAACAAACTGCCTTCTGATACAGCCAAATATTTCAAATTTTGACTCATCAGTCCAGAGCACCTGCTGCCATTTTTCTGCACCCCAGTTCCTGTGTTTTCATGCATAGTTGAGTCGCTTGGCCTTGTTTCCACGCCGGAGGTATGGCTTTTGGCCGCAAGTCTTCCATGAAGGCCACTTCTGACCAGACTTCTCCGGACAGTAGATGGGTGTACCAGGGTCCCACTGTTTTCTGCCAGTTCTGAGCTGATGGCACTGCTGGACATCTTCCGATATGGAGGGAAGTAAGCATGATTTCATCTGCTGCAGTAAGTTTCCTTGGCCGACCACTGCGTCTACAGTCCTCAACGTTGCCCGTTTCTTTGTGCTTCATCAAAAGAGCTTGGACAGCACATCTGGAAACCCCTGTCTGCCTTGAAATTTCTGCCTGGGAGAGACCTTGCTGATGCAGTATAACTACCTTGTGTCTTGTTGCTGTGCTCAGTCTTGCCATGGTGTATGACTTTTGACAGTAAACTGTCTTTAGCATCCTCACCTTGTTAGCTGAGTCTGGCTGTTCCTCACCCAGTTTTATTCCTCCTACACAGCTGTTTCTGTTTCAGTTAATGATTGTGTTTCAACCTACATATTGAATTGATGATCATTAGCACCTGTTTGGTATAATTGTTTAATCATACACCTGACTATATGCCTACAAAATCCCTGACTTTGTGCAAGTGTACCTAGAAGAATTGATGCTGTTTTGAAGGCAAAGGGTTGTCACACCAAATATGGATTTGATTTAGATTTTTCTTCTGTTCACTGACTTTGCATTTAGTTAATTGATAAATATAATCTATTAACATGTCTATTTTTGAAAGCATTCTTACTTTACAGCATTTTTTCACACCTGCCTAAAACTTTTGCACAGTACTGTATATATATACTGTATATTATTTTTTAAATTAAACAAATATTTTTTTAGGTGTAGAAATTCAAGTTTGGGCTAAGAAACATTTATATTTGCAATCTGATGGTTTTATCTTCAGTGGAAAGCAATACTATGTTAAAGGACAAGAGCTTTTAATCTCTTTAATTTTGTTTGACCTCACTATATTTAATAACTTCAGCTGAACAAGGCAGTTTATTTTGCTTCCTAAAGTTATATTCTTTGAGATTAACTGTCTGACAGCTGATACATCAGTCACAGTGCTTTCATTAAGTTTGGGTCTAGAGAAAATTGCCTTTTCTGCTCAGCAGTACATTGTCAGATCTTTCTACTGATACCACATATTGGAAACTGAATAAATGTAAAATAACTACCTGCCTTCAAATAAATTAGTCTGAATATCTGGAAACCAAGTAGAAATACATTCTAGGTTTTCATTCATTGGTAAGATTTCCTTACCCAGTTTTATTGATTTTTGTAGTTGCAAATATTCAGGTCACATATTGAAGATGCTACTGTCAGCATGGAAAAAAGATTTGGTTTAGATTTGCATCACTGCAGTTATGTTTACTGGAGTTTAAATACACTATTAAATGCAGAACGACTACTAATTGTGCTACTAAAAGTCGAAAAGGCCAACTAGTTGTGAACGTACCACTAATAAACCAACCTGTTATTTATATGTGAATGGATTGTAACCAGAACTGTACTTTCGCCCATCTTAAACCACATGCTTCAAAATTGCTCCACAATCACGTGACATGCGATTAGTTGGCTACTATTTTCTGTGGTTGATTGTCATTGTTATTTTGTTTATCCTTTTTCAATACACATCTTCGCATAATACACATTTTACAAAGTACATAATAAAACATAATCCAAATTCATAGACAAACAACCTAAAAGCTATATCCTAAAAGGTATAGGCAATGTCGACCCAGGGGACTTTTTTCACCTGAAAAAAGAAACAAGGACCAGGGGTCACAAATGGAGAGTAGATAAAGGGCATTCAGAACAGAAAATAGGAGGCACTTTTTTACACAGAATTGTGAGGGTCTGGAACCAACTCCCCAGTAATGTTGTTGAAGCTGACACCCTGGGATCCTTCAAGAAGCTGCTTGATGAGATTCTGGGATCAATAAGCTACTAACAACCAAACGAGCAAGATAGGCTGAATGGCCTCCTCTCGTTTGTAAACTTCCTTATGTTCTTAAGATTTTTTTTGATTAAAGAAGAATATCAAAATGAATAAAAGTCCAGAAAAGTGTATAAATAAAGTCATTTAAATGATAACACTTGACCCCAGCTGAAATGTATGACTAAATGCATTAGCAGAGACAGTGGCTAATATCGACTAGGATATTCTACCTGCCTGCTGATAATAATTCACACAAATGTCTGTCTTCCAAAGACAGATGTGACCTTACAGCCAACCAGTTTAATAAATGCATCTGAATTAAGTAGATATGCTGATAAGGAAAAAAACAAACAAACCAAAAAAGCTTGAGATAGTTGTAAATGTTTTAATTGCTTTTATTTTTGTTTTAAAGCACAGTACTACCCTAATGTAGCCATCTTAAGTTTTAAGTTCAAGCTACTCATTTAAATATTCATGCAGCAGTGATTTTATCTTTGTTATTCATCATGTGTTGAAGGCATTCCTGACTCAGTAATGAATATAAAAGTTACAATCTGCTACAGTCCCTGTAGAAGCTGTTATTTAAAATCCACTCCCCAAACCAAGACTTTGAAGTCTTTGAAGTTTACTAAAATTAATTAAACCAGGAAATCTGCTGCACTGCATAAAATTCAAGAGAGTAGCTGATATAAATACTTCGGTTTGAGTATATATAAGAGATTGGGAATGGCCTGATTGCCTCTTAGTATATCTTGTGGGCAGAAAAAATTTACTTATTAAAAAATGTAGACCAGAAAAGAACATTTGCAAGTCTCACTAAGTCTAATACAATTACTGCTGTGGTTAAGGCTATTTACTGATAGACAGAAGACCTCATTACAACCGCTCCTATAACAGTAAGTCATTTGCACTTAAAGGCACAGTCATTGGCATTCTGCAAGGTGTATTTAAAAAGAAACAGCAAATGTGTTATATAAGGGGTGGTTTGAGGTATCTTCTGCTTTATCTTTGCAGTGCAAGATAAAGAGAAATGAACTGTAAAAAAAAAGAAAACCTCCAAGGAGTACCTGCCTTTTAAATTATTGTTACTTCAGCAAATAGATTGATTCAATTGGTTCTTTAAAGAAAGTGTTTGATTTGTTTTATTATTATTTCTTTTTTTTGTGTGGAAATTATAGGGAATCTATGCACGTCATCTTCTTGGAAATGCTAGTGCTGAAGATGCCTACAAGTTTGGTGACAGTGTTAAGCCTTTGGCAGAAGTGGGACTCCAGATTGCAGAGAGGTAAAAGGGTAAAATAACCCCAAAACTGTAGGTATGCTGGTTTAAAAACAAACAACAAATGTTTGTGTAGGAATATCTATAATTGTTTGCATGGCATATATACTATCTTAGTGATCTGTGATGGTGCATAGCCACTGTTCTTTAGGGAGTGTTGGGTTTATACTTTTGGGTATCAGTATTAGCCTCTTGGTCCCATAGCTACCCCTGCTGAGGAAGAACTGAAATTGATGCAGGATAAAGTTGTTAACTCTCAGCGTGCGTTTCAGCCCAGAACTTTAAAAAGGTTTGGTATCCCACACTGCTTAACAGCTCAGGCGATGTAGAAATAACTTGAAGCATAAAGTGGTCACAAAAATCAGATTCTCCTAAACATTGCATGTTGAGGATTTGTTCAGTCTTGATCTTCAGTTTCTTGTCTAGTATTATTCGTATTATACAAGAATAATTTTGAAAAACTAGTAGTACAGTTGCAGTTCATTCTGGTATTGTTCTGGTATTAATTTATTTAGTGCTTAATACATTGACTGTTGCTACCCAATAATTATTTTGACAAACACAAATGAGTTTAATTCACATTGGGGGGGAAAGCATGGACTACAAAGTAGCATCAGCAAAACACATAAATAAGTTTACTTGTCGTTAGCAACCAATGGGTTGAAAGCCTCCACCATTTGATAGAAATATTCTTGGCAACAGGCTGCTATTTCTGTGGATCCTTTATGATATTTGTTTATTCAAACTGTTGTGTTATAGTGTGACTGGATAACAGGATTTTGAATCCCATTGAAAGTGAATGGCAGAAAAATTCCTTATGACTTATAATGTTGGACAAAGAATTTGTAAAACTGTATTTTTCTCATTCTTGTAGGGGTGCTTATTCTCCAGCCAAGCAATTAATTGGAGTTAAAGGTCTCTTCCAACAGTCAGCAAAGGGGAGGCAGATTCTTAGCCAGGTGAAAGAGTTCATGAAACAAGACGTGTTTCCAGCTGAACAGGTCAGCAATGAAAAGAGCATGACTGTGGTTATTATACAACTTTTCACTGGCAATCTGATGTGATCTGTAAAGACTCTATAATCCTGTATAAAGACCAAAGACAATTAATAATAATAAAGAACAAATATATTATTATAATATTAGAAAGAACCACGTTTATTTTAAACTCCTCAATGTTTTACTACAGTGTGATATTTTAAGCAACAAAATAAATCAATAAAAATATATATATATATATATATATATATATATATATATATATAAACAGTGGCTCTCAAAAGTATTCACCCCCTTGGACTTTTCCACATTTTATTGTGTTACAACATGGAATCAAAATGGATTTAATTAGGAGTTTTTGCCACTGATCAACACAAAAATGTCCATAATGTCAAAGTGAAAAATAAAATCTACAAATTGTTCTAAATGAATTACAAATACAAAACAGAAAATAATTGATTGCATAAGTATTCACCCCCTTTGCTATGACACACCTAAATAAGCTCTGGTGCAACCAATTGTCTTTAGAAGTCACATAATTAGTTGAAAGGAGTCCACCTGTGTGCAATTAAGGTGTTTCACATGATTTCAGGTTAAGTACACCTGTCTCTGGGAGGTCCCACAGTTGGTTAGTACATTTCCTAACAAAAACTACATCATGAAGATGAAGGAACATTCAAAGCAAATCCGGAATAAGGTTCTTCAAAAGCACCAATCGGGTAGGATATAAGAACATTTCCAAGGCATTGAATATCCCCCGGAGCACAGTAAAGTCCATTATTAACACTAGAACCGCCGGGTTTATGCTACTACCTAGAACCGCCAGCAGTAGTCATTTTGACGGGTACATTTTAAACCGCTTTGATATGAAAATGAAACACAAACTATCAGATACAACTCAAAAGTTTTATTTATGAACATTATATCTGCATAGCAGATAGCAATATTTGCATAGCAGAAACATCATATTTAAATGAAAAAATAAATATAAAAGGCTTTATTTTCGAAATTAGCGCATATAATGCATGACGTAAAAAAATGAAAAGCTATAATAAACATTTCAAAAGAAGATATTGTGTAAACAAGTGTAAACTGTTATATGTACCTACAAAATTGTAAAACCGAAGTAATTATTTACAAAAATAACATAAAAGGCTTTATTTTTGAAAATTAGCGCATATAATGCATGACGTAAAAAAATGAAAAACTATAATAAAATCAACATTTCAAAAGAAGAAATTGTACAAACAGGTGTAAACTGCTATATATACACACAAAATTGTGAAAACAAAGTCATTATTTACAAAAATAACATAAAAGGCTTTTTTCACATTACCCTACTGCATAGCACAACTTCAAAAAATGAAAAACTATAATAAAATAAACATTTCAAAAAATATTGTGTAACCAGCTGTAAACTGGTTATATGTAGGCCTACATACACAATTGTAAAATCGAAATAATTATTTATAAAAAATAACATAAAAAAGAAAATAACAGTTCCCAGTGTGTAATGGGAATGCACATTCAGGGACACATACTTCAAAGTAGCCATATTAGCACAATCCACACAGATGTAATGCTTATCAACTTGTCGTGTGCATATACCACATACTGCTCTTTCACACTGGGCACAGATATCACAAGTTTTATTTTTACTGCATTTAGTTACCTGGCACTGTTTTCTGTTGCGTGTGTCACTTGATGCGCACTGTATCCAGGTTGAGCTGCGTTTCCCTGCCGCTTTGCAGTTTTCTGACCGAAATGTTTCTGCCAAAGCTCCATGGCTAGCATCATAAGAGATCTCTCCTACTAATATTTTCCCCGGTGTATTTATTGTGCATTTATTTATTGTTTGGTGCAAGCCTAACACCGCACATCATCATGAGAACACCATCGCTACCGTGAAGCATGGTGGTTGCAGCATCATGCTATGGGGATGCTTCTCTGCACCAGGGCCTGGAAAGCTTGTGAAGATAGAGGGCAAAATGGATGGAGCAAAGTACAAAGAAATCCTGGAGGAAAACCTGCTGAAGTCTGCAAGAGACCTGGGACATGGGAGAAGATTCATCTTCCAGCAGGACATGACCCCAAACATACAGCCAAAGCCACACTGGAGTGGCCCAGTCAAAGCCCCAACCTCAATCCAATTGAGAATATGTGGAAAGAGTTGAAAATTGCTGTTCACCAAAGGTCCCCATCCAACTTGACGGAGCTTGAGCAATTTTACAAAGAAGAATGGGCAAAAATTGCAGTGTCCAGATGTGCAAAGCTGGTAGAGACTTATCCAAATAGACTCATGGCTGTAATTGCTGCCAATATATATATATATATACACACACAGTGCTGTGAAAAAGTATTTGCCCCCTGTTTGATTTTCTGCATTTTTGCACATTTTCACATTGTATTTGGACAGATTTTTTGTGGGTTGTAGTAGTATATAGAGGGAGTCTGAGAGAAAAAATGACACCAAAGTTTGGTGTGCAAGGTAATCAAACATGCAATCTTCAGGTGTGAAAAAGTTATTGCCCCCCCTAGTTAACTCAACCCAATTAAAGGGATAATTAGGGTCAGCTGTTTGAGTACTTTGGTTAACAACCAGGCCTGATTTGGGCCAGCCCTGCCCAATATAAATCTGACTAACATTGGCCCTTACCATCAGAGTGAAGTTGTCAGCACACAGGTTCTAGAGGCACATCATGCCACGAACAAAAGAAATTCCTGAAGACCTCTGGAAAAAAGTTGTTGATGCCTATCAGTCTGGAAAGGGTTACAAAGCCATTTCTAAGGCTCTGGGGCTCCACCGAACCACAGTCAGAGCCATATTGTCCAAATGGAGAAAGTTTGGGACAGTAGTGAATCTTCCCAGGAGTGGCCGTCCTACCCAAATCTCTCTAAGAGCAAGGCGTAAAATCGTCCAGGAAGTCACAAAGAACCCTAGAACAACATCCAGGGATCTGCAGGCCTCTCTCGCCTCGGCTAAAGTCAGTGTTCATGACTCCACCGTCAGAAAGACACTGGGCAAAAATGGGGTTCATGGCAGAGTAGCAAGGCGGAAACCATTGCTCACTAAGAAGAACATGAATGCTCGTCTCAAGTTTGCCAAAAAGCACCTGGATGATCCTCAAGAGTTCTGGAACAATGTTCTATGGGCAGATGAGTCAAAAGTGGAACTTTTTGGCCAACATGGGCCCCGTTATGTCTGGCGAAAACCAAACACTGCATTCCACAGTAAGAACCTCATACCAACGGTCAAGCATGGTGGTGGTAGTGTCATGCTTTGGGGATGCTTTGCTGCATCAGGACCTGGAAGTCTTGCCCTTATTGAAGGAACCATGAATTCTGCTGTGTATCAGAGAATTCTACAGGAGAATGTCAGGCCATCTGTCCGTGAAGCGCAGCTGGGCAAGACAATGACCCGAAACACACAAGCAAGCATCAGAATGGTTGAAGAACAAGAAATTTAAAGTTTTGAAATGGCCTAGTCAAAGTCCAGACCTAAACCCCATTGAGATGTTGTGGCAAGACCTGAAACGAGCAGTTCATGCTCGAAAACCCACAAATGTCACTGAGTTGAAGCAGTTCTGCATGGAGGAGTGGGCGCTGTGAGAGACTAATCAATAACTACAGGAAGCGTTTGGTTGCAGTTATTGCTGCTAAAGGTGGCGTAACCAGTTATTGAGTCTAAGGGGGCGATTACTTTTTCACACGGGGCATTGGGTGTTGCATAACTTTCTTTAATAAATAAATGAAATATGTATCAACTTTTTGTGTTATGTGTTCACTCAGGGTCCCTTTTATCTAATATTAGGTTTTGGTTGAAGATCTGATAACATTCAGTGTCAAAAATATGCAAAAATGCAGAAAATCAGACGGGGCAAATACTTTTTCACGGCACTGTAAATATGTGTATATATATATATATATATATATATATATATATATATATATATATATATATATATAATATATATTTTGACCACTTTTTTAACTTTTTTAAATTGCATTCACTGCCTCAAGATGGCTTCTCATGTACCCGCATGGACCTCTCAGAACTACATTTCCCATCCTCCTCCTGCTCACATATGTAACTGAGATGGATTTACCATTGAGCAGGAGGTCTGAGAGTTCATGGGAAGCCATCTTGAGGTGGGAAAGCAATTTAAAAGTTTACAAAAGTGATCAAAATGTAAAACAAAAATAATAATCAAAACAATACACATACCTTACGTAAACAGTTGAAGCAACACATGGGAACATGTAACACAATAAAATGAAAAGGTCTGTATATACCCTTTAAGCAACTCTTTAATATTCTGATGCATATGCTAAAAAAAACCCCACTTTCAATGTTCTATACCCAGAGACCTTTACTTATTTTGCAGTAGCAGTGCTGTTTGCTGTGAGTATTTCTATTGGAAAAATGTGCAAATTATTACAGTAAAAAAATCGATTCCCTATAGTTTTCTTGGAAACATGGAAAATTGTCATAGAGTCCTGTGACCCTTACCATAAATCACATGCTTTATTGCTGTTCTTCCCTTTGATCTTTCAGCAAGGCATTTATTCATCCAAAACAGGCTTGCTTGGCCCATAGCTTCAGCTTTCGCTGCCAGGTGAAGTTTTTGTTTTTTTTCCCCCCATACATTTCTGTTAGATCTTTATTAAATAACTTGACTTGTATCCAGAAATTGTTTAATCTTAAGAAATGATCTTCTCTTTATCTCCATTCCTTATCTTCCTCAGAAATTTTATTTAATCAGATTCATCAGAAAACTAAATAAAAAGAAGCCTAATAATTCATTAAACTGAAGATCATTGGTCACCCGTAACCAAAACTGCTTTCCTTCCAGAGTGTCATTCTTACAAAACAGCAAAAGGCAGAGAGACTAAACAAACTATTATTTACTATTGGTTGCCGTAATGCATTTTTTTTTACAGTAATAAGCACTATTTCAGCAGTATATCCAGTATATAACAGCACAAAGCATGAAGGGTGGATAACTGGAAGTTGATATGATGTTATCTAGAAATCTTAGTTCAGTTTTTTGTTCTTTGACATTGTCACTTAAACACTGTTGAACATTCTGTTATTATTAATAATGAACGTCATCCTTTGCAGCCTGTACTGCAGATTGCTTTCTGGGTATTATCCAAATGTTTTCCAGCTGACATGAGTAGAAAAAAGAAGCAGCTGCGAGTTAATTTCATGGAAACATTTTGTAACTGCCCCACCCACCTCCCATTTACCGGTAAATCTTTACCAAAAAGCTTTCGATACATTTCTGAAAAGCAATATATTTCTTCATAATTTCTGAGATTTACCACCTTACTTGGAAAATGTTGACAGTTACTGACAAAACTTAAGATTGACCAGATTCAAATTTTTACTGTAACATAGATACATTGACTGGACAGAGGCACATTGTTAGTAAGCTCAGTGGGGTCTTGATGTTTACTTTTGGAATGCATTATACCATTTTTTTAAATTTTTTTATTAAAACAGTGACAAATAAATACAATAATAAAAATGTATATGATTATTTTTATTTAGTACTGAGGCCCTTTCAAATATCTGCCATTAAGAAACGTTGTTAATGGTGAGTGGTGTCTCATAGTTAGTTTGGGATACATGTGTTAGAACTTTGTGATCAACAATCGGGAATCGGAAACCAGAAGCAGTGATTAGGTAAAAGATTTTCAGTATCAGGGAATGATGATTTCACTATATTTGTCAGGATTATACATTTACATTAAATAAAATAACATTCTTTACCAATCAGTTTTCTGCTTTCTTTTTTTTTCTTTTTACAGTGCCTTCTTCACAGTATTAATGATTTGACCTGCGCTGCTATTACACTCATTAATGTACAGTTGAATGCACTCTCAAAGAAAGAAAATTTAAGCAAGCAAGAAACTAATTGGTAAAGAATACTTATTGTAATTCATGTAAATGTTTAATCCTTGCAAATACAGTAAAATCATCATTTCCTGATAATGAAAATCTGTTTTATCTGTTTTTTTTAAACCTCCAATCCCCACTTCTGGTTTCAGCAGTTCATTTTGTTTAGGAATAAAAAATAAAAAAAACTTTTAAAAAAATTGACTCGTATTTTAAATGATGTATTTAACATTTAATCATAATTGTCATCTCAATTGAAAGGACCTCAGTATTCCAATGGAGCGCCTAATTTAAAAAAAAAAAATATATATATATATATATATATATATATATATATATATATATATATATATATATATATATATATATATATATATATATAGTGCCTATAGAAAGTCTATTCTCCCTTTCAAAATGTTCACCTTTTGTTGCATTATAGCCTGGAATTAAAATGCATTAAAATAGTTTTTTTTTTTTTTTCATTTATCTGCACATCCTACCCCACAACTTCCAAGTGAAAAATATATTCTAGAAATTTGTAGAAAATTAATTAAAAATAAAAACTGAAATAGCTTGGTTGGATAAGTGTCCACCCCCCTTGTAATAGCAATCCTAAATTAGCTCACGTGTAACCAATCGCCTTCAAAATCACACACCAAGTTACGTGGCCTCCACCTGTGTTAAATTGTAGTGATTCACATGATTTCAGGATAAATTCAGCAGCTCCTGTAGCACTGCTTGGTAGTGCATTTCAAAGCAAAGACTCAACCATGAGCACCAAGGCGCTTTCAGAAGAACTGCGGGACAAAGTTGTTGAAAGGCACAGATCAGGGGATGGGTATAAAAAAATATCAAAGGCCATGAATATCCCTTGGAGCACGGTCAAGACGATTATTAAGAAGTAGAAGGTGTATGGACCTAGATCAGGCCATCCCTCCAAACTGGATGACCGAGCAAGGAGACTGATCAGAGAGGCTACCAAGAGGCCAATGGCAACTTTGCAAGAGCTACAGGCTTTTATGGCCAAGACTGGTCAAAATGTGCACGTGACAACAATATCCCAGGCACTCCACAAATCTGGCCTGTATGGTAGGGTGGCAAGAAGGAAGTCATTACTCAAGAAAGCCCACCTTGAATCCTGTTTGAAATATGCAAAAACTTTTTGGCCTAAATGCAAAGCGTTGTGTTTGGCACAAAACCAACACAGCACATCACCCAAAGAACACCATCCCTACTGTGAAGCATGGTGGTGGCATCATCATGTTATGGGGATTTCTCATCGGCAGGGACTGGGGCACTTGTCAGGATAGAAGGGAAAATGAATGGAGCAAAGTACAGAGAAGTCCTTCAGGAAAACCTGCTGCCCTCTGCAAGAAAGCTGAAACTGGGACGGAAGTTCACCTTTCAGCATGACAACGACCCAAAGCACACAGGCAAAGCTACACTGGAGTGGCTAAGGAACAAAAAGGTAAATGTCCCAGTCAGAGCCTTGACCTAAATCCAATCGAAAATTTGTGGCATGACTTGAAGATTGCTGTCCATCAACGCTCCCCAAGGAACTTGACAGAGCTTGAACAGTTTTGTAAAGATGAATGGTCAAATATTGCCAAATCTAGGTGTGCAAAGTTGGTAGAGACCTATCCCAACAGACTCGCAGCTGTAATTGCTGCCAAAGGTGCTTCCACCAAGTATTAACTCAGGGTGGTGGAGACTTATCCAATTATGATCTTTCAGTTTTGTATTTTTAATATATTTTTTTCTGAATAAAAACTTTTTTCCCCTTAACAGTGTGGAGTATGGTGTGTAGACAAGTGGAAAAAAATCGTCATTTAAATGCATGAAACTCTGAGGCACTGACGCAACAAAATGTGAAAAAAGTTCAAGGGGGTGTAGGCTTTCTATAGGCACTGTATATATATTACTAAATATGATTTTATATATTTTGTTTAAATATAGCTGTTACAGAGCAAATAAATAAATAACTTTCTCACTGAGGTGTAGAATTCTCGGAGGAGTCAGCTGAGTTTGTGAATGTTTAAGATATTTACATCGTCGAGTTTGAATTTTAGGAAGCCAGAAAACACTGAAAGCACTGATTTTAGTGTTTGTAGTATATTTTGTAATTCATTTTCTCTTACCTCACAAAATCACTGTCCAGGAGGTCCAGATGCTAAGTTGTGTGAAGACAGGAAGGACGCTCAGCGTGATGTCGTAATTTGAAGGAGTTTGTAAAAAAAAACTGTTGACTGTAAGCAGCGTAGTTGGATCTAATTTTTGTCATGTGATGAGGTTTTAAACAATCACATGCCAGAATTTCTAAGGACTGCAATTTGTTTTAAAGAGGGTGAAAGTTTGTTTTTGTTCACAAAACACATTTCTAGTTTTTAATGATGTACCTTTAAAAAGGAGCTTGGAAGGAATTGTTTTACAGCATTGTAAGAACGTTTTTTAATTTTTTTTTTTTTTAATCTGTGTTTTCTGTTTTAGGAGGTTTCTGAATATTACATAAAAAATACAAATTCACCACTGAGATGGAAAAGTCCTGAAGTGATTGAGAAATTGAGGGTGAGTGAGCCTTCAAGTTTAATGTGTTATATCATGCAAACGGTAATATAGACTGTACCATATTTAGGTTTCAACACCATGTTTTCCATAAAGCTTTTGGGGAGCCTAACTGTTCATTTTTTAGCTTCAACCTCTTATATTGGTTTCATATGAATCAATCATAAATTAAAAGAAATTCCTCCTATGTTTTGTTTCTATAAGGTTAATACAGCAACCTGACTGGATAGCAATATTCTGATAATTTAAATGAACAAATATAGTAATTACCATTTATTGAATAACATTAAAAGAAAACATACACGCACATACACACTGGAATTCCTGTTTTGCAGAAATTATCATCCAGCAAAACAGAAAAAAAAGGTTTGCATTTACATTAGCGTCATGGATCTTAAGAGTAATCCCAAAACGGGTGATGCATGTGTGCACGGAAGCATTTTACTAATTTCTACTAAAACAATTTGGAAGCATTTAAAGTGTTTATTGTGGAAACTTAGTGTGTGAGTTTTGCTTTCATCTTTTAAATCTACTTTGGCAACCTTGGGAGGGAACAGCATTTCAACAATAACTTGTCTGTAACGGCTCCAGACTACGACTTGAATGGTTGCCAATGCAACAACAAAAACAAAAAATATGTGCCATTGGCACTTGGAGTTAGTGGTTACAGCCTCTGATTAAATAACTATGAATTACTACAATAGTTAATATAGCCCCCTGGATGAAACTTTCAGCAATCTTATTTACATCTAGATCCCTGGTAAGGTTTTGATGAACATTAAAGCCCATATGTCACCTATTTCATAATACTATCTGATTATATGTTATTGAATTATACTATAATGGTGTTCTAAATATATATCATTTAAACTTTTGCGTTTTAACTCTAAGAAACTTCCAGTGGTAAAGCCTGTTTTGAGTGCTTCTGCTAAAAAAGTCTGAATCCGAATCTTGACACCTGTGACGTCACTAGAGGAAAACAAAGCAAAAACAAAGCACAAACTTACACACAATATTCATAATTGTTATTCATAATTTTATTAGGCCTAATATTTATTTATAATACAATTATATTGTTACTAAAACAGTAAAAATAACAGGCCTATTTTAGCGATGGTTAAATGGTGTGCTGTAATGTTTTGTGGTAATTCCACATTCAGTGGACATAGTGCACTTATTTCCAAATGATCCTGCTAAAAGGTGACTTTGGGTCAAGTTTGTCCAAATTAAAAGGAAAGCTTTTCATGAGACGTCCAGTTCCATGATTTGCGGCGATCATTTCACGGCCAACAGCTTTGTTAATGAAAATAGTAACATGAAGAGGTTTTTTTTTTTTTGTCGTCTTCGTCAATTAAATTACTTTCAGAATACATTTCAGTCTCCGTTTCAACCTCACCTCAAATAGGTGCATGGGAATGGGTTGCATGGAAAAAATTATTTGTGAAAGTAAAATCAACCAGCTCGTCAGCACACTTCAAGTTCAAGATTTCTGGTGCAGAAATCGTAAAAGAATGATTCCGCTCATCCAGCTAGATAAGCTTTGGATTTACACTGTTATCTTTAAAAGATTATAATGTTGATATGCTAAATAATCTGTGCGGCCCTGTGGCAATGTGCCCCACCCCTGTGTGCATTTCTGTGTTATATGTTGCATGTGGTGTGTTAATGTTGGTGTATAGATATGGCTGTACGGGATATAAATGGGTGTGTGTAGCACGAATTATTTAAAATGTATAATTGTATTTAGGCACGGGGATTGCACTTCACTTCACGTGCATTTAAAGTACTTAATATGTGAACACGGGATTTTCACAGATTAGTTCACGTGCTGGGATTCAAGTGAATAATTAATTGGTAATTGAATCCCAGCACCAATGGTATATATAGATGCACACTTCATTCACTCAGGGTTGTGTGTTCAGGGCGAAGGAACGGGAGAGAGTGAGGAGATAAATTATAATAATAATAATCAATTGCTAGGTGGTGCTGGAGGACCAGCACGGTACTTGTTTGTTTAGTGTTTGTCCCTGTTTGTTAGTGTCTGTTCGTTTTGTTTGTCTTTTTATTTTGGCCGCAAGTGCCGTATCCTGTGTTTTGTTTTGTTCAAACCTTTTATTTACAATAAACCGGCGCAAGCAAGCGCATTTACCATTTCATCCGTCCTGTCTGTGTTATTAATTTCCTGGTTCTGACATCACCACTCAGCCAGCCGTGTGACAGGCCCTCATGAAACATTTTTTTTAACACATTTTTTCTTGCCCATTATGAAAGTAACCTAAGTACGGCCTGAAGGCCAAAAAATGATTTTCTATGTGAGATATGGACTTTAAGGACAGTGATATGATTCAGCCTCGTCTGTACCAATATCATTGATGACCGAAGATAGTTCTTAACTTTTCAAGCTGGAGAATGAGCGTTCTGCAACGCAGGGTGAAACAGGCGTAGTCGGAAGAATTCTTAAAAATGTGTCTGTAGCATGTTCCAAAAGTATTCATTTCCTTCTGTTTTTAGAAATATGATGACTTCATGAGAAATGCATTTGCCCTATACGTGACCTTTTCATTTTAGCCATTTTTATAACTTTGATTTCATGGTAACATTTTTAACATGAAAGATCATTAATCACCTTTAGCACCCGCTTATTGTTTTAAAGACTGCATTTATCAGGCAAACAAAGTTTGGTATTCAGTTTAGCAAACATTAGGATCTAAACAGCGGTGGAACAAATACTATTTAAAAAATGAAACTAGGCATCCCCCTGGCCACTGATTATTATGACTGTGTTCCTAAAATTCAAAGCTGAGAAGCAACAACTCTCAAAACCGTCCCTAAACTCACCGTTGAGAGCTCAACGCTGACTCAGCGAACTCACCGACTCTCAGAGCTGGTGAGCTGCTCAACAGAAAGATGGAGACACCCACCCGAGTTCAAGCTGCTATATAAAAATTATGAATGGGATTTAAATGTAGATACTGGTACCGCAATCCGCCTTTCATATGCCTTCAATATTGTACACTGCAGTTTTATATATATGTATTTTTTATATGTATATATATAATTTATTTATGTATTATTGTATAACAAATAAAACGCAGCAAATATGACAATGTAACTACAACCTATTTTTAATATATATATATATATATATATATATATATATATATATATAGATAGATAGATAGATAGATAGATAGATAGATTTTACTAAGTAATGCAGCATATTTAATAAAAACTTGTATTTTAGATTTTGACTTCTTTTTAGATTCTGAAGCTGCAGGCCGATATGCAGAATTGTTCATTTTAAATTTTACTGTTTAGTTTAGGAATGCAACAAATCGTTCCTAAATACCCAGAAGTGTTTTTGTTGAGTCAACGCTCAGCAGTACCGTTGAATTTAGGTATGCACACAATGCTTCAGACACGTCTACATTGGTGCAGTATTTTGATATATTTGGTCTGTACCTGGCAGGAGAAAGCTAAAGCCTCCGGACTCTGGAACCTGTTCTTGCCTGCAGTCAGTGGCCTGAGCCAGCTAGATTATGCTTTCATTGCTGAGGAGACAGGGAAATGCTTCTTTGCTCCGGATGTTTTCAACTGTCAGGCTCCAGGTAAATCAACCAATTCTTATTCTAATAACACGCTGGACATCTGTGCAGGATGTTTTCTGCTTTCTGTTATAAATAAACCATTTATATCATTACTTTGACACATTTTTTGCAGCAGAAGTGTCAAATATGGTCCTTTTCTGGCCTCATTTTTAGCCATTTTTCTTAAATAAATTGTGTGTTGAAGAAAAATATTAGCATTGACAAGAGAATGAATAGTGCATCTGAAAGCCCTTGAATAAGTGCATAAACTTACCCTTAAACACTATAGGGGACTGTTTAAAGATTCAAAGAACCACATTACATTATTTAATTGTTTTTGTACAGCGACTGTATATTCAAGCTGTGGTAAATATATATTTCTTCATTTCTAAGTACTGTAACAAGAATGAATTCCTTAAGTGATCTACAAATATATTTATTAGATATTTCTTACCTTTTTGACCTTGTGAGACAGTTAACAAATACATATTTTAATATTGTTTTTATTTGTATAATGGTTAATTGTATTTTATCATAGCATCTAGATTGCTTCCCAACCAGTATTAAGAGGATTAACCTTATCATATATTTTAGTATTGAAAATACGTTAACTTTGACTACTTTGTTGTTTGCCACAGATACAGGGAATATGGAAGTGCTTCACTTATATGGCACAGAGGAGCAGAAGAGACAGTGGCTGGAGCCTCTTCTTAAAGGAGACATTCGCTCTTGCTTCTGCATGACTGGTAAGGATTGTTATCTTTCTAAAATGAGGTAAAACAGAAATACTAAAGGTTAAACTAATCCTAAATCAAGCTGTGTTAACATTAGTGATGTTAATAGTTTATAAGTGTATATTGATAGGGTAAGGTTCATCTTCTTTACAATAAAATAGTCTGCACAATGATTGTCAAAACTAACAAAGTCTTTATTGTGGAAACAGCAGAGAAACAAATATTTTTCAATACGAAATGAAGCGAATCTCCCCAGGTCTCACTTGGTGTTAATTTGAGCTGCAACTGGCCTCAGCACATGTCTTTGAGCACTCGACTGGCATCAGAGATGGTATGTCTGAGCACAGAGTCTCAGCAACATACAGAATATATATATATATATATATATATATATATATATATATATATATATATATATATATATATATATATATATATATCAACTACATTTCTAGCCTACGTGCAGAAAATCACATAAGTTACACCCAAAACCATAACAAAACATTTTCTGCTCTCTCAGCTCTTTCAAAAAGAAACACATTTTAATTACTTTTACTCTGCTCCCTCCTCCACTGTGTCCTCTCTCCTTCTCTTCCATGTCTACTTTACAAGCGGAGTGTCACATAATTCAAACACATCCATCGAGAGAGAGAGAGAGAGAGAGAGAGAGAGAGAGAGAGAGAGAGAGAGAGAGTCCTTAACAACCCCCTATAACAACCATACATTGCTAACCAATTGCCCTTGTGTTGCAAGAGATGCAATGTTTCCTACAGCCTATGGATTCCTTTAGTTGCTATGTGTATTCTTTACACATTTAATTTAAATATCATACTGTGATTCATATTTTTTCAATGCGTAAAACACCCAGACACAGCTTATCTGGAGCGCTGGTTTTAGTTTTGTTTTGTTCAGGCTTTCACCCCTGCTGACCTCAATGAATAAAGTTACTTGTGGCCACTTACTTGTAACCAGTGAGTCCTCATAATCGCAAAAAAAACATGAAAGAGTCCATGTAGTAGTTAAAATATTTATATAAATGTATTAGATTATAGCCAAATCAATTGTATACATCTATGAGGCTAGGAGTGTATGACAAAGGTTTGTTGAAGATTTGTGCAAAATGAAGCTAGTTATTGTGTTCACCATGTAGTGTGTGACAGGCAGAGACATATGAACGGATGGACACGACTAGGAAAAGTTGTGAGAGAGAAAGGCTGACAGTGCCAGTACAGGCATGTATCAGTCAGAAAGCAGTATTACAGTTACCACTAGCATTACCACTCTTGATACCAGTTTTTCCACCTGAAAAAGCTTTATGAAAACACTTGTAATTCTGTATGGTAATTTCAGTCTTGTCCTCCAACTCCAAGATTGGTATTAATTTAAAACAACATGACATTAAATTAATTTTTTTCAATCACAGGATAGAACAAGAATAAAATCAATGCTTATTTTTTCAATCTGCTGTTTATAGAGCCTGATGTAGCTTCCAGTGATGCCACCAATATGGAATGTAGCCTTCAGCAAAATGGAGACAGCTATGTGATCAATGGAAAGAAGTGGTGGAGTAGTGGTAAGTCATACATATATACTACTGACAAATGTTTCTAAGACCCTTAATTGAACTGATCATTTGCTTAATTAGACCTTTTTAATTGGTTTCAACTCTTAAAGATTTGCAGAGTTCAAGTTCCTTATAAAATGTGATAGCAAACTTGAAATCTGCAACTGTTTAAGAGCTGAAAACAAGTAAATGTCTAATTAAGTAAATTATCTGTTCAATTAAGGGTTTAATTAAGTAATTGAGAACTCAGCTGGAATGAAAACCAACAGGCACTGCTCTAAATCACTGCAGGAAAAGCAATTAAAAAATAAAAAAATAAAAAAATAAACATAAGAAGTGCTCTGGCTTTTCTGTTCCGTACCACATTATGGATCGTTATTGCTGTGTTACCTATTTGACAATGTGGGCAACAATCCTTACACTGTCAGTGCACTAGAGCTGACATTTTGAAAAGAGCTTTGAAACAGACTTTAAAGTTATAAGCGTAAAAAGTTGTCAGAATGTTATCAATGAAAAAAAAATTACAGGTACGTTATTTAAACAGCAACGTGCGGATGTGTAACTCTATATTTTTTGGTAACGCTTACTTGAGTTGGACAAGTCACATCAGTTAAAAATATTTGATTTCCATTTGCCTAATTTAAAAATTAAAGCTTCACAATTACTTTATTGATATGGAAGAATCTGACACGAAGATTGAGTAAAGGAAAGGGAGGGCAGAAAAACGACATTCAGCATTTTATTAGATTTCGTGTAGATGGTACCGATAAATGTTTTTGACATGAAATATTACCACCAATGTAAATTAACATGCATGTTTTAGATCGCAATGACTTCTGTTTAAAAAAAATAGCATTGATTTATTATTATTATTATTATTATTATTATTATTATTATTATTATTATTATTAAAGTCTTAAAGGGACATATAGTGCGACACGCATATTCTTTTCAGTCCTTTGTAAGTTGTGCCTTGCTATTTAACTATACAGCAGCGTTTTTAATTATTGGATCTACTGATACAAATTCTAATATTTCTTCTTGAATTTGAAAAAAAGAAAAAGTGGATGTGCCAATTACTGTCGATAAATGTGTATTTGATTAAGAAATTAGGGTGCTGATTGCACCACTAGTTATCACTTATGTACAGTATGAATGGGTGTAGCAGAGTAGTTAACCGAATATTCCAAATATATAATTAAATATATAAAGAAAACTATTTCTGTTAATAAAGCCTTTTTTGATCCAGGGGTGTCTTGTATGCTTGAAAACTGGTCCTTCATAAAAATAATAATTTGATGCTTGTCAATCAGCTATTTTCTGTAGCACTGTATTTTAAACTTGGCTTGGAAACCTGGCTTTAACACTTATCTTGTAAAGGAGGAGACATTGAGAAGGACATCTAGTCAAAATGATTCGCATTACATTTTTTAAGTTGCTTTTAGTAGTTCTAAATTTAGCACATTAGTGTTTTATATTAAAGGAGGATGTCTTCAAATCTCAGTTAAAAGATATGTCATTTTTTTTCCATGTAACTAATGCTAAAGAGCATTTTTATGTAAAAACAAGAAATGTATAAGGCTGTTCACTTTCATTGCACATGATTAGCAGTCTATGGATGTCATATCTCTGGTTACCATTGTTTAAGGTTGGCACACAGTGGTGATCACATAAGGAATGCATGTCGTATATTTATATGGTAAATGGATACAACAGTTAACAAAATCCCATTCAAACCTTGCTCATTGTTTACAGCCAACTGAATTGAATTAACCCCACCTTTCTGTTACCATATTTGTGTAATGGAAACAATCGTGCACAAAAAAAGGTTGCTGCTGGTAAATAATGAATATTCAAAAGGCCAGGAACAGTAAAGTTTTTTTTTTTATTATTATTTCTTTTTCTTTTTAAGTTTTTTTTGGATAAATCAAAATAAAAATGGGAAGAAGCAGTCAGAGGAAACAGCAGCAACAACAGCAGCAGCAGGAGGCGCACCAACAGAAACGCAGGGCTAATCGCAAGTCCTGCCGCATCTCTACCATGCTGGATGTCTGCCTCACCTGACTGAAAGGTGAGGAATGGTGCTTCGTCATTGGCACCCGACCAACCTCCTCCATGGCAGGAGAGGGAGGAGCCCAAGCTTCCAGCGACGGTGGGAGAGGACCTGCGTCCTCCGAGGCGGACTGGTCCACTCTCCTCTGAGGGGATCTGGGATCTGGGACTGGCTGGCGGAGCCTGAGAGGGAGGTTGAAGAGGCTCTCCCTGCTGTGATCAACCTCCTGTGGGCCAGAGATGGGGAGCACTGGGATGCCTGGGAACAGCAACACCAACCAGCGTCCCTCCCAAACATCGCAGCCATGGTGCTCAACAACCTGGCTGCAGATATGGGAGGGGGCCCGCTGCTGTCTCCAGCGAGAGGGAGAAGCCCGCTGTCTCTAGCGAGAGGGAGAAGCCCGTTGTCTCCAGCGAGAGGGACAAGCCCGCTGTCTCCAGCGAGAGGAGAAGCCCGCTGTCTCCAGCGTGAGAGGGAGAAGCCCCACTGTCGCAGGAACCTGTGTCCTGGAAGTAAATGTCTTTGGATATATACGGATTATTTGATAAGAGAATACCAGTACATTTAAAGGGCTGTGTTTTCAACAATAACATTTCAAATTCACATACACTTCAGAATTAGAAAATAATTATACAGAGCACTAGTGGAAGAAAAATTGAACAATTTACAAATAGATGCAGAGATATTTTAAAGTTTATTTTTTATATTGTTTAAACATGTTCTTATTTGCATAATTTAATACTGATTTCATACAATAAGTGAGTTTATATCAACAGTTTAAGTGCTACTATATATATATATATATATATATATATATATATATATATATATATATATATATATATAGATACACAGTGCTCCCTCGCTATAACGCGGGTCTCGGTGGACACACAATATGAGCATTATAACCGAAGAGCGTATAAACAGGGGAGGGGGTCCGCGGGACACAACACACATCTGACTAAAATACAAAATAAAATAACTCCCTCTCTATAATGCACATATAGTAAAGCACAAATGTAACTTTCTGTGAATTAACCATGCATAAAGCACCATGTAATCAACGCTATATTTTTTACAAAAAAAAAAGTTCCCTTCCCGTCATTTTAAGTAGTAGCTTTTAAATTGTAAATAGACTGGTTAAAGGTGGTCGGAAGTTCAGTTCAAAGCGACAGACAAGCAAACCAAGTGCGAGAAGGAGAGCGGGTCGGGAGAGGGGAAGAGGGAATGGGCAATAAAGAAAATCACAGAAAAAAAACAATATGCCACGTCTGTCAAGAGAGCAGCGCCTTCGTGCAATCGGCATGTTGGAGGCTGGACTATGGCAGCATACTGTGGCTCGCCGTCTTGGGTGCTCACAGCCAGCAATTTCAAACCTGGCGAGACAGTATACCCAGACACACTCTGACAGGCCACGAACTGGGAGACCAAGAGTCACATCACCTGCCCAAGACCAACAGATCATTTTGCAGCATCTTCGTGATGTCAATTGTTAATCAGCATAATAAAAAGTCACTGCACCTGCTCTAAAACAGAGTTTGTCATTTTTCAATCACATCTAGTGAATTTTATCCAAATATAAGTGATATGTTTCTTTTGATTCTCAAATATAAGTGATAAATTCCTTATCCAATGTGTCGACTCATGGAAACTGTAGATGTTATAAAATATGGAGTACAGTACCTGATGTCTTTTGAAACTACTGTGGGGTAGTTGACCACAACTAGAGTTATGCGTCCCGAGCTGAAGGCGAGGGCACTAACGAAAGTCAAGGTCAACTACCACATGGTAAAGCCTTTATCGAGAGGGCACTATCACTATTAGAAGAAGATTTTTCTCGTTATTTTCTTTAAAAAAATACTTTAAAACCTACATTTACCTTGAACTTGTAATGATTTGTCAGGTACCCTTCCGCTGAGAAAAGTTTTAGGAAAATAGTCCAAACAATTTTCATAAACAATCCCATACATAATTAGAGAAAAAAAAAAAAAAACTTTATAAAACAAATAACGTTTTTGCTTGTCAGAGCTGCTTATAATTTAACTGGAAAATACCAGATGTCTGAATGGAACAATATTACATACTGAGCTGTCCGTGTCTCGGTTTGTTATTGTTGAAAGATGCTATCTGGGCTGCATTCGAGCTGACAGGCTGTGATTGGCTGACTTGGCAGTTGCCGGTACAGGATTGGTTGCTTTCGTCGGTGAAAAGTATTGATTGGCTGGTTTTGGTGGATATTCTTCCTATATTGAAAAAGTACAGGTGTTTTCAGAGTTGGAATGGGAATTCAATGAAATTTCTGTGACGTTTTCCCAGTTTCTTCTTTGACGATTACTGAAGCTCTTTAAGAATTTCAGAATGTGTTTTTTGATGGAGACACCCACAAAGGTGTACACGATAGGGTTGAGGCAGCTGTGGCAAAGGGCAATGCTCTCTGTTATCTGGTTGGCAATGTCAAATCTTTTGCTGGTTTCACAGGAACTTAAGAAGTAGTAGATCAAGTCTACTGCCCGGCAGAGCTTTACAATGTTGTACGGTAGCTGGGTCAGAATGAACACACCCACAACTGCCAGCAACACCTTGAAAGCTCTCCATTTCTTAATGTTTGGGGTTCTTATAACAGCGTGAGCCACTTTTGTGTAGCAGAACAACATGACTATGAAAGGGATCCCAAAGCTGAAAAGTATCTCCAAGATCTGGATAGTTGCCTTGGTTGGCCGAGCCATACTCGTAGGGTACACAGGGTGACATATCTTCCTAGTTCCACCCTGCGGTTCACCCACAGTGGTAAAGATAAGCTCAGGGAGGCTTAGGATGATTGCAGCCATCCAGACAAATAAACAGATGACCAGGCTTTTGCCCTTTCCGGTTCGGGCTTCGATTATGGCTTGGTATCGGTCTATACTAATGCAGGCGAGGAAGAGCATGCCGCAGCTGAAGTTTGTGACATACAAAGCTGAGGTAATCTTGCACATTAGTTCCCCCAGCTCCCAACCATGGACAGCGTTTGCCGCCCAAAAGGGAAGGGTCAGGAGAAGCAGAATATCTGCTATGGCCAGATTCAGGATGTACACATCTGTCTTGGTCTTCAGCTTCTTATAATAGGTATAAATGGCCACCACTAGGGCGTTCCCTGCAAGTCCAATTATTAAGGCCAGTGCATAAAAGATAGGTAGGAAGACTTTCCCAAAAGTCCTGACGTCCTCTTTAATACAAATTGTATGATAATTGTCCAAACTATAACTTTCATTATAATTATAATATTCAAAATATTCCTCTTCCATGTATTCCATGAAGCAGGCTGAATGAGGGGGGAAAAAAAAACATAACAGGTTGGATATTTTATTAAGAAGTGTTTCAGGGTTTCTTAAGAACAAATTAAAAACCAACTGCTGTACATTTACATGTATATGAAGGTGCTTTTAATGTGTTAGCATAGCTGACGACACGAAAGTGGATTTCGCTTTGGGATCTGAAAAATAAAATACACTTTTCTAGCATGTAAACTTTATATTTAACTTGCTAACATTTCACAGTTTTTTAATCTTTCATGGTTGTTAATACAACAACAGTAAAGCAGTCATTTTATTCTCAGAAAGTTTCTTTCTGTAACCATTAAAAACATCTAGCCAGCAAAAGTGGATCAAATTTGGGTTCTGTGGCTAATAGCAGTAGAGATTTGTGTCTGTAACAGGACTGGTGTGCTCATAATAATTACCACAGGCCATGCAGTAGGTAGAGATATACTGTACAAGGAATGAACAAAGCTTGGAAATGCATTTTGTATGTAGACCAATGTTTTGTAAATTACATTCCTAACATGTATTCCTTTTGCAAGTCAGTTTCAGTCCCAGTTAGAAAATAGTTTGATTGAGGGTGATAGTGCAGGAGGCTGGAAGGTTTTTACGTATTGAAGACTGCCCTACACCCGTATTGACTGTGCTATGGCATGATTCACTTTTTTATTTTTGCTTTGAAACAGTCTGTGTAAAACAGTGGTTACAGTACAAAAATACAGCATAGAGGTCTCCATCATCTTGATTATTCAGTCACTGATGTTTTTGAAGGTAGCATTGTTGTCTGTGTCATAAAAACGAATTTAAGAATTGTTGCTACACTGCACAAGGATGTGTATTTTGTTAAAGCACATGGTTAGTTTGTAAATTAGAAATGATTTAAAACACAGACTTTATTCTAAGTGATTTTAGTGTTCAAAGACGTGTGTTGATCTTACAAATTCCATCAGTACTAAATATTCCTTGCTTTTCAAACTCTACATATCTTATTATTTTTAATAGTCGTAGTGGTAGTTGTCGTAGTAGTGGTACATCTTTCATTCTATGCCTAATTTATCAAATAATATCAGTTCACCTCACCAGAAGTTTAAATGAAATTGCTCTCTATTTACTCTATAAGATGTTGTATGTATCCATATCTAAACAAAACAGTAAAGAAACAAATATTTTTGTTAAAAAGCATTAAAAAAAACTGTAGATTGCATACAAATTAAAGCCAGAGTAAACCACAGGCATTTGGGTAGTTAAGATGCAATTCCAGATATAGCTAAATGGTATTCTACACACAGCTGTTTGCATTTTTTTCCTCCAGACAGGACAATCTGTATGCTACAGGCAAGTTAGATAACTGCCACTTTGATTGTTTAAAGCTGCTGTGTTTCTGATAGATATCTCTATGTATTTAACTTTAGGGAACACCCTTTAGAAATGTTTAGTTATTTAGTTATGTCATTTTAATCTATTTTGACTACATATACTTTTATTTTAAATTTTGGTCCTTAATAATGGCAAAGACAAATTTTCTGAAAGGAATAAAAAACACTTACAAGAAACAACTAACAAGAACTAACAACATTAACAAGAAACACTAACAACTAACAAGAAACAACTCGGTTGCAGATAGTAGTAGGTTAATTATTCTGAGAAACACTTTTATGCTGTTAAAATGTTTTTTATTTATTTTATAAATGTGTCTTTGTTGCACTTGTTGCTAGTTGACATTGACACTGATTGGAATTTTTTGTTATTCCATAAAACTAATTTAAATTCCTAACAAGAAACTGCACTATTTTATTAAGTATAAATAGAAAGGATTTAAATGATGTTGCTTACACCTATTTTCAAACACACGCGTTTCAGAAAAGACTAATGACTAAACTGGAACAAAGTTTAACACTGTTCTAAAGACTCTTGTGACGTTGTATTTATTCATGCCCTTTCTTTTAAACAGTTGCATCACAGTAACAATTTAAACTGATCTTATATTAACTACATAGAAAGCCATAAACATAGTACAACATATATATATATATATATATATATATATATAGCTTACCTTTTTTCCCCAAAAGTGTTGATTTAAAAAAAAAGTCAGGACTAATTAATTTAACACACAGGATATGTCTTGTGGCACTTTAATCTCAGGATTCCTTAGACATCTCTGAAGGCAGTCTCCTTTTGGAACACTTTATATGTGTAAAGGAAATGTGTCATTAAGAGAGGCTTGTCCTAATCAGTAAGGATAGAATTACATTACACATGATTTTGGTGGTGAAAGAGGCACACTATAATAAACTTTTTAAACAGAAGTCTTACAGAACTTGTTTTTGCAAGCTCACTTAAGGAAACAGGTGAAATTTAAAGAGAATTGTTTTGCTTTGAACTGCAGAAAACATCCATCTTGGCATCAGTGATTTATTTTTTTTTAGAAATTCCCCTTTAAACATACATAGATTGTTTTTAAAAACAGCCATATGTAGTAAAGATGGCATTTTTCAAACTAGATTTTCTAAACAATGTCCAATGAGTTTCTAATCATTTACACTTCTATTTCTTCTTGGACAAGAGTATTTCTAGACATTGAATCACAAAAACACATTTTAAAAATGTCTTCATACACACAAACATTGTTAATAGATAGTTAATCTTGTCCTTCGTTAAGTGCCCTTGATTCTGGTTCGGAGCACTTAACTTGCATCGGTCAATTATCTGGCAGCTGTATTATGCCACACTAAAAAATATAACTTGGAAGTGGGGTTTATTGAATTTATCTGTAGATACCTGTAATTACTGTTTTATAAATATAATTTAAAAAATATATTTATTTAATCTAACTAATGTAAAGCTCTTTTGAATTCCTCTGCCGTATCCACTCTCTTAGATTATCCTAGACATTCAAAGGATAAACAGGATGTAGTCGCTATATACAGTAACTACATAATTACAGTACTAAAGAAATTAAAATTAATGTTGATGCTCTATCAGTCTTGTTATGGTAGGAGGATATGCACCACACACACCACTGCTTTTGTGAAAGGCTCAAAAACTGTGCTGTAATTTTCAGTGCTGTAGTGGTTATTTGTTTATGGGGTGCTGTGTATATGATTAGTTTGTATGGAATTATTGGATTTGAGTTGGGAGAATTCAAAATAATTAGTCCTACTCTTTTTTACCTTTAAAAAATATAATCCTATCCAGCTGATCTCCATCGAGACAGGGTTCCCCCCATGATTGCCTTAAAGGCAGAGGTTCCCCCATAAGAAAAATGAAAACAATAACAATAATAAAAATGAAATGCAATGGGACAAAGTTGTGTTGTGCATTAGATGCAGGGGTTAAAAATTGTTACCTTAATAATTGCAAACTCAACAATTATATGTGTAAAAAAACTAAACCAAAACAAATTGCAATTATATAGGCATCTGAGATATTGATACCAGTAATAATAATAAAAAAGCACCATATTTTGTTCTTTTGTTTATTTAAAAAAGGACAAATTCTGTGTTCTGTCAGATCCCTTGTCTCCAAGATGTGCACACGCCAATGTGGTCTGAGCATTTTTTAAGCTAAGTAGGTAAAAATGGGAAGAGTAAGAACATACTGAAAGCAATGAAGTAAACAAGAAAGTAGTTGTGAAGTGGAGAATGGGTAAGGGGTGTGGAGGTAGGATTGAAGTCTGCTAGATTCATTACGTTGCTATGTGAATTACAAGGAAATTAAAATTAATGTTGAATCAGCCCTGTGTGAGCTTCTGTGAGCTAGCATTCAAATAAAAAGGTAATTTCTTGTTTTTCTGGTTTTGAAATGTGGTCAGTTTCATATTTAATGCAGACTGCCCATGAGTTAAAGTTACAGTGTTCATCATAATCAGTTTTTTTTATTTATTTATTTCTTAGCAGACGCCCTTATCCAGGGCGACTTACAATTGTAACAAGATATCACATTATTTTTACTTACAATTACATTATTTTTTACACATTATTTTTACATACAATTACCCATTTATACAGTTTGGTTTTAACTGGAGCAATCTAGGTAAAGTACCTTGCTCAAGGGTACAACAGCAGTGTCCCCCACCTGAGACTGAACCCACGACCCTCCGGTCAAGAGTCCAGAGCCCAAACCACTACTCCACACTGCTGCTCAATTCCACACTAAAATATAATTTCTTGGTATCTATCTACTGGTTGATCATTTTGTCCACTATCAGAAAAAATGACCCTATTGACACCACTCGTAGAAGCATACTGTACTTTCCAGCCACTGTGTCACACTGTGAGCCAAATAGGCATGTTCCTATGATATCCTTTCCACTGTTTTTTTATTTATTTTTTTATTTAATTTAATTGTATTAGGGCTTCTGTTTTTTGGTTTTTATTAATTTCATTTTTTTCAGTGCTTATTTTTAGCTATTTTTGAGTTTTATGTAAATCTTTTTTTTTCGGTGGGCTTTCGCTTTTTATGTACTGTATGAATTCATTGTTTTCGGTTAATTTACAAAATGCTTGGGCGCTTTTTTCTATCAATATGTATAGTAGTAACTCGACAGTACTTGCGCACTTAAGTTGTACCTTCTTTCCTTTGCTGTCACCCTTATGGTCACGGCACATTCTTCTGGGCTTTTTGTGTGGCTTTTTTTTTTACATTTCATCACAATTTGCAATTCTGTTTTAAATCCTCTGTTACTTAACTGTAATACAGCTTTTAATACCACGAACAAGCCTCCATTCCTAATTGTAATCTTGTTTTAAATCTCTGCCACTCAGTAGTTGGGGCGGGTTTAAAGTATTCAGAACAAATCAATGTTAGATACAAGTCAGGAAGGAGGGACATTGCCGAGTTGCACTGGGAAACGTATTATTTTTGTAGTAGTTTTTTTTTTTTATGGGAAAGGGGTGGTCAACGTGAATTGAGTAACCATTTCCACAGTTTTTCCTGTGTTTATTGGCTATACACCAATTTCATTTTTTTGTATCGGGGGTGTTTTATCACTTTTTATCAGTTAAAACCACAAATCAGAAGCCCTAATTATAACTGATCCACTTTGAGTTATTGTGTAAATATATTTTTGTGAGAAATAGTTTCAGGCTGTAATCATCTGTACAAAAGGCACCAAGTGAAAAAAAAGCACCAGCCATATAAACATGTGATATCTGCAAGGCTTATACAAAAAGGGTCAGCCCTGTAAATATGTAATGTAAAAGTGGCTAAGTTAAACAAGACATAATTGAGCAAAAGTGATCCCTGCTTTTTTTATTATTCATGTTAATAGTAAGTTTCTATTGCAAATTAGAGGGCCAGAATGCCCAAATTGTGTCTTGTTTACCTTGGCCCAGGGGCACCAGAGCCAGGGGGGCATAGCCCTATCACTTTTAAAAGTGGGGTGAATCCCCCCTCACTTTTTCACTCATGTTTAGTTCCTGTTATATTTTAAGGCCCTACATAATTACGAGGAGCTAATTATATATAAGACCCTACCTTACTATCCAAATGTCTAATGCTACTGCTGAGCACAGCTTTCCGTGCCTTCAGTGGCTGAAAACATACCTATGATCATATATGACTAAGGCTGTATTTATTTCATGGTTATCATGGATTTCAGGACTTCTGTGAAATTTACCTATACCTATAAGAATAGTATAAATATACATATTGTTATCACTTAGAATAAATACAGCAAATGTTTGCCTTAAGGTCCACTAAATGTATTAACCTAGCAGCTGGTTTAGTTTGCTTCAACGAAAGAGAGACAAACTGCATCAAAGATCAGAAATATTTCTGCTAAAGATTGCTCTGTCCAGTACAAAAAATTTCACGTGTCTGTTGTTATTTTTACATTTATTTATGTTTTTGTTTTGTTTTGATAATTCACTGATGGTGAAAATAGAATGTCTTTAAAAGGTGGACATAAAAAATGAAATATTCTACAATTTTGCATTTACCGTTTTTCAGGTAGGCATACATATTTAGAAACATTTGTTGTATAATAACTACAGAAACTTATCAATATTTTTTTCTCTCTTTAATAGATAGTATGTTTAATCGTAAAATATCTTGAAGTACTGTACCTCAATGTTGTTTAGAACTATATTGCCAATAAGCTTAAGTTCTGGTAAAGCTTGTGGTTTTGTCTTTTGTTTTCTTCACAAAATTAATGTGTAATACTATGCTATGGCTTCATTTTGTAATCTGTTATTTCTTTTTCAGTTTTACTTCATGAGTAGTAATATTTTCATTTACTCCTGAAAGCCGTTGCTAACCCCCAAACCCCACTCCAACTTAAGTCTCACTTGACCGCAGTTACTATCCCAATCCATGTAAACAGGAAGTCACTGTCCATGGGAAACTGTTTTTTCTTACCTCGTAAGATGAACTCCGCACACAGAGTGAACTCCCAGTCTCCATGTCGCTTGGGTCAGGAGAAAAGCCGATCTCTTTCCCAGAGATCCTTTATATAATCCTTTTTTGGCGCCAAGTAATGTCCCTCCTCTATAAAGCCTCCTCTTCCTGGAGTATCTATGTCCAAATTTCCAAACCAATTACCCAAAGTGAAACCAAGGGGGAAGGAATACTACGAAGAAACCATATTACAGATTATCTTCGTCTTCTTACCTCGTAAGATGAACCACACACAAAGTGAACCCTACCATAGGAAGTAGAAAAAAGGGGTGGTAGGTTAAATAGTAATGCCCGAAGCCACAGATAATATGGATTGAGCAAAAGTTGGCTGAGAAGAAGACACATTTAAGTTGTAGTGTTTTGTAAAGGTCTCGGAGGAGGCCAACGTGGCTGCATTGTAAATGTCTTGAAATGGGACAGATTTTAATTTTAAAGAATTTACATGTGCTCATGTAGTAGCTGCTTCTCTCACCGAGTGCTCTTTAACAGGTCCTGGAACCGGTTTCTTGTCCAGGTCATAACAAAACTTGATGCAAGATGTAATCCACCTGGAGATTGCCTGTGTAGAGACAGGTTTACCTTGATTTTGTGAATTAAAAGCTACAAAGAGCTGTCCTGATGGTCTTTTGTTGATGGTTCTATGAATGCAGAAAGTTAGTGCTCTTCTGACATCAATTAAGTGCTGTCTGGCCTCTGATTTTGATGTATGCGGTTTTGGGAAAAAATCAGGAAGAGTTATGATCTGATCGAGATGGAACTGTGTCACCACTTTTGGCAGAAATTGAGGATTAAGTCTGCAGACAGTCATGTCCCTGAAGATCTGGAAACAGGGTGCCTGTGTGATCAGTGCCTGTGTGTCACTTATTCTTCTTGCTGATGTTATTGCTACCAAGAATGCTGTTTTCCATGTGAGGAAATTTTGGTCGCATGTTGCCATGGGTTCAAACGGAGTTTATTCAGTACTAGACTGAGGTTCCATTATGGAAGGATATGTTTCCTTAAGTGGTTAACCCCCCTGAGGAATCTGGACCCCACGGGGTGAGAACCTACCGGGTGACCCTCCCATCCAGGTAAAATGCTCGATATTGCAGCGATGTGCACTTTGATGGAGGACAGCGCAAGACCTTTATGGAATAGGTGGCAGAGGTAGAGGTAGAGGTAGAGTTCTGTCTTATGTGTGTTGATATGGCAGATGTACCGATTCAAAGGGCAAAGGCTCCTTTTTCCCCAGTTCAGCGTTCTGAAAAATCACGCACTTCATCAGCTAAAATGTCAACTAAAAGACAAAGCTGCTCCTCAGAGCGTCGGAGCTCTGCCCGGTCTCCCCCAAGGAAGAGAACAAGCAAATCCATTCATTCCCGCGGCAGCAGGGAGAGAGATGCAGCAGTTTGAAACTCTGGGCAGCTGGCTCTTTGAGCTATATATATATATATATATATATATATATATATATATATATATATATTAGTACTGTGCAAAAGTTTTAGGCAGGTGTGAAAAAATGCTGTAAAGTAAGAATGCTTTCAAAAATAGACATGTTAATAGATTATATTTATCAATTAACTAAATGCAAAGTGAGTGAACAGAAGAAAAATCTAAATCAAATCCATATTTGGTGTGACCACCCTTTGCCTTCAAAACAGCATCAAGCATCAATTCTTCTAGGTACACTTGCACACAGTTTTTGAAGGAACTCGGCAGGTAGGTTGGCCCAAACATCTTGGAGAACTAACCACAGTTCTTCTGTGGATTTAGGCTGCCTCAGTTGCTTCTCTCTCTTCATGTAATCCCAGACAGACTCGATGATGTTGAGATCAGGGCTCTGTGGGGGCCATACCATCACTTCCAGGACTCCTTGTTCTTCTTTACGCTGAAGATAGTTCTTAATGACTTTCGCTGTATGTTTGGGGTCGTTGTCATGCTGCAGAATAAATTTGGGGCCAATCAGATGCCTCCCTGATGGTATTGCATGATGGATAAGTATCTGCCTGTACTTCTCAGCATTGAGGAGACCATTAATTCTGACCAAATCCCCAACTCCATTTGCAGAAATGCAGCCCCAAACTTGCAAGGAACCTCTACCATGCTTCACTGTTGCCTGCAGACACTCATTCGTGTACGCTCTCCAGCTCTTCGGCTTAACAAACTGCCTTCTGCTACAGCCAAATATTTCAAATTTTGACTCATCAGTCCAGAGCACCTGCTGCCATTTTTCTGCACCCCAGTTCCTGTGTTTTCGTGCATAGTTGAGTTGCTTGGCCTTGTTTCCACGACGGAGGTATGGCTTTTGGCCGCAAGTCTTCCATGAAGGCCACTTCTGACCAGACTTCTCCGACAGTAGATGGGTGTACCAGGGTCCCACTGTTTTCTGTCAGTTCTGAGCTGATGGCACTGCTGGACATCTTCCGATTGCGAAGGGAAGTAAGCATGATGTGTCTTTCATCTGCTGCAGTAAGTTTCCTTGGCCGACCACTGCGCCTATGGTCCTCAACGCGTGCCCGTTTCTTTGTGCTTCTTCAAAAGAGCTTGGACAGCACATCTGAAAACCCCTGTCTGCCTTGAAATTTCTGCCTGGGAGAGACCTTGCTGATGCAGTATAACTACCTTGTGTCTTGTTGCTGTGCTCAGTCTTGCCATGGTGTATGACTTTTGACAGTAACTGTCTTCAGCAACCTCACCTTGTTAGCTGAGTTTGGCTGTTCCTCACCCAGTTTTATTCCTCCTACACAGCTGTTTCTGTTTCAGTTAATGATTGTGTTTCAACCTACATATTGAATTGATGATCATTAGCACCTGTTTGGTATAATTGTTTAATCATACACCTGACTATATGCCTACAAAATCCCTGACTTTGTGCAAGTGTACCTAGAAGAATTGATGCTGTTTTGAAGGCAAAGGGTGGTCACACCAAATATGGATTTGATTTAGATTTTTCTTCTGTCCACTCACTTTGCATTTAGTTAACTGATAAATATAATTATTAACATGTCTATTTTTGAAAGCATTCTTACTTTACAGCATTTTTTCACACCTGCCTAAAACTTTTGCACAGTACTATATATATATATATATATATATATATATATATAGTAATTTACTTAACGACAAACAAAAAAACAAATGTAAGTTGGTAACGCCAAAAACTACACTGAGTCCTAACCCAAGCATACGCAGGACAAATTTGGACATAGATACTCCAGGAAGGGGAGGCTTTATAGAGGAGGAACATTACTTGGCGCCAAAAAAGGATTATATAAAGGATCTCTGGGAAAGAGATCGGCTTTTCTCCTGACCCAAGCGACATGGAGACTGGGATTTCACTCTGTGTGTGGAGATCATCATACTACGAAGAAACCATATTACAGGTAATCTTCGTCTTCTCCCTTACGCCAAGGATAGAGCTTTTCAGAAATGTGTACACTGCTCTGTAAAAGCCACTAAACATTTTACAACTTAAAAGCCCTAATTGTAAAGTTCAAGATGGATACAAATCTGACCTTTGAATTGATTAAAACATCTTGCTGTGTTCATTCTACTGCCGTGTTTGCTGTGGCCACTGACTGTGTATGAGGTTTCTTTGACAACAGTAGAGAAGCTGGAAGCCATAATCAGTTCATACATCAGGAAATGGTTGGGAGTTCCACGCTGCCTCAGTAGAGTGGGACTTTATGGTAAAGGAATACTGCAGCTACCAGCATCCGCTCTAACTGAGGAGTTTAAGTGCGCCAAGGTCAGACTGGAAATTACATTAGTAGAGTCACGCGACAAATGCGTAAGGGAGGCAGCACCTGTGTTGAAAACTGGAAGAAAGTGGGTGGCAAAGAAAGCTGTGGAGGATGCAAAGGCTGCCCTTCGAATTGGTGATATCATGGGGCAAGTTCAGCATGGAAGAGGGGGTCTGGGTCTCAGTTCAGCTCCTCCTACATGGCACAAGGCAGCCCCAGCTCAACGGAGGAAGCTGGTAGTCAACGAGGTGCAAAAGCAGGAGGAGAGGATGAGGTGTATAAAGGCCATTTCCCAGGCCAAGCAGGGAGAATGGATGAGATGGGAGAGTGTGGAACAACGCAAGATTGGCTGGCAAGACCTATGGTCAATGGAACAGAGCAGGATCAGTTTCCTCATCAGGTCAACATATGATGTTCTCCCATCACCACAGAACCTAAACCTCTGGGTAGGAGAGGATCCCTCATGTCCTTTGTGTTCATCACCTGTAACATTGAGGCACATTTTGACAGGATGTAAGGTGGCTCTTAGCCAAGGACGGTTTACTTGGCGCCATGACCAGGTGCTGCGATGTTTGGCGTTAGCATTGGAAGACAAGCGTAACACGACCAATAAGTTGCCACCTGTTCCATCAAAACATTACACACAAAAGACAACATTCCTCTGTCCAGAAGAGCAACCACCAAGACAAGGTTTTAAAACCAATCCTCGCCCAGGACAACTGGAAGCTGCTAGAGACTAGAAAATGCTGGCAGATGTTGGTCAACGGCTTATTTTTCCACCTGAGATTGTCACCACTAACCTTCGACCAGATATTGTCTTGTGGTCTGGATCAGCATGCCTTATTCACCTGGTAGAGTTAACAGTGCCATGGGAGGATGCTGTAGTTGAGACGTATGAGAAGAAGAAACTGCGGTATGCCCAACTAGCCACTGAAGCGGAACAGCGAGGATGGAGAGTCTGGGTTTACCCAGTGGAGGTGGGTTGTCGAGGATTTGTGGCACACTCTACAACCCGGTTTCTCAGATACGTCGGATTCAGTGGCCAAGAGTTGCGTCGCACAGTGAAGAACTTATCTGAAGCAGCAGAGAGGAGCAGCAACTGGCTGTGGTTGAGACGGAAAGATTCTGGCTGGGGATCTCAAGCACAATAGAAAGAAAGAAACGCTGATGTACAGGTAAGTAAGCTGGGCTGAGTTGAGTGGGGGACGGAGGGGGGTGACTCTGGGACGCCAGAGTCACCGTCGAGCCCTCTTGAGGTGTCGTGGGCTAGTCGACGAAACACCGAGGATGGAAGGTGCCCACTTGAAGACCCCAGAGATGTACCCTACTTAGCTCAATCCAGACGGCTGTCATGCTGATGTGCTGGGGAGACCGCACTGTGGTTGATCCCCGGAACCAGCATCGCAGCCGTTGTGTGTGCTGATGCGCTAGGGAGGCAAAATAAGCTGATCCCTGGAGCCAGCATTACACTTCAGCCATCAACACAGGACAGAAGGATATCTACATCCTCATATGGAAGGAAGCGCAAATGGATGGAGACACCTATGGATCACATTAGTTTACTGTAAAGCTACGTCTTAGTTGGTGCTTATCTTGGTGAGAGCCGAGTTCAAAACAGCATGAAGTTTTAACATCTACTCTTGTGTAATGGAAATCATTATATATATATATATATATATATATATATGAACAACATATAATTTTTTTTTCTTTTTTTTAAATACTGCCACTTTTTAAAATATTTAATCCCCAGGGAAGATGCTTGGAGACAACAATATGAAGTTAAAACTGGAGAACCTTTTATCAGTGTGTGATCAAATACAATATGTATACTGTACACTGTCATTAGTGTTTATAAATTTGTGTTTTGTTTGTTTTTTGTACTGTAATTTCTCCAACCCTGGAAAATATATATTTGTCGGGTCCATGACAAATCGTTCCGACAATTCGCCCTTGCAACAAATCGTCCCCACGACAGGGGACGACGACGACTACTTTGTGAATGTTACACTTCAATTATTGATAGTACTGACTGCGAGAGCAACTCATGTTATGTTTTTTTTTTGTTTTGTTTTGTTTGTTTTGTGAAGTTAACCAGAGTGAGATGCAAAATCCACAGTTGTAAATGTGTAAGATTTAGTTAAACTGTATTGCATGTTTATCTGTTTATCTGGTATCTGTTGGGCATGATGAGATTGGTTTCAATAGTGTAGCATACAACCCCTGTGGATACAAGTGAAGCGGAGCATGTCAGACTGTCTCAAGCCTTTAATAAGGAAAGGGGAACAGGAACTGGGAGCAAATAAAAGAGTAAGGTAGCTAATTTGAACAACGTTATTTGTAAACCCCGACGGCCATGCCAAAGCCCAATAATAAACACCCCAGATAACCCCCACAATCACACTCAACACTTGTGCTCACAACATCCAGCCATTCAGTAATTGCTCCCCCATAAGACCCCTCTCTCTCGCCCCTTTCCCACCTGGACATAACTGGCATTTAGCCCCCTCTCTCGAACAACCAACAATACCCCCAACACAATAGGCCCCCTGCCCAAAACATCTCCCCTTCATACCCTCCTCCTGTTACATTAGTAAACGTGCTTGCACTATGCACAAAATATTACAGGCTACAGGGTAATTATTGGAAACTACAAAATACGACTAAAACAGAGATCATTGTCATTTTAATCAAATTAAATAAAAATATACAATGGCATAGAACAACGTATCTTTACCAAAAATGCATTATTTATTAAAGTATAACTTTCATAATTTCCAATAGATACTTTTTAAAAATGCTGTATATCTACTTAACAAAACACTGAAATAGTAATGTAAACGCACGTCTTAAAAGACTTTTTCTGTATATGCTTTTAATTGGTTTGGTACTATACACGTTAAGAAAACGAGAACATTTTAAAAATGACACATGCACAACTCAGGACGTTTCAAACTGACAGCTGTCACAGTGAATGGTGCGTTTTTCAGTCTACTTGTAATTATTTTGATTATTAAATAATTGAATCCACTCTTGTTAACTAAAAAAAACACAAAACAAGAAAACTATTGATTAAGAAAAAAAAAACATAACATAACATGAGTTGCTCTCACAGTCTATTTTCCCCCTACTGCTCCAGGCGAACCACAAAAAACTCATCAACAACACTAGCTTGTTGAATTGAACGATCAGCGATTTCTATGTGGTTACACAGTCAACATCTTAAAAGTACACACATATGTTTCTTGTATTATGAATCATAAAATATGTACATGATCTAGTAATGCAATTACATTATTTTTTTACACATTATTTTTACATACAATTACCCATTTATACAGTTGGGTTTTTACTGGAGCAATCTAGGTAAAGTACCTTGCTCAAGGGTACAGCAGCAGTGTCCCTCACCTGGGATTGAACCCACAACCCTCCGGTCAAGAGTCCAGAGCCCTAAACACTACTCCACACTGCTGCCCCATTGCATTTTTGCATTTTTAAAAATACATTTCTTATGATCGAGTACACTCACATGAGGAAATACGTCCACTTTGTCAGTCAGAAAGTGCAAATGTGGTAACGTTACATTGGTAAGCAGAAATCAATATTTTGGAGATGATTATTGTGAAGAGTCTGAATCTGATTCATTTGCTTCCCGGAGAAGACTTTTATTTGGCGGTTTGTCTAGATACGGCAGCAGAGCTCCTTGTTGCCGCTTGACCTGAATTTCTTTATATTTTTTATTTTCCTTTTACAATGGCCCGACTCGTACTTGCGAGGGGCCGACAGTACTGGCGAGACTGTTGTGACTCTGAAGACGTTATACAATTTGTGACGCTCGTGGGGCCCCCTTAAGTGTGGGGCCCTAGGCCGCTGCCAGGCCCTGCTGCTAGGTGACGTAATCACGCACAGAGACATAAGCCCGATATACTCTCCTTACAAAGCAGCCGGCTCAGGTATCGGCGCTATGCTTTAGTGCCAGATGTCCCGGGTTCGTGCCCGCCCTCCGCCTGTGTGTGGATTGCCTCGCCCTGTGTGATGCGCCTGCCTGCGTTAACCGAGATCGCCACAATGTTAATACATATTTATTATTTTTCAGGTGCTGGAAATCCAAACTGTAAAGTAGCTGTTGTGATGGGCAGAAGTAGAACTAGTTCTGTGGAAAGGTAAGCTTTTTGCTCCTGAAATACATAGCATCTCAAGGCTCATGTAAAAGAATCATCAACGAGCTGAGTAGCATGTGTTATATAGGTTGTTTCACATGTGCCAAGACACACTCAAAAATAGAATTCCTCCTGAAAGTAGTGTTTACTGGCAGATTTATGAGTGATAAATTACCTCTATTTTATTGCCTTTCGTGTTGTTTGTTTCACTGAAAAGACTTTCAATAGAAATGTATTGTAAAAGCAGTTTTAAAGACATGAAAATGTACACAGCAGTATCATAAAAAGTATGAATACTGTATATATAACTCAGAAAGCACTTTTGTTTGCTGTTTCATGGTTCTGTATTAAAATGTTAATGAGTTAACCGTGATTACATTAATAGGTACACATAATAACATTTTAACAGCATCATTATGGTTAACATCACTGTGCACTTTCAAGTTATTTTTATCTTATATTACTTTACCAGATATGGTAATAAGAGTGTAATGTAGTTTTTAATTCAATGAAAGCATATTATTGTATTGGTCTGGACTTACTTTTATGTGTGTTTGAGAAGGTTTGGCCCTTTTTTTGTCCTGTAGCAAAAACTTTAACACAGACTTTTAGCACTTGGCTGATAACATGTGTTTCAAAAAGTGCAATTGGAATATAAAGTCATCCATTTTTACAATAATGACAACAACTTCATCAAGTTGACATCTTTGGCCAACTGTCAATGTAATTTTGTTATTCTCAGCAACCCCTGCTTTAGAAGATAAATTATCCTCCAAAATGATTCAAATTAAGCTTTCAGTGGTGCATTCAGCTGTTAAAAACATAGTTTGAACTGTGCACTTCAGCACTGGGAAATTCATTTCTGGTAACCTCTCTACATTATATTTACATTTCAGTTGTCTATAATAAGAGATAAATATGAAGCTTCTGTGAAGCTAATAGTTAATCTATGTAGCCATGTTTGTATGTCTTTCTTATTAATTATCCACAGATGAATTACAGTACTTATTCAATATCAATATGTTATGTTGTACAGTGTTGCAACCATGAAATGTACAAACATGTTGTTTTTGGATCTAGGATGTCATAATAAGCAGTATTTCTCAGGAATTAGGAAGTACTGTATTGAAACAATCTGGCCTTGGTGTATTGTAAATATGTGGTTTGTCGCCACCCAAACTGCATTTCAATGAATACAAACAATCCAAATAAAATATGGGAATGACTAACTGAGACTGTAGGGCATATTGTATTCTATGGTAGCTGATTTTTGTGGGGGAGGGTTTTAAATATATACATTTTATACAGTAAGTAGTTGATCTGTTTAAAGGTCTGATTACACTGGAAATGGTAGTGGTAAACGGTAAACGGTAAACTGTGCATTTTTTCATATTACACTGGTGGAGGGAAACCATGCGGTATATGTAAATGTATTATCACATGTTAATATTGAGAAAAGCTGAATTTGATGAAGGATGGCAAGAAGTAACGGTTAAATATATTTGTGTATGCTATATTTGTGTATGTGTCTTTATTTTTTTTTTTTAATGCAATGTTTCATTCTCCAGAGTGACCATTATGTTTATATTAATAAACGTTATATATACATTACATTATATTATAATGACACTGTGGCGGAGTGTCCCGCCCCTATGTATTTATTTATTATTATTTGTATTTTTGTTTGCGGCGCGGATAAAAGCGCCGCGTCTTTTGTTATTGTTTTTATATTTAAAACCCTGTGAGGATGCGTGGCTGATCAGCTACTGATTATTTAACTAGCTGACAGTCATGCATCCTTACCAAACGCGTGCAGACTGTGGCCGAGGGGTAATAAGATAATTACAGCTAGTTAACCCCTCGGCCAGAGTATAAGAACCTGCAGCTGTCAGTGCTGCGGGGTTGAGTGTACAGAGGAGAGTACGGGAGAACACGGGAGAGCGAGTGGAAAAAAAAACAATTGCTATATTTAAAAATATACTTGTTTCTGTTTGTTTGGCCATCGCGCCTTTTTGTTTTGTGTTTTGTTATTTGTTTAAATCTTTTGTTTGTAATATAATTTAATTAAATACGCTGACCGCAGTAGCGTTCAGCTTCACCTGCCCATCCATTGTTTTGGTTCAGTTACTTCCTGGTCCGTGACGTCACCACACCTCACCACTGCAAGCCATCCTGCCACAGACACACACACACACATATATATATATATACTCACGTCTGATCCAAACAATGTTATTAATGTAATTGCATGACTGAATTGTTTACCAGGCATGGCGAATCCAAGAGTTTTATGACAATATAATTTAAAAACCTGTACAATAAACCTACATGAAATACTGCAAGAAGATTCATTCTCAAACTCAACCTGAAAAAAGAAACAAGGACCAGGGGTCACAAATGGAGATTAGATAAAGGGGCGATCAGAACAGAAAATAGGAGGCACTTTTTTACACAGAGAATTGTGAGGGTCTGGAACCAACTCCCCAGTAATATTGTTGAAGCTGACACCCTTCAAGAAGCTGCTTGATGAGATTCTGGGATCAATAAGCTACTAACAACCAAACGAGCAAGATGGGCTGAATGGCCTCCTCTTGTTTGTAAACTTTGTTATGTTCCAATAGTAATAAAACGTTATAAAAAGTGATTAATGTTTTATTTATTTATTTTTTTAAATTAAACTATATAATAAAAATGTCTAAGGTAGAAAACCCATTCCACTATAAAAGGTGACAGGTATTTGATATTTGAAACATGAGTCTTCCACAAAGGTCAAGGCCCAAGTCAATGAACATTTATACTGCCGATTGTTATTTTTTTATTCTATCAAACAATATCAACTACTATACAGGTACATAATTTAATGTATTGTGGCATTTATAAAGGTATTCATGTCAACCCTCTCATCAAAATGACAGCAGAGTTATTAAAATGCAAAGCTTGCTCTTTTGTAAGAATCCTCAGGGGCTATACTTACTTCTAACAGTAATGACTGCTCCTCAGTAATACTTGACCTTGGACACCCTCATTTTCAGTTTTTTATCACTGCTGTCTTTCATATTAATGAACATCAAAAACTTACAATCTGACAATACAAATGTACTGTTTTTGTTGCAGGCACAAACAGCACAGCATGATCCTTGTTCCATTAGAGACCCCGGGAGTAAAGCTGATCAGACCCTTATCGGTGTTTGGCTATGACGGTAAGGGCATTTTCAGTATGCTTCTCACAGTTTCAGTGATTTTATCACCCTTTGGTCTATGTGAATTGTTCAAAATGGTATAAATAAAGAATGGAAAGCCCTGGTCTGTCTGCTAGACACTCTAATTTCTTACATACATACAATCATATAAGAGCCTTCTGAATGTACTCTAGATTTCAACAATGAAAACTGAACTCAGTGTCTTTACAATATACAATGTCAGTATGAAACTATTGTCTCCCCAGATGCTTTTCATGGTGGTCACTTTGAGATACATTTTGAAGATGTGCATGTGCCTTTATCTAGCATTATTTTAGGTAAGTATTTTCAAGAACATCTGTTGCCCTTGCCTCTGCTTTATTTGATACATAAACACAACATTAAGGATAGCAAAATAATAAAATAAATATTTTGAAAGAGGAGAACCACTGAATCATTGAACTAACATAAACATTGTGATTTTAAGACTCAAGTTCATTCCACATGTTTTCTCTGCTTCAGCATCTGGAATTAAGATAAAATTCTTCAACTTTTGAAAGTTTCTGAGAGGTGTATCACATATAACACATGTACATTTTCCAAAGACTCAGAACTAAAATTTTGTAAAAAGAGATTCACAACAAATCAGGAGAGCAGCCAAATATAATAAAGTTCAGCTTAACCTTCGTTGACTACAGAGCTTTTTAGTTTCATGCATTACATTTTATTTGGCAGAAAGTTTTTGAACAAAAGTCAAAAACAAATTGGCGATCATCAAAAATCATCATCCTTACATGAAGGGTCAAAGATGAATTAAGGCCACAATGCATAGGGGATAGTGCACCCTATTTAGGAGGAATCCTCTGGGGACCAACCCCTTGACCATTCTCCCTATGTGAAGACTGCTGAAATTGCATAGCCATTGCATTTCTTAGATTTAATGAATTGTGTGATGTGACCCATGTTAATGACTTTAATGTGGGTAAAAATTAAAAAAAATATCCTGGGATGGACAAAGCCAGTTTAATCCAGGGGTTTCAAACACAAGGCTGTGGACCAACTCAGGACTCAGAACAATTTTATCAGAGTTTACTACTTTCAAGTGCTGCATTCCAGTGACAAACAAGTTTCAATTCATAGCCAAGCTTAAATTCTATAAAAGAAACCACAAAAGAGTATCCTTTTTCATTTGCTGATATAACTGTTTCCTTAGGTGAAGGAAGAGGATTTGAAATAGCACAAGGTCGCCTTGGACCAGGCCGACTTCACCACTGTATGAGAACAATAGGGCTGGCTGAGCGAGCTCTGGAACTATTGTGCCAGCGTGCAGCCTGCAGAGAGACCTTCGGAAAGAAACTCTACCAGCATGTAAGTGTGTTTGTTAAGGAACCTCTGTCCTTGATACTCGAGTGCTTTGCATTACACTTTCATTAAAATGCTCTGTAAAGAAGCACACAGAAATCGCCTGTTCCTGTGGGTGCAGTTTTTCAGAGAATCACAGACATGCATTGTAATACTAACAGTTCACAAATTTGGTTTGTTAATGTTATTGTGGGAGTGTCCGCCCTATTATTATTATTTGTATTATTGTTTTGCGGCGCGGATAACAGCGCCGTATTTATTATTATTTATATTTAAAACCTGTGAGGATGCATGACTGATCAGCTACTGATTATTTAACTAGCTGACAGTCATGCATCCTTACCAAACGCATGCAGACTGTGGCCGAGGGGTAATAAGATAATTAACAGCTAGTTAACCCCTCGGCCAGAGTATAAGAACCTGCAGCTGTCCGTTCTGCGTTGGTTGAGTGTAGAGTGTAGAGAGTGCGGAGAGCGAGAGAGCGCATAGAATACAACAAAACAATTGCTATATTTAAAAAGTATACTTGTTTCTATTTGTTTGGCCATCGCGCCTTTTTGTTTTGTGGTTTGGTGTTTTGTTTAAATCTTTTGTTTTTGTTTGTTTATTTATTAAATACGCTGAATGCAGTTGCATTCAGCTTCACCCGCCCATCCATTGTTTGTGATTCAGTTACTTCCTGGTCCGTGACATCATCACACTTCACCACTGCGAGCCAGACTGTCACATATGGTGTCCTGCGTGGGACAAAACAATGCCTCCAACAGTCGGACCAGGAAGGAAAAGGACAGGTTTTTTTTGTTTTTTTCAAAAAGTATTTTTTGAAAAAAAATGGGGAAAAGTAGCCGGAGGAGAAAGCAGCAGCAGCAACAACAACAGCAGCAGGAGGCACAGCAACAGCAGCGCGGGGCTGGTCGCAAGTCCCGGGGGGTCCTTACCACGCTGGACGTCTGCCTCACCTGCCTGAAGGGTGAGGAGTGGTGCTTCGCGGTTGGTGAGGTCGGGCACATGGCACCCGAACAACCCCCTCCATGGCAGGAGAGGAACGAGACTGAGCGTCCAGCAAGGGTGAGAGAGGACCCGCATTCTCCGAGGCGGAAGAATCCTGTCTCCTCTGAGGGGATCTGGGACTGGCTTGCGGAGCATGAGAGGGATATAATGGTCGCCCTCCCTGCTGTGATCAACCTCCTGTGGGCGAGAGATGGGGAGCGCTGGGAGGCCTGGGAACAGAAACACCACCCAGCATCCCTCCCAGACATTGCAGCCATGGTGCTCAACTACCTGGCTGCAGATATGGGAGGGGCCCTGCTGCTGTTTCCAGCGCCAGAGGGAGAGGAGCCGTCGCTGCCGCCTCCAGCGCCAGAGGGAGAGGAGCCGTCGCTGTCGTCTCCAGCGCCAGAGGGAGAGGAGCCGTCGCTGCCGTCTCCAACGCCAGAGGGAGAGGAGCCGTCGCTGCCGTCTCCAGCGCCAGAGGGAGAGGAGCCGTCGCTGCCGTCTCCAGCGCCAGAGGGAGAGGAGCCGTCGCTGCCGTCTCCAGTGCCAGAGGGAGAGGAGCCGTCGCTGCCGTCTCCAGCGCCAGAGGGAGAGGAGCCGTCGCTTCCGTCTCCAACGCCAGAGGATGAGGAGCCCTCGCCACTGCCTCTGCCTCCGCCACCACCAGGAGCAGAGCAGCAGGAGCTGCCTCTGCCTGCGTCACCTCCACCACCAGGAGCAGAGCAGCAGGAGCTGCCTCTGTCTCCACCGCCAGGAGCAGAGCAGCAGGAGCTGCCTCTGTCTCCACCGCCAGGAGCAGAGCAGCAGGAGCTGCCTCTGTCTCCACCGCAGTGGGAGGACTGCTTGCCCCTCCCACCTCCACCAGCAGAGGGTGAATGCCTGCTGGTTCCGCCTCAACCGCCGTGGAAGGACAGCTTACCGCTCCCAGCTCCACCAGCAGAGGGTGAATACCTGCTGGTTCCGCCTCAACCGCCGTGGGAGGACTGCTTGCCGCTCCCAGCTCCACCAGCAGAGGGTGAATGCCTGGTGGTTCCGCCTCAGCCGCCGTGGGAGGACTGCTTTCCCCTCCCACCTCCACCAGCAGAGGGTGAATACCTGCTGGTTCCACATCCACCGTCATGGGAAGGACTGCTCTTGCCCTGCTACACACCGCCCAAGGATGCCTGTCTCGCATCGCCCAAGAATGCCTGTCTCGCATCGCCTGGGGCTGCCTGTTGCTCCGCATCGCCTGAGGCTGCCTGTTGCTCCGCATCGCCTGGAGAGCCACCAGTTACAGGGAATGAGGGAGAAGTGGAGCTCCCTCTGCTGCCTCCATGGCCAGGGGCTCCCCTCCCAAGTTCGCCTCCCGAGGGTCCGCTGCTGCTGCTGCTGCCGTTGCCTCCCGAGGGTCCGCTGCTGCTGCTGCCGTCGCCTCCCGAGGGTCCGCTGCTGCTGCTGCCGTCGCCTCCCGAGGGTCCGCTGCGGCTGCCGTCGCCTCCCGAGGGTCCGCTGCTGCTGCCGTCGCCTCCCGAGGGTCCGCTGCGGCTGCCGTTGCCTCCCGAGGGTCCGCTGCTGCTGCCGTTGCCTGCTGAAGGTCTGCAGCTGCTACCTTTGCCTCCTGAGGGTCCTGTTTTGCCTGGGGTCGCTACCAGTCCTGCCATGCGGCAGGAAATACTGTGGCTGGAGCTCCATGAAGGGGAGCTGCCGACCACGGAAAAGGGGGGGGAGGTCAGGAGACCAGCTCCCCCAGCCGCACTTTCGCGGCAGGAAATACTATGGCTGGAACCCCATGAAGGGCAGCTGCCGGCCACGAAGAAGTGGGGGAAGGTCAGAAGACCAGCTTCCCCAGCCGCACTTTCGCTGCAGGAAATACTGTGGCTGGAGCCCCATGAAGGGCAGCTGCCAGCCATGAAGAAGGGGGAGGTCAGGAGACCAGCTCCCCGCAGCAATTTCGCTGCAGGAGAGGGTGGCCGAGCCCCACGGAGGGGAGCTGCCGGCCATGAAGAAGGGGGGCAGGTCTGGAGACCACCCCAAAATTTTTCTGGCCAGAGGAGCCGGCCTGTGCGTGGTCCACTGGGACGCTACAGTTGTTGGGGTGGGAGGAGGACATCCCACCGTGGCCGCCACCTTTGGCCCGTTGCTGCCCCTGTTCCTGCGCTGGGACTGCTAGCCGGGACTTTAGGGAATGAGGGGGGGAGGTGGCCGAAAAGGCCATGTGTGCTGCGCACAAGGGGGGGCATGTGTGGCGGAGTGTCCCGCTCCTATTATTATTATTTGTATTATTGTTTGCGGCGAGGGTTAACAGCGCCGCGTATTTATTATTATTTATATTTAAAAACCTCGTGAGGATGCATGACTGATCAGCTACTGATTATTTAACTAGCTGACAGTCATGCATCCTTACCAAACGCGTGCAGACTGTGGCCGAGGGGTAATAAGATAATTAACAACTAGTTAACCTCTCGGCCAGAGTATAAGAACCTGCAGCTGTCCGTTTCATGCTGGTTGAGTGTAGAGTGTAGACAGTACGGGAGAGCGGAGAGAGCGGAGAGAGCGCGTAGAATACAACAAAACAATTGCTATATTTAAAAAGTATACTTGTTTCTATTTGTTTGGCCATCGCACCTTTTTGTTTTGTGGTTTGGTGTTTTGTTTAAATCTTTTGTTTTTGTTTGTTTATTTATTAAATACGCTGAATGCAGTTGCATTCAGCTTCACCCGCCCATCCATTGTTTGTGATTCAGTTACTTCCTGGTCCGTGACATCATCACACTTCACCACTGCGAGCCAGACTGTCACAGTTATGTTTAAACATATGTGTTTAGAGCAATGCTGGTCATATTCTGTATGTTTAAGTGTGAAATACGGTATAGGGTAAAATAATGAGATAGTATAATATTATTTAAGTATTGGCTGGAAATTTTTGGCCTTTGTGTAACTTTCAATTGCAGACTGGATGATAGACTACAAAAACTTGTTTCATTAGGGATTGCTTGTGTTTTAGAGCAAATGTGGTTTTTAAAATACAGGTAATTTGCTCAAGGATCAAAACAATAATACTAAAAATTATGATGTATAATATTTAAAATATGGGATACTTTATTGACTTGTTTTCTCAACTAAGATGAAGAAAATATTCTGTATTTTAGCCAGACTAACCTTTATATTATTAAGTGGAAAAGTTCATGGTGATTTATAATGGACTGACCACATTGTATAGGACAGCTGGCAAACGGTATTAGCTCTTAACCAGTTTCACATGTTTCAAAGCCTACCTTCAAGCATTCAATTGTAATATAAAAGGCAGAACTATAAAAACATGTCAACTTGACTTAATTTCTTAAAGTTAGGAAAAATATTACTGCTCCATTTTAAAGATAAAAAAGAAAGTATGACTAATACTCCCATCAATATTTGAATGTCCACTGAGTTTCAATATGTCATATCATACTACATGCCCTGTGTTTCCATTGTCCCCAACACAACTATATTCCAGGCTGGCCCACTCCATTGTACCAGTTGACATGGAATGGCCAATTGCTATCAGAACCTTAAATAGCCATCCCATTTTCGAGGTGAAGACATACTCATGAGACAGTTAACCTGTTTGGAAATCTTTAATCTTACTTAGGTATTTCATGGGCAACAAATATAAGGAGGTCAGTATCTAGGTTAGGACCTGGTTAGTATCTGACTCATAGGACCCATATTCTACAAGTAATGCAAAGCTGTAATACAGTATCCTGCATGCATATGATGTACAGAACCAAACTGAAATAAAATGCTTTTTAAAATCAAAGATTTCCTCCTGTTTCACACATGTGCTGTCTTGATGACATTTACTTCAGTAGAATTCCAGTACCATTATCAACTTAGCACTGCCAACTTAGCACTGCCTTAGTCATTTACTAAAAAAAAAAAAATCAGTAGAAATGAAACAGACTTGATCCAACTTGTTGTTTAGTAAAATAAACTCCCCCGTTTCATAATATTTGCCTGACGAGCTAATTCTGCAGCTGAAAATATGCATCTAGTTTCTGAGAAACAGTTGACCTTATTGTTATCACTAAACTGAACAGCTTTGATTGATAAAAAAAAAAAAAAATAGAGAAAAGGTATACAAATATGAGTGATGTGGCTGCTATATAGATTCAAATATAGATTTTTTTGACTAGTGATAAATCTGTTTTTCTTCTGATTTCCAAACAACACATATGATTTACAGTGTGTAGTGAAAATTATATTTCAAAGAGAATTTGTTTCACACAAAGCTCAGATTTTAATACATCTTCTTATTAACATTTGAGGGTGCTAATTCATGAGCAAACATGTCAACACACACAAGAATAAGATTTATTTTTTATGATTTGATATTAACATCTATACTTTTGAAAGCAATAGTTTTTTTTTGGGGGGGGGGAGGGTTATCTGTATTAAGTGTATCTGTATTAAGTGTCTTGCATACTGAAGCATTTCTTAGAGTTGTGGCTTCATTGTATTCCACAAGCAACATCAGACAGTGCTTTGTCAATAATAATTTGCTGAAATTTCATTTCACTGAAATTCTAAACTTTACATGGCCTTTAAAAAACAACACAACAAAAAAAAAACAGTACACAACCTAATGGATGACTTGAAAAAGCCAATGTGTGTGTCATTTTCTCAAACTGTACTGAACTACATAAAGCATAGTTAATACAGTTTTTTTCAAACAGCTGTGATTTAAAGTGTTCAATTGGGGTAAACATAATTTTGGATTCTATGTTGAAGTTTTTATAATATATATTCATGCCAAGACTGTACAAACAAAAGCATGAGAAACCACTTATAAGCTCCATGCAAGGCTTATTCCTCTAATATTTGAACGACAGAAAGATGACCTTTATTCATTTCTTATACGATGGAAAGCCACTATTGCCAAACAAGACTAGCAGATCTTTCTACACCCTTAGAAAGGTGTATAATGATTTGGGTTTTGTTTTTCATGAACAGATGCAGAAAGAACAAAAACTTGTGAACTATGTCTTGATATGAAAAGGCAATATTATTTAGATTCAATGGTAAATAAACATATAAGTGACAGTTCATTTACAGTCTTCTGTAATTTATATCAGTTATATTTGTTGTTTTTAGTCAGTAATTTAGAGAACAGTATTATATTCACATGAAAGGCAATTACTTTTTATTTCATTGTTAGCTTTTCTTTACTCATAATTTCTGTGTTTGTTCTGTTTTTTGTAGGAAGTGGTTGCACATTGGATTGCAGAATGTCGCATTAGCATTGAACAAACCCGTCTGCTAACCCTTAATGCTGCCAACTCCATAGATACTTTGGGAAGTGCCGCTGCAAGGAAAGAGGTATTAAAAATAAGGAATAATTTAATACATTAGTTGTTGCATCTCTTAGCAACTGTATATGGGGAAAATGCTTAACCTTAAACAAATGTGCCCTGTTTGAAGAAGTCACCCCTGTTAATGAGATAAAAAATCTCAGCAGGCTTTTCCTGTTTAACAATTTTAAATGCCCAGGGGGAAAACAAACAAACAAAAAGTCTGTTGAATAAATGAAAGCCCTAGACATTTACTGGCACGCCAGTATAAAATATGGAAGTTAAATGAAGTCTAGGTCATTGTTTCTCCACAACCAGTCCATGGAATGCTAGTCCCTGGATTTAATTGAGACAAAAAAAATTACTGACACACTGTATTTATATCTATATAGTAGTGCTTAATAATTGTGTTAACTGTTTTATGAAAGGAAGAAATATCTGTTACAAAATGTTACAAAAGCACTAAGAAACAACTTAGCACTTAAATAAACCACCTTGGACTTTTTTTCTAGTTTTTCAAAATATGATTTTGTTAAAATGCTTAAAACAGCCAGCCTTGTACTGTATACATTGCAGTGGTACAGGCTTTACAAGTGGGCTGCCATATTTTAGGAAGACACTGAGCCAGTCCCTGGTTTCAAAAAGGTTGAGAAAAAGTTGAGGTAATATCTTAATAGGCACACTTTGAAATCATCTGATCTAGCTGTAATTAAGATTCTAATGGATACAGTCCCACATAACCTTGCTCCATTGGCAGCAGCAACCTTGGCACATCCCCAGTTTAAATACTGCTGCCTATGAAGTCACTACTTGGGGAGCATTAGATACGTGTCCCTCTAGAGGAAGCAGTGTTTTACATTGCAAGGCAGTGATATTTAGATGATTTTATTCTGTAAACAAAAATCTTGCTGATTTTCATAGCTTAAAAAATTAGACAAGCAGTGTAGACATTTTACAAAAAGGGGACTGCAACTAGATAATAGCAAAAAAACAAATATTCACATAGAAGGTTCTATGAAAACCTTTTGGTAATCCTAAATACAAAATAATACTGAAACAAGAAATGTGCTTTATTTGCTTAATTCTTTTCTTGATTGAGTCCACCCCTTAGCCAGTATGCTAACAGTATCCTAACCTCTCATGTAGATTGCAATGATCAAGGTGGCAGCTGCTAGAATGGCCTGTAAGGTGGTCGACTACGCAATTCAAGTTCATGGAGGAGGTGGAGTGTCACAAGATTTCCCTCTTGCACAGATGTAAGTACAATACTCTCTGCCCATGAACCGGAGCATTATAATTCAAGGTATCACACCAGCATGTTTTATATCAGTGGGGGTGGGTGCAAGTCCCTGTCTTTATATTTATGGCTTTTCCTATAAACTCTCTCATTAAACCATCTTGTCCAAGACATTTGTAAAATGTTCAGGTTTAATTTGTCCAACATCCCTTGGGTTTGAAGAAACTCAATTGCTGACACTAGAGAAGTATTCATTTATAGTATGGCAATGCATATGCTTGATTTGTAATTCCAAGCTGGCAATTCTCCCTTATTCTTCACTTATGCCCTGCGACAGCTTCATAACTCATCTACTGTAATTCATGTTGTCGTTTTTAGTCATCTCATTTGCATCCATTACTCAGCCAACAGAATTCATCTTCAAATTCAAATTCAAATTCAAAGGTGCTTTATTGGCATGACCATTATTTACAGTATTGCCAAAGCAATGTATACACAGTACATCATCTGAACATTAAATAGACAATAACACTGATGAGAATAATAATGATAATAATAATGGTAAACAAATATAAATAATAACCACGTTATTAATAATTTAACAATAACAACAATGAAATATAACAAGATTTGAACTAATGTAGAGTGTTCACTGTTTGTCCCTTAGGCTGTGACAGGCGGCTGTGTACTGGGCTGCCAGTTGGACACAGCTGGACTCCTCTCCGAGGAGGATTGGGAGTTTTTGAGAGTCTGGCAGGTCTGGGAATGTTTTGCAGAGATTTATTATTTGTGGGAAGAAAGTTTCCCTTATTTCTATGTATTTTGTACACTGCAGTAGAAAGTGCATCTCTGTCTCTACTTGTTGGAGTTGACAGTGATGACACAGCCGGTCCTCTTTGGGCAGCCAGGTCTGCCTGTGTCGGCCTGTTTCTATGGCCAGGCTGTGCTCACTGAGCCTGTATTTGATTAGGATCTGCCTCTGCTTGTTGTCTTTCACCCTGCTCAGGTATTCAGCCAGGGTGTAGTGTCTTTTTAGGACCCGATAGCACTCTAATTTGCTTTGTGTTTTGTGTGTGTGTGTGTGTGTCCCAATAGGTGAGGTAGTTTTGTTTGTGTTGTGTTATAATTTGGTTAACTCGAATTGTCTGTGTTGGAGCAGTGCTGTCTTGAGGCTGGTTGGTGTTAGTGTGTGTTAGTGCAGTGAGCTTCAGGACCAGCTGGCTGAGGGGACTCTTCTTTTGGCTCAGTTCTTGGTACTGTAGGGCTTTACTGTGGTAGGAGTTTGGGTTGCTTTGTTTTAGATGAAGCCAAAATTTAATTGCTCTTTTTTGTATTGAGATCAATAATGGATATTGACCTAGTTCTGCCCTGCACGCGTTGTTTGGTGTTTTTCTCTGTATTTGCAGGATGTTTTTGCAGAACTCTGTGTGCAGGGCTTCTATTAGGTGTTTATCCCATTTAGTGTAATCCTGCTCTGTGAGTGGACCCCACACTTCACTGCCGTAGAGGGCAATGGGTTTGATAACACTTTCAAAAATTTTGAGCCAAATTCTAATGGGGAGTTTTATATAAAGCTTTTTCTTTATGGAATAGAAAGCCCTGCGGGCCTTCTCTCTTAGTGCATTCACTAACGGGTTAAAACTACCTGATGCGCTGATGTTTAGGCCCAGGTAGGTGTAGTGCATGCAGTGTTCTATTGTGGTGTGGTGTAGTGTGAAGATGTATCTACTTTCCTGATATCTGGGTTTTTTCTGAAATATCATGATTTTAGTTTTGTTCATGTTTACTGCCAGGGCCCAGGTCTGACAGTACTGCTCTAGCAGTGACAGGCTCTGCTGCAGCCCCTGCTCTGTGGGCGACAGCTGGACCAGGTCATCCGCGTAGAGCAGGAATTTAATTTCAGTATTAAGCAGAGTGAGGCCAGGGGCTGCAGATTGCTCCAACACTGTGGCCATCTTATTAACTTCAATATGTTGTTGTTTTTGTTTTGTTTTTCCAGAATGTTTTATCCTGTTATGTCAAAGTAGTTTCCAAGGCTAAAAGTGAACAAAAACATTCACATGTGTGGTGTTCACTTGGAAAGGATGATATTACAGTCAGTCTTCTGATAATATAACAGTTTTATAAAATAAACACACTTGAAATGCATGTAATAGAAAATCATTACAATAGTAGCACGTGCTGTTACTGTAAGCTGATTCTGTGTGTCTTGCTTCTGTTCTGTGCATGTGTTAATTTTGTCTATATTATACATGCTTTGATCCTGCATAAAAGCATACAACTTTTTACTAACTATGCCAAAACTTATCAATAATAGTTATCAATATGTCACTGGATGAAAGCAAAAATATCTTATCTAATAAAAATCAAAGTTGTGATTAGTTTTAATATAAGAACATACATGAGCCAACATATATATATATATATATATATATATATATATATATATATATATATATATATATATATATATATATATATATATATATATATTTATTTATTTTTTTAGAAACTTTATAGTCATATAGTGCAGTGGTTTTCAACCCCAGTCGTTTGGTACCCCTGTGTCTTCTGGGTTTCATTCCAACTGAACTCTCACTTACTTAACTAAGCCCTTAATTGAACTAATAACCTATTCAGGTGATTTGTAATTGTGCACAATTTAGCACTGCACCCCTGACTAACTTAAATAAAAATGGACAGTATACATTTGCATTTGTATACATAAGCTACTAATGATAATACAAATTAGTGGTATAATGCAAAATTTGTTGCTGGTCCTTTGAAATTCGTATTAACGAGAATTAACCGTCCTCCTGTATCATAACTTGTCAATACGGCACCAATTTTTTTGTTAATTGTCTAGGTTGCCAAGTTAATAATAATAATAATAATAATAATAATAATAATAATAATAATAATAATAATAATAATAATAATAATAAATTTTAAAAAAATGCTAAAATCATTTAGATTCAATTTTAAATAATATTTTATTTGCATTGTACACCAATGCGTACAATGCAGCAGCATGATTTATTTTGTGTTACCATAACAGTATTGTATTGTATTTTTTTTTTAAACCTGACGCCTCCTGATGTCGGACAAACATATCTGGTTTAGAGAGGGGCCTCTGTATGATTATGAAAAGCTTTTTGATAGAAACACAATTTTTTAGATGGGATTAAACAGTATTAAAATAGGTAAAATGAAGACGGAACAGAATGCATTGTACAGATGAGGTTTGTATTTAACAAAAACAATGTAATTTTGATTCTTGCACCCTTGCATGTATAGACGTTATCCTTCGGGTGTCCTCTGCTGCAGCAAACAACAACACAACTCCTGCTATTTATTTGAACAATGTCTCACAACTCTCGCAATAGAGATCTTGCTAAGAAGACGCAACAAATATTTAAATTATTATACTGCGGATCTTGCAGTAAATCTTCTATACTTAAAAGCCTATTCAATATGTTATCTGTTTTTTTTTTTTTCTATCTATGTATGTATTAATTAATTAATTAATTTTGTATGATACATTTTAAAGTGTATGTACTGAAATCCACAGAGCAGGGACCAGCGTCATAACCAGAGCTGACATTCTACCGAGGTCAAACTTAGGTTTCAAGCTCTAGCTGCAGTATTTATATGACTGCTTTGTATTTACTATTCAACCTCCAAATGTATGTTACACAGCAAACCAACAGAGAAAATTAAGGAGTCTTGTACTTTACCAGAATTTTTTACATGAGCACCAACACTGATGATGCAAAAAAACAACCAAGGACACGACTGATAGCGGGTGTTAAATGTCCAGCAGGTGTATGGCAAGCCACATTATCATTTAAAGATATCTCAAATTTCATTTTAAGATATCTTGAAATATTTAAATATCTGTAAATCATTTGCAGATATCTTTAAATGAATTTGAGATATCTGTAAATATCCCTTTTTGAAGATATCTTAATTTAATTTTGAGATATCTAAATTTGAAATAAAGATATCTCAAATTGATTTACAGATATCGTTAAATAATAGTTTTGTCAGCATGGTACACCAAACTCGAAATAACAGGAAGTAATTTCAACATATCTCTAAATGACTTCCTGTGAAAATGCTCTATGTTTTGAATGGACTTCCTGTCCATTTAGAGATATCGCAAAATGAACAGGAAGTTATTTAGAGATATCTCTATATCTCTAAATGAACAGGATATTATTTCAAGGTATCTGAAATGATTTAGAGATGTCTATAAATTAATTTGAGATATTTCTAAATGCTAATTTGGTTTGCCATAGCAGGAGGCATTGGTGTTTCTTCTTTGGGTTTAGTTGGGTGAACTTTTACCACCATTTTCTTTTAATCTTTTGATATTTCTCTAATGAGGAAATATTGAGTTCTTCTGTTCAAGGTCACAACTAATAACTACTATTCTATTTTCTTTAAGGTATGCAGTTGTGCGCACTTTGCGTTTTGCAGATGGTCCTGATGAGGTGCACCTCTCTGCAATTGCAAAGATGGAAGTAAGAGACCAACTCATGAAATTTAGGGCCAAAATGTAAAACTTATTCTCAACATTTATCTTGAACTTTTGCTTCTTTTGTTTATGATTATTTAGTAACACAACATAAAGCTGTTGTATACAAAGTCACCAAATGGCTGTCACTAAATTGTAGCATCAAGCAACCCTGGCTCCCTCTAGTGGACTCTGCACAAGGAAACTGTCTTGATGATGTTTAAGTTTCTGTCCAGTTTTACCTGTTCATTGTAACTGTCTGATACAGTCATTGGGTTAACTGGTGATTACATATAGAATACTATAAAAGTCGTGACCCACTGAAGTTGATGGGGTATTTTAGGATGTATGGGAACTATGTACCAAGTTTTCAGGGACAGTTGTGTAAGTTGTCCATACCGGAGCATAATATCTTTAAACATATTGACGATTCCTTTGAAATTTTGTAATCACACATTATGGGTATGGGTCATAAATCAAATGGGCAAGATTGCAGTGTATCCAGATCATGTTACCTCCTGCAACAATGCTGGTTTTCTGTTTCCACAATGCATCACTCATTTCAATCAGAGCACCAGCATTGTTGCAGGAGCGATCATGAACTGGATACGCTGCAATGTTTAGAAGACAGCTTCTCTTTTTTTCTGGCAGTGTGACCCTGAGCAAGCCACTTAACCTCCTTGTGCTCCGTCCTACTCAACATTATTAATTACTAATTTTTTTTGTCAAAATTACCTCACTGACTAATTTAAAAGTTATTTGTTGCATGTTAAACACTGTAAAAATGTTAGAAGATCACTGTATTAATGCAATTTATTTCCCACCATGCAACCAGATTGTAAAAGCCACATTTGTAATGTAGCATTGAACCTTTGCTTTAATATTTATGAAACAATTACATGCTGGCCTAATTCAAATCATAATATTAATGGGGAAATTGAGAGTTTACTTTAATGCACTGTATTAAAGAGAATAAAGATACTGTATTTTGTAATTATTAAAGTATTAAAAAGATGTAAATTGTTAACAGGCAGTTGCCATTCATAATCTCATATGCTTCCTAGAATACCTATTGATTAATTTGAACTGCATGCAAAGAAGCTAAGCTACCCGGCTTTCTGTAATGTACAGCTATGGCCAAAAGTCACCCTACAGAATTACATAATTTTGCTTCATAAAGTCAAATGAAACCTGCTGAATAATGTTACATAAACATATTGGATTACATAACATTTTGTTGTTTTCCATATACTTAAAAAAACTGACACAAATTGAAAAATGTGACGGTTCAAAATCTAACATGAAATACTATACTACTGGCTTCCATTAGACTTTTGCGATATCATTTTGTAGTTTCTTTGATTACATGATGTTAAATAAAATATCTAAATTGGGTTCATAGTTTTTGTTTTTTTGGTTTTTTTAAATAACTTCTCAATCCTAAAATTCTAGCTGATACATAGCTGTAGGCCTAATTTGCCTTATAAAGTCCAAATATGATTTTTTTTTTTTATTAATTAAATGTTTTTATTAAATATCATTGTAGGAGTGAGAAACAGTGTGAGGCTTTTCTGAGAATGCAGACACAAGGTAGACATAGTGATTAGACTCTCGTGCCAAGATGTTTATGGAAATCATGATAGTACAGATAAAAAAGCAAACATGAAGATGCTGTGCATACAGCAAAATATTACTGTTATTGATCATTTTGGATTTTCAGCATAAGGATTTTTTAAAATGTTAAATGAATATTAATTCTGGCATCTGGGTGATAGCATTATGCAGTAATCAACAATAAAAGAACTGCTTTTAAAGTGGAGGCCATCACCAGAAAATGTGACTGTGGACCTTTGGTTATTACTCACTGCACAGATCTGTACCAGTGAACTGAAACACCACCAGATTTAAAATGGTGGCTGGACGGCTTTACTTAATTACATTGTTTTCCACTGCTCTATGAATGATCAGTTCTGCTCCTTTTGGTTGACTGTTAGATTTAAATCTCCAAAGGAAAATGTGATGGAGTAGTTTTATCATTTTAATGACTCAATCATACATTTTGTAATAAACTTGTAAGAAATGTTTTCCACCCCTTTATACAGCAGAACATAGGTTACATCTGCAATATGGATTTTCACTACCAAAATCTCTTCATTATGACTCCTGATTACAGTGTTTTAACATAAAGTAATTAAGTAATTGAACCTAAAATAATAATTCCATAAAGCTTAACTATTTTGCACTTCCATTAGCTACATAGGTCTCAAATGTGGAGTTTTGTAACAAACACGTTATAGAGAAATATCACACGCACCTAGTCTCCTCGGAATATTCTATTCTCTTTCTGAGCTCCACAATGCAGATGGCTGATATTTATATGACGGGTGTGGAGATCTTGTGGGTATTTCGGGTGATACCACTATTTTCTGGGAAGCGTTTTAATGTGGCAGTGCCCTTTTACCTCCTGCTCCATTTCATCTCAGCAGGTCATAGGACCTTCCTAGCTAAAAGCATGTCAGTCAACAGGGGAAGCAGCTGATTGGTTACAGGAAATAAGCCATTAAAGGGGTGGGGACAATTTTACCCTCCAGGGGAAATGACCAAACAAGTACAACACTATCTGAAATCGTTGATATCAAATAAAGGTTTTAATTACCAAGGGAAGTACCAGTTGTCATGTTTTAAAGTGAAAATACCAGTTTAAAATAACATGGGCTTCAAAACTGGACATTTGAGACATAGACATCAAATGGAACTGCACAAAAACTTACAGAATAGTTACCTACAATCACTTAAAAAAATATGTACATTATTGCTAAAAAGGACTCCATGGTTTGTTGTCTTCGCTTTCTTATTTACTATAAATACATTAGCTACCATTGCTGTTCAGTGGTTATATTTGAAGCCTTCACTTCACTTCCTTCTCTGGACATCTTGTTAGAATGCACTACCCTGAAAGAGAACAAGAGCAGTAATGACTCGATTTATAGGGAGAAAAGACCATTGAAGGGTAATAAACTTGTCACTTGTCAGTAAGATCTGTAAAGCTATACTATGAGTAGGAAAAGGCCATTTTTAATTATATTTTCATTTTTCATAATAATGTGAAGCTTGATCTTAAGATGTTGGACACTGTACCTGTTGTTGATCAGTATAGGTGTTTTTTCAATGTTTATTAAAATGTTCTGGTTCTACTCATGACTCTGGTTTTCATGTTCTGCACATTGTATTTCGAGGACAATCCTGTTGCTGTGAGATCAGTCCAGTTATACAAAATGTGCAAAACAAAAAAGTCAATAGGTTGAGGGCCACTATGGACAGCCACAGGACAGCACTGATTTGTGGCGATAAGTCTGACAAGAGGGATAGATGCTGTTAAAAAAGGGGCTCTGTAGATTTGGTGCTTACATAAAATTCCACCCATACCATTGTGCTAAATGATCCTGGACGAGGTGGTTTCTTGGGTTTATTCTTCTTTGACTCTGTGCCTCGCTTGACTTTTTCACTCTGCAAGAAAACCAAGAACAATAATAGCCTTGTTCAAATTCCTCACTTTCTTTTAATGTATCCATGACTACACCAAACTCAGTTGTAAGGTATGTAGAAAAACAACACAAAAAATATTTAAAATTCATTCAGTTTTCTTGGGTGATAATATAAACTGTTATTTCAGCTGCAATAATTTGTTTCCAATAAAAATGATTAATTGTCCTACTTGCCAGTGTCTTTTTTAATCCCTGTTGTTCACTCAACATACAGAACCAATAAATGTGCTGGACTTTGGGGCAGACCATTCAAACTTAGTAGCATAGACAAGACTGTTTCTTGGTATTCCTAAATTCTGTATTTAAATGTATTATCTGTATTTATGATGCAATGAATGTTGGTAAAAAAAATTGCCCACTAGGGAGAGTACTGTCTTTTACCATACTGTAAAAACATAGGTCATGCTCTGAATAAATTATTAACTATGAATTTAAATACTGTTTCAGGCAATCAGAGGTTTTGAATACAGTATATATTTATTTTACCTTTCTAGGGTGCCTTGGAGTTCCAGAGACATTTTCTTTTTCTCTAAATCTGATGCTTACAGTTGAACTTTTTTGTGCTAACCAAGTTTCTGACTGCTGGCTTTGCCTAATTCTTTCAACCTTAGACAAATTATTAAAAATAGAAGTCCACAGTCTAGTGGTGAGACAATGTCTTTTTCGTTACTTTGAAGTAGAATTTAAATGTAAATTACCAAAGAAAAAAAATATATTGACCTTTATTTCCCACAGTAATTGGTTCCTTTCTTTATTTACAGTGCCTATAGAAAGACTACACCCCCTTTCAAAATGTTCACCTTTTGTTGCCTTATAGCCTGGAATTAAAATGCATTAAAATATACAGTGCCTTGCAAAAGTATTCAGACCCCTGACCAATTCTCTCATATTACTGAATTACAAATGGTATATTGAAATTTCGTTCTGTTTGATATTTTATTTTAAAACACTGAAACTCAAAATCAATTATTGTAAGGTGACATTGGTTTTATGTTGGGAAACATTTTTAAGAAAAATAAAAAACTGAAATATCTTGCTTGCATAAGTATTCAATCCCCACACATTAATATTTGGTAGAGCCACCTTTCGCTGCAATAACAGCTTTAAGTCTTTTGGGGTAAGTATGTAAAAGCTTTGCACACAGTGTCGGAGTGATTTTGGCCCATTCTTCTTGGCAGATTTGCTCCAGGTTGGTTGGACGACGCTTGTGGACCGCAATTTTCAAATAGTGCCACAGATTCTCAATGGGATTGAGATCAGGACTTTGACTGGGCCACTGTAGGACATTCACCTTTTTGTTCTTGAGCCACTCCAATGTTGCTTTGGCCTTGTGCTTGGGATCATTGTCCTGCTGAAAGGTGAATTTCCTCCCAAGCTTCAGTTTTTTAGCGGACTGAAGCAGGTTCTCTTACAGTATTTCCCTGTATTTTGCTCCATCCATTCATCCTTCAATTTTAACAAGATGCCCAGTCCCTGCTGATGAGAAGCATCCCCACAGCATGATGCTGCCACCACCATACTTCACTGTAGGGATGGTGTGTCTTGAGGTATGGGCAGTGTTAGGTTTGCGCCACACATGGCGCTTTGAGTTTTGGCCAAAAAAGCTCTATCTTGGTCTCATCTGACCACAAAACCTTTTCCCACATCGCAGCTGGGTCACTCTCATCCTTTCTGGCAAACTCCAGACGTGCTTTCAGATGGTACTTTTTGAGTAACGGCTTCTTTCTTGCCACCCTCCCATACAGGCCAGTGTTATGCAGAGCTCTTGATGTGGTTGACTGGTGCACCATTACTCCATTCCCAGCCACTGAACTCTGTAGCTCCTTCAAAGTGATTGTTGGCCTCTGTGGCTTCTCTCATAAGTCTCCTTCTTGTTTGAGCTGAGTTTTGAGGGACGGCCTTTTCTTGGCAGTGCCTGGGTGGTGTGATGCAGCTTCCACTTCCTGATTATTGATCCAACTGTGCTCACTGGGATATCCAAACACTTGGATATTATTTTGTACCCTTTCCCTAATCTATGCATTTGTATTACTTTATCTCTAACTTCTGTAGACTGCTCTTTGGTCTTCATTTTCCTTCAGATTCACAGCCTGACCAATGATCCTTCAACAGTGGGGTTTTATCCAGAAAATGTGACAGCAACTTTAATGGTTCACAGGTGGAGGCCAATGGTAAGGTAATTGTGTCCTCGTTAGGGCAATTTCTTTCATCGGTGTAAACTGGGAGCTTCCACAGCACAGGGGTTGAATACTTATGCAAGCAAGATATTTCAGTTTTTTTATTTTTCTTAAAAATATTTCCCAACATAAAACCAATGTCACCTTACAATAATTGATTTTGAGTTTCAGTGTTTTAAAATAAAATATCAAACAGAACGAAATTTCAATGTACCATTTGTAATTCAGTAATATGAGAGAATTGGTCAGGGGTCTGAATTCTTTTGCAAGGCACTGTATATATATTTTTCATTTATCTACACATCCTACCACACAACTTCCAAGTGAAAGAAATATTCTAGAAATTTGTAGAAAATTAATTAAAAATAAAAACTGAAATAGCTTGGTTGGTTAAGTGTCCACCCCCCTTGTAATAGCAATCCTAAGTTAGCTCAGGTGTAACCAATCACCTTCAAAATCACACACCAAGTTAAGTGGCCTCTGTAGCCATATGGCAAAAAGTTTTGTGGTCTGACGAAACTAAAATGGAACTTTTTGGCCTAAATGCAAAGCGTTATGTTTGGTGCAAACCCAACACAGCGTATCACCCAAAGAACACCATCCCTACTGTGAAGCATGGTGGTGGCAGCATCATGTTATGGGGATGTTTCTCATCGGCAGGGACTGGGGCACTTGTCAGGATAGAAGGGAAAATGAATGGAGTAAAGTACAGAGAAGTCCTTGAGGAAAACCTGCTGCCCTCCGCAAGAAAGCTGAAACTGGGACGGAAGTTCACCTTTCAGCATGACAACGACCCAAAGCACACAGCCAAAGCTACACTGGAGTGGCTAAGGAACAAAAAGGTAAATGTCCTTGAGTGGCCCAGTCAGAGCCTCGACCTGAATCCAATCGAAAATTTGTGGCATGACTTGAAGATTGCTGTCCATCAACGCTCCCAAAGGAACTTGACAGAGCTTGAACAGTTTTGTAAAGAAGAATGGTCAAATATTGCCAATTGTAGGTGTGCAAAGTTGGTAGAGACCTATCCCAACAGACTCACAGCTGTAATTGCTGCCAAAGGTGCTTCCACCAAGTATTAACTCAGGGGGGTGGAGACTTACCCAATTATGATCTTTCAGTTTTGTACTTTTAATATATATATATATTTTTTTTTTTCTCAATAAAACCTTTTTCCCCTTAACAGTGTGGAGTATGGTGTGTAGATAAGTGGAAAAAAAATCCTCATTTAAATGCATGAAACTCTGAGGCACTGACACAACAAAATGTGAAAAAGTTCAAGGGGGTGTAGACTTTCTTTAGGCACTGTATTCCTACAAGACCAACCTTCCAAACACACTGTCAAGAAATTCTTATTAGGTGCTATTTTGGAAATAGTAATTATATACTTACAATTGATGTGTGTCCTCTTTTCTTGTTTTTTTTGTGACCATGTAGCTTCTTTTTAGCCTAAAATAGATTATATTATTACAGGAGTTTTAGTAGCAGTAATAAAATGTAAAAAAAAAAAGGATTATAATGTAATCTCTGTTGATAAAGAAGACATTTTTTGCACACTGCCTCATCCATTGTGATCTAGGGGTTGCCAGCCAGTTACAAGAGTGAGTTTATTTGTAAACTAGAATCATATCTTCAAGTATCTTACTTTATATGAAAACCAGTGCAGGCACATGCAGAGGGTCCTCATAATCATGTAATAAGTGCACAGGAAGTGAAAGATTATAGTGAAATGAAACCCTAAACATATATAGGAGGCTAGGATTGAATAGTAAAATCATAGTAAAATTTTTTTAACTTCCGTTTTATTTTAACATAACTTCCATGCTCTGCTGTATTGTATCTAATCATTAATTGAATACATTACCATAAATACATGCATACATACATAAATAAGTAAATAAATAAAGTTTGGTGCTGATTGGTACAAAATCAAGGCAGTTCACAATGTTATGTATAACAGACTGTTATATAGTTAACTCGTAAAAGTATCCACTGGTCCTGTGGACCCAGAGCACTTTTATAATGCCCACTGTTGTTCTGCTATGTGCAGCCACTCACTGTACCCTCTAGCAGTTTAATGTCAAGTCAATGCTCTTACTGGAGTCGCTACTCTGAGTTAATGAACAGACTGGGTATTTGGGTCCAGGGGACCCATGGATAGTACTTGTGTGACATTTCTTGATCAATCAAGCAATTCAGAATTCATAGTGTTTGGAGCTACTCAAAAGAAAGTTGACCATGCTTAGACTTGTTATCATACCAGCCCTATTACGTAATATTTATTACTATGGGTATGGGTTGTGGGTTTAGATTTATAACATGTATGAATGTTAAACTAATTTATTTGAGAATGTGTTTGTGTTATAAGATTGCATGTATAGTTAAAATGTAATGATGGTGATGATCTTGTTAGATCCCAGCTGGTACCCACTAAGACACAATTAAATGTGTGTTCCAAATCCCAGCTCTTGCTGGTCCCCAGTGGAATTTTCAGCAAAGGAGACCACAAGTTTGAGGCCTCTCTTTCAGTCAAATGAATTTATAAATGTTAATTACCACACAAATAAACTTCCAAAACATGAGCTTGAAATATAAATAGACTAATTTGCCACTTACATCTTTTTGCTGTAAGCTCTGGGTCACTTAATTTTGCCAAAGATCACTTCACTTTGTGTCTCTAAAAAAGTGATGCCATTTGACATTTTGATTTTCCCCATACACATGTAACTGTAAACAGTGAGATCATTTTAATTTCGTAAAATCAAATCAATCTACAGACTTCTCCAATTTTAAATGGCTTTCCTTAGTGTATTAAACAAAACACAATATTATCCTACATACAGTACATATAATTATCCTTCATGAAACTTTTAGCATAGAAATGGAATTACGGTGTTTTATTAACTGAAACCCTGCATGTCGATGGTTTAAAGTGTGATACTCAAAGCTATGCCTTGCCTGGACTTGTAAAATCCATTTAGTACCAATTCCTGGAGTTTATACTCACAGCTGGATCATTCACTGGTGGTGTTACAGGATCTGTAGGGTCAATGGGAAATATGGGTGGCTCAGCCTAAAAATAAAGCAGACATCAGTTATGGTTATATTCCTAGAATGATTGGATGCTACAAATTCTGTAATAAAACTTCATATTTTGCAATTAGGGTTGTTATGAAAAATATTTAATACAAACATATTTTGATGAGTTATTAATTGTGTATACATATATTTATTTATTTTATTCATTTAAATATAACGTTCCAGCTGTAAGCTATATGTTCAGTCATTGTTTGAGTGAAGTGTAGAAAAAAAAATGTCATTGTTTTTTTCACACAAAACTTAACATACTTAATATAGGAAAGCACACATTCAAAATAAACTGTGTTCTCCCATTTACTGTTTGCCCCTAAATGCATTTAAGACCTTCACACATTCAAGAGTCAGCAACAGAAACATAATGTAGCCTGTCATATAAAAGAATGAATTAAGACAAAACAACACAACATGCAGTAGGCATTGCTTTTTATTAAAATCAAATATCTTCCAAATATATTTGTTATTAATGTTTTTTTTTTACATTCTTGAGATTACCAATTATTATTCTACAGTGCAAAAACAATATAGCCTATCGTCTATCCACCACAACAGTGAAGAGCAAGTGTACTTCTATATGCTTCTAAATACGCAAATATCTGGGCAAGACAGAATTTGAAAAAATAATTTTCTTCCCTTCTGTTGTTTCCATGCTCTAACATGAGAATTTTTGTGCTGTGTTTTATGGCAAGATATCTTCAAATATTTAAAGATATTTCTAAATGATATTAAGATATCTAAAATATATTTAGAGATATCTGAAAAAGATTTCCAGATATCTGAAATTCAATTTAAGATATCTTGAAATGACTTCCCATTCATTTAGAGATATCGATAAATCATGTAGGTATCTCTAAATGAACAGGAAGTAATTTCAGGATATGATTTTGAGATATATGATCTCAGTTGGTGAACAGGCGAACACTCACTCGCAAGGAGTAGAGCATAACATGTAACACATTACACTTGATTGTAAACAGCAAAATTCCATCCTCTTCCCCAGTCCAAATCAAAGTCCATAAGTCCATTTCACATGGGTCCCTCGTTGCAGTTGCCCCACCACTACACTAATAATAATAATATTATTATTATTATTATTATTATTATTATTATTATTATTATTATTATTATTATTATTAATACATTTATATTAATACATTTATTTCTTGATTCCATCCACATTTAGGGATGTTTTTCAAAATTGGTTGATACAGTACTTTAAAAATTAAAATGTGTATTTGTAAGTATTATTATTATTATTATTATTATTATTATTATTATTATTATTATTATTATTATTATTATTATTATCACAGTAACATAACCATATAAAAAAAAGAATGATTGAATAACTAGCCTATGCAAAGTGCTGGAATGACCAGGATTCTGGTAATGTTGTTGAAGCTGACACCCTGGGATCCTTCAAGAAGCTGCTTGATGAGATTCTGGGATCAATAAGCTACTAACAACCAAACAAGCAAGATGGGCCGAATGGCCTCCTCTTGTTTGTAAACTTTCTTATGTTCTTATGTAAGGAGAAGAGTACGAGATCAGCTCACAATGAGAGCAGTCTTGGTATTTAATTTGTATACAATTATTGTTGCAGTAGGCATTTTATAAAAAATAGAAAATTATGCTTTAATAGTGTCAAAAATACAAAAATTAAACATGTCTAACACAGATAGGCCAATAAGTTAATTCATCCCTGGTGACACTGCTGCTGCAACCTGAACAGCTATTGTCTAACTCAGCTCTTGTGACAATAATAGGTGCATCTTTTATCATGGTGCACCTGCTACTATTTGTACAGTTGCAGGACTGCAGCCAAAAAAGTAAACATACCAGCAGCTTGGGAATAAGTCTGAGTTGAATTGGTGTTCTGAAAAAATATAGCATTACACGTCCCCACGTGTTACTACAACTGTTTAAATAACATAACTATAATTTTTCTTTTCATTGTTAACATCCTGACAACTTTTTACACTTATAACTAAAATCTGTTTCAAAGCACTTTTCAAAATGGCCGCTCTAGTGCACTGATAGTGTAAGGATTATTGCCCACATTGTCAAACAGGTAACACAGCAATAACGAACTGTGCCTGGACTTGTAAAATCCATTTACACTACTACCAGACTGGAGTTTATACTTACAGCTGAATGCAATCCTGGAAGGACTGGCAGTGATGCAGTTACATATTCACTGGGAACTATGGATGCCTGAACATAAAATAAAACATACATCAGTTACGGTTATATTCATAGAATGATTTGTTGACAGAAACTTGGATGTGATGAATACAAATGATGGTCATGATATTGTTTATTTTAAAAGTGGCAATAATAAATAATGAATAACACAATAGGAGGAACAGTGGGGTTTTCAGTTTGATATTGTCTTTAAAATTCAACAAAATTGTGACAGGTTTATAAGGAGCAGCTTGAGCTTTGGCAGTAGCAGAAAAGTGAGCAACTATCTGTGGTGGGTTATGAGGCAACAAGCACTCCATTAGACACAAACAATACCCACAGGAGAAAACATTCCAGGTCGATATTTCCTTTCATTCTTTCTCTGCATCTGCATGCCTCGCTTTGTTTTTCCACTCTAAAAAAGAAAATACAAGTTGTGAATACTTTAGGCTTGTTTTTTGTTTTTTTTCTAAATATCTACTAAAGAACGATTGGTGGCACCTAATAGGCACCAACCATCATGAGTTGCATCTTCAGAAGGTTCATCTATACAATTGAGGAAGAGTGGAAATGTTAATGAAGTTAATAAAGTGCAGATGAAATGAGTTTAAAACTACTATTCTAAAACATAATAAAAGCTGCTTTTTTCTGCAGACATTCCTGTCCTGATGTAATCGAATAAACTATTCTGACTGTACTTTGTAGCTTTAGAGTACATTGTGCATTAATGTCAATCTACATTAATGACTTAGATTCTGGTATAGTAAGCAAACTTGTTAAATTTGCAGACGACACAAAAATAGGAGGAGTGGCAAACACTGTTGCAGCAGCAAAGGTCATTCAAAATGATCTAGACAGCATTCAGAACAGGGCAGACACATGGCAAATTACATTTAATATAGAAAAGTGTAATGTACTGCACACAGGCAATAAAAATGTACATTATAAATACCATATGGGAGATACTGAAATTGAAGACAACTCCATGTTGTCTTTTGTTTTAAATACCAGCTTTGTCAAGAACATAAACATGAAGCGGTATAAAGCAATACTTGTGAGTTATCCATCAAATTATAAATTGGTTATATTCTTAGTGTGTACTCTGTAAAGTGAAATGGCATCTGACAACCATACAGTGGTTACAGAAAATATATAAATCACATACTGAAAATGTACTATTTACAACATGTATCTATTACCAGCTACGCATTTAGTTGTTTTGTGTTACTGATACTAGTGTATAAAGTTAAATACTAAACTGTTCCCCAGATTTCAATGACTTATAAAAATTGAAATAAGAACAGAGCTCCAGGCCTCCTGTCCCTGAGCAGGCACCATAATTCAGGGCATCAGAGGTACTTTAAAGATCCAAACACATGGACAAGGTTCACAGTGACAGGACAATAATTAGTTATCGTGAACTTTTTATTTTACAAAAAAATATACACATTTGTAGAATTGCCACCTTTATTGATTGTCTTTAGATTTACATAAGATTTGTATACTGTAGAGCTTCTGGCGTATATGAATTGTAAAAAAGTATACTCTTCCAGACAAACCTGCATGGCGCCTCTAGTTCTCCCATGATTAAGATTGCAAGACACATAGAGAAGTTCTTCATTATTAACTGCTGAAACAAATGCACTGCAGTCCCCCATTACCTATTTTTGACAAACAAACAATAAGAAGAATGCATACACAAACCATAGACAATATCCTGTTTATCAGCGTCATTTTTACAAGTAGTATATATTTATCACAAAAAAATCTATTTACAGTAATGTTTAACATAACATATGTAGTACAATTCAATGTACTGCCCAGTGGAGTACAAATATTGATTTAAATAAATCTTCATATGTTACAAATTTCACTGGTAATGATTTCATGAAAAGGATTTAGTGATTAATGCGGACGATACTGTAGTCCATTGGTGATGTGGGGTAAGACCTACCATTGGTTATTTTAAGTATTAGTGTTAAAATATTAATTTGCAAATGTTAATAGAAGAATAAGTCATACTTACCGCGTTCAAGCCATACTTGACTGGGCACATCCTTGTGTTTGAATGTGTCTTCCTGCATTTTGTCTCTCCAATTTGAAACTTTACTAAGAAAGAATCTTGCTCTGAGAGAAGCTGTGAATCAAAATGATAAAAAAAATCATACTATTTTTTGTCCTTGAACTAACTCAAATACTACAAGAAAAGTTGTGATTATGAAAGAGGCTGTATTTAAAAGAGTGGGATGCATATGCATAATGTGTTAACAAAAACAGAATCTACAATACATGGTGATAATTATGTGTCTGAAGACCTACAGAATTATCATGACTCACGGCATTATTAAAAATGTATTTCCTTTGGCCTGCAAAATCCAAGTAGGCCCTTAGATGGAACTACAGTCAATTCTTGTTAAAACAAACTCGAATTAGATGAATTTCCTGAGAGTATGAATTTTCTTCAAGGTCCTGGTAAAATGTAGCTGTCGCTTATTGTAAATTACTTCTTATAATACGAATTCACTTAACACAAATTTCCTGTCAATGCAAATAATTTGGAGCTGTCTCCCCCTCTCAAGAAAGAAAAATGTGAATAAAACTAAATGCTCTAGTTCGAACCGCTGAGTGTAAAGGATATTAGGAAATGTATTAACTTTCATCCACATTAGCACCTCTGTACTATATTTTAGTGCTGTTTGGGGACTACAGATCCTATGATGCATTAAAAGTTGCCATAGTGTTCACTGCAAAATGTGCACTATCATAGCAGATGAAAGTGGAGGTGTTGAAAACAGTGAAGATGTTGCTACAGATTTCAGCATTCCAACAAACACTTTGTCCACCATTCTAAAAAAAACAGGATACATGAATGCAGGTTTGTGAACAGCAAACTGTGGATGCAAGTTGTCAATATTTCTGATTTCCTCAAAACCCTGATGTTGAGGATGCCTTGCTTTTTTAAAAATGTGATCAGAATAGTACATGCAGGTTTCAAGTGCAGTTCATTTAGAATGGATACTTTTTAAAAGTTCACTTACAGCTGTTTTTTCAATGAAACGCATAGTACTTGTAAATGTATTATGCTTTTCATTGTTCTGTAATTTAAATTGTACTTCAGTGTTACTGTAACTTGACTGTAATTGGACAATTCTGGGCATGGAAACCCACCACCTATATTGATAATTTTAACTGTCCATGATAGTACTTCTAGAGATCTTGTGATTCTAACACAGTCATTTTCAACCTTTTTCTAAAACTGTACACTTTCTGTCTGAAGGTTTCAGCTCAAGTACCCCTTTACAATTTTCGTTCTATTGAATGGTACCAAGGTTGCAATAAAAGGCAGAATAACGTGATTAATATTTTTTCCCCCATTTATTTAATATCTGATTTGTGTCACTGACAAACTAATGTTTACGGAAAACTGAATCAGAAAACTGATTTTCTTAAAACGTCACTTTTCTGTGTTTACATGATTAACGATAGAAAGTCTAATTAGAATTCAACTGTATACATGGATTGAAGTTTTTGAAAAGCATGGGATATTTTCGCATGCAAAGTACTGTAGTAGTACCCTAATTACGATTTGAACAGACCGGACATTTTTCTGCGATAGAACGAAGACCAATTTCAATAACAAGTGCTTTATCGAAATGTCAGGTCTTAAATTCAAAGATTACTACCTATTTTCAGATTCCCCACAATGTGCAATCAGCCTTTCCAACAGCTCATCCTGTTCTATATTACCAGTTTCTTTTGCAGTCATTATTTAAAATTATCAAGTAATTTTAAAGCTGTAAAACATTTGCTGCTTCAGTATGGGCTATTAAAAAAATACATACGGACAAATATTACTTGATCCCTAACTATTATTATTATTATTATTATTATTATTATTATTATTATTATTATTATTATTATTAATTTATTTATTTCTTAGCAGATGCCCTTATCAAGGGCGACTTACAGTCGTAAACAAAAGTACATTTCAAAAATCACAGTACAAGTATTAATACAATTAAGAGCAAGATAAAATACAATGACTTCGGTCTAGCAAGTACAATACGATTCAAAAACGGAGCAAATGGATGCATGCAGACTGACTATATTATTACTATTTTCTCTGTTTTCTAAAACTACGTGCAGGAATTGAAGGACAAAGTTTGCACATGAGCAGTACGCTATCAGAATAAGTTTTCCGAAAAGTGCGTTACATATATATACATTATATACATTTGATTCGTTTTCGGAATTTAATCGGAAATTTCTAGGTGCTGTTTTCCGAAAACTGACCTACGGAATATTCCGATACATTTTCCGAAAACTGTGTTTACATGACTTGATATCGGAATTAGTTTTCGGAAAACTTAGTTTTCCGAAAAATATCGGAATTCTTATGCTCATGTAAACGCATTGATTGTTACAACTAGGTAAAAGTAATGTAGTGTGGCAGAGGTACACCTTTTGTACTGCCAGCAGCTAAACTAACTTAGTGGTTTGGTTGCTGGAGGTATTCTCATCAGCACTTGTTTTTGGCTGCTGTATGCTATTTTTTTTTTAATAATTAATTATTGCACATGACATGCGAATTTGGACCTGTTGTAAATTCATGTAAATTACATTTTCCTACTTAGAGAACTGGTAATGTTGATATAATAAATCATAGCTATTCCATCAGTGCACCTTAACCAATCACTTGGGTTGTTGGTCATTAAAAAACAGCATCTTCTCTTGGATTCCAAGGGAGTAAATTGCCAGGAAGCAGCAGTGGTATTTACTATAGGTTAATACTTAAAAACTCAAATAATTACCTCTACTTTTATAAAGCTTATACTAACTGGAGTGTTACTGCCCTGGAATCCGAAGAAAAATGTCTAAATTAGAATTTTAAAAATGAAAACATTCTATTTTCTGTCATTTGATTGGTCCAACTAGAATGTGTACAAAATGTAAATTTTATATATATATATATATATATATATATATATATATATATATATATATATATATATATATATATATATTTATTTATTTTTTTAAACGTGTACTTAAACATGCTTTTGACCCAAATGGTTTTCGTCTGAGTGTTCTTGGAGACTGAACGTTTTCGACATTATGACAATTAGGGAAAAGCAATAAAACATATTCAAGTTAAAACATCCCTTTAAAATGTACTGGTAGAAAAACAGAGTCAAATATTTTTTCTGTTTTGTCTTTACAAACTTCACACTTAAAAATCACCCAGCAGAGTTACCCCCCCTCCTCCCCCTCCCTCCTCCTTCCTCCTTTTGGCATTTCAAAAACAAATCATCTAGCATCTATAAAAGAGTAAGATGCCTTACCTCTGAATCTACGGTGTTCACTTTTATACAGTCAAACCAATGTTTGTGTGCATTTTCCACATTGTATTCTTTCACCGCTGAGATGATCACTTTGTCTGAACACTGAAAGGCAGTAACAAGCAGGCTACTCTGTAAACAGAGCAGTACTGCTAGAGTCCGTTCCATTGTGAATTGCTGCTGAAAAGCAGTTCAGGTTGGTGTTTTATACTTTAGAGATAATGCAGTCCAGATGTGAAAAGAAAGGTCTTGGAATTTACGGAATGCAAGTCCTACAGAAATAAACACAGGCTTAATCATTACCATTCTGACCTTTGCCTTAGTAGAAGAGTATTGTGCCATAATATCAGCCAATAACAGGAAATAAAGAAAATACAGAGCTGTGGCAAAGTGGTTGATTGGGTACAGATGCAGGAATGATGCAGTGCGTAATTAAGCAGACAGAGAGGTTTGTAATCCAGTTTGGAAAAAGGTTTTATTTTATATCCAGGTCTGGTGACCAAATAATAATCCCCGGCAATACACAGCAATGTGTAGTGCACAGAGTAAATAACAACAGGATTGCAGTCCCAAATAATAAACACAAATATCCGTCCCACAATATACTAACACGGTCACCAGTCCTGGGTGCGTGCAGCAGTGCTCGTGGTGGACAATACAGGTTTATAAGTGACAGTAGTGCAGTGCTGTTCTGAGTTTTGTGGTGGCCCTTGGCGACAGCTCCGGAACGTGTTAGCCGTCTAATAATAACAAACAAGACAATTATAGACAAACAAACAAAACACTCACGATGCGTCTTATCACTGGGTCTCTTACGGGTCCTTTCAGGTTCAATAACATAAACCAAAGCAAAGGAACAGATTGCGTCTCTCCGTCACCTTTTATGCCGTCACACATGACCCCTTGGTAAACGAGTGTAGCCGTCCCTCCAATCTGCAACTGCCACATCGTTTCCCTTCCGGGTCGATGAGTTAATGCACTGGAATACCGCCCCCTTTCTAGCTGGCCGACTTCCCTTGAGTCCTGGGAAAGAATTGTTGGGCCAACCCGTCCAAGGAACTCTGTTCTCGCTGCTTAGCATCCTCACAGGTCGGGAGGGAGATTTACTACCAAGAATCATTGTATTTCTGTCACAAGAACGTATCTTTAATTTCTAATATGACCTCCCTTTAATACTGGCACCAAAACACACTTCACTAAGTAACTATATTTTAAATGGGTTCTGTTTGTTCTCAACAATCTTGAGAGAAAGAAATATTGGAAATGGCTTAGTGACACACTGTAAATGTTTTTATTGCTAAGTTGCCAACTTTTAAGTGTTACTGTTGAGCTCTTACACCCCCAAGACTCATAAACTCTCCTACAAAACATCAAATTTCTCTGTTATTGACTAAGGGGCCCTCACAACAATACACTGAAGCTTCATGACTGCAGCTCCTTCTCTTGTTAGTTATGTGACACTGCTTGTCTTTTTGTAGGATGCAGATTATTAATTCTAAAATTACAACAAAAAAGTGTCAACATCATGGTGTGGGGTCAAAAGAATAAACTGTAAGTGAGCAGCTCTTCTGGTGTTGTGCAGATTTTTGTACTGGCTGTGCTTAGCTTGCAATTTTTTTCATTATCCTGGCTTTCCTGCACATTACAGGAACTGTAACTCACAATGGCTTTTTGAGCTCCTAAGTGAAAATAGGACTCCCACTGACTCCCATTTCAGTTCTCCTGAGCTATTTGGGAAAGTTGCAGGGTGAGGGAAAATCACTCAACATTCTAAATTAAAATAGAAGAGAATTTTAAATACCCTTGCATGTATGTTAGAGGAGTGTAGAAATTGTGATTGATGTAATAGGATGATCACATGAACGCTGAAAGGCAGTAACAAGCAGGCTACTCTGTAAACAGCAGTACTGCTAGGATTCGTTCCATAGTGAATTGCTGCTAAAAGGCTGTTCCATTTGTGTTTTTTACTTTAGGGATAATGCAGTCCAGATGTGAAATGAAAGGTCTTGGAATGCAAGCAGTAAACACAGGCTCACTAACCAAACAATTGTGTTTAAAAAAAGGTGTTTCTTAATTGTCACATGAACCATTCCGACCTTTGCTGAAGTGCTGTTAATGGAAACCAATAGCAGGAAATTAAAGAAATACAGAATTATCTTTAATTTCCAATATCCCTTTAATATTGGCTCAAAAACACACTTTGCATTTATGTTAGAGAAATGGCATGTAGAAATTGTGATAGATGCAATGGCTTAAAAGTTAGAATTGATTAACAATACTACTATAAAGAAGCATACAACTAAGTGGCAACAACATACTTAATCATGGAGAATAGGAACATGTAAGACTGTACTGCCTATCTGGAGTAGTCAAGGGTTGTGTGTGAAACCAAAGAAGGACATTTTTAAGCTTGGTTAGGCATTGCTGTTTACTATGTGTGGCATGAGACTGCTTGGTATATTAAAATTTGAAATGCCAAAAGGACAGTGCCCAAGGTCAAGGAACACTGCTCTGAACTGATTGGCCAAGTTTCTAGAGTCTAAGGAGCATATTGTTTGTCTCACAGACTCAAACGTTTTTTAGTAGAAGAACACAACATAAGTTCAGCTTTAGATGGAAAACGACAGTGAAATCAAGTGCTTTTTCAACAGCTGGAAATGTCAACCAAAGGTTTTCACAAGCCTTGGGTTATTCTGTGGAACAAATGGAAGGCCCTGAAACAGATGTACATGCAGGAAAGACAGAACCTCTCTCGCAGCGGTGCTGGAAGAATAAGATCATTCTGTCACTACGAAGAGATGGATAAACTCCTTGGACACAGGCCCATAGTTGCATCGTTTGCATCAAACATCAACAGCTCAAGCAGTAAGTTTATAAGTATTTATTGTGCTTTTAAAATTCATGAACACATCTGACTGCATACACGCAGTCTAATTTTTATGCCCTGCTCTGTAGCATTTCTAAAATCTATATTAAGAAATATGCTATGTCATATTACAGGAAATCAAAATGCTTGCTTTGGAATTTCAAGTGTAATGTGTAACATCCTGTCTAAGCATGTATGCCTAGAGCAGTGTATTTCCCCTAATATATTTACTGCTATATTAACAGTTAGAAAAAAAATAATACACTATAAAACAGACCAGCTTTCATAAAGATTTGTATGTATGTATTTTTTTTTTTAATGAACCTTTTCATAGTATTTTCAGAATAGAAATACAAATGTATTGGACTGTTTTCTCAATGCACAACATACAAAGAGTTATTTATGTGACTACAGAGAGTTCCCAGCAATTCAGGTTTGAAAGTAAACCGTATGGCAGACTTAATCTACTGTCCCAAGGTTTTTATTCTAAATTATACATTTAGTATTATAAAAATACTATGATCACCAAATCTGTTCTGATTCCACACAGGTCAGCCTAGCAGAGGTGACAATGTTGTGGATGTGTTCACTGATGATGAACTTGACAATGGTAAGTAAAACAATCATTTAAATATCCTAAAATGCTTAATAAACTAATAAATATGAATTTGATGTTAAAAATGTTTGGTACCTAACAATTTGTTTTCAGCTATGGTCACATTTCTGTGTAATGTTATGATGTACTTATAACCAGTTCTCATCTACTTTTTGCTTTATTATTTTCCTGTATGCCGAATCCCAAACAGAACAGTTGTTTCATGGTCCCAATACACAGCACAGCAAGTCTGCATGGATAAGGATGCCATGGAATTTGCAGACGATGGTGACAGATCAGAGTCATCTTTGCTGGAAGAGTTACCTACCAGCATCCAGCCCCCACCGGACAATTCAGGTAAGGATCAAGCTTCCAAAGATCCCAAAATTTATTGGAGACTTGTAGCAAAATAAGCTATTACACATGCAGTTCACTGTTTTGAATGGTGCGCCAGTGCAGGAGAAAGGCATGCACATACTACTGAGTTTCCAGCTGCTATTAGGCCAGAAGTGGGGGGTGAAATGAGGCAACTACATAATATGAATAATTACTTTGCACCACCAGGCCACAATCCTGTGGCACAAATCTCTCAGTTGCCTAGACCACAATTTCCTGCACACCTGGAATTCACAGCACCAACTCACACCACTGTTTCCTCCACACTACAACCAAACTCACCAGAAAATAATTTACAACTCTGGTTTTAGCTTTTAATTGCAATAATGTCAAAAAATATTCTTTCATGTTAAAGTCCTCAAACACCATTCAAGCAAATACAGCCAGCTGAGCAGTGTCGCTCGAGTCAACAGATTCATCACACTGTATTGAAAACCACTGACAACAACATAAATCCATGTCTATCTGTTCACAGACATCTTCGGATAATGCCGATACTCTCCTTGCTACAGTGTTAGCTGCCAGTTGCACGTCAGTTATAGCAGACATTAGCTATGTCTTGTTTTTTAAATCTTTGAATAACGATTCGGCCATGACAGTCATTGTGCCTGTCTGTAAATGCCGTCTTGTTTTTTGCTAGAAAGTAAACAACCTGGAAAGAGGCTTCTGTTACAGCATTTGCCTTTTTCACTGGTTTGGTAAAAAATGCAAAGTCGGCTTTAGTTCACTTATTTTTTTGACTTGGAGATTGCTTCCTGTAGGAAATATTTTTTCAAAATCTTATGTACTGTTATGTAGTGCCTCTCAACATTGCTATTTTTTCCAACTGCAACTCTCTCACCACAAATCAGGCAAATGTCTTTTATTCTTGTAAACAAAAACTCATTTTCCCACTCTGTGGAAATAGTAAGTTTTTTGTCTTTTTTTTGGACGAACCTGCTTCTGCATCCATGATTCACGCTCAACCGATGAGGTGTAGTGACTGACTTTTTTTTTAAAAAATACATAAAATAATAACTGTGCATGCTTTCCAACTCGGTAACTAATCATAAGATTCCAAAACTGCTATGATAGGCCTGTAATGCTTACTATGAAGTAACACACACACACACACACACCACACACCAGGGTCGGATTAACCTATATGCAAATTACGCTATAGCGTAGGGCCCCCAGCAGAATTGGGGCCCCCGCAAGGTCGTTGTTTGTTTTGGACATTTTACAAAAACTGCATGCAGGCGGACGGGCCCACATACACAGGAAGAGAGGCGCACAGAAGCTTGCTTTTGGTTAATTTTGTTCTTTTATGACAGCTAAGCATTTCTTTCTTGATTACAGCATCCCTGCTAATGTACAATACTCATTGGGGAGGGGGTTATGATATGTTTTGGGAACTTGTCAGTAAAAGTGCTTAACTTATAAGATCTGTCACATCACAGCATCTAAGTAAATAGCAAAATAATAGCCAGGGCAAGCGCCCGGGGCCCCGACGACAGAGGGGGGCCCACAGACATACAGAAATAAAATTGGAAATATGAATAAATGTACTATTTCTGTGCCTGCTATCCTACTCAAGCAGCCTTTAGGACTAGAAACGTTTTGTTTACAGTCAACTAAACTAAACTATATGCATGCAGTGAAGTGAAACTTTTAAGATCTCCCTCCTTTTTTCCCCTTTTCCTGCTTGTGTCTTAAATCTGCCAATTAAAGACACCCTATAATTGGCACATTTACTTTCCAACAATCAAGACTTTCATTTGACAAGTGTTTTGTCAAGCCTCAATATCATAACGTCTATTATTATCATAACGCCCGAACGTCTGTTATAATTATATGATTTTAAACCATCAAAAATGAAACCTGACAAACCTCTGGAACCTCTAAATAAAACGAAACTCAGATCTCGATGTCAAAAACAGAAGAAAACGACAAAACAATAACATTTAAAAAACTGCAAAGTAAACTGTCACATTTTATATGTAAATTTAAAAAATATTATTTCTGTAAAGTTTGTGTTCTGTTTTCTGTTAATTATGTACTAAGTAAGCTACCGGTACAGTAAAAAAAGAAAATGAGCTAAAATCATATAGTTTTAATTAAACATATATGTATTTTTTTTGTACTATTTTCAGATTGTACTGTAGTAATCCAGCACTGGAGGTCCATTGCCCGGGGCCCACAAAAACCTGGCACCGGAACCTGATAATAGCCAGTGCATTTTAATTAATTAAGAAGTTGCTGAGTTGAAGAGGGGAATGAAAAGCTAAACTTGTGCCACCAGTAGTTTTTATTTTCTTTTTGAACTGGTACAATTCTAAAAGGATACTTGCTATTACTTCTACCAGATGAACGCCTTGTTCACCTGGTAGAGTTAACAGTGCCATAGATGTACCCTACTTCACTCATTCCAGACTGTTGTGATGCTGATGCGCTGGGGAGACCGCACTGTGGTTGATCCCCGGAGCCATCATCGCAGCCGTTGTGTGTGCTGATGCGCCAGGGAAGCAAATAAGCTGATCCCTGGAGCCAGCATTACACTTCAGCCATCAACACCAGACAGAAGGATATTGGTATTACTGGTCCGTAGAAATAATCTATGAACAGGTTTGGAAAAATATATATATTTTGATATATACTGTATATATATAGCATATATATATAGTTCTGCTGCTGTTGTTGTATATATTTCGGGTAAACTAACAAAACCACTGACCCATTAACCCCAGCTGATGTTATATTATGCATTTGCTAATGCTTTTGTACTTTACTGCCTGGGACTGAAGCTTTTTTATGTCTGTGATCCATTTTGTGTTCTATGTTCCCACTGATATTTGAATGTTAATTAAAATGATCATTAGCAACAGTGATATTTTATTATTATCACTGCATGTGATTTCTGTCGTATGGTACAAGGCAATAAAGGCATACACAGTTTAACAAGCCTCATGCCCAGCTATGATCAGCAAAGAAAAAAGCCTACATAAAGTGCTCAGATAAGTTATCTAATTCAATTCGAAGACACTTTCTCATTGTTATTGATTGGGACTGAAAAAAAATGCATAAATTGAAAATAAAGTAAAAGTTAGGAAATATCATCTTGCAATTAACAGGTTCCTACGATGTTGTGTACGGTGTTCTCACCTATTTCAAACTTTGCATATGATTCGTATCAAATTAGCTTTATACTGGGCTTGTTTGTATCCGAATATCTCATAGGGAGCTCAAAGCAACCCATGAACACAGTCTCAACGGGGCTGACGGACCACCCTGTAGTGTATGAACTATCCTTAAGAGTGAAGAAAATATAAACCGTGTTCACAGCACTGTATTGGTGCATAACCGTAACTGTATAAAAAAATATATAGGCTATGTAATAACTGCAGACAGATGGACACAGTGATGACGTTTCTCACATTTCTATACGGCAGCTCCACAATTGGGAGAATATATATTTTTCCCTCCATAATGAATTATAAAGTGTAATGCCAATCACGTTGAATATAAAAGCTTTTTTTTTTTTAAATGCAATTCTCAAGTCTGCAAATCATAAAAGTATCTAATTTTGGTTTGAAACTGGAAAATGAATCGTTACCATGGACAGGCATGATGGAAAATACTGTACAGTGACTGCATCTGTATTTGTCACTTTCTTTTTTAAATTTTTTGTGCAAACTCCATGGCCGAACATGTATTTAAGAAAAATTAATCCATGCTCAGTTCTTCTAAGTGCTGTGAAAGAACGGGCTGGAAATGTCCCCTCTATGCTCTGCTCCAGCAACTACCCCGTTCCGCTCCCCCCGCTCCATATACAATTGGCTATATATATATGTGTGTGTCTACTTGTCAGGAGCTACTTTTAAACCAACTACCAGTAGTTTATGGAAGGCCATCTGGGTCAAAAACGTGTGCTGTTAGTACACGTTTCAAATAAATTACAATGTGTAGTACTGCGATACACTACGCGTTCTAATTTGTTAACTAACTATTTTTACTACACTTACAAATTTGGTCCAATCAGTTCTTTAGAAATGAAATAAGAGCCAGTGAATTTAAAGAAAATAGTATGTGCACTAAATGCCTCACATTTTCCATGCTCTTCCAAAAGTGATCAGAGAATCTGAGCCTTTGAATATTTTTAAAAGCTGCCTCAAAACATACTTTTTTAAACTTGCCTTTCCAAGTGTTTAACTTCTGATTGTGTTCTGATTTTTTATTTTTTTTTATTTCTGTCACCGTAAACGGCGAGTTATTAATAATAATACAATGCACATTACACTGGATGGATGTGGTCTTTTTTTAGTGGATTTTATTGTTTTTATCATTATTAATAGTAGTCGATGCAATTCAGTTTTTTCAATGCAGATTCGTTCTGCTTGTTCATTTTCTAACGTCTGCATATCCTTGTTTACGTTTGCTTTATACTTTGGGGGTGTACAATACAGTGGCATTGTGTTATAAAATAAAACTATTACTTAATACCCACTGACACAACCTTTTAACGATGTTGCTGGAATGTTGCAATTCAGTTATGTTAATGCCATAAGGTTGTATCATGTTAGCGGCGTCTCCATGATTACATCTGAAGTATTTGAAGTTGTTAGTGATGTTACATAATAAACGCTGGGTCTCAATAGCCGTTGGGGCTTCTGGCAAATATTGTAAAGAAACACACCCGCCGCTATACAAAATAAAATTATTATTATTATTATTATTATTATTATTATTATTATTATTATTATTATTAATAATAATAATAATAATAATAATAATAATAATAATAATAGATTGTGAAGACCCTTACTGTTTTTGACAGTAAAGCAGGAGACTGAGAGTTATTATTAGCAAATGTGTTATACATGATAATAAACAAGGTCCCTGTCCGGGCCAGGACCACACCACGTAAAATAACAAATGCCAAACCTCAATGAGATGGCTGCACTCAGAAAGTGTATGCTTGCAGCGCGGAAGAAAATCTCTCGCCGCCATATTTGCAATATTCCTTATTTTAAATTGATGTCTTCTTGTCTAAATGGTAATGTTATTGGCTACTGTGCCAATTACATTGTGCATAAGAAGCGATTACAAGCGAATACGTTGTCATGACAAGCCATTAATGTAAAATGACTATCCACCAACATAGGAAATACGTAGCTCCTGTCATTTTTTTAGAACACGTACCAGTTAAAATTGCTACACGTAGTCATTTCTGTGCTCTGATTGGTCCAAATGATTATGTGTAGTGAATACTTGAAACGTGTACTACACAATGCGTTTTTGACCCAGATGGCCTTCCATAGTAGCTTGCGATCGACGTGTTGCATTAGACGATCATAGGTATTGCTCTCTGTTTCATTTTGCTGTGCTGGCTTGCTGGCATATTATAGAAGACTTTCTTTGATGTTTTATATCAATATCTAATCAATCTGTAGGTATGTTCAGTGTTTTAATGTAATTTAAACCACTTTAAAAACTATATATATATATATATATATATATAAAAATATATTTTAAACAAATGTGTGTACATTATATACATGACTATATTATTTCTTTTGGTGACACAGTATTTGTCAGGTTGAGATGAATTGATGTTTTCAGGTCCTGGTAATGTATAGACTGTCAGCAATATACCAAAAACATTTTTATTCACTGATATGTAAATATATACTTATGTTTTGTTTTTGTTTTTTAAAGTACCTTCAATAGGAGTCAAATTTCACTAATGAGAAGACTATTCTGTATAAAACAGGCAATGCTACGTTCGGTATGATTCTTTTGTTACATCAGAAATCACTGCCTCACATCAGCTGTGACAGAAAGAGACACTTATTAGGCTACATACACACACACACTGCAGTTGGATCAACCGTATTTACAAATGGCACTCGCTGCAGTTGTTTGTTGTACACGCACACACCTTTCTTACTGAAGTGAGTGACTCCCTGTTTAAACAAACCACTGAACTCGAGACATCATTACATGCCGATCATGAGTTTTGTGTGACAACATGGAGGCTGTGTTTTTGTTTATGTTTTTGGAAGAAAGTACTGTACGTAATCGATCGAGAGCTTGTCAAGCACAGCTATGCTCTTTTCTGTAAACGACGTTTTGCCTTTTCTGCTAAATACAGTGGTGACGAAGTACCATGACGGTAGATTGAAACATTTGGGCAATCTTCCGACCAGAAGGCTGGTGGGAACGATTTGAGTGGTTTCCAAATGACTGGATTAAAAATGTATGCATGTCTAAGGAGTTGTATATGTGTCTTTGTCATTTACTGAGACATTTCCTGGAGTGCCAAAACACACAGATGAGACGTTTGGTACCGGTGGGAAAGAGTTGCGATCGCACTGTGGTGTTAGGGATACGAATTGTCCCATATTGTTTTATTTAAGTTGCAAAACCAAAAATACTATTTTTTTTTCTTACAACAAAATATTATACGGTATTAACTGTACTTTGATTAAATAAAAAAAGTATATTATATATATGCACTATTTTTGATTAAATAAAAAAGTATATTATATATATGCACTATTTACCATTGTATGAATGTATTATTCATCAATATTACAAAATCTACTTGGCTCATCAGACACTATATATTTTCCTTTAGCCATGTTTATCACACGGAAATGTCTGATAAACAATGACATCATTAGTTGCACAGAAATCCACTGAGCACCAACTGCGGTTGTGTTAGTGCGGTTGTAATACACACACACACACAGTTAGTGTGCATTAACTAACTGAACTGAATTAATAATTGAATTAACCGCTCTGAAAATGATTTACTAGTGTAGTTGTCGCTGCCCTTTGTAACCGAACTGTGTGTGTATACAAACCATATTAAGAGCAAAAGGTGAACTCGCAACCACATTTAACCTGTGTGTGTACGTAGCCTTATTGCAAAGTGGGAGGGTTTTTTTCTGTTTGTTTCTACACACACTTCCCCGCCCCTGTTACCAGGGGAAGTCAAAAAGCAATCAGCACAGCGCACAAACAAACTAGATGCTGATAAAAGCCCGGTGTATTAATACAAAAAAGTTTTTTTTAAAAAAGAAACATGAAGAAATAATAAAAAGACAAATGCACATTAAAAAAGTAATCTCCAAGTTAACTGTGATTAATTGACAGCCCTAATATAAATTCTTTCAGAAATGGGAATTTTTTTTAAGTTAGAAGGAACAATTGGGGCAACCTTGGCCAGCACCAGCAAATAGGCTATAAAAGCAGTGGGAGTCAAGGTTGCCCCAATTGTTTCTACTAACTTGACTTGTGTTTTTGATGCAAGTTTGAGCCACTTTTATTGTGCCTGAAAAACACAAGCCAAGTTAGTAGAAACAATTGGGGCAACCTTGGCCCCCATTGGTTTTACAGTTGTGTCTATTTGCTTTGTGCTGGGCAAGGTTGCCCCAATGGTTTCTTGAAACTTAGCTTGTGTTTTTTTATATCTCCACTTTAAATGGCTGGGCACTTTATATTAACTTGGCATTTTTGGCTGATAACTTGGCAACTTGACTGATAACTTGGCATTTTTTCACATTTCCAATGTATTTGTTTTAGATAGACATTACAATAAGTGTGTTCCCTAGTATATTTCCATGTTGACAAAACAAGTTAATTGTCATTAAGCTCGGATGTCCTGTAATATATAGTACTGTGCAAAAGTTTTAGGCAGGTGTGAAAAAATGCTGTAAAGTAAGAATGCTTTCAAAAATAGACATGTTAATAGATTATATTTATCAATTAACTAAATGCAAAGTGAGTGAACAGAAGAAAAATCTAAATCAAATCCATATTTGGTGTGACAACCCTTTGCCTTCAAAGCAGCATCAATTCTTCTAGGTACACTTGCACAAAGTCAGGGATTTTGTAGGCATATAGTCAGGTGTATGATTAAACAATTATACCAAACAGGTGCTAATGATCATCAATTCAATATGTAGGTTGAAACACAATCATTAACTGAAACAGAAACAGTTGTGTAGGAGGAATAAAACTGGGTGAGGAACAGCCAAACCCAGCTAACAAGGTGAGGTTGCTGAAGACAGTTTACTGTCAAAAGTCATACACCATGGCAAGACTGAGCACAGCAACAAGACACAAGGTAGTTATACTGCATCAGCAAGGTCTCTCCCAGGCAGAAATTTCAAGGCAGACAGGGGTTTCCAGATGTGCTGTCCAAGCTCTTTTGAAGAAGCACAAAGAAACGGGCAACGTTGAGGACCGTGAGACGCAGTGGTCGGCCAAGGAAACTTACTGTAGCAGATGAAAGACACATCATGCTTACTTCCTTCGCAATCGGAAGATGTCCAGCAGTGCCATCAGCTCAGAACTGGCAGAAAACAGTGGGACCCTGGTACACCCATCTACTGTCCGGAGAAGTCTGGTCAGAAGTGGCCTTCATGGAAGACTTGCGGCCAAAAAGCCATACCTCCGACGTGGAAACAAGGCCAACCGACTCAACTATGCACGAAAACACAGGAACTGGGGTGCAGAAAAATGGCAGCAGGTGCTCTGGACTGATTGAGTCAAAATTTGAAATATTTGGCTGTAGCAGAAGGCAGTTTGTTCGCCGAAGGGCTGGAGAGCGTACACGAATGAGTGTCTGCAGGCAACAGTGAAGCATGGTGGAGGTTCCTTGCAAGTTTGGGGCTGCATTTATGCAAATGGAGTTGGGGATTTGGTCAGAATTAATGGTCTCCTCAATGCTTAGAAGTACAGGCAGATACTTATCCATCATGCAATACCATCAGGGAGGCATCTGATTGGCCCCAAATTTATTCTGCAGCATGACAACGACCCCAAACATACAGCGAAAGTTATTAAGAACTATCTTCAGCGTAAAGAAGAACAAGGAGTCCTGGAAGTGATGGTATGGCCCCACAGAGCCCTGGTCTCAACATCATCGAGTCTGTCTGGGATTACATGAAGAGAGAGAAGCAACTGAGGCTGCCTAAATCCACAGAAGAACTGTGGTTAGTTCTCCAAGATGTTTGGGCCAACCTACCTGCCGAGTTCCTTCAAAAACTGTGTGCAAGTGTACCTAGAAGAATTGATGCTTGATGCTGTTTTGAAGGCAAAGGGTGGTCACACCAAATATGGATTTGATTTAGATTTTTCTTCTGTTCACTCACTTTGCATTTAGTTAATTGATAAATATAATCTATTAACATGTCTATTTTTGAAAGCATTCTTACTTTACAGCATTTTTTCACACCTGCCTAAAACTTTTGCACAGTACTGTACATATGCATTATATTATACATATGCGTGGATAAAACTCCCTGGGGTCTTCAAAAAAGTTTTTGTTTTTTTGCATGCAATGCGATGTGTGTGACTAGTCCATTTTAAAATATCAATAAATCGTTTAATATAAATGATAGACATCAAAATAAATGTGTTCCCTAGTATATTTCCATGTTGACAAAACAAGTTAATTGTCATTAAACTCGGATGTCCTGTAATATATATATAGAAGGACATTTTTATCTTACTTTGGTGACTTATTTCTCTTACTGTATGATAGGTATTTACTTTTTTCTACATTTCTCCTAAGAGTGTTGGGAACAACAAATTAAAAGTGAAATGGTGCTTTTGGCTGATTTACTTTTGCTGGGTCAATACCCTGAAAACTCATAAACTATCCTTGCTGTATAAAGAGTCTCGCTGATAACTTGGCACAAGGTACTACCGTTCCTCTCAATAATTTGTTAGAACATTTACATTATTTCTTTCTAATGGATATTTAAGTTTTGGTTTAATTTTCTTGATTATTTGAGGCTGTGTGAGGAAGTTGTTCAGATCAGTACTATTTCACTTTTGCTTGATCTGCTTGGTTTCAATAAGCTTTTTTTCTCCATTTACTGTTTTAGTAAAAGCATGAATGAACCCTCCAAAATCAGAGAAAAAAGTCAGTAGGCAAGAGAAACAGTGAATAAAAGCGCACTAATTTCAACAGAAAATAAAATAAATGCAAATAAATAGAGAACAGCAGACAAAGACAGAAACCACATAGGAAATAAAAATGAACAGGATATTGGTGCGAGATATCAGAAAAAAATGTAATCTTGATAACTAAAAAAAAGCTTATAATTATGAATTCAGGCAGTGGCAGAGAGGGGGAGAAAGGGCATAAATACCTCTCTGGATCTCAAAAGAGAAAAAAGAAGAGCAGAAGTTAATGAAGTGCTCAAAAGCCAGGAAAACGTACACATTTTGCGGCACAAAAGCTAATTTCTGATGATGAGAGTCACTGAATTGACCTGCTGGATTGAACTTTTTCCATTAATACAGACAAAAGCTGTAACCATTGCCAACTGTCTGAGAAAAGACATATTTACGCGATGGGGTATGCCTGCCTATTTGTTGTCTGATTGGGGTCCGCAGTTTGTCTTGGAGTTGCTGACTACTCTTTGTAAGCGGTGGAATGTTGTAAAGAAACTGCGTATCATCCGCAGACAAATTTCTCGGAGCGTATTGCTAGGATACTGAAGTCTATGATGGCATCCTATGTGCAAGAACTACATGCTACATGGGATTGTTATTTAGAAGAATTCAGATATGCTATTATTTCATCCAAGCAGGAAACTACTGGTTATTCCCCTGCAGAGCTTCACTTAGGCAGATCACTGAAGGGACCTATCGATAAGCTTTGTTCGGAGTAGGTATATCACCTGACATGCCTGCTTATGACACCTTGCAACTGGTTCAGGATCTGAAGGAACATGTGCAAAGCAATGTTGCCAAAGCTAAAGCTCAACAGAAGAGGAATTATGATAAGCACTGGAGAACTATTAGTTACAAGTCCCAAGACAGAGTGTGGGTGCGTAATCGTGTTCTCTCTGATGCTTCCAAACTAGCACCTCACTGGAAAGGCCCTTATCGCATTGTTGAGAAACAGGGTCCAGTGAATTATCTAGTTATCTAGTTTGCTTAGAAGAAACTGGACAAGGTGCCAGGACTATATGTTTGTAACTTAAACCCTTCTATCCTACAGCCAAAGAGCTTGATGTCCAGCTTCGTGAAAGGGTACCTGAAATCCTTAAGGATGATGATGTTAATGAAGAGTCAGAGTTTGCTGGGTTTACCAAAGAGGATTTAACCACAATGACTTGCGCCTTTCAAAGGGGGGATGTGGCGAAGTGTATATATATATATATATATATATATATATATATATATATATATATATATATATATATATATATATATATATACAGTACTGTGCAAAAGTTTTAGGCAGCTGTGAAAAATGCTGTAAAAGTAAGAATGCTTTCAAAAATAGACATGTTAATAGATTATATTTATCAATTAACTAAATGCAAAGTGAGTGAACAGAAGAAAAATCTAAATCTAATCCATATTTGGTGTGACCACCCTTTGCCTTCAAAACAGCATCAAGCATCAATTCTTCTAGGTACACTTGCACACAGTTTTGAAGGAACTTCGGCAGGTAGGTTGGCCCAAACATCTTGGAGAACTAACCACAGTTCTTCTGTGGATTTAGGCAGCCTCAGTTGCTTCTCTCTCTTCATGTAATCCCAGACAGACTTCGATGATGTTGAGATCAGGGCTCTGTGGGGCCATACCATCACTTCCAGGACTCCTTGTTCTTCTTTACGCTGAAGATAGTTCTTAATGACTTCGCTGTATGTTTGGGGTTGTTGGCATGCTGCAGAATAAATTTGGGGCCAATCAGATGCCTCCTGATGGTATTGCATGATGGATAAGTATCTGCCTGTACTTCTTAGCATTGAGGAGACCATTAATTCTGACCAAATCCCCAACTCCATTTGCAGAAATGCAGCCCCAAACTTGCAAGGAACCTCCACCATGCTTCACTGTTGCCTGCAGACACTCATTCATATGCGCTCTCCAGCCCTTCGCGAACAAACTGCCTTCTGCTACAGCCAAATATTTCACATTTTGACTCATCAGTCCAGAGCACCTGCTGCCATTTTTCTGCACCCCAGTTCCTGTGTTTTCGTGCATAGTTGAGTCGCTTGGCCTTGTTTCCACGTCGGAGGTATGGCTTTTGGCCGCAAGTCTTCCATGAAGGCCACTTCTGACCAGACTTCTCCGGACAGTAGATGGGTGTACCAGGGTCCCACTGTTTTCTGAGTTCTGAGCTGATGGCACTGCTGGACATCTTCCGATTGGCGAAGGGAAGTAAGCATGATGTGTCTTTCATCTGCTGCAGTAAGTTTCCTTGGCCGACCACTGCGTCTACGGTCCTCAACGTTGCCCGTTTCTTTGTGCTTCTTCAAAGTGCTTGGACAGCACATCTGGAAACCCCTGTCTGCCTTGAAATTTCTGCCTGGGAGAGACTTTGCTGATGCAGTATAACTACCTTGTGCCTTGTTGCTGTGCTCACTCTTGCCATGGTGTATGACTTTTGACAGTAAACTGTCTTCAGCAACCTCACCTTGTTAGCTGAGTTTGGCTGTTCCTCACCCAGTTTTATTCCTCCTACACAGCTGTTTCTGTTTCAGTTAATGATTGTGTTTCAACCTACATATTGAATTGATGATCATTAGCACCCGTTTGGTATAATTGTTTAATCATACACCTGACTATATGCCTACAAAATCCCTGACTTTGTGCAAGTGTACCTAGAAGAATTGATGCTTGATGCTGTTTTGAAGGCAAAGGGTGGTCACACCAAATATGGATTTGATTTAGATTTTTCTTCTGTTCACTCACTTTGCATTTAGTTAATTGATAAATATAATCTATTAACATGTCTATTTTTGAAAGCATTCTTACTTTACAGCATTTTTTCACACCTGCCTAAAACTTTTGCACAGTACTGTATATATATATATATATATGTGTGCTGTTTATTATTATTTGTATTATTATTGTTTGCGGCGCGGACGTAAAGTTGCCACCATTATGTGTTTTTGTTTTGTATTTGATTTTAAAACCTCGTGAGGATGCGTGACTGATCAGCTACTGATTGTTTAACTAGCTGACAGTCACGCATCCCAACTAAACTCATGCAGACTGTGGCCGAGGGGTAATAAGATAATTAATAGCTAGTTAACCCCTCGGCAAGAATATAAAAGCCTGCAGCTTTCTTTGTTCAGGGAAGGGTTCAGAGTGGAGAACGACTGTGGAGAGGAGGTAATAGTAAAACACAGAGAAATAACAATTGCTAAACATGCTGGTTAATAAACCAGGACGATACTTGTTATTGTTGTTTGTTTGTTTGTTTGTTTGTTTGTTTGTTTGTTTGTTTGGCCAATGTGCCCTTTTCTTTTGTATTTATTTAAATCTTTTGTTTGATTATTATTTAATAAAATACTGAGCACCGTAGCGACTCAGTTTCGTCCCACTACTTCCTGAGACTGTGTTTCTGATCTGACGTCACCCCTGTAGCCATACTGTTCAAAGCGGAGAATGTAGCAAACACGGTAAATCGATACTGTACATTTAAAAGAAAAAAAATAGTGTTTAAAAGCTGAGCAGCGAGCTTGCTTTGGAGCCTTGCAGTGTCTGGAGTGCGCAAAGAGAAGACCCTGAAGCACTTTTTTTTTTTTCTTTTAAATGTACAGTATCGATTTACCATGTTTGCTACACATTTGTAGGTGTGACAAAAGCTTTTTTCTGTACATAGTTTATGCAGTGTCATTTTTAGACTACTTTGCTACTGATTATTAACCAGAAAAGACTATAATAAACACTGCAAGACTGACCAGGCTACCAGCCCCTTGAAGACATCGTTTATCTATTCATACCATGGCTGAAAGGGGGGCCCCATGTGCTAACCTTATAGGGCCCACAAAGAGGTAAGGCCGGCCTTGATCATAGCTATAGGTGTTATCATATTTGATGCTTCATGGGCAAGGGCTTGGACACACTGTAACGATATTCCCCAAAATGAATTCACAAATCATTTCTGATCTTTACAAAGTAAGGCACACAGTGATACCTAGCTTCTGCATTTTGGATGTAACTTCTTGTGGGATGACATTTAATATAAATTATCCTAGACTATTTCTTTTTTTATATTAAAAAAGTGAATCCTTAAATTCTGGAAAGGCGAGAAATGTCCAACTTTCACAGATGAATGCAAGTGATTATAGAGCCAATGTACAATGTGCTGCAGGGATTTTAAAATTAAGTAGAGTGATCTGGAAGCAAAGTGAACTGGTGTTTTTTGCAGACACTAATGCTAATTAGAAAAAAAATGCTGCAAGATACGTTTGAAAACCTTGGAGCCATCAATGACTTGGAAAATTGAAAATATGTGAAGTAAATGCATATTTAATAGATTCAATTACACTGCTGGCAAACATCAAGGTTTCACGACTACTATCGCCAAGATCATTTGGAACTTATATTGAACCGCCATACAATTGAATAAGAGGCTACAATATTTAACGTTCTGATTAAACTATCCCTAAGGAACAGTTTTAGTTATGATTGAGATTGAGATGTTTAAGAATTAAATTAAATACTGGTGTTTTGGGGGGCTGTAAATAAATGTATGCCATTAGGCTGGGAGCCTATAAACAATCTCCAGCTTCAATATATGTTTACTAAAACCGTAGATAAAACCCCTTTTCTATAATGCAATTGCCGAAGGGTAAACAAGTTTCACCTAAAGGAGTCAATTAGGCAAAATAATCATGTATATTGTATGTTTACAAAAGTATGTTATATGGTTTTGTTGTACACTGTCTAAAATGCATCTATGAGCTTGTATTTTGGTATGTAGAGGCTTATATACTGTACAGTGTACTTTAAATAAGCAATTTTTGGAGTGGTTGTCAGTTAGGGATGGTTGAAAAGCACATTCAAAAACAAACAAACCATCCATCATGTTTTCAGGTCATGGAAGAATAACTTATTGAAGGAAGACAAACACCCTAGTCTCTGTAAGTCTCCTTGGATAAAGGCGCCTGCCAAAATAACAAATAATAACAAATAATAATAACTCACGGCTACTGGCATTCCTTACTGAACACAGTGTCCTGAGTAAGAATGGCTTTCTACCAAACCACCAAACCTCTGATCATATTTACACCTTACTCACCCTAATAAACAAACACATCCACCAAACTAATGAAGGAAAAATATTCACCTGCTTTATAGATTTTAAAATTTGGCACGAAGGACTATTTAATAAACTTCTTATAAGTGGTTTAGGAGGTAAAGTCAAATGGGTAATTGTACGTAAAAATAATGTGTAAAAAAGAATGTAATTGTATGTAAAAATAATGTGATATCTTGTAACAATTGTAAGTCGCCCTGGATAAGGGTGTCTGCTAATAAATAATAATAATAATAATAATAATAATAATAATAATAATAATAATAATAATAATAACTAGTAAAGAAACACCAACTTGGCAACAGTGTCAATGACAAAATTACAGCAATAACATTGAAACAAATTGATCTCAATAATAAAATGACATACCTTGAGCATTGGCATAATGAAACAAAATTAATTAACAAATTGGAATGCGACCTGGCCCTGAACAGGGACTTTACCCTGGCAAAATACCTTGTCAGGGTAAAAGATCCCAAACAAAGACAAACCCCAACTGTGAGCTGTGAGAAGTTGAAACAGAGGTGCACTTCCTGCTGTTCTTCTCCAAATACTGCCAAATAAGGGACACATACCTCCCTAAATTCTTGAGTCAATTGACCTAGTTTCCAACCCTACCTGACCCTGAGAAAGTACGGATCCTGCAGGGAGAGGAGGCTGTGACAGCAGAGCTGGCAGCCCAGTACGTGTGTGCCTGTCACAGCCTGAGGGACAGTGTGTAGACACTCAATAGAAGTGCACTGTTTATTGTTAAATTAGATGATGCTACTCGTGCGAGAGCACTTGTTTAGTGTTTGTCTGTCTGTTTTGGCCACCGTGCCGTTTTGTTTTGTGTTTTGTTCCCACTTCTTATTTATTAGAATGCGCAAGCAAGCACTTTTCACCATTTCACTCACACTGCTGTGTTTCTTCCAGGTCTGACATCACCGCTCAGGCCAGCTTGTCACACAGGAATAAAAGTAATGTATTTTTATTTGCAAATAAGTACCAATACAGTTAATTTATACAATTATCCACTTCCAACAACAGCCCGAAGATAACAGCCCAAAATAATTATGTGGTATTTATTAAAATCTTCTGTATGTTTTTAATTACTTGGTAATGTTATCTTGCCACAGGAGATGTCATAGTTTCCACAGTAAGTCAGTGCTCCAGGCATGAGCCAAGGGGTGAATAATATTCTTCTGAAGCTCCACAGAACCATATTATGTTAATATTTTTCCCTTCTGTATATTGCCAAATGTTGCTTTCATATATTTTGACAACCTGGCAGGGAATGTTTCTCCTCTTCCAAACAAACCAGAACTGTAAGCTCAAGTGCACACCTGCAGGGCTGGCCTTTGTCCTCCAAAGGACAGTGGCTTGCTGACATTCACTTTTGAGTTCCTAGGTGTAAAAGGCAATTAGCTTTGGATTGGAGGACACCCACTGCCCTTCAGTTCTCCTGGGCTGGTGAGTTAATGTATCTGCACATTATACAGTACATTGGGGAGCAAAAAAAACCCCAAAAACTTATAAGAATAAATAACACCCCAGCACCCTGTTGTAACATCTTATTTTGTTGATAATATTGTGATGGCTGTTTGTCATTGGTGGCCATCCCAACTTTTCAATCCAACCACATGTGAAATGGAGGAATGTTCTTCAGATTATTTCAGTTCACTTGTAGTTGTTGGGTCTAGCAGCCTGTAGTTCTATCTTATGTCAACCCATGTGTGCTCTTGCATGTGAGTGACACCCAAAGCAACCCAATTACAGAAAGCAACCACAGGGATTAATTTAGCAAGGATCCCTCTGAAAGAAATAATGACCAAAACACAGGAACCAGTCCAGCTAACTGCCGGCATCGCTCCTAAAGGATTTGATTATTACCAAGTGTGACAGGGTGACTGGGCGGTGACGTCAGACAGATGCAGGAAGTGAAACACACACCAGGCAAGTACTGCAGTTAAAAAGAAAGAATCGGCTGGCCGCCGTATTTATTAACAAAAAGAAATAAAATATTCAAACAAAAACAACACTTGCTCACAGAGCGAAAATAAATATTCAAACAAAACAAATCTCGAACACAAAATACCAAATAAAACCCAGGTCAGGCTGAGCAACTGCCTTCTCTGTTCCTGGATTATTATTCTTTTGCTTCAGTTTCGCTTAGTTTCACTTGCCTTCTCTCCACTCTCGTACCAAAACACTCCACCGCGAGCTGGAGCGCTGCAGTCTTTTTATATTCAGGTGACCATCTCCCGATTAGCAACAAAATTAATCACTTAATTAATTCGGGAGATGGCCACCTTCTGCACGAGTTTACTAATTAATGCTGTGGATGGGGCTTCCCATCCACACGACTAAACAAACTAAAAACACGGCTACACCGTCATATTTATAAACAAAATAATAACACGGCGGTACGCCATCACAAATACAATAAATCATAATAAACAAATACAAAATAACACGGGCGGAGGGGGACCCCGTTCTAAAATAAAATAAACAAATCAATGTACAGGGCTGCTCGCCCTGTTACATATCCCCCCCCCCCCTTGTGCAACGCACACTTGGCCCCACGCCACCTCCCCCTCAGTCTCAAAGTCCCGGAAGAGGGGAAGCAAGGTGTTCCTGGGGTGGCCATGGTGGAATGTCCTCCACCCCCACTTCTTTGTGGCCAGTAGCTCCCTCTTCTGAGGCTTCAGCCACACTATCTCCTGCCGCGAAAGTGCGGCTGGTGGACCTGGTCTCCTGACCTCCTCCCCCTTCTTCATGGCCGGCAGTACCCCTCCGTGGGGCTCCGACCACACGATCTCCGGCAGCGAAACTGCAGTAGGGGGAGCTGGTCTCCTGACCTCCCCCCCGTTCTTTGTGGCCGCCAGCTCCCCTCCGTGGGGCTCTGGCCACAGTGTTTCCTGCCACGGAAATGCGGCTGGGGGAGCTGGTCTCCTGACCTCCCCCCCTTTCTTCATGGCCGGCAGCTCCCCTTCATGGGGCTCCGGCCACAGTGTAGCAACCCCAGGCGACGGCAGTAGCAGCGGACCCTCGGGAGGCGACGGCAGCAGCAGCGGACCCTCGGGAGGCGAACTTGGGAGGGGAGCCCCTGGCCATGGAGGCGGCAGCGGGAGCTCCACTTCTCCCTCGTACCCTGTACGAAGCAAAAGGCATCCCCAGGCGATGCGGAGCAGCAGGCAGCCCCAGGCGATGCGGAGCAGCAGGCAGCCCCAGGCGATGCGGAGCAGCAGGCAGCCCCAGGCGTGGCATCCCTGAGCGGTGCGAGGCTGGCATCCTTGGGCGGTGCCGAACTGGCATCCCCCGGTGGTGGCAAACTGGCATCCCCGGGCGATGCACGACAGGGCGGCAGCGGTCCCTCAGGAGGCGACGGCGGCAGCGAACCCTCGGGAGGCGACTGCAGGAGGGGAGCCAGGACCAGCGGTGGTGCTAGGGTTGGCCCTCTTCTCAGCCGCCGCGACCCAGCGGTTTTCCCCCTTGCTCTGCTCAGCAGCCTATGCAAGGGTGGCTGCAGACCGCCAGCCTCCTGTTCTGGTCCATTCTGTCATGAAGGGAGAGGCAGCTCCTGCTCCTCTCCCTTGGGTGGTGGAGGCAGAGGCAGCTCCTGCTCCTCTCCCTCAGGTGGTGGTGGTGGAGGCAGAGGCAGCTCCTGCTGCTCCGCTCCTGGCAAAGGTGGCAGGGGCTCCTCCCCTTCTGGCTGCGAAGGTGGCAGGGGCTTCTCTCCTTCTGGCTGCGAAGGCGGCAGGGGCTCCTCCCCTTCTGGCTGCGAAGGCGGCAGGGGCTCCTCCCCTTCTGGCTGCGGCGGCAGGGCTCCTCCCCTTCTGGCTGCGGCGGTAGGGCTCCTCCCCTTCTGGCTGCGAAGGCGGCAGGCATGCTCCCTCTGCTGGTGGCGGCGATGGAGGCGGAACCAGCAGGCATGCTTCCTCTGCTGGTGGCGGCGATGGAGGCGGAACCAGCAGGTACTCTTCCTCTGCTGGCGGAGGTGGGAGCGGCAAGTCGTCCTCCCACGGAGGTGGTGGCAGAACCAGCAGGAACTCACCCTCTGTTGGCGGAGGTGGGACCAGCAGGTACTCTCCCTCTGCTGGCGGAGGTGGGAGCGACACACAGTCCTCCCATGGTGGTGGAGGTGGAACCAGCAGGAACTCTCCCTCTGCTGACGGGTACCTGGGTTGTGGACATTCGGCCTTCCCCTTGGACTGTGGACGCCCCGTCTCCTCCCTCTCAGGCGCAGGACGTGACTGGGTCTGGTCCACTGCCCAGAACCACTCTGCAGCGTCCCCCACCAGACCCTGGTTCCACACCTCTTCATACTGGGGGTCCCCGTAAGGGCAGTCCTCCCGGACATGCCCAAAAACGCCACAGGCACCGCACATGGGAGCCCCTTCCATCCTCCACTGCTCCTGTTCGGCTGCCCAGTCCGGGGGTCCAAACTGACTGGGGACCCGGGACCACAACCTCTTGCACCGCTGTTCCGGCTGCTGTTGTTGCAGCTGTCTGCAGCTCTTCCTCCTTTTTCCTCCCATCTTTTCTCCTCTTCCTCCAAAAGTAATACTAAAAAAAAAAACCTACTTCTGCCTGAGTCTAGGAGGCGCTGGTGATCCCACGTAGGACACCAAGTGTGACAGGGTGACTGGGCGGTGACGTCAGACAGATGCAGGAAGTGAAACACACACCAGGCAAGTACTGCAGTTAAAAATAAAGAATCGGCTGGCCGCCGTTTTTATTAACAAAAAGAAATAAAATATTCAAACAAAAACAACACTTGCTCACAGAGCGAAAATAAATATTCAAACAAAACAAATCTCGAACACAAAATACCAAATAAAACCCAGGTCAGGCTGAGCAACTGCCTTCACTGTTCCTGGATTGTTATTCTTTTGCTTCAGTTTCGCTTAGTTTCGCTTGCCTTCTCTCCACTCTCGTACCAAAACAGTCCACCGCGAGCTGGAGCGCTGCAGTCTTTTTATATTCAGGTGACCATCTCCCGATTAGCAACAAAATTAATCACTTAATTAATTCGGGAGATGGCCACCTTCTGCACGAGTTTACTAATTAATGCTGTGGATGGGGCTTCCCATCCACACGACTAAACAAACTAAAAACACACGGCTATGCCGTCATATTTATAAACAAAATAATAACACGGTGGTACGCCGTCACAAATACAATAAATAAATCATAATAAACAAATACAAAATAACACAGGCGGAGGGGGACCCCGTTCTAAAATAAAATAAACAAATCAATGTACAGGGCTGCTCGCCCTGTTACACCAAGCATGATAAAGATGCTGTCTGGCAAATTAATAAAAATGAATATTCTAAGTGAATGTGTGAACTAAAATTAAAAATGTGAAACATTTTATTTCAAATTGATTCCATCTTGATCAAAAGATATAATGACTGTAGTTGCCTCGTGGTGTCCTTTGAGAGAAATCCATCCAAAAGTCTTTTCCTTCAACATACCAAGAATTATTCAATGAAAAAATATCACTACATGCTCTCAACAAGAAAAAATACTATTACACAGATAGAGTGGTTGCAGGCAATGTTAGTTTAAACAGTAGTATAGATTTCTAAACGGTTTAGAAAAAAGGATGCTTTTCAAGCTAATCCCCATTATTCATTGACCAATATAACACTGTGAGATATGTCCAAGGATAATGACAGTTGAACAAAATAGATGTGCTTGGGAACTGTTGTGAAAAGTTTGTTATTTAATATTCTGGAGTATACGAAAGAAGAAATATAGAGCAAAATAAAGCATTCAATGGGATTTAACAAAAGGTTTTGATGGGTAGGTATTTAGCACAGAATGCTTAAATCACACTGTGTCCAAAAAATTAAGTAGGTCATGGAGGTCACTCTGTCACACAGGTAAACTTGGTCATATCCAAGGATTGTGGGAAACCTTTAGGTCAAGGAATACTTGGACAATCCTGTGTTTGACTCTCTCACAATAGGAATACAACTTTTGTACAATTTCAAAGTGAGGTACAAGAAACCGTACTTGAAATAGAAGGTCATGACAACCTTAAAAGATTGGCGCATCCACATTTGCCACCTTTCTTAAGGTAAGCATATAACCGATTATCCAGTGGTCACCCAAATCTCATATTGGACAGGCCTTCATTGTTAAAAGAATTTTGGTGGGTGTAGACACATCAGACAAGATGGCCACATGATCCGTCCAAACGTATACATTTTTGTAATTGTATTATATGGATGGGTTTGGCCTCTAGTGGTTTAAAAGGTAATTGCAATACTTGCTATTCTGGTGTCTTTATAGTACAACATTTGACATGTAGAAAAGAAAGTATACTTTGTCAAATTTATTGAAAGATGTCCAAGATATATCACCAGTTGTATCTTGGAAATCTTTATCATAAAAAGCAGCAGTGTCTATTGCCAGAATACATTCATTTTAATCTCACTGCACAATTGTTAAATCTGTCTCAATTTAGAATTAAATTAAAATACGGACACCGCAAAATAAAGTCGTTTTACCATCACAACAAAAACACATTCCATATACAAGAAACAGATATGAAAAGTTTCTGTTCTGTCAATTTATTTTAGATGTATGGTAGATTATTCCTGGTATCTCCATAATTTAGATAAGGAAACAAAATCCTACTTTTCAGAATCAATGAAAATAATGAAAACGTGTATTTGCCTGGAGCAGTTTTAAATCAAATGAATTCAAAAGTGGGGTGATTTGTCACACACATCAATCTCCCAAACTCCCCTAGGTCTGCAGAAGCTGATTTATCATTTGATGAATACACACTGCTTCCATTGCGGCTCGGAGTGCGTCACAGGCACACAGTGGAATTGGACTGAGTTAGAAATGGTGATACAGATCCTGGTGCAATACAATATGCAGACGAGCAGTTTCTTAAAGTACAATCTTTTTAAATGTATTGATCAGAGAACCTTTCATTTTTCCAAACATATTGACCGACTTCTGTCTGATGGGAATGAAGTAGGTGAATCCATCCTACTGTACAACCAATGTTGAGACACTGCTTTGGCTTCCAGTACTCTTTCCTAAAGGAAGTCTGCAGCTTACTGCATCATAAAGGAGATGTAATAGGAAGAGTGTTAATCTATTAGGATTTCTCTAGGTAAAACATGAAATCAAAGTGTGGTAGGGTGACCGAGTGCAGAGTGCAGATTACCTGAATCAGACTTTGGAGACAGTAACTGCAGTTCACAGTGATGATGTTTTTATTCTTTTTAACACAAAAGCAAAGACAAAACAAATCCTATCTTCTAATGAAGATCCTAACTAAACTGTTCAAAAAACATCCCTTAACTAAGTGTCATGACAGCTAACCTGATGTTCAATAATTCTTCTTTCTGTTCCGTATTTTCCTCTTTCAAACTCTCCTCCACTCCCACACCATTCTCCTACACCTTCACAGACTGAGGTCAAAGGAGAGTTTTTATACACCCATTAATTAACAATTAATGCCCTTAACTGGACATCCCAAAGGCTTCTGGGAAACCTATGTATTTATTTTTACAGACCATGACCAGAGCACCCAGTGGTTTTACCCGCAACGTTTTTAAACAGGGAACAATGCTTTCTTTAGCCTTAGGCTAACATTTTCCCCCTGTCATTTCAGCACAAAAGATTATATTCATAAAGTATCAACACAGCCTTATGCATTTACAGTTTGCTAATGGTTCATGAATGCATGTCACTCTAATGTAGTTATAAAATAACTTTTCTGGAATATGGAGTGCATATTAGCGTCTTCCTAATCGTTCTTAAAAACTCAAATGCGCTTTTGGTTTAAATAAAACTATGCCAGTTTGCTTCAAGTGGAATTGTTTCAAATTCAAGAAATGGCCTCAAATGCTTAATCAGTGAGTGAGGGATATACCTTATTATGGACAGATCTACTAGAAACTGTAAAAAGCTTTTTGTACATTAATTGATGTTTGACATTTCTAAGTGCAGTGATATGAAGTATGCCTGCAATAAAATCACAGTCCACCAGACAAATCTCTACCTACTTATTTATGCATTAAGAAATGGTGAGTAATAAAGTCAAAGTCAGCTGTGAGACTTTAATGCATATGAAATAGCACCTCCCCTTTCTTTAGATGATTTTTCAAAGCAATACATTATCATTAAGCCTTATCCCTATTGTCTGATACAGTATGCACAAGACTAATTGATTCAAACTCCATGCAGTTCATCTGGTGGCAAATGGGGCTTAGCTTTTTGTGAGATGGAAGGTAAATGTTTTTAAAATTGGAGAAATATCATATGGAGGTGTCAAAGAAATTAGTGTTAAAGGAGGGGGTTGGTTTGGTTCGAAGTAAGATTGATATCGTTTTTATACCTAACTAAGAGACACAATTGCAGATGCAGTCAGACATGTTGTGACATAGTTGTGCATCATCTTTTTCACGTTCTAGTACTGTACAAGTGTATTGACAAGGATTTTTAAGGTTTGATTATTTTATATCAGTAACTACTTAACACAGAGGGGGTTAATATCCTCCCTGCATAAAACATGTGCTTATGTACATTTTGGTCAGTTGTTTAATTATTTTGTTAATTGTTTTATTGGTAATTATCCCCTGCACCTGGAGATCATTATAAATTAGAGCCAGGTGCAGGGTATATAAAGGAAGCAGCCTGTCTGTTTAGGGCTGCTGGTGTGTTTAGAAGCTCACTTGACAGTGTGCTCAAGTGGTCAAAGAAAAGGTAGTGTAAAAACCTTTTTGTTTTTGTGTTAAACCTGTGTGGTTTGGTGTGTTTGTTTGGCAGGTAAACGGCTTAGCCATCCTGCGAGCTAGTCAGGGTCCTGCCTGTATAGTCAGTGCTCCAACAAGAAGCTTGGTGTTTATTTCTGTTTGTGTTTTATTTGTTTATTAAAAATAGCGCAACCACGCTTAAAACTCCATTTCCTGTGTCCTGGGTCTGCTTTTAAAGGGGCGAACGAACGACCGTGAGTGCTGGCCGGTTACACTACACAGTAATCTTCCACAGACATAACACTGAACTCAGCAATTATGAGAAACAATTATTGGGCTAACATTTATTTACATGTTTTTGCAATCTTCCAAGTGGCCATTTTGCCATGGTGCTTTATTAACTTTGATTGTATTAAGTCATTACCTTTTATTGTTGTTTTTTTATGTCAGTTCAGGTATTGACACATCCCAGTCCCTACACTCACATGCACACCGATGCATGCTCTTGTACAGGGTACATATTAAAACTCCAGCTACAAGCCATTTTTGGATCAATATTAACTTCTCCACATTGCGGCATTACTTTATGGAATTTTAATTCTGTATGATAGCAAGCCAATCCACAGGGCTGATGACTTGATGTATATGAAAACTGATACTGTGGCATCCCTTAACTTCACTGGTCACATTATAATTTGTAAAGACAATACCATCAAACTTGTTTTAGCAGCTACAAACAACTGCACTGGAAGAGTGGTCTTAAATACCATTGGAACACTGTCGCAAACATATTGATGCAATGACAAGTCAGACCTGCGTACGTCCAGCGGACCATATTGAACGCTATTGGATACATGCTGTATGTAGGGGGGGAGGACTGAGCATTGTAATACAAAGACAGTGTAGCTTAGGATTTTTTTTTTTTTTTTTAAAGATTGCAAATTTCAATATTGGCTTATCAATACCATTGTCCACCCCTGCAATGGCAAATTCTGACCGGCTGCTGATCCAGTGTTAGGTTACATTTTTTAAAGTTAAAAATGGAACGATATTAATGCTGAGGTGAAAGCTTGAAATTTTTTGGAATATGGCAATAGATATCAATATACAGTATATGTATGTACGTGCCTTTTGAACAAAATTGCACTGTATACATTTCAGGTGTGTCTAAAAAAAATATAAAAAAAATCAAACCCCTATAAATAATGTTAATAGGTAATATTACTGTCCATCTGTATTTCCAGGTCGGTTTGACACAGGTGCCTTCAAAGTAACTCCCTTATTTACGTCTCACAGCGGATGAAATGCCATGAAATGACCTCTCAAACTCCAGCAGTGACCTTGAGTCAGCAGAGGGAGTAATGAATTGGAAGTGAGCCTTTGAATAGAAGCACCGTTTATTCCCCCCCGGGGTACTTGATGTGATTTTTGTTTCAATGCACATCTAGTCTCATAAAGCTGATTGATGATCACAAGCAGCAGTGAGAGAGACTGACTCAGACAGATTAAAAGTTTTGTTATTTGTAAAAAACAACAAAAAGAAATTCAGATAACAGGTTACAGTGTCTTCTACAGTAACTTGTGTAATGAACTGAATAACAGTTTAATATATAGATATTTAATCACTGAGCTCTGCAGTGAACCACACAAAATGTTATAAACCAAGTTTCAGTTTTATTTAAGACACAAGCTGATGCATGCGGCAATATCCTGTCAAATAATTGATGGTCATCGAGTAAGATCACTGTCCTTTGGAATCGACCAAGGAAGGCATGTTTCCCTTCATGGTTACAAATGTTTCTTTTTTATTACCATAATTGGCAATAAATCCAAGAGTTAACAAAAGTATGCAAGATGCATTTTGCTACCAGATTAATTATTTATAGATGCACATGGATAAACTGAAGTGTTATTTAGGAGTGCAAAAACCATATAATCAATAGTTTTACACAATATTTTAAAATGACTATGACGTATCACTATTGGGATTCATTTTTTGATAGTATTGCAGGAACCAGCATAACCACCTGGGCAGGTTAGGAAGAATAAATAAATAGTCATGCCTGCCCCAAGCTCCGGTATAACTCTTTGCAAATGAACAACTCATTTAAAAATAAACTTAATGAAATATATACAGATGGCAGTTAAGTTTAACCTCTCCATGACCTCTGTTATCAGCAACTCATAATATACTGAGCACATACATTTTTCTCAATAAACTATCCTACCATCTTCCACTTATTCAGGACCTGCAAACCTGTCCTACTGAATAACAACTCATAACTCTGTTTTTTTTTATACAAAGATGGAAACTTTTGCTGAGCACACGCAAAAAAATAGTAATAATAAATCAAGCGAAATACTCTTGACAAGTCTAGGAAAGCTAATGTATTTAAACAGTTCAGTTCTGGTATGAGTTAGTTCTCCTATGAGATTTACAACTGTTTTTGTAACTTTTTAGTAATGGGAGTTCTACAAAGAGAATGTTTTATCAAGAGGGGCCAAGAGAGAAATGTGATTCTTGTTTGCAGCTTGAAACTATCACTCTTATACAACAAGCAGCAACAAGCATATACACAAGACACATCCTGCCTGTATTGTGTATATGTGTTGCCAAACATTACTGAGCATCAACAACTGGGCAACCACTAAATGTTAAAGTCAAGGTCAAATCCAAAAATAGCATTTTCCTTCTGCCACCTTAGTTTCCCTAAGTGTGGATGTAGCAGGGCGGTAGTAACCCTGCTGTTTAAATGTATTTGTTTATTTTTTAGAACGGGGTTTCCCCCTCCACCCCTGTGCAGATTATTGTTTTGTGTTTGTTTATTTGTTTTATAATTTATTTATAAATATGACGGCGTAGCCGATTTGTTTTGTTTAGTAGCGTGGATGGGTAGGCCCATCCACAGCAGTTTAAAAACCTTGTGCAGAAGGTGGCCATCTCCCGAATTAATGAAGTGATTAGAGAGAGAGAGAGAGAGAGAGAGAACAAAACTTAATTAAATACAGGAACAGTGACAGCAGTTGCCCAGCCTGACCTGTGTTGCTTTTATTATTTTGTGTTCGTGACTTGTTTTATTTAAAATATTTATGTGTGTTTTTGTTTAAACCTTTTATTTTATTTTTGGATTATTTAAATAAACGGTGCGCCACGTCATTTATTTTGATCTGCAGTATTGGTGTCAGTGTTTAAGTTCCTGCTGCTGTCGTGACGTCATCGCCCAGCCAGCCTGTCACAGTGGATGTCCATTGAGTGGGTTTCCATAGATCTGTGAAAAACCTAGAATAAGTCCTAAAGGAAATTAGAGGTTCACCCACACATACAGAACATTGTCACAGAAGTGCCATGATTTTGTAACAGGGTCAAAAATACCCCATTTATTTCGCACTTGTATGTTCTATTGTATAATGATTTAACACAATTATTTAATTAGTGCACGTTTTATAATTTTTTACTGATACTTTACTATTGATTTGTATTATTTTCAATCAGCTAAACCAATAAAACCAATGTCACCTTACAATAACTGATTTTTGAGTTTCAGTGTTTTAAAATAAAATATCAAACAGAATGAAATTTCAATGTACCATTTGTAATTCAGTAATATGAGAGAATTGGCCAGGGGTCTGAATACTTTTGCAAGGCACTGTATATATATATATATATATATATATATATATATATATATATATATATATATATATATATATATATATATAGGCGCTCTGAGTTTGTCACAATGACAGCGACCAAGGAGGACAGAGTCAGGAATCTAAAGTTTACAGACCAGGAGCTAAATGTATTAGCAGAAGTGGTGGGGAATTATGAAAGGATTGTTGGTGCTGCGAGAACATTAACTTCAATTAAACATTAAGGACAAAATAAATGCGCTCCATAGAAGGAGGGCAGGGGTCTTGTCCCAAATCACAGTGTCCTGCGAGACAGTCAAAGCAGAGAAAGTAATTGTTAATGGAACATTTGTGTTTAACTCAGCAAATCAAATAAATATTTGTTTGTTCAACTTGATCTCCCTCTGATTTATTTTGTAATATTAATCAAGTCAGCAAAGCACTAACTCAGTCAATAAAGGTTCACTTTTTACATTTTGAAAAGGTGTTTGGCGAAACATCACTTTTTTAACATTAGATGCCGTTTGATTCTTTGTATTTGTAACTGCACCTCAACTCGCACTCTGTGTACATTCATTTATTGGACATTTACAGTTTCTTTTGTATATTGTAAACCTATTTTAAGCATAGCTTACTTAAATATCACAAGTACATGGTGACTGTATAAATATATTAACATAGCCGAAAGTGTTGCATATACACCTGCCTCGTAATCTTCATATATCCCGGACTGTCTGAGGATGTACGAGTACATTGTAACATTGGAACTCAAGTCGCTATTGAAACAATCTTTAAAAATGAAACAATCTTTAAAAATGAAACACAAATTTGCTGGAAACAAGTCATTTAAAATGGTCTGTGTTGGCTGCAAAAAAAAAGTAACAAGCAGACTAAATAGATTTTTTAAAAACAACCTTGAATGACATATTCAGCAAAATTTTCGAGTTTTGTAAACCTTTAAAACGTATGATGACACATTCATTACAATGGCTGAGTAATTCCCATAGACTATTTTGCTGCCTTTAATCCCAAAATCGAAGCTTTTGTGTTTTTCTTTATAAAAACAGAAATAATTTTTTATGAAGTTTTAAAACCACAGATACCGTCAAATTATTAGTAAATGATATAACATTGAGACGAACGGTAGTGAAGAGCGAGAACTGCCAGACTCTCTATACAGCAAGGATAGTTTATGTGTTTTCAGGGTATTGGTGCAGCAAAAGTAAATCAGCCAAAAGCACCATTTCACTTTTAATTTGTAGTTCCCAACACTAGGTGAAATGTAGAAATGAAGTCAATACCTGTCATACAGTAAGCGAAATAATGTCCTTCTCTTTTTTGTTTTGCGTTTTTTTTTGCAGATTTTTGCAGACCCCAGGCACAGTTATCCACACATGTATATTATATGACATCCAAGTTTAATGACAATTAACTTATTTTGTCAACATGGAAATATACTAGGGAATGCATTTATTTCAACTTCTGTATCATTTATATTAAACAATTTATTTCTCTCTTAAGATTGAACATTCGCCTGCAAAAAATATATATTTTTATATAAATATAAAAAAGGTCTGGCATGCGTGGCATTTGATGAAACTATAACCTTTAGTTTGCAACCGTGTTTTGTTATAGTGTCAGTGCTACATGATTAGTTGAGACAAGCAGTATTTTGAAAGATGAAGTCAGCCAGCTGAGAATTTTCGGGACTAGTTATATTTTGGAGATTTTCATTCATCTTCATCAAATATATACACTACCGTTCAAAAGTTTGGGGTCACTTAGAAATGTCCTTGTTTTTGAAAGAAAAGCAAATTTTTTGTCCATTAAAATAACATCAAATTGATCAGAAATACAGTGTAGTTATATTTTGGAGATTTTCATTCATCTTCATCAAATATATACACTACCGTTCAAAAGTTTGGGGTCACTTAGAAATGTCCTTGTTTTCGAAAGAAAAGCAAATTTTTTGTCAATTAAAATAACATCAAATTGATCAGAAATACATTGTTAATGTTGTAAATGACTATTGTAGCTGGAAACGGCTGATTTGTAATGGAATATCTACATAGGCGTACAGAGGCCCATTATCAGCAACCATCAGTCCTGTGTTCCAATGGCACGTTGTGTTTGCTAATCCAAGTTTATCATTTTAAAAGGCTAATTGATCATTAGAAAACCCTTTTGCAATTATGTTAGCACAGCTGAAAACTGTTGTGCTGATTAAAGAAGCAATAAAACTGGCCTTCTTTAGACTAGTTGAGTATCTGGAGCATCAGCAATTGTGGGTTCGATTACAGGCTCAAAATGGCCAGAAACAAAGAACTTTCTTCTGAAACTTCGTCAGTCTATTCTTGTTCTGAGAAATGAAGGCTATTCCATGCGAGAAATTGCCAAGAAACTGAAGATCTCGTACAACACTGTGTACTACTCCCTTCACAGAACAGCGCAAACTGGCTCTAACCAGAATAGAAAGAGGAGTGGGAGGCCCCGTGCACAACTGAGCAAGAGGACAAATACATTAGAGTGTCTAGTTTGAGAAACAGACGCCTCACAGGTCCTCAACTGGCAGCTTCATTAAATAGTACCCATAAAACACCAGTCTCAACGTCAACAGTGAAGAGGCGACTCGGGATGCTGGCCTTCTAGGCAGAGTTGCAAAGAAAAAGCCATATCTCAGACTGGCCAATAAAAGAAAAAGATTAAGATGGGCAAAAGAACACAGACACGGGACAGAGGAAGATTGGAAAAAAGTGTTATGGACAGACGAATCTAAGTTTGAGGTGTTCGGATCACAAAGAAGAACATTCGTGAGACGCAGACCAAATGAAAAGATGCTGGAGGAGTGCTTGACGCCATCTGTCAAGCATGGTGGAGGCAATGTGATGGTCTGGGGGTGCTTTGGTGGTGGTAAAGTGGGAGATTTGTACAGGGTAAAGGGATCTTGAAGAAGGAAGGCTATCACTCCATTTTGCAACGCCATGCCATACCCTGTGGGCGGCTTGATTGGAGCCAGTTTCCTCCTACAACAGGACAATGACCCAAAGCACAGCTCCAAACTATGCAAGAACTATTTAGGGAAGAAGCAGTCAGCTGGTATTCTGTCTATAATGGAGTGGCCAGCACAGTCACCGGATCTCAACCCTATTGAGCTGTTGTGGGAGCAGCTTGACCGTATGGTACGTAAGAAGTGCCCATCAAGCCAATCCAACTTGTGGGAGGTGCTTCAGGAAGCATGGGGTGAAATCTTTTCAGATTTCAGTCTTGCTTTTTTCTTTTTCCAAAACCCCTCTTCTTTCCACATAACCAATGGACTGCTCCTTAGTCTGTTTTCCCATAAGACCGTGCCGCCAAGCCACCCACTTCCTGTCCATAGGAAACTAAGTGCAGGTAGGTTTAACCACACGCAATGCATTTTACTTTGTCTAAAATACCATTTAGATTCCTCTCATTTTTTAATAATTCACAGTCTTTAAGTCAGGACCACGGATTATGAAATTATTTTTGTTTCTGTTTTACTTTTAAAGTTTTTAACAACTCAGCAGCGTGTTTCTGAAGAGATGTGCACCTCTCCTTTGAAACTCTGTCTGCCTCCAGTGCAGCAAAACCACATCACCCTGTTCTTCTATTTATTCTTTTTTCCCCCTTTGGATGACCCGATCTACCCGACCGTCTTCCCCCTACCCCCAACCACACACAACAGGTAAGTTACATTTTCTTTTCCTTAAAATCTAATCTTGTTTGTTATTTCCACCTTTTAAACAATACAGCTTAAATAATATCCAGATGTTTGTGATGCCAATTAATCCATCACATTTCTCCCCCCTTCAAGTCTTGTATTCTTCAGAACTAAGAGATAGGAAATCTGCAGTTTTGTTCTGGGCTCCAGATATATACTCAACAGTAAACTTAAAAGCCTGCAAGGCCAGATACCAGTGGATTATGTGGGCATTGGTGTCTTTCATGGTACCTAGCCACTGTAAAGCCCGATGGTCAGTTTCCAGAACAAATTCCCGTCCCATTAAATAATAGTACAAGGAGTTTAGCACCCACTTGATTGCCAAGCAATCCTTTTCAATGATGGAATACTTGGTTTCCCTTGGGAACAACTTCCTGCTGATATATAAAATGGGTTTCCGATTGCCTGGTTCCCCTTGTAGTAGCACTGCCCCAAACCAACTGCAGAGGCATCGGTCTGAATGATAAAAGTGATCAAAATCAGGGATTTGAAGTACTGGCTCTTTGCACAAAGTGTTATTCAAATCTGTAAAAGCTTTCAGTCCATTGGACCTTATTAGGGCCAGATTTACGGGTTAGGTCAGTTAAGACAGCTGCTCTTTCTGAAAACTTGGGTATGAACCGTCTATACCAGCCCATTAATCCCAAGAAAGAACAGACCTGCTTTTTTGTTGCGGGTGGTGGACAATTTAAAACAGCATTGATTTTCTCCATGTGAGGTCTAATTACACCATTTCCAAGATACCCAGGTACTTTGTTTCTGCTGTTGCCAGTGCACATTTCCCTGGGTTAATTGTCAATCCTGCCTTTTGTAAACTTTGGAAAACCAATTGAAGGTGATCCAAGTGCTCTTCCCAGGTATGGCTGTAAATGACCACATCGTCCAGGTAGGCTGCGGCAAAGGAGTCCATGCCCCGGAGCACTCTGTCCATGAGCCGTTGAAATGTTGCCGGCGCCCCATGCAGACCAAAGGGCATAACTTGTAAATTGAAACAGCCCAAATGGTGTCCTAAAAGCAGTGCATTCTTTAGATTCTGGGGCAAGTGGAACCTGCCAATATCCTTTACATAAGTCCTGGGTTGTTAGACACTTAGCCTTCCCCATCTTTTAGATCAATTCATCAATACACGGCATTGGATAAGGATCAAATTTTGACACTGCATTGATTTTCCTTAAATCAATGCAAAACTGCATACAGCCATCCTTCTTTGGAACAAGGATAATAGGATTACTCCACTCTCTTTGGGAAGGCTCAATGACACCTAAGGACTTCATGACCTCCATCTCTTTCCTCAACTCAGCCAACAGTTTTTCTGAAACCCTGTAGTACTGCTGGCACACTGGACTTCAATTTGATGTGATGTTGGGCCCAGGAGGTGTACCCTGGTTTTTCCTGGAACAACTCTGGCAACAGACATATTCTCACTTCCACTTGCTGTTGAGGTGATAGATGTTTCATGACCACTGTGGCTGGTTGATCTCCAATTGGGAAATATTGTTCCTCCTTTTCCTCTTCCTCTACAGTCCAGACAAACATTTGCAACCCTTTAACTTCTGATCGAGGGTGCTATTCCTTCAACAGGTTAATATTAATCACCTGCTTTGTCTTCCTACGTTCAGGTATGGCAATTTAATTGAGGGAACCCATTTTCCTTAGCAGCTGATAGGGACCCTGCCACTTTGCTAATAGTTTGCTTTCCTGTGAGGGAAGTAAAAGTAAAACCTATTGACCTGGCTGAAAGGTCCATGTTCTGGATGACTTATCACACCACCTTTTCTGAGCGTTCTGTGCCATTTCCATGATTTCCCTGGCCAGTACTGACATCTTTTCAAGCTGGTTCCTCATTTTCAGCACATAAGCCACAATACTCAGGTTCTCCTGTGGGGATGCTTCCCATGCCTCTTTCAACACATCTAGAGGTCCTGTGACTTGTCTGCCATACAAAAGTTCGAAAGGCAAGAATCCTGTTGATGCATGTGGTGATAAAAGTTATGACAAAGTAGTTGTAACATAAATCCTTAAGCTCAAGACAAGTAAACATGTATTTGGATACCTTCTCAAGACACGCCTTTATCTATTGTAAGAAATAGACAGTAATCAGAGATCAGTCCGTATAGAAACAGTGGGGGGTTTCTAGGTTAGGACCAAGATAACTGTGCTATTTGTTATGATTTTAAGGTATAACTGTGCATACATTTTAAAATGGCTGCTGGATTAAAAACTACGTATCCCAGAATACATTGGTAGGGAAGACCAGCTGGGGGGGCGGGGATTCTCGCGATAAAAGGGACGCAGTTTGTGTGTGAAAGGGGGGTGGTTGTAGGAACGACTGTGTGTGTAGCAGGCCGGGACAGGCTGAGGTACTTGTTAATACTGTTGGATACAGTTAAACTACAGATGAAAAAAGAGTGGAACCTGTTGCAAAGGAACAAGACTACAGGAACAAAACAAATGTCAGTGGAGAGGGCATTCTTTTGTTCCAACTAACAGAGAAGAGCAAATGAAGACTTGGAAAAGACACGCTGTGAGTAAAATATATATCGCAGTGTGTTATTTGGATTAGTGAACTAAGAAACTGTGAATTAATTACTTGCAGAGGAAAAAGTAGCGCTCACTGAGCAACAAAGTGAACATGAGCTGGAAGAGGATTAAGGGCTAGGCTTTCTGTTTACGTTTGGTTACCTGTTTTAAACAGCGCTGTGGGCACAGCGCTATTTTGAATTAAATTGTTGGTGCAATATAAACGACAACAACAACACAACACACGAGGTAGTGGACAAGCCGTAGTGTCTGTGTGGATTACTTCAGAATACAAGGACACAGTTGCCAAAATAGTTTTATTTTGAATTATTGTTTGGACTGAAGAATAAACAGGCATGGTATCCTTTTCTGTTCCCTGTCAGGTGGCAGTACTACTTACCTGGGAATAACCTGTGGAGAGAAAAACAAAGTATTATAATGGATTCATGGGTTGTTTGAAAATGTGCAACAAACCAGAATACTTACCGGTGAGACACCCAGTGGCCAGACAATGTACTGCAACTGGATTAAAGCAGTTGGACAGCTGGAAGAGAGTACAGCATATGAAATGTGTGTTTTATTACAGGAGGGGACTAGCCATTCTCCAATTGTAGACAGGAGCTTAAAGAAGTTTAGACTAGGGCCCAAAAACTGGGCTAGGTTTTATTTTTGTTTCGAGAACCTTTATGTTTCATTTTAGCAACTGTAAATAAAAGTACCTGTCATCCGCCATTTCTGTCTTGACCTCTCAATCCTGTCTGCACCAATTACCAGAGTCCCATAACAGAGTGCAATCTAGGTTACACTATGTATAAATAATACTGTATTATAAAATGCTCTAGGGTGTACCACAATGTCCTTCTGTCTCACCATCAAAACGACATTCATATCCAAGTGCAATCAAAAGTTAGACTTTAACATATGAATATATATTTAACAGTAATCATAGAATTCTGGCTATAAATATGGTTGATTCATTCGACATATGATTTAAGGTTTAGACAATATTCAACTTTGATTCAATTCAATGTTCTCATATATTGGTGCTTGTTTCAACATACAAAAACAAAACGAGATATATTTTTGAAAATAAATAGCTTCTTTTATTAAAGTTATAAAAGTAGATTGTATTAATTAGTTTTCAATGTATAATCAACTATTATACTAAGTATGTTCAAGACAAATTAACCATATATTCAGTTGTAATTAAGATTCTAAATATATTCAGCATTCAACAATGCATTCATATTAGACCATGTAATTCAACATAGGTTAATATGAATTCATACGCAGTTTAAACATAATTAATACAATTGATTTATGCACAATTCCAGCTGTTCTTGTCGGTTACTGCATCTTGTAAAGCGCTTTGTGATGGTGGACCACTACAAAAGGCGCTATATATAATAAAGATTGATTGTTTGATTGATTATATGTGAAGAAAGTTGAAAGAGTCTTGCAATGAATTACTGTAGATAGCTTTCACCTCGTGGTTAAAAAGTGTTTCAGTTTAGAAACCAGTCTTCCTTCAAGAGGCCATATCCCATGATGCAACAAAGCCACACTTCCCTCGCCAATTCATTTATTTTATCATACTTTTAGATTTAGTAGCAACAAAGTATTTTTTATTAATCTTTAGAATTAAGACATTTTCTTCAAGAAGTCGTTTTCATCAGCTGTGTTTAGTTTTTGTTCCTTGAAGTTAGAATGAAGGAGAGTTGTTGCTGAGTCTTCAGCAATTCAGTCCAATTGTACACACTTAGATGTTTCTGTGTTGCTTTTCCAAGAGTAGCATTGTCTTTTGATTTGTTTGAGATATTTCCTTGGAGAGAGAGCTCGGAGAGCTGTTGTTTTTCATTGAGATTTCATGAGAGATCGATTTTCTATTCTGCAAGCATTTTTATAACATTTGAGAATAGGTGTATGTCTTTCAATTGGTTGACTCTGCTAGTCATTCCATAGGTAAACTCTCCATCAGGTAATTTTATTGTCTATTTTGAATGTAAGCAGATGTCATCAAAAAGACACCTGCCCATTTTCATTTGAACAAAAGATCATAAATCACAGAAAATGCATTCAGTTAAATTTTGTGAAATAACTTTTCCTAAATTATTAAATTTGACTTAATAATCACATTTCTCTTTTTCTGAGAATATATTCTACAAGTCACATAATTATCATTCTAATAAATTAATTCGATTTTAATCCATTTCCAGAATGATAAATTGCTTAATTTGTAGTTATTTAAGTAAGGCCTTTAATACACTGAACCATCTCCATCGTCCACTAGATGGCAGTATTACTCTATTTCTGACCAGATCTCTTATTGACTATCCATTCACAGACACTATGTCTTGTCGCTAGGATTTTATTGTCAAAAGTGTGAAACGTTTTGTTTGAAGCTCAATACTTACTTAATCTGATAAAGATTTGAATTTGTTTAACAAAGTCACATCTGATTGCTCCTCACAGCAGGAATCTTTTGTAAAACAGTTCCCAGTCAGCTCCCGTTTCTGCAACGAACTTAGACAGCATACTCTTCATGGTTTGGTTAAAGCGTTCTACTAACCCGTCAGTCTGAGGGTGGTAGGGAGTGGTCTTTATTCCTTTAATACTCAGCAGCTGGTAAACCTGGTGCAACAATCTAGACCTAAAGTTAGTTCCCTGATTTGTAATTATTTCTCTTGGAATACCTATTCGAGAAAATAACTGTAACAAAGCAGCAGCTATTGGTCTAGCTTTTATATTTTTCAAGGGAAATGCCTCGGGATAGCAAGTGGTTTAATCACAAACTACCAAAATGAATCTATTTCCCACTCTACTCCTTCCCAGGGGCCCCACAATATCCATACCTATCCTCTCAAATGGAACATCGATTACAGGAAGTGGCACAAGAGGAGCTTTAACAACTTTCCTCCCTGAGCAGGAAATTTGACACTTAGAGCATGACTTAACGAAATCCCCCACATCGGAGTACAACCCCGGCCACCAAAATTGACCAGAAGCATGAGAAAGAGTTTTCAACTTCCCCAGATGTCCCGCCATGGTATAGTATGTCCTTAGAGTCAGTATCCACTCTCTTAAACCTTTGGGGACAATTAACTGCTCTCCCACATTACTTTGATGATACAATATTCCCTTAAACAAGAAATAATAATCCTCTTTAAGTC